>JALAZF010000042.1:16595000-17845000 GCA_022829125.1 Lathyrus tuberosus
AATCTCTACTACAACTATGTACATAATTCACCTTCCTTAATTGCCAAGATTCTTCATTTGACAATTTGACACAATATGCTTCCTGAACACACCTATCCTTACATTTTATCCTTACATTTGTCCCTCATCTCCCTCTTCATGTTGTTCATGTTCAAGTAGATTTGCCAACTCATCTTCATCTATATCATCATACCCATCAGAAGAATCATCAAAAGCTACCTCTAGAGCACTATCATACTTGTACAGCTCATCCCCAATATCATCACTATATAGAGCATCATCCACCTCACCACTTTCCATACCAATATTTTCAGCCTCCAACACAACTTTTTCATCCTCCAACACAACGTTATCAGCATCCATACCAATTATTTTGGACTGGTCCAATGGCTAGGCATGGCCCAATCTACTTCTACTCCCAAAACAGTCCAATAACCTAATCCATGCCAGTTAAGGGCAAAGGGAAGCATTCTCTCTTCTGCCCCATAGTCGAGGAGGGTTGGGCAACTGACCCCCAGGATCAGCTGCCCTTCGTTGCATTCCTGCCTGTCACGCACGGTTCCACCATACAGGAACAGTCATGACGCTCTTGCCCGCGACCACGCCCTTGCTCGGAGCAACAACTAGTTTTGAGCATGTATGTCCGTCTCAACGGCTAGTTTCTGACAGTTACCTACTTTTGGGGAGTAAATATCTCGCCCCAAAAATAAGACCAATGGCCAAGCGCTAGGGGCATTATAAAAACCCACTCATTTGAGAGGGTCAGGTATTCTAAAATCATCCTAAGACATACTCACTTTGTACTTGCCTTCTCTTCTCCCGATTATTACTTTAGCATCGGAGTGCCTTGCAGGTACACCCGTTCCTCATCCTTGGAATCCAACATCGTAGACGAAGTCTCTGGCCCACTTCAGGTTCTGATCAACCGGAAAGATCGGTGGCGCCGTCTGTGCGAAACTCTGTTCTCTCAGTCTTTCTTTCCCCGTAAACCAAAGATCAAGGAAGTTTTTTCAAGATTTCGATCATGGCCAGCCATGACAACATCAACAATGCTTGCAACACCATCGTCTTCCATGTCAGCAAGACGGGCAATGACGGGGCAACCCCTTTTCTTGGAGATGACGTTCATCAGAAAAGGGATGGAGCTACCACATCTCCCTCCCCAGATCACGCTGACAACGTAGAGGTCCAGCCCTCAGAGGACTATCAGCCCGTCCCAGTTCCGTCCAACGCCGACCCGGCCATGGAAGCCCTGCTCGAGGCCCTCAATGAGACGAACCTTCTGATCCTCCAGCAGAATGCAAGAATTGGAGCCTTGGAAGAGACCCGCCGTCCAAGATCTCCTTTGCCAAGGCGCGAGTGTAACACCCCACTTTCCCCATTTTGAAAATAAATAAAGTATTAAAGATAAATCAGAGTTTTCACCAAAAAGTGGAATGCCACATTAAAATCCAACAAATAAACTCCTTTATTAAATTGAATAGCGGAAATAATTTTATTCATTCAATTCACGGCCACCTGCCAACAACTTACAAAAATCCCACATAAAATCGTGGTTCACCAAAAATACAACGAAAACATGATACGTAACAAATGAAAGAATAACAAATAACAGATGATTTAAAATTCCCAAATAATTCCCGTGTTACGTATCAGAGCACTCCTATGGACTCGATCAGCAACACCAATATCCAAGCTACCTAAGTACCTGGATTATCTGTACTTCCGGAGAAGCACAGACACAACAACAACAAAGGGGTGAGAAATCACGTTCAAATATTATAGGTGAATAAATACATGATAAACAGGTAGTCATCATACACAAGCATCATCAATTATCAAACACAGCCTACTGCCCAATATCATCAACAACATCAAATAATAATGTAATGCGACACGACACCATGCATGTGGTACCGACTCATTGGTTCATTCAATCGAACCCCGGATAGATCACATACACCTCTACTTGGCAATGATCTATCCCCCACCATTCTCCACATAGGAGTACGGATGAATCGCATACACCCCTCCTGGGCAACGATCCATCCCACCAATCACCATGAATATGCAAGACTCAATATGCACAACAAAACATGTATACAACATAAATACATGCACACGATCCTCCTGATCACACCATACATATCAACAACACCATCACCATATAATTTACTTCAAAAGCACCAAACTCCCAAATCGCTAATTAATTAATAAAAATTAGTAAGATTAATCTTTTCCTCTCCTACATCTTATTTCTCAGCACCTGACACCTATTCCCAACCTCTCAAACCAAAGGAAACCGAATCGGACGCGAAAACGGGAAAGAAATCGCGAAACGGTAAAATTCTGCAGCTCTACTGACCATACGCGTATTGCTGCGTATCACGCCTCCCCATACGCGTATTGTCTCCACCCATACGCGTATCTCCTCAACAATGACCACATCTATATGCGTATTGCCTTGTGCCGTACGCGTACGGACAGAGACTCCCTCACACTAAAATTCCCAATTTCCAACACCGTACGCGTATGCCTTCCTATTACGCGTACTGCCTAGTTCCCATACGCGTATCCCTGCGTATCACGCCATCCCATACGCGTATCAACCTTCACGGTACGCGTATCACCAAATCTGTTACGCGATTCACCAGAAGCCTCACTATTCTACATTCTGCTGCGATTTCTACACTCCTTCACTCCCAACCAGTCCTATAATCGTTTCTACATTGATTTTAGGTCCTATTTTCATTTCTTCCCTTGTACCTAGAATTACTACAGGTATTACAAGCCTAAAATCTCAAATCGTTCTCCCAAATTGAACCCAAAACGACAGATCTGCAAGAGATATTCACACAACATCAACAACCACACAAATTCATGAAAATATATATCAATTCATGCACGATTCTCAGAACCACAACATACATATACAACGATCAACGATTCAACAGTTTTCACACAAATTTCCTACGGGGTTAAGGACTCCCCACTACCCGATCATGAAATAAACACCAATATTGAACCCTTTTCTCCCCCCTTACCTCGAATCTTGAAGAATTCCTGCGAAAATCCTGATCAAATTGCAAGCTCTAGCACTCCCTTGATCTTCCTTTCTCCTAAGCCTTTCTCTTTCTCTCCAAAAATTTTGATTAGCTCTCAAACCCTTACCAATTTTCCACTAATCCTTCTCCAATTACTAAACTACCCTTACTAATATCCTTGGTCCAATAACACATTATTTCTATTAAGTCTTATTTTACTACATAACCTTAATAAAAATAATAACCATAGTAATAGTAATAATAACAATATGAAATATAATATTAAAAATAATAATAATAATAATATTTCCATATTACTAACATTACCCCCTACGCACTCAAACTCGCACCCTAAACAAGGCCCACAACCAAAATAACACAAGACGTCTAAATAATTAAAATGGGGTGTTACAACTCTCCCCCACTTAAATTATTTCCGTCCTCGAAAATTACCTGATGGAAACAATTCTGGATACGACTCTCGCATCCTGCTTTCCAATTCCTAGGTCACGCTGCCTCCTGCAGCACCTCCCCAAGCTACTCTCACCAGAGGTATCTCCTTTCCTCTGATCCTCGATCCTCAACGGCATCGTCTCAACGGTAAGATTCTCCCTGATCTGAACTTCGTCCCTCTGAATCACATGAGACGGATCCGAAACATACTTTCGAAGTTGCGACACGTGAAACACGTCATGCAAGTTCGAAAGTTCCGGTGGCAATGCCACTCTATAAGCAACTGCACCAACTCTCTGCAAGATTTGATACGGTTGATAAGTGCAAATTGTAGCTATTTTTGTATATGAGTTTTGTTGCACTTATCGACACTTTTTCTTAAAATCGTTCGAATAAACCCCACTTTGTATGTAAATGTGTATATTTAGTGTATAATCGAGTTTTAGTGTATTTGTATACCATTTGATAGTTTTCTACTCATTTTGTAGGTATTGAGGTGTATTTGGATCATGAGCAATAAAGTGTCGAAGACACGGCTTCAAACGCGCGATTTTGAGCAACTCATCAACGAATACGGTTCAAAATAAGGATAATAAAAATCACAAATTTGGTTGATATTTATTCATTGTTAGATAGGAAATTGAATAAGCTTTCCAACGCTTCGAACCGGGCGAAAAACGAAGTTACGGTTCTCAAGTTATGGCTGAAACATTTTTTCAAGGCAGCAGATTGCGCGCTGAGCACGCTCCAAGCGCGCTGAGCGCGCTTGTAAGGCGGTTTAACTTTAAAAAGAGCGCGCTGAGCGCGCTCTGCGATGATGACAGCAATAAATATGGGTTAAAAACACATTTTTAGGGATGGTTTTGGGTATTTTTTGCTCCCAACTCCATCAAACTTCATTTTTCTTGTAGATTAGCTTAGAAAACATCATTGGAGCTTGCATTTGGATGATCCGGAGTCGAATCCTTCATCAATCGGAGCCGGCAACTCATGAAATGTTTGGTTTTTCTCCATTTCTTCTCTATGTATTTCTCTATTTGTTGGGTTATGTTTGTATTGTTACTCTAAACCTATGTACATGTATTGATCATGGTTGTATAATATATATGCTTTACAAATCATTATCGATGTCTTCCTTGATCTTTTTGCATTTATGTTTGGATTTGTGTTGTGTTAGAGATAAACATCACGAATCTTGATTAAGGATGGATATCTATTATCTAGATGCTAGAGATAGATTTAGATAATAATCTTTATGGTGTCGGAACTTAATGTCTTCCGTGTTTCAAGGCGTCGTGCGCGAGAGTGACGACGAGAGTGATACGGTTGCTCTCTCAGCTCAGTGTGCCAGAGATGGACACTGTTGTGAGCGATACGTGATGATTTTGATGAGTATTGTATGTTGAATGCGACCGATTGATAGGTTTACGTTTGTTCTGAGTAGTGTATATTCATTCTTGATAGGTTTCTTTTCTTCAAAGAATGTACTCTTTTTATGGTCATATTTACTTTTCCGCATTTAATTTAAACCATTTTAAAAACCAAACTCATTAACAATTAAATTGTCGAATGACAGTTCAGTAGCACTGATCTCTGTGGACACGATAATTCCCGAAAAAATACTTCCAAATCTTTTTGCTTGCTTGCCCTATTCCGCAACCAACAAAATGGTGCCGTTGCCGGGGATTGGTGTTTTTATTGAATCGCATTGCGATAGTTTCTTTGTTTTTGAGTTTTGTAGAAATCGTAAAAATTGTCTATTTTCACTTGTTTATATTGATACTTGTATATGTTTACCATATTTGTGAATTTTACATGTTTTGTATACTTGTAAATTTAGTGTATATGTTTGTTTCTCTTCACGTTTGCTAAGTGTTTGGTTAGGTTTCATCGTCGGTGAGTGCTAATCGTGTAAAGAGGCAACTTGGAGAAGTGTGTATAAATAGTGGGCGTCGAGCTTACGACGTAAAACAAGCATGTTTTATCGTTTTTTGTTACGTTATTACTTTTTCATTGTATATGAGATTGTGTAGGTGTTAAGTGGAAGCCTACACCAGAACCTTGTTGCTGAACTGATTTTTCTGGTTCTGGTGTAGCGCGCTCAGCACGCTCAGCGCGCTCTGCTGTGCTGAGCCAGTGATTGCTTTTAATTGTTCACTTGGCTCCCCATTTTTTCCCACTTCCACCAAGGCCTTATATATTAGTAATTTTTCTAATTCTTTTGTTGTTGTTTAGACTCAAATTTTTGCCCGATTGCTTGAAGTCGCATTCGGTGTTTGTCCATTTTTTATCATTTCAACTTGCGAATGCGTGGTAATGATAGTGTTTAAAGTTTTGTACACGTTCAAGGTAGGTGTTTATCGCTTTCTTGACTTTAGCATATTCATGATACTTAGGCTTTTTACAAACTTTCATGCCATTCATTCTGTTATATACTTGTTCGTATGTGAATCACTTTAGTTCCCAACCTTTTTGTGAGGAAGCCTTCCATTGTTCATATATGCTCGGAGTTCCAACATTCTTGTTCTAACTGGATTTTATTATGTTGAATCTGTTGTTTATGTTGTGTATATGAATGCATGAAAAGGATCAAGGCATTTGTTTCATTTTGAGCACAACCACCCTAGCCAAATAGTCAATTCACCTTGTGAGTGTGTGAGAATTTGTAACCCCTTTGAGCTTTTTGATCCATGTTTTTATTTGAACTTAATGCTTGTCTATGAGTATTTAGTTCACTTATTTTTGATGCATTTTGTTTTTTCTTGGACCTCAACTTTGTGTTGCTGTATGGATTTTTTTCCTTGCCTTAGAAAGTAGGGAGTATTCACATGATGATGTGGTTGAATTCAAGTTGGGGAGAGAATGATTGTGTACTCATTGGTTGGATTCTATGAGGATTGAAAAAGAAAATAAAAAAGAAAAAAATGTGACAGAGAAAAGAAAAAGAAAAAAGAAAGAAAAAGAAAAATCCTTGAAAAAGAAAACAAAAAGAGTTCTAATAATTGTGCTAAATAAGTTGTGTGTTTTGTGTAACACTTGGGATTTTGGAAGAAGTTTGATTGAAATTTTTGGTTTGAGTCATTTGTGAGTTGATCACTCCCTTAGGTTTAGGCAAGTTTTTGTTTCAATTGCCTTTAGAAATTTCCCTTGTTTGTTTACCCGACCACGTTACAACCTTGAAAGTCCTTGTGATTCTTGCCTTTGTATGTTCAATGTGAATTTTTGGATGGATGCATAATTTAGTCTTTTGTTTGCAAGATTGTTGTGTGAGTGAAAAATCCCTCATTTTATGTTTTTCATCTACCGATGATTGTTTTTGCTAGGTGTGATTCACGTTTGAACTTGTGTTGTTTTAGAATGTTTGGCATGACTTTTGTATTTAGTATTTGTTTCGTGATTATGTTGTCGTTGAAGTTTAGTGGTATGTATTTACTTTGTGTGTACCATTTTGGATTGAACCATTGCATTTGTTTTTGTTTGTAAAAACTTGTTGTTGCGTGATTTCTTGGATTTTTCTTTTGTGTTTTTAAGTTTGTTGGCTTTGTTTGAGGACAAACAATTATGTAAGTTGGGGAAAGTTTGATAAGTGCAAATTGTAGCTATTTTTCTATATGAGTTTTGTTGCACTTATCGATACTTTTTCTTAAAATCGTTCTAATAAACCCCACTTTGTATGTAAATGTGTATATTTAGTGTATAATCGAGTTTTAGTGTATTTGTATACCATTTGATAGTTTTCTACTCTTTTTGTAGGTATTGAGGTGTATTTTGAGCATGAGCAATAAAGTGTCGAAGACACGGCTTCAAACGCGCGATTTTGAGCAACTCATCAACGAATACGGTTCAAAATGAGGATAATAAAAATCACAAATTTGGTTGATATTTATTCATTGTTAGATAGGAAATTGAATAAGCTTTCCAACGCTTCGAACCGGGCGAAAAACGGAGTTACGGTTCTCAAGTTATGGCTGAAACATTTTTTCAAGGCAGCAGGTTGCGCGCTGAGCACGCTCCAAGCACGCTGAGCGCACTTGTAAGGCGGTTTAACATTAAAAAGAGCGCGCTGAGCGTGCTCTGCGATGATGACAGCAATAAATATGGGTTAAAAACACATTTTTAGGAATGGTTTTGGGTATTTTTTGCTCCCAACTCCATCAAACTTCATTTTTCTTGTAGATTAGCTTAGAAAACATCATTGGAGCTTGCATTTGGATGATCCGGAGTCGAATCCTTCATCAATCGGAGCCGACAACTCATGAAATGTTTGGTTTTTCTCCATTTCTTCTCTATGTATTTCTCTATTTGTTGGGTTATGTTTGTATTGTTACTATAAACCTATGTACATGTATTGATCATGGTTGTATAAGATATATGCTTTACAAATCATTATCGATGTCTTCCTTGATCTTTTTGCATTTATGTTTGGATTTGTGTTGTGTTAGAGATAAACATCACGAATCTTGATTAAGGATGGATATCTATTATCTAGATGCTAGAGATAGATTTAGATAATAATCTTTATGGTGTCGGAACTTAATGTCCTCCGTGTTTCAAGGCGTCGTGCGCGAGAGTGACGACGAGAGTGATACGGTTGCTCTCTCAGCTCAGTGTGCCAGAGATGGACACTGTTGTGAGCGATACGTGATGATTTTGATGAGTATTGTATGTTTAATGCGACCGATCGATAGGTTTACGTTTGTTCTGAGTAGTGTATATTCATGCTTGATAGGTTTCTTCTCCTCAAAGAATGCACTCTTTTTATGTTCATATTTACTTTTCCGCATTTAATTTAAACCATTTTAAAAACCAAACTCATTAACAATTAAATTGTCGAATGGCAGTTCAGTAGCACCGATCTCTGTGGACACGATAATTCCCGGAAAAATACTTCCAAATCTTTTTGCTTGCTTGCCCTATTCCGCAACCAACAAAATGGCGCCGTTGCCGATGATTGGTGTTTTTATTGAATCGCAGTGCGATAGTTTTTTTGTTTTTGAGTTTTGTAGAAATCGTAAAAATTGTCTATTTTCACTTGTTTATATTGATACTTGTATATGTTTACCATATTTGTGAATTTTACATGTTTTGTATACTTGTAAGTTTAGTGTATATGTTTGTTTCTCTTCACGTTTGCTAAGTGTTTGGTTAGGTTTCATCGTCGGTGAGTGCTAACCGTGTAAAGAGGCAACTTGGAGAAGTGTGTATAAATAATAGGCGTCGAGCTTACGACATAAAACAAGCATGTTTTATCGTTTTTTGTTCCGTTATTACTTTTTCATTGTATATGAGATTGTGTAGGTGTTAAGTGGAGGCCTACACCAGAACCTTGTTGCTGAACTGATTTTTCTGGTTCTGGTGTAGCGCGCTCAGCGCGCTCTGCTGTGCTGAGCCAGTGATTTCTTTTAATTGTTCACTTGGCTCCCCATTTTTTCCCACTTCCACCAAGGCCTTATATATTAGTAATTTTTCTAATTCTTTTGTTGTTGTTTAGACTCAAATTTTTGCCCGATTGCTTGAAGTCGCATTCGGTGTTTGTCCATTTTTTATCATTTCAACTTGCGAATGCGTGGTAATGATAGTGTTTAAAGTTTTGTACACGTTCAAGGTATGTGTTTATCACTTTCTTGACTTTAGCATATTCATGATACATAGGCTTTTTACAAACTTTCATGCCATTCATTCTGTTATATACTTGTTCGTATGTGAATCACTTTAGTTCCCAACCTTTTTGTGAGGAAGCCTTCCATTGTTCATATATGCTCGGAGTTCCAACATTCTTGTTCTAACTAGATTTTATTATGTTGAATCTGTTGTTTATGTTGTGTATATGAATGCATGAAAAGGATCAAGGCATTTGTTTCATTTTGAACACAACCACCCTAGCCAAATAGTCAATTCACCTTGTGAGTGTGTGAGAATTTGTAACCCCTTTGAGCTTTTTGATCCATGTTTTTATTTAAACTTAATGCTTGTCTATGAGTATTTAGTTCACTTATTTTTGATGGATTTTGTTTTTTCTTGGACCTCAACTTTGTGTTGCTGTATGGATTTTTTTCCTTGCCTTAGAAAGTAGGGAGTATTCACATGATGATGTGGTTGAATTCAAATTGGGGAGAGAATGATTGTGTACTCATTGGTTGGATTCTATGAGGATTGAAAAAGAAAAGAAAAAACAAAAAATGTGACAGAGAAAAGAAAAAGAAAAAAGAAAGAAAAAGAAAAGTCCTTGAAAAAGAAAACAAAAAGAGTTCTAATAATTGTGCTAAATAAGTTGTGTGTTTTGTGTAACACTTGGGATTTTGGAAGAAGTTTGATTGAAATTTTTGGTTTGAGTCCTTTGTGAGTTGATCACTCCCTTAGGTTTAGGCAAGTTTTTGTTTCAATTGCCTTTAGAAATTTCCCTTGTTTGTTTACCCGACCACGTTACAACCTTGAAAGTCCTTGTGATTCTTGCCTTTGTATGTTCAATGTGAATTTTTGGATGGATGCATAATTTAGTCTTTTGTTTGCAAGATTGTTGTGTGAGTGAAAAATCCCTCATTTTATGTTTTTCATCTACCGATGATTGGTTTTGCTAGGTGTGATTCACGTTTGAACTTGTGTTGTTTTAGAATGTTTGGCATGACTTTTGTATTTAGTATTTGTTTCGTGATTATGTTGTCGTTGAAGTTTAGTGGTATGTATTTACTTTGTGTGTACCATTTTGGATTGAACCATTGCATTTGTTTTTGTTTGTAAAAACTTGTTGTTGCGTGATTTCTTGGATTTTTCTTTTGTGTTTTTAAGTTTGTTGGCTTTGTTTGAGGACAAACAATTATGTAAGTTGGGGAAAGTTTGATAAGTGCAAATTGTAGCTATTTTTCTATATGAGTTTTGTTGCACTTATCGATACTTTTTCTTAAAATCGTTCTAATAAACCCCACTTTGTATGTAAATGTGTATATTTAGTGTATAATCGAGTTTTAGTGTATTTGTATACCATTTGATAGTTTTCTACTCTTTTTGTAGGTATTGAGGTGTATTTTGAGCATGAGCAATAAAGTGTCGAAGACACGGCTTCAAACGCGCGATTTTGAGCAACTCATCAACGAATACGGTTCAAAATGAGGATAATAAAAATCACAAATTTGGTTGATATTTATTCATTGTTAGATAGGAAATTGAATAAGCTTTCCAACGCTTCGAACCGGGCGAAAAACGGAGTTACGGTTCTCAAGTTATGGCTGAAACATTTTTTCAAGGCAGCAGGTTGCGCGCTGAGCACGCTCCAAGCACGCTGAGTGCACTTGTAAGGCGGTTTAACATTAAAAAGAGCGCGCTGAGCGTGCTCTGCGATGATGACAGCAATAAATATGGGTTAAAAACACATTTTTAGGAATGGTTTTGGGTATTTTTTGCTCCCAACTCCATCAAACTTCATTTTTCTTGTAGATTAGCTTAGAAAACATCATTGGAGCTTGCATTTGGATGATCCGGAGTCGAATCCTTCATCAATCGGAGCCGACAACTCATGAAATGTTTGGTTTTTCTCCATTTCTTCTCTATGTATTTCTCTATTTGTTGGGTTATGTTTGTATTGTTACTATAAACCTATGTACATGTATTGATCATGGTTGTATAAGATATATGCTTTACAAATCATTATCGATTTCTTCCTTGATCTTTTTGCATTTATGTTTGGATTTGTGTTGTGTTAGAGATAAACATGACGAATCTTGATTAAGGATGGATATCTATTATCTAGATGCTAGAGATAGATTTAGATAATAATCTTTATGGTGTCGGAACTTAATGTCCTCCGTGTTTCAAGGCGTCGTGCGCGAGAGTGACGACGAGAGTGATACGGTTGCTCTCTCAGCTCAGTGTGCCAGAGATGGACACTGTTGTGAGCGATACGTGATGATTTTGATGAGTATTGTATGTTTAATGCGACCGATCGATAGGTTTACGTTTGTTCTGAGTTGTGTATATTCATGCTTGATAGGTTTCTTCTCCTCAAAGAATGCACTCTTTTTATGTTCATATTTACTTTTCCGCATTTAATTTAAACCATTTTAAAAACCAAACTCATTAACAATTAAATTGTCGAATGGCAGTTCAGTAGCACCGATCTCTGTGGACACGATAATTCCAGGAAAAATACTTCCAAATCTTTTTGCTTGCTTGCCCTATTCCGCAACCAACAAAATGGCGCCGTTGCCGGGGATTGGTGTTGTTATTGAATCGCATTGCGATAGTTTCTTTGTTTTTGAGTTTTGTAGAAATCGTAAAAATTGTCTATTTTCACTTGTTTATATTGATACTTGTATATGTTTACCATATTTGTGAATTTTACATGTTTTGTATAGTTGTAAATTTAGTGTATATGTTTGTTTCTCTTCACGTTTGCTAAGTGTTTGGTTAGGTTTCATCGTCGGTGAGTGCTAACCGTGTAAAGAGGCAACTTGGAGAAGTGTGTATAAATAATAGGCGTCAAGCTTACGACCTAAAACAAGCATGTTTTATCATTTTTTGTTCCGTTATTACTTTTTCATTGTATATGAGATTGTGTAGGTGTTAAGTGGAGGCCTACACCAGAACCTTGTTGCTGAACTGATTTTTCTGGTTCTGGTGTAGCACGCTCAGCACGCTCCAGCGTGCTCTGCTGTGCTGAGCCAGTGATTTCTTTTAATTGTTCACTTGGCTCCCCATTTTTCCCCACTTCCACCAAGGCCTTATATATTAGTAATTTTTCTAATTCTTTTGTTGTTGTTTAGACTCAAATTTTTGCCCGATTGCTTGAAGTCGCATTCGGTGTTTGTCCATTTTTGATCATTTCAACTTGCGAATGCGTGGTAATGATAGTGTTTAAAGTTTTGTACACGTTCAAGGTATGTGTTTATCGCTTTCTTGACTTTAGCATATTCATGATACATAGGATTTTTACAAACTTTCATGCCATTCATTCTGTTATATACTTGTTCGTATGTGAATCACTTTAGTTCCCAACCTTTTGTGAGGAAGCCTTCCATTGTTCATATATGCTCGGAGTTCCAACATTCTTGTTCTAACTGGATTTTATTACGTTGAATCTGTTGTTTTTGTTGTGTATATGAATGCATGAAAAGGATCAAGGCATTTGTTTCATTTTGAACACAACCACCCTAGTCAAATAGTCAATTCACCTTGTGAGTGTGTGAGAATTTGTAACCCGTTTGAGCTTTTTGATCCATGTTTTTATTTGAACTTAATGCTTGTCTATGAGTATTTAGTTCACTTATTTTTGATGGATTTTGTTTTTTCTTGGACCTCAAATGTGTTGCTGTATGGATTTTTTTCCTTGCCTTAGAAAGTAGGGAGTATTCACATGATGATGTGGTTGAATTCAAGTTGGGGAGAGAATGATTGTGTACTCCTTGGTTGGATTCTATGAGGATTGAAAAAGAAAAGAAAAAAGAAAAAATGTGACAGAGAAAAGAAAAAGAAAAAAGAAAGAAAAAGAAAAATCCTTGAAAAAGAAAACAAAAAGAGTTCTAATAATTGTGCTAAATAAGTTGTGTGTTTTGTGTAACACTTGGGATTTTGGAAGAAGTTTGATTGAAATTTTTGGTTTGAGTCCTTTGTGAGTTGATCACTCCCTTAGGTTTAGGCAAGTTTTTGTTTCAATTACCTTTAGAAATTTCCCTTGTTTGTTTACCCGACCACGTTACAACCATGAAAGTCCTTGTGATTCTTGCCTTTGTATGTTCAATGTGAATTTTTGGATGGATGCATAATTTAGTCTGTTGTTTGCAAGATTGTTGTGTGAATGAAAAATCCCTCATTTTATGTTTTTCATCTACCGATGATTGTTTTTGCTAGGTGTGATTCACGTTTGAACTTGTGTTTTTTTAGAATGTTTGGCATGACTTTTGTATTTAGCATTTGTTTCGTGATTATGTTGTCGTTGAAGTTTAGTGGTATGTATTTACTTTGTGTGTACCATTTTGGATTGAACCATTGCATTTGTTTTTGTTTGTAAAAACTTGTTGTTGCGTGATTTCTTGGATTTTTCTTTTGTGTTTTTAAGTTTGTTGGCTTTGTTTGAGGACAAACAATTATGTAAGTTGGGGAGAGTTTGATAAGTGCAAATTGTAGCTATTTTTGTATATGAGTTTTGTTGCACTTATCGATATTTTTTCTTAAAATCGTTCTAATAAACCCCACTTTGTATGTAAATGTGTATATTTAGTGTATAATCGAGTTTTAGTGTATTTGTATACCATTTGATAGTTTTCTACTCATTTTGTAGGTATTGAGGTGTATTTGGAGCATGAGCAATAAAGTGTCGAAGACACGGCTTCAAACGCGCGATTTTGAGCAACTCATCAACGAATACGGTTCAAAATGAGGATAATAAAAATCACAAATTTGGTTGATATTTATTCATTTTTAGATAGGAAATTGAATAAGCTTTCCAACGCTTCGAACCGGGCGAAAAACGGAGTTACGGTTCTCAAGTTATGGCTGAAACATTTTTTCAAGGCAGCAGGTTGCGCGCTGAGCATGCTCCAAGCGCGCTGAGCGCGCTTGTAAGGCGGTTTAACTTTAAAAAGAGCACGCTGAGCGCCCATAGCGCGCTGAGCGTGCTCTGCGATGATGACAGCAATAAATATGGGTTAAAAACACATTTTTAGGGATGGTTTTGGGTATTTTTTGCTCCCAACTCCATCAAAGTTCATTTTTCTTGTAGATTAGCTTAGAAAACATCAATGGAGCTTGCATTTGGATGATCCGGAGTCGAATCCTTCATCAATCGGAGCCGACAACTCATGAAATGTTTGGTTTTTCTCCATTTCTTCTCTATGTATTTCTCTATTTGTTGGGTTATGTTTGTATTGTTACTCTAAACCTATGTACATGTATTGATCATGGTTGTATAATATATATGCTTTACAAATCATTATCGATGTCTTCCTTGATCTTTTTGCATTTATGTTTGGATTTGTTTTGTGTTGGAGATAAACATCACGAATCTTGATTAAGGATGGATATCTATTATCTAGATGCTAGAGATAGATTTAGATAATAATCTTTATGGTGTCGGAACTTAATGTCTTCCGTGTTTCAAGGCGTCGTGCGCGAGAGTGACGACGAGAGTGATACAGTTGCTCTCTCAGCTCAGTGTGCCAGAGATGGACACCGTTGTGAGCGATACGTGATGATTTTGATGAGTATTGTATGTTGAATGCGACCGATCGATAGGTTTACATTTGTTCTGAATAGTGTATATTCATGCTTGATAGGTTTCTTCTCTTCACAGAATGTACTCTTTTTATGTTCATATTTACTTTTCCGCATTTAATTTAAACCATTTTAAAAACCAAACTCATTAACAATTAAATTGTCGAATGGCAGTTCAGTAGCACCGATCTCTGTGGACACGATAATTCCCGGAAAAATACTTCCAAATCTTTTTGCTTGCTTGCCCTATTCCGCAACCAACAAAATGGCGCCGTTGCCGGGGATTGGTGTTTTTATTGATTCGCATTGCGATAGTTTCTTTGTTTTTGAGTTTTGTAGAAATCGTAAAAATTGTCTATTTTCATTTGTTTATATTGATACTTGTATATGATTACCATATTTGTGAATTTTACATGTTTTGTATACTTGTAAATTTAGTGTATATGTTTGTTTCTCTTCACGTTTGCTAAGTGTTTGGTTAGGTTTCATCGTCGGTGAGTGCTAACCGTGTAAAGAGGCAACTTGGAGAAGTGTGTATAAATAATAGGCGTCGAGCTTACGACGTAAAACAAGCCTGTTTTATCATTTTTTGTTCCGTTATTACTTTTTCATTGTATATGAGATTGTGTAGGTGTTAAGTGGAGGCCTACACCAGAACCTTGTTGCTGAACTGATTTTTCTGGTTCTGGTGTAGCGCGCTCAACGCGCCCTGCTGTGCTGAGCCAGTGATTTCTTTTAATTGTTCACTTGGCTCCCCATTTTTTCCCACTTCCACCAAGGCCTTATATATTAGTAATTTTTCTAATTCTTTTGTTGTTGTTTAGACTCAAATTTTTGCCCGATTGCTTGAAGTCGCATTCGGTGTTTGTCCATTTTTTATCATTTCAACTTGCGAATGCGTGGTAATGATAGTGTTTAAAGTTTTGTACACGTTCAAGGTATGTGTTTATCGCTTTCTTGACTTTAGCATATTCATGATACTTAGGCTTTTTACAAACTTTCATGCCATTCATTCTGTTATATTCTTGTTCGTATGTGAATCACTTTAGTTCCCAACCTTTTTGTGAGGAAGCCTTCCATTGTTTATATATGCTCGGAGTTCCAACATTCTTGTTCTAACTGGATTTTATTATGTTGAATCTGTTGTTTATGTTGTGTATATGAATGCATGAAAAGGATTAAGGCATTTGTTTCATTTTGAACACAACCACCCTAGCCAAATAGTCAATTCACCTTGTGAGTGTGTGAGAATTTGTAACCCCTTTGAGCTTTTTGATCCATGTTTTTATTTAAACTTAATGCTTGTCCATGAGTACTTAGTTCACTTATTTTTGATGGATTTTGTTTTTTCTTGGACCTCAACTTTGTGTTGCTGTATGGATTTTTTTCCTTGCCTTAGGAAGTAGGAAGTATTCACATGATGATGTGGTTGAATTCAAATTGGGGAGAGAATGATTGTGTACTCATTGGTTGGATTCTATGAGGATTGAAAAAGAAAAGAAAAAACAAAAAATGTGACAGAGAAAAGAAAAAGAAAAAAGAAAGAAAAAGAAAAATCCTTGAAAAAGAAAACAAAAAGAGTTCTAATAATTGTGCTAAATAAGTTGTGTGTTTTGTGTAACACTTGGGATTTTGGAAGAAGTTTGATTGAAATTTTTGGTTTGAGTCCTTTGTGAATTGATCACTCCCTTAGGTTTAGGTAAGTTTTTGTTTCAATTACCTTTAGAAATTTCCCTTGTTTGTTTACCCGACCACGTTACAACCTTGAAAGTCCTTGTGATTCTTGCCTTTGTATGTTCAATGTGAATTTTTGGATGGATGCATAATCTAGTCTGTTGTTTGCAAGATTGTTGTGTGAGTGAAAAATCCCTCATTTTATGTTTTTCATCTACCGATGATTGTTTTTGCTAGGTGTGATTCACGTTTGAACTTGTGTTGTTTTAGAATGTTTGGCATGACTTTTGTATTTAGCATTTGTTTCGTGATTATGTTGTCGTTGAAGTTTAGTGGTATGTATTTACTTTGTGTGTACCATTTTGGATTGAACCATTGCATTTGTTTTTGTTTGTAAAAACTTGTTGTTGCGTGATTTCTTGGATTTTTCTTTTGTGTTTTTAAGTTTGTTGGCTTTGTTTGAGGACAAACAATTATGTAAGTTGGGGAGACTTTGATAAGTGCAAATTGTAGCTATTTTTGTATATGAGTTTTGTTGCACTTATCGATACTTTTTCTTAAAATCGTTCTAATAAACCCCACTTTGTATGTAAATGTGTATATTTAGTGTATAATCGAGTTTTAGTGTATTTGTATACCATTTGATAGTTTTCTACTCATTTTGTAGGTATTGAGGTGTATTTGGAGCATGAGCAATAAAGTGTCGAAGACACGGCTTCAAACGCGCGATTTTGAGCAACTCATCAACGAATACGGTTCAAAATGAGGATAAAAAAAACACAAATTTGGTTGATATTTATTCATTTTTAGATAGGAAATTGAATAAGTTTTCCAACGCTTCGAACCGGGCGAAAAACGGAGTTACGGTTCTCAAGTTTTGGCTGAAACATTTTTTCAAGGCAGCAGGTTGCGCGCTGAGCACGCTCCAAGCGCGCTGAGCGCGCTTGTAAGGCGTTTTAACTTTAAAAAGAGCACGCTGAGCGCCCATAGCGCGCTGAGCGTGCTCTGCGATGATGACAGCAATAAATATGGGTTAAAAACACATTTTTAGGGATGGTTTTGGGTATTTTTTGCTCCCAACTCCATCAAACTTCATTTTTCTTGTAGATTAGCTTAGAAAACATCAATGGAGCTTGCATTTGGATGATCCGGAGTCGAATCCTTCATCAATCGGAGCCGACAACTCATGAAATGTTTGGTTTTTCTCCATTTCTTCTCTATGTATTTCTCTATTTGTTGGGTTATGTTTGTATTGTTACTCTAAACCTATGTACATGTATTGATCATGGTTGTATAATATATATGCTTTACAAATCATTATCGATGTCTTCCTTGATCTTTTTGCATTTATGTTTGGATTTGTTTTGTGTTAGAGATAAACATCACGAATCTTGATTAAGGATGGATATCTATTATCTAGATGCTAGAGATAGATTTAGATAATAATCTTTATGGTGTCGGAACTTAATGTCTTCCGTGTTTCAAGGCGTCGTGCGCGAGAGTGACGACGAGAGTGATACGGTTGCTCTCTCAGCTCAGTGTGCCAGAGATGGACACCGTTGTGAGCGATACGTGATGATTTTGATGAGTATTGTATGTTGAATGCGACCGATCGATAGGTTTACATTTGTTCTGAGTAGTGTATATTCATGCTTGATAGGTTTCTTCTCTTCAAAGAATGTACTCTTTTTATGTTCATATTTACTTTTCCGCATTTAATTTAAACCATTTTAAAAACCAAACTCATTAACAATTAAATTGTCGAATGGCAGTTCAGTAGCACCGATCTCTGTGGACACGATAATTCCCGGAAAAATACTTCCAAATCTTTTTGCTTGTTTGCCCTATTCCGCAACCAACAAAATGGCGCCGTTGCCGGGGATTGGTGTTTTTATTGATTCGCATTGCGATAGTTTCTTTTTTTTTGAGTTTTGTAGAAATCGTAAAAATTGTCTATTTTCATTTGTTTATATTGATACTTGTATATGTTTACCATATTTGTGAATTTTACATGTTTTGTATACTTGTAAATTTAGTGTATATGTTTGTTTCTCTTCACGTTTGCTAAGTGTTTGGTTAGGTTTCATCGTCGGTGAGTGCTAACCGTGTAAAGAGGCAACTTGGAGAAGTGTGTATAAATAATAGGCGTCGAGCTTACGACGTAAAACAAGCCTGTTTTATCGTTTTTTGTTCCGTTATTACTTTTTCATTGTATATGAGATTGTGTAGGTGTTAAGTGGAGGCCTACACCAGAACCTTGTTGCTGAACTGATTTTTCTGGTTCTGGTGTAGCGCGCTCAACGCGCCCTGCTGTGCTGAGCCAGTGATTTCTTTTAATTGTTCACTTGGCTCCCCATTTTTTCCCACTTCCACCAAGGCCTTATATATTAGTAATTTTTCTAATTCTTTTGTTGTTGTTGAGACTCAAATTTTTGCCCGATTGCTTGAAGTCGCATTCGGTGTTTGTCCATTTTTTATCATTTCAACTTGCGAATGCGTGGTAATGATAGTGTTTAAAGTTTTGTACACGTTCAAGGTATGTGTTTATCGCTTTCTTGACTTTAGCATATTCATGATACTTAGGCTTTTTACAAACTTTCATGCCATTCATTCTGTTATATACTTGTTCGTATGTGAATCACTTTAGTTCCCAACCTTTTTGTGAGGAAGCCTTCCATTGTTCATATATGCTCGGAGTTCCAACATTCTTGTTCTAACTGGATTTTATTATGTTGAATCTGTTGTTTATGTTGTGTATATGAATGCATGAAAAGGATCAAGGCATTTGTTTCATTTTGAACACAACCACCTAGCCAAATAGTCAATTCACCTTGTGAGTGTGTGAGAATTTGTAACCCCTTTGAGCTTTTTGATCCATGTTTTTATTTAAACTTAATGCTTGTCTATGAGTGTTTAGTTCACTTATTTTTGATGGATTTTGTTTTTTCTTGGACCTCAACTTTGTGTTGCTGTATGGATTTTTTTCCTTGCCTTAGAAAGTAGGGAGTATTCACATGATGATGTGGTTGAATTCAAATTGGGGAGAGAATGATTGTGTACTCATTGGTTGGATTCTATGAGGATTGAAAAAGAAAAGAAAAAACAAAAAATGTGACAGAGAAAAGAAAAATAAAAAAGAAAGAAAAAGAAAAATCCTTGAAAAAGAAAACAAAAAGAGTTCTAATAATTGTGCTAAATAAGTTGTGTGTTTTGTGTAACACTTGGGATTTTGGAAGAAGTTTGATTGAAATTTTTGGTTTGAGTCCTTTGTGAGTTGATCACTCCCTTAGGTTTAGGCAAGTTTTTGTTTCAATTACCTTTAGAAATTTCCCTTGTTTGTTTACCCGACCACGTTACAACCTTGAAAGTCCTTGTGATTCTTGCCTTTGTATGTTCAATGTGAATTTTTGGATGGATGCATAATCTAGTCTGTTGTTTGCAAGATTGTTGTGTGAGTGAAAAATCCCTCATTTTATGTTTTTCATCTACCGATGATTGTTTTTGCTAGGTGTGATTCACGTTTGAACTTGTGTTGTTTTAGAATGTTTGGCATGACTTTTGTATTTAGCATTTGTTTCGTGATTATGTTGTCGTTGAAGTTTAGTGGTATGTATTTACTTTGTGTGTACCATTTTGGATTGAACCATTGCATTTGTTTTTGTTTGTAAAAACTTGTTGTTGCGTGATTTCTTGGATTTTTCTTTTGTGTTTTTAAGTTTGTTGGCTTTGTTTGAGGACAAACAATTATGTAAGTTGGGGAGAGTTTGATAAGTGCAAATTGTAGCTATTTTTGTATATGAGTTTTGTTGCACTTATCGATACTTTTTCTTAAAATCGTTCGAATAAACCCCACTTTGTATGTAAATGTGTATATTTAGTGTATAATCGAGTTTTAGTGTATTTGTATACCATTTGATAGTTTTCTACTCATTTTGTAGGTATTGAGGTGTATTTGGAGCATGAGCAATAAAGTGTCGAAGACACGGCTTCAAACGCGTGATTTTGAGCAACTCATCAACGAATACGGTTCAAAATGAGGATAATAAAAATCACAACTTTGGTTGATATTTATTCATTGTTAGATAGGAAATTTAATAAGCTTTCCAACGCTTCGAACCGGGCGAAAAACGGAGTTACCGTTCTCAAGTTATGGCTGAAACATTTTTTCAAGGCAGCAGGTTGCGCGCTGAGCACGCTCCAAGCGCGCTGAGCGCGCTTGTAAGGCGGTTTAACTTTAAAAAGAGTGCGCTGAGCGCCCATAGCGCGCTGAGCGTGCTCTGCGATGATGACAGCAATAAATATGGGTTAAAAACACATTTTTAGGGATGGTTTGGGGTATTTTTTGCTCCCAACTCTATCAAACTTCATTTTTCTTGTAGATTAGCTTAGAAAACATCATTGGAGCTTGCATTTGGATGATCCGGAGTCGAATCCTTCCTCAATCGGAGCCGACAACTCATGAATTGTTTGATTTTTCTCCATTTCTTCTCTATGTATTTCTCTATTTGTTGCGTTATGTTTGTATTGTTACTCTAAACCTATGTACATGTATTGATCATGGTTGTATAATATATATGCTTTACAAATCATTATCGATGTCTTCCTTGATTTTTTTGCATTTATGTTTGGATTTGTGTTGTGTTAGAGATAAACATCACGAATCTTGATTAAGGATGGATATCTATTATCTAGATGCTAGAGATAGATTTAGATAATAATCTTTATGGTGTCGGAACTTAATGTCTTCCGTGTTTCAAGGCGTCGTGCGCGAGAGTGACGACGAGAGTGATACGGTTGCTCTCTCAGCTCAGTGTGCCAGAGATGGACACTGTTGTGAGCGATACGTGATGATTTTGATGAGTATTGTATGTTGAATGCGACCGATCGATAGGTTTACATTTGTTCTGAGTAGTGTATATTCATGCTTGATAGGTTTCTTCTCTTCAAAGAATGTACTCTTTTTATGTTCATATTTACTTTTCCGCATTTAATTTAAACCATTTTAAAAACCAAACTCATTAACAATTAAATTGTCGAATGGCAGTTCAGTAGCACCGATCTCTGTGGACACGATAATTCCCGGAAAAATACTTCCAAATCTTTTTGCTTGCTTGCCCTATTCCGCAACCAACAAAATGGCGCCGTTGCCGATGATTGGTGTTTTTATTGAATCGCAGTGCGATAGTTTCTTTGTTTTTGAGTTTTGTAGAAATCGTAAAAATTGTCTATTTTCACTTGTTTATATTGATACTTGTATATGTTTACCATATTTGTGAATTTTACATGTTTTGTATACTTGTAAATTTAGTGTATATGTTTGTTTCTCTTCACGTTTGCTAAGTGTTTGGTTAGGTTTCATCGTCGGTGAGTGCTAACCGTGTAAAGAGGCAACTTGGAGAAGTGTGTATAAATAATAGGCGTCGAGCTTACGACGTAAAACAAGCATGTTTTATCGTTTTTTGTTCCGTTATTACTTTTTCATTGTATATGAGATTGTGTAGGTGTTAAGTGGAGGCCTACACCAGAACCTTGTTGCTGAACTGATTTTTCTGGTTCTGGTGTAGCGCGCTCAGCACGCTCCAGCGTGCTCTGCTGTGCTGAGCCAGTGATTTCTTTTAATTGTTCACTTGGCTCCCCATTTTTTCCCACTTCCACCAAGGCCTTATATATTAGTAATTTTTCTAATTCTTTTGTTGTTGTTTAGACTCAAATTTTTGCCCGATTGCTTGAAGTCGCATTCGGTGTTTGTCCATTTTTTATCATTTCAACTTGCGAATGCGTGGTAATGATAGTGTTTAAAGTTCTGTACACGTTCAAGGTATGTGTTTATCGCTTTCTTGACTTTAGCATATTCATGATACTTAGGCTTTTTACAAACTTTTGTGCCATTCATTCTGTTATATACTTGTTCGTATGTGAATCACTTTAGTTCCCAACCTTTTTGTGAGGAAGTCTTCCATTGTTCATATATGCTCGGAGTTCCAACATTCTTGTTCTAACTGGATTTTATTATGTTGAATCTGTTGTTTATGTTGTGTATATGAATGCATGAAAAGGATCAAGGCATTTGTTTCATTTTGAACACAACCACCCTAGCCAAATAGTCAATTCACCTTGTGAGTGTGTGAGAATTTGTAACCCCTTTGAGCTTTTTGATCCATGTTTTTATTTAAACTTAATGCTTGTCTATGAGTATTTAGTTCACTTATTTTTGATGGATTTTGTTTTTTCTTGGACCTCAACTTTGTGTTGCTGTATGGATTTTTTTCCTTGCCTTAGAAAGTAGGGAGTATTCACATGATGATGTGGTTGAATTCAAGTTGGGGAGAGAATGATTGTGTACTCATTGGTTGGATTATATGAGGATTGAAAAAGAAAATAAAAAAGAAAAAAATGTGACAGAGAAAAGAAAAAGAAAAAAGAAAGAAAAAGAAAAATCCTTGAAAAAGAAAACAAAAAGAGTTCTAATAATTGTGCTAAATAAGTTGTGTGTTTTGTGTAACACTTGGGATTTTGGAAGAAGTTTGATTGAAATTTTTGGTTTGAGTCATTTGTGAGTTGATCACTCCCTTAGGTTTAGGCAAGTTTTTGTTTCAATTACCTTTAGAAATTTCCCTTGTTTGTTTACCCGACCACGTTACAACCTTGAAAGTCCTTGTGATTCTTGCCTTTGTATGTTCATTGTGAATTTTTGGATGGATGCATAATTTAGTCTTTTGTTTGCAAGATTGTTGTGTGAGTGAAAAATCCCTCATTTTATGTTTTTCATCTACCGATGATTGATTTTGCTAGGTGTGATTCACGTTTCAACTTGTGTTGTTTTAGAATGTTTGGCATGACTTTTGTATTTAGCATTTGTTTCGTGATTATGTTGTCGTTGAAGTTTAGTGGTATGTATTTACTTTGTGTGTACCATTTTGGATTGAACCATTGCATTTGTTTTTGTTTGTAAAAACTTGTTGTTGCGTGATTTCTTGGATTTTTCTTTTGTGTTTTTAAGTTTGTTGGCTTTGTTTGAGGACAAACAATTATGTAAGTTGGGGAGAGTTTGATAAGTGCAAATTGTAGCTATTTTTGTATATGAGTTTTGTTGCACTTATCGATACTTTTTCTTAAAATCATTCTAATAAACCCCACTTTGTATTTAAATGTGTATATTAAGTGTATAATCGAGTTTTAGTGTATTTGTATACCATTTGATAGTTTTCTACTCATTTTGTAGGTATTGAGGTGTATTTGGAGCATGAGCAATAAAGTGTCGAAGACACGGCTTCAAACGCGCGATTTCGAGCAACTCATCAACGAATACGGTTCAAAATGAGGATAATAAAAATCACAAATTTGGTTGATATTTATTCATTGTTAGATAGGAAATTGAATAAGCTTTCCAACGCTTCGAACCGGGCGAAAAACGGAGTTACGGTTCTCAAGTTATGGCTGAAACATTTTTTCAAGGCAGCAGGTTGCGCGCTGAGCACGCTCCAAGCGTGCTGAGCGCGCTTGTAAGGCGATTTAATTTTAAAAAGAGCGCGCTGAGCGCCCATAGCCCGCTGAGCGTGCTCTGCGATGATGACAGCAATAAATATGGGTTAAAAACACATTTTTAGGGATGGTTATGGGTATTTTTTGCTCCCAACTCCATCAAACTTCATTTTTCTTGTAGGTTAGCTTAGAAAACATCATTGGAGCTTGCATTTGGATGATCCGGAGTCGAATCCTTCATCAATCGGAGCCGACAACTCATGAAATGTTTGGTTTTTCTCCATTTCTTCTCTATGTATTTCTCTATTTGTTGGGTTATGTTTGTATTGTTACTCTAAACCTATGTACATGTATTGATCATGGTTGTATAATATATATGCTTTACAAATCATTATCGATGTCTTCCTTGATCTTTTTGCATTTATGTTTGGATTTGTGTTGTGTTAGAGATAAACATCACGAATCTTGATTAAGGATGGATATCTATTATCTAGATGCTAGAGATAGATTTAGATAATAATCTTTATGGTGTCGGAACTTAATGTCTTCTGTGTTTCAAGGCGTCGTGCGCAAGAGTGACGACGAGAGTGATACGGTTGCTCTCTCAGCTCAGTGTGCCAGAGATGGACACTGTTGTGAGCGATACGTGATGATTTTGATGAGTATTGTATGTTTAATGCGACCGATCGATAGGTTTACGTTTGTTCTGAGTAGTGTATATTCATGCTTGATAGGTTTCTTCTCTTCAAAGAATGTACTCTTTTTATGTTCATATTTACTTTTCCGCATTTAATTTAAACCATTTTAAAAACCAAACTCATTAACAATTAAATTGTCGAATGGCAGTTCAGTAGCACCGATCTCTATGGACACGATAATTCCCGGAAAAATACTTCCAAATCTTTTTGCTTGCTTGCCCTATTCCGCAACCAACAAAATGGTGTCGTTGCCGGGGATTGGTGTTTTTATTGAATCGCATTGCGATAGTTTCTTTGTTTTTGAGTTTTGTAGAAATCGTAAAAATTGTCTATTTTCACTTGTTTATATTGATACTTGTATATGTTTACCATATTTGTGAATTTTACATGTTTTGTATACTTGTAAATTTAGTGTATATGTTTGTTTCTCTTCACGTTTGCTAAGTTTTTGGTTAGGTTTCATCGTCGGTGAGTGCTAACCGTGTAAAGAGGCAACTTAGAGAAGTGTATATAAATAATAGGCGTCGAGCTTACGACGTAAAACAAGCATGTTTTATCGTTTTTTGTTCCGTTATTATTTTTTCATTGTATATGAGATTGTGTAGGTGTTAAGTGGAGGCCTACACCAGAACCTTGTTGCTGAACTGATTTTTCTGGTTCTGGTGTAGCGCGCTCAGCGCGCTCTGCTGTGCTGAGCCAGTGATTTCTTTTAACTGTTCACTTGGCTCCCCATTTTTTCCCACTTCCACCAAGGCCTTATATATTAGTAATTTTTCTAATTCTTTTGTTGTTGTTTAGACTCAAATTTTTGCCCGATTGCTTGAAGTCGCATTCGGTGTTTGTCCATTTTTGATCATTTCAACTTGCGAATGCGTGGTAATGATAGTGTTTAAAGTTTTGTACA
Organism: Lathyrus tuberosus; assembly: GCA_022829125.1. Taxonomy (NCBI): domain Eukaryota; kingdom Viridiplantae; phylum Streptophyta; class Magnoliopsida; order Fabales; family Fabaceae; genus Lathyrus; species Lathyrus tuberosus. The sequence continues at coordinate 16,620,458 of JALAZF010000042.1, forward strand.
CGTTCAAGGTATATGTTTATCGCTTTCTTGACTTTAGAATATTCATGATACTTAGGCTTTTTACAAACTTTCATGCCATTCATTATGTTATATACTTGTTCGTATGTGAATCACTTTAGTTCCCAACCTTTTTGTGAGGAAGCCTTCCATTGTTCATATATGCTCGAAGTTCCAACATTATTGTTCTAACTGGATTTTATTATGTTGAATCTGTTTTTTATGTTGTGTATATGAATTCATGAAAAGGATCAAGGCATTTGTTTCATTTTGAGCACAACCACCCTAGCCAAATAGTCAATTCACCTTGTGAGTGTGTGAGAATTTGTAACCCCTTTGAGCTTTTTGATCCATGTTTTTATTTCAACTTAATGCTTGTCTATGAGTATTTAGTTCACTTATTTTTGATGGATTTTGTTTTTTCTTGGACCTCAACTTTGTGTTGCTGTATGGATTTTTTTCCATGCCTTAGAAAGTAGGGAGTATTCACATGATGATGTGGTTGAATTCAAGTTGGGGAGAGAATGATTGTGTACTCATTGGTTGGATTCTATGAGGATTGAAAAAGAAAAGAAAAAAGAAAAAAATGTGACAGAGAAAAGAAAAAGAAAAAAGAAAGAAAAAGAAAAATCCTTGAAAAAGAAAACAAAAAGAGTTCTAATAATTGTGCCAAATAAGTTGTGTGTTTTGTGTAACACTTGGGATTTTGGAAGAAGTTTGATTGAAATTTTTGGTTTGAGTCCTTTGTGAGTTGATCACTCCCTTAGGTTTAGGCAAGTTTTTGTTTCAATTACCTTTAGAAATTTCCCTTGTTTGTTTACCCGACCACGTTACAACCTTGAAAGTCCTTGTGATTCTTGCCTTTGTATGTTCAATGTGAATTTTTGGATGGATGCATAATTTAGTCTTTTGTTTGCAAGATTGTTGTGTGAGTGAAAAATCCCTCATTTTATGTTTTTCATCTACCGATTTTTGTTTTTGCTAGGTGTGATTCACGTTTGAAGTTGTGTTGTTTTAGAATGTTTGGCATGACTTTTGTATTTAGCATTTGTTTCGTGATTATGTTGTCGTTGAAGTTTAGTGGTATGTATTTACTTTGTGTGTACCATTTTGGATTGAACCATTGCATTTGTTTTTGTTTGTAAAAACTTGTTGTTGCGTGATTTCTTGGATTTTTCTTTTGTGTTTTTAAGTTTGTTGGCTTTGTTTGAGGACAAACAATTATGTAGTTGGGGAGAGTTTGATAAGTGCAAATTGTAGCTATTTTTGTATATGAGTTTTGTTGCACTTATCGATACTTTTTCTTAAAATCGTTCGAATAAACCCCACTTTGTATGTAAATGTGTATATATAGTGTATAATCGAGTTTTAGTGTATTTGTATACCATTTGATAGTTTTCTACTCATTTTGTAGGTATTGAGGTGTATTTGGAGCATGAGCAATAAAGTGTCGAAGACACGGCTTCAAACGCGCGATTTTGAGCAACTCATCAACGAATACGGTTCAAAATGAGGATAATAAAAATCACAAATTTGGTTGATATTTATTCATTGTTAGATAGGAAATTGAATAAGCTTTCCAATGCTTCGAACCTGGCGAAAAACGGAGTTACGGTTCTCAAGTTATGGCTGAAACATTTTTTCAAGGCAGCAGGTTGTGCGCTGAGCACGCTCCAAGCGCGCTGAGCGTGCTCGTAAGGCGGTTTAACTTTAAAAAGAGCGCGCTGAGCGCCCATAGTGCGCTGAGCGTGCTCTGCGATGATGACAGCAATAAATATGGGTTAAAAACACATTTTTAGGGATGGTTTTGGGTATTTTTTGCTCCCAACTCCATCAAACTTCATTTTTCTTGTAGATTAGCTTAGAAAACATCATTGGAGCTTGCATTTGGATGATCCGGAGTCGAATCCTTCCTCAATCGGAGCCGACAACTCATGAAATGTTTGGTTTTTCTCCATTTCTTCTCTATGTATTTCTCTATTTGTTGCGTTATGTTTGTATTGTTACTCTAAACCTATGTACATGTATTGATCATGGTTGTATAATATATATGCTTTACAAATCATTATCGATGTCTTCCTTGATCTTTTTGCATTTATGTTTGGATTTGTGTTGTGTTAGAGATAAACATCACGAATCTTGATTAAGGATGGATATCTATTATCTAGATGCTAGAGATAGATTTAGATAATAATCTTTATGGTGACGGAACTAATGTCTTCCGTGTTTCAAGGCGTCGTGCGCGAGAGTGACGACGAGAGTGATACGGTTGCTCTCTCAGCTCAGTGTGCCAGAGATGGACACTGTTGTGAGCGATACGTGATGATTTTGATGAGTATTGTATGTTTAATGCGACCGATCGATAAGTTTACGTTTGTTCTGAGTAGTGTATATTCATGCTTGATAGGTTTCTTCTCCTCAAAGAATGTACTCTTTTTATGTTCATATTTACTATTCCGCATTTAATTTAAACCAATTTAAAAACCAAACTCATTAACAATTAAATTGTCGAATGGCAGTTCAGTAGCACCGATCTCTGTGGACACGATAATTCCCGAAAAAATACTTCCAAATCTTTTTGCTTGCTTGCCCTATTCCGCAACCAACAAAATGGCGCCGTTGCCGGGGATTGGTGTTTTTATTGAATCGCATTGCGATAGTTTCTTTGTTTTTGAGTTTTGTAGAAATCATAAAAATTATCTATTTTCACTTGTTTATATTGATACTTGTATATGTTTACCATATTTGTGAATTTTACATGTTTTGTATACTTGTAAATTTAGTGTATATGTTTGTTTCTCTTCACGTTTGCTAAGTGTTTGGTTAGGTTTCATCGACGTTGAGTGCTAACCGTGTAAAGAGGCAACTTGGAGAAGTGTGTATAAATAATACGCGTCGAGCTTACGACGTAAAACAAGCATGTTTTATCGTTTTTTGTTCCGTTATTACTTTTTCATTGTATATGAGATTGTGTAGGTGTTAAGTGGAGGCCTACACCAGAACCTTGTTGCTGAACTGATTTTTCTGGTTCTGGTGTAGCGCGCTCAGCGCGCTCTGCTGTGCTGAGCCAGTGATTTCTTTTAAATTTTCACTTGGCTCCCCATTTTTTCCCACTTCCACCAAGGCCTTATATATTAGTAATTTTTCTAATTCTTTTGTTGTTGTTTAGACTCAAATTTTTGCCCGATTGCTTGAAGTCGCATTCGGTGTTTGTCCATTTTTAATCATTTCGACTTGCGAATGCGTGGTAATGATAGTGTTTAAAGTTTTGTACACGTTCAAGGTATGTGTTTATCGCTTTCTTGACTTTAGCATATTCATGATACTTAGGCTTTTTACAAACTTTCATGCCATTCATTCTGTTATATACTTGTTCGTATGTGAATCACTTTAGTTCCCAACCTTTTTGTGAGGAAGCCTTCCATTGTTCATATATGCTCGGAGTTCCAACATTCTTGTTCTAACTGGATTTTATTATGTTAAATCTGTTGTTTATGTTGTGTATATGAATGCATGAAAAGGATCAAGGCATTTGTTTCATTTTTAACACAACCACCCTAGCCAAATACTCAATTCACCTTGTGAGTGTGTGAGAATTTGTAACCCCTTTGAGCTTTTTGATCCATGTTTTTATTTAAACTTAATGCTTGTCTATGAGTATTTAGTTCACTTATTTTTTATGGATTTTGTTTTTTCTTGGACCTCAACTTTGTGTTGCTGTATGGATTTTTTTCCTTGCCTTAGAAAGTAGGGAGTATTCACATGATGATGTGGTTGAATTCAAGTTGGGGAGAGAATGATTGTGTACTCATTGGTTGGATTCTATGAGGATTGAAAATGAAACGAAAAAAGAAAAAAATGTGACAGAGAAAAGAAAAAGAAAAAAGAAAGAAAAAGAAAAATCCTTGAAAAGAAAACAAAAAGAGTTCTAATAATTGTGCTAAATAAGTTGTGTGTTTTGTGTAACACTTGGGATTTTGGAAGAAGTTTGATTGAAATTTTTGGTTTGAGTCCTTTGTGAGTTGATCACTCCCTTAGGTTTAGGCAAGTTTTTGTTTCAATTACCTTTAGAAATTTCCCTTGTTTGTTTACCCGACCACGTTACAACCTTGAAAGTCCTTGTGATTCTCGCCTTTGTATGTTCAATGTGAATTTTTGGATGGATGCATAATTTAGTCTTTTGTTTGCAAGATTGTTGTGTGAGTGAAAAATCCCTCATTTTATGTTTTTCATCTACCGATGATTGTTTTTGCTAGGTGTGATTCACGTTTGAACTTGTGTTGTTTTAGAATGTTTGGCATGACTTTTGTATTTAGCATTTGTTTCGTGATTATGTTGTCGTTGAAGTATAGTGGTATGTATTTACTTTGTGTGTACCATTTTGGATTGAACCATTGCATTTGTTTTTGTTTGTAAAAACTTGTTGTTGCGTGATTTCTTGGATTTTTCTTTTGTGTTTTTAAGTTTGTTGGCTTTGTTTGAGGACAAACAATTATGTAAGTTGGGGAGAGTTTGATAAGTGCAAATTGTAGCTATTTTTGTATATGAGTTTTGTTGCACTTATCGATACTTTTTCTTAAAATCGTTCTAATAAACCCCACTTTGTATGTAAATGTGTATATTTAGTGTATAATCGAGTTTTAGTGTATTTGTATACCATTTGATAGTTTTCTACTCATTTTGTAGGTATTGAGGTGTATTTGGAGCATGAGCAATAAAGTGTCGAAGACACGGCTTCAAACGCGCGATTTTGAGCAACTCATCAACGACTACGGTTCAAAATGAGGATAATAAAAATCACAAATTTGGTTGATATTTATTCATTGTGAGATAGGAAATTGAATAAGCTTTCCAACACTTCGAACCGGGCGAAAAACGGAGTTACGGTTCTCAAGTTATGGCTGAAACATTTTTTCAAGGCAGCAGGTTGCGCGCTGAGCACGTTCCAAGCGCGCTGAGCGCGCTTGTAAGGCGGTTTAACTTTAAAAAGAGCGCGCTGAGCGCCCATAGCGCGCTGAGCGTGCTCTGCAATGATGACAGCAATAAATATGGGTTAAAAACACATTTTTAGGGATGGTTTGGGGTATTTTTTGCTCCCAACTCCATCAAACTTCATTTTTCTTGTAGATTAGCTTAGAAAACATCATTGGAGCTTGCATTTGGATGATCCGGAGTCGAATCCTTCCTCAATCGGAGCCGACAACTCATGAATTGTTTGGTTTTTCTCCATTTCTTCTCTATGTATTTCTCTATTTGTTGCGTTATGTTTGTATTGTTACTCTAAACCTATGTACATGTATTGATCATGGTTGTATAATATATATGCTTTACAAATCATTATCGATGTCTTCCTTGATCTTTTTGCATTTATGTTTGGATTTGTGTTGTGTTAGAGATAAACATCACGAATCTTGATTAAGGATGGATATCTATTATCTAGATGCTAGAGATAGATTTAGATAATAATCTTTATGGTGTCGGAACTTAATGTCTTCCGTGTTTCAAGGCATCGTGCGCGAGAGTGACGACGAGAGTGATACGGTTGCTCTCTCAGCTCAGTGTGCCAGAGATGGACACTGTTGTGAGCGATACGTGATGATTTTGATGAGTATTGTATGTTTAATGCGACCGATCGATAAGTTTACGTTTGTTCTGAGTAGTGTATATTCATGCTTGATAGGTTTCTTCTCCTCCAAGAATGTACTCTTTTTATGTTCATATTTACTATTCCGCATTTAATTTAAACCAATTTAAAAACCAAACTCATTAACAATTAAATTGTCGAATGGCAGTTCAGTAGCACCGATCTCTGTGGACACGATAATTCCCGAAAAAATACTTCCAAATCTTTTTGCTTGCTTGCCCTATTCCGCAACCAACAAAATGGCGCCGTTGCCGGGGATTGGTGTTTTTATTGAATCGCATTGCGATAGTTTCTTTGTTTTTGAGTTTTGTAGAAATCATAAAAATTGTCTATTTTCACTTGTTTATATTGATACTTGTATATGTTTACCATATTTGTGAATTTTACATGTTTTGTATACTTGTAAATTTAGTGTATATGTTTGTTTCTCTTCACGTTTGCTAAGTGTTTGGTTAGGTTTCATCGACGTTGAGTGCTAACCGTGTAAAGAGGCAACTTGGAGAAGTGTGTATAAATAATACGCGTCGAGCTTACGACGTAAAACAAGCATGTTTTATCGTTTTTTGTTCCGTTATTACTTTTTCATTGTATATGAGATTGTGTAGGTGTTAAGTGGAGGCCTACACCAGAACCTTGTTGCTGAACTGATTTTTCTGGTTCTGGTGTAGCGCGCTCAGCGCACTCTGCTGTGCTGAGCCAGTGATTTCTTTTAATTTTTCACTTGGCTCCCCATTTTTTCCCACTTCCACCAAGGCCTTATATATTAGTAATTTTTCTAATTCTTTTGTTGTTGTTTAGACTCAAATTTTTGCCCGATTGCTTGAAGTCGCATTCGGTGTTTGTCCATTTTTAATCATTTCGACTTGCGAATGCGTGGTAATCATAGTGTTTAAAGTTTTGTACACGTTCAAGGTATGTGTTTATCGCTTTCTTGACTTTAGCATATTCATGATACTTAGGCTTTTTACAAACTTTCATGCCATTCATTCTGTTATATACTTGTTCGTATGTGAATCACTTTAGTTCCCAACCTTTTTGTGAGGAAGCCTTCCATTGTTCATATATGCTCGGAGTTCCAACATTCTTGTTCTAACTGGATTTTATTATGTTGAATCTGTTGTTTATGTTGTGTATATGAATGCATGAAAAGGATCAAGGCATTTGTTTCATTTTTAACACAACCACCCTAGCCAAATACTCAATTCACCTTGTGAGTGTGTGAGAATTTGTAACCCCTTTGAGCTTTTTGATCCATGTTTTTATTTAAACTTAATGCTTGTCTATGAGTATTTAGTTCACTTATTTTTGATGGATTTTGTTTTTTCTTGGACCTCAACTTTGTGTTGCTGTATGGATTTTTTTCCTTGCCTTAGAAAGTAGGGAGTATTCACATGATGATGTGGTTGAATTCAAGTTGGGGAGAGAATGATTGTGTACTCATTGGTTGGATTCTATGAGGATTGAAAATGAAACGAAAAAAGAAAAAAATGTGACAGAGAAAAGAAAAAGAAAAAAGAAAGAAAAAGAAAAATCCTTGAAAAGAAAACAAAAAGAGTTCTAATAATTGTGCTAAATAAGTTGTGTGTTTTGTGTAACACTTGGGATTTTGGAAGAAGTTTGATTGAAATTTTTGGTTTGAGTCCTTTGTGAGTTGATCACTCCCTTAGGTTTAGGCAAGTTTTTGTTTCAATTACCTTTAGAAATTTCCCTTGTTTGTTTACCCGACCACGTTACAACCATGAAAGTCCTTGTGATTCTTGCCTTTGTATGTTCAATGTGAATTTTTGGATGGATGCATAATTTAGTCTGTTGTTTGCAAGATTGTTGTGTGAATGAAAAATCCCTCATTTTATGTTTTTCATCTACCGATGATTGTTTTTGCTAGGTGTGATTCACGTTTGAACTTGTGTTGTTTTAGAATGTTTGGCATGACTTTTGTATTTAGCATTTGTTTCGTGATTATGTTGTCGTTGAAGTATAGTGGTATGTATTTACTTTGTGTGTACCATTTTGGATTGAACCATTGCATTTGTTTTTGTTTGTAAAAACTTGTTGTTGCGTGATTTCTTGGATTTTTCTTTTGTGTTTTTAAGTTTGTTGGCTTTGTTTGAGGACAAACAATTATGTAAGTTGGGGAGAGTTTGATAAGTGCAAATTGTAGCTATTTTTGTATATGAGTTTTGTTGCACTTATCGATACTTTTTCTTAAAATCGTTCTAATAAACCCCACTTTGTATGTAAATGTGTATATTTAGTGTATAATCGAGTTTTAGTGTATTTGTATACCATTTGATAGTTTTCTACTCATTTTGTAGGTATTGAGGTGTATTTGGAGCATGAGCAATAAAGTGTCGAAGACACGGCTTCAAACGCGCGATTTTGAGCAACTCATCAACGACTACGGTTCAAAATGAGGATAATAAAAATCACAAATTTGGTTGATATTTATTCATTGTGAGATAGGAAATTGAATAAGCTTTCCAACACTTCGAACCGGGCGAAAAACGGAGTTACGGTTCTCAAGTTATGGCTGAAACATTTTTTCAAGGCAGCAGGTTGCGCGCTGAGCACGTTCCAAGCGCACTGAGCGCGCTTGTAAGGCGGTTTAACTTTAAAAAGAGCGCGCTGAGCGCCCATAGCGCGCTGAGCGTGCTCTGCAATGATGACAGCAATAAATATGGGTTAAAAACACATTTTTAGGGATGGTTTGGGGTATTTTTTGCTCCCAACTCCATCAAACTTCATTTTTCTTGTAGATTAGCTTAGAAAACATCATTGGAGCTTGCATTTGGATGATCCGGAGTCGAATCCTTCCTCAATCGGAGCCGACAACTCATGAATTGTTTGGTTTTTCTCCATTTCTTCTCTATGTATTTCTCTATTTGTTGCGTTATGTTTGTATTGTTACTCTAAACCTATGTACATGTATTGATCATGGTTGTATAATATATATGCTTTACAAATCATTATCGATGTCTTCCTTGATCTTTTTGCATTTATGTTTGGATTTGTGTTGTGTTAGAGATAAACATCACGAATCTTGATTAAGGATGGATATCTATTATCTAGATGCTAGAGATAGATTTAGATAATAATCTTTATGGTGTCGGAACTTAATGTCTTCCGTGTTTCAAGGCATCGTGCGCGAGAGTGACGACGAGAGTGATACGGTTGCTCTCTCAGCTCAGTGTGCCAGAGATGGACACTGTTGTGAGCGATACGTGATGATTTTGATGAGTATTGTATGTTTAATGCGACCGATCGATAAGTTTACGTTTGTTCTGAGTAGTGTATATTCATGCTTGATAGGTTTCTTCTCCTCAAAGAATGTACTCTTTTTATGTTCATATTTACTATTCCGCATTTAATTTAAACCAATTTAAAAACCAAACTCATTAACAATTAAATTGTCGAATGGCAGTTCAGTAGCACCGATCTCTGTGGACACGATAATTCCCGAAAAAATACTTCCAAATCTTTTTGCTTGCTTGCCCTATTCCGCAACCAACAAAATGGCGCCGTTGCCGGGGATTGGTGTTTTTATTGAATCGCATTGCGATAGTTTCTTTGTTTTTGAGTTTTGTAGAAATCATAAAAATTGTCTATTTTCACTTGTTTATATTGATACTTGTATATGTTTACCATATATGTGAATTTTACATGTTTTGTATACTTGTAAATTTAGTGTATATGTTTGTTTCTCTTCACGTTTGCTAAGTGTTTGGTTAGGTTTCATCGACGTTGAGTGCTAACCGTGTAAAGAGGCAACTTGGAGAAGTGTGTATAAATAATACGCGTCGAGCTTACGACGTAAAACAAGCATGTTTTATCGTTTTTTGTTCCGTTATTACTTTTTCATTGTATATGAGATTGTGTAGGTGTTAAGTGGAGGCCTACACCAGAACCTTGTTGCTGAACTGATTTTTCTGGTTCTGGTGTAGCGCGCTCAGCGCGCTCTGCTGTGCTGAGCCAGTGATTTCTTTTAATTTTTCACTTGGCTCCCCATTTTTTCCCACTTCCACCAAGGCCTTATATATTAGTAATTTTTCTAATTCTTTTGTTGTTGTTTAGACTCAAATTTTTGCCCGATTGCTTGAAGTCGCATTCGGTGTTTGTCCATTTTTAATCATTTCGACTTGCGAATGCGTGGTAATGATAGTGTTTAAAGTTTTGTACACGTTCAAGGTATGTGTTTATCGCTTTCTTGACTTTAGCATATTCATGATACTTAGGCTTTTTACAAACTTTCATGCCATTCATTCTGTTATATACTTGTTCGTATGTGAATCACTTTAGTTCCCAACCTTTTTGTGAGGAAGCCTTCCATTGTTCATATATGCTCGGAGTTCCAACATTCTTGTTCTAACTGGATTTTATTATGTTGAATCTGTTGTTTATGTTGTGTATATGAATGCATGAAAAGGATCAAGGCATTTGTTTCATTTTTAACACAACCACCCTAGCCAAATACTCAATTCACCTTGTGAGTGTGTGAGAATTTGTAACCCCTTTGAGCTTTTTGATCCATGTTTTTATTTAAACTTAATGCTTGTCTATGAGTATTTAGTTCACTTATTTTTTATGGATTTTGTTTTTTCTTGGACCTCAACTTTGTGTTGCTGTATGGATTTTTTTCCTTGCCTTAGAAAGTAGGGAGTATTCACATGATGATGTGGTTGAATTCAAGTTGGGGAGAGAATGATTGTGTACTCATTGGTTGGATTCTATGAGGATTGAAAATGAAACGAAAAAAGAAAAAAATGTGACAGAGAAAAGAAAAAGAAAAAAGAAAGAAAAAGAAAAATCCTTGAAAAGAAAACAAAAAGAGTTCTAATAATTGTGCTAAATAAGTTGTGTGTTTTGTGTAACACTTGGGATTTTGGAAGAAGTTTGATTGAAATTTTTGGTTTGAGTCCTTTGTGAGTTGATCACTCCCTTAGGTTTAGGCAAGTTTTTGTTTCAATTACCTTTAGAAATTTCCCTTGTTTGTTTACCCGACCACGTTACAACCTTGAAAGTCCTTGTGATTCTCGCCTTTGTATGTTCAATGTGAATTTTTGGATGGATGCATAATTTAGTCTTTTGTTTGCAAGATTGTTGTGTGAGTGAAAAATCCCTCATTTTATGTTTTTCATCTACCGATGATTGTTTTTGCTAGGTGTGATTCACGTTTGAACTTGTGTTGTTTTAGAATGTTTGGCATGACTTTTGTATTTAGCATTTGTTTCGTGATTATGTTGTCGTTGAAGTATAGTGGTATGTATTTACTTTGTGTGTACCATTTTGGATTGAACCATTGCATTTGTTTTTGTTTGTAAAAACTTGTTGTTGCGTGATTTCTTGGATTTTTCTTTTGTGTTTTTAAGTTTGTTGGCTTTGTTTGAGGACAAACAATTATGTAAGTTGGGGAGAGTTTGATAAGTGCAAATTGTAGCTATTTTTGTATATGAGTTTTGTTGCACTTATCGATACTTTTTCTTAAAATCGTTCTAATAAACCCCACTTTGTATGTAAATGTGTATATTTAGTGTATAATCGAGTTTTAGTGTATTTGTATACCATTTGATAGTTTTTAACTCATTTTGTAGGTATTGAGGTGTATTTGGAGCATGAGCAATAAAGTGTCGAAGACACGGCTTCAAACGCGCGATTTTGAGCAACTCATCAACGACTACGGTTCAAAATGAGGATAATAAAAATCACAAATTTGGTTGATATTTATTCATTGTGAGATAGGAAATTGAATAAGCTTTCCAACGCTTCGAACCGGGCGAAAAACGGAGTTACGGTTCTCAAGTTATGGCTGAAACATTTTTTCAAGGCAGCAGGTTGCGCGCTGAGCACGTTCCAAGCGCGCTGAGCGCGCTTGTAAGGCGGTTTAACTTTAAAAAGAGCGCGCTGAGCGCCCACAGCGCGCTGAGCGTGCTCTGCAATGATGACAGCAATAAATATGGGTTAAAAACACATTTTTAGGGATGGTTTGGGGTATTTTTTGCTCCCAACTCCATCAAACTTCATTTTTCTAGTAGATTAGCTTAGAAAACATCATTGGAGCTTGCATTTGGATGATCCGGAGTCGAATCCTTCCTCAATCGGAGCCGACAACTCATGAATTGTTTGGTTTTTCTCCATTTCTTCTCTATGTATTTCTCTATTTGTTGCGTTATGTTTGTATTGTTACTCTAAACCTATGTACATGTATTGATCATGGTTGTATAATATATATGCTTTACAAATCATTATCGATGTCTTCCTTGATCTTTTTGCATTTATGTTTGGATTTGTGTTGTGTTAGAGATAAACATCACGAATCTTGATTAAGGATGGATATCTATTATCTAGATGCTAGAGATAGATTTAGATAATAATCTTTATGGTGTCGGAACTTAATGTCTTCCGTGTTTCAAGGCATCGTGCGCGCGAGTGACGACGAGAGTGATACGGTTGCTCTCTCAGCTCAGTGTGCCAGAGATGGACACTGTTGTGAGCGATACGTGATGATTTTGATGAGTATTGTATGTTTAATGCGACCGATCGATAGGTTTACGTTTGTTCTGAGTAGTGTATATTCATGCTTGATAGGTTTCTTCTCTTCAAAGAATGTACTCTTTTTATGTTCATATTTACTTTTCCGCATTTAATTTAAACCATTTTAAAAACCAAACTCATTAATAATTAAATTGTCGAATGGCAGTTCAGTAGCACCGATCTCTATGGACACGATAATTCCCGAAAAAATACTTCCAAATCTTTTTGCTTGCTTGCCCTATTCCGCAACTAACAAAATGGCGCCGTTGCCGGGGATTGGTGTTTTTATTGAATCGCATTGCGATAGTTTCTTTGTTTTTGAGTTTCGTAGATATCATAAAAATTGTCTATTTTCACTTGTTTATATTGATACTTGTATATGTTTACCATATTTGTGAATTTTACATGTTTTGTCTACTTGTAAATTTAGTGTATATGTTTGTTTCTCTTCACGTTTGCTAAGTGTTTGGTTAGGTTTCATCGACGTTGAGTGCTAACCGTGTAAAGAGGCAACTTGGAGAAGTGTGTATAAATAATAGGCGTCGAGCTTACGACGTAAAACAAGCATGTTTTATCGTTTTTTGTTCCGTTATTACTTTTTCATTGTATATGAGATTGTGTAGGTGTTAAGTGGAGGCCTACACCAGAACCTTGTTGCTGAACTGATTTTTCTGGTTCTGGTGTAGCGCGCTCAGCGCGCTCTGCTGTGCTGAGCCAGTGATTTCTTTTAATTTTTCACTTGGCTCCCCATTTTTTCCCACTTCCACCAAGGCCTTATATATTAGTAATTTTTCTAATTCTTTTGTTGTTGTTTAGACTCAAATTTTTGCCCGATTGCTTGAAGTCGCATTCGGTGTTTGTCCATTTTTAATCATTTTGACTTGCGAATGCGCGGTAATGATAGTGTTTAAAGTTTTGTACACATTCAAGGTATGTGTTTATCGCTTTCTTGACTTTAGCATATTCATGATACTTAGGCTTTTTACAAACTTTCATGCCATTCATTCTGTTATATACTTGTTCGTATGTGAATCACTTTAGTTCCCAACCTTTTTGTGAGGAAGCCTTCCATTGTTCATATATGCTCGGAGTTCCAACATTCTTGTTCTAACTGGATTTTATTATGTTGAATCTGTTGTTTATGTTGTGTATATGAATGCATGAAAAGGATCAAGGCATTTGTTTCATTTTTAACACAACCACCCTAGCCAAATACTCAATTCACCTTGTGAGTGTGTGGGAATTTGTAACCCCTTTGAGCTTTTTGATGCATGTTTTTATTTAAACTTAATGCTTGTCTATGAGTATTTAGTTCACTTATTTTTGATGGATTTTGTTTTTTCTTGGACCTCAACTTTGTGTTGCTGTATGGATTTTTTTCCTTGCCTTAGAAAGTAGGGAGTATTCACATGATGATGTGGTTGAATTCAAGTTGGGGAGAGAATGATTGTGTACTCATTGGTTGGATTCTATGAGGATTGAAAATGAAACGAAAAAAGAAAAAAATGTGACAGAGAAAAGAAAACGAAAAAAGAAAGAAAAAGAAAAATCCTTGAAAAGAAAACAAAAAGAGTTCTAATAATTGTGCTAAAAAAGTTGTGTGTTTTGTGTAACACTTGGGATTTTGGAAGAAGTTTGATTGAAATTTTTGGTTTGAGTCCTTTGTGAGTTGATCACTCCCTTAGGTTTAGGCAAGTTTTTATTTCAATTACCTTTAGAAATTTCCCTTGTTTGTTTACCCGACCACGTTACAACCTTGAAAGTCCTTGTGATTCTCGCCTTTGTATGTTCAATGTGAATTTTTGGATGGATGCATAATTTAGTCTTTTGTTTGCAAGATTGTTGTGTGAGTGAAAAATCCCTCATTTTATGTTTTTCATCTACCGATGATTGTTTTTGCTAGGTGTGATTCACGTTTGAACTTGTGTTGTTTTAGAATGTTTGGCATGACTTTTGTATTTAGCATTTGTTTCGTGATTATGTTGTCGTTGAAGTTTAGTGGTATGTATTTACTTTGTGTGTACCATTTTGGATTGAACCATCGCATTTGTTTTTGTTTGTAAAAACTTATTGTTGCGTGATTTCTTGGATTTTTCTTTTGTGTTTTTAAGTTTGTTGGCTTTGTTTGAGGACAAACAATTATGTAAGTTGGGGAGAGTTTGATAAGTGCAAATTGTAGCTATTTTTGTATATGAGTTTTGTTGCACTTATCGATACTTTTTCTTAAAATCGTTCGAATAAACCGCACTTTGTATGTAAATGTGTATATTTAGTGTATAATCGAGTTTTAGTGTATTTGTATACCATTGGATAGTTTTCTACTCATTTTGTAGGTATTGAGGTGTATTTGGAGCATGAGCAATAAAGTGTCGAAGACACAGCTTCAAACGCGCGATTTTGAGCAACTCATCAACGAATACGGTTCAAAATGAGGATAATAAAAATCACAAATTTGGTTGATATTTATTCATTGTTAGATAGGAAATTGAATAAGCTTTCCAACACTTCGAACCGGGCGAAAAACGGAGTTACGGTTCTCAAGTTATGGCTGAAACATTTTTTCAAGGCAGCAGGTTGCGCGCTGAGCACGCTCCAAGTGCACTGAGTGCGCTTGTAAGGCGGTTTAACTTTAAAAAGGGCGCGCTGAGCGCGCTCTGCGATGATGACAGCAATAAATATGGGTTAAAAACACATTTTTAGGGATGGTTTTGGGTATTTTTTGCTCCCAACTCCATCAAACTTCATTTTTCTTGTAGATTAGCTTAGAAAACATCATTGGAGCTTGCATTTGGATGATCCGGAGTCGAATCCTTCATCAATCGGAGCCAACAACTCATGAAATGTTTGGTTTTTCTCCATTTCTTCTCTATGTATTTCTCTATTTGTTGGGTTATGTTTGTATTGTTACTCTAAACCTATGTACATGTATTGATGATGGTTGTATAATATATATGCTTTACAAATCATTATCGATGTCTTCCTTGATCTTTTTGCATTTATGTTTGGATTTGTGTTGTGTTAGAGATAAACATCACGAATCTTGATTAAGGATGGATATCTATTATCTAGATGCTAGAGATAGATTTAGATAATAATCTTTATGGTGTCGGAACTTAATGTCTTTCGTGTTTCGAGGCGTCGTGCGCGAGAGTGACGACGAGAGTGATACGTTTTTTCTCTCAGCTCAGTGTGCCAGAGATGGACACTGTTGTGAGCGATACGTGATGATTTTGATGAGTATTGTATGTTGAATGCGACCGATCGATAGGTTTACGTTTGTTCTGAGTAGTGTATATTCATGCTTGATAGGTTTCTTCTCTTCAAAGAATGTACTCTTTTTATGTTCATATTTACTTTTCCGCATTTAATATAAACCATTTTAAAAACCAAACTCATTAATAATTAAATTGTCGAATGGCAGTTCAGTAGCACCGATCTCTGTGGACACGATAATTCCCGGAAAAATACTTCCAAATCTTTTTGCTTGCTTGCCCTATTCCGCAACCAACAAAATGGCACCGTTGCCGGGGATTGGTGTTTTTATTGAATCGCATTGCGATAGTTTCTTTGTTTTTGAGTTTTGTAGAAATCATAAAAATTGTCTATTTTCACTTGTTTATATTGATACTTGTATATATTTACCATATTTGTGAATTTTACATGTTTTGTATACTTGTAAATTTAGTGTATATGTTTGTTTCTCTTCACGTTTGCTAAGTGTTTGGTTAGGTTTCATCGTCGGTGAGTGCTAACCGTGTAAAGAGGCAACTTGGAGAAGTGTGTATAAATAATAGGCGTCGAGCTTACGACGTAAAACAAGCATGTTTTATCGTTCTTTGTTCCGTTATTACTTTTTCATTGTATATGAGATTGTGTAGGTGTTAAGTGGAGGCCTACACCAGAACCTTGTTGCTGAACTGATTTTTCTGGTTCTGGTGTAGCGCGCTCAGCGCGCTCTGCTGTGCTGAGCCAGTGATTTCTTTTAATTGTTCACTTGGCTCCCCATTTTTTCCCACTTCCACCAAGGCCTTATATATTAGTAATTTTTCTAATTCTTTTGTTGTTGTTTAGACTCAAATTTTTGCCCGATTGCTTGAAGTCGCATTCGGTGTTTGTCCATTTTTGATCATTTCAACTTGCGAATGCGTGGTAATGATAGTGTTTAAAGTTTTGTACACGTTCAAGGTATATGTTTATCACTTTCTTGACTTTAGCATATTCATGATACTTAGGCTTTTTACAAACTTTCATGCCATTCATTCTGTTATATACTTGTTCGTATGTGAATCACTTTAGTTCCCAACCTTTTTGTGAGGAAGCCTTCCATTGTTCATATATGCTCGGAGTTCCAACATTCTTGTTCTAACTGGATTTTATTATGTTGAATCTGTTGTTTATGTTGTGTATATGAATGCATGAAAAGGATCAAGGCATTTGTTTCATTTTGAGCACAACCACCCTAGCCAAATAGTCAATTCACCTTGTGAGTGTGTGAGAATTTGTAACCCCTTTGAGCTTTTTGATCCATGTTTTTATTTGAACTTAATGCTTGTCTATGAGTATTTAGTTCACTTATTTTTGATGGATTTTGTTTTTTCTTGGACCTCAACTTTGTGTTGCTGTATGGATTTTTTTCCTTGCCTTAGAAAGTAGGGACTATTCACATGATGATGTGGTTGAATTCAAGTTGGGGAGAGAATGATTGTGTACTCATTGGTTGGATTCTATGAGGATTGAAAAAGAAAAGAAAAAAAAAATGTGACAGAGAAAAGAAAAAGAAAAAAGAAAGAAAAAGAAAAATCCTTGAAAAAGAAAACAAAAAGAGTTCTAATAATTGTGCTAAATAAGTTGTGTGTTTTGTGTAACACTTGGGATTTTGGAAGAAGTTTGATTGAAATTTTTGGTTTGAGTCCTTTGTGAGTTGATCACTCCCTTGGGTTTAGGCAAGTTTTTATTTCAATTACCTTTAGAAATTTCCCTTGTTTGTTTACCCGACCACGTAACAACCTTGAAAGTCCTTGTGATTCTCGCCTTTGTATGTTCAATGTGAATTTTTGGATGGATGCATAATTTAGTCTTTTGTTTGCAAGATTGTTGTGTGAGTGAAAAATCCCTCATTTTATGTTTTTCATCTACCGATGATTGTTTTTGCTAGGTGTGATTCACGTTTGAACTTGTGTTGTTTTAGAATGTTTGGCATGACTTTTGTATTTAGCATTTGTTTCGTGATTATGTTGTCGTTGAAGTTTAGTGGTATGTATTTACTTTGCGTGTACCATTTTGGATTGAACCATTGCATTTGTTTTTGTTTGTAAAAACTTGTTGTTGCGTGATTTCTTGGATTTTTCTTTTGTGTTTTTAAGTTTGTTGGCTTTGTTTGAGGACAAACAATTATGTAAGTTGGGGAGAGTTTGATAAGTGCAAATTGTAGCTATTTTTGTATATGAGTTTTGTTGCACTTATCGATACTTTTTCTTAAAATCGTTCGAATAAACCCCACTTTGTATGTAAATGTGTATATTTAGTGTATAATCGAGTTTTAGTGTATTTGTATACCATTGGATAGTTTTCTACTCATTTTGTAGGTATTGAGGTGTATTTGGAGCATGAGCAATAAAGTGTCGAAGACACAGCTTCAAACGCGCGATTTTGAGCAACTCATCAACGAATACGGTTCAAAATGAGGATAATAAAAATCACAAATTTGGTTGATATTTATTCATTGTTAGATAGGAAATTGAATAATCTATCCAACACTTCGAACAGGGCGAAAAACGGAGTTACGGTTCTCAAGTTATGGCTGAAACATTTTTTCAAGGCAGCAGGTTGCGCGCTGAGCATGCTCCAAGCACGCTGAACATGCTTGTAAGGCGGTTTAACTTTAAAAAGAGCGCGCTGAGCGCGCTCTGCGATGATGACAGCAATAAATATGGGTTAAAAACACATTTTTAGGGATGGTTTTGGGTATTTTTTGCTCCCAACTCCATCAAACTTCATTTTTCTTGTAGATTAGCTTAGAAAACATCATTGGAGCTTGCATTTGGATGATCCGGAGTCGAATCCTTCATCAATCGGAGCCAACAACTCATGAAATGTTTGGTTTTTCTCCATTTCTTCTCTATGTATTTCTCTATTTGTTGGGTTATGTTTGTATTGTTACTCTAAACCTATGTACATGTATTGATGATGGTTGTATAATATATATGCTTTACAAATCATTATCGATGTCTTCCTTGATCTTTTTGCATTTATGTTTGGATTTGTGTTGTGTTAGAGATAAACATCACGAATCTTGATTAAGGATGGATATCTATTATCTAGATGCTAGAGATAGATTTAGATAATAATCTTTATGGTGTCGGAACTTAATGTCTTTCGTGTTTCGAGGCGTCGTGCGCGAGAGTGACGACGAGAGTGATACGGTTTTTCTCTCAGCTCAGTGTGCCAGAGATGGACACTGTTGTGAGCGATACATGATGATTTTGATGAGTATTGTATGTTGAATGCGACCGATCGATAGGTTTACGTTTGTTCTGAGTAGTGTATATTCATGCTTGATAGGTTTCTTCTCTTCAAAGAATGTACTCTTTTTATGTTCATATTTACTTTTCCGCATTTAATATAAACCATTTTAAAAACCAAACTCATTAACAATTAAATTGTCGAATGGCAGTTCAGTAGCACCGATCTCTGTGGACACGATAATTCCCGGAAAAATACTTCCAAATCTTTTTGCTTGCTTGCCCTATTCCGCAACCAACAAAATGGCACCGTTGCCGGGGATTGGTGTTTTTATTGAATCGCATTGCGATAGTTTCTTTGTTTTTGAGTTTTGTAGAAATCATAAAAATTGTCTATTTTCACTTGTTTATATTGATACTTGTATATGTTTACCATATTTGTGAATTTTACATGTTTTGTATACTTGTAAATTTAGTGTATATGTTTGTTTCTCTTCACGTTTGCTAAGTGTTTGGTTAGGTTTCATCGTCGGTGAGTGCTAACCGTGTAAAGAGGCAACTTGGAGAAGTGTGTATAAATAATAGGCGTCGAGCTTACGACGTAAAACAAGCATGTTTTATCGTTTTTTGTTCCGTTATTACTTTTTCATTGTATATGAGATTGTGTAGGTGTTAAGTGGAGGCCTACACCAGAACCTTGTTGCTGAACTGATTTTTCTGGTTCTGGTGTAGCGCGCTCAGCGCGCTCTGCTGTGCTGAGCCAGTGATTTCTTTTAATTGTTCACTTGGCTCCCCATTTTTTCCCACTTCCACCAAGGCCTTATATATTAGTGATTTTTCTAATTCTTTTGTTGTTGTTTAGACTCAAATTTTTGCCCGATTGCTTGAAGTCGCATTCGGTGTTTGTCCATTTTTGATCATTTCAACTTGCGAATGCGTGGTAATGATAGTGTTTAAAGTTTTGTACACGTTCAAGGTATATGTTTATCGCTTTCTTGACTTTAGCATATTCATGATACTTAGGCTTTTTACAAACTTTCATGCCATTCATTCTGTTATATACTTGTTCGTATGTGAATCACTTTAGTTCCCAACCTTTTTGTGAGGAAGCCTTCCATTGTTCATATATGCTCGGAGTTCCAACATTCTTGTTCTAACTGGATTTTATTATGTTGAATCTGTTGTTTATGTTGTGTATATGAATGCATGAAAAGGATCAAGGCATTTGTTTCATTTTGAGCACAACCACCCTAGCCAAATAGTCAATTCACCTTGTGAGTGTGTGAGAATTTGTAACCCCTTTGAGCTTTTTGATCCATGTTTTTATTTGAACTTAATGCTTGTCTATGAGTATTTAGTTCACTTATTTTTGATGGATTTTGTTTTTTCTTGGACCTCAACTTTGTGTTGCTGTATGGATTTTTTTCCTTGCCTTAGAAAGTAGGGAGTATTCACATGATGATGTGGTTGAATTCAAGTTGGGGAGAGAATGATTGTGTACTCATTGGTTGGATTCTATGAGGATTGAAAAAGAAAAGAAAAAAGAAAAAAATGAGACAGAGAAAAGAAAAAGAAAAAAGAAAGAAAAAGAAAAATCCTTGAAAAAGAAAACAAAAAGAGTTCTAATAATTGTGCTAAATAAGTTGTG
Source organism: Lathyrus tuberosus (assembly GCA_022829125.1). NCBI lineage: Eukaryota > Viridiplantae > Streptophyta > Magnoliopsida > Fabales > Fabaceae > Lathyrus > Lathyrus tuberosus. The sequence goes on from JALAZF010000042.1 coordinate 16,640,736, forward strand.
TGTTTTGTGTAACACTTGGGAATTTGGAAGAAGTTTGATTGAAATTTTTGGTTTGAGTCCTTTGTGAGTTGATCACTCCCTTAGGTTTAGGCAAGTTTTTGTTTCAATTACCTTTAGAAATTTCCCTTGTTTGTTTACCCGACCACGTTACAACCTTGAAAGTCCTTGTGATTCTTGCCTTTGTATGTTCAATGTGAATTTTTGGATGGATGCATAATTTAGTCTTTTGTTTGGAAGATTGTTGTGTGAGTGAAAAATCCCTCATTTTATGTTTTTCATCTACCGATGATTGTTTTTGCTAGGTGTGATTCACGTTTGAACTTGTGTTGTTTTAGAATATTTGGCATGACTTTTGTATTTAGCATTTGTTTCGTGATTATGTTGTCGTTGAAGTTTAGTGGTATGTATTTACTTTGTGTGTACCATTTTGGATTGAACCATTGCATTTGTTTTTGATTGTAAAAACTTGTTGTTGCGTGATTTCTTGGATTTTTCTTTTGTATTTTTAAGTTTGTTGGCTTTGTTTGAGGACAAACAATTATGTAAGTTGGGGAGAGTTTGATAAGTGCAAATTGTAGCTATTTTTGTATATGAGTTTTGTTGCACTTATCGATACTTTTTCTTAAAATCATTCGAATAAACCCCACTTTGTATGTAAATGTGTATATTTAGTGTATAATCGAGTTTTAGTGTATTTGTATACCATTTGATAGTTTTCTACTCATTTTGTAGGTATTGAGGTGTATTTGGAGCATGAGCAATAAAGTGTCGAAGACACGGCTTCAAACGCGCGATTTTGAGCAACTCATCAACGAATACGGTTCAAAATGAGGATAATAAAAATCACAAATTTGGTTGATATTTATTCATTGTTAGATAGGAAATTGAATAATCTATCCAACACTTCGAACAGGGCGAAAAACGGAGTTACAGTTCTCAAGTTATGGCTGAAACATTTTTTCAAGGCAGCAGGTTGCGCGCTGAGCATGCTCCAAGCGCGCTGAGCATGCTTGTAAGGCAGTTTAACTTTAAAAAGAGCGCGCTGAGCGCGCTCTGCGATGATGACAACAATAAATATGGGTTAAAAACACATTTTTAGGGATGGTTTTGGGTATTTTTTGCTCCCAACTCCATCAAACTTCATTTTTCCTGTAGATTAGCTTAGAAAACATCATTGGAGCTTGCATTTGGATGATCCGGAGTCGAATCCTTCATCAATCGTAGCCAACAACTCATGAAATGTTTGGTTTTTCTCCATTTCTTCTCTATGTATTTCTCTATTTGTTGGGTTATGTTTGTATTGTTACTCTAAACCTATGTACATGTATTGATCATGGTTGTATAATATATATGCTTTACAAATCATTATCGATGTCTTCCTTGATCTTTTTGCATTTATGTTTGGATTTGTGTTGTGTTAGAGATAAACATCACGAATCTTGATTAAGGATGGATATCTATTATCTAGATGCTAGAGATAGATTTAGATAATAATCTTTATGGTGTCGGAACTTAATGTCTTCCGTGTTTCGAGGCGTCATGCGCGAGAGTGACGACGAGAGTGATACGGTTCCTCTCTCAGCTCAGTGTGCCAGAGATGGACACTGTTGTGAGCGATACGTGATTATTTTGATGAGTATTGTATGTTGAATGCGACCGATCGATAGGTTTACGTTTGTTCTGAGTAGTGTATATTCATGCTTGATAGGTTACTTCTCTTCAAAGAATGTACTCTTTTTATGTTCATATTTACTTTTCCGCATTTAATTTAAACCATTTTAAAAACCAAACTCATTAACAATTAAATTGTCGAATGGCAGTTCAGTAGCACCGATCTCCGTGGACACGATAATTCCCGGAAAAATACTTCCAAATCTTTTTGTTTACTTGCCCTATTCCGCAACCAACAAAATGGCACCGTTGCCGGGGATTGGTGTTTTTATTGAATCACATTGCGATAGCTTCTTTGTTTTTGAGTTTTGTAGAAATCATAAAAATTGTCTATTTTCACTTGTTTATATTGATACTTGTATATGTTTACCATATTTGTGAATTTTACATGTTTTGTATACTTGTAAATTTAGTGTATATGTTTGTTTCTCTTCACGTTTGCTAAGTGTTTGGTTAGGTTTCATCGTCGGTGAGTGTTAACCGTGTAAAGAGGCAACTTGGAGAAGTGTGTATAAATAATAGGCGTCGAGCTTACGACGTAAAACAAGCATGTTTTATCGTTTTTTTTCCCTTATTACTTTTTCATTGTATATGAGATTGTGTAGGTGTTAAGTGGGGGCCTACACCAGAACCTTGTTGCTGAACTGATTTTTCTGGTTCTGGTGTAGCACGCTCAGCGCTCTGCTGTGCTGAGCCAGTGATTTCTTTTAATTGTTCACTTGGCTCCCCATTTTTTCCCACTTCCACCAAGGCCTTATATATTAGTAATTTTTCTAATTCTTTTGTTGTTGTTTAGACTCAAATTTTTGCCCGATTGCTTGAAGTCGCATTCGGTGTTTGTCCATTTTTTATCATTTCAACTTGCGAATGCGTGGTAATGATAGTGCTTAAAGTTTTGTACACGTTCAAGGTATGTGTTTATCGCTTTCTTGACTTTAGCATATTCATGATACTTAGGCTTTTTACAAACTTTCATGCCATTCATTCTGTTTAGTTCCCAACCTTTTTGTGAGGAAGCCTTCCATTGTTCATATATGCTCGGAGTTCCAACATTCTTGTTCTAACTGGATTTTATTATGTTGAATCTGTTGTTTATGTTGTGTATATGAATGCATGAAAAGGATCAAGGAATTTGTTTCATTTTGAGCACAACCACCCTAGCCAAATAGTCAATTCACCTTGTGAGTGTGTGAGAATTTGTAACCCCTTTGAGCTTTTTGATCCATGTTTTTATATGAACTTAATGCTGGTCTATGAGTATTTAGTTCACTTATTTTTGATGGATTTTGTTTTTTCTTGGACCTCAACTTTGTGTTTCTGTATGGATTTTTTTCCTTGCCTTAGAAAGTTGGGAGTATTCACAAGATGATGTGGTTGAATTCAAGTTGGGGAGAGAATGATTGTGTACTCATTGGTTGGATTCTATGAGGATTGAAAAAGAAAAGTAAAAAGAAAAAAATGTGACAGAGAAAAGAAAAAGAAAAAAGAAAGAAAAAGAAAAATCCTTGAAAAAGAAAACAAAAAGAGTTCTAATAATTGTGATAAATAAGTTGTGTGTTTTGTGTAACACTTGGGATTTTGGAAGAAGTTTGATTGAAATTTTTGGTTTGAGTCCTTTGTGAGTTGATCACTCCCTTAGGTTTAGGCAAGTTTTTGTTTCAATTACCTTTAGAAATTTACCTTGTTTGTTTACCCGACCATGTTACAACCTTGAAAGTCCTTGTGATTCTTGCCTTTGTATGTTCAATGTGAATTTTTGGATGGATGCATAATGTAGTCTTTTGTTTGCAAGATTGTTGTGTGAGTGAAAAATCCCTCATTTTATGTTTTTCATCTACCGATGATTGTTTTTGCTAGGTGTGACTCACGTTTGAACTTGTGTTGTTTTAGAATGTTTGGCATGAATTTTGTATTTAGCATTTGTTTCGTGATTATGTTGTCGTTGAAGTTTAGTGGTATGTATTTACTTTGTGTGTACCATTTTGGATTGAACCATTGCATTTGTTTTTGTTTGTAAAAACTTGTTGTTGCGTGATTTCTTGGATTTTTCTTTTGTGTTTTTAAGTTTGTTGGCTTTGTTTGAGGACAAACAATTATGTAAGTTGGGGAGAGTTTGATAAGTGCAAATTGTAGCTATTTTTGTATATGAGTTTTGTTGCACTTATCGATACTTTTTCTTAAAATCGTTCGAATAAACCCCACTTTGTATGTAAATGTGTATATTTAGTGTATAATCGAGTTTTAGTGTATTTGTATACCATTGGATAGTTTTCTACTCATTTTGTAGGTATTGAGGTGTATTTGGAGCATGAGCAATAAAGTGTCGAAGACACAGCTTCAAACGCGCGATTTTGAGCAACTCATCAACGAATACGGTTCAAAATGAGGATAATAAAAATCACAAATTTGGTTGATATTTATTCATTGTTAGATAGGAAATTGAATAAGCTTTCCAACGCTTCGAACCGGGCGAAAAACGGAGTTACGGTTCTCAAGTTATGGCTGAAACATTTTTTCAAGGCAGCAGGTTGCGCGTTGAGCACGCTCCAAGCGCGCTGAGCGCGCTTGTAAGGCGGTTTAACTTTAAAAAGAGCGCGCTGAGCGCCCATAGCGCGCTGAGCGTGCTCTGCGATGATGACAGTAATAAATATGGGTTGAAAACACATTTTTAGGGATGGTTTTGGGTATTTTTTGCTCCCAACTCCATCAAACTTCATTTTTCTTGTAGATTAGCTTAGAAAACACCAGTGGAGCTTGCATTTGGATGATCCGGAGTCGAATCCTTCATCAATCGGAGCCGACAACTCATGAAATGTTTGGTTTTTCTCCATTTCTTCTCTATGTATTTCTCTATTTGTTGGGTTATGTTTGTATTGTTACTCTAAACCTATGTACATGTATTGATCATGGTTGTATAATATATATGCTTTATAAATCATTATCGATGTCTTCCTTGATCTTTGTGCATTTATGTTTGGGTTTGTGTTGTGTTAGAGATAAACATCACGAATCTTGATTAAGGATGGATATCTATTATCTAGATGCTAGAGATAGATTTAGATAATAATCTTTATGGTGTCGGAACTTAATGTCTTCCGTGTTTCGAGGCGTCATGCGCGAGAGTGATGGCGAGAGTGATACGGTTGCTCTCTCAGCTCAGTGTGCCAGAGATGGACACTGTTGTGAGCGATACGTGATGATTTTGATGAGTATTGTATGTTGAATGCGACCGATCGATAGGTTTACGTTTGTTCTGAGTAGTGTATATTCATGCTTGATAGGTTTCTTCTCTTCAAAGAATGTACTCTTTTTATGTTCATATTTACTTTTCCGCATTTAATTTAAACCATTTTAAAAACCAAACTCATCAACAATTTAATTGTCGAATGGCAGTTCAGTAGCACCGATCTCTGTGGACACGGTAATTCCCGGAAAAATACTTCCAAATCTTTTTGTTTGCTTGCCCTATTCCGCAACCAACAAAATGACAATAAACTTAGGATCTAACTTCTTAGATTTCAAAGCACGACCCACACCGGTCACTGGGTTAACTCTTAGGAACACGTGATCACCTTCATTGAATTCCAAGTCCTTCATCCGATTATCATGATAACTTTTCTGCCTACTCTGAGACGCTTTCATCTTTTCACGGATCATTTGAATTGTTTCAGTAGTCTGGTGTACAATCTCTGGTCCAAGCACCACATTCTCACCTGTCTCATACCAACACAGAGGTGTCCTACACTTCCGTCCATACAAAGCTTCAAAAGGTGTCATTCCGATGCTAGAATGGTGACTATTATTATACGTGACTCGATCAATGGCAAATGAGTATCCCACGCACCACCTTTTTCCAATACACAGGCCCTCAGCAAATCCTCCAACGACTGAATGGTCCTCTCTGACTGACCATCGGTCTGTAGATGATAAGCCGAGCTCAACTTCAACTTAGAGCCCAAGGTTTCCTGCAGACTCCTCCAAAATTATGTAGTAAACCTCGGATCTCTATCCGACACTATGCTAGACGGAACACCATGCAACTTCACAATTATCCTGATATAAATCTCTGCCAGCTTCGACAACGGGAAACTGATGTTAATCGATATAAAATGAGCGGACTTCGTAAGTCGATCCACCACTACCCAAATAGCATCAAAACCCCTCGCCGTATTTGGAAAACCAGTCACAAAATCCATCGCAATACTGTCCCATTTCCACTCAGGGATTTCCAACGGTTGCATCAATCCAGAAGGTTTCTGATGCTCCACTTTTGACTTCTGACATGTCAAACAAGCATATACAAACTGAGCTCTGTCCCTCTTCATACCGGACCACCAGAACAACTTCTTCAAATCATGGTACATCTTTGTGGCTCCCGGATGAATACTTAAGCTACTCCAATGACTTTCCTCTAAGATTGCCTTTTTCAATTCCTCGTTATCCGGCACACAAATTTTGCCTCGGAATCTCAACACACCAATATTATCCACTTTAAAGTCACTATCAGGATCATCTCCTTCTGTAGGCATCAATTCTACTAATTTCACATCCAGTTTTTGGTTCTCCTTAATCACATCCAAAAAGTCGTTATTCACTTTCAACATACCCAATATGATACTTCCTGGTGTAGTTTCACAAACCATGCTCAAATCTCTGAACTGTTCAATCAATTCCATTTCCTTCACCATTAACGCAGACATATGGATTGTCTTCTGACTCAGAGCATCTGCCACAACATTAGCTTTCCCCGGATGGTAGCTCAAATTAAAGTCATAGTCTTTCAAGAATTCTAACCATCTTCTCTGCCTCATATTCAATTCCTTCTGATCGAACAAATATTTCAAACTCTTGTGATCACTAAACACTTCAAATCTCGATCCATACAAATAATGCCTCCAAATTTTTAACACGAACACCACTGCAGCTAATTCAAGATCATGAGTAGGATAGTTCCTTTCATGCACCCTTAACTGTCTTGAAGCATAAGCCACTACCTTGCCACCTTGCATCAACACACCGCCTAATCCCATCTTAGACGCATCACAATACACTACGAAAGAATCATTTGGACTTGGTAAAATCAATACTGGTGTTGTCGTCAACTTCTTCTTCAGTTCCTCAAAACTCTCCTCACAGGCAGCATCCCAGACAAAAGCTTGATTCTTTCTAGTTAACTGAGTCAATGGCAATGCCAATTTAGAAAACCCTTCAATGAACCTTTTATAGTAACCTGCCAAACCCAAAAAGCTTCTAATCTCCGTTGCGGTCTTCGAAGCCTCCCACTGAAGTACTGCACTTACTTTAGAGGGATCCACTGCTATACCATCACCAGAAATCACATGGCCCAAGAAACTCACGGTCTTCAACCAAAATTCACACTTCGAGAACTTTGCAAACAATTTATTATCTTTCAACACCTGCAATGCAATTCTCAAGTGACCTGCATGCTCTTCGTCAGACTTAGAATAGATCAGTATATCATCAATAAATACTACAATAAACTGATCCAGATAAGAATGGAAAATACGATTCATATATTCCATAAATACACCCGGTGCATTAGACACTCCGAAAGGCATCACTGCATATTCGTAATGTCCGTAGCGAGTTCTGAAAGCAGTCTTCTGAATATCACCTTCCTTTACTCTAATCTGATGGTAACCCGACCTCAGATCAATTTTGCTGAACACACGAGCTCCTACCAGCTGATCCATTAAGTCATCAATCCTAGGAAGTGGATACTTATTCTTAATGGTTACTTTATTCAACTGACGATAGTCAATGCACAGACGCATACTACCATCCTTCTTCTTCACCAATAACATTGGAGCTCCCCACGGCGACACACTTGGTCTGATAAACTTCTTATCGAGTAATTCCCCGACCTGAGATTTCAACTCTGCCAACTCTGATGCAGACATCCTGTACGGTGCCATAGAGATAGGTCTGGTACCCGGTACAAGATCAATAGCGAACTCAACTTCTCTTGTCGGAGGCAATTCTGTGATGTCATCTGGAAACTGTAACGCCCCAATTTGTTTAATTGCATTTATTTATTTCATTTATGTGAATTTTGTGAAATGTGTGAATTTATTGTAATTTACCTACTAATTGAGTTAATTAGTTAATTTCTCTGATAGATAAATATTTGCATTAAATTATAAATTCTTTTCAAGTTTTATTTCCCAAAATATATTTCATCGGTATGGTTATGTTTTATCGCATTTTGAGAGCGTTTGGGAGATATTTGAGCTGAGGGGTAAAATGGTCATTTTGAGGGGATAGATATTTTTATAAATAGAGGTTTGAGAGAAAGAGAGTATTTTAAGGTAACTCTAATAATTGATCAATTGGTATTAGAAGACAAAATATCAATTGGAGATATTTTACCCTATTGGATTTATATTATATAATAAGTATTATATATATATATTTGTGAGAAGAGAGAGAAATGAGGAAGTTAGAAAAGAAGAAGAAAACTGAGAGAAAGAGGAGAAGGAAAACGTGGGAAAAGAGAGAAGAAGGGGAAGAAGAGGAAATCATCCAAATCAAAGCTTGATCTTCGATTAATCGGGTAAGGGTGAGAAGTTTCGATTATATTTCGATTGTATATGTATATGTATGTGTTGTTTGTGTTTGTTTGGTTGATATATATATATTTTTCTTATTGGTTGGATTTAAGAACAAATGTGTAGAATCGATGTTTTAACGGTTAGAATTTGGAATAGACTGTTTAGAATAGCCGAGTAATGTTTGGGTTAAACGGGAATACTCGTTGGTATGATTTAGAGAGTTTTGGAGTGAGTTACATAGTTTGTGGGAGTTAGGGCAATAATGATGAACTGGTGAGAAATCTGTGTTTTCACGGTTGGAATGGGGAATAAATTGCGTAGTATAGTCGGGTGATGATATGATTTACTCGGGTAAACTTGTTGGTATGTTTCCATAGGTGTTGATTGAGTTTTGGAGTGTGAATGTGTTGATAAAATCATGTTTTAAAAAATTTCAAAAATGTAAAATGTGTTGGATGACTTTTTAATGGTGGAAATATTGTAATATTTCAAATTCTGAGATCGCAGCTTTTTACGGAATCGAAATCGGAGGTCCGGAAGTCATTTAACGATCGAAAACTGAGTTTTTAGCAGAAACTGCACCTCATGCGCTAACCCCTGCAACTGTGCGTCGACCTGTGACTTCTATGCGCTGACCCGGGCGAAAATTTCAAGTTTATGCATCGACCCATGATTCTATGCGTCGACCTCTGATTGTAGAATTTTCCAAAATGTCCGATTTTGTTTTCTTCATAACTTTTGAACCGTAAATCCGTTTTGACCCCCGTTTGAAGCGTTGGAAAGCTAACGAAAAGCTCTTTCTATTAAAAATGGTTTGGAGAGTAAAAGATGATTTAATTAATTCGTGTTTTTGGAAAATAGTCGGGCTGTCGGGTTTTTATCGCGTACAATGTGTGTAATTGATGTGTATTATGCTATGTGCTTTTGATATGGCTATCGTATGACTTGTATGACGTTGTATGATGTGAATGCATGTGATGACATGTTGTGGTGATGAATTGTGACCGAAAGGCAAATAAATGCAATGTGTTGTATTTGGTTATAGATGCATGTTTGTGACTGCATATATGTGTGATGATGCATTGGTTGTCATGAGTCCCTGTGTGTCAAGCATCATGTTATGCATCATCATTGCGTCCTGAGTGACGGCGGTTCCAGTGGGGAATCAGCTATAACATCGTGTGCCTCGAAAATATGAAAGGTATGAATAGCCTGAGGACCTAAAACGATGGTTATATGCAATTGCTTCCTGAGTGACAGCGGTTCCGGTGGGGAATCAGCTATAACATCGTGTGCCTCGAAAATATGAAAGGTATGAATAGCTTGAGGACCTAAAGCGATGGTTATATGCAATTGCGTCCTGAGTGACGGCGGTTCCGGTGGGGAATCAGCTATAACATCGTGTGCCTCGAAAATATGAAAGGTATGAATAGCCTGAGGACCTAAAGCGATGATTATAGACGATCGTGTGCCTTGATAATATGAGGTGAGAAAAGCCTGAGGACTTAAAGCGATCCATAAACGTCGTGTGCCCATGTGGGGACCTAAAGCGATGGGTGAACATCGTATGCCCGACGGGGAGTTACAGTGATGTAACGAGCGATGGTTCCAGCAGAGTTCCTGAGTGAACTAGTATTGAGATATGAAATCTTGGAGTCGGTACCGCATATGCATTTGCATAGAGAGTCGTTGTGTCGGTCTCTTTGCATCTGCATGAATTATGATTGCATTGGTTATATGTGGAAAATCATGATTTAGTTGATTATGTGCGAGACATTGTGATATGCATTTGTGATAAATGTATTGGGCATGATTAATATGCAATTGGGAATGGAGTAATTGTGTGATTGAGCTTGTGATAGCATTTGTGAATTGTGGTGCATTCGTGTTAAATGTATTGAATTATGAATGATATGTTTTGTGTATGAATATATGCATTATTTGTGAATATGTGTTTATGTCGGTATAATTGATATATGCTATATTTTGTGGTGATGTGGTGGTGTGGTTCCATATGTCATAATCGTGGTGGGATTATGTGTGATAGGTTTTGTATTTGTGACATGCTATATGTGTTAGTATGTGATGGTAGGGGTGAGATGAGTTATTCATGTGTTTGAATGTGTGTTTGCATATTATTATGCAATCTTGATTTAGTTGTTATTTCTCACCCTTTTGCTGTTTTATAATGCTCTATGAGGCATTGCAGATTAGAATTGCTGGAGGCCTTTTGTGAAGATTAGTCCTCCATTTTGTTGTTGGTCTTGGTGTCTGCTCTGATACGTAGCACGGGAGTCGGGGAACGATTATATATACGTATATATTTGTCGAATGTATTTTGTAGTACTTTTGTGTATTTAGTGGATGTTCTAAAAAGATTTATTTTGTAAAACAAGTCGGTCATTTATGGAGAAAGTTTCCCCTTCGAGGTTATTCTATTTTATGCTATGTATCAAATTTATGAGCAGGGATGATGTTTTGTTTATTTAAATGGGACATCCTTGTTTCTGTCGGAAAAAATAAATTTTTAGTTACTCTGATTTTATTTATGTATTATTTATTCACGATGGGAACTGGGGTGTTACATTAGTGGTATCAGAGCAGGTCGGTCCGTCCGGCCAAGTTGTTGAGCCTGTGTGGCATGACAGTTGAATACTGTCGTTGTTGTTTGTTCCTTAGTACGTGATATGTGTGGAAGCACTGTCAGTACTTTCTGGTTTTTCTAGTCTTTGTCTGCAGGATTTAGATTGAGATAAGTGGGGGAGAAGCTGGAACTTCTCCAAGTTGCTTCAGGTGTGGAGCATTGGCTCAGTGTGCCGTTGGTTGCAAGATTGTAAGTGTTGTTTGGACATTGTTGCTCCCGATTCCGGAGGGAATGCAGAGGTAAGGTTTATGTCAACTTAGTATTTGTGCCTTGGGTAGTTTTGTGCACAAGGGTAAGAAACGCTATTATAGTTTGGTGAAGATGGTTTATACCCCATCATGATTGTCGGCTGTCTATCGACAAATTGAGGAACTGATCACCCTTAATCTCTTGTTGATAGCAGACGGAAAATTATGTTGGATGGAATATGCGTGTCTTTCCGGCTTTGATAGTGTGTGCAAAGAATTTTTTGAATTTAAGAGAATGATTACGGATTGTTTTGATGAGTCGATGAAGATTCTTATCTCGGAAGATGAGGCGGATTAGAGGTTTTGTATATTGGTCAAGTTGGAATGTCTCCGAGGGAGAATGATTGGGTATTACTAATGGATGTTCTCAGAGAGAAGAGAGTAAACTCAAATTGGACGAAGATAAGGATTTGAGGTTTGGATCTGCTAAGTAAGTAGAAGAACTTCTAGGAAGTGAAACTCAGATAGAAAGAGCGGTTGGAAGATTTATTGGAAAAGGGATTTGTGAGACCAAGTGTATCGTCTTAGAGAGTTCCAGTATTGATAGTAACACAAGGGACTGATGATTGAATGGAATAACAAGCATGATGTGTTTAAGGGTATTGAGACTATGGAAAGTAAGACTTAGAGTTCTGGTGAGGTTTGAAGTCTTTGGGATTGTAATGCATTAATGGAAAATTTGAGAGAACCTTAGGGTATGGATGTAATATCTAAGAGTTCTTTTGGTTGGTTGTTGCTACATGTTGGGATTTATGGAATTTGGACGGTTAAGAGAAGGACTTATGTATGGATTACTACCAGTAGAGTAAGGTGACGATGGAGAATAAGTGTCCACTTTTGGGAATAGATGATTGGAATAGTTTGGTTGAGTTGGAGCGAAATTACAATTGTTTGGGACGTTTGATAAGGATAGTGAATTGTGTGAGTTGAGGCTTTGATCTATTTAAGGTGACTGGTTTTGGTTGTTATCGCTGGAATAGGCTGTTATGTACTCGGTTAAGCTTGGGTGTGAGTAGCCAGTTACCCAGTGCAAGGTTTTGCAAAAGCTTAGAGAATTTATATCTTTTGGATTTTGGTTGGGCATTACAAAGTACAGTGATGTTATTAGGTGTTAGTAATGCGTCTGTAATGGTTGTAGAGTATATGAATCGTATCTTCCATATTTATTTGGATAAGTTCGTAATGGATTTGATTGAGGATATTCAGATCTGTTATAAACTCAGAGGGAGAACAGATAAAGTGTTTGAGATTTGAATTACAAGTGTTGAAAAGAGATGAAGTTTTATGCTAAGTCATTCAAGTGAGAATCTTGGTTGAAAAGGTTAGTTTCCTTGGATACGTTATTTCGGATGAGAGTATGATTATGGATCCCTCGGAAGTAGATGCAGTTCTACATTGAGAGGCTTCGAAGTTGGTTAAGGAGATCGGAAACTTTTGGGCCCAGTTGGTTGTTACTGCAGGCAATGGAAGACTTTGCTAAGTTCGTACTTCTGTTATCTCAGTTGACTTGCAAAGGGTGAGTCGTTTGTTTTGGATGTTCGCTGAAAGGAAAGTTTCAGAGGGCTGATGTAGAAGTTGTCTACAGCTCCAGTTTTGATTCTGTGTGATCCTGTTCAACCGTTTGTGAGGTTTTGGGATGTGTCTTTGATGAGTTTAGTCAGTGTGTTAATGTAAGAGGGTAAAGTCGTGGCTTATGCTTTACGACAATTGAGGATTCATAAAAGGATCTATGCTATTCTGGATTTGAAATTGGTTATGGTTGAATGGTGTTGGAATATTTTGAGGTATTATCTTTTTGGTTTGGGTTCGAAGTGTTTAAGTACTCACAAGAATATCAAGTACCAGTGTGGTCGGAAGGAATATAGTACGAGACAGCGAGGATGATTGGAATTTGTGATGAGTTATGACTTTAGTTGGAATTATCCCATTGGTGAAGTTAATATCGTGCCTGAAAAGTTAAGTCGAGAGTTTTAGTGCATGTCAGTTTTGACGGTCCGAGAATTAAAATGATTTGAGCAGTTCAGAGACTTGTGTCTAGTTTGGGAGAGAACTCAGTAGAGAGTGTGGTTGGATATATTGGCAGTGAACAATGATTTTTGGTGAATATGAGAAAGAGTAGACTTTGGACGTGAAATTGGTAGTTTTGATGGTTATGAGTAATCAGAGTGTGCAACGGAAGCGTGAGTTGACATGATTCGTATATGCGTATGGGACTGGTAAGAGTTCATAAGTTGAACATTGGAACGTGTAAGGGTGTTGAGACCATTGGATGTTTCAGGATGGAAATGATATGTGAAAGGTTTAACTATTATTCATGGATTACTTTGTAGATGGATGTTTTGGTTATATGTTCGATTGGGAATCGTAGCATTGTTGTAGTATGGTTGTGTGTCAAGGATGCTGGTATTTTGGTTTTGTTGATGTTGTTGAGATTTTGTTGTGTCGTGGAACTTGTGTTCTTGTTGTGTTTTGGTTCAATAGTGAACCTGTGTGTTGGTATCGTGGTTTTCCTCGAGTTGTGAGTTGGTGGTCAAGTGCATTGTATGGGCATTACATTTGGTCATTGTGGTTGTTGTCGTTGTCGTGTCGTTGTTGTAGTCGTTGTTAGCGAGGTGGTTTGTCAGTTTGTGTTATTCGTGGTGTGCCTTTTGTTGGCATGTTGGTTTGTTGGTCGGATGCGAGAGTCGTATCCGGAGTTGTTCCTATCGGTTATATTTTCGAGGACGAAAATTTCTAAGTGGGGGAGAGTTGTAACGCCCCAATTTGTTTAATTGCATTTATTTATTTCATTTATGTGAATTTTGTGAAATGTGTGAATTTATTGTAATTTACCTGCTAATTGAGTTAATTAGTTAATTTCTCTAATAGATAAATATTTGCAATAAATTATAAATTCTTTTCAACTTTTATTTCCCAAAATATATTTCATCGGTATGGTTATGTTTTATCGCATTTTGAGAGCGTTTGGGAGATATTTGAGCTGAGGGGTAAAATGGTCATTTTGAGGGGATAAATATTTTTATAAATAGAGGTTTGAGAGAAAGAGAGTATTTTAAGGTAACTCTAATAATTGATCAATTGGTATTAGAAGACAAAATATCAATTGGAGATATTTTACCCTATTGGATTTATATTATATAATAAGTATTATATATATATATATATATATATATATATATATATATATATATATATTTGTGAGAAGAGAGAGAAAAAAGGAAGTTAGAAAAGAAGAAGAAAACTGAGAGAAAGAGGAGAAGGAAAACGTGGGAAAAGAGAGAAGAACGGGAAGAAGAGGAAATCATCCAAATCAAAGCTTGATCTTCGATTAATCGGGTAAGGGTGAGAAGTTTCGATTATATTTCGATTGTATATGTATATGTATGTGCTGTTTGTGTTTGTTTGGTTGATATATATATATTTTTCTTATTGGTTGGATTGAAGAACAAATGTGTAGAATCGATGTTTTAACGGTTAGAATTTGGAATAGACTGTTTAGAATAGCCGAGTAATGTTTGGGTTTAATCGGGAATACTCGTTGGTATGATTTAGAGAGTTTTGGAGTGAGTTACATAGTTTGTGGGAGTTAGGGCAATAATGATGAACTGGTGAGAAATCTGTGTTTTCACGGTTGGAATGGGGAATAAATTGCGTAGTATAGTCGGGTGATGATATGATTTACTCGGGTAAACTTGTTGGTATGTTTCCATAGGTGTTGATTGAGTTTTGGAGTGTGAATGTGTTGATAAAATCATGTTTTAAATTCAAAAATGGAAAATGTGTTGGATGACTTTTTAATGGTGAAAATATTGTAGTATTTCAAATTCTGAGATCGCAGCTTTTTACGGAATCGAAATCGGAGGTCCGGAAGTCATTTAACGATCGAAAACTGAGTTTTTAGCAGAAACTGCACCTCATGCGCTAACCCCTGCAACTGTGCGTCGACCTGTGACTTCTATGTGCTGACCCGGGCAAAAATTGCAGGTTTATGCGTCGACCCATGATTCTATGCGTCGACCTCTGATTGCAGAATTTTCCAAAATGTCCGATTTTGTTTTCTTCATAACTTTTGAACCGTAAATCCGTTTTGACCCCCGTTTGAAGCGTTGGAAAGCTAACGAAAAGCTCTTTCTATTAAAAATGGTTTGGAGAGTAAAAGATGATTTAATTAATTCGTGTTTATGGAAAATAGTCGGGCTGTCGGGTTTTTATCGCGTACAATGTGTGTAATTGATGTGTATTATGCTATGTGCTTTTGATATGGATATCGTATGACTTGTATGACGTTGTATGATGTGAATGCATGTGATGACATGTTGTGGTGATGAATTGTGACCGAAAGGCAAATAAATGCAATGTGTTGTATTTGGTTATAGATGCATGTTTGTGACTGCATATATGTGTGATGATGCATTGGTTGTCATGAGTCCTTGTGTGTCAAGCATCATGTTATGCATCATCATTGCATCCTGAGTGACGGCGGTTCCGGTGGGGAATCAGCTATAACATCGTGTGCCTCGAAAATATGAAAGGTATGAATAGCCTGAGGACCTAAAACGATGGTTATATGCAATTGCGTCCTGAGTGACGGCGGTTCCGGTGGGGAATCAACTATAACATCGTGTGCCTCGAAAATATGAAAGGTATGAATAGCCTGAGGAACTAAAGCGATGGTTATATGCAATTGCGTCATGAGTGACGGCGGTTCCGGTGGGGAATCAGCTATAACATCGTGTGCCTCGAAAATATGAAAGGTATGAATAGCCTGAGGACCTAAAGCGATGATTATAGATGATCGTGTGCCTCGAAAATATGAGGTGAGAAAAGCCTGAGGACTTAAAGCGATCCATAAACGTCGTGTGCCCATGTGGGGACCTAAAGCGATGGGTGAACATCGTATGCCCGACGGGGAGTTACAGTGATGTAACGAGCGATGGTTCCAGCAGAGTTCCTAAGTGAACTAGTATTGAGATATGAAATCTTGGAGTCGGTACCGCATATGCATTTGCATAGAGAGTCGTTGTGTCGATCTCTTTGCATCTGCATGAATTATGATTGCATTGGTTATATGTGGAAAATCATGATTTAGTTGATTATGAGCGAGACATTGTGATATGCATTTGTGATAAATGTATTGGGCATGATTAATATGCAATTGGGAATGGAGTAATTGTGTGATTGAGCTTGTGATAGCATTTGTGAATTGTGGTGCATTCGTGTTAAATGTATTGAATTATGAATGATATGTTTTGTGTATGAACATATGCATTATGTGTGAATATGTGTTTATGTCGGTATAATTGATATATGCTATATTTTGTGGTGATGTGGTGGTGTGGTTCCATATGTCATAATCGTGGTGGGATTATGTGTGATAGGTTTTGTATTTATGACATGCTATATGTGTTAGTATGTGATGGTAGGGGTGAGATGAGTTATTCATGTGTTTGAATGTGTGTTTGCATATTATTATGCAATCTTGATTTAGTTGTTATTTTTCACCCTTCTGCTATTTTATAATGCTCTATGAGGCATTGCAGATTAGAAATGCTGGAGGTCTTTTGTGAAGATTAGTCCTCCGTTTTGTTGTTGGTCTTGGTGTCTGCTCTGATACGTAGCACGGGAGTCGGGGAACGATTATATATACGTATATATTTGTGGAATGTATTTTGTAGTACTTTTGTGTATTTAGTGGATGTTCTAAAAAGATTTATTTTGTAAAATAAGTCGGTCATTTATGGAAAAAGTTTCCCCTTTGAGGTTATTCTATTTTATGCTATGTATCAAATTTATGAGCAGGGATGATGTTTTGTTTATTTAAATGGGACATCCTTGTTTCTGTCGGAAAAAATAAATTTTTAGTTACTCTGATTTTATTTATGTATTATTTATTCGCGATGGGAACTGGGGTGTTACAGAAACACTTCAGGAAATTCATTAACTAACGACAATTCATTAACTGAAGTCTTGTTTTCAACAGATAACGAGGCAAATACTGCAAACAGCTTCGCTTCATCTTCCAACAACGCCCTCAACTCCTTGCTAGATAGCGAATCTGCTAATGCTTCTTCTGCAGGAGTAAGGAACAGCAACGTCTTCCTGAAGCAATCAATATATACCTGGTTGAACTCCAACCAGTTCATCCCCAAAATAACATCAAGATTACTGAGTGGCAAACAAATTAAGTCCACTCTGAAATCTCTACCAAACACGGTCAGTGGACACTTCAAACACACCAAAGAAGTAACCACAGAACCAATAGATGGAGTTTCAATCATCATCCTCTGCTCTAGAGTAGATGGCACGATCCCTAGTCTCTTCACACAGTCAACAGAAATAAACGAGTGCGTTGCACCCGTGTCAATGATAGCAATCAATGAAACATCATTAATAAAGAAAGTACCTTTGACGGAACGCTCCTCCTCAGTGGATTGGGCTCCCACCAAGGCAAACACCTTTCCACTAGTTTGAGACGCCTGAGACTTCTTCGGCTTCTCACAGTGAATGCTGATGTGACCCTTCTCTCCACAATTATAACAAGTAGGCATAGTGGCTCTGCAATCAGCTATAACATGACCTGCCTTGCCACACTTGAAACACTTCTTCACCTCTTTCTGACAGTCGTTAGCACGGTGACCCGTGCCGCCACATCTGAAGCACTTGAGAGTATCAGCACCTACTCCCTTTTCCTTTTGCTTCTTCCCCCCATCAGTTTTCTGTTTCCCCTTATCAGCTGGAGCACTGTAAGGAGTACCTCCAAATCTCTGCTTATTTTCTTCTCATTCACAGCTTTGTAATGAGCAATCCTGGCTCTGTTGTCATTATCATAAATTCTGCTTCTGCTTACCAGCTCTGGATAGTTTCTTATCTTCTGACAAGAAATTCCCAATTTGATCTCGGGACGCAGCCCGTTCTCAAACTTCAAACACTTCGACGTCATAGCCTCTTCAGTATTGTAATGAGCACAATACTGAACCAGCTCCTCAAACTTAGCGGCATACTCAGCAACTGTCTTATCACCCTACTTCAGCTCCAAAAATTCAACCTCTTTCGCACTACGAATGTCTTCCGTAAAATACTTTTCCAGAAACTCAGCTTGAAACACAGCCCAAGTAATCTCAGTACTTGCAGCTTCCAATCTCTGGCGACTGTTGTCCCACCAAGCCTCAGCCTCTCCTTCCAGCATATGAGTACTAAACCATACCTTCTGAGCATCACTGCATTCAATGGTCCTGAAGATCTTCTCCACAGCCTTCAGCCATTTCTGTGCAGCCTCTGGGTCCAAGATACCTCCCTCATATGTAGGCGGCTTATTGCTCTGAAACTGCACTAAGTCACGAAACTGAGCACCTCCACCCTGGTTGGCATTCTCTACAGCTTGTGCCATGGCTTGCATAGCAGCAGCAAGAGCAGCATCATTCCTTCCTGCCATACTGGACAAGAATCATCACAAGGTCAGAACACAAAATCAACTCCTATTCTAAGGATAGACTCAACTATAACACCTGGCCGGACGGACCGACCTGCTTTGATACCAATTGTAACACCCCACTTTCCCCATTTTGAAAATAAACAAAGTATTAAAGATAAATCAGAGTTTTCACCAAAAAGTGGAATGCCACATTAAAATCCAACAAATAAACTCCTTTATTAAATGGAATAGCGGAAATAATTTTATTCATTCAATTCACGACCACCTGCCAACAACTTACAAAAATCCCACATAAAATCGTGGTTCACCAAAAATACAACGAAAACATGATACGTAACAAATGAAAGAATAACAAATAACAGATGATTTAAAATTCCCAAATAATACCCGTGTTACGTATCAGGGCACTCCTATGGACTCGATCAGCAACACCAATATCCAAGCTACCTAAGTACATGGATTATCTGTACTTCCGGAGAAGCACAGACACAACAACAACAAAGGGGTGAGAAATCACGTTCAAATATTATAGGTGAATAAATACATGATAAACAGGTAGTCATCATACACAAGCATCATCAATTATCAAACACGGCCTACTGCCCAATATCATCAACAACATCAAATAATAATGTAATGCGACACGACACCATGCATGTGGTACCGACTCATTGGTTCATTCAATCGAACCCCGGATAGATCACATACGCCTCTACTTGGCAATGATCTATCCCCCACCATTCTCCACATAGGAGTACGGATGAATCGCATACACCCTTCCTGGGCAACGATCCATCCCACCAATCACCATGAATATGCAAGACTCAATATGCACAACAAAACATGTATACAACATAAATACATACACACGATCCTCCTGATCACACCATACATATCAACAACACCATCACCATATAATTTACTTCAAAAGCACCAAACTCCCAAATCGCTAATTAATTAATAAAAATTAGTAAGATTAATCTTTTCCTCTCCTACATCTTATTTCTCAGCACCTGACACCTATTCCCAACCTCTCAAACCAAAGGAAACCGAATCGGACGCGAAAACGGGAAAGAAATCGCGAAACAATAAAATTCTGCAGCTCTGCTGACCATACACGTATTGCTGCATATCACGCCTCCCCATACGCGTATTGTCTCCACCCATACGCGTATCTCCTCAACAATGACCACATCCATACGCGTATTGCCTTGTGTCGTACGCGTACGGACAGAGACTCCCTCACACTGAAATTCCCAATTTCCAACACCGTACGCGTATGCCTTCCTATTACGTGTATTGCCTAGTTCCCATACGCGTATCCCTGCATATCACGCCATCCCATACGCGTATCACCCTTCACGGTACGCGTATCACCAGATCTGTTACGCGATTCACCAGAAGCCTCACTATTCTACATTCTGCTGCGATTTCTACACTCCTTCACTCCCAACCAGTCCTATAATCGTTTCTACATTGATTTTAGGTCCTATTTTCATTTCTTCCCTTGTACCTAGAATTACTATAGGTATTACAAGCCTAAAATCTCAAATCGTTCTCCCAAATCGAACCCAAAACGACAGATCTGCAAGAGATATTCACACAACAGCAACAACCACACAAATTCATGAAAATATATATCAATTCATGCACGATTCTCAGAACCACAACATACATATGCAACGATCAACGATTCAGCAGTTTGCACACAAATTTCCTACGGGGTTAAGGACTCCCCACTACCCGATCATGAAATAAACACCAATATTGAACCCTTTTCTCCCCCCTTACCTCGAATCTTGAAGAATTCCTGCGAAAATCCTGATCAAATGCAAGCTCTAGCACTCCCTTGATCTTCCTTTCTCCTAAGCCTTTCTCTTTCTCTCCAAAAATTCTGATTAGCTCTCAAACCCTTACCAATTTTCCACTAATCCCTCTCCAATTACTAAACTACCCTTACTAATCTCCTTGGTCCAATAACACATTATTTCTATTAAGTCTTATTTTACTACATAACCTTAATAAAACTAATAACCATAGTAATAGTAATAATAACAATATGAAATATAATATTAAAAATAATAATAACAATAATATTTCCATATTACTAACATTACCTCCTACGCACTCAAACCCGCACCCTAAACAAGGCCCACAACCAAAATAACACAAGACGTCTAAATAATTAAAATGGGGTATTACAGCGAGCGCCGGAGATCTCGGAGTCCTTCTTGAAGGTGCGAGAACGACACAAGAAAGGGGGGTTTGAATTGTGTATTTACTCTTTTTGTAACTTTTTGCATCTTGTTAAAGAGACTCTCAAGAACCTTCAATGTTCGTTGAGAGATTCTGATCTCTTAACTATGGAACATGAGAACCATACAGGTTCTGATAATAGGATACGATACTCAGAACATGTAGTGCGGAAGCTTATCAGAGATAGGCTGCAAGGTTCAGACTTTGCTTAATATGAGGTTCTGATAGACAATGCAGAAACATAAATAGAGATACTAAGCAAGAGAGTAAAGGACACACGATATATCCTGGTTCACCACGCAGGCTAATCCAGTCCACCCTCCTCATGTGATTTTGCCTTGAACACAAGGACTTAATCCACTATAATCAAATCATGATTACACTTGCACGGGCCACACCGGTGACTAACAACTTGCACATCCGTATTGTGACTAACAACACAATGAACCGTTCATGGATTCAACTTAATGAATATAATGAACATTGACCTGCAGGTTCCAATCTCTTTAAGATCTACTGTTAGGCTTTCGCAGCTAGACGTTCAGGGATTCAACTTAATGAATATAACTCTACTGACCCTATTTCAGGATTTTCCACAATGACACCCAGCCATTGTCATCTCAAGTATCTGATCACCACGTGATCTACTCAAGGGCCTCAACTCACAGCTGAACTGTTCAGGGATCCCATCAGGATATAACGTTCACTTGAGGAGTCTCAATTCATTTAGTTGAATTGGAAAACTGTAGATTACAAATTATGTTTCTTAATAAGCAAGTTTCTCCTAAGTTTAAGTACAAAGAACACACACATGTGTTCAAGCATGTTTTGAGGAATCAACCCCTTGCTTTCCTAAGAAACTATAAAGATGTATTTAGATATTACAATTGTTGACATCTTGTAGATCTTCTTCTTCTTCGTCTTCTGGTTGAGCAAGCTTTGAGCAGCAACTCCTTGCTTCAGATCTTCAATGTAGTCTTGACGAGAAGGTAGGTTGATGACTTGACAGAACTTCAATGTTGTCTTCTTCATCAGCAGCTTCTGTTTGATTGTTGTTGTTGTGTTGATTTTTCTTCTTGAGTTTCAACAACAATCGCCATTAGTGAAATAATGATAGCTCTGAATATGTTAAGTGTTACAATGAGAACTCATCGTTGTTGCTATCTTCACAATGACTTGGTCAATTTTGTAGATGAACATTCAGTTCGTGATTCTACAAGTGATCGACACATCAGAAGAAAAAACTCTTTCCATTAAATAGCCAGTAGAAATATAGCCGTTAGAGAATACTGTTGGCTGTTTGGAAAAGAGACGATGTGATATAATGAGTTGTAGTGACACATCTTCTTTTTGTAGAGAAAGAAGTGACCAGACATCTTTTCTTGGGCAGTGTGTACATTTAACTCACAACGGTAATATTTAGACTTCAAAACTTCAGTGGCTTCTAATGTTAATTTGATGAAGCATAAGTAGAGTCTTCATAGCAGAATATCTGATGCTTCAAGTCTTCAGTCGATTGAAGAAGTCCATTAGGAATCAGTCTTCAGAACTTCAGCACTTGGTCTTTAAGAACGTTATCCTTTTCTGCTTCAAGTCTTCCGAATCTTCAGAGCTTGTCTTCAGAGTCTTCAAAACTTCTTATTTGAAACCTTGATCTTCAGAACTCATCAGTCTTCAGATTCTTTCTGCACTTGGTCTTCAACGCCTTCAGCCATCAGAACTTCAAGTTATAGGAGTCTTCCTTACTTTGGTTCTTTCAGAGTGTACTTCTTCAGAAGCTTCGCTATCTTCAGAATCTCAATCACTTTCAGAGAGCATCCACAAGAGCATTGCAACAGCAATCTTGGCATCCTTGGATCTGGCTGATCATGACTAGATAAAGAAGAGTTCTTGCTTCTCGCGACTTTAGTCACACATAGTAACTTCGCATAAGTATATATATTCAATCATAGTACATTTAGCTGGTGTATGTTGGTTCTGATGTCTTTAGTTCTTATGATCTGCACACAACACACGTTAGACTATAAAATGATTCTTTCACAAATACTTATTGTTATCATCAAAACATAGATTGACTTGTAGAGACAAATCTTGCTCTCACAATCTCCCCCTTTTTGATGATGACAAAACCAAGTATTTTGATTGAACATTTTATACAAGGTAATCACCAAAACAAACAAATTCAGAGTTTGGAACAGCAGCTCCCCCTGAATGAGTTATCCTCAAAGCTTTATCTGAGATCATCTAGGATTTTATGTAATCCAAAGATATACAGAGTAACAACTTGAGTTGTCAGAACAAGGATAGAAAAGAGTTACTTCTCTATCTTGTCTTTAGGAAAACGAAGAGTCTTTAGCATCTGGACTAGTTCATCAGAACTTCCATCTTCAGATCTTCAGAACCCAGTTTTCTTTGTTGTCGTATCAGAGCTTATTATTATCTTCAGAGACATCTGAAGCATTTCTACTTTTCAGCAGATTCCATTAAGCATAAGATCAGAACAGTTCTTGACTGATAGTCGTAGCCTTGCTATCTATCAGAGACAGACAATGTCTTTAAAGGAAAATCCCCCTGAGTTTCAGACTTTGTGAAGATTTGAGATTTTGCAATTTGATCTTCAGGGCAGTCTCCCCCTAATTCCTATATGTCAGATATTGGGATCTTCAGAATTATAATTCTGGATGATAAGATTTTAAACACCAATGTAGATCATGACTGTTTTGACTTTTGAACACAAGTCTTCATCTCAGAACCTTGTTAAAGTCATACTTAGTAGTTTATCAAAGCTTGATTTCTGATCTGATACCAATTGAAGGTTTTAATTAAAGTGATCAATCAACGCTTGATTCTGAATCTGATACTCATGATTTAATTTTGATCTGTTACCATGTGATGTGATGAGTCTTATACCAGAGTATGTTGAGTCTGATACCAAGTGAAGAATTTCTTCTCATACGCTTGAGAGGTAATTCATTAGAGTGCTGATATTGATACCAATGAAGGTATTTTGACAGTAATCCACAGCTTTGCTCTGATTGATGAGTCTAATACTGATCTTTGTGTACTGAGTCTAATTACCAATTGTTGATTTAGTCTGATACAAGATCGTTTTCATTTCCAATGGTTTTTGGTAAACATCAGAACGGCTTCTTCTTGGATCTTCAATCCGGATCTTCAGACAGTTCTTGACTTCTGATTTGCACAGATCTTCTGAGTGAGCATCTTGAAATGTATGCTTAGTCTTGACTGCTTTCAGAGTTTTCTTACTTCTTTTCTGAGCTAAGTGAAATAAGGATTACGATAAATGTGATTCTTCCAGCTTAACATGTTTCTTAGAATGCCTAGTGAACTTGTTTAGAGTTCCTCAGATAACATCAAACAACAAACGTTAGTAGCAACGTATTTCATATGAGTACTTTGTTTGAGTTATGCATGCTTTAAGATTTCCTTCTTTCAATCAAAATCAATATATTTCTCCCCCTTTTTGACATCATCAAAAAGTGCTAGGGAATATGAGAAATTAAGCATATATCTATCAATCAATTAAAATCAAGAATATGAATGATATTAGTTGAAGGTAATGGAAGCCTATTATGAAACTAGTGTTCAGGTATTTTTAAAGGCAATTAGGTTTACTAATTTTTCGTTATGGCATAATTAATCTGAAGAACTGTTAGAAATAAGGAGCTCATTAAAATATTAAATGCATTTAAACATGGATAGCATACAGTCATAATAAAGGTTTAAGTACCCAACACAGAATACAGAGTTACTAGTTAATCATAGGGTAATCTAAACTGACTTGGTCCTAAAGGATTGCTTATCTAATCATCAAGGTCTTCAATTCTGTCTACCCTATCACATATGTTTACTACAGGCGATGGTCCTGGTCCGAGTTTGCTAATTAATCCCCAGGCTTTTTCTTTAAACAATATTTCAGATATTATCCTTCCATAAGGAATGTAGGCCTGTATCTGATTTCTTAAAGTTTTGATAGCATGTCTCATGTGGTTGAAAATGGTTTTGGGAAGGTTAATTCTAACGTGGTGAGTTAGAAGAAAAGTGGGGATCCTGTCATCATGTGTCACAGTGTGTCTTGCAGACGCACGAGGGAGGAGATTGGTCAGTGAAAATTTGAACCAAATTTTTGGAGTAAAGAGAAGTTTCTCAGGATCATTTGGATCATATGTATCTGAATCATCGAATAGGATTCTGCATCTTTTCACCATACTTAGATCTGATTGAAAGTCTTCAATTGTGGCCCTGTCAGGGACGCATCCAATGATATTCTCTATTGAGGCAATAGAAACGACAATGGGGTGACAATATACTTTAGACCGGATAGTGTTGCCGTCACTGCTTATTTTTGCATAGTACCAGAATTCCTTCACTCGGTCGGGATAGATGGGACCGTTCAGTAATGCATAATAGCATTGCCAGGATTAAACTTGCATGCTTCTAATGAATTCTAGACCATCATCTTTAAGACGACTAATGTTGGGTCTTTTCTCAGAGATACGGTGAAGGTTTTCTTTGTTTCCAAGGAAGGTTGAACCGTTTCTTTGGAAGTTCATTGTTTTAGTGAAGGGAGAACTTAAGTGGATTTTTTTTGTGTGATGTGAAGAGACGGACAATCCTAGTATTTATAGATTAATTGGGATGATGGATCTTAGTTTAACAGATCTAGTTAACTATTTTCTAGAAGGGTTATAATTACTTAGGTATACTAAGGGTTGTAATCGTGTTTGATAAGAACGCAGAGTAGTTACTAATTTATTGGGAAGTGTAAGGAGTTAGTAACTGCTTTGTATTCATGATATTAATGAAGATTTCTTGAGCCCAAAAAAACCTATTTTAATAGTAGTGACATGACATTTTATGCAATATTTTAATGGTTTATTAAGATTTTTATTAGTGGTTTTCAGACAACATAAATATCGCAAGACACACACACACACACACACACACACACACACACACACATATATATATATATATATATATATATATATATATATATATATATATATATCCTATTATCTAATAATATAGATGCACTTAAATATCTAGTATCCTAATCTATTTCAGATTGTCAATTAATTTGTTTTCTGAGAGCCAGGTACTGTCAAAAGTTTCACAAGAATTTTTAACAAAGGCATTATCAGGACTGCATCTAATCCTGCTGATTGTCTGCAGAACTCCTGTTTTGAAAAATACTTCAGTTAAGACTCTTCCGTAAGGGATCGTAGTTTCAAGTGTAGTTCTTGACACGAGAATGGTGTCCTTGAGATGGTCAAATATAATTTGGGGCAGATTTATACGAGCTTGCTTAAGAAGACACATGATTAGGAGCTTGTCATCATGATATAGAAGGTTTTTGTATGTGCTTCGAGGTTTGATGTTTGTCAGAATGAATATAAACCAGCCTCTGGCATGGGGCAGGAGTTTCTCAGGATTAGTTGGTTCGAAGGCAGAACCTTTATCAAACAAGTAGTGTAATTTTGCATCAGGAGTGCATCGAATGGATGCGTGATTGGGAGTGATGCCTTCCAGTGGACATTCAATGGCTTCAGCGATTTTTGAAGCGTTGAAGGAGAGAGGGATACCATAGATGTCTGAAGAAATGGTCAGACCATCATGGCTGATAGCAGCGTTGATCCAAAAGGTTTTTACGATGTTTGGATAAATGGGATCTCTAAGTATATCAATGTACCCATTCCAATTTTGTGAATGAATGCCCAGATAAAAATTATGATCAACATCCATTAGCTTAGGTTGTTTTTCACTAATGATTTCAAGAGAGTTGTCGTCGCCAAAGAAGGTTCTTGGAGTCAAGGATAGGTTTGCCATGAAAATGGTGAGGAAGTATTTTGAGGAGATTAAACCAGGAGTTAGAGAAGTGTGAGTTTTAATAAGTTAGAAACTGAGGATAATATACATATAGAATAAGACTTATATTATTGATGAGTAGGGGTAGCTAAGATGAACATATACTCTTTTGTTACAGAGAGGGTAAAAAGGGATACGGTTTGCAGTTTAGTTTTTACCCTAGACCATATATATAAAAAGTTTGACTAAGCACAGATTGTAGTGCAAGGATTTTGCTGTTTATATAATTCAAAATTAATGATCAAATCTTCTTAGTGGATTGTTTTAGTTGAGAGATCATGTTTCTATGATGCTCATCAATCGAGCGGCTGACCTCTAACATATGTGTTTTACGGCTAGGACGTTTCTAGTAAGAATTAAAAAAAACTTTTTGTATGCAACTGTCTCTAAGAGACTTTATAAGAAAGAGAGAGAGGAGAGATTAAGTTCTAGAGAGGTGTTGGCTGAACCATACCTATGGGTTATAGGATATGACTAGACGTTGATGGGAGAAGTCTTTTGGAAGACATATGCACACATAAGATCTCAGGCTTTATTAAGTTGTCAGAGATATGTTATGTTTTCAAAAGATTCGCATTTATTATGGTGTTCCCTTTGCCTGTAGATTTCGTTAAAGGATTTTCTTTTATCTAGCAATTTCTTATAGCTAAGTTTTAATAGATATTCATTTAGTGGAATAATTTTCCTAGTGAGTCCTAAACTTTTAACTAGAAAAAAAATTATTTTATGGGTTAACAGAGAAGGAGAAAAAAGTGTACCTTAGGGATGCTGAACTTTTGAAGAGATCCTTTTGCTGAAAGCATTTCTTTCTGACTTCTGAATCTTTGAGCATCTTTCTGATTCTGCCTATTTTCGAGTAAGCTGCAGATGTTTCTTGGGTTCTTCAAGATACGCTTGTCTTCTGACTTCTGAAGAAAAAAAAATTTCTTGGAAAGTGATCCTAGTTGAATTACGGCTTTCTCTCTTTTCTTGTTCAACCTTGTCCATCAACCTTCTAGGTTATAGCAACTGAGATTAGGACTTAACGTGATCAGAGTGATCACTTCATCCGAACTTAGCCAATTACATGCAATCCTTTTGGTAAGGCGATGTAATGAATGTTCTGAAGGAAGATTGACGCTCATATGCTTGGGAGTAGTACTTTAGTGAACAATAAATTCTATTTGATGACTCCATTCATACGCATCAGATTGCATCTGTTTTTGATTGCTTCTCACTCCTTATTTCCTTGATCCATAGAACCTGTTTAGTTCCGATACAGTTCTTAAGATATGGATTTGAATCTTAAACGACAAACTTTAAGAATTGGTTGAGTTCTCCTTTCATAGCCTGAATTCAGTTTGCGTTTGTGAGAGTTTCTTTTCTTTGAAAGATGATTGATTTCACAAGATTAGTGAGAACCTTTTAGAGGTTATTCAAGGAGGAATTGACATATCAACATCTGACTTTGTTCCTCAAGGTTGTTTCACAACTTGTTCAGAACCAAAACATCATCACGCCCCATGTGTACATCACTAGACATGGTTTGTATGAACCTTCTTGTTATCACAATGCTGGTCAACTTATTTGGAGTTGTTCACACATATCTATGAGTTAACTGATTTCTTTAAAAGAACATCATTAACGTCATCTTTTAAGACATTGGTTGGAGAACCTAGATGTCTGGAATGATAGCATCTAATTTCATAGCTCAAGTGGTTCTAAGAACACTTGATCTGATGAAAATCAGATTATCAACATTTGATTTTTACCAGGATAATCTCAAGTTGTTGGAGCTTAATTACTGAGCCATTTTAAAGCTTAAGAGTTCGTTCAGAATCAAGTATTTACTGAGTCTTTGGGATTCAGTTCTTCATTGAATCTTTTGATCACTCCAGATTCTGACATTGAATTATTTCTAATAATTTGAATTTTCCAGATTCTGATTTTAAAAGATTTCTTTCTGAAATTCAAAGTCTTAGAACAACAATCTTTCTTCTTTACATGAAGAGATTCAGAATGAGTTTTAAATGAGAAAGTCAAGGGTGGACCTAATTCGTATCTTGAAAACATCTCAAAAACTAATAAAGAATTAATCTCCAGCAAACAAGATTTCTTGCTTTCTGATGATTCATCTTTTAAGCATATACGTGGTTTTATCCACACGTAATTTCCAGGATGAGCATTCAACAGATACTGCCTTTTATCTGATGAATTTAGCTTATCAGCTGATTCTTCAATTTTAGTGAGGCTTCATCTAGAATCAGTGAATTGCTCACGAAGTAATCAGATTGATTACAATTTTGTATACAATCAACTGCTGAACTGTTATAGAAATTGTAAGTGGATTTCAATCTCACCAAGAGTACTTCAATGCACCACATCTGGATCTTTTTCTGACACTGTTAAGTGTTTGATGTAAATCAATAAAAGAACCGGAGCTCTGATACCAATTGAAGGTGCGAGAACGACACAAGAAAAGGGGGTTTAAATTGTGTATTTACTCTTTTTGTAACTTTTTGCATCTTGTTAAAGAGACTCTCAAGAACCTTCAATGTTCATTGAGAGATTCTGATCTCTTAACTATGGAACATGAGAACCATACAGGTTCTGATCATAGGATACGATACTCAGGACATGCAGTGCAGAAGCTTATCAGAGATAGGCTGCAAGGTTCAGACTTTGCTTAATATGAGGTTCTGATAGACAATGCAGAAACATAAAAAGAGATACTAAGCAAGAGAGTAAAGGACACACGATATATCCTGGTTCACCACGCGGGCTAATCCATTCCACCCTCCTCAGGTGATTTCGCCTTGAACTCAAGGACTTAATCCACTATAATCAAATCATGATTACACTTGCACGGGCTACGCCGGTGACTAACAACTTGCACAACCGCACTGTGACTAACAACACAATGAACCGTTCAGGGATTCAACTTAATCAATATAATGAACATTGACCTGCAGGTTCCAATCTCTTTAAGATCTACTGCTAGGCTTTTGCAGCTAGACGTTCAGGGATTCAACTTAATGAATATAACACTACTGACCCTATTTCAGGATTTTCCACAATGACACCCAGCCATTGTCATCTCAAGTATCTGATCACCACGTGATCTACTCAAGGGCCTCAACTCACAGCTGAACTGTTCAGGGATCCTATCAAGATATAACGTTCACTTGAGGAGTCTCAATTCATTTAGTTGAATTGGCAAACTGGAGATTACAAATTGTGCTTCTTAATAAGCAAGTTTCTCCTAAGTTTAAGTACAAAGAACACACACATGTGTTCAAGCAAGTTTTGAGCAATCAACTCCTTGCTTTCCTAAGAAACTACAAAGATGTATTTAAATATTACAATTGTTGACATCTTGTAGATCTTCTTCTTCTTCGTCTTCTGGTTGAGCAAGCTTTGAGCAGCAACTCCTTGCTTCAGATCTTCAATGTAGTCTTGACGAGAAGGTACATTGATGACTTGACAGATCTTCAATGTTGTCTTCTTCATCAACAGCTTCTGTTTGATTGTTGTTGTTGTGTTGATTTGTCTTCTTGAGTTTCAACAACAATCATCATTAGTGAAATATTGATAGCTCTGAATATGTTAAGTGTTACAATGAGAACTTATCGTTGTTGCTATCTTCACAATGACTTGGTCAATTTTGTAGATGAACATTCAGTTCGTGATTCTACAAGTGATCAACACATCAGAAGCAAAAACTATTTCCATTAAATAGCCAGTAGAAATATAGCCGTTAGAGAATACTATTGGCTGTTTGGAAAAGAGACGTTGTGATATAATAAGTTGTACTGACACATCTTCTTTTTGCGGAGGAAGAAGTGATCGGACATCTTTTCTTGGGCAGTGTGTACATTTAACTCACAACGGTAATATTTAGACTTCAAAACTTCAGTGGCTTCTGATGTTAATTTGATGAAGCATGAGTAGAGTCTTCATAGCAGAATATCTGATGCTTCAAGTCTTCAGTCGATTGAAGAAGTCCATTAGGAATTAGTCTTCAGAACTTGAAATTCTGGTATATCAGACTACGGATGTCCTATAGAATGTCTGGATATCTGATCTGAACAAAACAGCATGGCAAGGTATAAACAAATAAAACCAGTACGGAAAAACATAAGAACACACCAGAATTGTTTACCCAGTTCGATGACACACATCTACTCTGGGGGCTACCAAGCCAGGGATGAAGTCCACTATTAGCAGTATTAATTTATAGACCCTATAGCCAACACACCCATTGACGATCTACGCACTTAATCACTACCCAATGACCCTTCTACCTAGGTCCTCCCTAGATATGAGACTCCATCTCACTCCCAATCATCGCACTGATGTCTAGCAGTCAACATCTCAGCCACTACATCGACAACCCTTCGCCTACATTCTAATCACACAGATAGACATGAAGCCACACTACCATGGTGAGGAGACACACTCCTATGACACATCAACATCTGATGATAACAATACCTAGCTAAGTATGATGCCAAACTCCATCGTTTGTTAGCTTCTTCCCTTAACTAAGACCACAATCTAGAGTTGCTTCAAAGCTTCGTCCAAGAACAATACGTACTGCCTCTTACCTACAGGTTTTGAGGGAGACGGGTAACCTTCCCACAAGCCGGGAGGTTTACCTAGACAGAACCCTAGACTTCTACATATTGAGCCGTATCTTCCAAGGTTACAAACTCTTGTATTTATAACCTGTACCCAACTGGATTTGGGCCTTCAATCACAGCTTTATTAGCAGTTGCTTCTGCCACAAGTTAGGTCTTCAATCTTTTAGTTTCCTAAATAATCTCCTTATTTAGAAAATCTTCATTTACCTTGATTTCTGATTGAATCTTCTAGACCTTTAAAAATGCGCCACATAGGATGCATAATTTTCTCTTGTAGATTCTGGACAATTCAAAACATAACTGAATCTCATTAATCTAGCTCAGCAGGCGCGATGTCGAATGCTCCCTCTTAGGACATCTTCTTCTACATGTTGTTCCAGTTGTTGAATAACTTCAACACAACATGTTCTTGCTGTACCTGTTCTTTTTAGAAAGTTTATACATCCTATTTTCTATTACATTATTGCTGCTATTATTTGTTTTACAAAAATTAAGCCAATCCTAATACAAGAGAACTAACAATCTCCCCCTTTGGCAAATTTTGGCTAAATCAAATAATCTAAAACAAATACAATCCAGGAGTTTACAACAATATAAAAATAACGGGTTTCTTTCTTTTTGGGAAAAGTTGTAAGGTTTGAATGATCAACCGGGTTTGGAAAAGAACGTAAATAAAAGAAAGGAAAGGCGGAACAACAAGCAAAAAAGACAATAACTTAAACTCTGCATTAAGTAAAGGTGGATGTAATTATACATTTTCACAGGATTGAACTCGTTTCTCTCTAAGCTTGGTACTTTGAGTGTTTTACCTTTACAATGTGACAAAATGCGACCCCTAAAAATGGAAAATACAATGCTTTATATAGGCCTAGAGAATAACCGTTCATCTGTCCAGATGCCCTTTGGTGCTGACACGTGTCACCCCACTCTCTTTTCAACTTTCCATATTCTTGGAACTTTCAAACTTTTCCCGCCCAAGTACTTATCCTTGAATTTGGGGTTTGCCCTTCGCTTAGAATTCCTCTGACACCGTGGCTTGTCGCCTCCTTTCCGACGCACCTACTTGGCCTATGTCGGATCGACGCCCTGACAACCCCTTGGTGTCGATTTGCTGAATTTCCTCTCCTCCTTCTTCCCTTGGTCGAAATCTCCTGTCAACAAATTGTCTTCTCCTAAGACACGTGTCCAACGGTGTCTTACATGATGATGGCAATCTCATACCACGATTTCCAAGAAAAATGCCATGATGGCTAGTCTCGTCTGAGTTATGGGCTTCGAAACCAACTCCCACTTACTCTCAGAAGTTGAAAGGTTTTGGTGATCTTTCACCTTTTGCATGCGTCTTATAAATAGTTTCCCTCAGAACCACTCTTACCACTTCTCCATAACTTCTTCTTCAAAGCCTGTCATTTGCTATTGGCATCAAAACTTTTCCCTTTTCTTCCAAAACGCTCGTGGTCTCAGATCACCTTCTGCATTTATTTTTATCTAATGGCTTCGTCAAACACTACTACCACTTCCATTCCTCAAACCACCAGTAACAATCCCGTTGCATACGTGCTCTCTGAATCCGAAACCCTCCGTCCTCTTCCTTAACTGTCAGCAGTTGACGAGACAGTGGCAGATAACTGGCGCCGCCAGATGATTATTCCTTTCACGGTGGAGAACAAACTTCACGGTTTCCATGGCCCTCTTTCGGACAAAAGACCTAACGCACAAGAACTCCAAAAGTTCTCTCCTTGCTTCGACCAAACAATTCCACTGGATTTCGAGAAAGGCGGCACTTTAGATCTCAAATTTATGGCGCCTAAATCTTGAGTTTTCAGATCCATGCCTACCCTAGGAAACAAAGATTATATTGCCTGGCTCGACAAAGTCGAAAGTCAACGTAAAAAACAATGGAAAGAATATGGCATTTTCGACGCCATCCAACTCTCCAGAACTGCTCACAGGGTCAACCCTTGTTTGCTACTTCTAGGAAGGATCAACCAACACATTCCACCTTCCCTGTGGCATGTTCACACCAACACTTTTCGAAGTAGCGGTCATTACTGGCCTTTCTCCACAGGGTGAGACGTTCGACCCAACCTTGGAGACCGACCATGCGTTCAACTTCGAATGTGCCAGCTTTCAGAACTATATTGAAGATCATCATGACAAGCGCTCCAAAGAAGTCTCTGATAAGGAGCACATTGCCTTCCTGACATTATGGTTGTGGTACTACATGTTTTGCCCTGGCTCCTTACAAATAGCCAAAAATTTTATTAATCTGGCCATTCAGATCCATGAAGGTCGACAGATATCTTTGGCCAAACTTCTGCTAGCCTCTCTCTACCATTCTCTTGGTCTGTCGGCTATGAGGCTGAAACTCCTCCACCAGACCAACAAGGCTTTAAACGTCTCAGGGCCTATGTGGCTGTTGCAGCATTGGCTCAACGCCACTTTTAAACACAAGTTGGGATATCCAGCTTCTGCGACAATGGAGCGTCTGAACAGAGAACGCCCTGTCGAAGGAATGTGACTTGCTATGACGACTACCCAAGAATCTCCGAAGAAAACCCTCTTTATGAGATATCTTAATATGTTTGTCGAGACCACTTCTTTTGTCCCCGACATGGCGCCGTTTGTGGAACGTAAGTTTGGCCCTGAATGGTTTAGAATTCCATTTCCTGGGGTCTCCCCCAAAGCTGCTGCACAGTCGAATTCTATATGGCGGGCGTTTCTTACTCCTACCATGATATCCTTCCGGATCGACCCAGACAACAATGCCTATGGTTTTATGAACTATCAGCCAAATTTGGTAGCCCGACAATTTGGCTTGAGCCAAATGTTGCCAAAGTCACTGGTAAAACATGCTGACGATATAGTACGATCTGGCCGACGCTTGACCCAGGTAGGTCATAGAGCTTGCATGAGATTCGTCAGAGTCACTCAACATCTTGAATTACCGGTATTTGTATTCCAGTCTTCATTTTTCACCACTCAAGAATTCGATGACTGGTGGTCGGAGTACCAGGCTCAAACCTTCACTCCAAACATTTTCTTGGAGAACATGGTCGATGCTTTTGCTTCTCTATCTGGTGGAGTTCCTAAATCATCGACTGCGGCCTATGTTGCCGACGTCGACACCACAGAAGACCCCTCTCCAAAGGTGGATTCTGGACTTTGATCTTGTTTTTCCTGTGGGTTTAAACTAAATCGTTTCAGCTTTGTTTTCAGGGACGCAAATGGGAAACAGTTGTTGCATCGACCTCCACTAGGCCTGCTAAGAAACCCAGGGTCACCACTTCACAGATATATTTCATTTTCTTACCCTGCTTCTTTGTTTTTTATCTGTCTGATGGTATTTCTGCACAGGCTTCTGAGACGATTCCTTCTCCTGAAAGAACTGAGTCGAATGAGAGTACTCACTCCCGAGTTTTTACTGCAACAACTCCAGTAACCCCTCCATCCACACCTTTGGTGAGGAAGAAAAAAGCTCTGACAAGGAGAACACCTTCAAGAACTGGCGTTTTGACAGTGGCCCCAGTTGTCCCCAAAAATCTTGAAGACGTATTTGAGTCATGCCCTACTGTCGTCCCTCCCAAGACAACTCCTCCTCATCCTGCGCAGGTACTTCCTTTCTCCATTTTAGCACCTTAGGTGACCTTTGGGTGAAAATCTCACTGCATTTGCTTTGTAGGAAAATGTGGTCACTTCGACCACTGTCGGCATTGGCGACACTGAACTGGTTGCCGACGCCACTACTGTTGGCATCACTATCATGCCAAGTCCTCAGAAGGTTGATGAATTCCAGATACCCATGTCAGAGGAAAACTTGGTGGCGAAGACGCCTCCTTCCCAACCTGACAACCTTGAGAATGATGGTGTAACTCTTGGGGAGAATATCAATCCTTCACCTGTCGTCACCACTACTGAAGTCAGAGAGAATTTTTAAGCCCCTGAACATGGCCCAAAAAGAACCTCACCTAGTGCCGACCAAACCCCTACTCCAGAGGAACTCTTGGCAGCCAAGAAAACAGATCCAGCAGCGACCCTGAAGGCGCTACACAAACATCACAAAGAAACTGAAGAGATTCAGCACACCAGTTCGACAACCATCCTAACTCTAGAATTAGACGTCTCCTTCAATCTCATCCTTTAACATTTGCGGTCCTATCTTTTTGAAGAACAGTTCCTGGCGGCTGTCGCTGATGAAGCTGCCATAGCCAATGACGTCTTCAAGCTCTTGGATGAACTTTCTGAATTACAGTTTCCTGCCCCCATGGCCACGTACCTGGTCGAGTTCGAAGCTTTCTTCACTCAGTTGGCCAAAGATCTCTCTATGAGTCACCAGGCCGACGCTCAAATTCGGTTTCGACATAATGATATGAAACGTGAGTGGTACCTTAGCTCAGTTTGTGAGCAGAAGCTTGGAGACTTCGAAACCAAAAAACAAGAGCGCTCCGACAAGCGTCAAGCCTTCAACCAGCAGATATCTGAATATCAAGCTCAGATAACAGAGCTGACGAAAAAGATTGCTGTGGTTGAACAACAGAAAGCCTCCTTAGACTCAGTTGAGCCTCTGCTCTCTCAAGAAGCCATCGACCACGAGGTAGTCCAAGGAATTGCCCATGTTGAAGCGGCTATGAAGATCAAGGATGCTATTAGCCGCATGCAGAGAAGAAAGGTGCTCCTCGAGAGCAAGATTGTCCACGAGAAGACCCTCTTTGAAGACTTTAAGTCTAGATTCCCTGAGTTTACTTAGCTTGTATGTCGAACTGATGTAACAATATTTTGTAAGCCACTTTTGGCCCCTTAGCCTATTTTGGCCTTTAATCAATGAGAAGCTATATTTTGAAGTGAATCTCTTGTAGCATATGTCTATATTTCTTTAAATATTTCCCATTTACTCTTAAGATTCGTTGGTCCATTCCCAACTCTTGCACTTCATACACGTTATGACTAAACACTCGAGTCACCTTAAATGGTCCCTCCCGATTAGGTGACCATTTTTCATCATCTGATCCCGTCGATCCATGGGCAACACCACTTCCCAAACATAGTCATTTACAACGAAAGCTTTCTCTTGGACCCTCTTGTTGTACGCCTTGGTAACCCATGCCTTTTGGCGCAACAAGACATTTAAAGCTACCATTATTTCCTTGTCTAAGTCCACGAGTTCGTCTAGCATCATTTCCCAATATTGTTCCGACGGAATCTCATATTGTCGTTGTACTCTAACTGATTGCAGGCATACTTTGGCTGGTAGTACGGCGTCATGCCTGAAGGTTAGACGGAATGGAGTTGAATTGGTCTACTACTTGGGTGACGTTCGACAAGCTCCCAAAACCTGACTTAATGTCTTATGCCAGTTTTTTTGGCTTTTTCGCAACGTGCTTCTTGATTAGCCCAATTATCACCTTATTAGCCGCTTCGACCTGACCATTCGCCTGAGCATAGTATGGTGTCGAAGTAACCAACTTGAAACCTGTTTCTGCTACAAATTCTTGCATTTTCTGCCCAACAAACACAGAGCCTTAATCTGTCGTGATTGTTTCAGGTATCCCGAATCTATACAAGATATGATTCTGGATGAATTCTATCACAGTCTCTTGATCCCCCTTCACTAGAGGCACAACCTCTATCCATTTTGTGAAATAGTCTATTCCCACGAGGATGAATCTTTGCTGCTTCGACGAAGCTGGCCGGATCTCTCCTATTACATCCAAAGCCCAACCTTGAAATGGACATGGTTTGACTATAACATGCAACTCACTGGCTGGTACATGCTGAATATTTGCATATCTCTGGCAATCCTGGCACCCTTTCGCGAAATCTATGCAATCCTTGAGCATGCTCGGCCTGTAGACACCTTGTTGAAACAAGAGCCATTTCATTTTGTGACCAACCTAGTGAGCTCCACAGATTCCACTATGAACCTCAAAAATGGCCAGATAGGCATCCTTATCTCCTAAGCATTTGAGCAATACTCCCTCTGGAGTTTTCTTCAATAGTTCATTTCCCACAAGGACATAACTCAATGCTCTGTACTTAATCTGTCTATCAGTACTGTCCGACGGATTCTCCAAATACTCCATGATTGGTCTTCGCCAATCCGTTGGTGACACATTGTTAGCAAAAACCTCATAACTTTTTAAATCTTCGACCACCATCCTCGAGTCCTCGGACATTGACCAACTTTATGGTGAATGCGTGTTCGACACCATCTTTTCCCTAGTTTCGATGAACTCTTTCAGCCTGCCTTCTGACACTTTATAACCGGAGGCAATCTGTGCTAATTCATTGGCTTTGTGGTTTTCTACCCTAGGCACAGGAGAAATGTTGACCACTTCAAAATGCTTTAACAAACGTCTCGCCAATGAGAAGTAACTCAAAAGATGCTCTTTCACGCACTTGTACTCCCTTGTGATTTGTTTAATCACCAATTCTGAGTCTCCTCTTAGCTCGACCTCTTTGGCTCCCAAATCCTTAAGTATTTTGAGACCAGTGATTAAGGCATCATACTCCGCCTCATTATTTGAGCATTTTCCATCAACTTTGCATTTAAATGTAGTTGGAATCCCTTGTGGGGATATTATTAAAATTCTAATACCTGCCCCATTTTTATGGCTTGCTCAGTCGAAGTACAACTTCCACAGAGCGATGTCGATACTGTGTATCGACGTTTCGACTAAAGCGTGGTCGACAATAAAGTCTGCCACTATTTGACCCTTCATCGCCCTTAAAGGGACGTATGTCAGAGAGAACTCGGTTAATGCTAGTGCCTATTTCCCAATTCGACTATGCAAAATAGGTTTGGACAACATATGCTTAATAACATCAAAATGCGACGAAACATAAACATCAACTGGTTTAATATATTGCTTTAGTTTCATACATGAGAAGTACAAGCACAGGCACAACTTTTTAATCAGAGTGTACCTAGTTTCAGTATCTATTAACATCCTACTAAGGTAATAAATGGGTCTTTCGACGGCACTACTATCCTCTTGTGCCAACATACTGCCTATGGTCGCATCCGACGCTGCAATGTACAACTTCATGTTTTTATTTATACTAGATGATAATAGGATCGGAGGCTTTGTAAGGTACTCCTTAATTACGTCGAAAGCCTCCTGCTGCTCTTGTCCCCAACGGAACTCACTTTCCTTCTTGGTCTTGAGCAGTGGTGAAAACACTTTGGTCTTGCCACTTAGGTTCGAGTTGAACCTCCTCAAGAAATTTATCTTCCCCAACAAAGACTAGAACTGTTTCTTTGTCGTCGGAGGCTTGAGATCCAAGATTTCCTTCGTCTTATTCTGGTTGATCTCGATGCCTCTCTTGTGGACTACGAATCCCAGAAAGTCCCCTGCATGAACACCAAAGGCACATTTTAGTGGATTCATTTTTAATCCATATTTTCTCATTCTCTCAAATGAGCGTCGAAGGTGGTCGAGGTGACCATCTTCTGATGACGATTTTATGACTATGTCATCAATGTATATCTGCATAAAATTCTTAATAAAGTCATGGAATATAGCATTCATAGCCCTTTGATAGGTTGCCCCAGCATTTTTCAGCCCAAAAGGTATCACAACCCATTCATATGTTCCCAAAGCTCCAGGGCATCGAAACGCGGTTTTGGGGACATCCTCTTCAGCTATGAGGATTTGATTGTAGCCGGAAAAGCCATCTAGCATGCTCAAATATTCGAATCCTGCGGCTGAGTCGACCAGCATCTCTGCCATGGGCATCGAATATTCATCTTTATGGGTAGCATTGTTCAAGTCCCTAAAGTCGATACAAACTCGAAGGGTTCCATTTTTCTTAATAACGGTTACTATGTTTGCTATCCATTCTACATACCTTGCAGTTCTGATGAACCGGCTTTTGAGAAGTCTTTCAATTTCCTGCTTAATCTTCGACGTGACTTCTGGGGCAGAGCGTCGAGGTTGTTGCTTTACAGGCTTCTTACCTGGCTGGATTGGAAGTCGATGCTCCACTACGCTCCGACTTAGACCAGGCATTTTGCTATAATCCCAGGGAAAGTAATCCTTGTACTCTTTTAACACTTTAACCAGCTTGGCCTTCATTTCTGGCCCCACTTTGGCACTCACATAGTGGGTCTTTTGGTTGTCCCATCCCCTAAGTCAACCTCTTCAAGTGGGTCCTGTGCCTGCATTTTCTGTAGCTCATAATTTGGGTCTTTCTCAAACCCTAAAGGCTCGTCATCGTAAATACAATCAAGCCTCCGACTTTCCAAAGCTGATTCTTGGCCCCGTAGGCCACCTGTTTGTATATCACAGTCGACTCCCTTAACTATTTGGGGTGATTTGTCTTTTTCAAGTGCCGACATCCTTCTATTTTCAGCCAAATAGGCCAAAATTTGAGTCATGCTTTCTGACTCAGCAGTCATTTTCACCGACTGTGGGCCACCCCATTGGTGGCATTTGCATAGTCTTCATGGCTTCGTCAGCAGCATCCCAGGTGAACACATAGTCAGGGTCTAAGTTCAGGACGCGACCCGTATCGACGGAGGTGTAGGAACCCAACCCGTCATCACAAGGAGCCACATTTGCTAAATGTTGGTCAAAAGACTTCTTGTTACCCTTGGCGTCGTCAACTTTGTAGTAACTCTGATCTGCCTCAATATTTTTGACGATACCATCTTTTCTCCAAATGGTCAATCTCTCGTGCATTTTCGACGGTACTGCCCCAATTCCATTGGTCCACTCCCGTCCCAGCAACAGATTGAAATTTGCCTTTGAATTGATGACCATGAAGAGTGTTAGCCTGTTAGTTGTACCCACTGCCAAGTCTACCTTAACAACCCCCAAGATATTACTGGTCTTACCTTCATAGCTGGAAAGAACCATGTTGTGT
This sequence comes from Lathyrus tuberosus, assembly GCA_022829125.1. Lineage (NCBI taxonomy): Eukaryota > Viridiplantae > Streptophyta > Magnoliopsida > Fabales > Fabaceae > Lathyrus > Lathyrus tuberosus. The sequence continues at coordinate 16,680,935 of JALAZF010000042.1, forward strand.
TGTCGGAGCTCAGCCTCCGTTTTTCTAATCTTCTTGAATAAATTGTAGGGCATCAGATTTACAGTTGCCCCACGATCCTCGAAAACCTTGTTAACTGCCACTCCGTCAACTTTTGCCTTTATGAACAACGGCTTCAAGTGGTACATCATCCCAGGACTAGACGTTTAAACATAGCCGTCTGCTCTTCGACCACACCAGTATTCATCACATAATCACATAGCGGCTTGTCATCCACATTCTCGTCAGGGACGAAATCTTATTCTGCCTCAGAGATCTCAGACACCACGTCATACTCAGTTGGTAGTATCGACACTATACCATAATTCAGCACGAAATCTTTGTCGTAGATGTCGTCGTTGGTGTCGTCGTACATGTCTTCGTCAAAATCTTCCTCAGGTGATGGATCATACTTGTCATCCGACTGAGGAGAGTATTTTGGCTCCTCTTCATCCGACTGAGGGATATATTCTTGCTCCTTTTTGCTTTCAACCATCGAAGTACATTTTGAGTTTTGGGTCGACACTACCCCTTTCTCCCCTGATGTGTCCACGGTTACTGCCATGGTCTGGTTTGTCACCACCCTGTCTTTTTCTACCCATTTTCCTCTTGGGTGTTGGAGCTTTTGCCCAGACGTTCCGACAGGCTGCGATTGTGAAGTTGCAGCCTCTCTCTTAGCCTTTTTACTACACTGAATGCGCCTCCATTGAGTCCTAGTCATGAGGTTTTTTCCCTTGTAGTTAGGGGACACCCTATAACCTGTTGGATCGACTCTTTTGTCGGTGACATTCGCTTCTTTTTCCAAATCTATAGCCTTCCATTTTGGTCTTTTACTTCCTTTCTGGCTGACTGGTGCCATCCATCTTTCCTGTGGGGTGTCTGACGGAGGCACGGAAGTTTTGGGTCGCGCCTATTGGAATATCTTTCTGTATTCCTCATTTCGACGAGGAGCCCTACTCTTATCAAACACAAACCTTGGGACATGTGGCTTGTTTCCTGGCAGCCCTTCTCTCTTGCTTGCCTCATACCTCTCAGCAACTTTCTCGTCGAACACAGCGTTGAACCTAGGGCATAATGCGGCCTTCAACCCGCTTATCCTGCACTTTTCCTGAAAATCTTCCAAACTTTTGCCAGCCTGGGGATACACTGCTTCGAGCTTGTCCTTAGCTTTCTTGTCGGAACCCTTAGTAGTTTCAACCATCATGCACTCCACTACTCCAGTCGTTGGTTGTTTGTCAAGACCTTCAGTAGCCTTAACCATCATACATTCGTACACCTCTAAGTACAAAGCCTCTTCGACCTTCAGTGGGTCGGTGTCAACCTACATCTTCGGCTTTTCGGCAAATTGGAGTCGGCCCTCCTTCAAAGCCTTCTGCACCAAATCCCTGAAAAGAACACATTGAGCCGTTTTATGACCAAGGAAATTATGAAATTTACAAAATCCCCTATTTTTCTTTTGTTTTAGAGGGGGGTCTTTTAAACCAGGAGGAATAATTATTTGACCATCTTTAACCAGTAAATCAAATATTTCATCACATTTGGAAATATCAAAAGTATAAGTTTTAGCAACGTATTTATCCGTTTTTCCAGTTTCAGCGGGATTTTTCCCGTTTGATGGTTTCAACAATTTACACGTATAGGGAGGTCCTGGCTTAAGTTCAGCCACATGGACCTCACTTTCATCGACGAATTCTTCATCGTCGGATGAATACTCGTCAGCAGCCACATAGGACACTTTTTCTTTTTTATGATATCTGTTAGATTGAGTTTTCTCGGCTTTTAATCGTTCGACCTGGAAAACCCGGTCACCCAGTTGCGCCATATCTCTAAGATACTGTGTGTCTAGATTCTTTCTGATCCAATAATCCAGACCCCTAGCTGGCATTTCGATTAATTCGTGCTCAGGGACTTGAGTAAAGCAGCGTGCTTTCAAAAGTCTAAACCTGTTCAAGTACTAGTCTACTGACTCTGTGGCCTTGCGTTTGACGCTTGCCAACTCTTTCAAACTTATTTTCGACTGCCCCATGTAAAATTGTTCGTGAAACAGTCTCTCCAATTGTGCCCACGTGTGGATGGACTAGGGGGTAACGTGGTAAACCACGTGAATGCATTTTTCGTGAGGGAACTTGGGAAATATTTCATTTTCAAATCCTCATTGTTTTCTATGTCGCCTGCTTCGGTTTGATACCTAGCGACGTGTTCGACAGTGGACTCCTCTGTCTCACCAGCGAATTTGATGAACTTTGGCACCTTCCAACCCCTGGGTAACTTTGTTTGTAATACAAAATCTGGTAATGGGGACGTGTATGTTGGCCGTCGAAGGCCTGTATTTGCCCCATTACGAACCATGATACGTTCGACCACGGCCTCCAAGTTATGTTCCCCAGCCAAGGCGTCCTGTCGAACTTGTCGGACGACAAAGTCCGGATCTTGGTTCCTATAGACCATCACATGAGGCCTCTGGGCCATGCTAGGGATCTCTTCAAATTCACGTGGTTGTTCAACTGTTTCGTCGAAGACCTCATCCTGACGAATGGGCGTCTCTGGTCGAGGTGGAGGGGTTTGTCGACCCTGAGCCCTAGGAGCGCCTAGAAAGTCACCTATGCGTGTCATTTGAGTCGCCAGTTGTTGGTAACTCTGTGTTGACTCTTGTATCAGTGGCCTCAAAATTATACCCATCTGTTGAGTCAACATGTGGATCATCTCATGATTACTCTCATCCATCTGTTGCCTCATGACCGCGACGGAACTAGAGGTAAATGTTGGTATGGATTGAGAAAAAAGATTAAAATTAGGGGGTCGAACCATCTGATTCGACAGATGCCCTGCCCCCTGATAAGGTGAAAACATTGGGGACGAACTTTCCCCAAACAAAGGGCCGGTAGAGTGCAAACTCGACGTGAACTCTGTCGGCATCCCATAAGATCAAGGAATATGCATGGTGATACTAGGCATATACTGCCCTGTAGTCCCTGCCATTGTTGATTTCGAGTCATGTCGATGCTGCGTCGCGGTTCCTCCACTAGGGGTAGTTGAAACCGCTGACACGGTACCGGAGCCAACATCGGTTGTTTATGTCACAACCGTACTTTCCGTCAAAGATGGTTCGTCGTTTGAACGTGGTATTACCATCTTACCACTACGCAAGAACATACACTCAATTCACACGGGTCCCACCAGGTGTGCCAATTTGTTCGGCTGGGCGAACAACCGCTGGCCTTCCGTCGCAGGTTTACTTGCGGGTTCGGCCACACAAATCCCAGAACAAGGAATTGAAAACGTATGTTTGTTATATTACAGTTTCTTGCTTTTTGGGAAAAGTTGTAAGGTTTGAATGATCAACTGGGTTTAGAAAAGAACGAAAATAAAAGAAAGGAAAGGCGGAACAACAAGCAAAAAAGACAATAACTTAAACTCTGAAAATAAATTGCATTAAGTAAAGGTAGACACAATTATACATTTTCACGGGATTGAACTCGTTTCTCTCTAAGCTTGGTACTTTGAGTGTTTTCCCTTTACAATGTGACAAAATGCGACCCCTAAAAATGGAAAATACAATACGTTATATAGGCCTAGAGAATAACCGTTCATCTACCCAGATTCCCTTTGGTGCTGACATGTGTCACCCCACTCTCTTTTCAACTTCCCATATTCTTGGAACTTTCAAACTTTTCCCGCCCAAGTACTTATCCTTGAATTTGGGGTTTGCCCTTCGCTTGGAATTCCTCCGACACCGTGGCTTGTCGCCTCCTTTCTGACGCACCTACTTGGCTTGTGTCGGATCGACGCCCTGACAGCCCCTTGGTGTCAATTTGCTGAATTTCCTCTCCTCCTTCTTCCCTTGGTCGAAATCTTCTGTCAACAGTTATGGATTTTGGAAGGAGAAATACAAAGAAGTACACTTTCAAGAGTCCTAAATTAGGGGGTTTGAGAGAGCTAGGATCTTTGGTTGCTGATACCAAGAAGTTCGATTCCAGATATGGAAGGCTTTTATCTCTCTTGAAGGTTGATATGGCTGAAGGATTACTTGCTACTTTGGTTCTGTTCTATGACCCTTTGCTTCATTGTTTCACCTTTCCTGATTATCAGTTGGTACCTACGCTAGAGGAGTATTCTCTCCTTCTTGGTTTTCCTGTTCATGGTCAGATTTTCTCTGGTTTGGATCCCGCTCCCGAGCATCACATTATTGCGAAGGCTACTCACTTGAAGGTTTCTGAGATTAAGGCTCGCATGGATACCAAAGGAAATATTCTTCGGTTACCTGCTAAGTTCTTGATGGATAGAGCTCATCACTTTGCTAGTGTGAAGAACACAGTTGCTTTTGAGGCTATTCTTGCCTTACTCATTTATGGATTATTCCTCTTCCCAAATGTTGATAATTTTGTCGACATCAACGCTATTCAGATTTTCTTGATTGGGAATCTAGTTCCTACATTGCTTACCGATGCTTACCATTCTATTCACCTCAGGAATTTCCATGGTGAAAGGATGATTATCTATTGTGCGCCTTTGCTTTACAAGTGGTTTATTTCTCACTTGCCGAAGTCTGCAGCTTTCTGGAATCTCAAGGATGGTTTATATTGGTCGTGCAAGATGATGTCTCTCACTCATTCTGATATTGATTGGTGTAGCCGTGTTCCTTCTGGAGCGAGGATTATTGATAGTTGTGGTGATTTTCCCAACGTGCCTCTTCTTGGTACAAAGGGAGGAATCAGCTACAATCCGGTGTTGGCTCGTCGTCAGTTGGGATATCCTTTGCGAGAGGTACCGAAGAAAATTCATTTGGCCAGTCTCTTTTTCAAGAAAGAAGAATCTCAGGTTGTCTCAAGAGAGAAATTTTGGAAGCTTGGCGCAACATTCGTAGAAAAGGAAATGAAAGTTTGGGAAATCCGAATTGTGTCTCTTCGGAACCTTACCTCCAGTGGGTTAAAAACAAAGCTATTACTTTGAAGATGCCTTATACGCGTCAGGAACCTTTGTCTCTAACTGCTAAGAAGCCTATCCTCTACTTTATGGAAGACAAAGAGAAGTTTCAGATCGCTTTGGCCGAGATGCAAAAAAGGAGAGATGCTTGGAAGAACAAGTATCAGATTGTTGAGTTAGAGAAAGTAAGACTTCAAGAGCACTTCAAGAAGAAGAATGAAGATGAAGTTGCCAACAAGAAGAGAAAGGCGCAAGAGGATTTATTTTCCTCTCGTATTCCGCCAGTTTCCTATATTCCGAAGAGTTCAGAATCTCCTTAGAAGTTGATCGTTGATCAGTTGCTGATTGAGAAGACTCAGAAGCTGGAAGATAGAGCTGGGACTTCTTCTCATAGGATTCTCTCAGAATCTAGTTTTCTTTATTCTATATTGTTTTAGGATTCTTGAATCTATACTTCCAAAATGTAATCTTTTCCATCATTAATGAATGGGATTTTGGTATTTCAAATAACAATGTTTGCGATATGCCTTTTATTTCCTTGAAACTTTGCATTTGCACTTGCACATCAAGCATCATTTTGCATTATTTCTTGCCTTTTCCAGGTGTCTTATTGTTTCTCTCGGTCTTCATTCAGCCAAGTTGTCTCACCAATATAATACTCTGGCTAATAAGAGAAAAAAGATGGATAACTTTGAGCAAGAAAATCGTGAACTCCGAGAGGAAGTGGCTACTTTGAGGGATGGTATGGAAAGGCTCTCTGCTTTGGTTAAAACTCTAGTGGCTGCTCATAATCAACCTTCTCCTCGTATTTCTCAGACTTCGCTTCAAAGGAATATGATTTCTGAAGTCGTTTCTACGCTCATTTCAGTGGCTCCCATTAACGCTTCTAGCAGTTCTAAGAAATATGGAAATGTTTGTCCAAAGAAGAAAGAACAAGCTGCTAATGCTATTTCACAAGAAAAGTGTAGATGATCTCGTAGCAAAAGTAAGAAACATCAACACATGGCTCAGTTTGACCCAATCTCGATGACCTATTCTGAATTATATCATGCTTTAGTACAGAGGAATATGGTGCAGACAAGGGCTCCGCCTATTATCCCAAAGGATCTCCCATGGTGGTCTAAGTCTGATCGCTTTTGTGCATTTCATCAAAGGGCACCCGATCATGACATCGAGCATTGTATTCCTTTGAAAGTTGAAGTGCAAAGATTAGTGCAAAGCGGTATTCTATCTTTTGAATACTCTGGACCCAATGTCCAGACAAAACCATCGCCCAAGCAAGGAGGTGTTACTGTGAATATGGTGAGGGGATGTCCTGGAAAATATTGTATCTCTTATGTGATTTCAATAAGAGGATCCTTGGTTGATATGCACATCAGTTTGTGTAGGCTTACCTACTATGGGCATGATCATGCTACTTGCAAAATTTTTTCGAAGAATCTTTGTGGATGTTCTGTTGTGAAGAGGTATCTCTAAGATATGTTGGATCAGAAGTTGCTTTATATTGATCATGATGTGAATTTCATAGTTCCGCGTTTCAAGATGCCAGGACCGATTGCATTTTCCTACAACGATCAGGAGTCCGCTGCTTCTCCTTGGTTCATTTGTTCGCCAAATTTTGCACCTTTCAATTCTGATGAAGTTGTGCCTTATAAGTGCAATGCTACTATGCTGGAGGATGGTAAGGAAGTTCCTATTGCTGATGATAGTGGAGTGACCTGCAGCGGTCGTGCATTTGCTTCGGCGTCTCCCAAGAGGATTGAGGACGTTCCTTAAGCCATAAGCTCAGACTGAAACAATTTCCTCAGATTTTTAGTTCATTTACTGCATTTTCATTTGTAATTTTTTATGATTGTTATTGCTTTGTTTGCATGTAGAACTTGTTTGTTTTGAATATTAATCATAATGCAATGAATATGTTAGTCTAGAAGTAATCCATTCGCATTCTCTTATAAATTATTTTCCTGCATTTGCAATAGCAACTTCTTGTTTAAACTCTTGGAGGGATGATGGTGAAGTGAAAATGCAAAATTTCTGGTTGTGAATAAAACCCTGCTGATGATGTAAGGCATTGTTTCAAATTCCCAAACACCAGAGATATAAGGAAGATAATCCCTTGTTAACCCCTTTGAGCCTTGAAGTAGGCGTTTCTTTTCTAAATAAGAAATCCCTCACATTTAACCTTGGGGCTGGGTAGTCTTCAGTTAATTTGACCAAGTGTCCAAATTTCAAGAGGAGTGTGCGTCTAAGGAAACCACAATGGTTATTCCTCATCCATGAAGGAAAGAGGCAGCCATAACCCTTTCAAATAAGCCAATGTCACATGATTTGTTTAAAAGAAAGAAAGAAAGAAAGAAAAAAATAAAAAAAATCCCGCTAAGTCGAAATCTTGAAAACAAGTGACTTAGGCAAAAATTGGGGCATCCCGCTGGACATCAAAAATTCAAAAAAGTCTGTCCAGGTAAAAGTTAGGGAAAAAACAAAAGAATTAAAAGCGCAAAAAGCGAAAAGAAAGGATTACAAGAAAAAATCTTGAACAAATCTGTGTGACTACAGACAAAAGGTTGATTGTTATTCCTCCAAAAAAAACCTCATTGGTTTCTCAATCATCACAAAATCCCTTTGAGAGATGAACATTTGTGTCATATTATTTGAATATAGGACTGAAGAACATCATGGAGAATGGGTGGGTATAAATAAACTTTGAGCCTAAAAATCCTTTTTTCTGAAAACCGTGAACCAGGCCAAGTTATAACCCTCAAAAGACCTAATTGAAGAATGGTTTATTTTGAAAACGTACTTCAAATGAGATAGCGTTTCTGACTCCCATGAGTTGTACTCAAAGATCCTTATTGGTATTGCATGTGTAATCAAAAATCAACGTTGTATCTAAAACTGGTGATTCATTCACAAGGTTTTGCGACATCTTTTCAGTAAAAACTTCAAGATTAACATGTCTGTTGCATTCGAATTATCATTCTCAGAATTAACATTTTTCTGCTTGCATACATTTGTTGGACATCATAGAAGCTTACACATGAGCATCGGTGATGAACTTAATATTTTGAGCCTAAAGCTCTGATGAGTAATTGGCAAATTATTTAAAGAAATGATCATATCCATGGGCATGCTGCCTGAAGATTTTGTTGAGCATGGTGTCATACCCCAAATTTTGACCACTAAGATTTCTCATCATTGTGCAAATCATCATCACAATATAGATGTACCATCATGTCTCATCAGTCTCCCCAAAGATGGGTGAACACTTACTACAGTCAAAATTAGGGTTTCAAGCCCTCTCTGAGTTCTTAGACAAAGGATCAATCAAGGAATGACATGATCTTCAACTTGTCTAACCTCTCCAACATCCACAAAGGATCAAGAGGACTCCCACTTCAAGGATTAAGCAAAAGACAGCTCCTTTCTAGGTGGATCAAGCCTTAAGATCGCCAGTGTCACCAAATTAGGGTTTGGTCGACCAGGGCCTCCAAATGGAAATTCTCCTCTGGGCATGAGCCAATACTTCAAAACATAACCTATGATGCTCCAAGGGACATAATAAACCCAATCATCATGTCAATTTAGCCTCTGGGGAAGCATTCATCAAAAATCAGGAATTAGGGTTTCTTGAGCTAATTCACCCCTAAGTTGACTTTTGGGACCAATCATGAGCCAAGACCTCAAGCCATGATTTGAGGGTCTCTAATAAACTACATTGATCCATTTGCAACAATGGTTTGATCCAGGAAGCTTGAGCAGCAAGTCTCAATTTCATCAGTACCACAATTAGGGTTTCGCTAGAAAAGTCAACTGTATCTTTGACTTTTGACCAGGGCATGCTCCCAAACCCTAGGACATGAATCAATATACCCTATAACACCTATGAAATCAATCTATCAAGTTTGATTTAGGTCAAAGACTTGATTTCATAAAGGATCGCACAGTTTGGAATTCATCTGACAAAAAGTCAACTGTGCACCAAAGTCAACTTTGACTTTTTGAGATTTTTCACAAAAATGGTTTTTTAACCCTAAAATGATGTTAATGTATGATTTGAATCATCATTCATCAAGAAAAATCAAGAAAAGTTGGATAACTTGTAAAAGGGGTAACCATAAAAACTTAGAAAATTTTCTAAGTTATGAACAAAGTGGCAAGGGTACCAACTTTGGAGGATCATAACTCCTAAACCACAAGGCCATTTTCCCCCATCCAAAGCTAGATTTGTAGATCTCATTACCCTCTACAAAAGCTTAAAACTGACCTCCCTCCAAATTCCTCATGGATTTTGAGTTATGGAATGATCAAAATCACAAAAAGTGAAAATGTCACTTTTTCCAACACTTAGTGAAAATTTCACTAAGTCAGAATCTGCCTTCACTTTTTTTCAAGTGTAGGGGGATTTTTCGCTTGGATCCAAAAGGTATCAAAACCAAATATGATCAAACAATTGTTGTATCATATGAGGGCTTTCCAAAATGGCCAAGAACATCACCAAATTCCACTTGGGCCAAGAGATATGACAATGGCAATATGCCTTGCTGAAAACTGCCAAGGCTAGGCAGAATTTTGCATTTTTGCTGTATTTGGCAAAATCAGATAATTCCAAGCCTTGTCATCACTTTGGACACATCTGAGGATCAAATCTAAAGGGGACAAACACTGAGCCAACCCTCCAAAGTCCTTGGAACAAGAAGTAGCATGCCAAACCTAGAATTGCCTAAAAGAGGGACAAGACTCCAATTTTGGATTGGAGCATTCTATGCATACACCAAGGTGGCATGGACTGAGCCATTTACAACTGAATTCAGTCAAGACTTATCCATGACCAAAGGAACCACAACCCTGTGCCCTAACCTCTTGTCAATGGCTAGAGGAGACTTGAGATTGCAAAGTGCAACCATTGGTCAAACCTCTGTTGCAGTTGCCATTCACTATTGATCCCAAAACAAACATGCTCTACTATAAATAGAGCTCATTTGTGCTCAGTTTGAGTACATCAAAGCCATCAAACAGATGCTTTCCTCAAAATCCCTTTCTCTTAGCAAAAATGCCTTCTTTAGCAAGGTAACTCTGAGTTTTTGAGTTAGAGAGCATTTCCATCACATCTCATGATCCCAACACCTCATAAACATCATATGTAGGTGATCCAAACTCACAAAAGTGACCTGTAACACCAAAATCACAAAGTCACATCTCAAAACCTCAAAATAGGCCTTTTGTACATTTTTTAAGCCATGTCTTGATTCAGTCACTTTCCAAACCAGATAAAACCTTAAACACACTCCAAATAACATCCTTGAACTGTCCCAAATGGTTCCCCCCATCTGGAACACCATTTGAGGGAGTTCCTATTTTGGTCATTTTAACCCCTTTTGCAAGAAAGGGCCGGTTTGTGTTTTTGCAGGTTCCAGCTGATTCCAACCATCCTCAAAGCTTCTAAGGGATCACTTGAGTGTCCAAAGCATCAAACCATTTCTGGAACAAGAAGTTTGGCAGATTGCATAGAAAACTCCAAAAGCTCAAAAAGAGGTAAGCATCATGACTTGAACTTTCCAAAATATGCATTGCTTTGAAGTCCACTGATCATACACACCTCATACATGTTATATATGTTGTGTTTGAACCAATTCATCATGTAATTCATGCCTATATCAAAGTGTAGCATAGAAAATGCAATTATAGGCCTTTTTCAAAATCACTATCGGGTTTTGAGGAGGGAGTATTATCTGGAAAAAATACCACCACCGTTGGATTCCTTGTGAAATTCTAGGCCAGATGCATATAAATTTTGTCCCCAAACATTGAGAAATGAGAAAGTTATGGACATTCTAGTTTCTTGGCAAAACTTGTCTTGCCTTGCCTTGACTAGGCCTAGAAAACAAGGCATGCCTTGTATATTTGTGGTTTCACTTCAAGCAATGGATGTATCACCACGCCAGTGGTAAGGCGCGCGCCCTATAACCTTGAGGTCGTGGGTTCAAACCCCACCCATGCCATTTTGTGTGTTTCTCACATTTTTGCTATTTTTTCCAATATTTTATGTTTTATTAATTAATTGGGAAATTAATAACTCTTTCAATTTTAATTATTTTTTATTGGTTCTTTTTGCAAAAAATCACAAAAATGTTGAAATATTTTATTCCACAAAAAACTTAAGTTTATATTATTTATTTAATATAATTGTTATTTTTGTGAATAAATTCCTTTTTAATGTTTTTAAACATTTTAAAAGTGAATATTTACTTTGAAAATCAAAACCAAGTGAGTTTTAATTAACCTTGTGATTAATCCCTCATTTTTCAAACCTTAAACAAAAATCACAAATGGTTTATTCAAACTTATTTGGTATTTTATTTGATTTTCTTTAAATATTTACTTTTAAAGAATAACAAATTAGGGTTTCTTTGATTTTCACCCTCATCAAACAATTTCAAATATTTTGGGCCTCTAATAGAGTGTAAGACCCAATCCTTTGTAAATACAACCTATTTTTGGGCCTCACTTATTGTATAAGTCCCGTTGTATTTCAAAAAGTTCGACGCGATCGTCGTCCGTTGAAAAACAAACCTTGGGCCTCTATTAGAGTGTAAGACCCAACCCCCTTTGAAAACCAAACCATTTTGGGCCTCAGTCATTGTATAAGACCCACCGCATTTTCAAAAATCTCGATGCGATCGCCATTTTCAAAAAAATGACCCTGGGCCTCTCCTTGAGCTGTAAGCTCCACCACTTGTACAAAAATAAATCTTTTGGGCCTCTATTAGAGTGTAAGATCCAATCCCCTTTTAACCAAAACCTTTTGGACCTCAGACATTGTATAAGTCCCCCTGCGTTAAAAAAAAAACCTCGGCGCGAATGCCAATAAAAAAAACCAATCATCTGGGCCTACCCTCATGTTATAAGCCCCATTTCTTTTCTTTAAAACTTTTTGGGCCTCTTGAGAGAGTGTAAGACCCATCCCCTTGTACAGAAAAACTTTTTGGGCCTCAGTCACTTGTATAAGTCCCTCTGTACAAAACGACAGTGCGATCACTGATAAACCTTGGGCCTCTCCTTGAGCTGTAAGCCCCAACATCTTTTGAAAATACTTTCTCCTTTAATTTTGAATATACTGTTGTTTTCAATCTTTCTTTGTTGAACAACTAACCAAACAGCATGGAAACTCTACAACCGAGTAAGTGTTTATATGCTTTCTTTATCCGCTTTCATATACATATAACTATATTGTGGGGTTGTTTCACTGTAAGTCTTCTTTCATAAACTCATATCAACTGTGTAATACTAGTATAGATATTTAGAGTTTCCCCGGCAACTACGTCTAGCACTAAGCCCTGTTGGTCACTCTTAAATAGACAAAACTAGATCCCCCATAGGATTACCAGACATAGTCTTCCCTCCTCTTGGGGTTAAACAATATGGAGACGTGAAAGGCAGCATTCTCGGTGAACCCTTTCTCAGTCTGTCACTCTTAAAAATTGTCAAAGAAACTATACTCCCAAGAGATGATCTTTTCTCCGTGAATGGCATCTCTTGAGTTTCTTCCAAATTCTCAGACTTTCCTGGCTTGATCTATTCTCTGTGAATAGACTGTCTTGAATTTCTCGGGGTTTGGGGACCCACGGGCTTCCTAAAAGCATCCCCGCCTCATCTTGGGGGTTGTACAAGGACCCTACGGCTTCTTAGAAGTATTCACAGCCTCCTCTTAGGCTTCGTATAAGGATTCTTCCTTCGGGAAGAGAGCCTCCTCTTGGGCTTCGTACAAATTGTCCCTCGGCTTCTTAAAAGTTTCCAGCCTCCTCTTGGGCTTCGTACAAATTGTCCCGACGACCTCCTAGAGGTATAGGAACAGAAATTAGTCATCTTAATAGAACAGTCTTTCAAAGAGTCTAGATCTTTCTACCGTGAACATACTACTACTATTTCTTTAAGTATAGTACAAAAGATAAAAATCTAGACTTGGACAGTCTAATCTCCTTGAGTCTCGAAGGTATTCTCAAGTAGGGAAAAAACACCAGTAGACTCGGACAGTCTGCAATACCCTCTGGATTCCCCATTTCCTTAAAGAACAGGAAATAACCCTGATCCTATGATCAATCCCAAAGCATAACCTTTAATCAGTCTCTTTATAAGAACTGATTTTCTCTTTTAACCAACCTATTGGACCTGTCACTCAACTGAAACAGTAATCCTTTTAGCCTCTATCTCGGGCTTCGTACGAGATACAAAAAGACTCTCTTGTTGAGTCAATAATACCTTCAGCCTCCATCTCGGGCTTCGTACGAGATACAAAATCACTCTCTTGTTGAGTATAAAAGACTCTCTTGTTGAGTCACACACCTTTAGCCTCTATCTCGGGCTTCATACGAGATACAAAAACACTCTCTTGTTGAGTATAAAAGACTCTCTTGTTGAGTCAAACAAACTTTAGCCTCCGTCTTGGGCTTCGTACAAGACACATATAAAAACACTCTCTTATTGAGTCAACCCTTTTAGCCTCTATCTCGGGCTACGTACGAGACACAAAAGCATCCTCTTGTTGGGCCAACAGCCTCCTCTTAGGCTTTGTATAAGAAAACCTCGGTTGAGTCAATCAACCTTTTAGCATCAAAGATGTGCCTCGGTCACAACATACAAACATCAACAACTCCTTTCCCCTTCATCTATTGGCTGTAAGAGGCAAGCCTCTGGATTATTTACATCCACGCCACTGTCCCTCTTTTAGCATGAGAAATTCCTAAGGAAAGATGGCATTGCTCTACACTGAGTTAACGTCTTCTCCTTCAGGTTAAAACCCTCTATAAAGGAAATTTTGGCATTGCTAAGATTCGCATATCCCGGTTAAAGTAAATCCTCTTTTATAGTCAGTCACCCAACAGTCGTGACAAACAGACCCCCGTTTAGAGATGACAAATTCTCTCTAAAGTCAAAACCCTTTAGCTTCACATCTTGGACTTCGAACAATATACAAATAGACCCTTCAGCTTCACATCTTGGGCTTTGAACAAGATATAAACCACCTTTTCAGCTTCACGTCTTGGGCTTTGAACAAGACACCAAAACACCATTTCCTCCCATAGAATAGGAGGAACTACGATCGCTCTGATTTTCCTATCCTGGGAATACGTAGGCATAAGATTGAAAAAAAAAATCTTAACAAGCACACTAATCCAAAGTCCCAAATCCCATACCTTCACATATCAATCAAAAAGCATCAGTCTTAAACTCCCACCAATCACCCAGGCACTATTTTAACAAAATAACTTAAGAGAGACCCACAATCTCAATAGCATCTGTAAACCAATAGTCATCTGTTTAAACTCAGTATGCAAGCAGGGTTAATTGAAGACCTCTATTTCCCTTCCTTCATCAGCTTCAATAGGATAAAAAATGAATCGAACTGTAGTACCCCAAAAGTGATAAGTACTTCGCAACCACGTCCAAAAATTTGCGCTACAAAAAAAATGGCGACTTCACTGGGGACCACGAGATCTTGTTCTCTTCCCATCTCTTAAGAAGAAACCTTAAAAAGTGCCACAAAAAAGTGGCGCGCACCGTGGGGCTCTTTTCTTTTCTTTCTTTCTTCGGGGATTTTACTGGGATAGGATTTTTGTTGACTTCATTAGGATCTTAGGTCAAAACCTTTAAAGTTGGGAAGGTACCACAGAATGGTGACTCCGCCGTGGAGCCATTTTTGTCAAGAACATAGGATTCATAGCTCTTTAAAGTCTAGGACTTTAGGACAAATATATATACTGCTTTTCCTAATTGATATCTGTGTTTATTTATCTGCTAATGGGAATGCGTGTGATGCCGCATGTGGAAAGATTGAGTATACACCTAGGAAAAACCTCTTTTAGTAGTGCGGAAACTATTGGAAATGGTTGTCAGGCGATACTACCCTTTTCTGATGGTTCTTCGAAAAACATCACCTAGCACGGTTCCCGGCCCGCTGGTGTTTTCTTGACAAGAACTGATGATTTTGAGAGACATGTACAAAAATCACTAGTATAAACCTTTGGGGGGGAGTAGAGCCTTGACTTCATGACACCGACCCTTTGACCCCATGTTTTTTCTATGTTTTTGTGTGCTGTATTCATGCATTCATCTAAAAAACATTACATCAAAGAAAAACTTCTCTTCTAGTCTCTCTTTTTCAAATTAAACTAAGAGAATGATTGCAAATGTCAGAGAAAAAGATTGCGCTCATGGATTTCGGTAGAAGGAGAACTCATAAGTATACCTTCAGGGTTCCAAAACTAGAAGATTTGAGAGGATTAGCGAGGATGATCACTAACCCTGAAGCTTTCAGAGCCAAGTATGGAGGTCTGCTACCTCTGTTAAGAGTCCATGTGATTGAAGGAATCATGGAGGCACTCATCCAGTTTTACGATCCAGTCTATCACTCTTTCAAATTCCCGGATTACCAGCTCGCACCAACGCTGGAGGAGTATTCTCACTTGACTGATTTACACATTACTGATCGAGCTCCATTTTCTGGACTGGAAGAAATTCCAAAGGATCAGACCATTGCAAGAGAAATCTATTTGGATGAGTCAGAAATCAAGACTCACATGACCACCAAGGGTGGGCTCCCAGGTTTTCCAACCCAGTTCTTGACAAAGAAGGCTCTGTACTTTGCTAGTATAGGGAACATGACTGCTTTTGAAAGTATCTTTGTCTTACTCACTTACGGGTTATTTCTGTTTCCCAACATTAATAGCTTCATCGATATCAACGCCATTAGGGTTTTTCTCATTGGAAACCCTGTGCCAACTTTGCTCGCGGACGCGTATCATTCTGTACACTTAGGAAATATGTACAGCGGAGGAATTATCACGTGCTGTGTACCCCTGCTATACAAATGGTTTATCTCCCATTTACCCAAGTCTGCTGCGTTTTGGGATCATAAGAGTGCCTTGCATTGGTCTGAGAAAATCATGTCTCTTACCAACTCTGATATAGATTGGTGCAATAGGATTTATGACGGGATCAAGATCATTGACCGTTGTGGAAATTTCCCCAACGTACCCCTCATAGGAACTAAGGGAGGAATCAACTACCATCCAGTATTGGTTCATCGTGAATTTGGATACCCGATGAGGCATGGCCCGCGTAATGCTCATCTGGAAGGTCTTTTCTTCAAAGAAGGAGAAAATGACAGGGCACTAAACATGGAAATAGTACACGCTTGGAAACATGTTCATAAGAAAGGACGGGAGTCTCTAGGAAAACCGGACTGTGTCTCGGTGGAGCCTTATCTCCACTGGGTACAAACTAGAGCTCTCAAGCTAAAGATGCCTTATCCTCGTCATGGAGTTCTTCCGCCGAAGGAATCTGTCATGTACTTCATCACTGAAACGAAAAAACTTCAGGTTACTCTCAACAAAGTTCAACAGGAGAGGAGGTCTTGGAATAACAAATATCGCACCCTCAATGTAGAGTGTACCAAAATACAGTAACTGCTGAAAGATAAGGATGCTCTGATCGATATTTTAGAGCAACATGTTGTGGATAATCAGGATGACCAAAGGAATTTGCTCGCTCCTTTCACTTGGCAAAGGAATGACAACCCGACAACGGCCCAAGAGCCCCAGTCCAAGAAAAGGAAAGTACCAGAATCAGCACCCGGGTTCTCCTCAGAGAGGACTCGGGACCCCTTAGCTTAGGTTTCTGTTTCCGCACCTTGTAATCTACTGTATTTCTA
Source organism: Lathyrus tuberosus (assembly GCA_022829125.1). Taxonomy (NCBI): domain Eukaryota; kingdom Viridiplantae; phylum Streptophyta; class Magnoliopsida; order Fabales; family Fabaceae; genus Lathyrus; species Lathyrus tuberosus. The sequence continues at coordinate 16,697,562 of JALAZF010000042.1, forward strand.
TTTTTGCAATCCTTTGAATTCAATAAAACGGGGTTTCCCCGCTGTTTGATATTTGCAATCTAATTGTCGAAGTTTATTTTGATTAAACCAAAAGAAAAAACAAATTAATATAATTATTGCATTCATCATTCTCACGTCACGTATTCTTCTTACCTACGAATCTCACGTTTGTGTCTCGGTTCTAGAGTCAAACTGTCTCATTCGTACAATACTCGGGCCAATCGTCGGAAAAAGATGGATGATCTCCAGGAAGAGAACAGGGAGTTGAGAGAAGAGATCGACGCTCTGAGAGAGGATATGAGAAAGCTTCATAACGACATGCAAGCCATGGCAGAAGCTCAGCTACAAAGGACTGTGATCTCGGAGATCACCTCAACGCCCATAGTGGAAAAGTCCGATCCTAGGTACAAAATGCCAAAAGATCGTCCCTGGGGCATGCCACTTAACTATATCCCGGAAGGATATGTTCCGTCGATCAATGAGGATCAGGGGACCGCAACAGGAACCGCCGGGCCTGAAGGTTACAAACTTCGGGAAAGCGAAGATGCCAGGGGCATGACAGCAACTCCTGAAGGTTACAAACTTCGAAAGGCACCGAAAGTCTCGGCCATAATGACTATACCACCGCCCGTGGTACACACTGTCCCGGAAGGACAGATTCCACAGATACCTTCTGGTGGAAACGACAACATGTTCGAAAGAATGAATGAGTTCCAGGAACAGTTCCTGGGAATGCAGAAAGAACTGCAGGCCCTTCGCGGTCAGGATTTATTTGGAAAGGACGTCGCGGACCTATGCTTAGTCCCCAATGCGAAAGTTCCGCACAAATTCCAGGTGCCCGACTTTGAAAAGTACAAGGGTAACTCTTGCCCTCAGAGTCACTTGGTGATGTACGCTCGGCGAATGTTAGCTCAGACAGAGAATCAGGACCTACTGATTCACTACTTTCAGGATAGTTTAACCAGTGCCGCACTAAAATGGTACATGGGTTTAAACCGTGCTACGATTAGCACTTTCAGAGATCTTGGCACTGCCTTCGTCCAACAATATAAATACAATCTGGACATGGCACCCGACAGAGATCAACTCAGGTCAATGTCACAAAAGGACAAAGAAACCTTTAAGGAATATGCTCAGAGATGGCGTGAAATTTCCGCTCAAATTTGTCCACCTCTTGAGGAAAAAGAGATGACAAAGATTTTCTTAAAGACCTTGAGCTCATTTTACTAGGACAGAATGGTTTCCAGTGCGCCCAGTGACTTCACCGAGATGGTCGGTATGGGAGTTCGTCTTGAGGAAGCCGTCCGAGAAGGGCGTCTAGTCAAAGACACTGGATCATCAAGTAGTACAAAGCGATGCGGTAGTGCTCTCCCTAAGAAAAAAGAGAAAGATATTGGGAATATCTCTCTCAGAAAGCAAAGGCAACGTTATCAGCCAGTAGCGGATGTGACTCCTACTATCAATCCTGCGCCTATTTCTACGTATCAACCTCAGGTTGCGTAGAGCTAACCTAATCAGCAAAGGACTCAACAGCCTCTTCAGCAGTCTCGTCCTCCATACAATAACAACCGTACAACGCGGCCACCATGATTTGATCCTATACCTGTATTGTACGCAGAACTCTTTCCGTTACTACTGGCTAAGGGGCATGTCTGGACTAAGTCTCCTCTTACAGTACTGGAAAATCCGCCTTTTTGGTTTAAGGTGGATCAGACTTGCCCTTACCATCAAGGAGGACCAGGGCATAACATAGAGAACTGTCTCAGTTTTAAATCCGACATGCCAAATCTTGTTAGGAACGGGGTCTTATCTTTCAAGGATACAAATCCTAATGTTCTCACAAACCCGCTGCCTCAACACGAGAAAGCTACGGTCAATTTGGTAGAGGGAGAGACTAACGACGTCTATCAGATTCATGATGTACTCTTATTAAGGACCAATCTGGTCAAGATGCATTGTAGACAGAGTGGATATGGCCATGTGCCACCTCATAATTATCACCAGTGTGATATCTGCTCTAAAAGCAATCGAGGATGTTCTGTGGTGCAATCAGCTCTACAGGAACAGATGGATCTCGGATAGATCCAAGATCACCGAGTTCGTGGAGTTAACATGGTTTACACGAATTCTAACATCATTCAGAACCACGACATCCGTGCAATGAATGTCAACTTGGTGGCGATGCACTCCAGGCAAAGCCAGTATCATAATCTGCCGCGGCACGATTACAGTTCCTGTCTGACTTGCTCGGTAAACAAACAGGGATGCTCTTTTGTACAAGAGGCCCTCCAGCGTCAGATGGGTCTTGGATGGATCCAAGACTACCATGATAGGAATCCCTATCAGATCAACATGATTCAAATCTTCGATATTCGCTTGATGAATATCAGTCTGGTGGAGTTACATGCTAAACAGGTCCGGCTCGGGTTCCTAGTATCACATGATTATCAGAGTTGTAGGGCGGGTTGCGAAAATGATCAAGGCTACGCCCTTGTCCAGGAAACCCTTCAGCACTTGTTGAACCACTGGTGGCTTCCAATCTATATGGATGTAGACACCCAGCAAATTAGTATTACCAACGGGAACCCTACTCAGCATCAAAGTCGGGACGTTCGATCTATGGAAACTGACCTAGTGAGTTTACATTGTATTCAAAGCGGGTGTGGCCAGGTGCCACCACACAACTATGAACGTTGTAGAGTATGTTCGGAAAGTAACCAAGGATGTTACCTTGTGCGAGCAGCTCTTCAGGGTCAGGTGGATCGTAGAGAGATTCGCCCATATCCGGGTTTCGGAGCAATCAATTGGGCGCCAGACTACCTCGCTAATCAAATTGAGGATGTTGTTGTAATCTCTGATCATTAGAAGGCTAGGGATGTTTGTACCATCATCCCTCTACTTGACGAATCGAGAGTTCCCAACCAAGAGCGAATCGAAATTGCTTACAATGGTCGAAAAAATCAGAAGGCTCCCATAGTCATCTATCTACCGGGACCATTACCGTATGAATCAACTAAGGCTATCCCTTACAAATACGGTGCAACAACAGTCGAGAATGGAAAGGAAATTCCATTACCCTCCGTCGTGAATATTGCAGACATCAGTCTAGTAACACGGAGTGGTCGAATCTTCAACTGAGGAGTTGGAGAATTTAACTAAGAAAAGGAACCTCAGACAGAAGTTCCCAATCCACCGGTCGGTCAATCCAGTAATCCCAACCTTTCGAAAAACAACGATGAGATGCTGAAGCTCATCCAAAGGAGTGAATACAAATTGTTGATCAGCTATTACAAACTCCTTCAAAGATCTCTGTGCTGTCACTTTTACTCAGTTCAGAAGCGCACATGGAGGCTCTACAGAAAGTCTTGGAGCAAGCCTTTGTAGAACAGGATGTAACAATCAGACAGTTCGATAGCAATGTCTCTAACATCACTTCCTACAATAACTTGGGATTTAGTGATGAGGAATTACCTGAATAGGGTCGCCGTCATAACATGGCGCTCAATATCACGGTCAGCTGCTAGGGCGATGCTTTAGCCAACATACTGGTAGACACAGGGTCAGCCCTGAATGTTATGCTGAAGTCCACTTTGATGCAATTATCCTTCAAAGGACCCCCGATGAGAACCAGTGAGGTCATCGTCAAAGCATTTGACGGGTCCAAAAAAACGGTTATCGGCAAAGTCGACCTTCCCATAACTATTGGTCCTCACACTTTCCAAGTCGCTTTCCAAGTCATGGACATCCGGGCAACGTACAGTTGTTTATTAGGAAGACCTTAGATACATCAGGCTGGGACGGTCACCTCGACCCTCCACCAAAAGTTAAAGTTCGTCCAGAACAAATAGCTCGTCACGGTCTGTGGAGAACAAGCCTTGCTCGTGAGTAACTTATCATCATCTACTTGTGTAGAACCCGAGGAGGTTGTTGGGACTCAATTCCAAGCACTTTCGGTGAGCAAGGACAATCAATCCGAAGAGGGAACTTCCATTTCCTTATATAAAGATGTTATCAAAGCGGTCGAGAGTACCAATACAACAGGATGGGGACAGCTAGTCATTCCTACTGACAATAAAACAAAGAAGGGTCTTGGTTTTTCTGCAACCTATACCCAGACAGATACTACCAGCAATGAAAGTCTTCATCCCATTCAAGACTTCTTCCACAGTGGAGGTTTCCTTCACCCAGTGCCTCAAGAAGTGCATACCATCAATAAAGATGATTCCTCTGATATGGAGGAAGAATGGGAGTCCTATCTCAATGAGGACGGCTATATGTCTCAGGAAGAAACGCAGATTTCCTTTTGCCTTCCTACACAGAGTCTGAGGTTTATACCCAGGTCAGACGTCAAAATGATATACGGAGATTGTGATCTGGAAGGATTCCGTGCTCCGCCAAATTCATTAGAGGAAGACACTCCGATGAAAGAAAACTTTGACACAGGCTACTATGGCCCGATGGATGGTCTGCCTATCTGGCAGCCTTACCCAGGAAACTTGGGGCAAGAAAGTCAGTCGAACAATGAAAATCAGCTGAGCATCATTAAAAATAATACATGCGTCCCCACCATGTCTTGGGATCAACAATCTGGTCATTCAGAAAACGTCCAGTACGACGATGAATTTACAATGTTTGTAGGACTAGAATTCATCAACTATGCTTTTCCAGAGGTCAACGTCATCGAGAGAGATGACTCCTCCAGTTCCAAAGAATTGTGGGACACCTTGGGACAACCAAGTGGGAAATACGACTATATGGTCAAGTACACTACTCCCGAAAGCTTTCGTATCAGGCTCGAAGACATCCAGCCAACTGGATGGGGAGATTTGCCTGAGAGCACAAATACAATGCAAAATGCAACAGAGGAATCCTCCTACGACAATTCTTCCTGGGAGACAGATTCCAATGATCCTGCTCCGCCAGAAATCAACGTTATTTCTGAAGATAAATCAAGGAAGGTACCAGACTTTGTGATTCACCGAGGAGTTCGCCGCCAATGGGTTGCTGTCGATGTTCCGAAGATTGTTCATAAGTCAAAGTAATTGCCGTCTTTAACCTTTCACCCTGCCCAGGTGAAACGGATGTTTTGATAGGGCTCACTTTCTATAAATTTCCCTCTTCGCTTCGCCCAAAGCGACAGAGTTTTGTTTTATAGGGCTGTAGTTTCAAGAATCGACTTGTTCATTAATAAAATAACGTCGTTCTGTAATTTCTGCATTAATTGCTATTTTCTCTTTTTGTTTTTCTCAGAAAATGGTAATCCTAAAAAAACAAATCAATAATAAAAACAAGCAGTTTTCCAAAATAAACTGCACACACTCTTGCATTTTCTCTATCTCTTCTAAACACGAATCATACCGTCATGCCGATTGCTTGTTTTAAACCCCGTTGAAACATACGAACCGATGCCTTCTCCCAACTTTGAATTCCCAGTATTTGGGGCTGAAGAAGAAGTTGATGACGAAATTCCAGAAGAGATCTCCTGATTACTCAGACAAGAGGAAAGGTCCATCGAACCTCATAAAGAGCCGTTGGAAACGGTAAACTAAGGTTTGGAGGAAGAGAGAAAAGAAATCAGGATTGGGGCACTGCTCAGTCCAACTGCCAGAGAGGGTTTGGTAAAGCTTCTCAAAGAATTCCCCGATGTATTCGCTTGGTCCTATCAGGACATGCTAGGGTTGGATACCAGCATCGTGGAACATCATCTACCGTTAAGGTCAGAGTGTCCGCCAGTCAAACAGAGGTTGAGACGGACTCACCTGGACATGGCCATCAAAATCAAAGAGGAGGTACAGAAACAGATTAACACGGGTTTCCTTGCCACATCAGAATATCCTCAATGGTTAGCTAACATCGTACCCGTTCCAAAAACGGACGGAAAAGTCAGAATGTGTGTAGACTACAGAGATCTAAATAAGGCTAGTCCAAAGGACGACTTTCCTTTACCACACATCAACATGTTGGTTGACAGTACAGCAAAGTTCAAAGTTTTCTCCTTCATGTATGGATTCTCAGGCTATAACCAGATCAAAATGGCGCCGAAAGACATGGATAAAACTTCGTTCATTACACCATGGGGTACCTTTTGTTACAAGGTGATGCCGTTCAGTTTGAAGAACGCTGGGGAAACCTATCAAAGGGCCATGACTTCTCTTTTTCGTGACATGATACACAAAGAAATCGAGGTATATGTCGATGATATGATTGCCAAATCTAAGACAGAAGAGAAGCATGTGACCCATCTGTCAAAGTTATTCTAGCGGTTGAGAAAGTACAAACTCCGCTTTAATCCCAACAAATGCACCTTCGGTGTCCGTTCGGGAAAACTTTTAGGGCTCATCGTCAGCTAGAAAGGAATTGAGGTTGATCCTGACAAGGTCAAGGCCATTCAAGAAATGCCATCTCCGAAGACTGAAAAACAAGTCATAGGATTCCTGGGACGTTTGAACTACATCTCCAGATTCATATTCCTCATGACCGCGACATGTGCGCCGATTTTCAAATTATTTAAAAAGAATCAGGATTGCATTTGGACAGAAGACTGTCAAAGCGCCTTCGACAGTATTAAGGAATACCTGTAAAACCCTCCGATTGTATTACCTCCAGTGGAAGGAAGGCCACTGATTATCTACCTCACCGTCCTGGAAGACTCCATGGGCTTTGTACTTGGCCTAAAAAACGAAACCAAACGGAAAGAGTCTGCAATCTACTATTTGAGCAAGAAATTCACCGACTGCGAGACTCAGTATACTATGCTTGAGAAAACTTGTTGCGCTTTGGCTTGGGTAGCCAAACGTCTGCGCCAGTACATGATTCGTCACACTACTTGGTTGGTCTCCCAGATGGATCCGATCAAGTATGTCTTCGAAAAACCTGCTCTCACGGGAAGGATTTCCCGTTGGCATATGTTGTTATCAGAATATGACATCGAGTACCATGCTCAAAAAGCCGTTAAGGGAAGTGATTTAGCCGATCATTTGGCCCATTAACCGATTGACGATCAAGAATCAATCAGATTTGACTTCCCAGACGAAGATGTCATGTATCTAAAAATGAAAGACTGCGATGAACCGCTACCCAGTGAAGGGCCAGAACCAGATTCCCAATGGGGACTAATCTTTGACGAAGCAATCAATCATTACGAAAACAGACTTGGGGCAATCATCATAACACTCCAGGGTACCTACCTTCCTTTCACTGCCAGACTTACATTCATGTGCACAAACAACGAGGCCGAATACGAAGCTTGTATTATGGGTCTCGAAGAAGCGATTGATTTGAGGATCAAGAACTTGGATGTATATGGCGACTCAGCTTTGGTCGTCGATCAGATCAAAGGAGATTGGAACACATACCAATTAGGATTGATTCCTTACAAAGACTACACGAGAAGGTTGTTACCCTTCTTCAACAGAATCGAGTTTCATCATATCCCTCGTGAAGAGAATCACATGGCTGATGCATTAGCCACTCTCTCTTCCATGATTAGTGTAGGTCAATGGAACGACTTACCTAAGATCGACATAATGCGCCTTGAAAGGCCCGCTTACGTCTTCACGATCGAAGCATTCATAGACGACAAACCTTGGTATCATGATATCAAATGCTTCCTTCAGAAACAAGAGTACCCATCTGGGGCACTAAGGAAGGACGGGAAAACCCTCAGAAGGGAGGCAAGCAGTTTTTTCTTGAGCGGTGATACTCTCTATAAGAGAAATTTTGACATGGTCTTGCTCCGATGCGTAGACAGACCAGAAGCAGACATGCTGATGAAAGAAATTCACGAAGGATCCTTTGGCACTCATGCCAACGGACACACAATGGCGAGAAAAATTCTAAGAGCAGGGTACTATTGGTTGACCATGGAATCCGACTGCTACAAGTACATGAGGAAGTGTCACAAGTGTCAGATATACTCCGACAAAATCCATGTACCGCCAACGCATCTCAAAGTTCTCTCTTCCCCGTGGCCTTTTTCCATTTGGGGAATCGACATAATTGGCATGATTGAGCCCAAGGCTTCAAACGGACATCAGTTTATCCTGGTAGCCATTGACTACTTCACCAAGTGGGTCGAAGCTGCGTCGTACGCTAATGTAACCCGAAAAGTGGTGGTCCGATTTATTAAAAACAATATCATCTACCGTTATGGTGTTTCGAGCCAGATCATTACTGATAATGGATCTAACTTGAATAATAAGATTATGAAAGAGTTGTGCACAGAGTTCAAGATCAAACACCATAACTCATCTCCCTACCGACCAAAGATGAACGGAGCAGTAGAAGCGGCTAATAAGAATATCAAGAGGATCGTTCAAAAGATGGTTGTAACATACAAAGATTGGCACGAGATGCTACCCTTTACTCTTCACGGTTATCGTACATCTGTCCGCACTTCAACAGGGGCAACCCCTTTCTCTCTAGTATATGACATGGAAGCAGTGCTCCCCATAGAAGTAGAGATCCCATCAATCCGGGTATTGATGGAAGCTAAGCTTACAGAAGCTGAATGGTGTCAAAGTCGACACGATGAACTGAATCTGATTGAAGAAAAGAGAATCACGGCACTATGCCACGGTCAGTTGTATCAGCAAAGAATGAAGAGGGCGTTTGACAAAAAGTTCCGACCTCGCGTGTTCAGGAAAGGAGACCTTGTGCTCAAAAAGATACAATCTTTCCTCACTGATTCTCGGGGCAAATGGACTCCGAATTATGATGGCCCCTACGTGGTCAAGAAAACTTTCTCAGGCGGTGCCTTGAGACTTGCAACCATGGACGGAGAGGAATTTGCCTACCCCATAAATGTTGATGTAGTCAAGAAATACTTCGCCTAAACTAAAAAAACGTCTCGGTGGATTGAAAACCCGAAAGGGCGGTCCTGGAAAAAATTAGAGACATGATCAAAAATCATCCCGGTGGATTGGAAATCTCAAAGTACAATCCAGGCAAAAATTAGGGATAATGGCAAGTAACTACTTTCGACAAAGGGGCAAGTCCCTCAGCAGCAGTTACATCATCCATCAGGAAAGCTCCAGTTAAGGTCATCATCGACAGAAGCTCAGGATGTCCCGAATTCAAAGTTGGCAGAAGGATAGTGGTCGTTATGTTTCAACGTAGCCCTTTTTCCCTGTAAATTACCATTTTCTAACTTTGTAAATTCTCTGTGGAATCACGCGTTTGGCTGATTTCCATCCTATCAATAAAATTGGAGCCCTTGTGCTTTTGTTTGCAATTCTTATTTGTTTTATCTTTACAGAACGACATTTTAACATGATTAACGATTCTTGAAACGAAACAAAAATGAATTTACTTGTTAAAACTTTTTCTGATTTTAAAATAAAGTTGGCAATTTCTTTTGACTATTGAACATTGAAAGAAAATCAATCGCTTCTACAAAGGTGTTCGAGCCTCAAAGTGCAGAATCAAATTACTCCTTCTAAACCAGTATGCCTGAATGAAGGATCATCTATGTCAGATGCGAATGCTCCATCTGACCTATTCGGCCGAGTTCTCATCTCCTAAACCTAACCAGCGTCGCTCCCAACAGGGACCGTTTCTCCTAAGCAAGGCATAATTGCTATCTTGAACCAGCGATATTTCTATATGCCCCACTGTGGCCGAGTATCCAGTCGTGTTCATCTACTAGTTTGTATGTCACGTCAGTTTTGTCAGCATATACATACATACATCATGCATTATTGATTTGCATTCGCATTCATATTGCATCGCCATCACTCCAGTCGGTCTTGTCCCCTAGTGATAACAGTCCTCTCAATCGAGTTGTCAGTTCTTTCCTCATCAAGAAATGTTGCGTCTGAACAATCTCTCTCCTCCAGTTTATTTCTGGATCAGAGTTGGCCCTTGGCCACTTTGATAACTTGAACCTCTGAAAGACCAGAGAACCTTTAACCGATGTCACTCTTCGCCATTGAAGATGATATTTTCTCTTTCCCAGATTAAGAAAAATCCCTAGAGAAAGCCTCTTAAGCAAAGATTCGGCAATACCGCAGTTTTTCTCCAAAAAGACCGCGGATGAACAGGTCATCGACACCTCAAAATGGGATCACATCATATGGCATTTCTCCGAGAAGATCTCGAGAAAAGTATGGTGTAATAACACCAAGCTGAAAGCAGTCTCTCAAGAGACTCGTTTTCCCCAGTAGAAACAAATGGCGTCTCCACTAGAGAAGTTTGTACACCTCTACAATTCAGACAGATGGGTTCCCCAGCTAGTCTGACATCAAGTTTTTCCCATCAAATGGCATCTCCCCAGGAAATTTCGGCGAGAAGTTTGAGGAAAACTGCTACGAATAGAGTCCCTTGTCAAAAAAGCTTATTGACAAAAGAAACTAAGACCAGTTCCTTGGTAGGAAACCAGGATCGAGGGGAAGTTTATTTCAAAAACTGAGACTAGTTCCTTGGTAGGAAACCAGGATGGAGGTGAAGTTTACATCAGAAACTAAGACCAGTTCCTTGGTGGGAAACCAGGATCAAGGGGAAGTTTATTTCAGAAACTAAGACCAGTTCCTTGGTAGGAAACCAGGATCGAGGGGAAGTTTTTTACCTTTTCTAAGCATCACTGCTTAGCAAAAGAAGAAGGATGCGCAAGCTGCCATTCTCGACTACCATCAAAATTTGGGGTATTCCGATATTTAATCCTCTTGCACCCCGAATGCCCGAATACCTTCGCCATTCACACCTTCGGGTCCAAGAAGATTAAATAGGGACATCTGGCATACCCCAAATTTTGACCACTAAGATTTCCCATCATTGTGCAAATCATCATCACAATATGGATGTACCATCATGTCTCATCAGTCTCCCCAAAGATGGGTGAACACTTACTACAGTCAAAATTAGGGTTTCAAGCCCTCTCTGAGTTCTTAGACAAAGGATCAATCAAGGAATGACATGATCTTCAACTTGTCTAACCTCTCCAACATCCACAAAGGATCAAGAGGACTCCCACTTCAAGGATTAAGCACAAGACTGCTCCCTCCTAGGTGGATCAAGCCTTAAGATCGCCAGTGTCACCAAATTAGGGTTTGGTCGACCAGGGCCTCCAGATGGAAATTCTCCTCTGGGCATGAGCCAATACTTCAAAACATAACCTATGATGCTCCAAGGGACATCATAAACCTAATCATCAAGTCAATTTAGCCTCTGGGGAAGCATTCATCAAAAATCAGGAATTAGGGTTTCTTGACCTAATTCACCCCTAAGTTGACTTTTGGGATCAATCATGAGCCAAGACCTCAAGCCATGATTTGAGGGTCTCTAATAAACTACATTGATCCATTTGCAACAATGGGTTGATCCAGGAAACTTGAGCAGCAAGTCTTAGTTTCATCAGTACCACAGTTAGGGTTTCGCGAGAAAAGTCAACTGTATCTTTGACTTTTGACCAGGGCATGCTCCCAAACCCTAGGACATGAATCAATATACCCTATAACACCTATGAAATCAATCCATCAAGTTTGATTTAGGTCAAGGACTTGATTTCATAAAGGATCGCACAGTTTGGAATTCATCTGACAAAAAGTCAACTGTGCACCAAAGTCAACTTTGACTTTTTGAGATTTTTCACAAAAATGGTTTTTTAACCCTAAAATGATGTTAATGTATGATTTGAATCATCATTCATCAAGAAAAATCAAGAAAAGTGGGATAACTTGTAAAAGGGGTAACCATAAAAACTTAGAAAATTTTCTAAGTTATGAACAAAGTGGCAAGGGTACCAACTTTGGAGGATCATAACTCCTAAACCACAAAGCCATTTTTCCCCATCCAAAGCTAGATTTGTAGATCTCATTATCCTCTGCAAAAGCTTAAAACTGACCTCCCTCCAAATTCCTCATGGATTTTGAGTTATGGAATGATCAAAATCACAAAAAGTGAAAATGTCACTTTTTCCAACACTTAGTGAAAATTTCACTAAGTCAGAATCTGCCTTCACTTTTTTTCAAGTGTAGGGGGATTTTTCGCTTGGATCCAAAAGGTATCAAAACCAAATATGATCAAACAATTGTTGTATCATATGAGGGCTTTCCAAAATGGCCAAGAACATCACCAAATTCCACTTGGGCCAAGAGATATGACAATGGCAATATGCCTTGCTGAAAACTGCCAAGGCTAGGCAGAATTTTGCATTTTTGCTCGATTTGGCAAAATCAGATAATTCCAAGCCTTGTCGCCACTTTGGACACGTCGGAGCATCAAATCTAAAGGGGACAAACACTGAGCCAAGCCTCCAAAGTCCTTGGAACAAGAAGTAGCATGCCAAACCTAGAATTGCCTAAAAGAGGGAGAAGACTCCAATTTTGGATTGGAGCATTCAATGCATACACCAAGGTGGCATGGACTGAGCCATTTGCAACTGAATTTAGTCAAGACTTATCCAAGACCAAGGGAACCACAGCCCTGTGCCCTAACCTCTAGTCAATGGCTAGAGGAGACTTGAGATTCCAAAGTGCAACCATTGGCCAAACCTCTGCTGCAGCTGTCATTCACTATTAATCTGAAAACAAACTTGCTCTACTATAAATAGAGCTCATTTGTGCTAAGTTTGAGTACACCAAAGCCATCAAACAGATGCTTTCCTCAAAATCCCTTTCTCTTGGCAAAAATGCCTTCTTTAGCAAGGTAACTCTGAGTTTTTGAGTTAGAGAGCATTTCCATCACATCTCATGATCCCAACACCTCATAACCTCATATGTAGGTGATCCAAACTCACAAAAGTGACCTGTAACACCAAAATCACAAAGTCACCTCTCAAAACCTCAAAATAGGCCTTTTGTGCATTTTTCAAGCCATGTCTTGATTCTGTCACTTTCCAAACCAGATAAAACCTCAAACGCATTCCAAATAACATCCTTGAACTATCCCAAATGGTTCCCCCCATCTGGAACACCATTTGAGGGAGTTGTTATTTTGGTCATTTTAACCTCTTTTGCAAGAAAGGGCCAGTTTGTGTTTTTGCAGGTTCCAGCTGATTACAACCATCCTCAAAGCTTATAAGGGATCATTTGAGAGTTTCCAAAGTATCAAACCATTTCTGGAACAATAAGTTTGGCAGATTGCACAGAAAACTCCAAAAGCTCAAAAAGAGGTAAGCATCATGACTTGAACTTTCCAAAATATGCATTGCTTTGAAGTCCACTGATCATACACACCTCATACATGTTATATATGTTGTGTTTGAACCAATTCATCATGTAATTCATGCTTGTATCAAAGTGTAGCATAGAAAATGCAATTATAGGCCTTTTTCAAAACCACTATCGGGTTTTGAGGAGGGAGTAAGATCTGAAAAAAATATCACTACCATTGGATTCCTTGTGAAATTCTAAGCCAGATGCATGTAAATTTTGTCCCCAAACATTGAGAAATGAGAAAGTTATGGACCTTCCCGTTTCTTGGCAAAACTTGTCTTGCCTTGCCTTGATCAGGCCTAGAAAACAAGGCATGCCTTGTATATTTGTGGTTTCACTTCAAGCAATGGATGTATCACCACCCCAGTGGTAAGGCGCGCGCCCTATAACCTTGAGGTCGTGGGTTCAAACCCCACCCATGCCATTTTGTGTTTTCTCACATTTTTGCTATTTTTTCCAATATTTTATGATTTATTAATTAATTGGAGAATTAATAACTCTTTCAATTTTAATTATTTTTTATTGGTTCTTTTTGCAAAAAATCACAAATATGTTGATATATTTTATTCCACAAAAAAATTAAGTTTATATTATTTATTTAATATAATTGGTATTTTTATGAATAAATTCCTTTTTAAAGTTTTTAAACATTTTAAAAGTGAATATTTACTTTGAAAATAAAAACCAAGTGAGTTTTAATTAACCTTGTGATTAATCCCTCATTTTTCAAACCTTAAACAAAAATCACAAATGGTTTATTCAAACTTATTTGGTATTTTATTTGATTTTCTTTAAATATTTACTTTTAAAGAATAACAAATTAGGGTTTCTTTGATTTTCACCCTCATCAAACAATTTCAAATCTTTTGGGCCTCTAATAGAGTGTAAGACCCAATCCTTTGTAAATACAACCTATTTTTGGGCCTCACTTATTGTATAAGTCCCGTTGTATTTCAAAAAGTTCGACGCGATCGTCGTCCGTTGAAAAACAAACCTTGGGCCTCTATTAGAGTGTAAGACCCAACCCCCTTTGAAAACCAAACCATTTTGGGCCTCAGTCATTGTATAAGACCCACCGCATTTTCAAAAATCTCGGCGCGATCGCCATTTTCAAACAAATGACCCTGGGCCTCTCCTTGAGCTGTAAGCCCCACCACTTGTACAAAAATAAATCTTTTGGGCCTCTATTAGAGTGTAAGACCCAATCCCCTTTTAACCAAAACTTTTTGGGCCTCAGACATTGTATAAGTCCCCCTGCGTTAAAAGAAAACCTCGACACGATCGCCAATAAAAAAACCAATCATCTGGGCCTACCCTCGTGTTATAAGCCCCATTTCTTTTCTTTAAAACTTTTTGGGCCTCTTGAGAGAGTGTAAGACCCATCCCCTTGTACAGAAAAACTTTTTGGGTCTCAGTCACTTGTATAAGTCCCTCTGTACAAAACGACAGTGCAATCACTGATAAACCTTGGGCCTCTCCTTGAGCTGTAAGCCCCAACATCTTTTCAAAATACTTTCTCCTTTAATTTTGAATATACTGTTATTTTCAATCTTTCTTTGTTGAACAACTAACCAAACAGCATGGAAGCTCTACAACCGAGTAAGTGTTTATATGCTTTCTTTATCCACATTCATATACATATAACTGTATTGTGGGGTTGTTTCACTGTAAGTCTTCTTTCATAAACTCTTATCAACTGTGTAATACTAGTATAGATATTTAGAGTATCTCCGGCAACTACGTCTAGCACTAAGCCCTGTTGGTCACTCTTAAATAGACAAAACTAGATCCCCTATAGGATTACCAGACACGGTTTTCCCTCCTCTTGGGGTTAAACAATATGGAGACGTGAAAGGCAGCATTCTCGGTGAACCCTTTCTCAGACTGTCACTCTTAGAAATTGTCAAAGAAACTCTACTACCAAGAGATGATCTTTTCTCCGTGAATGGCATCTCTTGAGTTTCTTCCAAATTCTCAGACTTTCCTGGCTTGATCTATTCTCTGTGAATAGTTTGTCTTGAATTTCTCGGGGTTTGGGGACCCACAGGCTTCCTAAAAGCATCCCCGCCTCCTCTTGGGCGTTGTACAAGGACCCTACGGCTTCTTAGAAGTATTCACAACCTCCACTTAGGCTTCGTATAAGGATTCTTCCTTCGGGAAGAGAGCCCCCTCTTGAGCTTCGTACAAATTGTCCCTCGGCTTCTTAACAGTTTCCAGCCTCCTCTTGGGCTTCGTACAAATTGTCCCGACGACCTCCTAGAGGTATAGGAACAGAAATTAGTCATCTTAATAGAACAGTCTTTCAAAGAGTCTAGATCTTTCAACCGTGAACGTACTACTACTGTTTCTTTAAATATAGTACAAAAGATAAAACTCTAGACTTGGACAGTCTAATCTCCTTGAGTCTCGAAGGTATTCACAAGTAGGGAAAAAACACCAGTAGACTCGGACAGTCTCCAATAACCTCTGAATTCCCCATTTCCTTAAAGAACAGGAAATAACCCTGATCCTCTGATCAATCCCAAAGCATAAACTTTAATCATACTCTTAATAAGAACTGATTTTCTATTTTAACCAACCTACTGGACCTGTCACTCAACTGAAACAATAATCCTTTTAGCCTCTATCTCGGGCTTCATATGAGATACAAAAAGACTCTCTTGTTGAGTCAATAACACCTTCATCCTCCATCCTGGGCTTCGTACGAGATACAAAATCACTCTCTTGTTGAGTATAAAAGACTCTCTTGTTGAGTCACACGCCTTTAGCCTCCATCTCGGGCTTTGTACGAGATACAAAAACACTCTCTTGTTAAGTATAAAAGACTCTCTTGTTGAGTCAAACAACCTTTAGCCTCTGTCTTGGGCTTCGTACAAGACACATATAAAAACACTCTCTTGTTGAGTCAACCCTTTTAGCCTCTATCTCAGGCTTCGTACGAGACACAAAAGCATCATCTTTTTGGGCCAACATCCTCCTCTTAGGATTTGTATAAGAAAACCCCGGTTGAGTCAATCAATCTTTTAGCATCAAAGTTGTGCCTCGGTCACAGCATACAAACATCAATAACTCCATTCTCCTTCATCTATTGGCTGTAAGCGGCAAGCCTCTGGATTATTTACATCCACGCCACTGTCCCTCTTTTAGCATGAGAAATTCCTAAGGAAAGATGGCATTGCTCTACACTGAGTTAACGTCTTCTCCTTCAGGTTAAAACCCACTATAAAAGAAATTTTGGCATTGCTAAGATTCGCATATCCCGGTTAAAGTAAATCCTCCTTTATAGTCAGTCACCCAACAGTCGTGACAAACAGACCCCCGTTTAGAGATGACAAATTCTCTCTAAAGTCAAAACACTTTAGCTTCACATCTTGGGCTTCGAACAATATACAAATAGACCCTTCAGCTTCACATCTTGGGCTTTGAACAAGATATAAACCACCTTTTCAGCTTCACGTCTTGGGCTTTGAACAAGACACCAAAACACCATTTCCTCCCATTCTACGATCGCTCTGATTTCCCTATCCCGGGAATACGTAGGCATAAGATTGACAAAAAAAATCTTAGCGAGCACACTAATCCAAAGTCCAAAATCCCATACCTTCACATATCAATCGAAAAGCATCAGTCTTAAACTCCCACCAATCACCCAGGCACTATTTTAACAAAATAACTTAAGAGAGACCCACAATCTCAATAGCATCTATAAACCAACAGTCATCTGTTTAAACTCAGTATGCAAGCAGGGTTAATTGGAGACCTCTATTTCCCTTCCTTCATCAACTTCAGTAGGATAAAAAATGAATCTAACTGTAGTACCCCAAAAGAGATAAGTGCTTCGCAACCACATCCAAAAATTTGCGCTACACATGGGCAAGGGTATTTTCTCAGTTGATGCTTTCACATGGGGCAAAGCTTGAATACTTCATTGATTAAAGAATGTGCCAATTTTGTTAATCTGGGGCAGTTACGACAAGATTCGACGAATCTCACACAGAGTTTGAAGATACGGGGATAGATTATTTCAAGTCCTTTTGGTACAGAGTTTCCTTTTTGGTGTAAAATCTTTTGTAGTATAGTCAATTTGGGGCAGTTACATCGAGATTCGACGAATCGCTTAGAGTTTAAAGACCCTGGGGCAGATTATCTTGAGTCCTTATGGTACAAAGTTTATGGAGGAAAATTTCTTATATACCATACAATTTGGGTCCGATCAAACACAACAGAACTCGGTATGCTCCCAAGCAGAGTTTGTTCATGTTGATGTTCTCCCCAGTAGAGCTTGTTGATATTTCCTCAGCAGAGTTCGTTCTTGTTGATATATCCCCAATAGAGTTTTGTTGATATTTCTCCAGTGGAGTTAACTGTTATTCCTTCAAGCAAAGTTTTGTTCATATAATCAGTTATTGACAAGATGATGGGTTCCCTCAAAGTTTTGTTATGATGTGCTGAATTCATAAGGTCCAATGTTGTTTGGTTTTTCCCCAGCTAGGTCTTGATCCGAATCTTCTCCAGCTGATTATGTTATGGTCAGATAGTTGAGTAGTTTTGAGGTTCACCTCTCCTTGATGATAGTCCTCATGCAGAGATTCATTTTTGCTGTCCCCAGCAAAAATCATTTGAGGAATCCCCACTCAGAATTTTACACTCTAGACGTGTTGTTGTTGCTTTTGATGTCCCCAAACAGAGAACACTGTTATTTTTCTCTAAGTATCATTGACATAGTGGTCGCTCGTCGGGTTTTATCTTGTCTTGTGGATGTCTTTCTCTCCAGGTTGTTATACCCGGAGATTTATCCTTGCCGATTCCTCAACGGAGGCAGTGCGTTTTGGTTTCGATTGTTTCCAATCATAGAGCAGTAACGTTAATTTCTGATTTCTCCCAGCAACTCCAGGATGTATTTCTCTCCAGATTATTTTATTCAGAGATTCCTCCCAATGAAGATTATGCATCACTATTATGGCTATTCCCCAGTGAAGTCATTGATGATATCTTTATTAGTCACCTATTAGGTTTTCTCTAATTTATGATGAGTATTGATCTAAAATCCCCCAATGGTTGACCTCTTGTTGTTTTCCTCAATAAGTCTAAGATGCTTTGCTCAGAATTGGTTAATCCTCAGAGAGCTTTTCTCTTGTATCTCCAGCAGATCTGCTTTGTATTCTCAGAGGATTTTGCGTAGATGTTTATATGTCTACAATCTTCAGCGGATTCATTATTTTTTTGCAACAGATCTCCTCATCTTATTGAGGTAGAAGTTCCTGTGAATTTTTGTTATCCCCAAGAAGGATCAGAAAGGTTTGGGTTGTTATGATTCCCCGACAGCTTTCCTGCCATCCTCAAAGCAGATTTTATGTTTTCATCCTCTTTGTGGATTGTTGATTGATATTTGGGTTTCTCCCCCGAGGAGTATCTTCCTTTCTCCAGCAAGATTTGAGCCTTGTAGTAGGATTTATTTTCCTTTGATGGCTTTTGTTTATCTCTTGCAGGATTTCTTCAGCTAAATCCCTAGCAGAGCTGCTAATGATATCTCCATATTGTTGAGATTAGCCGAATATTCAGTGGTGTTGTGATGTTTATTCCATCCTCTGTTTATCCTTATGTCTGTTTTGTCAGCATATTCATACTCATACGCATTGCATGCGCATCCTCTTGTTATGCATAGCATATTGTTGTTGCATTGCGCATTTTGCATCTGTGTTGGTGTTTCTTTGCTCTCTGGTGTTGTTATCCCTGCAGCGCGTGTATGTCTTCTCTCCATTTAGAGTGTTGACCTGTAAGCAGAAATTTCCTATGTTTGATAATTCCCCACTGAGTTTATGCCTCGTGGAAGATATTTTGTTTTAGCCTGCCTCCCTAGTTCATTCATCTGGATGGAATTAATCCCCAGTTGAGATATTTCCTCCTCAGAATGAGTGTTGTTTGACCGTTTCTCTCTGGTTTATTCTCGGATTGAATTTTGGTCCCTTGTTGTGGCAATGGAAGCCTATCACCTTTGTCATCCTACCCATTTTGTTGGTAGTAGGTGATATAGCTGGCTTATTACCTTTGTCGTCCTGTCTTATGTTAGTAGTAGGCAATATAGCCAGGTTTGATTACCTCGTTATAGCTATCACTTGTTTGATAGTTGGTAATCTCTCCCTTCTTGGTTCGAGTTTATCACCTTTGTCGTTCTGCCCTGTGTTGGTAGTAGGTGATATTTCTTGACCCCTTTGAGATTATTACCTTTGTCGTCCTACCCTTTGTTGGTAGTAGGTAATCTTTCTCATACCCTTGGTTGATTACCTTGTTGTAACTATCACTTGGTTGATAGTTGGTAATCTTTCTTTTAGCTTATCACCTTTGTCGTCCAATCCGTTTTGTTGGTAGTAGGTGATATAGCTGGCTTATTACCTTTGTCGTCTTGCCTTGTGTTAGTAGTAGGTAATATAGCCAGGTTTGATTACCTCGTTATAGCTATCACTTGTTTGATAGTTCGTAATCTCTCCCTTCTTTGTTCGAGTTTATCACCTTTGTCGACCTGCCCTGTGTTGGTAGTAGGTGATATTTCTAGACCCCTTTTGAGATTATTACCTTTGTCGTCCTACCCTTTGTTGGTAGTAGGTAATCTTTCTCATACCCTTAGTTGATTACCTTGTTGTAACTGGCACATGGTTGATGGTTGGTAATCTTTCTTTTAGCTTATCACCTTTGTCGTCCTACCCGTTTTGTTGGTAGTAGGTGATATAGCTGGATTATTACCTTTGTTGTCCTGCCCTGTGTTGGTAGTAGGTAATATAGCCAGGTTTGATTACCTCGTTATAGATATAACTTGTTTGATAGTTGGTAATCTCTCCCTTCTTTGTTCGAGTTTATCACCTTTGTCGACCTGCCCTGTGTTGGTAGTAGGTGATATTTATCGACCCCTTTTGAGATTATTACCTTTGTCATCCTACCCTTTGTTGGTAGTAGGTAATCTTTCTCATACCCTTGGTTGATTACCTTGTTGTAACTGTCACTTGGTTGAAGATTGGTAATCTTTCTTTTAGCTTATCACCTTCGTCGTCCTACCCATTTTGTTGGTAGTAGATGATATAGCTGGCTTATTACCTTTGTCGTCCTGCCCTGTGTTGGTAGTAGGTAATATAGCCAGGCTTGATTACCTCGTTATAGCTATCACTTATTTGATAGTTGGTAATCTCTCCCTTCTTTGTTCGAGTTTATCACCTTTATCGTCCTGCCCTGTTTGGTAGTAGATGATATTTCTCGACCCCTTTGAGACTATTACCTTTGTCGTCCTACCCTTTGTTGGTAGTAGGTAATCTTTCTCATACCTTTGGTTAATTACTTTGTTGTTACTGTCACTTGGTTGATGGTTGGTAATCTTTCTTTAGCTGGCTTATTACCTTTGTCGTCCTGCCCTTTGTTGGTAGTAGGTAATATAGCCCGGTTTGGTTGCCTTGTTACAGTTGTCACTTGGTTGATAGCTGGTATTCTTTTCCCTTTCTGGGACTATTACCTTTGTCGTCCTGCCCTTTGTTGATAGTAGGTAATTCTTCTCATATCCTTTTGATTGTCTGCCTTGTTGTAGCTATCACTTGGTTGGTAGTTGGCAATCTTTCCTTTTGATCATGCTATTACCGGATGCCTGGTGGTAGATGATCTCTTCCCCAGCGGAGATTTTTCTCTCCATATAGGGACGATGTTATCCCTCTTTTATTTCTGGTGTTGGTAATTTTCCCTCAGTTGGAATTTTACTCTCTTTTCTTCCCCAGGAGAGATTTTTTCCTCCCTTGTTGGGATGTATTTTCCCCTGCGGAGTCTTTTCTCTTTTCTTTTGCTCCCCAGCTTTTGTTTATCTCCTGTGGCATAATCTCCCAACAGAGGTCTTGTGTCTGCATATCATCCGCATAATCATATCGTTTTGTGGTCTCTTAGGGCCAAAAATTGGGTTTATTGTTATATTTAAGTCTCTTCTATCTCGTCGAGACAAAGATGCCCATCTTCATACCTCCGGATAGAAGAAACTTAAATAGGGGCAACTGTAATACCTTAATTTTTACCCCTAAGATCCCACATGTCCTTTGCATCTGCATCACAAACAAGATCACAATCTGTGTTTCACCTGAGTATCTGTGTATTTCTCACTTGCTTTATATTTGATTATGTTTACTAACCTTTAACCAAAAATACCAAAAATATGTTGCAGTTTGTCTGTTCTTCTGTCTCTGTGTGATTATGGTTTTGGAGGTTGTCAAAGCAAAGGCATAATTTCAAATCAAGTGTGTTTGTTTAGCTATGATCCAGTTCAGATGGATGTTTGACCTAATCTTGGTCAAACTATCAAGAGATTGCTTCAAGTGCAAGTTATTTGTTTTAGGGGGCTATTTCTCAAGTAGTGGTTGTTCAAAGGCAAGATGTCTTGTGTTGAGATTCATCAGTGGAAAAATTGTTCAATGGTAGTTGTGCTATGGAAAGCTTCAACAGATTCAAATGGCCGTTTGTTTCAATTGTAAATTGTTCAGTAGTAGCTGTGTCACATATTTTATCAGAGGCTTGTGGAAACAAGTTAAAGAGTGATTTTGGGCTAAAATCAAGATTTCATCCATTTATTCACATTCCATTTTTTATATCCCTCTCTAAATCCATATCCAATTTCTATATCAATATCTATCCAATTTACCATTTAGTTCCAATTCCTAAAAGTCCATTTTAATACCCAATTTGATTCTATCATTTTTTTCTCTTTCTTGCCATATCCATTATTCACATTTGAATCTATTTGTAAATTTACTACCCAAAATTCATTAGCCATTTTTATCAATTCATGCTTCACTACATGGCCTAAAAATATTGGCCCATTAACCAAAAGTCTTGAAACAAAAATAAAAATTGAAGAAGAACATGCCTTTTGCACATGAATGAGCTACAACGTAAGCTTGAGCCATATGATACCAAGTTGTGCTATGCTATTACACAAAAAGAATTGAAAAAATTGAAATAAAAAGCAAGCTCATCCTATGAGCCTCACGCAAGCTTCCTAGCTGCTACCAACACGTCACACTTCCAAGCCACTTGAATCTACATGAAAAGCCATGACTATAAGCTGCTACTGCTATGTACCATTTGCCAAGCCATACACTTCCTGAACCCACACAAATTTCAAGCTTCACGTGAGCTGCTACAACAGCCAACGCAAGCCACGAGCCGCAAGCCGTTCCAAGTTGAACATTCAAAACGGCATCAGGTCAAGACTTCAAAACTACCTGCAAGTGATTCCAAAACGGCATCAAATTTTCACGCGTAAACTCCAGTTCAAAACGCAGAGCAAATTTCAAAATGCACCAATTTCAAATTGAAAATCACTCACCTCAACTCTATAAATAGAGTCTTGATTCACTCTTTTCCAGAAGCTTGAAAGCCAAGAAATTTCTGCCGAATTCACCTCACGCTTCATCTCAAAAACCATTTCAATTTTCACCTTCAAATCCAAAAACCTTCAAGCTTCAAAAACTCTACTCATAACCTTCATCAATTCATCACCTTCATCAATTTCCTACTCCATTAATAAACCTGCAAATTCTGCAAGTATCTTCAACACGCTTCAACGCATCGAAATCCAATTAATACAACATCAGATTCGCACCAAATTTCCACAACAACATCAAATCCATGTGGATTTCAGAGAGGAGAAGAAGATTGAAGCTAAACTCACCATTTTCGAAGGTATTGGAGCTTTTTTGACGAACTTTCGTCTCTGAAATTCGTTGCTTACGTACTCTGTCGGTTAGAATCGTCGGTATATTTAGATTCACTTCGTAATTCTGATCAAGACGGTACCTCAACGGAACTCCACCGCTCCGATTCGGTGGAGCTCTGATTTGTCAGCTTCCATGGTGAATAGTACCATTGTGTGATGCTTTTCGAGAAGAAGATGATGAACTTCTTGTTCTGATTCTTTTTTATTTATCTATTTAATTTTGTTTAAAAAAAACTTATATCTTCTTTTTGTTTTAGCTTGGGTTGTGGGCCTGGGAGTGTGCTACTCACCAACCTTTTTTCTAACATTAACCTCCCTGTTTTTTTTTATAATTTTCTAAATCATTGTTTTTTTTTTCTAATTTTCTTCGTAATCTTTTTTTGATTTACATTTTGTTTTGGATCTTGATTTTTGATAAGATCTCATCAATATCAATGGACTTTGGGTGTCGATTTTATCCACCAAGAGAGGTGATTAATATTGATGATGATTTAATCGATTTAAGATTCAATTAGTTGTTTCTTTTCATCTTATTCTCTTTCTTATTCTTCTTTTTTATTTTGATCGATGAAAGTCTTATGGATCTTAGAATTTCTTTGTTGAATTCTTGATCAAGACTAGATCGTTACCTATTTTGTTTTCATGCGGCATTGCTTTCGGATGATGATCTAGCTAGCATGCATTAGCACAAAGAACTATTGACCGGCCTCATTGTAGGGTAATTACTCCGTAAATTACTCGGCGATTGCTTAACATAGCGCAACATTTGTCCCTCTTTATCCAATTCGGAATTTGAACTTTCCTGGACCGGACCTTGATTGGTCGCGTCAACCCAATGGTGATTGATCTTTTGTATTAGGTTCAAAATCTTTGAAGCTTGTTGTTGTAGAGGCTTTGTTTCTATCAATCTTCTAACAAGTCTTCATTAACCTTGACCTAAGTGCATTATTTAATCACTATAGTTCAAAACTCGAAATGGAATAATCGGTGAAGGCTTATGGCACTAGAGCCTTGTGCTACTAATTACTAACTTCTAACTTATTTATGTTTCCTTCTCGCTCCTTATCTCTCTTTTACTTTCATGCAATTTTTCCTTTGTCCGTTGGACACATGTTTATGCTTCCGCATATTTTTCCTTTATCTTTTTTAGCTTAGTCCAAGATTATAAGCACAAGTTTTTTAGAGGTTTTGGCCTTTATTAATATTTTTGGTCCAAGTGGTCAAAGATAAAAAAGCATAAGCATAAACATGTGTCCAACGGACAAAGGAAAAATTGTGGAAGCATAAACATGTGTCCAACGGATTTAGACTTCTTAGGATTTATTCGCTCTTTTTTCCTTTTCCTTTATGGAATAAATAAAAGTGCGATGGCGACTCTGTTTTCCTTGAGTTAAGTTAATCAATATCTTACACTCACAATTTTTACCGCTACACCAGCAGAGCAGCAATTTGTTCAGTCCCAGCTGATATGGTGTTTGCCATGCCCCCATGGAATTCGTCATTGCTTCCAGATGGCGCTCCTTGTTGAATCCAGAGCATGGCGTTCGCCAAGCCCCCATGGTGTTCGCCATTGCTTCCTGATGGCGCTCCTTGTTGAATCCAGAGCATGGCGTTCGCCGTACAGTCGTGGGAGCAGTTTTCACTGCAGAATCCGTTTCTGGCAGTTTTGGGGAGTTTTCTAACTCCCTTTCCCTCTAGAATTCAAATGAGCAGTTGTTAACTCTGATCCTCTATATATAGGACCCCTTGGAGCAGTTTATCAGAGTTGGAAAAATACGCGGAAGCTCTGGCGAAATTTTATTAGAATCCTAGGCACTAAATTACCGAAAGAGCAACAATAACTTGCATTGAGGGATTGTTGCAAGATTATATATTCTTTTACTTCTGCTGTATTTTCTGGATCGAAGATTAATACAAGTTCATTTCCTTTTCGTTCGATTTACATTACCGCACTTTATTTTCAGGTTTTCTTTACTTTACTGCATTCTTATTATAATTGTCACTTTTAATTTGTTTAATATGTTAAATTCAGATTATGTATGTTTAACCTGATTGAGCAGATGAATGGAGTGTGCTTAGAAACGGCTGATTTGAGAGACTTTATCAGACATGTACCACAATCCGAGTGGGATAGAGCAGACCGTCACAGAGGCAGAGCATCCATGACCAGAGGCCGTGCACCTCGCCCTTGACCAGGTTTTATTTTTCCTTTCTTTCACCTTGTACTAAAACATTAAAGACAATGTTTAGTTCAAGTGTGGGGAAGGAACTTTACTATTTTATTTTTGAAATTCTGGTACATGTGCAGAATTCAGATGTCCTATAACATGTCATTCGACATCTGGTCTGACATGAACACACATGGCAAGGTATATAACAATAAGCACGTAATGAAAAGATATAAACAAAGCACACAGAATTGTTAACCATGTTCGGTCTAACACACCTACTCTGGGGGCTACCAAGCCAGGGATGAAGTCCACTATCAGCAGTATCAATTCAAAGCTAAACTCCCCGTTTACAACTTATCACTTAACCACTATCCAATGACCCTTCTACCTAGATCCTCTCTAGGTATGAGAAACCCTTCTCACTCCCAATCATCGCAATGATGTCTAGCAGTCAACACTCCGCCACTGCATCAACGGCTCTTTACCTATACAACAATTCAACTTAGAGTTACTTAAAAGCTTCCTCCAAGAACAATACTCCTCTTACTTAACAGCTTCGAGGATCACACTAACAAACTGTCCAACTCACATGTCGAGTGGTACAGGAACTAACCAACTCTCCTAGAGAGTGGTTCACAAGAACGAAACCCTAATAATTTTACATCTTGGAATCGTTATGAATCAGGTTACAAACACTCCTATTTATAACCTACATCCCAACTGGATTTGGGCTTCAAAACGCAGCATATCAGCTGCTACAAAACAGCAGAAACTTCTGCTATATAATAGGTCTTCAATCAAAAGTTTCCTAATATGTCTCCATATTTAGAAAGTAGTGCAAATCCGAAAACCAACACAAAACTCATCTCAGATTACTTTGGATGCCACATAGGATAACTAAATATTCACATAATATTTAGTAACAAATAACAACTAACCGAATCTTCCTTTCAAACCAATAACAGACGCGATGTCTTATGATCCAGGATGGGACATATTTATCCGACATGTTGAATGCAGTAAGTAAGAACATCTTGTTTCAACATCTTGATTAACCATCACACGACATCAACAATGTTTTACCAAAATTGTAGCCAATTACAAGAACTAACAATCTCCCCCTTTGGCTAATTTTGGCTAAAACAATCTCAGCCAAAATCAGAAACACTTGCAGCGGATAAACACCAGAACCCCAAATAATTTCACAACCAGCATCAGCAACATCAAAAACAAACTCAAACAGTTGCACAACACTCAAACAGCTGCACAAACTAGAATCACACCAGACAACTAGACAACACCTAGGCTAACTCTCCCCCTTTTTAGCCACAATTAGACAACCTCCTACCAAGGCACCAAACACGAAGTTCTGACATCCAATATGACAAGGTCCCAAGGAAAACAAGTTCCCAAGAAGAACAAGTTCCCAAACCAAAGACCACTTTGACTGGTCAGGCGATACAAACTAAGACTCTTTATACAGTATAAAAAACCAAGCCTCCTTGCTTCTAACAACATACCACAGATAGAACCATGAGTCAGTCTAACAAAGATGCAGGAAAGAACCACATGCAAGAGGTCAAGAAACCAGATCCACAGAAGTTGAAGAACAAAACACTGTCTACAGCTGGGGCAAACTTCTGGACCAACAAGAACAAGAAAGACATCAGAGACAAGGATGCAAACCATCAAAAAAACCTCCAGTGCAACTTCATGCTTCTGATGATGAATGGGATGAAGATTGGAAAACTTTTCTTGATTCAGGGGGTTGGGATAATCTTTAGACCCTTTGTTTGTTGCTTTTTCTAATCTTGTATGCTTTCAGTAGTGCAATAAAATTTTGTTTCAATTCTGTTTCCTTTAAACTAAACATGTGCAATAAAGATCACAACTGCACAAGACACATCCCAGCACACTTAATCCTCATGTGTGCAAATTCCTAATTTGCTTCTGACCAAAACACATCATATACAAGGAGAATACAACAGCAAAAAACAGAAGTCAGAACATCTTTTTAGACATATATCAATCACAGTCAGTTTTACCAAAATAAATGCCAACACCAAAATCTGCAGAATTATCAATCTCCCCCTTAACATCACACGTCCAGCTGCACAAAATTGTAACACTCTCCCCCTATCAAGAATAACATGTGCTTCTTTGTACCTTGAAGAATGGAAAACATAAGACGCATCTTCATGTCTTCAAGAGCTCACTCTTTGTTCGACTCACAAGTTGAACACAATCATCCCTTGTACCAATACTCACATGATCCCAATCTGATCAACTTTTCTCAATCTAAGACAACCAGTACTCCTTTGTAAGAAGGATACCTTAAATGAATGGAGAACATGAGACTCATCTCATGTCTTCAAGAGCACACCCTCTGTTCAATACACCTGCTGAACACATTCACCTACAGCTTGACCCTCACAACAGTACATAAATCAGGTTGAGGCTTGTGATCTCAGGAGACAAAAACCATAACATTCTGAACAAAATGTTCTGTCAACAGATGTTAAGACATCAGTTGCTTCTCTACTTTCTACTCTCCCCCTATCTATCTCAACAGATGCTTCTTCAGCAAGAACCACTCCAAAATTACTACATGATATCTGATGATCATATAGTGTATGGATACCCAAAAATAAGCACTCATCCATCTTCAAGAAGAATAGAACTCCTTGAGTCTTCAACTCATCACCCTTCTGCCAGAACCTCCTGAAAATTTCAACTAACTCCTCTTCAACACAAGAGCAATCAGTTTCAATCATCCTTAAGCATAAACCCACTGCCTTCCACTGAACTCTAAGTAAACTCCTCTTACTTAGAGTTAATAACACACACTAAGACAAGTGTGACATCTCCAAAATCTACTGAGAAAAATAAATTCTCCCAGACACAAACAAAACTATCCTTCACACTCCTCCTCAGAGGCATGTGCGCACATGATTCAAATAATTAGCTACACACATCAAAACACCATCCAACAGCCTAATGTCATAGCATGTTATCTGACATTATATCCTCATAAGAGGCAACCATTCTCCACAAGCATGCAAGCTTCACAATATATGCACCTTTGTTGCAAAATCAATAGACTAGTACTCCCCCTGTCATGGATAACCAATGCTCTAGATGAAGATTAACATTTGAGCAGCAGATCTTCACACAATTGCTGAGCACATTCACATACTGTACTCTTACTCCTAGAGAACACTGACACTGCTCACAAACTCCATGAATTCTCAGCTTACTTACAAGCTTTACTGAGATCTAATCTCTTCAAGAGAAAGAACAGCTCTTAAACAAACCTTCCTGACCAAATCACCTTATCTGAAAAAAACTTGAGCATCCAACTCCACATGCACACTCTCAATCATATTCCAAATATAACCATCAACAATCATGATGTTACAATATCTGCTTCCCATCACCATTCAAAAGACTCATTGCGCATAGAAGTCCTTCAAGAAGCTCCCAATAAAACACAGCCAGAGCAGCTTACATAAACACCTGAACACCATAGTGAGAAATAAATTCGCACACCCTCTCTGAAGCAAAGAGTTGAGACTGCAGAATTGCATACTCACATCAGACAAATACTTAGCTCCCGTCAAAGTATCTATCATTAGTCAGATAAGACTACCTTCTCACACAATTGGTCTGACATTCTTCTTTCGCACACATCAGGCATCTGTTGATCCTTCTTCACGACAACCCATCATGGCAATCATTCAAAACCAGATCATACACACCTGCAGGAACCTGCATACTCTACGTCTCAAGAATCTTATTTTCAACCTTCTCATGCAGATACCAGGGAACCATAATCCTTTGGTCCAAAAAAAAACCAACTCCTCCTTACTCCAAACACAAATCTGAAATACTCATCCTAGATGGTTTGGAAGACAACCCAACAATGAAGACACCAGCCACCCAGTTAGGTTAATATATCTCCTCTGTGCACAACCCTTTGAGTTTCTCTTCCACTAGAACAAGAGTTCCATGCTCTCATAGACTAGATAGTGATATCAAGTTTGAGTAAACAACCCCCATCCTGTTTTTGAGAAACACCACCAGACATATTGAGAAAAATAAATTCTCAATACAAAGATGTCAAGACATTATTCTGACATTTTTACGAGTTCTTCCATCATCAGATTAAGGACTCTCCTTTATTAACTGCTAAGAACTCCTAAGGGCATTATTCATTCTCCCATCCAATAGCTGCACATCCTTTGGTTGGTACACACATATAACTCAAATAGAATCTGCTCCATGGCCATAAACAATATTCCATACATCTGGCCCATTAGATCAGAAGGAACTTCCAGATTTCAAAGAGAATGTCCTAGACATTTGAGCTTGACCTCCACACAAAACAAACAGCCTTTGTACTCCTACTTACTTGGATTAGAAATACACTAATCCAACACACTTATCTAAGACATGTTCCTTGAAAGAAACTTCTTAGACAGCCAACCCATATGCCTCCTCTTCCAATCCAGGAGTAGGTTCCAAACAGATGTGATCAATACACATTTGTTTAAGCCCCCAAGCATCTGTTATGCCATACCTTTATCCAACAAGATTCTGCACAATCTGCTGGTTTGAAGTTCCAACATCTGGTAGGACACACCAAGAGAAATTTTGACACAGCCCAGAGATTGACCTTGTAGGGTTGGAGGCAAGAATAAATTACTTCTAACTTTCTTCATATCTCTATTCAACAAGCTCATATAAGAGTTCCTTTACGAGTGGACTTGGGATGAACCACAAGTATCTTTGGCAACTCTAACAAGCTAGTTGAAGATATCCTCAAGTATCACCACACCGTGTGATACATCTTCAGAGGAGAACAAAATGTTGCAGCCTTAACACAAAACCACCAGGAATTTTCCATCAGATCTATATATGCAGCGGAACACACACCAGAAAACTCCTCTACAACCTTCATGTGCACTAGGTCAACATAGGTTTGAAAATAAATCAAACCACACAACAGCTCACCACCAAAGCTACACGCCTAACAACTTCAAACAAAGCCAATACACACCCTATCATGTATAGTCCATCCTCCACTTCAAGGGACCATTCAAACAGCATATGAACTGACCAACTCCATACAACTTTTCAGTAGAAGGCTTCTATCATGACCATGAACCAGAAAGTATCTTCCCTCGGATCTCATCCAGATACAGAACAGAATGACCTGTTCTGATACCAATTGAAATTCTGGTACATGTACAGAATTCAGATGTCCTATAACATGTCATTCGCCATCTGGTCTGACATGAACACACATGGCAAGGTATATAACAATAAGCACGGTACTGAAAAGATAAAAACAAAGCACACAGAATTGTTAACCCAGTTCGGTCTAACACACCTACTCTAGGGGCTACCAAGCCAGGGATGAAGTCCACTATCAGCAGTATCAATTCAAAGCTAAACTCCCTGTTTACAGCTTATCACTTAACAACTACCCAATGACCCTTCTACCTAGATCCTCTCTAGGTATGAGAAACCCTTCTCACTCCCAATCATCGCAATGATGTCTAGCAGTCAACACTCCGCCACTGCATCAACGGCTCTTTACCTATACAACAATTCAATAAGGAAGACACACTTCCAAGACACAACTTAGAGTTACTTAAAAGCTTCCTCCAAGAACAATACTCCTCTTACTTGACAGCTTCGAGGATCACACTAACAAACTGTCCAACTCACATGTCGAGTGGTACAGGAACCAACCAACTCTCCTAGAGAGTGGTTCACAAGAACGAAACCCTAATAATTTTACATCTTGGAATCGTTATGAATCAGGTTACAAACACTCCTATTTATAACCTACATCCCAACTGGATTTGGGCTTCAAAACGCAGCATATCAGCTGCTACAAAACAGCAGAAACTTCTGCTATATAATAGGTCTTCAATCAAAAGTTTCCTAATATGTCTCCATATTTAGAAAGTAGTGCAAATCCGAAAACCAACACAAAACTCATCTCAGATTACTTTGGATGCCACATAGGATAACTAAATATTCACATAATATTTAGTAACAAATAACAACTAACAGAATCTTCCTTTCAAACCAATAACAGACGCGATGTCCTATGATCCAGGATGGGACATCTTTATCCGACATGTTGAATGCAGTAAGTAAGAACATCTTGATTAACCATCACACGACAGGAACATTGTTTTACCAAAATTGTAGCCAATTACAAGAACTAACAATTTTCTTTCCAGTTATTTTTGTTTTCCAGTTTTTACATTCTAGTTTGTCTAGTTTATCGAGTCATATGCGCTGTTGAGTCCTATTTTACGTTATTTTATTTGCTTGTTTGAAAACTCCCTTAATTTTGACCCAAAAAAAAAAATTGTTCTCTGGATTCATTGGCATGACACCTTGTGTATAGGTTGCTTTTCATCATTAGGCTATGTTAGATAGACTTGGGAAAGTTTTGTAAATATCGGTATTATTCCTACACCCTAGATTCCCTAAATATGTGATATTGATTTAAATAGGTATTATGTCGAGACCTTATGCCTAGTTTCTTAGTAGTAGCCTCTTGATTAGTTTATATTAGTAGTCAGCACCATCCTTGTGTACAAACTAAGTAACGAACCGATGCAAATATGTGTTGATCTCAAAAATGTGGATATGTGATTTTTATAGAAAAAAAGAATGAAAGACATGTTCCCGCTAAGTTAGGTGGTCCTCACCCGACCATTTAGCCTAAAAGTTCGGACTCTTGAAATTCGTAAGCAAAAGAAAACATAATGTGAAAAAAAAAAGAAAAAAAAAACTGAATGTTGAGATCATTGAACACAAACATGTTCGTTTACTATGTAATTACAAAGGATAATGGGCTTAAAGTGATTGCGCGAGAATGAAAAAGATATGAAATAGGATGAAGGATATAGGTCGAGATATAATATCATGATTTGAATTGGTATTGCATAGGAAGGAAGCCTTCGTCCGCAAATGAGGATTTGTGTCGTTACAATATCCTTGTTTTCACTATTTAGTACCTATCCGTTTAACATCAGCCTAGCAACCTTGTACCTTAGTTGTTTTTAGTCGCGCTTTTGAATCCGAAACTGCACTTACTGTTTTAATTTCGGTTGGAGTTTGCTTGTGGACAAGCAATGGTCTTAGTGTGGGGGAGTTTGACGACACAAATTTATATAGTATTTTTAGGCTCAATTTGCGCATTTTTAGTCCGTGTTTTTATCGAGTCTTGCTATTCTTACTTTATTTTTATTATGTTTTATGTTTTCAGGAATAATAACCAAGCTCCCGGAAGAATCGGAGAAAAGAAGCAAAAGAAAGAGAAAAATCCAGCAGAGCAGCAATTTGTGCAGTCCCAGCTGATATGGCGTTCACCATGCCCCCATGGCGTTCGCCATGCCCTCATGGCGTTCGACATTGCTTTTTGATGGCGCTCCTTGTTGAAACCAGAGCATGGCGTTCGCCATTGCTTCCTAATGGCGCTCCTTGTTGAATCCGGAGCATGGCGTTTGCCATGCCCCCATGGCGTTCGTCGTACAGTCGCTGGAGCTGCATAATCCATTTATGGCAGTTTTGGGGAGTTTTCTAACTCCCTTTCCCTCCAGAATTCAAATGAGTAGTTGTTAACTCTGATTCTCTATATATAGGACCCCTTGGAGCAATTTATCAGAGTCGGAAAAATACGCGGAAGCTCTGGCGAAATTTTATTAGAATCCTAGGCACTAAATTACCGAAAAAGCAACAATAACTCGCATTGAGGTATTGTTGCAAGATTATATATTCTTGTACTTCTGCTGTATTTTCTGGATCGAAGATTAATACAAATTCATTTCCTTTCCGTCCGATTTACATTACCGCACTTTATTTTCAGGTTTTCTTTACTTTACTGCATTCTTATTATAATTGTCACTTTTAATTTGTTTAATATGTTAAATTCAGATTATGTATGTTTAAAAATGGTAGACTTAGGATTAATTATGTCTGAGTAAACAATTGGAGACCGTTATGTGAGGACCGTCGTATTCGGCGGGACTCCGTAGAAAATAATAGGTGCAATAATATGAATGTATGTCATTTTGGTTTTAATTTCCATGTTTAATTTAAGTAGCCTTGTCACGAGAGTGAAAGGTTGTTTAACATTGCTTTGTCATGAGAGTGAGAAACATATTAAGGTTTAAGCCGAGATCCGCGAGAGCGTGGGGAGTGAGCCGGATAGTGGAAATTAGGCAGCATGTCTAAATACAGCGAGAGCGCTTTAGATGTTGTTTAGGATAATATTGGTTTCCAAAGCGTGTTTCTTAGTTACCGGGCGAGCGAGAGCAAAATCTTGGGATTAGGAAGCATGGCTTTTGTCAAGACCGCGAGAGCGTGAGGCGGAGCCTATAAGTCAGTTTATCCTACGGATTGGCAGCATAGTCGAAGTTAGTACCCATTTTCTATTACTCCCGTCGGTGCACGAAAATCACATTTTGGGCTCGTTTTAGTATTAAATTTCAGATTCTCTATCCCGTCCTTTATTTCCCGTTTAATTCCTATTTCCCTTCAGTTTTAGCTTTTCACAGCAACTTTGGATAACATTAGTTTGACAATCTGTCCCTGTGGGTTCGACAACCTTTTTAAGACTACACGATCAACTGTATACTTGCAGATTTATCCGTCAGTGTCGACCGATCAAGTTTTTGGCGTCGTTGCCGGGGACATATTTAGTCAATATTGTGAATCTTTTGTTGCGCAGTATAGACTAAGGAAACTATTCTATCTTTTAAATTGTCGATTGTATGCCAAGCACTCGCTCACAAGGCGAAGAGTTGGAGCGACCAATTGATGAAATCGAACGTTATATAAGTCAAAGACGCCGAATTAACGAATTCCTTATTAGATATAACATCCCAGATCCTATTATTCCTTACTCAGATTCGGAACCCGAATCAGAACCAGAACAAAACATGGTCGAAGGACCGAGAGGCCTTCCTCTGAAGTATTATGTTGTTCAATCACAAGAAG
Organism: Lathyrus tuberosus; assembly: GCA_022829125.1. Classification (NCBI taxonomy): domain Eukaryota; kingdom Viridiplantae; phylum Streptophyta; class Magnoliopsida; order Fabales; family Fabaceae; genus Lathyrus; species Lathyrus tuberosus. Next base: position 16,731,650 of record JALAZF010000042.1, read on the forward strand.
AACCACATAACAACATTGCTGCCCCTACTATTAACCGAAACGATTTCGAACTGAAACCTTCGCTGATATCAGCAGTTCAACAAAACTAATTTTTAGGCAATGCTACGGACGACCCGAATTTACATTTGTCAATATTTGTGCAATACGCGGACACCATGAAAGCAAATGGTGTTAGCCCAGAAGCGATAAGATTAAGACTTTTTCCATTTTCCTTGAGAGATAGAGCTAGAGCTTGGCTCCAGTCTCTACCATCAAACTCAGTAACAACATGGGACGAGTTAAAGAAAGTCTTCTTAGCCCGATATTTCCCACCAAGCAAGACATCTATATTAAGAGCTCAAATCAACGGATTTAAGTAAAAAGATAACAAATCTCTTTTCGACGCATGGGAAAGATACAAGGACATGATGAGGCTTTGCCCACACCATGGACTTGAAGAATGGATGATAATCCACACCTTTTACAATGGTTTGTTGTACAATACCAAGATGAATCTGAGCCCAGCCGCTGGTGGTGCTCTAATGGACAAACCGTATAAGGAAGCCTATGAACTTATTGAGACTATGGCTCAAAACCATTTCCAATGGGGAAGCGAACGCGCTGGTGTAGAGAAGTCAACTCCAAAAGGGGGAATGTACGAATTAAATGGTTTAGACCGTGTCAATGCTAAAGTGGATGCACTTAGACAAAAAATCGAAAGTTTAGCAATAGCACCACCCACAGCAACTGTAGCTGCAGTTACACCCAATTGTGAAATATGTGGGACCCCTGGGCACACAAACGCTGAATGTCGAGTGTTGCCTGGTATGCCTACCGACCAAGTGAACTATGCTCAAGGAAACCCGTATTCAAACACTTATAATCCTGGCTGGAGAAATCACCCGAATTTTTCATACAAAAACAATAATGCCTTACACCCACCAAACCCAGCACCTGCTATTCCACCTGGTTACCAGAAACAGCCACCGTCTGCACCGGAGCCACCTAGGAAATCAAATATGGAAATCATGATGGAAAACTTTATGAATGCTCAAGTTCAACAAAACAAAGAATTCGCAGATCAAAACGCTCATACGAGTGAATTGATGAAGCAAATGTTGAGTAAACTTGATGCTATGGCTACTCACAACAAAATGTTGGAAACTCAAATCTCTCAAGTAGCACAACAACAATCAACTATAGCAGCCCCCGCTGGAGCATTTCCTGGCCAACCACAACCAAATCCAAAAGGTCATGCTAATGCTATCACTTTGCGAAGCGGAACAGAATACAATGGACCCGTTGACCCGAGATTCCAAAATTCAGCCATGCACCAAAATTTATCAAAGGGAACCGAAAAAGTGAAAGAACCAACTAGCAATAAGGAAGACAAACGCAAAGAGGCCGCAGAGAAAGAAACACCTTACGTGCCTCCGCCACCATACAAACCACCTGTACCTTATCCTCAAAGACTTGCCAAATCCAAAAATGAAGGGCAATTTAAGAAATTCGTAGAACTTCTAAAGCAACTGAACATAGCCATACCTTTTACAGAAGCCATTACACAAATGCCCTCATATGCAAAATTTCTCAAAGAGATTTTGTCGAATAAGAAAAAGCTCGAGGATAATGAAACTGTTATGCTCACTACTGAGTGTAGCGCTATAATTCAAAACAACATGCCTCCTAAGCTGAAAGACCCAGACAGTTTTTCCATACCTTGCGTAATCGTAAAATCTATCAAAGACAAAGTGCTATGCGATTTAGGAGCCAGTGTTAGCTTGATGCCATTATCTACATGCAAGAAACTTGACTTAGGGGAACTAAGGCCGACAAAAATATCATTATAACTAGTGGACCGTTCTGTTAAATATCCTGTTGGTATGCTAGAGAACGTGCCTGTTCGTATAGGTCAGTTCTATATCCCTACTGATTTTGTGATAATGGACATTAAAGAAGATTCGAACATACCCATTATTTTAGGAAGACCATTTTTAGCAACAGTCGGAGCCATCATCGATGTTAAGAAAGGAAAACTAACTTTTGAAGTTGGGGAAGAGAAAGTTGAATTTATCTTGGCCCAATTCCTAAAAGCTCCAGCTATTGATGATTCATGTTGTTTCTTAGATGTTTTCGACGAATGAGTTAGAGAAATGGAGGAGGAACCAACTAAGTATACTTAAGTACTAAAGATTACAGCACCTCCAATATTCAAAGACGATAATTGGCGCGAGCCATACGAAGATAACAGTCTAAGGGAATGCCTAACATTAACACCCAATCTGATGCCATGCCTAAAGAAACCATCTATAGAACTCAAAACACTACCGAAAGATCTAAGGTGTGAATTTTTAGATACTGAGCTCGACCGACCAGTGATAGTCAATGCCAACTTAGGACAGATAGAGACAGAAAAACTATTACATGTCTTAAGAAAGTATCCTGCAGCCTTAGGTTAAAACATCCCAGATCTAAAAGGAATAAGCCCCTCTATATGTATGCAACGCATTATGCTTGAAGAGGACTGTAAAACCTCAAGAGAGCATCAGAGGAGATTAAACCCCATCTTAAGTGATGTAGTAAAAAAGGAGGTGCAAAAACTATTAGAAGCTGGAATTATATACCTGATATCTAACAGTAATTGGGTCAGCCTTGTGCATGTCGTACCGAAGAAAGGAGGTGTTACAGTTGTTAGCAACGAGAAAGGCGAATCTGTAGCAAAGCAAATTCAAACTGGTTGGAGAATGTGCATAGATTATAGGAAGTTAAACAAAGCCACTCGTAAAGACCACTTTCCTTTACCTTTCATAGATCAAATGCTTCAACGGCTAGCTAAACACTCATATTTTTGTTATCTTGACGGATACTCAGGATTCTTTCAAATCCTTATTCACCTTGATGACCAAGAAAAGACTACGTTCACATGTTCATATGGTACATTTGCCTATCGACGAATACCGTTTGAACTTAGTGCTTAACTGGGAGAAATGCCATTTCATGGTAAGGCAAGGGATAGTTCTTGGACATGTAGTATCCGACAGAGGTATCGAAGTAGATAAACCGAAAATAGAAATTATAGAGAACCTTCAACCTCCGAAAACAGTTAGAGAAATTCGCAGTTTCTTAGGACACGCCGAATTTTACCGGCGATTCATTAAAGATTTCTATAAAATCACAAAGCCACTGACTAAGCTGTTGATGAAAGATGTCGAGTTCATCTTTGATGAGGATTGGTTGAAAGCATTCGAACACCTGAAAAACGCTCTTATTATGGCACCAATCATGCAACCACCTGATTGGAGTATACCATTTGAGATTATGTGTGACGCTAGTGATTACGCTGTAGGCGCTGTCCTAGGACAAAGGAAAGATAAGAAGCTTCATGTTATCTATTATGCAAGTAGAACCTTGGACAATGCACAGATGAACTATGCCACCACCGAAAAGGAACTCATTGCAGTTGTGTTCGCTTTAGATAAATTTCGTTCCTACCTAGTGGGAGCAAAAATTATTGTCTATATCGATCATGCCGCAATTAGATATCTGTTGACTAAGAAAGATGTGAAACCAAGACTCTTAAGATGGATTTTGCTCTTGCATGAATTCGACATGGAAATCAAAGATAAGAAAGGTACCGAAAACATAGTAGCAGATCATCTCTCTAGGATTGAGGATCTGAGACCCGAAGAAGTGCCAATTAATGACGATTTCCCTTATGACAGAGTAGTAGCCCAGTTAGAAAGCGAAAGCGAAACAGTTGAATACTCCTTGATATTTAATGATGCAGAAACTAATGAAGTAATAAAATCAATTTGAACCAAGACCACACTGTCGTGGTATGTTGACTTTGTCAACTACCTAGCAGCTGGGGTACTTCCACCAGACTTAACATACCAACAAAAGAAAAAGTTTTTCCATGATCTTAAACACTACTATTGGGATGAACCCCTACTTTTCAAGAGAGGCGTCAATGGAATATTTCATCCATGCGCCCCTGAATCAGAAGTAGCTGATGTCATATTTCATTGTCATGCTGCACCTTATGGAAGGCATGCAAGTACCCCTAAAACATGTGCAAAGATCTTGCAATCTGGTCTCTTCTGGCCAAATCTTTGGAAGAATGTCCACATCGCCATTATGAAATGCGACCGGTGTCAACGCACTAAAAACATCTCTAGATGCGGTGAGATGCCACATAAGGGAATTCTAGAAGTGGAAGTCTTTGACGTATGGGGTATAGATTTCATGGGACTCTTTCTGTCTTCTTTTGGTAAGAGGTACATACTCGTTGCAGTCGATTACGTATCAAAATGGATTGTGGCAATAGCTTCTCCTACAAATGATGCACGAGTGGTGGTTAAGCTCTTTAAAAACATAATCTTTCCTAGGTTCGGTGTACCAAGAATTGTCATTAGTGATGACAACTCCCAGGCAAGATACGTTCCCGATGGCCTGGCCCCTTCGAGGTTGTGAGAGTTTTCCAAAGTGGAGCAATAGAAATTTGAGGTAAAACAAACGAAACATTCATTGCGAACGGGCAGCGACTTAAGCACTACCACACCGTAGAGAACAAGGAATTTTTCAGTAGTTATAGGTTGGAAGAGCTGCCCGCTCCTCCGAATGAATGATTTTACTTTCCAGATCAATGTCGAGCTCCCGACATTAAACGAAGCACTCCGTGGAGGCAGCCTACGATCTTTGTTTGTTATTGTTTTATTGATGTTTTTATACTTTTACTTGTATTAGCTGTTAACTTTTATGCATGTTTACATTTGCGTTATTATTATTATTATTATTATTATTATTATTATTATTATTATTATTATTATTATTATTACTACTACTGTTATTATTACTACTATTATTATTATTTCCTTTATTTCTCACTAACCTTTGTTTATGGTACAATTTGACTAATAGGAAATCACTGTCTAATTTCAGGCTAACTCGTCTTAGGATAGCACTTAATTCTAGGAGAATGTAGCCTTTTGAGAACCATAAAGTTACCTTTAGGAACGAGGTTCAGAGGCGTTGTTTTGAGGCCTTGTCCCAGAGAGACTTTGCTATGTCTATCTACCCTAACAACCCAACTATGACCACTCTTGGCATCCGTGATAGTGTCACCTACCTGCTTAATCAGTTGGGTGGGATGATTTCGCTATCAAGAAGAGATTTAGCACTTACCATAACCTGACACTGGAGTTTTCAAGCTCATTATACTATGATCCTACCAGAGGTTTCGGTTTTGGTCGTGGGTTGGCTACTTTTAGGTTTTTTGGCAACAAGTACCGTTTTACACATCATGAGTTTGCTGACTTATTAGGATTTCCTAATGGGCCTGATGCTATAACTAAGACCCCTGAAGATGCCTTTGCTGCTTATGATCTGAACCAATTTTGGGGTACTCTGACTGGTAATTACAATCTCGAGCCGAATGGCATGTTCTCTGAGAGTATCCATAATTCTGGTATAAGGTATTTCCACAAGACATTGGCCCACACCCTATTTGGTAAGGAAGAAATGTGACTTCAGTCTCTAAGGACGAGCTTTACATTATGTTCTGTTCTCCTCAAGGCAAGCCGGTTAATGCAGCCCTGTTCATGCTAGCTAACTTTGCTAAGATCTCTCGTGAACCTTTTGGTGCTATCATTATTGGTGGCCTAATTACCATGATTGCTGACGTTATTGGATTACGGTACCACTTGAACCCTACTCGTGTTTTTGGTAGTTATCGCCCCATGAACACCAATTTCTGTTTCAACCGTGGAATTATTGCTAATCTTGGTCTTGTCGTGTTTGAGCTTCTGATTGACAATGTTGTTGTCCACCACTTTACCTTGCCGAATCATGAGAAACTAGTGTGCATAACAAGGATAATTGGCTCTATGACTTGGAAGGCCAGAACGAGTCTCTAACTCATTCTGACTCTCCACAAGCTTATGAGAATTTAGAAGCCGATATGCATGATGCTGGTACTCTTGGCTCAGCCATTCAGCCGGTTATTCCACCTATTGATATCGTCACCGCAATTCATGCTCTACAAGCTGAAGTAGATTTCTTATGAGGAGAGATGACATCTCTTTCTGTGGATTTCTTGGGATTTATAGATGTAGTTCATGAGCAATTTGATTATCTTTTTCAGATCGTTTAATCACTTCGTCATCCTGCTGACCCTCAGATGAGGCGTTGCCATGAATAGTCTCAGTTGTATTCATTTCCCTGTTTTATTAGACTAGGATTTTGTTTTAATGTATCAGTGTTCCATTCCCGTACTGTTCGTTCATTTAATTATGTTGTAAACTGTCGGTATGCTGACAATGAACTATGTTTGTACCTCTGTTAATTCAATTAATGCAATTTCCCTTTTCCGTAACTTTGTGTTGTTGATGATTAGCAAGTTTTGAAATTTTCATGGCTTGTTAAGTATCTTTGTTAGTACTATCTGTAGAATCAAAACAAAACAAAAAAATACATATATATATATATATATATATATAGCAGGTTTTGTTTTCTGTTTTTGGACCTGCAGTGAAAATTCGCACTTTTAACATAATGGCACTTGCCATATGCTGATGGTGTTCGCCATCAGTTCAAATTTCTTGATCTTTCCCATTTGCAACACGTGGCATTCACCATGTGCTTAATGGCGTTCGCCATTGCGTTGGAACCTACAGCCTGCACAGAATTCAAATTCTTGCACGTTTTTCTCTAGGGAATCCATATAATCACCTTTTTACACTTCCAAAACACCTTCCAAATACCCTCATTAACCCATCATTAATCCCTCATAACCACCAATCATCTACATTCCACAAATTTGCCTATGAAATCATCAAATCCATTATCATTCTCACACCCATCACTCACACTCTTCACTCATAAACTTCTCAATCATTCTCACTACCATCATTCTGCTAATATGCCTCCTAGAGTCGCTACTAACATCGACTACATGGGCATTGAATTTCCTAAAAATGTACTTGGTCAGAGCCAATGTTCTAGCTTTCTCAAGCTGCGAAAGAGGGCAGTCGTCGTGACACGGTACCCAGACACAGCTGTTGTCCAGACCTTGGGTCTCTTTGATAGCATGAATTGGATGCTTACAAACTTAGGCATGTCACAATTCTGCTCTATGAGTAACTCTACCTTCGTTAGGCTGACATATGAGTTTTTAAGTTCTTTCCGTCTGTCCACGAATTTGTCCCGTACTGATGGTTCCATACAGTTTAGAATGTTTAATACCGATCACTCCTTGACCTTTGAGCAAATAGGTAATATCTTTACTTTTCATAGTGTTTTGGAGCATGCTACACAGACACCCTTAGAGAGTGAGTGGGAACCTAGTGCTCTAGACTTTTGGCACAAAATCACTAATAAGACTTCCGACACTTGGGAAGGTCTCAAAGCCACATCCATCCACAACCCTACCATTAGGTATTTCCACCGAATCCTTGCTAACACTATCTTTGGCCGGGAGAACACTGGAAATGTGAACTCCAAATACTTATTCTTCATCCATTGTGTGCTTTCCGAAACCAAGGTTAACCCCACACTGTTTTTACTTGCGCACCTCCAATCTGCCAGCGGTAGAGCGGGTGGTTCCATTTGTGTAGGAGGGATCATTACCTCAATAGCCTTAGCTCTAGGATTGCATGCCGAGTTGGAGACCCTTGAGTCCTTACCAGCTTTATTTGCTGATCTTACCCATTGCCATGCCATGCGCCTAGTTAAGAATTTACCAAATGGAAAATATCACTTGATGATAGGCAACATGGAGGTTAAGGGAGTCACATTGCCTTGTTTTGACAGTATTAACGTGCGTGTTAGCACTAATTGGATAGTTGATACCGAGGCCCCTGATCTTGAGGAGGAGAGAGCTGAGAGACACTAGCAGGATGTTATGGGATTTACTATACATCAGCCCCATGAGGAATATGATTACGTGGCCATCCAGAGCTCTTTGGATGATATTTTGTCCGAGCTTAGGCATCAGAAGGACATGGAGGCCAAACGTGATCTTTTACTCTGTAGCATGCAGAGGCAGCAGGAGGAGGTCAGAGTCGCTATCGATCAGATTAGCCAGCAGCAACAAGGTTTTGCAGAGAGGACTCAGCATGACATGGCTAACCTGATTGAGCAGATGAATGGAGTGTGCTTAGAAACGGCTGATTTGAGAGACTTTATCAGACATGTACCACAATCCGAGTGGGATAGAGCAGACCGTCACAGAGGCAGAGCATCCATGACCAGAGGCCGTGCACCTCGCCCTTGACCAGGTTTTATTTTTCCTTTCTTTCACCTAGTACTAAAACATTAAAGACAATGTTTAGTTCAAGTGTGGGGAAGGAACTTTACTGTTTTATTTTTGAAATTCTGGTACATGTGTAGAATTCAGATGTCCTATAACATGTCATTCGACATCTGGTCTAACATGAACACACATGGCAAGGTATATAACAATAAGCACGTACTGAAAAGATCTAAACAAAGCACACAGAACTGTTAACAATGTTCGGTCTAACACACCTACTCTGGGGGCTACCAAGCCAGGGATGAAGTCCACTATCAGCAGTATTAATTCAAAGCTAAACTCCCCTTTTACAGCTTATCACTTAACCACTATCCAATGACCCTTCTACCTAGATCCTCTCTAGGTATGAGAAACACTTCTCACTCCAAATCATCGTAGTGATGTCTAGCAGTCAACACTCCACCACTGCATCAACGGCTCTTTACCTATACAACAATTCAACAAGGAAGACACACTTCCAAGACACAACTTAGAGTTACTTAAAAGCTTCCTCCAAGAACAATACTCCTCTTACTTAACAGCTTCGAGGATCACACTAACAAACTGTCCAACTCACATGTCGAGTGGTACAGGAACTAACCAAATCTCCTAGAGAGTGGTTCACAAGAACGAAACCCTAATAATTTTACATCTTGGAATCGTTATGAATCAGGTTACAAACACTCTTATTTATAACCTACATCCCAACTGGATTTGGGCTTCAAAACGCAGCATATCAGCTGCTACAAAACAGCAGAAACTTCTGCTATATAATAGGTCTTCAATCAAAAGTTTCCTAATATGTCTCCATATTTAGAAAGTAGTGCAAATCCGAAAACCAACACAAAACTCATCTCAGATTACTTTGGATGCCACATAGGATAACTAAATATTCACATAATATTTAGTAACAAATAACAACTAACAGAATCTTCCTTTCAAACCAATAACAGACGCGATGTCCTATGATCCAGGATGGGACATCTTTATCCGACATGTTGAATGCAGTAAGTAAGAACATCTTATTTCAACATCTTTATTAACCATCACACGACAGCAACAATGTTTTACCAAAATTGTAGCCAATTACAAGAACTAACAATATCCCCCTTTGCCTAATTTTGGCTAAAACAATCTCAGCCAAAATCAGAAACACTTGCAGCGGATAAACACCAGAACCCCAAATAATTTCACAACCAGCATCAGCAACATCAAAAACAAACTTAAACAGTTGCACAACACTCAAACAGCTGCACAAACTAGAATCACACCAGACAACTAGACAACACCTAGGCTAACTCTCCCCCTTTTTAGCCACAATTGGACAACCTCCTACCAAGGCACCAAACACGAAGTTCTGACATCCAATATGACAAGGTCCCAAGGAAAACAAGTTCCCAAGAAGAACAAGTTCCCAAACCAAAGACCACTCTGACTGGTCAGGCGATACAAACTAAGACTCTTTATACAATATAAAAAACCAAGCCTCCTTGCTTCTAACAACATACCACAGATAGAACCATGAGTCAGTCTAACAAAGATGCAGGAAAGAACCACATGCAAGAGGTCAAGAAACCAGATCCACAGAAGTTGAAGAACAAAACACTGTCTACAGCTGGGGCAAACTTCAGGACCAACAAGAACAAGAAAGACATCAGAGACAAGGATGAAAACCATAAAAAAAAAACCTCCAGTGCAACTTCATGCTTCTGATGATGAATGGGATGAAGATTGGAAAACTTTTCTTGATTCAGGGGGTTGGGATAATCTTTAGACCCTTTGTTTGTTGCTTTTTCTAATCTTGTATGCTTTCAGTAGTGCAATAAAATTCTGTTTCAATTCTGTTTCCTTTAAACTAAACATATGCAATAAAGATCACAACTGCACAAGACACATCCCAGCACACTTAATCCTCATGTGTGCAAATTCCTAATTTGCTTCTGACCAAGACACATCATATATAAGGAGAATACAGCAGCAGAAAATAAAAGTCAGAACATCTTTTTAGACATATATCAATCACAGTCAGTTTTACCAAAATAAATACCAACACCAAAATCTGCAGAATTATCAATCTCCCCCTTAACATCACACGTCCAGCTGCACAAAATTGTAACACTCTCCCCCTATCAAGAATAACATGTGCTTCTTTGTACCTTGAAGAATGGAAAACATAAGACGCATCTTCATGTCTTCAAGAGCCCACTCTTTGTTCGACTCACAAGTTGAACACAATCATCCCTTGTACCAATACTCACAGGATCCCAATCTGATCAACTTTTCTCAATCTAAGACAACCAGTACTCCTTTGTAAGAAGGACACCTTAAATGAATGGAGAACATGAGACTCATCTTCATTTCTTCAAGAGCACACCCTCTGTTCAATACACCTGCTGAACACATTCACCTACAGCTTGACCCTCATAATAGTACATAAATCAGGTTAAGGCTTGTGATCTCAGGAGACAAAAACCATAACATTGTGAACAAAATGTTCTGTCAACAGATGTTAAGACATCAGTTGCTTCTCTACTTTCTACTCTCCCCCTATCTATCTCAACAGATGCTTCTTCAGCAAGAACCACTCCAAAATTACTACATGATATCTGATGATCATATAGTGTATGGATACCCAAAAATAAGCACTCATCCATCTTCAAGAAGAATAGAACTCCTTGAGTCTTCAACTCATCACCCTTCTGCCAGAACCTCCAGACAATTTCAACTAAATCCTCTTCAACACAAGAGCAATAAGTTTCAATCATCCTTAAGCATAAACCCACTTCCTTCCACTGAACTCTAAGTAAACTCCTCTTACTTAGAGTTAATAACACACACTAAGACAAGTGTGACATCTCCAAAATCTACTGAGAAAAATAAATTCTCCCAGACACAAACAAAACTATCCTTCACACTCCTCCTCAGAGGCATGTGATCACATGATTCAAATAATTAGCTACACACATCAAAACACCATCCAGCAGCCTAATGTCATAGCATGTTATCTAACATTATATCCTCATAAGAGGCAACCATTCTCCACAAGCATGCAAGCTTCACAATATATGCACCTTTGCAGCAAAATCCATAGACTAGTACTCCCCCTGTCATGGATAACCAATGCTCTAGATGAAGATTAACATTTGAGCACCAGATCTTCACACAATTGCTGAGCACATTCACATACTGTACTCTTACTCCTAGAGAACACTGACACTGCTCACAAACTCCACGAATTCTCAGCTTACTTACAAGCTTTACTGAGATCTAATCTCTTCAAGAGAAAGAACAGCTCTTAAACAAACCTTCCTGACCAAATCACCTTATCTGGAAAAAACTTGAGCATCCAACTCCACATGCACACTCTCAATCATATTCCAAATATAACCATCAACAATCATGATGTTACAATATCTGCTTCCCATCACCATTCAAAAGACTCATTGCGCATAGAAGTCCTTCAAGAAGCTCCCAATAAAACACAGCCAGAGCAGCTTACATAAACACCTGAACACCATAGAGAGAAATAAATTCGCACACCCTCTCTGAAGCAAAGAGTTGAGACTGCAGAATTGCATACTCACATCAGACAAATACTTAGCTCCCGTCAAAGTATCTATCATTAGTTAGATAAGACTACCTTCTCACACAATTGGTCTGACATTCTTCTTTCGCACACATCAGGCATCTGTTGATCCTTCTTCACGACAACCCATCATGGCAATCATTCAAAACCAGATCATACACACCTGCAGGAACCTGCATACTCTACGTCTCAAGAATCTTATTTTCAACCTTCTCATGCAGATACCAGGGAACCATAATCCTTTGGTCCAAAAAAAACCAACTCCTCCTTACTCCAAACACAAATCTGAAATACTCATCCTAGATGGTTTGGAAGACAACCCAACAATGAAGACACCAGCCACCCAGTTAGGTTAATATATCTCCTCTGTGCACAGCCCTTTGAGTTTCTCTTCCACTAGAACAAGAGTTCCATGCTCTCATAGACTAGATAGTGATATCAAGTTTGAGTAAACAACCCCCATCCTGTTTTTGAGAAACACCACCAGACATATTGAGAAAAATAAATTCTCAATACAAAGATGTCAAGACATTATGTCTGACATTTTTACGAGTTCTTCCATCATCAGATTAAGGACTCTCCTTTATTAACTGCTAAGAACTCCTAAGGGCATTATTCATTCTCCCATCCAATAGCTGCACATCCTTTGGTTGGTACACACATATAACTCAAATAGAATCTGCTCCATGGCCATAAACAAGATTCCATACATCTGGCCCATTAGATCAGAAGGAACTTCCAGATTTCAAAGAGAATGTCCTAGACATTTGAGCTTGACCTCCACACAAAAAAAAACAGCCTTTGTACTCCTACTTACTTGGATCAGAAATACACTAATCCAACACACTTATCTAAGACATGTTCCTTGAAAGAAACTTCTTAGACAGCCAACCAAGATGCCTCCTCTTCCAATCCAGGAGTAGGTTCCAAACAGATGTGATCAATACACATTTGTTTAAGCCCCCAAGCATCTGTTATGCCATACCTTTATCCAACAAGATTCTGCACAATCTGCTGGTTTGAAGTTCCAACATCTGGTAGGACACACCAAGAGAAATTTTGACACAGCCCAGAGATTGACCTTGTAGGGTTGGAGGCAAGAATAAATTACTTCTAACTTTCTTCATATCTCTATTCAACAAGCTCATATAAGAGTTCCTTTACGAGTGGACTTGGGATGAACCACAAGTATCTTTGGCAACTCTAACAAGCTAGTTGAAGATATCCTCAAGTATCACCACACCATGTGATACATCTTCAGAGGAGAACAAAATGTTGCAGCCTTAACACAAAACCACCAGGAATTTTCCATCAGATCTATATATGCAGCGGAACACACACCAGAAAACTCCTCTACAACCTTCATGTGCACTAGGTCAACATAGGTTTGAAAATAAATCAAACCACACAACAGCTCACCACCAAAGCTACACGCCAGACAACTTCAAACAAAGCCAATACACGCCCTATCATGAATAGTCCATCCTCCACTTCAAGGGACCATTCAAACAGCATATGAACTGACCAACTCCATACAAATTTTCAGTAGAAAGCTTCTATCATGACCATGAACTAGAAAGTATCTTCCCTCGGATCTCATCCAGATACAGAACAGAATGACCTGCTCTGATACCAATTGAAATTTTCGTACATGTACAGAATTCAGATGTCCTATAACATGTCATTCGACATCTGGTCTGACATGAACACACATGGCAAGGTATATAACAATAAGCACGGTACTGAAAAGATAAAAACAAAGCACACAGAATTGTTAACCCAGTTCGGTCTAACACACCTACTCTAGGGGCAACCAAGCCAGGGATGAAGTCATCTATCAGCAGTATCAATTCAAAGCTAAACTCCCTGTTTACAGCTTATCACTTAACCACTACCCGATGACCCTTCTACCTAGATCCTCTCTAGGTATAAGAAACCCTTCTCACTCCCAATCATCGCAATGATGTCTAGCAGTCAACACTCCGCCACTGCATCAACGGCTCTTTACCTATACAACAATTTAATAAGGAAGACACACTTCCAAGACACAACTTAGAGTTACTTAAAAGCTTCCTCCAAGAACAATACTCCTCTTACTTAACAGCTTCGAGGATCACACTAACAAACTGTCCAACTCACATGTCGAGTGGTACAGGAACCAACCAACTCTCCTAGAGAGTGGTTCACAAGAACGAAACCCTAATAATTTTACATCTTGGAATCGTTATGAATCAGGTTACAAACACTCCTATTTATAACCTACATCCCAACTGGATTTGGGCTTCAAAACGCAACATATCAGCTGCTACAAAACAGCAGAAACTTCTACTATATAATAGGTCTTCAATCAAAAGTTTCCTAATATGTCTCCATATTTAGAAAGTAGTGCAAATCCGAAAACCAACACAAAACTCATCTCAGATTACTTTGGATGCCACATAGGATAACTAAATATTCACATAATATTTAGTAACAAATAACAACTAACAGAATCTTCCTTTCAAACCAATAACAGACGCGATGTCCTATGATCCAGGATGGGACATCTTTATCCGACATGTTGAATGCAGTAAGTAAGAACATCTTGATTAACCATCACACGACAGGAACATTGTTTTACCAAAATTGTAGCCAATTACAAGAACTAACAATTTTCTTTCCAGTTATTTTTGTTTTCCAGTTTTTACATTCTAGTTTGTCTAGTTTATCGAGTCATATGCACTGTTGAGTCCTATTTTACGTTATTTTATTTGCTTGTTTGAAAACTCCCTTAGTTTTGACCCCAAAAAAAATTTGTTCTCTGGATTCATTGGCATGACACCTTGTGTATAGGTTGCTTTTCATCATTAGGCTATGTTAGATAGACTTGGGAAAGTTTTGTAAATATCGGTATTATTCCTACACCCTAGATTCCCTAAATATGTGATATTGATTTAAATATGTATTATGTCGAGACCTTATGCCTAGTTTCTTAGTAGTAGCCTCTTGATTAGTTTATATTAGCAGTCAGCACCATCCTTGTGTACAAACTAAGTAACGAACCGATGCAAATATGTGTTGATCTCAAAAATGTGGATATGTGATTTTTATAGAAAAAAAGAATGAAAGACATGTTCCCGCTAAGTTAGGTGGTCCTCACCCGACCATTTAGCCTAAAGGTTCGGACTCTTGAAATTCGTAAGCAAAAGAAAACATAATGTGAAAAAAAAAAAGAAAAAAAAACTGAATGTTGAGATCATTGAACACAAACATGTTCGTTTACTATGTAATTACAAAGGATAACGGACTTAAAGTGATTGCGCGAGAATGAAAAAGATATGAAATAGGATGAAGGATATAAGTCGAGATATAATATCATGATTTGAATTGGTATTGCATAGGAAGGAAGCCTTCGTCCGCAAATGAGGATTTGTGTCGTTACAATATCCTTGTTTTCACTATTTAGTACCTATCCGTTTAACATCAGCCTAGCAACCTTGTACCTTAGTTGTTTTTATTCGCGCTTTTGAATCCGGAAATGCACTTACTGCTTTAATTTCGGTTGGAGTTTGCTTGAGGACAAGCAATGGTCTTAGTGTGGGGGAGTTTGACGAAACAAATTTATATAGTATTTTTAGGCTCAATTTTCGCATTTTTAGTCTGTGTTTTTATCGAGTCTTGCTATTCTTACTTTATTTTTATTATGTTTTATGTTTTCAGGAATAATAACCAAGCTCCCGGAAGAATCGGAGATAAGAAGCAAAAGAAAGAGAAAAATCCAGCAGAGCAGCAATTTGTGCAGTCCCAGCTGATATGGCGTTCGCCATGCCCCCATGGCATTCGCCATGCCCTCATGGTGTTCGCCATTGCTTCTTGATGGCGCTCCTTGTTGAAACCAGAGTATGGCGTTCGCCATTGCTTCCTAATGGCGCTCCTTGTTGAATCCGGAGCATGGCATTTGCCATGCCCCCATGGCGTTCGTCGTATAGTCGCTGGAGCAGTTTTCGCTGCATAATCCATTTATGGCAGTTTTGGGGAGTTTTCTAACTCCCTTTCCCTCCAGAATTCAAATGAGCTGCTGTTAACTCTGATTCTCTATATATAGGACCCCTTGGAGCAATTTATCAGAATCGGAAAAATACGCGGAAGCTCTGGCGAAATTTTATTAGAATCCTAGGCACTAAATTACCGAAAAAGCAACAATAACTCGCATTGAGGTATTGCTGCAAGATTATATATTCTTGTACTTCTCCTGTATTTTTTGGATCGAAGATTAATACAAGTTCATTTCCTTTCCGTCCGATTTACATTACCGCACTTTATTTTCAGGTTTTCTTTACTTTACTGCATTCTTATTATAATTGTCACTTTTAATTTGTTTAATATGTTAAATTCAGATTATGTATGTTTAAAAATGGTAGACTTAGGATTAATTATGTCTGAGTAAACAATTGGAGACTGTTATGTGAGGACCGTCGTATTCGGCGGGACTCCGTAGAAAATAATAGGTGCAATAATATGAATGTATGTCATTTTGGTTTTAATTTCCATGTTTAATTTAAGTAGCCTTGTCACGAGAGTGAAAGGTTATTTAACATTGCTTTGTCATGAGAGTGAGAAGCATATTAAGGTTTAAGCCGAGATCCGCGAGAGCGTGGGGAGTGAGTCGGATAGTGGAAATTAGGCAGCATGTCTAAATACAGCGAGAGCGCTTTAGATGTTGTTTAGGATAATATTGGTTTCCAAAGCGTGTTTCTTAGTTACCGGGCGAGCGAGAGCAAAATCTTGGGATTAGGAAGCATGGCTTTTGTCAAGACCGCGAGAGCGTGAGGCGGAGCCTATAAGTCAGTTTATCCTACGGATTGGCAGCATAGTCGAAGTTAGTACCCATTTTCTATTACTCCCGTCGGTGCACGAAAATCACATTTTGGGCTCGTTTTAGTATTAAATTTCAGATTCTCTATCCCGTCCTTTATTTCCCGTTTAATTCCTATTTCCCTTCAGTTTTAGCTTTGCACAGCAACTTTGGATAACATTAGTTTGACAATCTGTCCCTGTGGGTTCGACAACCTTTTTAAGACAACACGATCAATTGTATACTTGCAGATTTATCCGTCAGTGTCGACCGATCAGTCACGAAGCCGTGGGGGTACATGGAGTTGATTATCACCTTCGGGGCAGTAGAGATAGCCAGATCCATCAAGGTCCCATCCCTTTACCAGTGCATCTTCGGATGACCAACTCTGGCCGAATTAGTAGTTTTTCCCTCCATGGTGCACTTGAAGATGAAGTACTACACTTCCAAAGGGCTCGTTGCCACCTTACATGGAGACATAGAGTCCACGAGAAGGTGCTTCGAGGCAGCCACAAAAGGGTTGAACACCATCGTCGCTCGGCCAAAGATTTCCATTATGCCTGCCCTGCCTTGCAGCTCCGAAGAGGCAAAACTGCTGCCCCGCGTCGACTCCATCGACCTCGACAACCGTTTCTCCAAGGACGACTTTAGGGACTAGAAGAAGAAGAAGGGGAAGGAGACTCAGTTGAGCTTGAGCAGTCCCTCAACATCAACCAGTAGTGGCGAAACTGCCCATTCGATGCGGCCAATCTCGGATGGCGAATTTGAGCTAGTCCTCCTCGGTGACGACCCTCACAAGGGGTAAAGATTGGGATCAGCCTCCCCAACCTTGCGAGGAAGCAGCTGGAAGCTTTTCTTAGGGAGAATGCAGACATGTTCGCATGGAGCGCCTCGGAGATGCCTGAGATGGATCTAGAGGTGGCCTGCCACCAGCTCACCATCGACCCCGCCGTTAGGGCAGTAGCTCAACGTAGGCGAAAGCAGTTCCCGAAAAAAGCGGAGGCTACCGAGCAAGCTGTAAAAGACCTCCTAGAGGCATATTTCATTTCGAAAGCCAAGTACATTACTTGGTTGTCCAACGTTGTACTTGTAAAGAAATCAAATGGAAATGGAGAATGTGTGTTGACTATACTGATCTTAATATGGCCTGCCCTAAAGACGCCTATCCCCTCCCCAACATAGACAAATTAGTTGATAATTCTGCCAGTTTTAAATTATTGTCTTTCATGGATGCATACTCGAGCTATAACCAAATACCCATGGTCAAAAGCGATAAAAGGTACGTAACTTTCATGACCGAATCGGGCAACTATTACTACAACGTAATGCCCTTCGTCTTGAAAAACGCCGGCGCTACCTACCAAAGAATGATGAACAAAGTCTTCTGAGGAGAGATCGGGGATATGCTCAAAGTTTACATGGACGACATAATCGTGAAATCCCATAAGGAATCTGATTATACGCTCTATCAAAGAAGTTCTTCGAGCAAGCCAAGAAGTACAAGATGCGCTTCAATCTAGAGAAGTGCACGTTCGGGGTACGGGCAGGCAAGTTCCTCAGTTTCTACCTAATAGAACAAGGACGCAGAGCATTCTCCGAATTCCCCACACCAAATTCGAAAAAATAAATCCAAGCTCTGAACGGGACGCTCACCTCACTGTCCCGTTTCGTGGCAAAATCTGCTCAGCACGCGCTCCTCTTATTCAAGGTCCTCCGCAAAGAGGCAGCTTTTGAGTGGACGGAGGAATGCGGCAAAGCCCTCCTCCACCTAAAACAAGCACTATCAAAACCACCAGTCCTCTCCCGACCAGAAAACGGGGAGACCCTCTTTCTCTATCTCGCCGTTGCAACCGCGGCTGTCAGCGCAGCCCTCGTTCGTGAAACCCCTGAAGGGTAGAAGCCCATATACTTCACGAGCAAGATGCTGCAAGGACCGGAATTTAGATACCAACAGATCTAAAAGTATCCCTGGCCCTCATCAACGCAGCGAGGAGGTTGAGGCACTATTTTTTAGCCCACACTATCGTGATGCGCACGGACCAGCCAGTGAGACAACTATTGGGCCGCCCCGACATGGCCGGCAGAATGCTCAAATGGTCGCTGGAACTGTCCAAGTTTGAAATCTAGTACGAGAGTAAAAAATCCCTCAAAGCTCAGGCATTGGCCGACTTCGTGGCAGATGTGACCTTGTGTAGCGAGAGATTTTGGACGCGGTTCTTAAGCGCTGGTCGCTCTCAGCGGTTGAGCTTACTATAGGTCGATTCATTTTTTATCCTATTAAAGCTGATGATGGAAGGGAAATAGATGTCTCCAATTAACCCTGCGTTGCATACTGAGTTTAAACAGCGGTCTGTTTGGTTACAAATGCTATCAATGTGGTGGGGCCTTTCTTGTGTTATTTTGACAGAATGACAGGTTTCTGGCGGGGAACAAGGATTAGGATGTTAGGACTGATGCTTTTTGATAGATATGTGAGAGTATGGGATTTAGGGTTTTTGTTTAGTGTGCTCGCTAAGATCTTTTCTTTCAATCTTATGCCTACGTATTCCCGTTTACTGAAACAGGGAAATCAGAGCGTTCGTAGTTCCTCCTATTCTATGGGAGGAAATGGGTGTTTTTGGTGTCTTGTTCAAAGCCCAAGACGTGAAGCGAAAGGTGTTTGTATCTTGTTCAAAGCCCAAAATGTGAAGCTGAAAGGGTTTGACTTTAGAGAGAATTTGTCATCTCTAAAGAGGGGGTTGTATGTCACAACTGTTTTATAAAGGTGAATTACTTTAACCGGGATATATGAATTCGACAATGCCATAAATTCCTTTATAGGGGATTTCAACCTGAAGGAGAAGACGTTAACTCGGTGTAGAGCAATGCTATCTTTCCTTAGGAATTTCTCATGCTAAAAGAGGGACATTGGCATGGATGTAGATGATCCAGAGGCTTGCCGCTTACAGCAGTTAGATGAAGGGGAAGGAGTTGTTGATGTTTGTGTACTGTGAACGAGGCACAACTTTGATGCTAAAAGGTTGATTAGACCAACCATTGGTTTTCTTATATAAAGCCTAAGAGGAGGCGATTATGTGCCTCGTACAAAGCCCGAGAGAGAGGCTAAAAGGTTTTTGACTCAACGAGGGAGTTTTTTGGTATCTCGTATAAAGCCCGAGATGGAGGCTATTTGACTCAACAAGAGAGTTTTTTTGTATCTCGTACAAAGCCCGAGATGGAGGCTAAAATTTGTTTGGCTCAATAAGAACCTTTTTGCATCTCGTATAAAGCCCGAGGTGGTGGCGAGAGAAGTGATTGACTCAACGAGGGAGTCTCTTATGTGTCTCGTACGAAGCCCGAGAGAGAGGCTAACTCCAATGGAGAAGGATCATTATACAAAGCCTAAGAGGAGGCTATGGTTACTATTTCAGTTGAGTGACAGGTCCAGTATACTGATTTTAAAGAGAAAATCAGTTCTTAAATGAGCAACACTGTACTCACGGATTTGATTCAAGGATTCGGGTTATTCCTATTCTTTAAGGAAGTGGGAAATCCGAAGGGTATTGAGACTATCCGAGTCTGCAGGTTTCCTTCCTATTTCTGAAGGGGTCACTTGAGAATGTTTCTGAGACTTAAGGGGATTAGACTGTCCGAGTCTAGAGTTTTATCTTTTGTATTATGCTTTGAGAAACAGTAGTAGACTCTATGAAAGGACTGTTCTATGCAGATGATTAAGTTCTGTTCCTATACCTCTAGGAGGTCGTCGGGACAATTTGTACGAAGCCCAAGAGGAGGCTGGAAACTTTTAAGAAGTCGACGGGTCCTTGTATGAAGCCCAAGAGGAGGCTATCATTCTCGGAGGAAGAGATCATTATACGAAGCCTAAGAGGAGGCTGTGAATACTTCTAAGAAGCCAGCGGGTCCTTGTACGATGCCCAAGAGGAGGCGGGGTTGCTTTTAGGAAGCCTGTGGGTCCTTTTAGGAAACGACGTCACCTAGTTCTAGACGTAGTTGCCGGGGAAACTCAAAATATCTATACTATTATTACACAGTTGATATGAGTTTATGAAAGAAGACTTACAGTGAAACAGCCCCACAATACAGTTATATGTATATGAAAGCGGTAAATGAAAGCAATAACCACTTACTCGGTTGTAGAGCTTCCATGCTGTTTGGTTAGTTGTTCAA
The DNA here is from genome assembly GCA_022829125.1 of Lathyrus tuberosus. NCBI lineage: Eukaryota > Viridiplantae > Streptophyta > Magnoliopsida > Fabales > Fabaceae > Lathyrus > Lathyrus tuberosus. The sequence goes on from JALAZF010000042.1 coordinate 16,752,506, forward strand.
CAAAGAAAGATTGAAAACAACAGTATATTCAAAATCAAAGGAGAAAGTGCTTTGAAAAAGAAAGATTTGGGCCTTACAGCTCAAGGAGAGGCCCAGGGTTTTATCAGTGAGCGCACTGTTTGAATTTGTACAGAGAGACTTATACAAGTGACTGTGGCCCAATAAAGTTTTCTGTACAAAAGGATGGGTCTTACACTCTCTCAAGAGGCCCAAAAGTTTTTAAAGAAAAGGAGTGGGGCTTATAACACGAGGGTAGGCCCAGATGTTTTTTTCGTTTGAAATGGCGTTCGCGCCGAGATTTTCTTTTAACACGAAGGGGCTTATACAATAAGTGAGGCCCAAAGTTTTTTTGGTTAAAAAGGGGGTTGGGTCTTACACTCTATTAGAGGCCCAAAAGATTTTAAATGGGTCTTATAGCTCGAGGAGAGGCCCATAAGGTTATTTTTAAAAGGTGACGATCGCACCGTTTGTTTTTTACGGTATCGGGACTTATACAATACACTGAGGCCCAAAAATGATTTGGTCAAAAAAGGATTGGGTCTTACACTCTATTAGAGGCCCAAAGAGTTTGAAAATGATTTATGAGGGTTGAATTAATCCAAAAACCCTAATTTGTTTTCAAAAATGTATTTAATTGAATAAAAATTCAATTAAAATGATCAAAATTGTTTAACATATGAAAAACAAATTGTAATCTTGGATTAATGCTTCAAAAATTAAGTATTGACCTAAAAAATAATTAGAAAGCATTAAAAGTTGCAAAATCAAGGTGGAAAAAATATTTAAAATGTCAAAAACAATTAAAATATTAATTCTTTGCAAAAATATCAATTATATGAAATAAACAATATTTTTGGGATTTTTTGGGAAAATAAAATATTTTAACATTTTTGTGAATTATTAAAAAAAGAATCAATTCAAAATCATTAAAACTCAGAGAGAAATTAATTTTTGAATCAATTAAATAAAATCACAAAATTCAAATATTTGAATTATTCAAAAATGGCGCCAAGAACACCCAAGAACACGCGCGTGTTCTGGGTTTGCCCAGATTTGTATTTTCTCTTCAATCTCACTGAATACTTGATCATATCATGTAATCCACATACCAATCAACTCATTTCAACCTCACGATCATGTCTATAACACTTAATTTCATTTAAATTAAACATAAAACATGAAATCACGAAGAAACCTCAAGAACCCTAATTTCTGCGTGAAGGCTAGGATTTTTGATACACGATTCAAACAAAGCAATTAATTGAGGGAAAACATTCCATGCATGATTATGAACATATGGCCAAATTATTGTGCAGCAAAAATTGCATGGATCATAGAGTTAGAAGAGCTCATGCTTACCACTTGCAGCTGGTGATCGTGATTTGTGTAGGAGGTGTTACAGTTGTGTTGTGATGATCTGAACAGCTTCCCTAGGTGCTATGGAGTGTGTTTGAATGCTTGGACTTGATGGAAATTGGCTGGATCACTTCATGGCATCTCAACTGCAACTTGGTTAAAACCTTGAGCAATTGACTGGTGATTCTGAGAAATCAGTGTTCCAGTTGTTATTTAAGTGTTTGATCAGCTCATATGTGATGTATATGAGGTGTGTGTGTGTGATTGGTTTGAGTGGAAAAGCTCTCAAACTCAAAACCCGATAGTGACTTGCCTTAGAAGGCAAAATTGGAGTGAAAGAAGAGATTTTGAGGAAAGCATCTGTTTGATGGCTTTGGTGTACTCAAACTGATCACAATTATGCTCTATTTATAGTAGAGTAAGTTTGTTTCGCAAGGAATAGTGAATGGCAACTGCTAAGTAGGTTTGGCCAATGTTGGCAAATGAAAATCCAAGTCTCCTCTAGCAATTGACTAGAGGTTAGGGCACAGAGCTTTGGTTCCCTTGGTCTTGGATAAGTCTTGACTGATTTCAAATGAGAATGGCTCAGTCCATGCCACCTTGATGCTTCCATTGAATGCTTCAATCCAAATTTGGAGTCTTGTCCCTATTTTGGCCATTCTAGGTTCAACATGCTATTTCTTGTTCCATGGACTTTGGAGGCTTGGCTCAGTGATTGTCCCCTTTAGATTCAATCCTCTGATGTGTCCAAGTGGATAGGAGCATTTGAATTTGGCTGATTTTGGCAAATCGAGCAAAATTGCAAATTATGCCTTGCCTTTGACAGATTTCAGCAAGGCAACTTGCCAATGTCATATCTCATGGTGTAAGTTGAATTTGGTAATGTTCTTGACCATTTTGGAAAGCCCTTACATGATATAACAACTGTTTGAACATGTTTGGTTTTGATCTCTTTTGAATCCAAGTGAAAAATCCCCCTACATTTGGAAAAAAATGAAGACAGATTTGGACTTAGTGAAAATTTCACTAAGTGTTGGAAAAAGTGACATTTTCATTTTTCAGCCATTTTGATCACTCCATAACTCAAAATCCTTAATGAATTGGACTTAGGTCTAGTTGAAGTTTTTGTAGAGGGTAATGAGGGCTACAAATCCATCTTTGGATGAGGAAAAATGGCTTTGTGGTTTAGGAGTTATGATCCTCCAAAGTTGGTACCCTTGTCACTTTATTTTTAACTTAGAAAATTTTCTAAGTTTTTATGGTTACCCCTTTTACAAGTTATCCAACTTTTCTTGATTTTTCTTGATGAATGATGATCCAAATCATACATTAACATCATTTTAGGGTTAAAAATCCATTTTGGTGAAAAATCTCAAAAAGTCAAAGTTGACTTTTGTGCACAGTTGACTTTTTATCAGATGAATTCCAAACTGTGCAATTCCTTAGGAAATCATGTCCTTGACCTAAATCAAACTTGATGGACATGTTCCATGGGTGTTATAGGGTACATTGGATCATGTCTTAGGGCTTGGGAGCATGTCCTGGTCAAAAGTCAAAGTTAAAGTTGACTTTTCCCACGAAATCCTAATTGTGGTGCAGATGAAATTGAGACTTGTTGCTCACACTTCTTGGATTAATCCATTGTCCCAAATGGATCAATATAGTTCATTAGAGACCCTCAAACCCTCTCTTGAGGTCTTGGTTCATGATTTGTCCCAAAAGTCAACTTAGGGGTGAATTAGGTCAAGAAACCCTAATTCTTGATTTTTGGTGAATGCATCCCCTGAGGCAAAATTGACTTGATAATTGGGTTTATGATGTCCCATGGAGCATCTTAGGTTATGATTTGAAGCATTGGCTCATGCCCAGAGGAAAATTTCCATCTGGAGGCCCTGGTCGACCAAAACCCTAATTTGGTGACACTTGCGATCTTGAGACTTAATCCACCTAGAAGGGAGCATCCTTGTGCTTGATCCTTGAAGTGGGAGTCCTTTTGGTCCATTGTGGATGTTTGAGAGGTTAGACAAGTTGCAGATCATGTCATTCCTTGATTGATCCTTTGTCTAAGCACTCAGAGAGGGCTTGAAACCCTAATTCTTGATTGTAGTGAATGCTCACCCATCTTTGGGGAGACTGATGAAGTATGATGGTTCCTCCATATTGTGATGGTGATTTTCACAATGATGGGAAATCTTAGTGGTCAAAATTTGGGGTATGACACCTTGCCTGCCTCCTCGACTTGCGGAGCTCGCAAGTGGATAATCTTTGTCGACGACGTCATCCTGGAAAACGATGAGGGTATCCTCGTCGAGGTCTCGCTCACCCTATCTTTCCCACCTCTAATAATCAAGTAGAGTATGAAGCTTTCCTCGTGGGTCTATGCCTCGTCGAAGACCTGGGAGCCGAGGAAGTCGTAATCTGCACAGATTCCCAGCTCGTGGCCCTCCGGGATCGGGGAGAATATCAGGCAAAAAACGAAAATCTCTTCGAATACTTGACCTTAGTTAAAGAAAAAATGGCAAAGTTCGCGGCCGTGGAAGTAAAGCACGTTTCCTGCGAACACAATGTCTGGGCAGATGTCTTGTCAAAGCTGGCGAGCACAAAAAAGAAGGGAGGAAACAAATCCGTCATCCAGGAGATGCTTCTCGACCAAGCATCAAAAGAACTCCCCCAACCCTCGACGTAAACGTTATTGGCGACAACGACTGCTGGATGACCCCGGTCTACAACTACCTTGCCAAGGATGAACTACCATCCGACCCAAAGAAAGCCAGCATAGTCAGGCACAGAGCCTGTTCCTACATCTTATTTGAAAATAAGCTCTACCGGCGTGGGTTCTCCATTCCTCTCCTCAAATGCGTCAAGGAAAACATGGTCGCCCACGTGCTGCCAGAAATCCACGAAGGAATCAACGCCCAGTACCTCAGAGGAAGATCCCTCGCCAGGAAAGTTATACGAGCAGGGTATTACTGGTCGACCATGCAGCATGACGCGAAGGAACATGTGAAAAAATGTGACAAATTCCAGTGTCACGGGGACATGCATCTGGCACTGCCCAACAAGCTCAAAACAATGTCCTCCCCGTGGCCCTTTGCATGGTGGGGCCTGGAAATCCTAGGAGCGTTCGTCGTAGGATTAAATCAGAACAAATACCTAATAGTAGGCATGAACTATTTTACAAAATGGATAGAAGCAGAGGCTCTGGCCAAAATAACGGCCCAAAACATACTCCACTTCTACAAGCGAAACATTATTTCCCGCTTCGGCATTCCCCAAGCAATCGTCACCGACAACGGGACACAGTTCAAGGACAAAAATTTTCAGGAATTCTTCGCCAAGCTGGGGACTAAACAACACTTCGAGTCCGTCGAGCACCTGCAGATGAACATACAAGCCGAAGCAGCAAACAGGGTAATCCTGCGAGGTCTCAAGTTGAGACTGAACGAAGTTAAGAAACAATGGGTCGAGGAGCTATACACCGTGCTCTGGGCCTACCGAACTACGCCCAACTCTTCGACCGGGGAAACCCCCTGTCGCTCCCGGGATTTTCATCCAGGTACAAACGCGAAAGTGGCACGGAGGAAAGAAAGAGAGTCGCCAGCCAGGCATTTTTATCCCAAAGAAAGGGAAAGGTAATGCTGCACAAACCCGGGAGGAAGGAAAGAACGAGGTCTCGCGAACCAAAGAGAAATGGTAAGGGAGTCGGTTACGTGAAGGGAAGGTATTAGAACCCCTTCACGTCAGTCGTACTCGACGAGATCCACGCTTGAAGTACTGCTCAAAGGGTGATAGAAAAAGATGCTGGAAAAGGAATGGAAAGAGAACGAGAAACAAATGTAGGGAAAATAAAAGAAGTGCTCGAATGGGCCCTACCCCACTGCCTACGTATCTCATCGGGAACATGAGAACCAGAGCGACGTAGTTCCCCTCAACAAGGGTTGCTTTTGTTTGTGTTTTTTAATGGAAACGTCAGAGTGTGAGTCCCAGCAGTTAGGTGTTGCAGCTCGCTGTATGGAGACTTAGGCGTTACCTGTTTGCGGTAGAACGGACATGACGAGTCCTTAAGGAATAAAATGAAGGAGATGAGAAAATAATTTGTTTGTTTTTGTCTTTTAAGAAGAAGTGTTTTGATTATTTTGTGTTTACAACGCATATTGTATTTAAGTCTTTCACGTAGGATCGAATGCCTCGCATATCGACCCAAGACGGGATGTATGCTAAACATTCTAAGAAAGTGAGAGAAGACCCCTCACTATCTTATTCTCACATGAAAGGCTCAAATACAATATATGTTATGCCTTTATTAAGTGTTTTTGCTTTTTATTTTGAGATGAGAAAAAGAGAGACTCAAAGGTTAAGAAAGGTAAAAGTCTAAAGGGAGACTAATAATCCTATTTGTTATCATGCATGGATGATCCTAAAGGTTAAGTGTGGTTTGAAGGGAGTTATCCTAAAAAAAGAGGAGAAGAACATAAGAAGCAACTTACTTCCAAGGTAGAAGTTAAGTTGATCTTAAAGAGGGATGAAGAAGATTAAGCAAGCAAAGAAGCATTTAATCAGAAATTAATCAGAAATTAATCAAGATAATCCAAGTTAGAATTAAAATGCTAATTAAAACCAAGATTAAATTCTAAGTAAAAGAGTTAATCTAAAATTAAAAACTAATTCTAAAATTACTTCCTAATTAATTTCTAATTAAAATCAAATTCTAATTCTAAACTATAAACTAATTCTAAAGAAAATTAGTTCTAAAGCAAAACTAATATTAAAATTTAAATGAAAAATCTAATTAAAATCTAATTAAAATTCTAAATTCTAAAGTTAAAACTAAACATCAAAGTGAGTTAACCAAAATTATGATTAAGAATTAAAATCAAAACCAAAATTAAATTCTAATTCTCTAATTAAAATCTAATTAAAGTTCTAAATTCTAAAATGGTTATCCTAAGTTTATTAACTAAAACAATTAATAAAACCAACGATCAAAATCTAAACTAAAAACCTAAAATAAGGGTGCAATCAGCTGATTTGGGAATGTGGATTGAAATCAGGCGTATGGGCTGGTTTGTAGGCCCAAGTAAAATCCAATGCAGACAAAGGGTGGTGTAGTGAGCGATAATAGGGTGTGGTTAGCTCCCTGCGCTGGGCTTCTATGCCTTTGGCCCAACAACCTCTTCTTTAGCCAAAAAGGGGGTGTGCTAGTAGTTTGGGGCGTGGACAGCAGGTGCAGGTGTGTGGGCTTTTGTGTTAGGCCCGAAGTCCTCTTTCTTTGCAAACAGGGGGGTGTAACGAATGTTGTGGGAGTGTAGTGAGGAATCCGGCGCACAGGCCTTCAATCCCAGGCCCAAAATATTCAGTCCATGGCTAGGGGGTGCGAGAAAAGAAACGAAAGGTGTGGATAGAAAAAAAATTACATGGGCTCAAAGAACCCGGCCCAAAGCTGCCAAAATCTGAAGGAAAAAAAACCTAATTCTTAAAAGAGATAGGGATTCTCAGAAGAGAACACACACAACGGCTTCCCTGTTCTTCGCATCTTCTTCTTCATCAACCTTAGTCGCCGGCCGCCGTGACTCTCTTTCTGCACTTCATTGTTTCTACTCTCCACTCAACCTCGCCGGAAACAAACCAACTCCGTCGCGATCCCCCTACGTCAACTCCCTCCGTCTCAACTCAAACTCTCCCTCTCCTACTTTCCTCGCCGCCGTCATCATCTTCACTCAACCTTCAACAAATCGCCGCCACCAAAACGCCTATCTCTGCCCTCTAAACTCCACGATCCAAACCACGCCGCGCGCTCGTCTCCACTCTATCTTCGCGCGATCCAAAACAACAGCGATCTCCGCCATGCCGTGGATTCGCTTCGGCGGTGGCGAAGCCTCGGTTGCTACATCAAACTCAACCTAAGCTCTCTCCTTGCTCGATTCAATCTCAACCTAAACTACGCATCACAAGAAGATGCGATCCGGACAAGAAAACGCGGTTTGAACTACGTATCACGTCCAAGAGTCACCAAGGCTACAGAAAATTCAACTTCAATGAAAACGCGAAATTCAACGGAAAATCCACGTACCTACCGGAGAACCGTCTGGTGCGTCTTCAGATCGGAGAATACAAATGAAAACTAGAGGTAATATTGATTCTACTTCACTTATCCTTCGTTCTGATTCTTCTTCTCTATTATATGGATCATTGCTGAAGAATATTGATACAGAACTGATGATGATGATGACGCGACGTTGAGGTCAATTTTCTATAGGTATTGAATTGATGAGTTCTTGAATGAGTTGTTGAATTATTGCTTTGGATTACAGAATTTGATTTGTTTTTTGAATCTTCGGTTTCAATCTTCTTCTACTCGATTAAAGCTGGTGACATTGTGAATCATCGTTGTAGGTTTGTGAACGTGAGATGAAGAATGATGAACATTCATGGAGAAGGATGAAGGATCTGGAAGATGAAGTTTGGTACTGAATTCTGAAGTGTTGTGGTTTCTGGTGATTTTTCATTATCAAGATGAGGAAGACGCTGCATCTTTATAGGAGCTAAAGGAGGGTAGTTTAGGTTTTTCAGTTGAAATTCTATTATTCTGTTTGTTGGAAATTCTCTTGTGTAATTTTTCTGTTATGAATTCTCTTTTCTTTTCTTGTTAAAACTGTCAATTGACCACTGATGTGAATTCCTTTCTTTTTGTTTCTAGACTGATATGAGATATGAACTGTAATGAAGTCTTCTTTTCCTCAATGATTTTCCTGCTGCTAAAATAAATTTTCTGATGAGGAATTTTGTATCAAATTCGGTTTGCAAATCACCAATCTTTTGCACTTGTAATTTTTGTTCTTCTTCTATTATCCTGCTTTTTTCTAATATGTAAGGATGTGGGGCCTTGAAAGGGCTAATTGGACTTTCGAAGGGATATTGAACTGAACTTAAAACAAAAAGTGAATAAATGGATTTAAATAAAAATATGAGTTTGGATATAAATTTTGAATGGATATGGATATTAAATTTGGAATTAATGAAAATGGATATTAGATGGATATGGCTTAGAAAGAATGAACTAAAATGGATATTTAGATAAAAATTGGATTTGAAAATGGGAGGAATTTAGAATGAGAATTTGGATAAAAAATAAAAATGTGGACAAGATAAAAAGGTTTAGAAATTGGTTTAATGGTTTATAAAGTGGATGGTATCTCAATTTCCACGTAAGTCACATGATCAATCTTAACACGTGCAATCCGCATCAAGCTTCAGATCCAAAACAAATTCATATCCTTAATGGCTCCCCCATCTTCAATCAATAAACCCAGTCGACTTGAACACATGTAATTATAACCAATGATTTTCAGTTGACAACTGTCCACAAATTCAACCATGAATGAGAAACCATAATCCTTGTTGATATACACCCTGAAACCTGGTGAACCTCTGAATATGGGAAACACCGATAGCAAGAAAACTCTTCGATCCCATGTCTTAAAAGACCAATGCAATGATATGATTATGAGATATGACCTAATGAAGATGCAAATGAGTGAAGCATAAGCCATTGGTATAAGGTAAGGCAAATTTTGGGGTGCTACAGCTGCCCCTATTCAATCAACTTGGACCTGAATGGATGATAGCAACGGCTTTCAGACATTCAAGGTTGAAGGTGATTTAATACAAAAAGAACCGCAAAATTTGCAAACTGTGAGGAGAGAAAATATAAATTGGAGCCCAGTCACACTTCGTCAAAGGAATTTGACGGAAAGACAGTATACCCAGCGAACCACGTCGTCAAAGGGATTCGACAGAAAAAAATGGAACCCGGCTGAAGACCACATCGTCAAAGGGATTTGACGGCAAGAAGATTCGAACGAAGAAAGCACATCGTCAAAGGGGTTTGACGGAAAGACTTGAACGAAGAAAGCACGTCGTCAAAGGGTTGATGGAAAGAGAACACCTAATCGAAGGAAACACGTCGTCAAAGGGTTGACAGAAAGAAGACGCCTGACCGAGGAAACACGTCGTCAAAGGGTTGACGGAAAGGAGATGGAACCCAAAGAAACACTTCGTCAAAGGGGTTTGACGGGAAGGAAACCTGACCGAGGACACGTTGTCAAAGGGGTTTGACGGAAAGAAGACCTGACTGAAAGAACACTCCGTCAAAGGGGCTTGACGGAAAGACCTGACCGAATGAAACACATTGTCATAGGGATGACAGAAAGAAGACTCGGCCGAAGAAAGCACATCGTCAAAGGGGTTTGACGGAAAGACTTGACCGAAGGAAACACATCGTCAAAGGGGTTTGACGGAAAGAATACTCGATCAAACGAAGCACATCGTCAAAGGGGTTTGACGAAAAGAAGAGGGAACCCAAAAAAACACATTGTCATAGGGATGACAGAAAGAGGACTAGACCAAATGAAGCATGTTGTCATAGGGATGACAGAAAAAAGACCTGACCGAGGGAATACATTGTCATAGGGATGACAGAAGGAAGACCTAAAAAGGACACGTCGTCAAAGGGTTAACGGGAAGAAAAACATAACCGGAGAAAACACATCGTCAAAGGGGTTTGACGGAAAGAAAACTTGACCAAAGATAACACATTGTCATAGGGATGACAGAAAGAAGACCTGAAAAGGACACGTCGTCAAAGGGTTGACGGGAAGAAAAACATAACCGAAGAAAACACATCGTCAAAAGGGTTTGACGGAAAGAAAACTTGACCGAAGATAACACATTGTCATAGGGATGACAGAAACAAGACCTGATTGAAGGAGCACATCATCAAAGGGTTAACGAAAAGACAACTACCCAGAGAACCACATTATCATAGGGATGACAGAAAGAAGACTCGATCGAAGGAAACACATTGTCATGGGGATGACAGAAAGAAGATCTGAACGAAGATAACACACTGTCATAGGGATGACGGGAAGAAAATTCCACCGTAGGGATACATTGTCATGGGGGTGACAAAAAGAAACTCTGAACGAAGATAACACACTTTCATAGGGATGACAGGAAGAAAATTCCACCGTAGGGACACATTGTCATGGGGATGACAGAAAGGAAACATGTCCGAAGAAACACATCGTCATAGAAATGACGGAAAGGAAACTTGTTTTTGGAATGTCGTCATCAAAGGGTTGATGGACAAGGACTGATCGAGGGTAAGATCGACGTATGACCTACGACCCTGAAGAAAGGTAAGCAGAGGGGTAATTGTAATGTCTGCTGGGAATATGTCAGTGTCTTGACTGGAAATTGATTTGGGCCTTCGCGCATGGTACCAAATCTGGCTTATGCTTCGCATGCATATGTTTGAATTTTCTTTCTATGGCGTAATGCTCCATATCAAATGGAAATGCTACGCAATTTGAAGATGCAATGATCACTATATGCAAAATGCTGCGTATGCTCGGGCTGTTGGGGAAAGAAGAGTGTGCCAAGTATAATTGGACTTCGCTGGCAAGGACAGGTAAAACCTGATGGTGATAGTTTTCTCAAAGGAAAAATCTTTCTGGGTACCAATAGGGATTGGATTTTGAATGAAGTGCCAACAGGGATTGGACTTTTGTTTTAAAGGGGGCGCCCATAGGGATAGGGCTTCAGGTTTTTGAAAGATGCCAGCAAAGTGGGTTGTGGAAGGATGTCGAGCAAGGTTGGGCTTTAGATTTTCTGTTTGGTTTTACGAGGTTTTATGATATGCTATGCTAATGATATGCATGGTAATGATTATGCAATGATATGATATGTAACAGGAGCACTCCAGCAAAATAAATGCTGAAGAGACGAGGCCAACTCCGTTGGGGAAAACAAACTGAACCATCTTCAGGGTCATAAACTGCTCGAGATCCCAACTAAACCTCCATTCGGCCGAAAAGTATGAATAAAAAACTTCTGCTGGAGGAAGCATCCAAGGAGTCTGCTGAAGAAAAATGCCAATGACAATCGACCTTTGACTTGCTGGGGAAAGCTAACCACCACTCAAAAATCTGCTTGGGGATCAATGGTTGACGATATCAACTCTGCTAAGGGCCAAGATCAGACTTGGTCCTCTGTTGGAGGCTTGCCTTCTACCCTTACTCCGTCGGGGAAACGGAAACAAATTTACTGCACCAGGGAAGCACAAACCCAACACTCTTATCCTGTACAGGAATATGAACTCTTGCTGATGAGTAGTAAACTTCACCATCCTGGATAAGGGATAGCTAACTCCTGAAATCTTGTTGGGAAGAATAATCACCATCTTTATAATGCTCTGCTGAGTGATAAAACTTCAGCTATCTCTGCTGAGGAGAGAAACTCTACTGGGAACGTCGCGTGGCAGCTATCAACATGAGCCTTGCAGATGTGATATGGCAAAAAGAGGTGTCCCGATGAAGCAGAAACTCATAAAGGAACCTGTGAATAGACATGTCTTCAGGATATATCATGAAGATCTGACATAGATTGCCCTATGACTTTTGATTAACCGTCCTCCAGAGGGCAGGTGCTTTTGTGCTTTTGGGGTGGCCTGCCTCAGCCTTGAAATGATTTATGCGCCTGTCTGGTTGATCTGGGAAGGAATAACTCTGACTAGCTGACTTTTGAGAGATTTGCTGAATCTCGACTTGATCGCCCCAGATTAACTGACTCTTGGAATGAATAGCCTGTTTGATATGACTTGCCCTTGACTAACTAATCTCCGAGAGATTTCCTAAATCTTGACTTGATTGCTCCAGATTCTAAACACAATTGCCCCAGGTTAACCGAACTGCAGAGAGATTTCACAATGTAACTGCCCCGGGTTGGCAACTTCTTAGCACGAATTGCCGTGAAAGCACACACCCAACATAATCACTTGATAACACATCCCCTGTTACACTCATCCCCGGAGTTTTCAAGCATCTCACTTTGGCGGGATCAAAATTCTCGACTGATGTTCACTATGTAAGCCTTACTAGTGTCAAGTACATGTAAGTGAGCAGAAAATATTTATTCCAAGAATTAGAATTATAATGCAACACATATATTAATCTCAAAGTGTTTATCGAAAAGATATCGCCAATACCTGTGAACGAGTCACTGGTGAAGATGCGACACAAAAAATTTTAAATGGAAAATAGCATGCACATGCAATACCAACAAAAGTCTTTTAGCACAACTCATGGGAGTCAGGAACGCTATCTTATTGAAGGACGCCTTCAGAATAAACCCTGTTTCAATTAGGACTTTTAAGGGTTGTAATGTGGCCTGGTTCACGGTTTAAAAAAGGAAGGATATAAGGCTCAAAATTCTGTTTGTACCCACCCATTCTCCTTGATGTTCTCCAGTCCTACGTTCAGCTAATTCGACACAGGCGCTCACCTTTCAAAAAGATTAATGAATGGTATGAGGATGGTTAAGGAACCCACACGATTTGCAGAGTGACACTCACCCCTTTCGTCTTTGGCGTCTGTATTCACACGATTTGTTCTTTGCTCGAGAATTTTTCTTTTTGTCAGCCTTCTTTTTTCATTCTTTTGTTTTTCGAAATCCCTGATTTTCTCCTGGACTGATTCTTTTGAATCTTTCAATTTTGAAGTCCAGCGGGATGCCCTAACTTTTGCCTAATTGTTTTCCAGTTTTGACTTAGCGGGCTTTCTTTTTTCTTTTGATTCTTTATTTTTTTGAACAAATCGTGTGACACTAGTTTGTCTTGGAATGGTTGTGACTGCCTCACTCTTCAGTTGGTGAGGTATAATCCTCATGTAATGGATCCTTAAATGCACATTCCTTTTGAAATTTGAACGCTCAGTCAAATTAACTGACACCTACCCTGCCCTAGGTTAAGATTGAGGGTTTTTTTTCATTTTCAGAAAGAAACTCCTACTTCTAGGCTCAACAGGGTTTGACAAAGGTTTCACTCCCTTATATCTCCGGTGTTTAGGAATTTGAAACAATGCTTGTACATCCTCAACAGGGTCTTATTCAAAAGCATACAACCAAAGACTGTGCATTTTCATCTCATCATCCTCCCTCCAAGAGTTTAAACAAGACAGTTAATATTGCAGTGCATACCAACATTAAATGAGTGAATACGAATGAACTTTTTGAGAAAAACATATTTATTGCATGAAAATCATCATTCAAGAACAAACAAGTTTGTTACATGCAAACATTAACCAGTAATGAGAATTACAAATGAAAATGCAGTAAAGAAAATTGATGTTCGCCATTGCTGAGGAGGCTTGGCTCCGACTGGACTGATTGCTTCAAGAGATGTCTTTACGGTCTCAAGTGTTGACTTGGGAAGCTTTAGTTAATGTACAAATTGTCTTTAGTGAAAATGATAAACCCAGCGTCAATGAAATCTTGCACCTTGTGTCTGAATACCTTGCAATCTTCAATGGTATGCCCCTGTGTCCCTGAGTGGTACTCGCATCTAACACTCTTGTCATAATTTGGGGGAAGGGGATACGGAACAGGAGAAGCTTCCTTTAGCTCGATCAAAGAGTCTTGAAGTAAACGAGTAAGCAGATAATTGTAAGGAACAGTAATGGGATCAAACTTTCTCTCCTGCCTTCTGGACCTTTGTTGACTCTTCATATGATAGCTCTGTTGCCGATACCTACTTGTACCTTCCTCTCATTCGGGCGCTTTCCTCCTTAGACTTGGCTTAGGAACAGGCAACAGTTGAGGACGAGAAGATTCCAAGACCACATGTTGCGAGAAATGCTCCTGACTTGGTGCAACTTCAGGAGGGGAAACCGGGATATTCACTTCTTTCGTAGCAACAGGAGTAAGACCACCTTGTACGCTTACGCCGCCCGGCGTGAATTCAATTGCTTTCAAGTCGATCAGATCCTGGACCACATGATGAAAGGCTTTACATTTTTCCACATTATGCCTTGGCGCACCAGAGTGGAAATTGCAACGGGCATTTGCATTATAATCGAATGGGAGCTTTCCACGAGGAGGATTTATCGTCCGAAGTTCAACCAATTGGAGCTGAAGTAGATACCTCAATAGCTGAGCATAAGACATAGGAATTGGATCATAGATTCTATCAGCCTTCTTCGACTTTGGTGGATACTTCTTGGCCTTGGGGTTGTCTTGGGAGACGAGAGGTAACTGCTGATGAGGAAATTCTGGAACCCCAAGTTGTGCAGAAAATCTGTGAGGCACATCACTCTTTGGGAGGGATCCCTCAAACAATGGAGGAGAGACAATTCCAGCCACGACCTTAGGCATGGGAGTTTTATCTTTGCTTAACACACCTCTCACAACTTCCATAACCAGACTCATCTGAGTCTTCAGTTGGTGGACCTCCTCCTTCAACATTTTCTGGTATTGAATCAAAGCTTCCATGTCCCACATAAACTGTCCCATTTGGCTTCACATTTCCCTCAACTCTTCTTGAACCAGATCCATGGTCAACTTCTGAATGGCTTGAGCAGTTAAATCTGAAATTCTGAAGAAAACCAGACTAGGATAAGAATAACCAAGCCTCGAACACCTGTTATGCAAATGATTATGAAAATGCAATGTTATGAATGCAATAAGACATGGGATCAAAGCTTCCATATAATCTGAATAATCATTATGTTGTGCTGATGACTGAATAAGTTCATGAGTCTGTTCTGAAGAGAATACCGGAATAACTAGAATAACCAGAATACCAAGCTGATAAATCTACACTGATAGGAAAACCAAAGTACCAGGTAGGATGAAGGTTACGGTTACCTGCAAACCTGTAAACACCCGCCCATTATCAAATGTGGATACTAAAACGTGGGATCTTCAGTTTTAGATTCTCGATTTGAGAAGCAATAGTACATTCATCCTGATGGGTAAAATACTATCGCCAAACAAAGAGGTCGTCCACTGATTCCCCCAAAACAAAGGTAATCCTATGGCAAGTTCCCAGCATTGGGTCCTCGGATCGAGAATGTGTAATGGGTTTGCCATTTCTGGTCTGCCAATATCACATCTCTGGAGGAGAGGCGTTGCTGAGTCCTCGGGAAAAGGTCGCCAGAGTTGACAGCTTTCTAGGTTGACATTTTGAAATGCACAAGACGCGCAAATCATAACATCTCCCCAGAAAACCTCGTCTGGTTGTGGATTTCATATAAACCATACATACCAAGATGCTACGTAAGCCATACTACTTTCCACTCTAATCCTATGTGTGCACTCAAGCTTGTGTAATGGGCTTATCTCTCAGAATACCCATCCCGCCAAACAGAAAAACAGCGCAGCACAGTCCAGTATAACAATGAAATGAAAATGCAATAAATGCAGAAAATACAATAAATACAGTAAAGCAGTAATACAGTAAACGACAATATAATAAAATAGTAAAAATAGCATAATACAACTCCATAATAAACACCTAATGAAACAAAAACAGACAAACGCTAGGATTGACTCGCTTAAGGAGAAGGTTATCCCCAGCAAAGTCGTCAGCTGTCGCTCTCGGGATTTTCATCCAGGTACAAACGCGAAAGTGGCGCGGAGGAAAGAAAGAGAGTCGCCATCCAGGCATTTTTATCCCAAAGAAAGGGAAAGGTAATGCTACACAAACTCGGGAGGAAGGAAAGAACAAGGTCTCGCGAACCAAAGAGAACGGGTAAGGGAGTCAGTTACGTGAAGGGAAGGTATTAGCACCCCTTCACGGTCGTCGTACTCGACGGGATCCACGCTTGAAGTACTGCTCAAAGGGTGATAGAAAAAGATGCTGGAAAAAGGAATGGAAAGAGAACGAGAAACAAATGTAGGGAAAATAAAAGAAGTGCTCGAATGGGCCCTACCCCACTGCCTACGTATCTCATTGGGAACATGAGAATCAGAGCGACGTAGTTCCCCTCAACAAGGGTTGCTTTGTTTGTGTTTTTTAATGGAAACGTCAGAGTGTGCGTCCCAGCAGTTAGGTGTTGCAGCTCGTTGTATGGAGACTTAGGCGTTACCTGTTTGCGGTGGAACGGATATGACGAGTCCTTAAGGAATAGAATGAAGGAGATGAGAAGAGAATTTGTTTGTTTTTGTCTTTTAAGAAGAAGTGTTTTGATTATTTTGTGTTTACAACGCATATTGTATTTAAGTCTTTCACGTAGGATCGAATGCCTCGCATATCGACCCAAGACGGGACGTATGCTAAACATTCTAAGAAAGTGAGAGAAGACCCCTAACTATCTTATTCTCACATGAAAGGCTCAAATACAATATATGTTATCCCTTTATTAAGTGTTTTTGCTTTTTGTTTTGAGATGAGAAAAAGAGAGACTCAAAGGTTAAGAAAGGTAAAAGTCTAAAGGGAGACTAATAAACCTATTTGTTATCATGCATGGATGATCCTAAAGGTTAAGTGTGGTTTGAAGGGAGCTATCCTAAAAACAGAGGAGAAGAACATAAGAAGCAACTTACTTCCAAGATAGAAGTTAAGTTGATCTTAAAGAGGGATGAAGAAGATTAAGCAAGCCAAGAAGCATTTAATCAGAAATTAATCAAGATAATCCAAGTTAGAATTAAAATGCTAATTAAAAGCAAGATTAAATTCTAAGTAAAAGAGTTAATCTAAATTAAAAACTAATTCTAAAATTACTTCCTAATTAATTTCTAATTAAAATCAAATTCTAATTCTAAACTATAAACTAATTCTAAAGAAAATTAGTTCTAAAGAAAAACTAATATTAAAATTTAAATGAAAATTCTAATTAAAATCTAATTAAAGTTCTAAATTCTAAAGTTAAAACTAAACATCAAAGTGAGTTAATCAAAATTATGATTAAGAATTAAAATCAAAACCAAAATTAAATTCTAAATCTCTAATTAAAATCTAATTAAAGTTCTAAATTCTAAAATGGTTATCCTAAGTTTATTAACTAAAACAATTAATAAAACCAACGATCAAAATCTAAACTAAAAACTTAAAATAAGGGTGCAATCAGTAGATTTGGGAATGTGGATTGAAATCAGGCGTATGGGCTGGTTTGTAGGCCCAAGTAAAATCCAATGCAGACAAAGGGTGGTGTAGTGAGCGATAACAGGGTGTGGTTAGCTCCCTGCGCTGGGCTTCTATGCCTTTGGCCCAACAACCTCTTCTTTAGCCAAAAAGGGGGGTGTGCTAGTAGTTTGGGGCGTGGACAGCAGGTGCAGGTGTGTGGGCTTTTGTGTTAGGCCCGAAGTCCTCTTTCTTTGCAAACAAGGGGTGTAACGAATGCTGTGGGAGTGTAGTGAGGAATCCGACGCACAGGCCTTCAATGCGAGACCCAAAATCTTCAGTCCATGGCCAGGGGTGCGATAAAAGAAACGAAAGGTGTGGATAGAAAAACAATTACATGGGCTCAAAGAACCCGGCCCGAAGCTTCCAAAATCTGAAGGAAACAAAAACTAATTCTTAAAAGAGATAGGGATTCTCAGAAGAGAACACACACAACGGCTTCCCTGTTCTTCGCATCTTCTTCTTCATCAACCTTACCTGTTGTAGCGAGCGATTTTGGACGCGGTTCTTAAGCGCTGGTCGCTCTCTGCGGTTTGAGCTTTGACTACAGGTCGATTCATTTTTTATCCTATTGTGAGCTGAATAAGGAAGGGAAATAGATGTCTCCAATTAACCCTGCTTGCATACTGAGTTTAAACAGCGGTCTGTTAGGTTACGGATGCTATCAATGTGGGGGGCCTTTGTACTGGTTATTTGTATTTTCGCCAATACTGTTCTCTTTCTTTTTTTCCTGGGCAGAAGGTTTCTGGCGGGGAATAAGGATTAGGATATTAGGACTGGTGCTTTTGAATTACTGCTTTTGATTGACGAAGATATGGGATTTGGGTTTTTTGTTGATTGCGCTCGCTAAGATCTTTTCTTTCGATCTTATGCCTACGTATTCCCATTTACCGAAACAGGGAAATCAGAGCGTTCGTAGTTCCTCCTATTCTATGGGAGGAAATAGGTGTTTTGGTGTCTTGTTCAAAGCCCAAGACGTGAAGCGAAAGGTGGTTTGTATCTTGTTCAAAGCCCAAGATATGAAGCTGTAAAGTCTATTTGTGTCTTGCTCAAAGCCCAAGACGTGAAGCTGAAAGACCTCGACTTTAGAGAGAATTTGTCATCTCTAAAGGGGAGAAGGAGAATTACTTTAACTGGGATACGCGGATCCGAGCAATGCCATAATTTCCGAAGAAAGGGTTTTAACCTGAAGGAGAAGACTTTAACTCAGTGTAGAGCAATGCCATCTTTCCTTAGGAATTTCTCATGGTAAAAGAGGGACAGTGGCATGGATGTAGATGATCCAGAGGCTTGCCGCTTACAGCGATTAGATGAAAGGGAAGGAGTTGTTGATGTTTGTGTACTGTGAACGAGGCACAACTTTGGTGCTAAAAGGTTGATTGGATCAACCAGTGGTTTTCTTATACAAAGCCTGAGAGGAGGCTAATTTCCGCTAGGAAAATCATTATACAAAGCCTAAGAGGAGGCTATTTTGTGTCTCGTACAAAGCCCGAGAGAGAGGCTAAAAGATTTTGACCCAGTGGGGCATATCGTTATACAAAGCCTAAGAGGAGGCTAGCAAAGAGTTGACTCAGTTGGAGAATCTTTTATACTCAGTAAGAGAGTGTTTTTGTATCTCGTACAAAGCCCGAGAGATAGGCGAAAAGGTTATTTTGACTCCACTGGGGAGAATTTTGGTATCTCGTACGAAGCCCTAGATGGAGGCTATTGTAACTGTTTCAGGTGAGTGACAGATCCAATATACTGATTTAAAAGAGAAAATCAGTTCTTATATGAGCAACACTGTACTCAGGGATTTGATTTGAGGATCAGGAATATTTCCTTCTCTTTGAGGAAACGGGAAATCCAAAGGGTATTGAGACTGTCCGAGTCTGCGGGTTTCCTTCCTATTTAACGAAGGGTGCTTGAGAATGTCTTTGAGACTCAAGGAAGTTAGACTGTCCGTGTCTAGAGTTTTATCTTTTCGTACTATGCTTTGAGAAACAGTAGTAGACTCTATGAAAGGACTGTTCTATGAGGATGACTAGGTTCTGTTCCTATACCTCTAGGAGGTCGTCGGGACAATTTGTACGAAGCCCAAGAGGAGGCTGGAAACTTTTAAGAAGCCGACGGGTCCTTGTACGAAGCCCAAGAGGGGGCTATCATTCCCGGAGGAAGAGATCATTATACGAAGCCTAAGAGGAGGCTGTGAATACTTCTAAGAAGCCGTAGGGTCCTTGAATAATGCCCAAGAGGAGGCCGATGCTTTTAAGAAGCCCGTGGGTCTATCATCTCCTTTCCATTAGGAGAGATAACTCTTTTAAAGATGCAAACCACTGGTAAACGTGCGAGGTTTACTATCCAGCGACTTTTAGCTTTTAAAGAGGGTTCCTTAGTTAAGGTCCAAGATTATGACCGTAGTGGGTACCCAAACCCCGAGACATTCAAGGCAAGCAATCCACAAGGAATAGATCAAGTCAGGAAAGTTCGAGAATTGGGAAGAAACTCAAAGATGCCATTCACGGAGAATACATTCATCTTGGGGAGTAGAGCTTCTTGACGATTCCTAAGGAGGACAGCCGAAGAGAAGACTGTATCTGGTGCTCCTATTGGGGATCTAGGCGTCTATTTCTACGAATAAGTGAAACGGCATCACCTAGTTCTAGACGTAGTTGCCGGGGAAACTCGAAATATCTATACTATTATTACACAGTAGATATGAGTTTATGAAAGGAGACTTACAGTGAGCAGCCCCACAATACAGTTTATAATATGAAAGCAGTAAATGAAAGCGATAACCACTTACTCGGTTGTAGTGCTTCCATGTTGTTTGGTTAGTTGTTCAACAAAGAAAGATTAAAAACAACAATATATTCAAAATCAAAGGAGAAAGTGCTTTGAAAAAGAAAGATTTGGGGCTTACAGCTCAAGGAGAGGCCTAGGGTTTTATCAGTGAGCGCACCGTTTGACTTTGTACAGCGGGACTTATACACGTGACTGGGGCCCAAAAAGGTTTTCTGTACAAAGGGATGGGTCTTACACTCTCTCAAGAGGCCCAAAAAGGTTTAAAGAAAATAGAGGGGCTTATAACACGAGGGTAGGCCCAAATGATTTTTCGTTTAAAAATGGTGATCGCGCCGAGGTTTTCTTTTAACGCAGAGGGACTTATACAATAAGTGAGGCCCAAAATGTTTTGGTTAAAAGGGGGATTGGGTCTTACACTATATTAGAGGCCCAAAGTGTTTTGAATGGGACTTATAGCTCAAGGAGAGGCCCAGATGGTTTTTATTTTTAAACGGGCGACGATCGCGCCGTTTACTTGTACAGAGGGACTTATACAATGAGTGAGGCCCAAAAAGTTTTTGTACAAGGGGGGATGGGTCTTACACTCTCTCAAGAGGCCCAAAAAGTTTTTGAAGAAAAATAAATGGGTCTTACTACTCGAGGATAGGCCCAAATGATTTTTTAAAAGGCGACGATCGCGCCGTTTGTTTTCTGACGGTATCGGGACTTATACAATAAGTGAGGCCCAAAGATGATTTGGTCAAAAAAAGGATTGGGTCTTACACTCTAATAGAGGCCCAAAGTGTTTTGAAAATGATTTATGAGGGTTGAATTAATCCAAAACCCTAATTTGTTTTCAAAATGTATTTAATTGAATAAAAATTCAATTAAAATTATCAAAAATTGTTTAACACATGGAAAACAAATTGTGATCTTGGATTAATGCTTCAAAAATTAAGTATTGACCTACAAAATAATTAGAAAGCATTAAAAGTTGCAAAATCAATGTAGAAAAAATATTTAAAATGCCAAAAACAATCAAAATATTAATTCTTTACAAAAATATCAATTATATGAAATAAATAATATTTTTGGGATTTTTTGATAAAATAAAATATTTTAACATTTTTGTGAATTATTAAAAAAAGAATCAACTCAAAATCATTAAAACTCAGAGAGAAATTAATTTTTGAATCAATTAAACAAAATCACAAAATTCAAATATTCAAATTATTCAAAAATGGCGCCAAGAACAGCTGAAGAACACGCGCGTGTTCTTGGTTTCTCAGATTTGCGTTTTCTATCCAATCTCCATGAATACGTAATCATATCATGCAATCCACATATCATTATGCTCGTCTCAACCTCACGATCATGTCTATGTACTTTAATTTCATTTAAATTAAACATACAACAAGAAATCACGAAGAAACCTCAAGAACCCTAATTTCTGCATGAAGGCTAGGATTTTTGATACATGATTCAAACAATGCAATTAATTGAGGGAAAACATTCCATGCATGATTATGAACATATGGCCAAATTATTGTGCGAGGAAATATGCATAGATTGAGAGATGACCAAGTATGTGCTTACCTCCAAGTCGTGACAGCAAGAGCAGATGTGATTTTGAGTTGGAGGTGTTACAGACAAGTTGTGATGATCTGAACAGCTTCCCTACACCCTATGGATTGTGTTTGAACACTTGGATTGAATTGAAATGGACTGGATCAGTTTATGGCATCTCAGCTGCACCTTGTTTGAAAATTTGAGCAACCAGCTGGTGATTTCATGAAATTGATGTTTCAGAAGTTATGTGAGTGTTTGATCAGCTCATATGTGATGTATGTGAGGTGTGTGAGTGATTGGTTTTTGCAGAATTGCTCTTAAACTCAAAACCCGATAGCTACCTTGCTAAGAAAGGCATTTTTGCCAAGAGAAAGAGATTTTGAGGAAAGCATCTGTTAGATGGCTTTGGTGTACTTAAACTGACCACAATTGAGCTCTATTTATAGTAGAGCAAGTTTGTTTTGCAAGGAATAGTGCATGGCAGCTGGTAAGTAGGTTTGGCCAATGTTGGCAAATGAAAATCCAAGTCTCCTCTAGCCATTGACTAGAGGTTAGGGCACAGAGCTTTGGTCCACTTGGTCTTGGATAAGTCTTGACTGATTTCAGATGAGAATGGCTCAGTCCATGCCACCTTGATAGTTCCATTGAATGCCTAAATCCAAATTTGGAGTCTTGTCCCTATTTTGGCAACTCTAGGTTCAACATGCTATTTCTTGTTCCATGGACTTTGGAGGCTTGGCTCAGTGATTGTCCCCTTTGGATTCAATCCTCAGAGGTGTCCAAGTGGATAGGAACTATTGAATTTGGCTGATTTTGGCAAATTGAGCAAAATTGCAAATTCTGCCTTGCCTTGGCAGATTTCAGCAAGGCAACTTGGCAATGTTGTATCTCATGGTGTAGGTTGAATTTGGCAATGTTCTTGGCCATTTTGGAAAGCTCTTACATGATACAACAACTGTTTGAACAAGTTTGGTTTTGATCTCTTTTGATTCCAAGTGAAAAATCCCCCTACATTTGGCAAAAAGTGAAGGCAAATTCTGACTTAGTGAAAATTTCACTAAGTGTTGGAAAAAGTGACATTTTCACTTTTCAGCCACTTTGATCACTCCATAACTCAAAATCCTTAATGAATTGGAATGACTTGTAGTTGAAGTTTTTGTAGGTGATAATGAGGGCTACAAATCCATCTTTGGATGAGAAAAAATGGCCTTGTGGTTTAGGAGTTATGGTCCTCCAAAGTTGGTACCTTTGCCACTTTATTTTTAACTTAGAAAAATTTCTAAGTTTTATGGTTACCCCTTTTACAAGTTATCTCACTTTTCTTGATTTTTCTTGATGAATGATGATTCAAATCATACATTAACATCATTTTAGGGTTAAAAATCCATTTTGGTGAAAAATCTCAAAAAGTCAAAGTTGACTTTTGTGCACAGTTGACTTTTTATCAGATGAATTCCAAACTGTGCAATTCTTCAGGAAATCATGTCCTTGACCTAAATCAAACTTGATGGACATGTTCCATGGGTGTCATAGGGTATATTCAATCATGTATTAGGGTTTGGGAGCATGTCTTGGTCAAAAGTCAAAGTTACAGTTGACTTTTCCCTTAAAACCCAAATTGTGGTGCAGATGGAAATGAGACTTGTTGCTCAAGCTTCTTGGATCAATCCATTGTTCCAAATGGATCAATATGGTGTAGTAGAGACCCTCAAATCATCTCTTGAGGTCTTGGCTCATGGTTTGTCCCAAAAGTCAACTTAGGGGTGAATTAGGTCAAGAAACCCTAATTCCTGATTTTTGATGAATGCATCCCCTGAGGCAAAATTGACTTGATGCATGGGTTCATGAGGTTCCATGAAGCATATTAGGTCATGTTTTGGATCATTGCCTTGTGCCCGGATGAAAATTTCCATCTGGAGGCCCTGGTCGACCAAAACCCTAATTTGGTGACACTGTCGATCTTGAGACTTGATCCACCTAGAAGGGAGCAGCCTTGTGCTTAATCCATGAAGTGGGAGTCCTTTTTGATCCATTGTGGATGTTTAAGAGATTAGACAAGTTGAAGATCATGTCATTTCTTGATTGATCCTTTGTCTAAGCACTCAGAGAGGGCTTGAAACCCTAATTTTGATTGTATTGGATGCTCACCCATCTTTGGGGAGACTGATGAAGCATGATGGTTCATCCATATTGTGATGATGATTTTCACAATGATGGGAAATCTAAGTGGTCAAAATTTGGGGTATTACAGATGCCCCTATTTAATCTTCTTGGACCCGAAGGTGTGAATGACGAAGGGATTCGGGCATTCGGGGTGCAAGAGGATTAAATATCGGAATATCCGAAATTTTGATGGTGGTTATGAATGGTAGCTTACGCATTCATCTTCTTTAGCTAAGCGATGATGCTTAGAAAAGGTAAACTTCCCCTCGATCCTGGTCTTCAGCCAAGGAACTGGTCTCAGTTTTCTTTTGAAATAAACCTCCCCTCGTTCTTGGTTTCCTACCAAGGAACTGGTCTTAGTTTCTGATTTAAACTTCCCCTCGATCCTGGTTTCTTACCAAGGAACTGGTCTTAGTTTTTGATTTGAACTTCCCCTCGATCCTGGTTTCTTACCAAGGAACTGGTCTTAGTTTCTGATTTAAACTTCCCCTCGATCCTGGTTTTCTACCAAGAACTGGTCTTAGTTTCTTTTGTCAATAAACTTTCTTGACAAGGGACGCTATTCATAGCGGCTTTCCTCAAACTTCTCGCCGAATTTTCCTGGGGAGATGCCATTTGAGTGGAAAAAGTTTTGATGTCAGACTTGCTGGGGAACCCAGTCGTCTGAGTTGTAGAGTTGTACAAACTTCTCTGTTTTGGAGACGCCATTTGTCGATTCTACTGGGGAAAGCGAGTCTCTTGAGAGACTGTTTTCGTTTGGGATCTTTCATCATACTTTTCTCGGGATCTTCCCGGAGAAACGCCATATGATGGGGTCCAATTTTGTGGGGACGATGACCTTTTCATCAGCGGTCCTTTCGGAGCAAAACTGGCATGCTGCCGAATCTCTGATCACGAGGCTTTCTCTGTGGATTTTCCTTAATCCGGGAAAGCAAGGATATCATCTTCAATGGCGAAGAGTGATGTTTATTGAGAGTTTTCTCTGGCTTTCCAGAGGTTCAAGTTATCAAAGTGGCCAAGTGTCGACTCTGATCTAAAGATACACTGGTGGCGAGATTGTGCAGACGCAACACTTCCTGACGAGGAAAGAACTGACAAACTCGATTGAGAAAACTGCTTATCACTAGGGGACAAGACTGACTCAAGTGATAGTGATGCAATACGAAATGCGAACGCAAATAAAATGCATGAAGTATGTATGTATATGCTGACAAAACAGACGCGACATACAGACTAATGGATGAACACAATTGGATACTCGGCCATCGCGGGGCGAAGAAGTACCGTTGATTCAAAATAGCAATTCCACCTTGCTTAGGAGAGATAGTCCCGTTGGGAGCTATGTTGATCGGGCTTAGGAGATGAGAACTCGGCCGAGGCTGTCAGACGAAACAAGGTCTCTGACACAGTTGATCCTTCATTCAGGCGAACTGATTTAGAAGGAGTACTTTGATTCTGCACTTTGAAGTTCGCTTACTTCGGGAGAAGCGATCGATGTTTTTCTGATGTTCAACAGTCAAAAGAAATGCCATCTTTAATTTAAAAGCAGAAAAAGTTTTAACAAGTAAATTCATTTTTGTTTTATTTCAAGAATCGCTGCTTAAGTTTAAACAACGTCGTTCTGTAAAGCTAAAACAAGCAAGAATTTCAAACAAAAGCACAAGGGCTCAAATTTTATTGATAAGAAGGAGATCAGCCAAACGCGTGATTCCAAAGAGTATATACAAAGTTAGAAAACGGTAATTTACAGGGAAAAGGGCTACGTTGAAACATAACGACCACTATCCTTCTACCAACTTTGAGTTCGGGACATCCTGAGCTTCCGTCGAAGATGACCTTTGACTGGAGATTTCCTCCGATAGATGATGTTGTAACTGCTGCTGAGGGACTTGCCTCTGTTGAACATAGTTACTTGCCATTATCCCTAACTTTTGCCTGGATTGTACCATGAGATTTCCAATCCATCGGGATGATTCTTTTTTTTTCATGTCTCTAACTTTTGCCTGGACCGCCCTTTCGGGTTTTCAATCCACCGAGACGTTTTTTTTTTAGTTTAGGCGAAGTATTTCTTGACTACATCAACATTCGTGGGGTAGGTAAATTCCTCTCCGTCCATGATTGCAAGTCTCAAGGCACCGCCTGAGAAAGCTTTCGTGACCACATAGGGGCCATCATAATTCGGGGTCCATTTGCCCCGGGAATCAGTGAGAAATGATTGTATCTTCTTGAGCACAAGGTCTCCTTTCCTGAAGACACGAGGTCGGACCTTTTTGTCAAATGCCTTCTTCATTCTCTGTTGATACAACTGACCGTGGCATAGTGCCGTGATTCTCTTTTCTTCGATCAGGTTTAGTTCGTCGTGTCGATTTTGACACCATTCAGCTTCGGTGAGCTTAGCTTCCATCAATACCCGGATTGATGGGATCTCTACTTCTATGGGGAGAACTGCCTCCATGCCATATATTAGAGAGAAAGGGGTTGCCCCTGTTGAAGTGCGGACAGATGTTCGATAACCGTGAAGAGCAAAGGGTAGCATCTCGTGCCAGTCATTGTAGGTTACAGCCATTTTTTGAACGATCTTCTTGATGTTCTTGTTAGCTGCTTCTACCGCTCCGTTCATCTTGGGTCGGTAGGGAGATGAGTTATGGTGTTCAATCTTGAACTCTGCGCATAACTCTTTCATCATCTTATTGTTCAAGTTAGATCCATTATCAGTAATGATCTCGCTTGGAACACCATAACGGCAGATGATATTGTTTTTGATAAATCGGACCACCACTTGTCGGGTTACATTAGCGAATGACGCTGCTTCGACCCACTTGGTGAAGTAGTCAATGGCTACTAGGATGAACCGATGTCCGTTTGAAGCCTTGGGCTCAATCATGCCAATCATGTCGATTCCCCATATCGAGAATGGCCATGGGGAAGAAAGAACTTTGAGATGTGATGGCGGTACATGAATTTTGTCGGAGTATATCTGACACTTGTGACACCTCCTCATGTACTTGTAGCAGTCGGATTCCATGGTCAACCAATAGTACCCTGCTCTCAGAATTTTTCTCGCCATTGTGTGTCCGTTGGCATGAGTGCCAAAGGATCCTTCATGAATTTCTTTCATGAGCATGTCTGCTTCTGGTCTGTCGACGCATCGGAGCAAGACCATGTCAAAATTTCTCTTATAAAGAGTGTCACCGCCCAGGAAGAAGTTTCCAGCCAATCTTCTGAGGGTTTTCCTGTCTTTTCTGAGTGCCCCAGATGGGTACTCTTGTTTCTGAAGGAAGCATTTGATATCGTGATACCAAGGTCTGTCGTCTATAACTGCTTCAATCGCGAAGATGTAAGCGGACTGTTCAAGGCGCATGATGTCGATCTTAGGTATGTCATTCCATCGACCTACACTAATCATGGAAGAGAGAGTGGCTAATGCGTCAGCCATGTGATTCTCATCACGAGGGATGTGATGAAAGTCGACTCTGTTGAAGAAGGGTAACAACCTCCTTGCATAGTCTTTGTAAGGAATCAATCCTGATTGGTATGTGTTCCAATCTCCTTTTATCTGGTTAATAACCAGGGCTGAGTCGCCGTATACGTCCAAGTTTTTGATCCTTAAATCAATTGCTTCTTCGAGACCCATGATACATGCTTCGTATTCGGCCTCGTTGTTCGTACATTTGAACGTAAGTTTGGCAGTGAAAGGAATGTGGCAACCCTGAGGGGTAACAATGATTGCCCCAATTCCGTTTCCATAATGATTAACTGCTCCGTCAAAGATAAGTCCCCACTGGGAACCTGGTTCTGGCCCTTCATTGGGTAGTGGTTCATCACAATCTTTCATTTTTAGATACATGACATCTTCGTCTGGGAAGTCAAACCCGATTGATTCCTGATCGTCAATCGGCTGATGGGCCAAATGATCGGCTAAAATACTTCCCATAATGGCTTTCTGAGCATGGTACTCTATGTCATATTCTGATAGTAACATCTGCCAACGGGAAATCCTTCCCGTGAGAGCAGTTTTTTCGAAAACGTACTTGATTGGATCCATTTCGGAGACCAACCAAGTAGTATGATGAATCATGTACTGGCGAAGACGTTTGGCTGCCCAAGCCAAAGCGCAACAAGTTTTCTCAAGCATTGTGTACCGTGTTTCGCAGTCGGTGAATTTCTTGCTTAGATAGTAAATGGCAGACTCTTTCCTTTTAGTTTCGTCTTGTTGGCCAAGTACACATCCCATTGAGTCCTCTAGGACTGTGAGGTAAATGATCAGTGGTCTTCCTTCCACTGGAGGTGATAGAATCGGAGGATTCAACAAATATTCCTTAATACTGTCGAAGGCAGTTTGGCAGTCTTCTGACCAAACGCAATCCTGGTTCTTTTTCAATAACTTGAAAATCGGCGCACAAGTGGCGGTCATAAGGAATATGACTCTGGAGATGTAGTTCAAACGTCCCAGGAATCCTCTGACTTGTTTTTCAGTTTTTGGAGAAGGCATTTCTTGAATGGCCTTGACCTTGTCAGGATCAACCTCAATCCCTTTCTGGCTGACGATGAACCCTAGTAGTTTCCCTGAACGAACACCGAAGGTGCACTTGTTGGGATTCAAGCGGAGCTTGAATTTTCTTAGACGTTCGAACAATTTTGACAGATGTTCAACATGCTCATCCTCTGTTCTTGATTTTGCAATCAAATCATCGACATATACCTCGATTTCTTTGTGTATCATGTCATGAAACAGAGTAGTCATGGCCCTTTGATAGGTTGCCCCGACATTCTTCAAACCGAACAGCATTACCTTGTAACAAAAGGTACCCCATGGGGTAATGAACGAAGTTTTCTCCATGTCTTTCGGCGCCATTTTGATCTGGTTATAGCCCGAGAATCCATCCATGAAGGAGAATACTTTGAACTTTGCTGTGCTGTCAACCAGCATGTCAATGTGTGGTAAAGGAAAGTTGTCCTTTGGACTTACCTTGTTCAGATCTCTGTAATCAACACACATTCTGACCCTTCCGTCCTTTTTGGGAATGGGTACGATGTTGGCTAACCATTGAGGATATTCAGATGTAGCGAGGAAACCCGCGTCGATCTGTTTTTGTACCTCCTCTTTGATTTTGATGGCCATGTCCGGGTGAGTGCGTCTCAACCTTTGCTTTACTGGCGGACATTCCGATCTCAACGGTAAGCGATGTTCCACGATGCTAGTATCCAACCCTGGCATATCCTGATAGGACCAAGCGAACACATCGGGGAATTCTTTAAGAAGCTTTATCAAACCCTCTCTGGCAGTTGGACTGAGCAGTGCTCCGATCCTGATTTCTTTTCTCTCTTTTTCTGAACCCAAGTTTACCGTTTCCAATGGCTCTTTGTGAGGTTCAATGGACCTTTCCTCTTGTCTGAGTAATCGGGAGATCTCTTCTGGAATTTTTTTGTCATTTTCTTCTTCAGCCTCGAATATCGGGAACTCAAAGTTGGAAGAAGGCATCGGATCGTATGTTTCAACGGGGTATAAAACAAGCAATCTCCATGACGTGATGATTCGTGTTTAGAAGAGATAGAGAAAATGCAAGTGTGTGCAGTGTTTTGATTTTACTGCTTGTTTTTATTATTGAATTGTTTTTTAGGATTACCATTTTCTGAAAAAGCAAAAAGAGAAAACAGCAATTAATGCGGAAATTACAGAACGACGTTATTTTATTAATGAACAAGTCGAATCTTGAAACTACAGCCCTATAAAACAAAACTCTGTCGCTTTGGACAAAGCGAAGAGGGAAATTTACAGAAAGCGAGCCCTATCAAAACATCTGTTTCACCTGGGCAGGGTGAAAGGTTAAAGATGGCAATTATTTTGACTGATGAACGACCTTTGGAACCTCGACAGCAACCCATTGGCGGCGAACTCCTCGGTGAATCACAAAGTCAGGCACCTTCCTTGATTTATCTTCAGAAATGACGCTGATTTCTGTTGGAGCAGGATCGTTGGAATCTGTCTCCCAAACAAAATTGTCGTAGGAGGATTCCTCTGTTGCATTTTGCATAGCATTTGTGCTCTCAGCTGTATCTCCCCATCCAGTTGACTGGATATCTTCGAGCCTGATACGAGAGCTTTCGGGAGCAGTGTACTTGACCATGAAGTCGTACTTTCCACTTGGTTGTCCCAAAGTGTCCCAAACTTCTTTGGAACTGGAGAAGTCATCCCTCTGGATGACGTTGACTTCAGGAAAAGCATAGTTGATGAATTCTAGTCCTGCAAACGTTGCGAATTCATCTTCATGTTGAGTAGTTTCTGAATGACCTGAGTGTTGATCCCATGACATGGTGGGGACACAGGTATTCTGTTCAATGACGCTCAGCTGAGTTTCATTACTCGGCTGACTTTCTTGCCCCAAGTTTCCTGGGTAAGGCTGCCACATTGGCAGACCATCCATCGGGCGATAGTAATTGCGGTCAAAGTTGTCTTTCATCAGAGTGTCCTCCTCTAATGAATTTGGCGGAGCACGGCATCCTTCCGGATCACAATCTCCGTAGATCATTTCGACATCTGATCTTGGTATAAATCTCGGACTTTCTGTAGGAAATCAAAAAGGCATAGGCACCTCTTCCTGAGACATATAGTCGTCCTTGTTAAGGTGGGACTTCCATTCTTCATCTGTGTCGGAGGGATCTTCCTCATTGATAGCATGAACTGTCTGAGACACTGGGTGAAGAAAACCTCCACTGTGGAAGAAGTTTTGAAGGGGATGAAGACTTTCATCGTTGGCGGCTGTCTGAGTACAGGTTGCAGAAAAACCAAGACCCTTCTTTGTTTTATTGTCAATAGGAATGACAAGCCATCCCCATCCTGTCGTATCGGTACTCTCGACCGCTTTGATAGCATCTTTGTATGAAGAAATTGAAGTTCCTTCTTCGGATTGATCGTTCTTGTTCACCGATAGTGCTTGGAACTGAGTTCCAATAACCTCCTCGGGTTCTACACAAGCAGATGATGATAAGTTGCTTACAAGCAAGGCTTGTTCCCCACAAATCGTGACAAGTTGATCGTTCTTGACGAACTTTAGCTTTTGGTGGAGGGTTGAAGTAACCGCTACAGCCTGATGTATCCAAGGTCTTCCTAATAAACAACTATACGTTGCCCGGATGTCCATGACCTGGAAAGTGATTTGGAAAGTGTGAGGACCAATAGTTATGGGAAGATCCACTTCGCCGATAACTGTTTTTCTGGATCCGTCGAATGCTTTGACGACGACCTCGCTGACTCTCATCGGAGGGCCCTTGAATGATAATTGCGTCAAAGTGGACTTCGGCATAACATTCGGGGCTGACCCTGTGTCTACCAGTACGTTGGCTAAAGCATCGCCCTGGCAGTTAACTGTAATGTTGAGCGCCATGTTATGACGATGACCCTCTTCAGGTAATTCCTCATCACTAAATCCCAAATTATTGCAGGAAGTGATGTTAGAGACAATGCTATCGAATTGTCTGATTGTTACATCCTGTTCCATAAAGGCTTGCTCCAAGACTTTCTGTAGAGCCTCTCTGTGTGCTTCTGAACTGAGTAACAGTGATAATACTGAGATCTTTGAAGGAGTCTGTAACAGTTGATCAACAATGTTATATTCACTCCTTTGGATGAGCTTTAGCATCTCATCTTTGTCTTTTGAAAAGTCGGGATTACCAGATTGACCGACTGGTGGATCAGGAATTTCCGCCTGAAGTTCCTTTTCTTTGTTGGATTCTCCAACCCCTCGGTTGAAGACTCGACCGCTCCGTGTTACACGACTGATGTCTGCAATATTCACGACGGAGGGTAATGGAATTTCCTTTCCATTCTCGATTATTGTTGCACCGTATTTGTAAGGGATTGCCTTAGTTGATTCATACGGTAGTGGCCCCGGTAGATAGATAACTATGGGAACCTTCTGATTTTTCTGACCATCATAAGTAATCTCGATCCGTTCCCGGTTGGGAGCTCTAGATTCGTCAAGTAGAGGGATGATGGCAAAAACATCCTTGGTCTGGTGATGACCAGAGATCGTGACAACATCCTCAACTTGATCGGCAAGGTAGTTCGGCGACCAAATGATGGGTCCTGAACCTGGATATGGATGAATTTCTCCATGATCGATCTGACCCTGAAGAGCTGCTCTCACAAGGTAACATCCTTGGTTATTTTCCAAAAAGACGCTACAACTGTCATAGTTGTGTGGTGGCACCTGGCCACGCCCACTTTGAATGCAATGTAACCTCACTAGGTTACCTTCCATTGATCGGACATCCTGACTTTGACGACGAGTAGAATTCCTGTCATTGATACTAATCTGCTGAGTATCTTCGTCCATATAGATTGGCATCCACCAGTGATTTAACAAGTGCTGAAGTGCCTCCTGGACAAGGGTACAACCTCGATCGTTTTCACAACCCGCTTTACAGCTTTGATAGTCATGTGATATTAAGAATCCGAGTCGGACCTGCTTAGCATGTAACTCTACCAGGTTGGTATTCATCACGCGAATGTCAAAGATCTGAACCATGTTGATTTGATAGGAGTTCCTATCATGGTAGTCTTGGATCCATCCAAGATCCATCTGACGCTGGAGGGCCTCTTGTATGAAAGAGCATCCCTGTTTGTTTACCGAGCAAATTAGACAGGAACTGTAATCGTGCCGCGGCAGATTATGATACTGGCTTTGGCATGAGTGCATCGCCACCAAGTTGACATTCATTGCACGGATGTCGTGGTTCTGAATGACGTTGGAATTCGTGTAAACCATGTTAACTCCACGAACTCGGTGCTCTTGGATCCATCCGAGATCCATCTGTTCCTGTAGAGCTGATTGCACTACCGAACATCCTTGGTTATCTTTAGAGCAGATATCACACTGGTGATAGTTATGAGGTGGCACATGGCCATATCTACTCTGTCTACAATGCATCTTGACCAGATTGGTCTTTAACAAGAGTACATCGTGAATTTGATAGACATTGTTAGTCTCTTTCTCAATTAGATTGACTGCAGCCTTCTCGTGTTGAGGCAGCGGGTTCGTAAGAACATTAGGATTCGTATCTTTGAAAGATAAGAGCCCGCTCCTAACAAGATTTTGCACGTCGGATTTGAAATTGAGACAAGTCTCAATGTTATGCCCAGAACCTCCTTGATGATAAGGGCATGTTTGATCCGCTTTAAACCAAAAAGGCGGATTTTCCGGAACTGAAAGGGGAGACTTAGTCTAAATGTGCCCCTTAGCCAGCAGTAACAGAAACAGCTCTGCGTACGTTACGGGTATAGGATCAAATCCTGGTGGCCGTGTTGTACGGTTGTTGTTATATGGAGGACGAGCCTGCTGAAGAGGCTGTTGTGTCCTTTGTTGGTCAGGTTGGCTCTGCACAATCTGAGGTTGATACATAGGAACAGGCACGAGGCCGATAGCAGGAGTAACAGCTGCTACTGGCTGATAACGACACCTTTGCTTTCCGAGAGAGATATTCCCAATATCTTGCTCTTTTTTCTTAGGGAGAGCACTACCGTATTTTTTAGTACCACTCGTTGATCCAGTGTCTTTTACCAAACGTCCTTCTCGGACGGCTTCCTCAAGACGTACACCCATGCCGACCATTTCGGTGAAATCACTGGGTGCACTGGCAACCATTCGGTCATAGTAAAATGAGCTTAAGGTCTTTAAGAAGATTTTTGTCATCTCTTTTTCCTCAAGAGGTGGACAAATTTAAGCGACAATTTCACGCCACCTTTGAGCATACTCCTTAAAGGTTTCCTTTTCCTTTTGCGACATTGATCTGAGTTGATCTCTGTCGGGTGCCATGTCCAAATTGTATTTGTATTGTTGGACGAAGGCAGTACCAAGATCTCTGAAAGTACTGATCGTAGTACGGTTTAAACCCATGTACCATTTGAGTGCGGCATCGGTTAAACTATCCTGGAAGTAGTGAATCAGCAGGTCCTGATTCTCCGTCTGGGCTGACATCCGCCGAGCGTACATCACCAGATGGCTCTGAGGGCAAGAGTTACCCTTGTATTTTTCAAAGTCGGGCACTTGGAACTTGTGCGGGACTTTTACATTTGGGACCAAGCAGAGGTCTGCGGCGTCTTTTCAAAATAGATCCTGACCGCGAATGGCTTGCAGCTCTTTCTGCATTTCCAAGAACTGTTCCTGGAATTCATCCATTCTGTCAAACATAGTTTCCTTCTTACCAGAAGGTGTCTGTGGAACCTGTCCTTCTGGGACAGTGTGCACCACAGGGGGTGGTACCGTGACTACGGCAGTAAGTCTTGGCGCCTCCCGAAGTTTGTAACCTTCAGGAGTCTTGAGTATGCCCTTGGCATCTTCGCTTTCCCGAAGTTTGTAACCTTCAGGCCCAGCGGCTTCTGTTGCGATTCCCTGATCTTCAGTGATCGGCGGAACATATCCTTCCGGGATATAGTTAACAGGCATGCCCCAAGGACGATCTTTCGGCATCTGATACCTAGGATCGTACTTTTCTATGATGGGCGTTGAGGTGATCTCTGAGATCACAGTTCTTTGTAGCTGAGCTTCTGCCATGGCTTGCATGTCGTTACGAAGCTTTCTCATATCCTCTCTCAGAGCGTCGATCTCTTCTTTCAACTCTCTGTTTTCTTCCTCAAGATCATCCATCTTTTTCTGACAATTGGCTCGAGTATTATACGAATGAGACAGTTTGACCCTAGAATCGAGACACAAACGTGAGATTCGTAGGTAAGGAGAATACGCGATGTGAGAATGATGAATGCAATGATTATATTAATTGTTTTTAGGTTTAATTAAAATAAACTTCGACAATTAGATTGCAAATATCAAACAGTGGGGAAACCCCTTTTTATTGAAATTCCAAAGGATTACAGAAATGGAAATACAGTAGATTACAAAGTGCAGAAACAGAAACCTAAACTAATGGGTCCCGAGTCCTCTCTGAGGAGAAATCGGGTGTTGATTCTGGTATCTTCCTTTTCTTTGACCGGGGCGCTTGGGCCGTTGTCGGGTTGTCATTCCTTTGCCAAGTGAAAGGAGCGAGCAAATTCCTTTGGTCATCTTGATTATCCACAGCATGCTGCTCCAAAATTTCAATCAGAGCATCTTTCTCTTTTAGTAGTTGCTGTATTTGGATACATTCTACGTCGAGGGTGCGGTACTTGTTCTTCCAAGATCTTCTTTCCTTTTGAACTTTGTTGAGAGTAACCTGAAGCCTTTCAGTTTCCGTCATGAAGTACATGACAATTTCCCTCGGCGGAAGAATTCCGTAACGAGGATAAGGCATCTTTAGCTTGAGAGCTCTGGTTTGTACCCAATGGAGATAAGGCTCCACCGAGACACAGTCCGGTTTTCCCAGAGACTCTCGTCCTTTCTTATGAACATGTTTCCAAGCTTGCACTATTTCCATCTTTAGTGCTCTGTCACTTTCTCCTTCCTTGAAGAAAAGACCTTCCAGATGAGCGTTGCGCGGAACAAGCCTCATTGGGTATCCAAATTGACGACGAACCAATATCGGATGGTAGTTGATTCCTCCTTTAGTTCCTATGAGGGGTACGCTGGGGAAGTTTCCACAACGGTCAATGATTCTAATTCCCTCATAAATCTTATTACACCAATCTATATCAGAGTTGGTAAGAGACATGATCTTCTGCGACCAACGTAAGACACTCTTGCAATCCCAAAAAGCAGCAGACTTGGGCAAGTGAGAGATAAACCTTTTGTAAAGCAAAGGTACACAGCATGTGATCTCCCCTCCGCTGTACAAATTTCCTAAGTGTACAGAATGATACGCATCTACGAGCAAAGTCGGCACAGGGTTTCCAATGAGAAAAACCTTAATAGCGTTGATATCGACGAAGTTATCGATGTTGGGAAACAAAAATAATCCGTAGGTGAGCAAGACAAAGATGCTTTCAAAAGCAGTTCCGTTCCCTATACTAGCGAAGTATAGAGCCTTTTTTGTCAAGAACTGGGCTGGCAAACCTTGGATGCCACCCTTAGTAGTCAT
Source organism: Lathyrus tuberosus (assembly GCA_022829125.1). Lineage (NCBI taxonomy): Eukaryota > Viridiplantae > Streptophyta > Magnoliopsida > Fabales > Fabaceae > Lathyrus > Lathyrus tuberosus. The sequence continues at coordinate 16,788,321 of JALAZF010000042.1, forward strand.
GTGAGTCCTGACCTCAGACTCGTCCAAATGAATTGCTATTGCAATAGTCTGATTCTTTGGAATTTCTTCCAGTCCAGAAAATGGAGCTCGATCAGTGATATGTAAATCAGTCAGATGAGAATACTCCTCCAGCGTTGGTGATAGCTGGTAATTTGGGAATGTGAAACAGTGATAAACCGGATCGTAGAACTGAATGAGCGCATCCATGATTCCCTCAATCACATGGACTCTTAACAGTGGTAGCAAACCACCGTGCTTGGCTCTGAAAGCCTCAGGGTTAGCGATCATCCTTGCTAACCTTCTCAAATCCCCTAGTTTTGGAACCTTGAAGGTATACTGGTGAGTTCTCCTTCTACCGAAATCCATTAATGCAATCTTTTTCTCTGATATTTGCAATCACAGTCTTAGTTTAATTTGAAAAATAGAGAGACTAGAAGAGAAAGTTTTTTGAATGTTTTAATGTTTTATTAAATGAATGCATGAATGCAGCACACAAAAATATAGAAAAAACATGGGGTCAAAGGGTCGTTGTCATGAAGTCAAGACTCTACCCATCCCCAAAGGTTTATACTAGGGTGATTTTTGTACCTGTACTCATTATCATCAGCTCCTCCCAGGAAGGCAGACAACAAGCGGATCGCCAGCGAGTTGTGTGCAATCTTAGAGTAAGTGCTATTCACCGAGAATAGATCACCAGCCTCAAATGAGGGTAGTATCGTGTAACAACTATTTCCGATAGCTTCCGCACTACGAAAAAGGGTTGGCTTTTCTTAAGTGTATACTCAATCTCACCACATGCGGCATCACACGCATTCCCAGTAGCATAAAAATAAACACGTATAGCAATTAGGAAAAGCAGTATATATATTTGTCCTAATCATCCTAGACTTATAAAGCTATGATTCTTAAGTTCCTGACAGAAATGGGTTCCCCGGCGGAAGCCCCAATCTGTGGTTCTCTGCCTAAGAGATGGACCAGCATAGGTCAATCTTTCTCTTCGGTAGAGTTCCCATTTTCCGTGGAAAACGGGGATGATGCCCCAAGGCAGAAAATGACTCTGGCAAGGAATCCCCAGCAGAGTCGCCATTTTACAAGGAAAACAGAAAGAAAGAAAGATAGGCCCCACGGTGGGCGCCACTTTTCTATAGCGAGCGATTTTGGACGCGGTTCTTAAGCGTTGGTCGCTCTCTGCGGTTTGAGCTTTGACTACAGGTCGATTCATTTTTTATCCTATTGTGAGCTGAATAAGGAAGGGAAATAGATGTCTCCAATTAACCCTGCTTGCATACTGAGTTTAAACAGCGGTCTGTTAGGTTACGGATGCTATCAATGTGGGGGGCCTTTGTACTGGTTATTTGTATTTTCGCCAATACTGTTCTCTTTCTTTTTTTCCTGGGTAGAAGGTTTCTGGCGGGGAATAAGGATTAGGATATTAGGACTGGTGCTTTTGAATTACTGCTTTTGATTGACGAAGATATGGGATTTGGGTTTTTTGTTGATTGCGCTCGCTAAGATCTTTTCTTTCGATCTTATGCCTACGTATTCCCGTTTACCGAAATAGGGAAATCAGAGCGTTCGTAGTTCCTCCTATTCTATGGGAGGAAATGGGTGTTTTGGTGTCTTGTTCAAAGCCCAAGACGTGAAGCGAAAGGTGGTTTGTATCTTGTTCAAAGCCCAAGATATGAAGCTGAAAGGTCTATTTGTGTCTTGCTCAAAGCCCAAGACGTGAAGCTGAAAGACCTCGACTTTAGAGAGAATTTGTCATCTCTAAAGGGGAGAAGGAGAATTACTTTAACTGGGATACGCGGATCCGAGCAATGCCATAATTTCCGAAGAAAGGGTTTTAACCTGAAGGAGAAGAATTTAACTCAGTGTAGAGCAATGCCATCTTTCCTTAGGAATTTCTCATGCTAAAAGAGGGACAGTGGCATGGATGTAGATGATCCAGAGGCTTGCCGCTTACAGCGATTAGATGAAAGGGAAGGAGTTGTTGATGTTTGTGTACTGTGAACGAGGCACAGCTTTGGTGCTAAAAGGTTGATTGGATCAACTAGTGGTTTTCTTATACAAAGCCTAAGAGGAGGCTAATTTCCGCTAGGAAAATCATTATACAAAGCCTAAGAGGAGGCTATTTTGTGTCTCGTACAAAGCCCGAGAGAGAGGCTAAAAGATTTTGAACCAGTGGGGCATATCGTTATACAAAGCCTAAGAGGAGGCTAGCAAAGAGTTGACTCAGTTGGAGAATCTTTTATACTCAGTAAGAGAGTGTTTTTGTATCTCGTACAAAGCCCGAGAGATAGGCGAAAAGGTTATTTTGACTCCACTGGGGAGAATTTTAGTATCTCGTACGAAGCCCTAGATGGAGGCTATTGTAACTGTTTCAGGTGAGTGACAGATCCAATATACTGATTTAAAAGAGAAAATCAGTTCTTATATGAGCAACACTGTACTCAGGGATTTGATTTGAGGATCAGGAATATTTCCTTCTCTTTGAGGAAACGGGAAATCCAAAGGGTATTGAGACTGTCCGAGTTTGCGGGTTTCCTTCCTATTTAACGAAGGGTGCTTGAGAATGTCTTTGAGACTCAAGGAAGTTAGACTGTCCGTGTCTAGAGTTTTATCTTTTCGTACTATGCTTTGAGAAATAGTAGTAGACTCTATGAAAGGACTGTTCTATGAGGATGACTAGGTTCTATTCCTATACCTCTAGGAGGTCGTCGGGACAATTTGTACGAAGCCCAAGAGGAGGCTGGAAACTTTTAAGAAGCCGACGGGTCCTTGTACGAAGCCCAAGAAGGGACTATCATTCCTGGAGGAAGAGATCATTATACGAAGCCTAAGAGGAGGCTGTGAATACTTCTAAGAAGCCGTAGGGTCCTTGAATAATGCCCAAGGGGAGGCCGATGCTTTTAAGAAGCCCGTGGGTCTATCATCTCCTTTCCATTAGGAGAGATAACTCTTTTAAAGATGCAAACCACTGGTAAACGTGCGAGGTTTACTATCCAGCGACTTTTAGCTTTTAAAGAGGGTTCCTTAGTTAAGGTCCAAGATTATGACCGTAGTGGGTACCCAAACCCCGAGACATTCAAGGCAAGCTATCCACAAGGAATAGATCAAGTCAGGAAAGTTCGAGAATTGGGAAGAAACTCAAAGATGCCATTCACGGAGAATACATTCATCTTGGGGAGTAGAGCTTCTTGACGATTCCTAAGGAGGACAGCCGAAGAGAAGACTGTATCTGGTGCTCCTATTGGGGATCTAGGCGTCTATTTCTACGAATAAGTGAAACGGCATCACCTAGTTCTAGACGTAGTTGCCGGGGAAACTCGAAATATCTATACTATTATTACACAGTAGATATGAGTTTATGAAAGGAGACTTACAGTGAGCAGCCCCACAATACAGTTTATAATATGAAAGCAGTAAATGAAAGCGATAACCACTTACTCGGTTGTAGTGCTTCCATGCTGTTTGGTTAGTTGTTCAACAAAGAAAGATTAAAAACAACAGTATATTCAAAATCAAAGGAGAAAGTGCTTTGAAAAAGAAAGATTTGGGGCTTACAGCTCAAGGAGAGGCCCAGGGTTTTATCAGTGAGCGCACCGTTTGACTTTGTACAGCGGGACTTATACACGTGACTGGGGCCCAAAAAGGTTTTCTGTACAAAGGGATGGGTCTTACACTCTCTCAAGAGGCCCAAAAAGGTTTAAAGAAAAGAGAGGGGCTTATAACACGAGGGTAGGACCAAATGATTTTTCGTTTAAAAATGGCGATCGCGCCGAGGTTTTCTTTTAACGCAGAGGGACTTATACAATAAGTGAGGCCCAAAATGTTTTGGTTAAAAGGGGGATTGGGTCTTACACTCTATTAGAGGCCCAAAGTGTTTTGAATGGGTCTTATAGCTCTAGGAGAGGCCCAGATGGTTTTTATTTTTAAACGGGCGACGATCGCGCCGTTTACTTATACAGAGGGACATATACAATGAGTGAGGCCCAAAAAGTTTTTGTACAAGGGGGGATGGGTCTTACACTCTCTCAAGAGGCCCAAAAAGTTTTTGAAGAAAAATAAATGGGTCTTACTACTCGAGGGTAGGCCCAAATGATTTTTGAAAAGGCGACGATCGCGCCGTTTGTTTTTTTACGGTATCGGGACTTATACAATAAGTGAGGCCCAAAGATGATTTGGTCAAAAAAAGGATTGGGTCTTACACTCTAATAGAGGCCCAAAGTGTTTTGAAAATGATTTATGAGGGTTGAATTAATCCAAAACCCTAATTTGTTTTCAAAATGTATTTAATTGAATAAAAATTCAATTAAAATGATCAAAAATTGTTTAACACATGGAAAACAAATTGTGATCTTGGATTAATGCTTCAAAAATTAAGTATTGACCTACAAAATAATTAGAAAGCATTAAAAGTTGCAAAATCAATGTAGAAAAAATATTTAAAATGCCAAAAACAATCAAAATATTAATTCTTTACAAAAATATCAATTATATGAAATAAATAATATTTTTGGGATTTTTTGATAAAATAAAATATTTTAACATTTTTGTGAATTATTAAAAAAAGAATCAACTCAAAATCATTAAAACTCAGAGAGAAATTAATTTTTGAATCAATTAAACAAAATCACAAAATTCAAATATTCAAATTATTCAAAAATGGCGCCAAGAACAGCTGAAGAACACGCGCGTGTTCTTGGTTTCTCAGATTTGCGTTTTCTATCCAATCTCCATGAATACGTAATCATATCATGCAATCCACATATCATTATGCTCGTCTCAACCTCACGATCATGTCTATGTACTTTAATTTCATTTAAATTAAACATACAACAAGAAATCACGAAGAAACCTCAAGAACCCTAATTTTTGCATGAAGGCTAGGATTTTTGATACATGATTCAAACAATGCAATTAATTGAGGGAAAACATTCCATGCATGATTATGAACATATGGCCAAATTATTGTGCGAGGAAATATGCATAGATTGAGAGATGACCAAGTATGTGCTTACCTCCAAGTCGTGACAGCAAGAGCAGATGTGATTTTGAGTTGGAGGTGTTACAGACAAGTTGTGATGATCTGAACAGCTTCCCTACACCCTATGGATTGTGTTTGAACACTTGGATTGAATTGAAATGGACTGGATCAGTTTATGGCATCTCAACTGCACCTTGTTTGAAAATTTGAGCAACCAGCTGGTGATTTCATGAAATTGATGTTTCAGAAGTTATGTGAGTGTTTGATCAGCTCATATGTGATGTATGTGAGGTGTGTGAGTGATTGGTTTGTGCAGAATTTCTCTCAAACTCAAAACCCGATAGTTACCTTGCTAAGAAAGGCATTTTTGCCAAGAGAAAGAGATTTTGAGGAAAGCATCTGTTAGATGGCTTTGGTGTACTTAAACTGACCACAATTGAGCTCTATTTATAGTAGAGCAAGTTTGTTTTGCAAGGAATAGTGCATGGCAGCTGGTAAGTAGGTTTGGCCAATGTTGGCAAATGAAAATCCAAGTCTCCTCTAGCCATTGACTAGAGGTTAGGGCACAGAGCTTTGGTCCCCTTGGTCTTGGATAAGTCTTGACTGATTTCAGATGAGAATGGCTCAGTCCATGCCACCTTGATGGTTCCATTGAATGCCTAAATCCAAATTTGGAGTCTTGTCCCTATTTTGGCAACTCTAGGTTCAACATGCTATTTCTTGTTCCATGGACTTTGGAGGCTTGGCTCAGTGATTGTCCCCTTTGGATTCAATCCTCAGAGGTGTCCAAGTGGATAGGAACTATTGAATTTGGCTGATTTTGGCAAATCGAGCAAAATTGCAAATTCTGCCTTGCCTTGGCAGATTTCAGCAAGGCAACTTGGCAATGTTGTATCTCATGGTGTAGGTTGAATTTGGCAATGTTCTTGGCCATTTTGGAAAGCTCTTACATGATACAACAACTGTTTGAACAAGTTTGGTTTTGATCTCTTTTGATTCCAAGTGAAAAATCCCCCTACATTTGGCAAAAAGTGAAGGCAAATTCTGACTTAGTGAAAATTTCACTAAGTGTTGGAAAAAGTGACATTTTCACTTTTCAGCCACTTTGATCACTCCATAACTCAAAATCCTTAATGAATTGGAATGACTTGTAGTTGAAGTTTTTGTAGGTGATAATGAGGGCTACAAATCCATCTTTGGATGAGAAAAAATGGCCTTGTGGTTTAGGAGTTATGGTCCTCCAAAGTTGGTACCTTTGCCACTTTATTTTTAACTTAGAAAAATTTCTAAGTTTTATGGTTACCCCTTTTACAAGTTATCTCACTTTTCTTGATTTTTCTTGATGAATGATGATTCAAATCATACATTAACATCATTTTAGGGTTAAAAATCCATTTTGGTGAAAAATCTCAAAAAGTCAAAGTTGACTTTTGTGCACAGTTGACTTTTTATCAGATATATTCCAAACTGTGCAATTCTTCAGGAAATCATGTCCTTGACCTAAATCAAACTTGATGGACATGTTCCATGGGTGTCATTGGGTATATTCAATCATGTATTAGGGTTTGGGAGCATGTCTTGGTCAAAAGTCAAAGTTACAGTTGACTTTTCCCTTAAAACCCTAATTGTGGTGCAGATGGAAATGAGACTTGTTGCTCAAGCTTCTTGGATCAATCCATTGTTCCAAATGGATCAATATGGTGTATTAGAGACCCTAAAATCATCTCTTGAGGTCTTGGCTCATGGTTTGTCCCAAAAGTCAACTTAGGCGTGAATTAGGTCAAGAAACCCTAATTCCTGATTTTTGATGAATGCATCCCCTGAGGCAAAATTGACTTGATGCATGGGTTCATGAGGTTCCATGAAGCATATTAGGTCATGTTTTGGATCATTGCCTTGTGCCCAGATGAAAATTTCCATCTGGAGGCCCTGGTCGACCAAAACCCTAATTTGGTGACACTGTCGATCTTGAGACTTGATCCACCTAGAAGGGAGCAGCCTTGTGCTTAATCCTTGAAGTGGGAGTCCTTTTTGATCCATTGTGGATGTTTAAGAGATTAGACAAGTTGAAGATCATGTCATTTCTTGATTGATCCTTTGTCTAAGCACTCAGAGAGGGCTTGAAACCCTAATTTTGATTGTATTGGATGCTCACCCATCTTTGGGGAGACTGATGGAGCATGATGGTTCATCCATATTGTGATGATGATTTTCACAATGATGGGAAATCTAAGTGGTCAAAATTTGGGGTATTACACCCGCCGGCCGCCATGACTCTCTTTCTCCACTTCATCGTTTCTACTCTCCACTCAGCCTCGCCGGAAACAAACCAACTCCGCCGCGATCCCCCTACGTCAACTCCCTCCATCTCAACTCAAACTCTCCCTCTCCTACTTTCCTCTCCGCCGTCATCTTCTTCACTCAACCTTCAACAAATCGCCGCCACCAAAACGCCTCTCTCTGTCCTCTAAACTCCATGATCCAAACCACGCCGCGCGCTCGTCTCCACTCTATCTTCGCGCGATCAAAACAACAGCGATCTCCGCCGCGCCGTGGCCTCGCGTCGGTGGTGGCGAAGCCTCGGTTGCTACATCAAACTCAACCTAAGCTCTCTCCTTGCTCGATTCAATCTCAACCTAAACTACGCATCACAAGAAGATGCGATCCGGACAAGAAAACGCGATTCGAACTATGTATCGCGTCCAAGAATCACCAAGGCTACAGAAAATTCAACTTCAATGAAAACGCGAAATTCAACGAAAAATCCACGTACCTACCGAAGAACCGTCCGGTGCATCTTCAGATCGGAGAATACGAATGAAAACCAGAGGTAATATTGATTCTACTTCACTTCTCCTTCGTTCCGATTCTTCTTCTCTATTATGTGGATCGTTGTTGAAGAATATTGATACAGAACTGATGATGATGATGACGCGACGTTGAGGTCAATTTTCTGTAGGTTTTGAATTGATGAGTTGTTGAATGAGTTGTTGAATTGTTGCTTTGGATTGCAGAATTTAATTTGTTGTTTGAATCTTCGGTTTCAATCTTCTTTTACTCGGTTAAAGCTGGTGATATTGTGAATCATCGTTGCAGGTTTGTGAACTTGAGATGAAGAATGATGAACATTCATGGAGAAGGATGAAGGATCTGGAAGATGAAGATTGGTACTGAATTCTGAAGTGTTGTGGTTTCTGGTGATTTTTCATTATCAAGATGAGGAAGACGATGCATCTTTATAGGAGCTAAAAGAGGGTAGTTTAGGTTTTTCAGTTGAAATTCTGTTATTTTGTTTGTTGGAAATTCTCTTGTGTAATTTTTCTGTTATGAATTCTCTTTTCTTTTCTTGTTAAACTGTCAATTGACCACTGATGTGAATTCCTTTCTTTTTGTTTCAAGACTGATATGAGATATGAACTGTAATGAAGTCTTCTTTTCCTCAATGATTTTCCTGCTGCTAAAATAAATTTTTTGATGAGGAATTTTGTATCAAATTCGGTTTGCAAATCACCAATCTTTTGCACTTGCAATTTTTGTTCTTCTTCTATTATCCTGCTTTTTTCTAATATGTAAGGATGTGGGGCCTTGAAAGGGCTAATTGGACTTTCGAAGGGATATTGAACTGAACTTAAAACAAAAAGTGGATAAATGGATTTAAATAAAAATATGAGTTTGGATATAAATTTTGAATGGATATGGATATTAAATTTGGAATTAATGAAAATGGATATTAGATGGATATGGCTTAGAAAGAATGGACTAAAATGGATATTTAGATAAAATTGGATTTGAAAATGGGAGGAATTTAGAATGAGAATTTGGATAAAAAATAAAAATGTGGACAATATAAAAAGGTTTAGAAATTGGTTTAATGGTTTATGAAGTGGATGGTATCTCAATTTCCAAGTGAGTTACATGATCAATCTTAACACATTCAATCTGCATCAAGCTTCAGATCCAAAACAAATTCGTATCCTTAATGGCTCCCCCATCTTCAATCAATAAACCCAGTCGACTTGAACACATGTAATTCTAACCAATGATTTTCAGTTGACAACTGTCCACAAATTCAACCATGAATGAGAAACCATAATCCTTGTTGATATACACCACGAAACCTGGTGAACCTCTGAATAGGGGAAACACCGATAGCAAGAAAACTCTTTGATCCCATGTTTTAAAAGACCAATGCAATGATACGATTATGAGATATGACCTAATGAAGATGCAAATGAGTGAAGCATATGCCATTGGTATAAGGTAAGGCAAATTTTGGGGTGCTACACCCCCTTCCGTTTAGCATACGGGACCGAGGCAGTGATCCCTATCGAAATACACGTGCCTTTCAGGCGGACTAAAGCTCCCCTGGACGAGGAGGTGAACAACGAGGCACTAAGGGAGAAGCTCGATCTCGTCGAAGAGGTCCGATCAGGAGCAACCCTTTGCGAGGCCTCATTAAAACAAAAATTTGCAATCAGGCATAACGCCAAAGTCATACGACGAGACTTCCAAGTGGGCAGTCTCGTCCTAAGGAGAAATCATAAAGATTCTCGTGAAGGCAAACTCGCCGCAAACTGGGAAAGACCCTATCGTGTTCGAGCAAAAACAGAGAATGAGGCCTACTACCAAGAACATCTCAACGGGGAAGAACTCGCTCGACCATGGAACACCAAAAAGTTAAAACAATATTATAGCTAAGGCCACAACAGTCGGCGTGCTCCATCAAAATGACGGGTACAGTGTATCGACTAGAAGTGCGCGTACAGTGTATCGACTAGAAGTGCGCACCCCGGTACAAGCGCCGCATATAAAAAACCGTCAAGGAAGGCTTTTACTTTGGAACGAGCAAAACCCTTGCCCGACAGCGGTCCCTCGACCGAGCCCGCCGTCGCCACCTTACCATGAAAGGCACAAAGTCCAGCTCGCGATGGGAAGTTCACGCTGCGAACTCAGGCCACAAACGCAACCTGAGCTCCACTCTTTTGCCCAGAAACTACCCAGGCCTTTCGACCAGTTCCCCTCACTGTCGAACATCAATTTGTCGAGCAAACCCCGAAACATAGTGAAAATCGCTCACGAAAATAGCCTATACAACGGGCACATGTAACGAGCAGCACGTGACACTTGGCAAAATTAAGCAAAGTAAAAACATGAACGCACAAACATCGAAAACAAGTCATACATAAGCGACCACCACGGCCGAAAATAAATATTATAAGATAAAAAGACCACGAGGACCGCGATTGTAATAATTACATCAAAAAGGGGCCAAGCCCCATCCAAAAAAAGATTACAATGTACGACACGCAGGCCAGAAGTACAAAAAATAAAATCAACCGACCAGAGGCTGAGGCTCCTCATGGGCAGGCTGCTCATGCTCCTCGCCAAATCTGAGGAAGTCTGGGATGACAATCTAGCCGTCCACCATGCTATGGAGGAACCGGTCCCCTCAGTGACCCGCTCAACCTCGTGGTTAACATCCTTTAGCTGCTCCACCGTGTTGTTGAAGGCTTCCTCGGCGACCCCCAAGCAATCCTTCTCAGTCTGGCTGATCCGGGAAACAAGCTCAGCTCGAGTCTTCAGACTCTTCACCTCATCGCTTTCATCCTCAACAGGAGCCGCGGCTTCCTGCAAAGAAATGACCATATCCTCCTCAGCTTTCTTCTCCGCGGCCAGGGTATCCCTTTCCCCGATAACCACAACCAGCTCTTCCTTATATTTTTTCACTTCTTCCTTCGCAACCTTCAGTTCCTCCTTCAGAACTGCGTTGGCGACCTGGATCTTCTTCAGCTATACCTCTTGAAGGCCATCTTCCTTAGTGTAGACCACCGCCATGCCCAAGACCCTCATTAGGGCAGCGGCATCCTGGGCCAATAGTGTCCTCTTGCTCGAACGGTCAAGCTCCTCGAGCACCAAGGACTCCGACCGATGGAGTGCGAGGGAAGAGCCTTCAAAGAAACTCCTACTATGGAAGCACAGAGACAGCTCATATTTTCTCTTCTCTCCTTCGCTGGTAAGGTCGATGACCTCCTCCCCCCGAGGGCGCTTGGGCCTTGAGGTTACCGGCATAGGGGAGGTCTGGGCAGAAGCTACTCTGGATGAAGAGGTCCTCGACCCCGTCGGGGGCAGAACTACTTACTCGCTGAGGTGGCTTTTCCTAATTTTTTTGCCCAGCTTGAGCTTTACCACAACACTTTTCACCAAATGCTCCTAGGCCGAGGACATGTTGCCTGCAAAACAACAAACACACGTTAGTAAACAAAAAACAACGATACGAACAACCTAAGAAGAAAAAAATGGCTACCCAAAAGTTCCAGAGCTTCCTCGCATGTGCCTCATTCAAGGAGCTCCTTCGTATTAATATATCGGGCCTCCACCATAGTCCCCCCCGTCTTCTTCAAAAATAATGTCCCCGCCCCTGGTCACGCACTAGACAGGGTGAAAGCCAGCAACAAAAGCCACCAGCTTGTTGTAGCTGGCCAAAACATCCTCCTCCAGCATAGGCGGCTTGGAAATCACTACTACAAAACGCTATAACAACAACGCCAGGCTTACAACGCATCCTTTTATGTCGTTGTAATAGGTTAAAAATTCCGCGCCCATTTAAAAGCTGAATCATTTAATGATGGTTGAATGAAACCACCGTAGTAATAAATAAAATGTATCAAGCTTCGATTCCCTGCAACTACATTTTTTCCATTTTTTAGAGTACATTTAGCGTGTGTCAATTAAGTCCATTATTTATAAAATAAATTGTAAATTATTTTACAACGGTTAAGATGAGCAACCGTAGTAATAAATGAAATGTATCAAGCTTCGATTCCCTGCAACTACATTTTTTCCATTTTTTAGAGTACATTTAACGTGTGTCAATTAAGTCCATTATTTATAAAATAAATTGTAAATTATTTTACAACGGTTAAGATGAGCAACCATAGTAATAAATGAAATGTATCAAGCTTCGATTCCCTGCAACTACATTTTTTCCATTTTTTAGAGTACATTTAGCGTGTGTCAATTAAGTCCATTATTTATAAAATAAATTGTAAATTATTTTACAACGGTTAAGATGAACAACCGTAGTAATAAATGAAATGTAACAAGCTTCGATTCCCTGCAACTACATTTTTTCCATTTTGTAGAGTACATTTCACTTAAGATTCCACTACGGTTTGTTTCTCCACCGAGATTAAAAGGTTTACTGATAAATTAAAACAAAACTTATTATGTATTTCTTTCATAAGACGCCCTAATCGAACAAGTGAGCCAGCGACGCCCTAACCTTTACACTCTTCAACATCTTCATTCCTTTTTTCTTGGTTTATGCTCAAATATTGACCGTCTTCATTCATTTGCTTCTTCAGCTTCGAAGTAAGGTTCTCTTCAACATCTTCATTCCTTTTTTCTTGGTTTATGCTTAAATATTGACCGTCTTCATTCATTTGCTTCTTCAGCTTCGAAGTAAGGTTCTCTTCAACATCTTCATTCCTTCTTTCTTGGTTTATGCTCAAATATTGACCGTCTTCATCATTCATTTGCTTCTTCAGCTTCGAAGTAAGGTTCTCTTCAACATCTTTATTCCTTTTTTCTTTGTTCATATTGTATATGCTCAAGTCTGAATGAGATGTTTCATATGCTTTACGTTTAGTATTAGAGTACATCTTCATTGATTTTTTCTTTGTTCATATTGTATATGCATATGCTTGAGTTTTTGGATTAGATTTTGGTGTGTCATTCACATTATTATACATGTATAAATTTCAGAAGTTGTAATGGATTGTAGTTGGATGAAAGCCAATAGATTAGATCCGGTTTATGAGAACGGAGTTTGTGAATTCCTTGAATACGCTGATAAACATCTTCTCGGTAATGATGGTATCTTTTATTGTCCTTCTGTTGTTTGCGCTAATATCAAAAAGGGTACAAAGAAAGAAGTACACAATCACCTTTGTTGTGATGGTATTTGTCAAAATTATATAATATGGGCGTGGCATGGTGAGGTGGATAATAAGGAAAGTCGGGCGTCACAAAGTCAAAGAGTGGAGGAAGATGAATATATGGAAGATCACCTAGAGGATATGTTCCGTGATATTGGGGAATCTTCTTTTATGAATGCTCATTGTTAGTTCTTGGATTGGCTGGAATTTTGGTAAAACAAAGTATGTTCAATGTTGATGTCAAGGTGGTGATGTTGTAACATTGAGTCTTAACACTGGGCTGTGTTAAGTGTTTAATTGCTGAAGTTTGGATGTTTGATGTCACATGCGATGTTGTGACATTAGATCTGCAGAATTAATAACATCAGGTTGTGATGTTGTTAGGGTTTGCGTGTTAGCTAGAATTGTGGAGAGCAAACTGTCTCATTAGATGCGAATATCTTGGGTTAGATATTCTTCGCTGCATAGGAGATCTGGTGCAGATTTGTAGGAGATTTAAAAGGTTGAAGATTTGAAAAGATTTTAGGAGAAAATCTATTTTGAATATTCAGTTTTAAATAACAAATCAAGTCAGATATTGTAGTAGTCCAAGCCCAATTCAGGTGGCTATATAAAGCGCACAAGACCAAAGGAAAAGGTACATAAATACAGAGAGAATATCAAGAGCAATAGGCTGAGTGTCTTGAGTATATTGTACGAGTTTTGTATACACCATTCTAGGTTGAATTGGTGAGTCATTTTCTGTCCTCTCTTAGAAGCTGTGAAGTAATAGAGAGTTAATACTTGATCAAAGCTGTGAAGTAAGATCAAGGTTGCTCAAAGAGGGTGTTCCTTGAGTATTGTTTTTAGGGATTGAGTAGCGTTCTCATATCTAAGTGGTTTCTTAGGTAGAAAGTCACTAGTAGGAATTAAGTTTAGGAGATTGTCAACTGGGTTGTTGAGTCTGTAAATTAATTCTACAAGTAGTGAATTTCATCCCTGGCTTGGTAGCCCCCAGACGTAGGTAGTTAGACCGAACTGGGTGAACAATTTAGTGTGTTATTCTGCTGTTTATTTTGTCCATTGTGCAGAGTGTGTTGTTGTGACATCGCACCTTAACATCACACGTCTGATACCAGAATTTCAATTGGTATCAGAGCAGGCATCCTGTCTGTCTCTGGGTGAGATCTAGGGAAGTTACTTTCTGGTGTAAAGATGGACAAAGAAGTTGGAGGATTCGTCAACAGACCCCCTATTTTGGATGGATCCAATTATGACTATTGGAAGCCAAGGATGACTACTTTCTTAAAATCCTTGGACAGCAGGGCATGGAAGGCTATTATTAAAGAGTGGAAAGCACCTGTTGTGTGTGAGAAAGATGATGCTGGCAAAGATAAAGAAGGCACCTCAAAGCCAAAGCCTGAAGAAGAATGGACCAAGGAAGAAGATGAGCTTGCCCTTGGTAATTCCAAAGCTCTAAATGCAATCTTCAATGGAGTGGATAAGAATATTTTCAGGTTAATCAATACCTGTGAAGTTGCTAAGGAAGCGTGGGATATTTTGAAGGCCACTCATGAAGGTACATCTAGAGTTAAAATGTCAAGACTTCAGATTCTAACATCAAAATTTGAAAGCCTGAAGATGAAGGAAGATGAGACTATTCATGACTTCCACATGAATGTTCTGGAGCTAGCTAATGCATCCAGTGCTCTTGGTGAAAAAATGTCAGATGAAAAGCTTGTAAGGAAGATCCTTAGGTCCCTTCCTAAGAAGTATAAGATGAAGGTAACTGCCATTGAAGAATCACAAGACATCAGCAAGATGAGAGTTGATGAGCTCATTGGATCTCTTCAAACTTTTGAACTTGGGTTGAATGAGGAAGAACCAGAAAAGAAGCCAAAGAGTATAGCCTTGGTGTCAAATGATCAAGAAGAAAAAGGAAATAGTTCTGAATCCCAGGAGGATATATCTCAGGCCATAGTCATGTTGGGAAGACAGTTCAACAAAGTGTTCAAGAGGATGAACAATAACTCCAGGCCTAATGTCGAGAACATATCTTCTGACATTAGCAAGTCAAAAGAGAAGGATGAAGAGAAAATTGCCCAAGATAAAGGAGTTCAGTGCTTTGAGTGTGAAGGGTATGGACATGTCAAGAAAGAGTGTCCCACCTTCTTGAAAAAGCAGAAGAAGGGCATGACAGTTTCCTGGTCTAACTCTGATAGTGAAAGTGAAGGTGAGTCAGCAAAGCATGTTAGAGCTTTGACAGGAACTGTTGTCTCTGATGATGATTCTAGTGATGGAGAAATAACCTTTGAGGAACTAGCTTCTACTTATCAAGAGCTTTGCCTAAAGAGTACTGAAATCTGTCAAGAAAACAAGAGTCAAAAGGAACAGATTGCTCAGCTTGAGACTGCTAAAGCTGATTTGGAAAATGAAGTCTCACTGGTCAAAGCTCATCTTGAGCATATGACCAAATCTATTAGGATGCTGAGCTGTAGTACAGACACACTTGATAAGATCCTTCAGACAGAAAAAGTGGCTAGTGATAAGTCAGGTATAGGATTTGTGGCTGAGAAAAAGGTTTCTGCTGAAGCAAGCACTTCAGGAACAAAGGAGGAGGTGTCCCAACCAATGTCTCAAACAAAAAGACAGGATCATACCCCTAAGAAGATTGTTCAGCCTCAGAATGTTGAGAAAAAGAATGGTCCCCATCAGAGGAAGATGCAGCTTCGAGGAGCTAGTCAGTACATGCCTCCCCAATATCACAAGAGCATGCAAGCTGCAAGGTTCAAACAGAACATGTCTCATTAGATGTCTCAACATCAGGAAAACTGGTATGGATATGGATACAACAATGTTGTGCCTCATCACTATGGAAGAAGGAAGCCTCATCACCATAGGAGACAGCCTAGAAGACAGCATCCTCAGTACAGAAGAAGACAATCCAACTATGGCAGAAGGAGACAACATTATGGGTGGGAGCCACAGCAATATCATCATAATAGACATAAACAATTTAGAGATGATAGAGTAAGATGCTTCTATTGTGGCAGGGTTGGACATATGCAGTCCTCGTGCTTCAAGCTCCATGGTTATCCAGATTCAGTTCCTCAAACCAGACAGAAGGAGGTCAGATCCAAAGTTGCTAAACAATGGGTTCCTAAAGCTCAGGTCACGTGTCTATTAGCTCATACCTCAGATGGACATTTTGCCATGGATGCATGGTACTTTGACAGTGGATGTTCTATGCACATGACTGGATCAAAGGAGCAGTTGGTGGAGTTTAATCCTTGCCTTGCAAATAAGGTTGTGTTTGGAAATGGAGAAAAATGAGTAGTAGAAGGAAGTGGAAGAGTGAAGAATCTTGATGGTCTTACTCTTGATAGTGTGATCCTTGTCCAAGGTTTGAAGGCTAATCTGATTAGCATAAGTCAGTTATGTGATGAAGGTTACAAAGTTAACTACACCAAAGATGAGTGTGTGGTATCTGGTGAGCATAATCAAGTTGTTATGAAGGGTGCCAGAACCAAAGATAACTGCTATCAGTGGATTTCCCTTGAAGTTAATTCAACTAATGATGTTCAAACATCAGACTATAACATCAGGATGCTGAAAGGTCACTCAATTCTTTTAAATTTTTAAAAGGAAAGTCTTTATGGAGGGAGAAAATTAGTGTTGGTCTTTAAGAGGTACTCAAAATCAGGCGCCTTACCATATTGATTTTATATCAAGATTCATCAAAGTGTTCTCGTCTCAACGGTTCATCTCCATTAATCTCAACAGAATAGAAAAACCTTCTCCAAACCTAGTTTGTTACAAAGGAACGATGTCTTCCCCATCTAAGAACTCTGATTTTCAAAGACCTGCGCATATACGAACTAGGGTTTCTTCGAAAAAAGAACTTGTTGACAAAGAACACATTCCTATGGCTATTCTAGATTTGGGTAACTCTAAACCTTCAACCAAGTTGAATAAAACTGAAACTAGGTCATCATCCTCTCAAGCTGTTGAGGAGAAGTATGGTGTGGACATGCATTTGGAGCAGATTGCCATTAAAATTCTTGAGAAGGGAATACGGGTGAAAGGGATTTTTGTCCCTTTAAGGCAAATGCCTGCTGAACAGGTGGACTCTCAAAGTAAGGACACAAATCTTCAAAGACTGGCCTTGTCTGTGATTCAAGACGCTGAAGGTGGTAGTAAAGAAGAAGATCGTGAAGATACTGATGTCATCTCTGATGTCAGAACATCGTCCCCTAGGAATGGCAGTCACAGGAGTAAAGGGAAGGATCAGGTTGAGGTTATAAATGTTGAGGACTCATCTGATAGTGATATCATTGGTAATGCAAGAAGAAGGGAGGATGGGAAAGGGAAAGGAGTAGAGTCACTTCCTAATGAAAATATGGTCAAGAAAAGGACTTCAGTTGCAGACTCTCCCAAGTCGTGGAGCAAAGTTGCCAGGTCTGGCAAGAAGAGGAGAATCAGGGAAGAATCAGATTCAGAGTGTGATGTTCAAGACATCAACCCTGTGATGAACAGATCTGCTGATCAAGTGCCTGATAACATCTCATTTCACTGTGCCAGAAGTGCATCCATGTGGAATTGTGTGAGCCAAAGAAGGATAGCTCTGGAAAGAGAGCTAGTAGCAGATGACTTAGAGTCTACTGGAATTGTAGATCTAATTAAGTTTGCTGGTCTCATAAGGACTGTGTCAGGATTGACTAGTTGCTATGATAGACTGATCAGAGAATTTATAGTGAATATCCCTGAGTCTATTGATGACAGCAAAAGCCTAACCTTCAGAAGAGTTACCGTTAGGGGTAAGTGTATATGGTTCTCTCCTAAGGTGATCAATGCCTACTTAGGAAGAAGTGAGGAAGATTATGGGGAATTAGGAGTTTCTAATAATGTTATCTGCAAAGAAATCACAGCTGGACAGGTAGAAGTTTGGCCTTCAAAAGGAAAGTTATCAGCAAGTTTATTAAGTGTGAAATATGCTCTTCTTCATAGAATAGGTACGGTTAACTGGGTTCCTACTAACCACAAGACCTCTGTTTCTGCTGGGTTGGGCAAATTAGTTTATGCCATTGGAACAAAGAGACTAATTGATTATGGCTCTTACATCTATAATCAGACTATCAAGCACGCTGCAACAAGAGCTGTGAAATTGCCTATTGCATTTCCATCCCTCATTTGTGGGATAATCCTGTTTCAGCATCCTGGGATTCTTCACCAGGATGAGAGTGTGTGTAGAAGGAAGCCTGAATTGTCTTTTCATCAGAAGTTGTTTAAAGGAAAACATGTTGCTGATAATGTCAAGGCAGCTACTAATCATACTCATGTCAAGACTGATATGATTTCTGAACTGGAGGAAGCCTGTAAAGAACTAGATGAAGTCATCAGAGTAAACATTGAAAGGAAGGACAAGCTTAAAAAATTACTTATGACTCTGAAGATGAAAGAAAAAGAAAGTGAAAAAGTAGTTGCTGATAAGAAAGATGAGTCTGATAATGACAGTCCAAAAGAAGATGAAGAAGATGATGATCTCAGCTCAGATGATTAAAGCTTTTAAATGATTCTCTTAATTAGTAGTTTTAGTTTATTCTCTGTCTTTGTTTCAGCACTTAATGTGATTGGTTATGTAATTTGAATTTTGTGCTGTTATATGCACCTTTTATGTTTTTCTATTCTATGATTTGTTTTACCTGGTTACTAACTGTGAGGCTAACAATGAGAGCTAGGGTGTACTTTTTGTAGTGAATAGGGCTCCTGATTGAAGATTGTCTAATTGTGGCTAAAAAGGGGGAGAAGTAGCCAAAGAAAGACAGCTGCTAAGTACAAATGTATGCTGTCAAAAGAGTTGTTGTGCTGTCAAGAGAATATGCAGTAATTACGGGGGAGTAATTGCCGGTTATTGCATTGAGGGGGAGTGCTCATTGCTGCTAAAAATGAAATATGTGCAGCTGTTTGAATGTTTAAAGAGTGTAGCTATTGAACTTGGTGATGCAGCAGAGTTTTGTGAAGTGATTTGAAGAAGCTGCTGCTGCTTGGAGTTTCAAATCATTGTTTGAAGTTTTTCCACTGCTGAAGTCTATGAAGGTACAAAGATTGTTTTAGCCAAAATTAGCCAAAGGGGGAGATTGTTAGTCTTGGATTGGCTGGAATTTTGGTAAAACAAAGTATGTTCAATGTTGATGTCAAGGTGGTGATGTTGTAACATTGAGCCTTAACACTGGGCTGTGTTAAGTGTTTAATTGCTGAAGTTTGGATGTCTGATGTCACATGCGATGTTGTGACATTAGATCTGCAGAATTAATAACATTAGGTTGTGATGTTGTTAGGGTTTGCGTGTTAGCTAGAATTGTGGAGAGCAAACTGTCTCATTGGATGCGAATATCTTGGGTTAGATATTCTTTGCTGCATAAGAGATCTGGTGGGGATTTGTAGGAGATTTAAAAGGTTGAAGATTTGAAAAGATTTTAGGAGAAAATCTGTTTTGAATATTCAGTTTTAAATAACAAATCAAGTCAGATATTGTAGTAGTCCAAGCCCAATTCAGGTGGCTATATAAAGCGCACAAGACCAAAGGAAAAGGTACAGAAATACAGAGAAAAGATCAATAGAAATAGGCTGAGTGTCTTGAGTATATTGTACGAGTTTTGTATACACCATTCTAGGTTGAATTGGTGAGTCGTTTTCTATCCTTTCTTATAAGCTGTGAAGTAATAGAGAGTTATTACTTGATCAAAGCTGCTCAAAGAGGGTGTTCCTTGAGTATTGTTTTTAGGGATTGAGTAGCGTTCTCATATCTAAGTGGTTTCTTAGGTAGAAAGTCACTAGTAGGAATTAAGTTTAGGAGATTGTCAACTGGGTTGTTGAGTCTGTAAATTAATTCTACAAGTAGTGAATTTCATCCCTGGCTTGGTAGCCCCCAGACGTAGGTAGTTAGACCGAACTGGGTGAACAATTTGGTGTGTTATTCTGCTGTTTATTTTGTCCATTGTGCAGAGTGTGTTGTTGTGACATCGCACCTTAACATCACACGTCTGATACCAGAATTTCACTCATATTTATGATAATTTATGTAGTGATAAAGACACCCCTTTATATAAGGGATGCACAGAGTTCACATGATTGTCGGCGGTGTTAAAGTTGTTTAATCTGAAGGCAAAAAATGGATGGTCGGATAAAAGTTTCACGGAATTACTTGAATTGCTACAGCAAATGTTACCAGAAGATAACAAATTGCCGGATCGTTGCTATGAAGCCAAGAAGATATTGTGTCCACTGGGTCTGAAGTATATCAAGATACATGTTTTCCCTAATGATTGCATATTATTCCGAAAAGAGTATGAAGACTTGTTTCAATGTCCGAAATGTGGTGTGTCGCGTTAAAAGCAGAAGGCTAGCAATGGTGATGACAATGATCACTATGACAATGTTAGTAGGAAGCATCCTCCTGCTAAAGTGTTATGGTACTTGCCAATACTTTCACGATTAAAGAGACTTTTTGCTAATTCGAATGACGTAAAGAATCTTAGATGGCATGCAGATGAAAGGATTCGTGATGGAAACATTCGCCATGTAGCTGATTCTTTGCAATGGAAGAAAATTGATTCGTTGTTTCTGGAATTTGGAGTCGATCCAAGAAATCTTAGGCTTGGGCTTGCCACCGATGGAATGAACCCCTTTGGTAATATGAACACTAATCATACTTCGTAGCCTATTCTTCTCACTATTTACAACCTATCTCCTTGGTTGTGCATGAAGCGCAAGTATATACTGTTAAGTATGATGATTTCTGGACCACGACAACCTGGTAACGACATAGATGTTTATCTTAGTCCATTAATTAATTATTTACGAATCTTGTGGGATGAAGGCGTTGAAGTTGATGATGCATATTCTGGGGAAAAGTTTAATATGCGTGCAATGTTATTTTGCACAATTAACGACTTTCCGGCTTACGGTAACTTGGCGGGATACAGTGTCAAAGGACATAAAGCGTGTCCTATATGTGAAGATGATACTTGTTATCACCAACTTGAGTTTGGAAAAAAGACCGTTTACCTTGGGCATCGAAAATTTCTAAAACCGGATCATCCTTATCGTAGATTGCGAAAGGCTTTTAATGGAGAGTAAGAGTTTGGTGAGGCTCCTAAACCTTTAACCGGTGATGAAGTTTATCAACGGCAGGAATACATTAATGTTGTCCTTGGGAAGAGAGAAAAAGAAAAAGGTGGGAAGAGAGAAAAAGAAAAAAGGTGGGAAGAGAGGAAAAGAAAAAGGGGCAGTTGCGAAAAATATATGGAAAAAGAGGTCCATCTTCTTTGATCTTCCATATTGGTCAAGTCTTGATGTTAGACATTGTCTTGATGTGATGCACGTGGAGAAAAATGTGTGTGATAGTTTGATTGGCACACTTCTAAACATTCCGGGCAAGACTAAAGATAGTAAGACTTCCCGCCTTGATATGGAGAAGATGGGTATACGAAAACAGTTGGCTCCAGTAGAGAAAGGAAAAAGAACTTATCTGCCTCCAGCATGTCACACTCTATCTAAAAAGAAAAAGAAGATGTTCTGCGAGTGTTTGCAAGGTATTAAAGTTCTGCAAGGTTACTCATCAAACATCAAGAAACTTGTATCAATGAAAGATCTCAAGTTAATTGGTTTAAAATCTCATGATTGTCATGTATTGATGCAACAACTTCTACCAGTGGCTATCTGTGGGATCCTTCCAAAAAATGTGAGACTAACTATAACGAGACTGTGTTTATTCTTCAATTCCATATGTAATAAAGTTCTTGATTTCAAAAAATTGGATGAATTAGAAGATGAGGCTGCCATAATCTTGTGCAATTGGAGATGTATTTTCCGCCATCATTTTTTGACATTATGGTTCACTTACTTGTTCATCTCGTAAGAGAAATCAGAATTTGTGGTCCAGTTTATTTAAGGTGGATGTATCCAATAGAGCGATATATGAAGATCTTTAAAGGATATAGAAGAATCATCACCGACCAGAAGCTTCGATTGTTGAAAGGTACATCACAGAAGAAGTTGTTGAGTTTTGTACAAACTATTTGTCGGATGCAGATTCTATAGGAATTCCAAAGTCTCGTCAAGCTGACATAGACGGAAGAGGTATTCAAGGTCTAAATGTTAGGTCAATGGCTCGGGATGTAGTTATTCAATCACATTTCTATATTTTGAATAATATAGATGAGGTTCAACCTTTCATAGATACTCACAAAAGACTTATGAAGAAAAAATATCCCCGAATGAATGACAAGTTGTTGTTGATAGAGCATAAAAATAGATTCATGGATTGGTTTAATAAAAGTGTATCTAATGATCCTAGTGCATTCGAGATACTTAGATGGTTGTCGTACGGGCCAAAATTTTGTGTCATTACCTGGAGTGCATACGACATTGGTCATTATACCTTTTATACAAAATCAAAAGATGATTGTAGTACAATGCAAAATAGTGAGGTTATGGTTGAAGCCGAATCGATGTATTTCTCTAGTTCGAAAGATAAGAATCCGGTACTGGAAACTACCGCATTTTGTGGTGTCATTGATGAGATTTGGGAGATTGATTATGTTATTTTCAAAGTGGCTTTATTTAAATACAAGTGGGTTCCCAATAATAGTAATGGTGTTGACATTGATGACTTAGGATTCACCCGGGTCGACCTTGGCAAGGCATCTTTTAATACAGAACCATTCATCATGGCTTCTCAAGCAAAACAAGTTTTCTATGTTTCCGATCCATCGGACAAATCGGGGAAATGGTCAATCGTTCTCCAAGGAAAATACATTCCTCTTAGTGATGAAAGTCTTGATATTCCATCCACACCTTCTTACACAACACAAGTTCCTACCTCATATGATGAAGTTGATGGAGATGCCGTGCATGCTATACGACTCGATCATGAAGAAGGCATATGGGAAAATTAACAAGTACGTAATTTATTATTTATTCATAATATATTAATTGTATGTTATAGTTTAGAAGTATTTTTACTAACAAGTATAATTATTTGAAATCATAGGTATTTTGAGTCCAGACACCAGGCCAGGAGAAAAGACACCAAGAGGATACCAATACGCCAAGTTAAAATTATGTGAAGTTATGTAATGTGTGTAAACTATAATATGGTATATGTGATATTTTATTTATGTAGGTTGTTTGTTCTGATAAACTGTAAACTGGTATATGTGATATTATGAATATGACACGATTAATATTATTATGAAAACTGTATCACAAAATGTGAATTGTATTTTACTGCTGTGCTGAGATATGGAGAACAATAATACAGGTAAAAAAATGGGATTAATTATAAAAACAGGATGATATTTGTTAATTTTGCTGAAACTTTAGCGACGATTATATTTCCGAACCGTTATAATATCTGGCGCGCTGGCCAGCAAAAAATGAATATCAAAACTGTGTTGTTGGGAATCGAACCGAGGACAATTATATTTATTACAACGGTGTAATATAAAACCGTTGTGATAGTTAGCGCACTTTCCTCATTATTACAACGCTACACAAGGCCGTCGTTGTAAGTATCATATATACAACAACAATCTACATAACAACACCCTCGCCCGCGTCATTATATGTCATTCCCAACCGTTGTTAAATGGGTTTTTCGTAGTAGTGAATGTACTCCTCGGTCTCCCTGGTAAAGTGGTCCTCACTCCAGGAGAAACAGAACTTCAGCACCCGACGCCTCTTTATCTTGCTCTGCTCATCGTTGAAGGGATCCACGTTCTCACCTGTAAGAATCTCTCAGGCGAACAAGGAGTCTTTAGCCTTCTCCGACACAGGCTCCACTATGTAATACATCTCCTTAAACATCCTGATGGACTCGGAGAAGGCCTTGAAGAATTTTCTCCCCTGCTTCAGGGAAACCCATCTGAACTGACCTCGCACGACCTGGAGTTGGAGGTGGAAGACAGTGAAGAAGAGGGGGAGAGTGGCTCTAATCTTTAAAAACTCGCATGTAATCTCGAATGCCCAGATGAAGAAAATCGAGTTCAGGTGTAGTTGGGAGGGCGCCAAGTCCAGGTGTCCGAAAAATGCCACTTAAAAATTCGTGAAGGGCAGCCTCAACCCGATCTCCTTGAAAACGAACTCGTACATGGGGAACCTCTCTCCGTAAGCCGAGCATATTCATTCGTCCTCCTCATGAAAATGGACCTTCCAGTCTCCCTCGACCCCCACCGTCGTGAAGGCATCCTGAGTATGGAAGGTAAAAATGGAGGCATGCTTCCGAGGCTCAGCAACATTCCACTCTTCCCCGATACTCCTAGGAGCGGCGGTTTCCTCGGCATTCTTGGGAGATGTGGTTTCATCGGCACTACTATCCTCCGAAGAGCTCTCTTCGGACAGCTCCCGCTCGAGCATAACATCGTCCTCGGGATTGCGAGACATCTCCTTTACTTGAAAAGTAGAGGACAATAGTGAATTTAATGACAAAACCAAATCCACCATTCCACCGCTAGTCAAGTGAAAGGGCGCACAAAGGCCTAAGGACAACGACCTCGACCTAAGCCCTTACTCAAACACCGTAACAATGGTGCGAGGAGATTCTCATGGCAATCCCTTAAACCCTCACGAGGAGATCCTCCCCGACACTTTACCCAGAATTCCATTGAAGGTCCACTGGAAAACTCATGAGTACACTGAAAACTCACGAAGAAATAGAATTGGTTATAACCGTTTTTCAATTCACTCAATTAGGGTTTATGAATTAAAAGTAAATTTACACCTAAGTGAACCCTGTAAAGATCAGCTATTTCTAATGCTCCTACATCATCGATCAATGCATTCATCCCAAATTTCGGGTCATTGTAATAGATTTTCTCAAAATCCCTATAACCTAGCTCTATCAGTTCACCTATTAACTCAAAGTAACTTCATTTGTCAACATCTACTTTCAACTCATCAACTTTCCCTCCTTCATACACTCTAAGATCACTGTCAATGAATTCACCACTATGACGAATTCTTAGTACTAGAAACTCGTCCATTTCACCTAGTCAGATCAAAATCGAGATTATTAACCATCATATTTCTCAGATTGAAAACCCTAATTTCTACCACGCCTTAAAGTTATAAAAAGCATGCAAAGCCCTAATTTATAAAAAAAACCTAATTTCTTAGATTGAAAACATGCCAAGTCCTAATTTCTACCACTATCAGAACTGATACAAAGCATCAAATTTCTAACCTGTTTGCAACGATGCTTTCAAACGTTCGCTCGATCGATCTTGCTTTCAGAACGATGGATTTTACTTTCAATGTTCTTCACTGCACGATGGATTTTTTTCTTCTCTTGGCTTTCTGAAAATGGCTTTGTTCACAAAAGTGTACAATATAACATGTAAAAGCCACGTAAGCCATCAACCATGTCACATGGACACTCTTTCTAAATCCTCACTAACGAAAACAGATGAAAGGACAAATGTGCTCAATTTTTAATACTTAAGGGATCAGTTTGAACATTTTTAAAATTAAGGGATCAAAATAGATCTTGAGATAAAGTTAAGGGACAAAAAAAGTATTTTGCCTAAAATAATTTTGTACTCCCTCTGTTTCTTTTTAATTACTCCCTCTGTCCCAAAATAAGAGTCTTTCTAGTAAAAAAAATTGTCCCAAAATAAGAGTCTTTTCAAGTTCTCAAGACAATAATAATTCATTATTACCAACTTTACCCCTAATAAATATTATCTACACAACTTTTAAGA
Source organism: Lathyrus tuberosus (assembly GCA_022829125.1). Taxonomy (NCBI): domain Eukaryota; kingdom Viridiplantae; phylum Streptophyta; class Magnoliopsida; order Fabales; family Fabaceae; genus Lathyrus; species Lathyrus tuberosus. The sequence continues at coordinate 16,813,985 of JALAZF010000042.1, forward strand.
TATTATATCACATTACACCTTTATGACAACCAATAGTAACTAAGGACAGTTTGGTAAAATTGTTACATTTAATTCTTAAATAATTACTTTTTTTAATCTATTTACAACAACCTTAAAAGACTTTTATTTTAAAACAAAGCGTATCTCTTTTTGACTTTGTGCGCATATCAATAAAGTTAATACCATTTATTTCTTTTCATATAACAATTGTCTTTTTACTTATAATACTCTTACCTTTTTAATAATTTATGTGACTTTTTTTCTCTCTTTAATTAATAACTGAGGGTAATTTTGACAAAATAATAATTAATGTTATTTTGAACTTTAAAAATGACACTTACAAAGAAATAATTTTTTTATACAAAAACGTTACTTAAAAAAAACTGAGGGAGTAGTATCTTAACATTTATATATTAAAAAAAGAAAGAAAACAAACAATAAGATAAGGTGATGGAAAAATGTTACTCCCTCCGTTCCTTTTTAAGTGTCACTTTTAGAATAATTTTTTGTTTCTTTTTAATTGTCACTTGCTAAGTTCAAGGAAGTATTGATTGCACTTTTATCAAAATTACCCCTATGTATTTATTGAAAAGAGAGAAAAAGTAAAATAAATGTAATAAATAAGTAGGGGTATTATAGGTAAAAAGATAATTATTATATAAAAAGTAGTAATGTTGATTAGCTTTTTTGGTATGTGTAAAAAATTTAAAAGTGACACTTAAAAAGGAACGGAGGTAGTAACACTCATTCTTGTATTATAAAAAATAGATAATGCTAACTTGTGCCCTTGGGACACAGGTTAAAAAACTCAAAAATAGAAAATTTGTATTGAATAAAACAATAAAATCATTAAGGCTTAAATGCACTTTTGGTCCTTTAGTTTAGATTTTTTACACTTTCGGTCCCCCTATTACAAAATCTGCGATTTTGGTCCCTACATTTTGATGTTTTTGCAATTTTGTGGTCCCCCTCCAATCTTGATCCAAAACCATACATGAACAGTGCATGTCCGTACATGAACAGTACATGTCCGTACATGAACAGTGCATGTCCGTACATGAACAATGCACTGTTCATGTACGGTTTTGGAGCAAAATTGGAGGGGGACCACAAAATTGCAAAGACCATCAAAATATAGGGACCAAAATCGCAGGTTTTATAATAGGGGACCGAAAGTGTAAAAAATCTAAACTAGGGGGACCAAAAGTTCATTTAAGCCAATCATTAATTATAAAGTTATATTAAATTTAATACACAATTCCCAATAAAATTTTACTATATTTATCTCTTAACTTGTACCCCACGAACACAAGTTAGCATTACCCAAAAAAAAATTCATGTGAAATCCGCATTTAAAAAATGAGTTTTACGAAGCAATGTGCTGTTAGAAAAAATGCATCGATGAACTAACTTTTCTTCATGATCAGAGACAATTAATTAATGAAAATCAACGTGATTCCAAATCCAAAATACAAACTGACAAAAAAACCAGACTATGAATCACTGTCCACTTTTATAAAACATCTTCTTCGCCGCATAATACGTGCATACGTGGCGATTTCGTACATCGATTTTTCTGCCATTTCAGTTTCTTTCTCATTAGTCTCTCTCATAAAGTACCAGAATCCGAGAACCCTTTGTTCTCTCTTCTTTGGGTTTTTAAACATACCACCAACAAAGAAATCAAAAGTTCGCACAAAAAGTAGAAAATATTATACATCCTCCGTCTCATAGTATAAATTACTTTTTAGATATATTAAATAATTAATATATTTAATTTATATATAGATCAAATATATTAATTATTTAATATATTTAAAAAGTAATTTTTGTTTATAATATAAGATTTTGTTAATAATATGGGACGGAGTAATATTTCCTTAAATTCAACCAAATCACATTTGTTTTTCCACTGTGCTGGTCTTTTCCACGAGGGAATAGTACACCTATGTTTGGTTCTAGCATAAAAATTTAGTTTTTGAGAAAATTAATTTTATAAAATTAATTATTATTAAAATAGAGTTGAAGATAAAATAATTTATATTTATATAAATTTTCGTAAAAGTGAATCGTATAATTTAAGTGTATAAATAACACCTAGATTTAAAAACTACAAATCATACCTTCAATATAATTTTAAAAAATGTAATCAATACTCAATAGTAACTAAACATGTTAAAATCAATATTAAACCAATGTTAAACTAATAATTTAGTGAGGAGAGAGTCTTAGAAAGAAAAATTGAAGATAGAAATAAATGTTTATTAGTACAATTGAGTTTTACAATGGCCTAATAGTCCAATTAGAATTACAAAGACAAAATATCATAAGGAGAAATTCGTCTAGATCGTGAAAATAATGTAATGGAAAAATCGAATTAGACTCAACTGCGACTCATTGTTAGGAACTTCAAACTAAAACTCGTGAGGCAAGTCATAAAAATTAGACTCGAGTAGAGACTTTTCAATTGATGGAAGAAATTACCAGCTAGGGAATCACACGTTGAAAGAACAAATATGACATAATTAAACAAAGTCGAAGAATATAATTTTCCTAATGTAAATGGTGGATTAGAATCTACAAACAAGAGACATGTCAAAGGTTACTCAGAGGAAGACAAATAGGGAAGATTGCAAGAAGATAGAGACAATAATCAAATAATGAATAACTCTTCAAATATTAACGAGTTTAATCTGAGGGCAAACTTATGTCAAGTTAGAAAGAGAAAAGAAGTAAAAGAAGACCAATTTTGAATGAAAAAGAAAGGCAAAGAGAAAATGAAAAAACACTACAAAGAAGCAAATCATTAGAAGACCGAGGACTATATAGAAAATAAATGGTAATATCTAGGTTTTGTTTTCTCAATCTAAAACTTTGTGCAGTAATAATATGAAGGGGAGGCCATGGGCTCTATTACATGGAAATGAGCGAGAAATTGCTCAATGTGTGTGGGATTTCGGAAAAGAGATACACTTAATTAACTCTTGTGAAAAAGGAGAGATATTACAAAAAATAATTATTAATGACGCTAGAAATGATTTAAAGGGAAGATATATACTATAGAAACGAGGTTTGAGACTTTGAGGTTCCGCAGAGTATCAATTCAAATGAAACTATTAAGCTACAATATTAGAGACCTTAGAGGGGTGACAAAAAAGAAGTTGTGTTCGTTAATTCAACATAACAACGTTGATCTGATTAGTATTCAAGAAATTAAGATAGAAGAAGTGGATATAAAAACTTGTTAATTAGTCTGGGGTTGAAACAGATTTGATAAAGAACTTAAACTTATTGAATCTATTAAATGTGTGAAAGAAGCATTGTGGTTTAAAGGATTTGCTAAAGAACTTAAACTTGAAAGTCAAATTTTCACTGTTAAATGTGATAGTCAAAGTGTCATACATCGGCTAAGAATTCACCATATCATGAGAAAACCAAGCACATTGATGTTAGACTGCATTTCGTGAACGAGAAAATTGGGAAAGGTGAAGTGAAAGTTTTGAACGTTTCGATTGAAGATAATGATGCTCATATGATAACCAAGTCATTGCCTAGTAGCAAGTTATTTCATTGTATGTAGTTAACAAAGCTGTAGGACGATAGCTAGCATGTTCCCTTGATGTTGTAGAGTTTTTTCAAAAGTGGATATTTGTGGTATTTTTGGATCAAGCTGTAGTCTTGACAGGGGGAGTTTCAAGGTTTGACTAGGATGTGCATGTTGTAGTCGAAGTTTGATCTAGCAAGTAGTAGTCGAAGAGGTGCATGTTGTAGTTGATGTCTGATCTAGCATGTAGTGACTTAAGTTAGTTATGTACTTTGTTATGCAATAGCTATATATGTCATATATGAGCGTTATCATCATACATGACATACTTATATTAGGAGTCTATATATAGGTTGTACACTAGTTTATTAGAGTAGAAGAGGTTGGTTGTTATTCACTTTTAATTTGTAAACCCTTATTAAGAAAGTGAATAGAAAAATAGTTATAACCAATTCTATTTCTTCTTCTTCCCCCTTTCTCTTTCCTTGGTAAAACTGGATCATTTCTTGGTTGTTCAAGAAACCCTCACTTTCTCACAGATTTGTTGTGTTTGGCATCGTTTGTAACAACATGCAAGAATGAGAATTAAAATGTTTAATGCTATCATCATGAAACAAATTATGTAGAAGGTGAGATATAATGCGTATCTAATTAAATAATTGGAATTTGCATTACAACCTTTATAACTTAGTGACATGTTAGTTAAGCAGTTGACTTAATAACCAATTAGTTGTTATGAACAAATTAACAAAACTAATTGAATTATGGATTGTAATCTCAATAATAGTTTGGTTTGATTTTAATTCAAAATTTAAATTTATTAAACATAAAAAGATGATCAAATAGTAAACAATAATTAGGTACTCAATAAAACTTAAGGATATAGAGTGTTGACTTAAAATGTATTCAGTTAAAAAGTAAGTAACCATAATTCAATACAATCATAGAAACTAAATCTTCAAGTTTTTAGTTAAAGTTAAAAATTAATCACGGAGACAAAATTAATTGTACTTGAAAATATTAAAAGAAACACTATAAGAATCAAGTTGTCTTGGTAGGAATTTGCGCTAAAGGTTAAACCCTGTCATACCCTAATTTTTAACCCTAAGATTACATCTTCATTTGCATCATTTGCATAGAATCAACCACCTTTTGTGTGTGTCTCTTATGATTTTCTAACCCCATTAAAATACAAAAATATGTCATGCTTTGTTTTGATTACAAGTTAGGGTTTTGGCATCAAGGTGTTCAAGCAGTTGATCAATCAAAGATTTGTGTGATCCTCAACTTCTCAAGCTCCCAATTCATTCAACATGATCAAGAGTCTCCCTTCATCAATAATCAAGTTGGAGTTCATTTCAATTCAAGTTCATCAAGGAAAAATTCATCTGGTATACCAAATTAGACTTTTGACCAAAGACACTTGGTGTTGACTTTGTTCATCTGAGCATGATCTCATACCTCAAAATATGATTCAAAGGTCTCAAATACATCTTTGTGGCCCATTCATGTGATCCAATTATCTCAATAAGTGTGATCCATTGATAGTTGAAGGATTTGATTTCATCTGATACAAAGTCAACAAATGAACAAAGTCAAAGTTTGACTTTTGACATTTTTGCTCAAATATGGTTTCCTCAAGTCAATAATCATGAAAATGTGCAAGATGTTTGATTTTAATTAATTTAAATCAAGAAAATCACAAAAAGTATCAAAGTTTTCAAATTTGAAGAACTTAGAATTTTTTCTAAGTATACCAATGCATGATCAAGTGACCAATTTTCCAAGGTCATGGCTTTTGATTCAAGCATCCAATGGAAACACTTGAGAGCTTCACTTAAAGATGACATTTGATACTACAAGTTGATGAAAATCACAAGCCAAAAGCTTTCTTGAAATGGAAGATATGGATGTCCAAAGTTAGGGTTTCAAGTTGCTGAAAAATCCAAAACACTTAGAATTTTTTCTGTTTTTAACCTAGTCAAGTGCATGACTTTGTAGATTCTTTATGAATAATCCAAGCCACCACTTTTGATTCTTAAAGGCTGCAATTAAAGATCATATTTCATACTTTATCTTGGTGAAAAAATCCATCTAAAAGCTTTTACCAATTGAGAGATATGGATGATCAAAGTTGAAGTTTCATTCATGGTGATCAATTACAAATGAGCCAGCATTTCACCAAGTTATGAATTAGTTTGATTAGACAAATTTAAGACACTTTTTGGACACTTTCCAAGCATTTCCAAGACATGTGATCAACTTGAAACTTGTTCCATTCCATGAGATCTTCAGAATGGTACCAAAGTTGTGGGAATTTGATCTCCATTCAAAGGATAAAAACTTGATCCAATAGGCCACCTTGAAGTACCTTGTGCATAATGTAAAAAGTTTCTTTTAATCATGAGACTTGTTCCATAAGATAAGAGTTTGATCTGCAACAGAAGATGGCTTGTACAACCAAGAAAATGTCAACCCTTATAGCCACACTAGAAAGCAATACCTATTGGTACCTTTCACCATCTTTTTGGACATAAAGCATTATACATTGAACAATGAATTCACTTTATCCCAAACTTGTTTCCTCTACTGCAGATCAAACCACTATAAAAGGATGCCTCATTCATCATTTACAAACACACAAAAACACCAAGAAAGAGCAAGAACTATCAGAAGCATATTAAGCAAAAAATTCCAAACTCCATTGAAGTGAAATTTTGAATTTCACCATTTAGCAACCAAACCTTCAATTTCTTCACTCAAACACCTTCCATACACTTTATATAACTTGTCCAAAGCATTGAAACTAATTTGTAATCATTCAAAAACCATAACCACGACCTCACTTTTCACCTCTGCAAGTTGATTTGGTCAGAGAGATTGGAGGCATTTCAAAGCAAGCCAAGTATTCCAACACACTCCTAGGGGTTCAGTGAAGTTGTAGGCATCATCATTTATCATCTGGAAGTGTTATAAAGGTGCATTGGATAGACTCCAATAGGTAACTTTTTTTTACATTTCGAACTCTATGTTATGAGCATCATTTTAATCATTTCTTGATACAATTTTGCTTGCCTTGACATGTTGAGTGAAAGCCAAATGAAAATTGGCATTGGTTGATCATGTGTATCATTTAATTTCACTTTGAAGTTTTAGGTCATTTCTGGTTATTGCGTGATTTCATGAGCTACAGTCAAAATAAATGAAATTAATTGCTATTTTCACGTTCCTTGTGAAATTCTGATGGAGATACTATATTCACACTTTGCATTTGGTTCGAAAATAAGAAAGTTCAAAATTTGAACTGCCATGGTTGAACACGGGGAAAAAGACGACCTCAGCTCGCGCCATTTTATTTTTTTAAATCTCATTTTTATATAGTATTTCATGGTTGTGTGTATTGACCAGCAGGCTAGCTTTGGCGCGGTGGTTGTGATGTTGGTCCAGCGTGTTTGTGTGTCTTTGTGGTCATGGGTTCAATCCCTCCAGACCTCATTTTGCCATCTTTTTGCTTATTTTCCTTCATTTTCTCCTTCCTTTCCTTCTTTCTCCTTTTTCCTCACTCTTTTATTATTTTTATTTATTTTCACTTATTTTCTTTAATTTCTTTTCCTTCTAACTTCATTTTCATTTTAATATTTCAAAAAAAAAACTCACAAAATATTTTAATCACTTATTTTATTTTCTTCTTTTATTTTTCACTTCTAAAAAAAATCCAAAAAAATGTTTACCATTTTATCTAATTATTTACTTTGTTATTTGTAATTTAAACCTTAAAAAAATATATTTTTATTCATTCTTGTGAATTATTAATTTTCATCTAAGAATATTTATGCTCCTTTATTTATTCATTAGGGTTTCTATTTATTTATGTACTTTGATTTTTTTCTAAACACTTTGGTTAATTAATTTGTACACTTTGTTGATTTCATTGTTGACCTATTCCTTGATAAGCACAAGATTGTTTCAAATGCTTAAATGATTAATGATGAATCCATGTCTCTTGTTTCTTTCTTGATGTTCGTATGTTAATATTATCTTGTCTTTGTTATGAGTATGTTTTGGCTGATAATGATGTGTATTGATAGTATGTGCCATGCTTGTGCTTGATGATTCATGATTGATCTTGTTTGAGCCTTGCCTTATGTATATTTTGCCTTGTGATTGCTCCTTGTTTGGTTATGTGTAAGTCATGTTGATGTTTTGTATCATGTTTCTATACTTAACCTAATTGTTGAATGTCATGTATATTCTTGTGTATCCATGTTCATCTTATTCTATTGTTGCCTAAATCCAAGGGAAAGGAATTTCTTGTTGACTTCTTGTCATAATGCATGTATATAATTATTGCATTCCTTACTTACCTATTATTTAGACCTAGTTCAAACCTTAGGATTCCCTTAACTTAGAACCTTTTCCACTTGGGCTTTTCCATTTTAAACTCCTTTCAAAGAGATTAGACATGAGTCATCTCTATAGAAGAGATGTCTCTCCTACCCCATAACATAATCAAACCTTTGAGATACTTTTCCATTTAAGAGAGGTATGTGGCATACTTGTTGATCCTATATCCAAGTTAGAGCCCTTATCTTAATATGATGCAAAGATCTACATTCTCTATTGTCATACCCTAATTTTTTACCCCTAAGATGCCACCTCACTTACATCATTTGCGTGACCTTCATCATAATACACACACACACACACGCGCACACACACACACATACACACACACACACAGATATATATATATATATATATATATATATATATATATATATATATATATATATATATATATATATATATATATATATATATATATATATATATATATATATATATATATGTCTTTATGCATCACTAACCCATTACAAATGCAAGATGTGTGTGTTTGTTTACTTTATAAGTTAGGTGGTTCCCTTAAAGCTCAAGCAGATGAATTATCAGAGGATGGTCATCATATTCAAACATCTCGAGTCTTTTTGTTATCCAGGAACATCAAGAGCTTTCATTCATCAATAATCAAGTGCAAGATAGCATCATGACAAGCTCATCAAGCCTCAAGATCCTCAGTTCACCATAATTAGGGTTTTGACCTAATTCAGTCCCTGGGTTGACTTTTGGAGCAAGGCATGATCTCAAACCTTAGGACCTGACTCAAGACACTTAAAAACACCTTTGGAGTGCATCCATAGTGTTCAAATAGCCCAAGGGTTTGATTTCATTAAAGATCACAAAGTTCAAAGTTCATCTAACACAAAAGTCAGTGGTCAAAATCAAGTTTAACTTTTGAGATTTTTGGTCAAACATGGTTTCTTCAAGTCAAGAATGATGTTAATGTGTGATTTGGATCATGATTAATCAAGAAAAATCAAGAAATATGAGGTTACTTGTAAAAAGGGCGACATTGGAGAAGTTGAATTTTTTCTAAGTTATAAAATTCCATGATTTTTGCCCTACTTTCCAAGGCCATAACTTTCAAACCAAGTAACCATTTTCTTTGATCCAAAAATCAAATTAAAGATCTTGTTACATACTACAACTTTGTCCTTGAGGGTGAAATCCTAAGAAATACTTAGATCTCAAGTTATAAGGCCATGAAGTTGGTGTTTCATTCAAATATGAATTCCAACACTTAGAATTTTTTTTGGACATAATTTGTCTCATGTCGGAGCCAACTTTAGGGCCATTTTTCTCCATGATCCACTTTGATTCAAGACAAACTTTGAACATCAAAGTTGAAGTATGATATCTCAGCTTTCCAAAATGGCCAAGAACATCCATTTACCTTACTTGAGCAAGAAGATATGATTTTCACAAGAGGGCTTGTTACAACTGTTTTGGCAAGACATATTTGTTACAACATGCTTGTGCCACATGATTTGGATGACCCTTTTTGGCTGCATATCTTCACAAGACCAACACCAAAATGATCATGAACCATGTGCTCTGCAAAGCATAACTGAATTTTCAAAGTTTCATCACTTGGCATGTGAAAAAAATCATTCAAAAGTAGGAAGTGAGGTTTTGTCCTCTAGCATTAAAGTGGAATAGTGATTTTGCCAAAAACCTCCCCAATCTGTCCAAAGATGATCAAAACACCAAGGGATGAGATGCAATGTGAGAGGATCAAACTCAAAAGATCGGAATTGCTAGCCATGTGAGAATGGAAGCTATGTACCTTGGCACTCAAGTTATAGGTACATGAAGTCATTCTTGGGATAATAGCATGTATCCTCATCCAAACTTTTCTTCAAATATCTGAAACATTCTTCTATAAATAGAGACCATCTTGCATCATTCAAAGACACCAAAACGTTGCAAAGACTTATTTTCCAAGAAATCCTCCTCCTTTAAGAATTCAAAGTTTCAAAGAAGTGAGAAATTAAAACTTCATCTCCAAACAATTTCCACTCAAACCAAGCATCCAAACACTTCATACACATCATATAGAAGTGATCCAAACACTCAAACACCAATTGTAACATCAAAATCATCAAGTTCACATCCCACTTTCACCAAGCTGCAGATTGATTCGAGCTGAGAGTTTCAGAAGGTTTCAAACCAATTTTAGCGTTGCAACATACTCTTTGGAGGTCAAGGAAGTTGTTAGCATCAAGGGATTGCATCTGTAACACCTCTATCAAGGAATTCTTGCAAGGTAAGTTTTCAAAATCTGAACTCTATGATTCATGCATCATACATGATTAGTTGAGTTACCAACTTATTTATGGAAATATGAGGATCATTTTCCCTCAATTAATTGTTATGTATCATCAACACATGTGATTTCATATCAAAATGTTTAGTTAGGGTTCATATGGTGTTCAGATGAATTCTGTTTGATACACTTAATATAAATAAAATTGAATAGAACCATTGTGTTCTTTGTCAAAATCTAAGCAATTTTAATCTTTACATCATCTGATTTGGTTGAGAAACCAAGGAGTTAGCATTGGAAGATGATGGAGATGATGATGAACACGAAGCTAAAAAAGATGGTGGCCATGGCACCCTTTTTCAAAATAAAATGTTTTTTTACTATATTATTATTTTTGTGAAAGTAATTTAATGGATGTATCACCACCCCAGTGGTTAGAGCGTGCGTTTTAGGGATTTGAGTGTGAGATGTTTAAGGTTCGAATCCCCTATAGCCTCAGACCTTTTTGCTTTTTTTTTTTCTTCATATTTTTCAACTCAAACTCTCTATATTATTTTCACCTTCCATTCTTTGTCAACCACACACACATGGCTCAGATGGTAATGTTTTAGGCCTATCAGTCCAAGGGCGTGGGTTCAACCCTTAGTAAGACCATTCCTATTTTTTTAACACCATATTTTATGGTTTTCTTCACAACTTCACCTATTTATTTCACTAAGCAAAAATAATATTTTTGAGCCAAATTTTTGTATACTTCTCATTTATCTTCCCAATTTTGAGAATCCACCAAAAAATCCAAAAAATAATATTGATTTTTGACATTTTTATTAGGTTGAAAACTAGTACTTTTTAAGTGTTTTTCATACCTTTTCATGATTCCTTTTGATTTTTCTCTTGACCTAATTGTACATATATATCTTTATGGTTATAGTACACTTTATTAAAAGTCTTGTAGATGTACATAACATGTTTTCTTAACTTATACACACCATGATTAAGTATTATTTCATTTGAAAAATACTTTGATTAAATGTTTAATTAGGAAGAACTTTAGGGTTTTATCTTAGTCAATCTTTTCAAAACATCTAGAGGATGACTAGGGCTTCCACTTGAGTTTGGATTCCCCAAAGCCCTTGATTCAATCATGTTTAAATGCCTTTTTCATGGGCTCGTCTCCATGAAATTCCATTAGGGTTTTGCTTACCCTTTACCTGATCCTCGATTCATCTTGAATATATATGGCTTGCTTGAACTTCTTTTTGATTTTTTAAATGGATTAAATCTTTGATCACATATTCAAGTATTTCCTTCATAAACTCTTACCATGATGAATATATCTATTTGTGTGATGCATATTCACATGTTGATACATCATGCTTAATCATACCATACTCATGTCATCCTCGATGACTACACTTGTTTATAAGTTTAGACAATCTTTTCTTGTTAAGTTTCTCTTGATATTTACATTGATAACACTTGCATTCATATAAGTGTTGCATTTCAAATGATCATCCTTAGTTTAGACTTAGTTCGAAACACATGATTCAAACTACAACCTAGTTCAAACCCTAGGATCCCCTTTGAGGTTCTCAACCTCAATAAAACCTTAGGATTACCCTTGAAGTTTTCAACTTCATTCAAATCAAAACCATAGCCCATTGTGGCTTCAAACCTCAAACTCAAATCAAACCCTACGCCAACCTTTGGCTTCAAATTCAAAACTTTACCCCCCAGAGATGAGGCACGAATCATCTCTGTAGAGGAGATGTATCATCTATTCCCCACAACATAAGTCAAACCTTTCAAACTTTTTTCCATTCTAAGTGATGTAAGTGGCACACTTGTTGATTCAAAATCCAAGCTGGAGTCCTTATCTTATTATGGTACAAAAACACTTCTTTCATTTAAGTGATATAAGTGGCACACTTGTTGATTCTATATCCAAGTCAAGGTCCCTCTCTTAATATGCAAAGATTCATTTAAAGGAAGATGTGGCATTACTTTGGATTTTCTACATCCAAGTTTAAAGCTTCTTCTCTTATTATCTTCGTTCTCAAAAATATCTATGGTGAATAGGTGAGATTTCTCCCTTAAGATGACAACTTGTCTCAAACCCAACAAACTCAATTCCATCCATTAGTAGGTGGAACTACGAACGCTCTGATTTCTCAACTTTCTTTTGAGATTACGTAGGCATAAGATTGTGAAATCTTAGCGAGCACAATAACAAATAAAACCATTAGGTTCATATAATTTCGTCATAGTTTATCTCAACTTACCCTACAAAAACAAAAATAAAATATTTCCCACTCTTATCACTCACTCAAAACATGTCAACAAACCTCCAAACATACAACAAAGGACTCAAATCAACAGTAACAAAAATATACATAAGAGGTTCCTATAGGATACTATAAATACTTAAGGTGTTAGTACCTTCCCTTTGTATAACCAATCCCGATTCCCAATCTCTCAATTGCATTATTTTACACTTTGCACACCCGCGGGTTTATTTACATTTTTCCCATTGCCTCTTTTTGGGATAAATAAAAAGTTCACATGTAAAGGGCGAACCTTCGAGAAAAAAATCGCGTTGTACATCTATGTTTGTGGTGGTATAATTGAGCATTTACTCTTTTTCATACCCCAAATTTTGACCACTAAGATTCCCCATCATTGTGAAAATCATCATCACAATATGGATGGACTATCTTGCCCCATCAGTCTCACCGGAGATGGGTGAACACTTACTACAATCAGAATTAGGGTTTTAGGCCCTCTCAGAGTCCTTAGACAAAGGATCAATCAAGAAATTACATGATCTTCAACTTGTCTAACCTCTCAAATATCTACAAGGGATCAAGAGGACTCCCAGTTTAAGGATTAAGCACAAGGCTGCTCCCTTCCATGTGGATCAAGCCTCAAGATCGCCAGTGTCACCAAATTAGGGTTTGATCGACCATGGCCTCCAGATGGAAATTTTCCTCTGGGCATGAGCCATTGCTTCAAAGCATAAAATAAGATGCTCCAAGGGACATCATAAATCCAATCATCAAGTTAATTTAGCCTCAGGGGATGCATACATCAAAAATCAATAATTAGGGTTTCTTAACCTAATTCACCCCTAAGTTGACTTTTGGGACAAATCATGAGCCAAGACCTCAAGACATGATTTGAGGGTCTCCAACATACTACATTTATCCATTTGCAACAATGGATTAATCCAAGAAGCTTGAGCAACAAGTTTCAATTTCATCTGAACCACAGTTAGGGTTTCGCGAGAAAAGTCAACTGTAGCTTTGACTTTTGACCAGGACATGATTCAATATACCCTATAATACCCATGGAACATGTCCATCAAGTTTGATTTAGGTCAAAGGCATGATTTCCTAGAGGATCGCACAGTTTGGAATTCATCTGATAAAAAGTCAACTGTGCACAAAAGTCAAACTTTGACTTTTTGAGATTTTTCACTTTTATGGTTTTTTAACCCTAAAATGATGTTAATGTGTGATTTAAATCATCATTCATCAAGAAAAATCAAGAAAAGTTGGATAACTTGTAAAAGGGGTAACCATAAAAACTTAGAAAATTTTCTAAGTTATGAAATAAAGTTGCAAGGGTACCAACTTTGGAGGATCATAACTCCTAAACCACAAAGCCATTTTTTCCCATCCAAAGCTTAATTTGTAGATCTCATGGCCCTCTACAAAAGCTAAAAATGGACCCCCCCCCCCTCCAAATTCATTATGGATTTTGAGTTATGGTTGGATCAAAATCACTAAAAACATGAAAGTACAACTTTTCCAACACTTAGAAAAATTCTGGGCAAGGCAGATTTTGTGTTGAAACACCAAAACTTGTGGGATTTTTTCACATAGATGCAAGCTGAATCAGTTCCAAAGATAAACATCAATGTTGTTACAAATGTTGCCAAGAATTCAAAGAGCTCACTAGCATGAACTGATTCATCTTGAGCTAAGAGAAATCCATGCCCAAAGTCATGTTGCTGCAAGCTATTTTGAAAAAATCAGTTTGCATGTTTGCTTGCCACACACGATTTTGAGCCAAAGACCAAGGATCACTATGCCACCTGTACTCAAACCAATCACAATGCAACTGATCCAACTGATAAAGCTGAGTCAAAAGCCAAGGAATCTTCCAACTTGAAGTGCATGCATTTTGGCACATTTTGCCTTGAATTCAAAGGGCATTAATGTGGAATAGTGCATTGTCAAGGTAGCCACTATACTCAGTCAAGTTCTCTGATTAAACAACAATAAAAACATCTGAAGAATGTGAATTTGGTCAAGGTATAGCCCTGCTCTTGGGAAGGGCTAGTTTTCCTTGCATGAGAAGAAATCCTCCAAGCCAATCCATGCGAATGTGATCTGATCCAGCAGCCATTCACTATTCATCCAAGACAAGAGTTGATCACCTATAAATATAGGTTCCAATGGATCATTCAACTCACACCAAATCTAGTTATAGCACTGCTTTCTCTCATTCTCTCTTAAGTGCCAAGTTTTCTTGTTTTTGAGCAACCACTATCGGGTTTTGAGTTGCAGCCATAAGCAATCCATTCCAATTTCCCAGACACATCACATATGATGTATTTGAGGTGTCCAAACACTTAAACACCAACTGTAACACCCCCAGCTCAAAATCACCTATCAACCTAGCCATTATGCTTCAATTAAGCAGTTGGAGTGCTCCATCTTGATCCAAAGACTTCCAAAGTGTTCCAAAGCTTGCAACACACTCCATAACATCCATTGAAGCTGTTCAGATCATCACAACACATCTGTAACACCTCAAACTCAAAAATCACATTGCACTTGCTGTCACGACCTTCAAGTAAGCCTAAACTTGGTCATCTCTTAATCTATGCATATTTCCTCGCACAATACTTTTGCCAAATGTTCATAATCATGCATAGAATGTTTCCCCTCAATTAATTGCTTTGTTTGAATCGTGTATCAAAATTCTCAGCCTTCATGCAAATTTTAGGGTTCTTGAGGTTTTGTCTTGATTTCTTATTCCATGTTTAAAATAAATGAAATTAAAGACCATAGACATGATCGTGAGGTTGAAACGAGCAGATTGATAGGTGGTTTGCATGATATAATCAAGTATTCAGGGAGATAGGAGAGAAAATGTAAATCTGGGCAAAACTCAGAACACGCGCGCGTTCTTGGGTGTTCTTGGCGCCTTTTTTTGGAAATTCAAATATTTGAATTTTGTGATTTTATTTAATTGATTCAAAAATTAATTTCTCTCTGAGTTTTAATGATTTTGAGTTGATTATTTTTTTAATAATTCACAAAAATGTTAAAATATTTTATTTTATAAAAAAATCCCAAAAATATTATTTATTTCATATAATTGATATTTTTGCAAAGAATTAATGTTTTAATTGTTTTTGAGATTTAAAATATTTTTTCCCTCTTGATTTTATAAATTTTAATGACTTCTAATCATTTTGTAGGTCAACACATGATTTTTGAAACATTAATCCAAAATCACAATTTGTTTTCCACATGTTAAACAATTTTGATCATTTTAATTGAATTTTTATTCAATTAAAATACATTTTGGAAACAAATTAGGGTTTTAATTAATTCAACCCTCATCAAACTTTTTAAAACTCTTTGGGCCTCTAATAGAGTGTAAGACCCAAGCTTTTTTGTAAAATAACCTATTGTGGGCCTCACTTATTGTATAAGTCCCTCTGGGTATTTTCAAAAACCTTGGCGCGATCGTCGTTTTGTACAAGAATATCCTCTGGGCCTACCCTCGAGTAGTAAGACCCATTCCTTTTTTTAAACTCTTTGGGCCTCTAATAGAATGTAAGACCCAATCCTTTGTAAATACAAAACCTTTTTGGGTCTCACTCATTGTATAAGTCCCGTTGTATTTCAAAAGTTCGGCGCGATCATCGCCCGTTTAAAACAAACCCTAGTCCTCTCCTCGAGCTATAAGACCCATTCAAAATCACCTTGGGCCTCTCCTAGAGCTATAAGACCCATTCAAAACTCTTTGGGCCTCTAATAGAGTGTAAGACCCAATTCCCTTTTAACCAAAACAATTTTGGGCCTCAGATATTGTATAAGTCCCTCTGTGTTAAAAGAAAATCTCGGCGCGATCGCCATTTCAAAACAAAAATCATCTGGGCCTACCCTCGTGTTATAAGCCCCATTCTTTTTAAACTCTTTGGGCCTCTTGAGAGAGTGTAAGACCCATCCCTTTGTACAGAGAACCTTTCTCGGGCCTTAGTCACTTGTATAAGTCCCTCTGTACAAAAGTAACAGTGCGATCACTGACAAAACCGTGGGCCTCTCCTTGAGCTTTAAGCCCCTATATTTCTTTTCAAAGCACTTTCTCCTTTGATTTTGTATATAATATTGTTATCAAAGCTTTCTTTGTTGAACAACTAACAAACAGCATGGAAGCTCTACAACCGAGTAAGTGTTTATATGCTTTCCTTTACCGCTTTCATATACCTATAACTGTATTGTGGGGCTGTTTCACTGTAAGTCTTCTTTCATAAACTCATATCAACTGTGTAATAATAATATAGATATTTAGAGTTTCCCCGGCAACTACGTCTAGCATTAAGCCCGTTGATCACTCTTAGAAGTAGACAAAACTAGATCCCCATAGGATTACCAGACACAGTCTTCCCTCCTCTTGGGGTTAAACAATATGGAGACGTGAAAGGCAGCATTCTCGGTGAACCCTTTCATAGACTGTCACCTTTAGAAATCGTCAAAGAAACTCTACTCCCCAGAGATGATCTTTTCTCCGTGAATGGCATCTCTTGAGTTGGTTCCAAATTCTCGAACTTTCCTGACTTGATCTATTCTCTGTGAATAGCCTGTCTTGAATTTCTCGGGGTTTGGGGACCCACAGGCTTCTTAAAAGCATCCTCACATCCTCTTAGGCATTGTACAAGGACCCGCGGCTTCTTAGCAGTATTCACAGCCTCCTCTTAGGCTTCGTATAAGTATTTTTCCTCCGGGAATGATAGCCTCCTCTTGGGCTTCATACAAATTATCCCTCGGCTTCTTAAAAGTTTCCAGCCTCCTCTTGGGCTTCGTACAAATTGTCCCGACGACCTCCTAGAGGTATAGGAACAGAAATTAGTCATCTTAATAGAACAGTCTTTCAAAAAGTCCAGATCTTGTTACTGCTGTTTCTTAAACGTAGTACAAAAGATGAAACTCTAGACTTGGACAGTCTAATTCCGTTGAGTCTCAAAGACATTCTCAAGTTCCTTTCAAAGCTAGGAGATGAAACCCGTAGACTCGGACAATCTCAATACCCTTTGGATTTCCCATTTCCTTCAAGAACAGGAAACAACCCTGGTCCTCTGATCAATCCCAAAGCATAGCCTTACCTTTAATGAGTCTCTTTATAAGAACTGATTTTCTCTTTTAACCAACCTACTGGACCTGTCACTCAACTGAAACAGTAACCCTAGCCTCCTCTTGGGCTTTGTACAATGATTCTTCCTAGTGGAGCTAACCTTTCCAGACTTCCCTGTTGAGTCAAACTTTTAGCCTCCATCTCGGGCTTCGTACGAGATACAAAATCACTCTCTTGTTGAGTATAAAAGACTCTCTTGTTGAGTCATTCCCTTTAGCCTCCATCTCGGGCTTTGTACGAGATACAAAACACTCTCTTCTTGAGTATAAAAGACTCTCTTGTTGAGTCTCACATTTAGCCTCCGTCTTGGGCTTCGTACAAGACACATATAAAAGATTCTCCAGTAGAGTCAACCCTTTTAGCCTCTCTCTCGGGCTTCGTACGCGACACATGCAAATTCCCTCTTGTTGGGCCAATAGCCTCCTCTTAGGCTTTGTATAAGAAAAACCCCGGTTGAGTCAATCAGCCTTTTAGCATCAAAACTGTGCCTCGTTCACAGTAAACAAACATCAACAACTCCTTTTCCTTCATCTAATTACTGTAAGCGGCAAGCCTCTGGATTATTTACATCCACACCACTGTCCCTCTTTTAGCATGAGAAATTCCTAAGGAAAGATGGCATTTCTCTAAACTGAGTTAAAGTCTTCTCCTTCAGGTTAAAAATCCCCTATAAAGGAAATTATGGCATTGCTAGATTCACATATCCCAGTTAAAGTAATTCTCTTTTATAATCAGTCACCCAACAACTGTGACAAATAGACCAAATATCCCCTTTAGAGATGACAAATTCTCTCTAAAGTCAAAACCGTTCAGCCTCACATCTTGGGCTTCGAACAAGATACAAATAGACCCTTCAGCTTCACATCTTGGGCTTTGAACAAGATATAAACCACCTTTTTAGCTTCACGTCTTGGGCTTTGAACAAGACACCAAAATATCTTTTTCCTCCCATAGAATAGGAGGAACTACGATCGCTCTGATTTCCCTGTTTCGGTAAATGAGAATACGTAGGCATAAGATTGAAAGAAGAATCTTAGCGAGCACACTAATCCAAAACCTAAAATCCCGTATCCTCACATATCCCCAAAATATCCCAGTCCGTATTCCCTACCAAAAGTCTAAATTCAACCAAAATAACCTGAGAGAGGCCCACCACATTGATCGCATCTGTAAACCAACAGTTTTAACTGTTTGACCTCAGTTTGTAAAGCAGGGTTAGTTGGAGACATCTATTTCCCTTCCTTCATCAGCTTCAATAGGACAAAAAATGAATCGACCTGTAGTCGCCCCTAAGAGCGAAAGTGCTTAAGAACCACGTCCAAAATCGCTCGCTACAGAAAAATGGCGCCCACCATGGGGCCCTAAAAGGTCTTCTTCTCTTTCTTTTTTTTTATCTCTCAGGTAAAAACCGAGGAATGATGACTTCACCGATGACTTCACTGGGGATTTCATTGGGGTTAAGATTTGTTGACTTCATTAGGATCTTAGGTAAAAAACCTTTAAAGTTGGGAAGGTACCACAGAATGGCGACTCCGCCGGGGAGCCATTTTTGTCAGGAACATATGATTCATAGCTCTCTAAAGTCTAGGACTTTAAGATAAATATATATACTGCTTTTCCTAATTGATATACGTGTTTATTTTTCTGCTAATGGGAATGCGTGTGATGCCGCATGTGGAAAGATTGAGTATACACATAGGAAAATCACCATTTTTTGTAGTGCGGAAGCTATCGGGAATAGCTATTACGCGATAAACTACCCTCTTCAGAGATTTCTTTGATGGACATCACCTAACACGGTTCCCGGCCCGCTGGTGTTCTCAGGAATCAATGATTTTGAGTGACGGGTACAAAAAATCACCCGTAGAAAACCTTTGGGGGGGGGGGGGGTAGAGCCTTGACTTCATGACACCGACCCTTTGACCCCATGTTTTTTCTATGTTTTTGTGTGCTGCATTCATGCATTCATCTAAAAAACATTAAAACAAAGAAAATTTTCTCCTCTAGTCTCTCTTTTTCAAATTAAACTAAGACAATGATTGCAAATTTCAAAGAAAAAGATTGCGCTGATGGATTTCTGTAGAAGGAGAACTCATAAGTATACTTTCAAGGTTCCAAAACTAGAGGATTTGAGAGGTTTAGCGAGGATGATCACTAACCCTGAAGCTTTCAGAGCCAAATACGGAGGTTTGCTACCCCTGTTAAGAGTCCATGTGATTGAAGGAATCATGGAAGCACTCATTTAGTTTTACGATCCAGTTTATCACTGTTTCACATTTCCGGATTACCAGCTCGCACCAATGCTGGAGGAGTATTCTCACTTGACCGATCGACACATTACTGATCGAGCTCTATTTTCTGGACTGGAAGAAATTCCAAAGGATCAGACCATTGCAAGAGCAATTTATTTGGATGAGTCGGAAGTCAAGACTCACCTGACCACTAAGGGTGACATCCAAGGTTTGCCAGCCCATTTCTTGATAAAGAAGGCCCTGTACTTTTTTAGTATAGGGAACGTGACTGCTTTTGAAAGCATCTTTGTTTTGCTCGCCTACGGGTTATTTTTGTTTCCCAACATCAATAACTTTGTAGATATCAACGCCATTAAGGTTTTTCTCATTGGAAACCCTGTGCCAACTTTGCTCGCGGACGCGTATCATTCTGTACACTTAGGGAATTTGTACAGTGGAGGAATGATCACGTGCTGTGTACCCCTGCTATATAAATGGTTTATCTCCCACTTGCCCAAGTCTGCTGCTTTTTGGGATCATAAGAGTGCTTTGCGTTGGTCGTAGAAAATCATGTCTCTCACCAACTCTGACATAGATTGGTGTAGTAAGATATATGACGGGATCAGAATCATTGACCGTTATGGAAACTTCCCCAACGTACCCCTCATAGGAACTAAAGGAGGAATCAACTACCATCCGGTATTGGTTCGTCGTCAATTCAGATACCCGACGAGGCATGTCCCACGGAATGCTCATCTGGAAGGTCTTTTCTTCAAAGAAGGAGAAAATGACAGAGCACTAAAGACGGAAATAGTGCACGCTTGGAAACATGTTCACAAGAAAGGACGGGAGTCTCTAGGAAAACCGGACTGTGTCTCGGTGGAGCCTTATCTCCACTGGGTACAAACTAGAGCTCTCAAGCTAAAGATGCCTTATCCTCGCCACGGAGTTCTTCCACCGAGGGAATCTATCATGTACTTCATGACGGAAACGGAAAAACTTCAGGTTACTCTCAACAAAGTTCAACAGGAGAGGAGGTCTCGGAAGAACAAGTACCACTCCCTCAATGTAGAGTGTACCAAAATACAACAACTACTGAAAGATAAGGATGCTCTGATCGAGATTTTAGAGCAACATGCTGTGGATAATCAAGATGACCAAAGGAATTTGCTCGCTCCTTTCACCTGGCAAAGGAATAACAACCCGACAACGGCCCAAGAACCCCAATCCAAGAAAAGGAAAGTACCAGAGTCAGCACCCGAATTCTCCTCAGAGAGGACTCGGGACCCCTTAGCTTAGGTTTCTGTTTCCTCACCTTGCAATCTACTGTATTTTCATTTCCACAATCCTTTGAATTCAATAAAACGGGGTTTCCCCACTGTTTGATATTTGCAATCTAATTGTCGAAGTTTATTTTGATTAAACCAAAATACAATTAATATAATCATTGCATTCATCATTCTCACGTCACGTATTCTTCTTACCTGCGAATCTCACGTTTGTGTCTCGGTTCTAGAGTCAAACTATCTCATTCGTACAATACTCGGGCCAATCGTCAGAAAAAGATGGATGATCTCGAGGAAGAGAACAGAGAGTTGAAAGAAGAGATCGACGCTCTGAGAGAGGATATGAGGAAGCTTCGTAACGACATGTTAGCCATGACAGAAGCTCAACAACAAAGAACTGTGATCTCAGAGATCACCTCAACGCCCGTAGTGGAGAAGTATGATCCTAGGTATCAAATGCCGAAAGTTTGTCCTTAGGGCATGCCTGTTAACTATATCCTGGAAGGATATGTTCCGCCGACCGCTGAAGATCAAGGAATCACAACAGAAGCCGCTGGGCCTGAAGGTTACAAACTTCGGGAAAGCGAGGATGCCAGAGGCATACTGAGGACTCCTGAAGGTTACAAACTTCGGGAAACGCCAAGATTTGCTGCCGTAGTCACGGTACCACCCCTGTGGTGCACACTGTCTCGGAAGGACAGATTCCGCAGATACCTTCTGGTAGAAAGGAAACTATGTTCGATAGAATGGACGAGTTCCAGGAGCAGTTCCTGGAAATGCAGAAGGAACTGCAAGCTATTCACGGTCAGGATTTATTTGGAAAGGACGCCGCAGACCTCTGATTAGTCCCCAATGTGAAAGTTCCGCACAAGTTCCAAGTGCCCGACTTTGAAAAGTACAAGGGTAACTCTTGCCCTCAGAGTCACCTGGTGATGTACGCTCGATGAATGTCAGCTCAGACAGAGAATCAGGACCTACTGATTCACTACTTCCCGGATAGTTTAACCGGTGCCACATTAAAATGGTACATGGGTTTAAACCGTGCTACGATTAGCACTTTCAGAGATCTTGGCACTGCCTTCGTCCAGCAATACAAATACAATTTGGACATGGCGCCAGACAGAGATCAACTCAGATCAATGTCACAAAAGGACAAGGAAACCTTTAAGGAATACGCTCAGAGATGACGTAAAATTTCCGCCCAAATTTGTCCACCTGTTGAGGAAAAAGAGATGACAAAGATCTTCTTAAAGACCTTAAGCTCATTTTATTACGACAGAATGGTTGCCAGTGTGCCCAGTGATTTCACCGAAATGGTCGGTATGGGAGTTCGTCTTGAGGAAGCCGTCCGAGAAGGACGTTTAGTAAAAGACACTGGATCATCGAGTAGTACAAAATGATACGGTAGTGCTCTCTCTAAGAAAAAAGAGCTGGATATTGGGAATATCTCTCTCGAAAAGCAAAGGCAACGTTATCAACCAGTAGTGGCGGTAACTCCTGTTATTAACCCTGCGCCTGTTTCTACGTATCAACCTCAGGTTGCGCAGAGCCAACCTAATCAACAGCAATATCATCAAAGGACTCAGCAGCCTCTCCAGCAGGCTCGTCCTCAATACAACAACAACCGTACAACGCGGCCACCAGGATTTGATCCTATACCCGTATCGTACGCAGAACTATTTTCGTTACTACTATCCAGGGGGCACATCCAGACTAAGTCTCCTCTTACAGTACCAGAAAATCCGCCTTTTTGGTTTAAGGTGAATCATACATGCCCTTACCACCAAGGAGGACCAGGGCATAACATAGAGAACTGTCTCAATTTCAAATCTGACGTGCAAAAGCTTGTTAGGAGCGGGGTCTTATCTTTCAAAGATACGAATCCGAATGTTCTCACAAACCCGCTGCCTCAACATGAGAAAGCTGCAGTCAACCTGATAGAAGGAGAGTCTCACAATGTCTATCAAATTCACGATGTACTCTTATTGAAGACCAATCTGGTCAAGATGCATTGTAGACAGAGCGGGTATGGGCATATACCACATCATAATTATCACCAGTGTGATATCTACTCTAAAAGCAATCGAGGGTGTTCTGTGGTGCAATCAGCTCTACAGGAATAGATGGATCTCGGATGGATCCAAGAGCATCGAGTTCATGGGGTCAACATGGTCTATACGAATTCCAACGTCATTCAAAACCATGACATCCGTGTGATGAATGTCAACTTGGTGGCAATGCACTCAAGGCAAAGCCAGTATCATAATCTTCTGCGACACGATTACAATTCTTGTCTGACTTGCTCGGTAAACAATCAGGGATGCTCTTTTATACAAGAGGCCCTCCATCGTCAGATGGATCTTGGATGGATCCAGGACTACCATGATAGGAACCACTATCAGATCAACATGGTTTAGATCTTCGATGTTCGCTTAATGAATACCAACCTGGTGGAGTTACATGCTGAGCAGGTCCGACTCGGGTTCCTGATATCACATGACTATCAGAGCTGTAAAGCAGGTTGCAAGAACGATCAAGGTTGCGCCTTTGTCCAGGAAGCACTTCAGCACTTGTTAAATCACTGGTGGATGCCAATCTATATGGATGAAGACACTCAGCAAATTAGTGTCAATAACAAGAACCTTACTCGGCGTCAAAGTCAGGATGTCCGATCTGTAGAAACTAACCTAGTGAGGTTACATTGCATTCAAAGCGGGCATGGCCAGGTGCCACCACACAACTATGAACATTGTAGAGTCTGTTCAGAAAGTAACCAAGGATGCTACCTTGTGCGAGCAGCTCTTCAGGGTCAGGTGGATCGTAGAGAAATTAGTCCATTTCCGGGTTCCGGACCAATCAACTGGGCGCCGGACTACCTTGCCAATCAAATTGAGGATGTTGTCGTAATCTCTGATCATCAGAGGACTAGGGATGTTTTCACCATCATCCCTCTACTTGACGAATCAAGAGTTCCTAACTAGGAACGGATTGAGATTACTTACGATGGTCGAAAAAATCAGAAGGCTCCCATAGTCATCTATCTACTGGGACCACTACCGTATGAATCAACTAAGGCTATCCCTTACAAATACGGTGCAACAACAGTCGAGAATGGAAAAGAAATTGCATTACCCTCCGTCGTGAATATTGCAGACATCAGTCGTGTAACACGGAGTGGTAGAATCTTCAATAAAGGAGTTGGACAGTCCAACAAAGAAAAGGAACCTCAGACAGAAGTTTCCAATTCACTGGTCGGTCAATCCAGTAATCCCGACCTTTCGAAAAACGATGATGAGATGCTGAAGCTCATCCAAAGGAGTGAATACAAAATTGTTGATCAACTATTACAAACTCCTTCAAAGATCTCTGTGCTGTCACTTTTACTCAGTTCGGAAGCACATAAGAAGGCTCTACAGAAAGTCTTGGAGCAAGCCTTTGTGGAACAGGATGTAACAATCAGACAGTTTGATAGCAGTGTCTCTAACATCACTTCCTGCAATAACTTGGGATTTAGTGATGAGGAATTACCTGAAGAGGGTCGCTGTCATAACATGGCGCTCAATATCACGATCAACTGCCAGGACGATGCTTTGGCCAGCGTACTGGTAGACACGGGGTCAGCCCTGAATGTTATGCCAAAATCCACCTTGACGCAATTATCCTTTAAAGGACCCCCGATGAGAACCAGTGAGGTCGTCGTCAAAGCATTTGACAGGTCCAGAAAAATGGTTATCGGCGAAGTCGGCCTTCCCATAACTATTGGTCCTCACACTTTCAATGTAATTTTCTAGGTCATGGACATCTGGGCAACGTACAGTTGTTTATTAGGAAGACCATGGATACATCAGGCTGCGGCGGTCACCTCGACCCTCCACCAAAAGCTATAGTTCGTTCAGAACGGTCAACTCGTCACGGTTTGTGGGGAACAGGCTTTGCTCATAAGCAATTTATCATCAGCCACCTATGTGGAACCAGAAGGGATAATTGGGACTCAGTTCCAAATGCTTTCGCTACACAGAGGCGATCAATCCGAAGGAGAAACCTCGATTTCCTCATACAAAGACGCTATCAAAGCGGTCGAGAGTACCAACACAACAGGATGGGGATAACTTGTCATTCCTACTAACAATAAAGCAAAGAAGGGTCTTGGTTTTTCTGCAACCTGTACTCAGACAGCTGCCAACAATGAAAATCTTCATCCTATTCAAAATTTCTTCCACAGTGGAGGTTTCCTTCAACCAACGACTCAAGAAGTACACACTATCAATGAGGAGGATCCCTCTGACACAGATGTGGAATGGAAGTCATACCTCAATGAGGACGGTTATATGTCTCAGGAAGAGGTGCCTACGCCATTTTGCTATCCTGCACAGAGCCCGAGATTTATACCAATGTCAGATGTCGAAATGATATACGGAGATTATGATCCGGAAGGATGCCGTGCTCCACCAAACTCATTAGAGGAGGACACTCCGATGAAGGACAACTTTGACCACAACTACTATGGTCCGATGGATGGTCTGCCAATGTGGCAACCGTACCCAGGAGACTTGGGGCAAGGAAATCAGCCGAACAACGAAAATCAGCTGAGCATCATTGAAAAGAATACCTGCGTCCCCACCATGTCATGGGATCAACACTCAGGTCATTCAAAAAATACTCAACATGACGATGAATTCGCAACGTTTGCAGGACTAGAATTCATCAACTATGCTTTTCCAGAGGTCAACGTCATCGAGAAGGAGGACTCATCCAGTTCCAAAGAAGTATGGGATACCCTGGGACAACCAAGTGGGAAATACGACTTCATGGTCAAATACACCGCTCTTGAAAGCTCTCGTATCAGGTTCAAAGACATCCAGCCAACTGGATGGGGAGATCTACTTGAGAGCACAAATACTTGGCAAAATACAACAGAGGAATCCTCCTACGACAACTCTGCCTAGGAGACAGATTCCAATGATCCTGCTCCACCAGAAATCAGCGTTATTTCTGAAGACAAATCAAGGAAGGTACCAGACTTTGTAATTCATCGAGGAGTTCGCCGCCAATGGGTTGTCGTCGATGTTCGGAAGATTGTTCATAAGTCAAAGTAATTGTCGTCTTTAACCTTTCACCCTGCCCAGGTGAAACAGATGTTTTGATAGGGCTCGCTTTCTGTAAATTTCCCTCTTCGCTTCGCCCAAAGCGACAAAGTTTTGTTTTATAGAGCTATAGTTTCAAGAATCGACTTGTTCATTAATAAAATAACGTCATTCTGTAATTTCCGCACTAATTACCGTTTTCTCTTTTTGCTTTTCTCAGAAAATGGTAATCCTAAAAAATAAACTCAATAATAAAAACAAGCATTAAAAGAGATACACTGTACACACTCTTGCATCCTATCTCTTCTAAACACAAATCATCACGTCATGCAGATTGCTTGTTTTAAACCCCGTTGAAACATACGATCTGAAGTCTTCTCCCGAATTTGAGTTCCCGGTGTTTGGGGCTGAAAAAGAAGTTGACAACGAAATTCCAGAAGAGATCTCGCGATTACTCAGACAAGAGGAAAGGTCCATTGAACCTCACAAAGAGCCGTTGGAAACGATCAACGTGGGTTCAGAAGAAGAGAAAAAAGAAATCAGGATTGTGGCACTACTCAGTCCAACTGCTAAAGAGAGTTTGACAAAGCTTCTCAAAGAGTTTCCCGATGTGTTTGCTTGGTCCTATCAGGACTTGCCAGGGTTGGATACCAGCATCATGGAACATCATCTACCGTTGAGATCAAAATGTCCGCCAGTAAAACAAAGGTTGAGACGGACTCACCTGGACATGGCCATCAAAATCAAAGAGGAGGTACAAAAACAGATTGACGCGGGTTTCCTCGCCACATCAGAATATCCTCAATGGTTAGCCAACATCGTACCCGTTCTAAAAAAGGACGGAAAAGTCAGAATGTGTGTGGATTACAGAGATCTAAACAAGGCTAGTCCAAAGGACGACTTTCCTTTACCACACATTGACATGCTGGTTGACAGTACAACAAAGTTCAAAATTTTCTCCTTCATGGATGGATTCTCGGGCTATAACCAGATCAAAATGGCGCCGAAAGACGTGGAGAAAACTTCGTTCATTACCCCATGGGGTACCTTTTGTTATAAGGTGATGCCGTTCGGTTTGAAGAACACCGGGGCGACCTATCAAAGGGCCATGATTACTCTGTTTCATGACATGATACATAAAGAAATCGAAGTATATGTCGATTATATGATTGCAAAATCTAGAACAGAAGAGGAGCATGTGACCCATCTGACAAAGCTATTCGAGCGGTTGAGAAAGTACAAACTCCGCTTAAATCCCAACAAATGCACCTTCGGTGTCTGTTTGGGAAAACTGTTAGGGTTCATCGTCAGCCAGAAAGGAATTGAGGTTGATCCTGACAAGGTTAAGGCCATTCAAGAAATGCCTTCTCCGAAAACTGAAAAACAAGTCAGAGGATTCCTGGGACGTTTGAACTACATCTCCAGATTCATATTCCTCATGACCGCGACATGCACGCCGATTTTCAAATTACTAAAAAAGAATCAGGATTACGTTTGGACAGAAGATTGCCAAACCGCCTTCGACAGTATCAAGGAATACTTGTTAAACCCGCCGATTCTATCACCTCCAGTGGAAAGAAGACCACTAATCATTTACTTAACTATCTTGGAAGACTCCATGGGTTGTGTGCTTGGCCAACAAGACGAAACCAAAAGAAAAGAGTCTGCCATATACTATTTAAGCAAGAAATTTACCGACTGCGAGACTCGGTACACGATGCTTGAGAAAACTTGCTGTGCTTTGGCTTGGGCAGCCAAACGTCTTTGCCAGTACATGATTCGTCACACTACTTGATTGGTCTCCGAGATGGATCCAATCTAGTATGTCTTTGAAAAACCTGCTCTCACGGGAAGGATTACCCGTTGGCAAATGTTGCTATCAGAATATGACATAGAGTACCACGCTCAGAAAGCCGTTAAGGGGAGTATTTTAGCCGACCATTTGGTTCATCAACCGATTGACGATCAAGAATCAATCGGGTTTGACTTCCCAGACGAAGATGTCATGTATTTGAAAATGAAAGATTGCGATGAACCGCTACCCAGTGAAGGGCCAGAACCAGATTCCCAGTGGGGGCTTATCTTTGACGGAGCATTTAATCATTATGGAAACGGAATTGGGGCAATTATCATAACACCTCAGGGTACCCACATTCCTTTCACTGCCAGACTTACATTCAAGTGTACAAACAACGAGGCCGAATACGAAGCTTATATTATGGGTCTCGAGGAAGCAATTGATTTAAGGATCAAGAACTTGGATGTATATGGCGACTCAACTTTGGTCGTCAATCAGATCAAAGGGGATTGGAACACATACCAATCGGGGCTGATTCCTTACAAAGATTACGCGAGAAGGTTGCTACCCTTCTTCAATAGAATTGAGTTTCATCACATCCCTCGTGAGGAGAATCACATGGCTGATGCATTGGCCACTCTCTCTTCTATGATTAGTGTAGGTCCATGGACTAACTTACTTAAGATCGACATAATGCGCCTTGAACGGCCCGCTTACATCTTCACAATTGAAGCAGTCATAGACGACAAACCTTGGTATCACAATATCAAATGCTTCCTTCAGAAACAAGAGTACCCACCTGGGGCACTAAGGAAGGACAGGAAAACCCTCAAAAGATTGGCAGTCAACTTCTTCCTGAGCGGTGATACACTCTATAAGAGAAATTTTGACATGGTCTTGCTCCGATGCATCGACAGACCAGAAGCAGACATGCTGATGAAAGAAATTCATGAAGGATCCTTTGGCACTCATGCCAACGGACACACAATGGCGAGAAAAATTCTAAGAGCAGGGTACTATTGGTTGACAATGGAATCCGACTATTACAAGTACATGAGGAAGTGTCACAAGTATCAGATATACTCCGACAAAATTCATGTACCGCCAATGCATCTCAAAGTTCTTTCTTCCCCATGGCCTTTTTCCATATGGGGAATCAACATGATTGGCTTGATTGAGCCTAAGGCTTCAAACAGACATCGGTTCATCCTGGTAGCCATTGACTATTTCACCAAGTGGGTCGAAGCAGCATCATATGCCAATGTAACCCGACAAGTGGTGGTCCGATTTATGAAAAACAATATCATCTGCCGTTATGGTGTTCCGAGCCAGATCATTACTGATAATGGATCTAACTTGAACAATAAGATGATGAAAGAGTTGTGCGCAGAGTTCAAGATCGAACACCATAACTCATCTCCCTACCGACCTAAGATGAATGGAGCGGTAGAAGCGGCTAACAAGAACATCAAGAAGATTGTTCAGAAGATGGTTGTAACCTACAAAGATTGGCACGAGATGCTACCCTTTGCTCTTCACGGTTATCGTACATCTGTCCGCACTTCAACAGGGGCAACCCCTTTCACTCTAGTATATGGCATGGAAGCGGTGCTCCCCATTGAAATAGAGATCCCATCAATCAGGGTATTGACGGAAGCTACGCTTATAGAAGCTGAATGGTGTCAAAGTCGACCCGACGAACTGAATCTGATCGAAGAAAACCGAATCACGGATCTTTGCCATGGTCAGTTGTATCAACAGAGAATGAAGAAAGCCTTTTACAAAAAGGTTTGACCTTGCATCTTCAGGAAATGAGACCTTGTGCTCAAGAAGATACAATCATTTCTCACTGATTCTCGGGGCAAGTGGTCAAGAAAGCTTTCTCAGGCGGCGCCTTGAGACTTGCAACCATGGACGGAGAGGAATTTTCCTACCCCACTGTAGCGAGCGATTTTGGACGCGGTTCTTAAGCGCTGGTCGCTCTCTGCGGTTGAGTTTACTACATGTCGATTCATTTTTTATCCTATTAAAGATGATGAAGAAAGGGAAATAGATGTCTCCAATTAACCCTGCTTTGCATACTGAGTTTAAACAGCGGTCCGTTAGGTTAAGAATGCTATCAATGTGGGGGGGCCTTTGTACTGGTTATTTGTATTTTTGCCAATACAGCTTTCTTTTTCTCTTTCTAGGATTTTATAGCGGGGAACGAGGATTAGGATGTTAGGACTGATGCTTTTGATAGATACATGAGAGTATGGGATTTTGGGTTTTTGTTTAGTGTGCTCGCTAAGATTTTTCTTTCAATCTTATGCCTACGTATTCCCGTTTACCGAAATAGGGAAATCAGAGCGTTCGTAGTTCCTCCCGAAATGGTATTTGGTGTCTTGTTCAAAGCCCAAGACGTGAAGCGAAAGGTGGTTTGTATCTTGTTCAAAGCCCAAGATGTGAAGCTGAAAAGTCTATTTGTATCTTATTCAAAGCCCAAGATGTGAAGCTAAAAGGTGTTGACTTTAGAGAGAATTTGTCATCTCTAAAGAGGGGGTTGTATGTCACAACTGTTTATAAAAGAGAATTACTTTAACCGGGATATGTGAATCTAGCAATGCCATAATTTCCTTTAAAGGGGATTTTTAACCTGAAGGAGAAGACTTTAACTCAGTGTAGAGAAATGCTATCTTTCCTTAGGAATTTCTCATGCTAAAAGAGGGACAGTGGCATGGATGTAGATGATCCAGAGGCTTGCCGCTTACAGCGATTAGATGAAGGGGAAAGAGTTGTTGATGTTTGTGTACTGTGAACGAGGCACAACTTTGCTGCTAAAAGGTTAATTGGATTAACCAGTGGTTTTATTATATAAAGCCTAAGAGGAGGCTAATATGTGTCTCGAACAAAGCCCGAGAGAGAGGCTAAAAGGTTTTGACTCAACGAGGGAATCTTTTGGTATCTCGTATAAAGCCCGAGATGGAGGCTATTTGACTCAACAAGAGGGTTTTTGTATCTCGTACAAAGCCTGAGATGGAGGCAAAAGAGGTGATTGACTCAACGAGGGAGTCTCTTATGTGTCTCGTACAAAGCCCGAGAGAGAGGCTAAACGTTGTTCAGTTAAGTGACAGGTCCAATATACTGATTTTAAAGAGAAAATCAGTTCTTATATGAGCAACACTGTACTCATGGATTTGATTCAAGGATCCGGATTATGCCTGTTCTTTAAGGAAGCGTGTAATCCGAAGGGTATTGAGACTGTCCGAGTCTACGGGTTTCCTTTATATTCTTGAAGGGTGCTTGAGAATGTCTTTGAGACTCAAGGAGATTAGACTGTCCAAGTCTAGAGTTTCACCTTTTGTACTATGCTTTGAGAAACAGTAGTAGACTCTTTGAAAGGACTGTTCTATGCAGATGATTAAGTTCTGTTCCTATACCTCTAGGAGGCCGTCAGGACAATTTGTACGAAGCCCAAGAGGAGGCTGGAAGCTTTTAAGAAGCCGACGGGTCCTTGTACGAAGCCCAAGAGGAGGCTATCATTCCCGGAGGAAGAGATCATTATACAAAGCCTAAGAGGAGGCTATGAATACTTCTAAGAAGCCGTAGGGTCCTTGTACTAAGCCCAAGAGGAGGCGGGGTTGCTTTTAGGAAGCCTGTGGGTCCTTGTATGATGCCCAAGAGGAGGCCGATGCTTTTAAAAAGCCCGTGGGTCCCCAAACCCCGAAAAATTCAAGGCAAGCTATTCACAAGGAATAGATCAAGCCAGGAAAGTTCGAGAATTTGGAAGAAACTCAAGAGGACCCCGAGAAATTCAAGACATGCCATTCACCGAGAATAGATCAAGCCAGGAAAGTCCGAGAATTTGGAAGAAACTCAAGAGATGCCATTCACGGAGAAAAGATCATCTCTGGGGAATAGAATTTCTTTGACAACTTCTACGAGTGACAGTCTATGAAAGGGTTCAAAGAGAATACTACCTTTAATGTCTCCATATTGTTTAACCCCAAGAGGAGGGAAGACTGTGTCTGGTAATCCTATGGGGATCTAGTTTAGACTATTTCTAAGAGTGGTCAACGGGCTTAATGCTAGACGTAGTTGCCGGGGAAACTCTAAATATCTATACTATTATTACACAGTTGATATGAGTTTATGAAAGAAGACTTACAGTGAAACAACCCCACAATACAGTTATATGTATATGAAAGCAGTAAATGAAAGCGATAACCACTTACTCGGTTGTAGAGCTTCCATGCTGTTTGGTTAGTTGTTCAACAAAGAAAGATTGAAAACAACAGTATATTCAAAATCAAAGGAGAAAGTGCTTTGAAAAGGAGAGATTTGGGGCTTACAGCTCAAGGAGAGGCCCAGGGTTTTATCAGTGAGCGCACTGTTGAATTTGTACAGAGGGACTTATACAAGTGACTGAGGCCCAAAAAGGTTTTCTATACAAAGGGATGTTGGGTCTTACACTCTAATAGAGGCTCAAAAAGTTTTAAAGAAAAAGAGTGGGGCTTATAACACGAGGGTAGGCCCAATTGATTTTTCTGTTTAAAATGGCGATCGCGCCGAGATTTTCTTTTAACGCAGAGGGACTTATACAATAAGTGAGGCCCAAAAAGTTTTGGTTAAAAGGGGATTGGGTCTTACACTCTATTAGAGGCCCAAAAAGTTTTGAATGGGTCTTATAGCTCGAGGAGAGGCCCATGGTTATTTTTAAAAGGCGACGATCACGCCGTTTGTTTGATAATGTACAGAGGGACTTATACAATAAGTGAGGCCCAAAATGTTTTCTGTACAAGGGTGTTGGGTCTTACACTCTAATAGAGGCCCAAGTGAGTTTTAAGAAAAGAAATGGGTCTTACTACTCGAGGGTAGGCCCAGGGTTATTTTGAAAAGGCGACGATCGCGCCGTTTATTTGAAAATGTACAGAGGGACTTATACAATAAGTGAGGCCCAAAATGTTTTCTGTACAAGGGTGTTGGGTCTTACACTCTAATAGAGGCCCAAGTGTATTTGAAAATCAATTTTAAAAGTTGAATTTATCAAAAACCCTAATTTTAATCTTTAAAAGTAAATATTTAAAGAAAATCAAACAAAAATTCAAAATAAATTTGAATAATCCATTTATGATTTTGTTTAAGGTTTGGAAAAAATGAGGGATAATCACAAGGAATATTTAAACTCATTAGGTTTTGATTTTCAAAGTAAATATTCACTTTTAGAATGTTTAAAAACAATTAAAACTGAATTTATTCACAAAAATACTAATTATATTAAATAAATAATATAAATCTAATTTTTTAGTGGAATAAAATATTTCAACATTTTTGTGAATTGTTGCAAAAAAAACCAATAAAAAATGATAAAAATTGAAGGAGTTATTAATTTTTCAAATCATTAAAAATAATAATATGAAAAATGACAAAATAAACAAGTGATAAAAAGAAGTCTGGGGCGAGGGGGATTCGAACCCCATACCTCTCGCTTGCCAATACACACAAAACCAGCTGATGAACCGCTGGGGCGCAATGCCAATTCAAATATAACATGGCAAGGGAAAAATATATAGAGAACTTGTTGGATTTTCTGAGAATGGCGCCATGGCCATCTTCTTCCTCGAGCTCGTGCGTGAAGCACCATATCTCACTCATCTCTCAACCATTGGGCATCATTCAAACACCAAACTCATGCGTTTTTTCACAAGGAAGAAGATGGCAATACCCAATTTTATTCATTTTCAGTGTATAACAAATTATATCATTGTGGCCGTATGAACCCTAATTTTGCAAAAGCAATCGAGTAGGCATGATTATGAGTGCAATGATCAAATTTTTTGAGGGAAAACAATCAGCATATGATGGCAAACAATTGGCAAAAATATCATGCGAGGAAATATGCATGGATCATGGAGTTTGAGTTTTGAGGCTTACCTTGATGCAAGCTGAAATGGAACTCTGCACAAACTTTGTTCCAGTCGTGAACTAAGGATCCCTACAACTTCAATGGATGTTATGGAGTGTGTTACAAGCTTTGGAACACTTTGAGATTCTTTGGATCAAGCTGGAGACCTCCACCTGCAAAATTGAGGCATAATGGCTTGGTTGAAGGGTGATTTTGAGCCTGAGGTGTTATAGTCAGTGTTTAAGTGTTTGAACACCTTAAATACATCATATATGATGTGTTTGAGCAATTGGAATTGATTGCCTAAGGCTGCAACTCAAAACCCGATAGTGGTTACTCAAAAACCAAAAAACTTGAGGTTCAAGGAAGAATGAGAAAAAGCAGTGCTGTAACTGGCTTTGGTGTGAGTTGAATGATCCATTGGGACCTCTATTTATAGGTGATCAACTTTTGTTTTGGAGGAATAGTGAATGGCTGCTGGATCAGATCACATTTGCATGGATTGGCTTGGAGGATTTCTTCTCAAGCAAGGCAAGCTAGCCATTCCCAAGAGTAGGGCTATACCTTAACCAAAATCACATTCCTCAGATGTTTTTATTGTTGTTTAATTAGAGAACTTGACTGAGTAGGGTAGCTACCTTGACAATGCACTATTCCACATTAATGCACTTTGAATTCAAGGCAAAATGTGCCAAAGTGGATGAATTTCAAGTTGGAAGATTCCTTGGCCTTTTGACTCAGATTTATCAGTTGGATTAGATGCCATGTGATTGGTTTGAATACATGTGGCATGCTAATCCTCAGTTTTTGGTTCAAAATCGTGTGTGGCAAGCAAACATGCAAACTGGTTTTTCCAAAACAGCTTGCAGCAGCATGACTTTGGGCATGGATTTCTCTTGGCTCAAGTTGAATCAATTCATGTTGTTAAGCTCTTTAAATTCTTGGCAACATATGCAACAACATTGATGTTTAACTTTGGACTTGATTTAGCTTGCATCTATGTGAAAAGATCTCACAAGTTTTGGTGTTTCAACACAAAATCTGCCTTGCCCATAATTTTTCTAAGTGTTGGAAAATGGTGTACTTTCATATTTTCAGCCATTTTGGCTCACTCATAGCTTAAAATCCACAATGAATTGGAGTTAGGTCTAGTTGAAGTTTTTGTAGAGGGAAATGATATCTACAAATCAAGCTTTGGATGGGAAAAAATGGCCTTGTGGTTTAGGAGTTATGACCCTTCAAAGTTGGTACCCTAGCCACTTTATTTTTAACTTAGAAAATTTTCTAAGTTTTTATGGTTACCCCTTTTACAAGTTATCCAACTTTTCTTGATTTTTCTTGATGAATGATGATTCCAATCATACATTAACATCATTTTAGGGTTAAAAAACCATTTTGGTGAAAAATCTCAAAAAGTCAAAGTTGACTTTTGTGCACAGTTGACTTTTTATCAGATGAATTCCAAACTGTGCAATTCTTCAGGAAATCATGTCCTTGACCTAAATCAAACTTGATGGACATGTTCCATGGGTGTCATAGGGTATATTGAGGCATGTCCTAGGGTTTGGGAGCATGTCCTGGGCAAAAGTCAAAGTTATAGTTGACTTTCCTCTTAAAACCCTAATTGTGGTGCAGATGAAATTGAGACTTGTTGCTCAAGCTTCTTGGATTAATCCGTTGTTCCAAATGGATCAATATAGTTCATTAGAGACCCTCAAACCCTCTCTTGAGGTCTTGGCTCATGATTTGCACCAAAAGTCAACTTAGGGGTGAATTAGGTCAAGAAACCCTAATTCCTGATTTTTGATGAATGCATCCCCTGAGGCAAAATTGACTTGATGATTGGGTCCATAAGGTCCCATGAAGTATATTATGTTATGTTTTGGATCATATGCTTATGCCCAGATGAAAAATTTCCATCAGGAGGCCCTGGTCGACCAAAACCCTAATTTGGTGACACTGTCGATCTTGAAACTTGATCCACCTAGAAGGGAGCAGCCTTGTGCTTGATCCTTAAAGTGGGAGTCCTTTTGATCCATTGTGGATGTTAGACAAGTTGAAGATCAAGTCATTCCTTGATTGATCCTTTGTCTAAGGCTCTGAGAGGGCTTGAAACCCTAATTTTGATTGTAGTGGATGCTCACCCATCTTTGGGGAGACTGATGAAGTATGATGGTTCCTCCATATTGTGATGATGATTTGCACAATGATGGGAAATCTAAGTGGTCAAAATTTGGGGTATGACAGATGCCTCTATTTAATCTTCTTGGACCCGAAGGTGTGAATGGCGAAGGTATTCGGGCATTCGGGGTGCAAGAGGATTAAATATCAGAATACCCGAAATTTTGATGGCGGTTATGAATGGCAGTTAGCCCATCCATCTTCTTTTGCTAAGTAATGATGCTTAGAAAAGGTAAAACTTCCCCTCGATCCTGGTTTCCTACCGAGGAATTGGTCTCAGTTTTTTTTTGAAATAAACTTCCCCTCGATCCTGGTCTCCTACCAAGGAACTGGTCTCAGTTTCTGAATTAAACTTCCCCTCGATCCTGGTTTCCTACCAAGGAACTGGTCTTAGTTTCTTCCGTCAATAAACTTTACTGACAAAGGACGCAATTCGTAGCGACTTTCCTTCAAACTTCTCGCCGAATTTTCCTGGGGAGATTCCATTTGAGTGGAAAAAGTTTTGATGTCAGACTTGCTGGGGAACCCAGTCGTCTGAGTTGTAGAGGTGCACAAACTTCTCTGTTTAGAGACGCCATTTGTTGAATCTACTGGGGAAAATGAGTCTCTTGAGAGACTGCTTTCGTTCGGGGTCTTTACATCATACTTTTCTCGGAGATCTTCTCGGAGAAATGCCATATGATGTGATCCGATTTTGAGGTGCCGATGACCTTTTCATCAGTGGTTCTTTCGGAGAAAAACTGCCGTATTGTCGAATCTCTAATTACGAGGCTTTCTCTGTGGATTTTCCTTAATCCGGGAAAGCAAGGATATCATCTTCAATGGCGAAGAGTGATGCTGACTGAAAGTTCCTCTAGTTTTTCAGAGGTTCAAGTTATCAAAGTGGTCAAGGGCCAACTTCCTTCCAGAAATAAACTGGAGGCGAGGTTGTTCAAACACAGCGTTTCCTGACGAGGCAAGAACTGATAACTCGATTGAGAGAACTTCTATCACTAGGGGACAAGACCGACTAGAGTGATAGTGATACAATATGAAATGTAAATGCAAATCAATAATGCAATGATGCATGTATGTTTATGCTGACAAAGACTTGACACAACACACAGACTGGCGGATGAACACGACTGGATACTCGGCCATCGTGGGGCGTGTAGAAATATCGCTGGTTCAAGATAGCAATTCCACCTTGCTTAGGAAAGATAGTCCCTGTTGGGAGCTACGTTGGTCGGGCTTAGGGGATAAGAACTCAGCCGAGGGTATCAGATGGAATAGTTGCATCCGACACTATTGATCCTTCATTCAGGCGCACTAGGTTAGAAGGAGTACTTTGATTCTGTACTTTGAGGTTCGATTACTTCTGGAGAAGCGACCGATGTTCTTCTGATGTTCAACAGTCAAAAGAAATTGCCGTCTTTAATTTAAAAGCAGAAAAAGTTTTAACAAGTAAATTCATTTTTGTTTTATTTCAAGAATCGTTAATCATGTTAACAACGTCGTTCTGTAAAGCTAAAACAAATAAGAATTACAAACAAAAGCACAAAGGCTCAAATTTTATTGATAAGATGGAGATCAGCCAAACGCGTGATTCCAAAGAGTATTTACAAAGTTAGAAAATGGTAATTTACAGGGAAAAGGGCTACGTTGAAACATAACGACCATTATCCTTCTACCAACATTGAATTCGGGACATCCTGAGCTTCTGTTGAAGATGACCATGACTGGAGTTTTCTGACAGATGATGTAACTGTTGTTGAGGGACTTGCCTCTGTTGAATATAGTTACTTGCCATTATCCCTAATTTTTGCCTGAATTGTACTTTGATGTTTCCAATCCACCGGGATGATGATTTGTTTTTTCTTATTTTGTCTTTAACTTTTGCCTGGACCGCCCTTTCGGGTTTTCAGTCCACCGAGACGTTTTTTTTAGGCGAAGTATTTCTTGACTAAATCAACATTCGTGGGGTAGGCAAATTCCTCTCCGTCCATGGTTGCAAGTCTCAAGGCGCCGCCTGAGAAAGCTTTCATGACCACATATGGGCCATCATAATTCGGAGTCCATTTGCCCCGAGAGTCAGTGAGAAATGATTGAATTTTCTTGAGCACGAGGTCTCCTCTTCTGAAGACACGAGGTCGAACCTTTTTGTCGAAAGCCTTCTTCATTCTCTGCTGATACAACTGACCGTGACATAGTGTCGTGATTCGATTTTCCTCGATCAGATTCAGTTCGTCGTGTCGGCTTTGACACCATTCAGCTTCTGTGAGCTTAGCTTCCATCAATACTCGGATTGACGGGATCTCTACTTCTATGGGGAGCACTGCTTCCATGCCATACACTAGAGAGAAAGGGGTAGCCCCTGTTGAAGTGCGGACAGATGTGCGATAACCGTGAAGAGCAAAGGGTAGCATCTCGTGCCAGTCTTTATAGGTTACAACCATCTTTTGGAATAATCCTCTTGTTGTTCTTGTTAGCCGCTTCTACCGCTCTGTTCATCTTTGGTCGGTAGGGAGATGAGTTATGGTGTTCAATCTTGAACTCAACGCACAACTCTTTCATCATCTTATTGTTCAAGTTAGATCCATTATTAGTAATGGTCTCTCTTGGAACACCATAACGGCAGATGATATTGTTTTTGATAAATCGGACCACCACTTGTCGGGTTACATTGGCGTATGATGCTGCTTCGACCCACTTGGTGAAGTAATCAATGGCTACTAGGATGAACCGATGTCCGTTTGAAGCCTTAGGCTCAATCATGTGAATCATGTCGATTCCCCATATGGAGAATGGCCATGGGGAAGAGAGAACTTTGAGATGTGATGGCGGTACATGAATTTTGTCGGAGTATATCTGACACTTGTGACACCTCCTCATGTACTTGTAGCAGTCGGATTCCATTGTCAACCAATAGTACCCTGCTCTGAGAATTTTTCTCGCCATTGTGTGTCCATTGGCATGAGTGCCAAAGGATCCTTCATGAATTTCTTTCATAAGCATGTCTTCTTCTGGTCTGTCAACGCATCGGAGCAACACCATGTCAAAATTTCTCTTATAGAGAGTGTCACCGCTCAGGAAGAAGTTTCCAGGCAATCTTCTGAGGGTCTTTCTATCCTTTCTGAGTGCCCCAGATGGGTACTCCTGTTTCTGAAGAAAGCATTTGATATCGTGATACCAAGGTTTGTCGTCTATGACTGCTTCAATCGTGAAGATGTAAGCGGGCCTTTCAAGGCGCATTATGTCGATCTTAGGTAAGTCGTTCCATTGACCTACACTAATCATGGAAGAGAGAGTGGCTAATGCATCAGCCATGTGATTTTCCTCATGAGGGATATGATGAAACTCAACTCTGTTGAAGAAAGGTAGCAACCTCCTTGCATAGTCTTTGTAAGGAATCAATCCTGATTGGTTTGTGTTCCAATCTCCTTTTATCTGATTGATAACCAAGGCTGAGTCGCCGTATACGTCCAAGTTTTTGATCCTTAAATCAATCGCTTCCTCGAGACCCATAATACAAGCTTCGTATTCGGCCTCGTTGTTTGTACATTTGAACGTAAGTCTGGTAGTGAAAGGAATGTGGGTACCCTAAGGGGTAACAATGATTGCCCCAATTCCGTTTCCATAATGATTAACTGCTCCGTCAAAGATAAGTCCCCATTGGGAACCTGGTTCTAGCCCTTCACTGGGTAACAGTTCATTGCAATATTTCATTTTTAGATACATGACATCTTCGTCTGGGAAGTCAAACCCGATTGATTCTTGATCGTCAATCGGTTGATGAGCCAAATGATCGGCTAAAATACTTCCCTTAACGGCTTTCTGAGCGTGGTACTCTATGTCATATTCTGATAGCAACATCTGCCAACGGGCAATTCTTCCCGTAAGAGCAGGTTTTTCGAAAACGTACTTGATTGGATCCATTTCGGAGATTAACCAAGTAGTATGACGAATCATGTATTGGCGAAGACGTTTGGCTGCCCAAGCCAAAGCGCAACAAGTTTTCTCAAGCATCGTGTACCGAGTCTCGCAGTCGGTGAATTTCTTGCTCAAATAGTAAATGGCTGACTCTTTCCGTTTGGTTTCGTCTTGTTGGCCAAGTACACATCCCATTGAGTCCTCTAGGACTGTGAGGTAAATGATCAGTGGTCTTTCTTCCACTGGAGGTGATAGAATCGGCGGATTCAACAGATATTCCTTGATATTGTGGAAGGAGGTTTGACAATCTTCTGTCCAAACGCAATCCTGGTTCTTTTTGAGTAATTTGAAAATCGGCGCACACGTCGCGGTCATAAGGAATATGAACCTGGAGATGTAGTTCAAACGTCCCAAGAATCCTCTGACTTGTTTTTCAGTTTTCGGAGAAGGCATTTCTCGAATGGCCTTGACCTTGTTAGGATCAACCTCAATTCCTTTCTGGCTGACGATGAACCCTAGTAGTTTCCCTGAACGGACACCAAAGGTGTACTTGTTAGGATTCAAGCGGAGCTTGAATTTTCTTAAACGTTCGAACAATTTTGACAGATGTTCAACATGCTCATCCTCTGTTCTTGATTTTGCAATCAAATCATCGACATATACCTCGATTTCTTTGTGTATCATGTCATGAAACAGAGTAGTCATGGCCCTTTGATAGGTTGCCCCGACGTTCTTCAAGCCGGACGGAATTACCTTGTAACAAAAGGTACCCCATGGGGTAATTAACGAAGTTTTCTCCATGTCTTTCGGCGCCATTTTGATCTGGTTATAGCCCGAGAATCCATCCATGAAGGAGAAAACTTTGAACTTTGCTGTGCTGTCTACCAGCATGTCAATGTGTGGTAAAGGAAAGTCGTCCTTTGGACTTGCCTTGCTCAGATCCCTGTAATCGACACACATTCTGACCTTTCCGTCCTTTTTGGGAACGGGTACGATGTTGGCTAACCATTGAGGATATTCAGACGTAGCGAGGAAACCCGCGTCAATTTGTTTCTGCACCTCCTCTTTGATTTTGATGGCCATGTCCGGGTGAGTGCGTCTCAACCTTTGATTTACTGGCGGACATTCCAATCTTAATAGTAAATGATGTTCCAGGATGCTGGTATCCAACCCTGGCATATCCTGATAGGACCAAGCGAATACATCGGGGAATTCTTTGAGAAGCTTTATCAAACTCTCTTTGGCAGTTGGACTGAGAAGTGCCCCAATCCTGATTTCTTTTCTCTCTTTTTCTGAACCTAAGTTTACCGTTTCCAACGGCTCTTTGTGAGGTTCAATGGACCTTTCCTCTTGTCTGAGTAGTCGGGAGATCTCTTCTGGAATTTTGTCGTCATTTTCTTCTTCAGCCTTGAATATCGGGAACTCAAAGTTGGGAGAAGGCATTGGATCGTATGTTTCAACGGGGTTCAAAACAAGCAATCTGCATGACGTGATGATTCGTGTTTAGAAGAGATAAAGAAAATGCAAGTGTGTGCAGTGTTTTATTTTACTGCTTGTTTTTATTATTGAATTGTTTTTTAGGATTACCATTTTCTGAAAAAGCAAAAAGAGAAAACAGCAATTAATGCGGAAATTACAGAACGACGTTATTTTATTAATGAACAAGTCGATTCTTGAACTACAACCCTATAAAACAAAACTTTGTCGCTTTGGGCGAAGCGAAGAGGGAAAATTTACAGAAAGCGAGCCCTATCAAAACATCCGTTTCACCAGGGCAGGGTGAAAGGTTAAAGATGGCAATTACTTTGACTGATGAACGATCCTCGGAACCTCGACGACAACCCATTGGCGGCGAACTCCTCGGTGAATCACAAAGTCTGGCACCTTCCTTGATTTGTCTTCAAAAATAATGCTGATTTCTGGTGGAGCAGGATCATTGGAATCTGTCTCCCAGGCAGAATTGTCGTAGGAGAATTCCTCTGTTGGATTTTGCAGAGCAGTTGTGCTCTCAGCTGTATCTCCCCATCCAGTAGGCTGGATGTCTTCGAACCTGATACGAGAGCTTTCGGGGGCGGTGTACTTGACCATAAAGTGTATTTTCCACTTGGTTGTCCCAAGGTGTCCCATACTTTTTTCGAATTGGAGGAGTCATCTCTCTCG
This sequence comes from Lathyrus tuberosus, assembly GCA_022829125.1. Classification (NCBI taxonomy): domain Eukaryota; kingdom Viridiplantae; phylum Streptophyta; class Magnoliopsida; order Fabales; family Fabaceae; genus Lathyrus; species Lathyrus tuberosus. The sequence goes on from JALAZF010000042.1 coordinate 16,856,157, forward strand.
ATGACGTTGACCTCGGGAAAAGCATAGTTGATGAATTCAAGTCCTACAAACGTTGCGAATTCATCTTCATATTGAGTAGTTTCCGAATGACCTGAGTGTTGATCCCATGACATGGTGGGGACACATGTATTCTATTCCATGACGGTCAGCTGATTTTCATTGTTTGGCTGACTCTCTTGCCCCAAGTTTCTTGGGTAAGGTTGCCACATTGGCAGACCATCCATTGGGCCATAGTAATTGTGGTCAAAGTTGTCTTTCATCAGAGTGTCTTCCTCTAATGAATTTGGCGGAGCACGGCATCCTTCCGGATCACAATCTCCATAGATCATTTCGACATTTGACCGTGGTATAAATCTTGGACTCTGTGCGGGAAAGAAAAATGGTATAAGCTCCTCTTCCTGAGACATATAATCGTCCTTGTTAAGATAGGACTTCCATTCTTCATCTGTGTCGGAGGGATCTTCCTCATTGATAGCATGTACTGCTTGAGACACCGGGTGAAGAAAACCTCCACTGTGGAAGAAGTTTTGAAGGGGATGAAGACTTTCATCGTTGGAAGCTGTCTGGGTACAGGTTACAGAAAAACCAAGACCCTTCTTTGTTGTATTGCTAGTAGGAATGACAAGCTGTCCCCATCCGGTTGTATCGGTACTCTCGACCGCTTTAATAGCATCATTGTATGAGGAAATCGAGGTTCCTCCTCTGAACTGATTGTTCTTACTCACCGACAGTGCTTGGAACTGAGTTCTAATAACCTCCTTGGGTTCTATACCAGTAGATGATGACAAGTTACTCACGAGCAAGGCCTGCTCTCCACAGACTATGACAAGTTGATCGTTCTTGACGAACTTTAGCTTTTGGTGGAGGGTCGAAGTGACCGCTCCAGCCTGATGTATCCAAGGTCTTCCTAATAAACAACTGTACGTTGCCCAGATGTCCATGACCTGGAAAGTGACTTGGAAAGTATGAGGACCGATAGTTATGGGAAGATCAACTTCGCCGATAACTGTTTTTCTGGATCCGTCGAACGCTTTGATGACGACCTCGCTGATTCTCATCGGAGGGCCTTTGAATGATAATTGCATCAAAGTGGACTTCGACATAACATTCAGGGCTGACCCTGTGTCTACCAGTATGCTGGCTAAAGCATCGTCCTGGCAGTTAACTGTAATGTTGAGCGCCATGTTATGACGGCGACCCTCTTCGGGTAATTCCTCATCACTAAATCCCAAATTATTGCAGGAAGTGATGTTAGAGACAATGCTATCGAACTGTCTGATTGTTACATCCTGTTCCACAAAGGCTTGCTCCAAGACTTTCTGTAGAGCCTCCCTGTGGGCTTCTGAACTGAGTAATAGCGATAATACCGAGATCTTTGAAGGAGTCTGTAACAGCTGATCAACAATGTTATATTCACTCCTTTGGATGAGCTTCAGCATCTCATCGTTGTTTTTCGAAAGGTCGGGATCACTGGATTGACCGACTGGTAGATCAGGAGTTTCCGTCTGGAATTCCTTTTCCTTGTTAAGTTCCCCAACCCCTCGGTTGAAGATTCTACCACTATGTGTTACACGACTGATGTATGCAATATTCACGACGGAGGGTAGTGGAATTTCCTTTCCATTTTCAACTATCGTTGCACCGTATTTCTAAGGGATAACCTTAGTTGATTCATACGGTAGTGGTCCCGACAGATAGATGACTATGGGAACCTTCTGGTTTTTCTGACCATCATAAGTAATCTCGACCCGTTCCCGGTTGGGAACTTTAGATTCGTCAAGTAGAGGGATAATGGTAAAAACATCCCTGGTCCTGTGATGACTAGAGATCGTGACAACATCCTCAACTTGCTCGGCAAGGTAGTTCGGCGTCCAGTTGATGGGTCCAGAACCCGGATATGGGCGAATCTCTCCACGATCTACCTGACCCTGAAGAGCTGCTCTCACAAGGTAACACCCTTGGTTACTTTTTGAACAAACACCGCAATGCTCATAGTTGTGTGGTGGCACCTAGCCACGCCCACTTTGAATACAATGTAACCTCACTAGGTTAGCTTCCACAGATCGGACATCCTGACACTAACGCCGAGTGGGGTTTCTGTTATTGATACTAATCTGCTGAGTATCTCCATCCATATAAATTGGCATCCACCAGTGATTTAACAAGTGATGAAGTGCCTTCTGGACAAGGGTACAACCTCAATCGTTTTCACAACCTGCTTTACAGCTTTGATAGTCAGGTGATGTTAAGAATCCGAGTCGGACCTGCTCAGCATGTAACTCTACCAGGTTGGTATTCATCACGCGAATATCGAAGATCTGAACCATGTTGATTTGATAGGAGTTCCTATCATGGTAGTCTTGGATCCATCCAAGATCCATCTAACGCTGGAGGGCCTCCTGTATGAAAGAGCATCCCTGTTTGTTTACCGAGCAAATCAGACAGGAATTGTAATCGTGCCGCGGCAGATTATGATACTGGCTTTGCCTTGAGTGCATCGCCACCGAGTTGACATTCATTGTACAGATATCGTGGTTTTGAATGACGTTAGAATTCGTGTAAACCATGTTAACTCCACGAACTCGGTGCTCTTGGATCCATCCGAGATCCAGCTGTTCCTGTAGAGCTGCTTGCACCACAGAACATCCCTGATTGTCTTTAGAGAAGATATCACACTGGTGATAATTATGAGGTGGCACATGGCCATATCCACTATGTCTACAATGTATCTTAACCAGATTGGTTTTCAACAAGAGTACATCGTGAATTTGATAGACATCGTTAGTCTCTCCTTCTATCAAATTAACTGCAGCCTTCTCGTGTTGAGGCAGCGGATTCGTGAGAACATTAGGGTTTGTATCCTTGAAGGATAAGACCCCGCTCCTAACAAGTTTTTGCACATCGGACTTGAAATTGAGACAAGTCTCTATGTTATGCCCTGGTCCTCCTTGATGATAAGGGCAAGTTTGATCCACCTTAAACCAAAAAGGTGGATTTTCCGGTACTGTAAGAGGAGATTTAGTCTGAATGTGCCCCTTAGCCAGTAGTAATGGAAACAGCTCTGCGTACGACACGGGTATAGGATCAAATCCTGGTGGCCGTGTTGTACGGTTGTTGTTGTATGGAGGACGAGCCTGCTGAAGAGGCTGTTGTGTCCTTTGCTGATTAGGTTGGCTCTGCGCAACCTGAGGTTGATACGTAGGAACAGACGCAGGGTTGATAGCAGGAATCACAGCTGCTACCGGTTGATAACGTTGTCTTTGCTTTCTGAGAGAAATATTCCCAATATCTTGCTCTTTTTTCTTAGGGAGAGCACTACCGTATTTTTTAGTACCGCTCGTCGATCCAGTGTCTTTTACCAAAAGTCCTTCTCGGACGGCTTCCTCAAGACGTACACCCATGCCCACCATCTCGGTGAAATCACTGGGAGCACTGGCAACCATTCGGTCATAGTAAAATGAGCTTAAGGTTTTTAAGAAGATCTTTGTCATCTCTTTTTCCTCAAGAGGTGGACAAATTTGAGCGGCAATTTCACGCCACCTTTGAGCATACTCCTTAAAGGTTTCCTTGTCCTTGTGCGACATTGATCTGAGTTGATCTCTGTCGGGTGCCATGTCCAAATTGTATTTGTATTGTTGGATGAAGGCAGCGCCAAGATCTCTGAATGTACTGATCGTAGCACGGTTTAAACCCATGTACCATTTGGGTGCGGCACCGGTTAAACTATCCTGAAAGTAGTGAATCAGTAGGTCCTGATTTTCCGTCTGAACTGACATCCGCCGAGCGTACATCACCAGATGGCTTTGAGGGCAAGAGTTACCCTTGTATTTTTCAAAGTCGGGCACTTGGAACTTGTGCGGGACTTTCACATTGGGGACCAAGCAGAGGTCTGCGGCGTCCTTTCCAAATAAATCCTGACCGCGAATGGCTTGCAGCTCCTTCTGCATTTCCAAGAACTGCTCCTGGAATTCCTCCATTCTGTCAAACATAGTTTCCTTCTTACCTTAAGGTGTCTGTGGAATCTGTCCTTCCGGGACAGTGTGCACCACAGGGGGTGGTACCGTGACTACGGTAGTGAGTCTTGGCGTCTCCCGAAGTTTGTAACCTTCAGGAGTCTTCAGTATGCCCCTGGTATCTTCGCTTTCCCGAAGTTTGTAACCTTCAGGCCCAGTGGCTTCTGTTGTGATTCCCTGATCTTCAGTGATCGGCGGAACATATCCTTCCGGGATATAGTTAACAGGCATGCCCCAAGGATGATCTTTCGGTATTTGATACCTAGGATCATACTTCTCCACTATGGGCGTTGAGGTAATCTCTGAGATCACAATTCGTTGTAGCTGAGCTTCTGCCATGGCTTGCATGTCGTTACGAAGCTTTCTCATATCCTCTCTCAGAGCGCCGATCTCTTCTTTCAACTCTCTGTTTTCTTCCTGAAGATCATCCATCCTTTTCTGACGATTGGCCCGAGTATTATACGAATGAGACAGTTTGACTCTAGAACCGAGACACAAACGTGAGATTCGTAGGTAAGAAGAATACGCGATGTGAGAATGATGAATGCAATGATTATATTAATTGTTTAAGGTTTAATCAAAATAAACTTCGACAATTAGATTGCAAATATCAAACGGTGGGGAAACCCCTTTTTATTGAAATTCAAAGGATTACAGAAATGGAAATACAGTAGATTACAAGGTACAGAAACAGAAACTTAAACTAATGGGTCCCGAGTCCTCTCTGAAGAGAAATCGGGTGCTGACTCTGGTATCCTCCTTTTCTTTGACCGGGGCTCTTGGGCCGTTGTCGGGTTGTCATTACTTTGCCAGGTGAAAGGAGCGAGCAAATTCCTTTGGTTATCCTGATTATCCACAGCATGTTGCTCCAAAATTTCAATCAGAGCATCTTTCTCTTTCAATAATTGATGTATTTTGATGCACTACACATCGAGGGTGCGGTACTTGTTCTTCCAAGACCTCCTTTCCCGTTGAACTTTGTTGAGAGTAACCTGAAGCTTTTCAGTTTCCGTCATGAAGTACATGACAGATTCCCTCGGCGGAAGAATTTCGTAACGAGGATAAGGCATTTTTAGCTTGAGAGCTCTAGTTTGTACCCAATGGAGGTAAGGCTCCACCGAGATACAGTCCGGTTTTCCTAGAGACTCTCGTCCTTTCTTATGAACATGTTTCCAAGCTTGCACTATTTCTGTCTTTAGTGCTCTATCATTTTCTCCTTCCTTGAAGAAAAGACCTTCCAGATGAACACCCCGTGGGACGTGTCTCATCGGGTATCCAAATTGACGATGAATGAGAACTGAATGATAGTTGATTCCTCCCTTAGTTCCTATAAGGGGTACGTTGGGGAAGTTTCCACAACGGTAAATGATCATGATTCCATCATAGATCCTATTACACCAATCTATATCAGAGTTGGTAAGAGACATGATCTTCTGCGACCAACGTAAGGCACTCTTGCAACCCCAAAAAGCAGTAGACTTGGGCAAGTGAGAGATAAACCATTTGTAAAGCAAAGGTACACAGCATGTGATCTCCCCTCCGCTGTACAAATTCCCTAAGTGTACAGAATGATACGCATCTGCGAGCAAAGTCGGCACAGGGTTTCCAATGAGAAAAACCTTAATGGAGTTAATATCTACAAAGTTATTGATGTTGGGAAACAAAAATAACCCGTAGGTGAGCAAGACAAAGATGCTTTCAAAAGCAGTCATGTTTCCTATACTGGCGAAATACAGGGCCTTCTTTGTCAAGAACTGGGCTGGCAAACCTTGGATGCCACCCCTAGTGGTTATGTGAGTCCTGACCTCAGACTTGTCCAAATGAATTGCTCTTGCAATGGTTTGATTCTTTGGAATTTTTTCCAGTCCAGAAAATGGAGCTCGATCAGTAATGTGTAGATCGATCAGATGAGAATACTCCTCCAACGTTTGTGCGAGCTGGTAATCCGGGAATGTGAAATAGTGATAAACCGGATCTTAAAACTGAATGAGTGCATCCATGATTCCCTCAATCAGATGGACTCTTAACAGTGGTAGCAGACCTCCGTGCTTGGCTCTGAAAGCCTCAAGGTTAGTGATCATCCTTGCTAACCTTTTCAAATCCTCTAGCTTTGGAACCTTGAAGGTATACGTATGAGTTCTCCTTCTACCAAAATCCATTAGTGCAATCCTTTTCTCTGATATTTGCAATCACAGTCTTAGTTTAATTTGAAAAACAGAGAGACTAGAAGAGAAGAATTTTTTGAATGTTTTAATGTTTTTTAAATGAATGCATGAATGCAGCACACAAAAACATAGAAAAAACATGGGGTCAAAGGGTCGTTGTCATGAAGTCAAGGCTTTACCCATCCCCAAAGGTTTATACTAGGGTGATTTTTGTACCTGTACTCATTATCATCAACTCCTCCCAGGAAAGCAAAACAACAAGCGGATCGCCAGCGAGTTGTAGAGCAATCTTAGAGTAAGTGCCATTAACCGAGAATAGATCACCTGCCTTAAATGAGGGTAGTATCGCGTAACAACTATTCCCGATAGTTTCTGCACTACGAAAGGGTTTGGCTCCTCAGCTTCTCAGACTTAACAATCAGCCCATTGTCTAGGTGAGAGAATGGGTTGCATTGGTCAGCCTCCACTGAGGTTGATGGTCGACCTCGTCGCCATCACTTATCTTAAGTGTATACTCAATCTTTCCACATGCGGCATCACACGCATTCCCATTAGCAGAAAAATAAACACGTATAGCAATTAGGAAAAGTAGTATATATATTTGTCCTAAACATCCTAGACCTTTAAAGCTATGAATCCTAAGTTCCTGACAGAGATGGGTTCCCTGGCGGAAGCCCCAATCTGTGGTATTCACACAAGAGATGAAAAGGAGAAAAAGAGACATGGGCCCCACGGTGGGCGCCATTTTTCTATAGCGAGCGATTTTGGACGCGGTTCTTAAGCGCTGGTCGCTCTCTGCGGTTGAGTTTACTACAGGTCGATTCATTTTTTATCCTATTAAAGCTGATGAAGGAAGGGAAATAGATGTCTCCAATTAACCCTGCTTTGCATACTGAGTTTAAACAGCGGTCTTTTAGGTTACGAATGCTATCAATGTGGGGGGGCCTTTGTACTGGTTATTTGTATTTTCGCCAATACGGTTTTCTTTTTCTCTTTCTAGGACTTTATAGCGGGGAACGAGGATTAGGATGTTAGGACTGATGCTTTTGATAGATACATGAGAGTATGGGATTTTGGGTTTTTGTTTAGTGTGCTCGCTAAGATTTTTTTTTCAATCTTATGCCTACGTATTCCCGTTTACCGAAACAGGGAAATCAGAGCATTCGTAGTTCCTCCTATTCTATGGGAGGAAATGGTATTTGGTGTCTTGTTCAAAGCCCAAGGCGTGAAGCGAAAGGTGGTTTGTATCTTGTTCAAAGCCCAAGATGTAAAGCTGAAAAATCTATTTGTATCTTGTTCAAAGCCCAAGATGTGAAGCTAAAAGGTGTTGACTTTAGAGAGAATTTGTCATCTCTAAAGAGGGGGTTGTATGTCACAACTGTTTATAAAGGAGAATTACTTTAACCGGGATATGTGAATCCGGCAATGCCATAATTTCCTTTAAAGGGGATTTTTAACCTGAAGGAGAAGACTTTAACTCAGTGTAGAGCAATGCTATCTTTCCTTAGGAATTTCTCATGCTAAAAGAGGGACAGTGGCATGGATGTAGATGATCCAGAGGCTTGCCGCTTACAACGATTAGATGAAGGGGAAAGAGTTGTTGATGTTTGTGTACTGTGAACGAGGCACAGCTTTGCTGCTAAAAGGTTAATTGGATTAACAAGTGGTTTTCTTATATAAAGCCTAAGAGGAGGCTAATATGTGTCTCGTACAAAGCCCGAGAGAGAGGCTAAAAGGTTTTGACTAAACGAGGGAATCTTTTGGTATCTCGTATAAAGCCCGAGATGGAGGCTATTTGACTCAACAAGAGAGTTTTTATATCTCGTACAAAGCCCGAGATGGAGGCGAAAGAGGTGATTGACTCAACGAGGGAGTCTCTTATGTGTCTCGTACAAAGCCCGAGAGAGAGGCTAAACGTTGTTCAGTTAAGTGACAGGTCCAGTATACTGATTTTAAAAGAAAAACAGTTCTTATATGAGCAACACTGTACTCATGGATTGATTCAAGGATCCGGGTTATGCCTGTTCTTTAAGGAAGTGGGAAATCCGAAGGGTATTGAGACTGTCCGAGTCTACGGGTTTCCTTCATATTCTTGAAGGGTGCTTGAGAATGTCTTTGAGACTCAAGGAGATTAGACTGTCCAAGTCTAGAGTTTCACCTTTTGTACTATGCTTTCAGAAACAGTAGTAGACTCTTTGAAAGGACTGTTCTATGCAGATGATTAAGTTCTGTTCCTATACCTCTAGGAGGCCGTCGGGACAATTTGTACTAAGCCCAAGAGGATGCTGGAAGCTTTGAAGAAGCCGACGGGTCCTTGTACGAAGCCCAAGAGGAGGCTATCATTCCCGGAGGAAGAGATCATTATACGAAGCCTAAGAGGAGGCTGTGAATACTTCTAAGAAGCCGTAGGGTCCTTGTACTAAGCCCAAGAGGAGGCGGGCTTGCTTTTAGGAAGCATGTGGGTCCTTGTATGATGCCCAAGAGGAGGCCGATGCTTTTAAAAAGCCCGTGGGTCCCCAAACCCCAAAAAATTCAAGGCAAGTTATTCACAAGGAATAGATCAAGTCAGGAAAGTTTGAGAATTTGGAAGAAATTCAAGAGATGCCATTCACGGAGAAAAGATCATCTCTGGGGAATAGAGTTTCTTGACAAGTGCTTTTAAGAAGCCTGTGGGTCCCCAAACCCCGAGAAATTCAAGACATGCCATTCACCGAGAATAGATCAAGCCAGGAAAGTCCGAGAATTTGGAAGAAACTCAAGAGATGCCATTCACGGAGAAAATATCATCTCTGGGGAATAGAGTTTCTTTGACAACTTCTACGAGTGACAGTCTATAAAAGGGTTCACAGAGAATGCTTCCTTTCATGTCGCCATATTGTTTAACCCCAAGAGGAGGGAAGACTGTGTCTGGTAATTCTATGGGGATCTAGTGTAGACTATTTCTAAGAGTGATCAACGGGCTTAATGCTAAACGTAGTTCCCGGGGAAACTCTAAATATCTATACTATTATTACACAGTTGATATGAGTTTGTGAAAGAAGACTTACAGTGAAACAGCCCCACAATACAGTTATATGTATATGAAAGCGGTAAATGAAAGCGATAACCACTTACTCGGTTTTAGAGCTTCCATGCTGTTTGGTTAGTTGTTCAACAAAGAAAGATTGAAAACAACAGTATATTCAAAATCAAAAGAGAAAGTGCTTTGAAAAGGAGAGATTTGGGGCTTACAACTCAAGGAGAGGCCCAGGGTTTTATCAGTGAGCGCACTGTTGAATTTGTACAGAGGGACTTATACAAGTGACTGAGGCCCAAAAAGGTTTTCTATACAAAGGGATGTTGGGTCTTACACTCTAATAGAGGCCCAAAAAGTTTTAAAGAAAAAGAGTGGGGCTTATAACACGAGGGTAGGCCCAATTGATTTTTCCGTTTAAAATGGCGATCGCGCCGAGATTTTCTTTTAACGTTGAGGGACTTATACAATAAGTGAGGCCCAAAAAGTTTTGGTTAAAAGGGGATTGGGTCTTACACTCTATTAGAGGCCCAAAAAGTTTTGAATGGGTCTTATAGCTCAAGGAGAGGCCCATGGTTATTTTTAAAAGGCGACGATCGCGCCGTTTGTTTGAAAATGTACAGAGGGACTTATACAATAAGTGAGGCCCAAAATGTTTTCTGTACAAGGGTGTTGGGTCTTACACTCTAATAGAGGCCCAAGTGAGTTTTAAGAAAAGAAATGGGTCTTACTACTCGAGGGTAGGCCCAGGGTTATTTTGAAAAGGTGACGATCACGCCGTTTATTTGAAAATGTACAGAGGGACTTATACAATAAGTGAGGCCCAAAATGTTTTCTGTACAAGGGTGTTGGGTCTTACACTCTAATAGAGGCCCAAGTGTATTTGAAAATCAAATTTGAAAGTTGAATTAATCAAAAACCCTAATTTTAATCTTTAAAAGTAAATATTTAAAGAAAATCAAACAAAAATTCAAAATGAATTTGAATAATCCATTTATGATTTTGTTTAAGGTTTGGAAAAAATGAGGGATAATCACAAGGAATATTTAAACTCATTAGGTTTTGATTTTCAAAGTAAATATTCACTTTTAGAATGTTTAAAAACAATTAAAACTGAATTTATTCACAAAAATACTAATTATATTAAATAAATAATATAAATCTAATTTTTTAGTGGAATAAAATATTTCAACATTTTTGTGAATTGTTGCAAAAAGAACCAATAAAAAATGATAAAAATTGAAGGAGTTATTAATTTTTCAAATCATTAAAAATAATAATATGAAAAATGACAAAATAAACAAGTGATAAAAAGAAGTCTGGGGCGAGGGGGATTCGAACCCCAGACCTCTCGCTTGCCAATACACACAAAACCAGCTGATGAACCGCTGGGGCACAATGCCAATTCAAATATAACATGGCAAGGGAAAAATATATAGAGAACTTGTTGGATTTTCTGAGAATGGCGCCATGGCCATCTTCTTCCTCGAGCTCATGCGTGAAGCACCATATCTCACTCATCTCTCAACCATTGGGCATCATTCAAACACCAAACTCATGCGTTTTTTCACAAGGAAGAAGATGGCAATACCTAATTTTATTCATTTTCAGTGTATAACAAATTATATCATTGTGGCCGTATGAACCCTAATTTTGCAAAAGCAATCGAGTAGGCATGATTATGAGTGCAATGATCAAATTTTTTGAGGGAAAACAATCAGCATATGATGGCAAGCAATTGGCAAAAATATCATGCGAGGAAATATGCATGGATCATGGAGTTTGAGTTTTGAGGCTTACCTTGATGCAAGCTGAAATGGAACTCTGCACAAACTTTGTTCCAGTCGTGAACTAAGGATCCCTACAGCTTCAATGGATGTTATGGAGTGTGTTACAAGCTTTGGAACACTTTGAGATTCTTTGGATCAAGCTGGAGACCTCCAACTGCATAATTGAGGCATAATGGCTTGGTTGAAGGGTGATTTTGAGCCTGAGGTGTTACAGTTAGTGTTTAAGTGTTTGGACACCTCAAATACATCATATATGATGTGTTTGAGCAATTGGAATTGATTGCCTAAGGCTGCAACTCAAAACCCGATAGTGGTTACTCAAAAACCAAAAAACTTGAGGTTCAAGGAAGAATGAGAGAAAGCAGTGTTGTAACTGGCTTTGGTGTGAGTTGAATGATCCATTGGGACCTCTATTTATAGGTGATCAACTTTTGTTTTGGTGGAATAGTGAATGGCTGCTGGATCATATCACATTTGCATGGATTGGCTTGGAGGATTTCTTCTCAAGCAAGGCAAGCTAGCCATTCCCAAGAGCAGGGCTATGCCTTGACCAAAATCACATTCCTTAGATGTTTTTATTATTGTTTAATCAGAGAACTTGACTGAGTAGGGTAGCTACCTTGACAATGCACTATTCCACATTAATGCACTTTGAATTCAAGGCAAAATGTGCCAAAGTGGATGAATTTCAAGTTGGAAGATTCCTTGGCTTTTTGACTCAGATTTATCAGTTGGATTAGATGCAATGTGATTGGTTTGAATACATGTGGCATGCTAATCCTCAGTTTTTGGTTCAAAATCGTGTGTGGCAAGCAAACATGCAAACTGATTTTTCCAAAACAGCTTGCAGCAGCATGACTTTGGGCATGGATTTCTCTTGGCTCAAGTTGAATCAATTCATGCTGTTAAGCTCTTTAAATTCTTGGCAACATATGCAACAACATTGATGTTTAACTTTGGACTTGATTCAGCTTGCATCTTTGTGAAAAGATCTCACAAGTTTTGGTGTTTCAACACAAAATCTGCCTTGCCCAGAATTTTTCTAAGTGTTGGAAAATGGTGTACTTTCATATTTTCAGCCATTTTGGCTCACTCATAGCTTAAAATCCACAATGAATTGGAGTTAGGTCTAGTTGAAGTTTTTGTAGAGAGCAATGAGATCTACAAATCAAGCTTTGGATGGGAAAAAATGGCCTTGTGGTTTAGGAGTTATGACCCTCCAAAGTTGGTACCCTAGCCACTTTATTTTTAACTTAGAAAATTTTCTAAGTTTTTATGGTTACCCCTTTTACAAGTTATCCAACTGTTCTTGATTTTTCTTGATGAATGATGATTCTAATCATACATTAACATCATTTTAGGGTTAAAAATCCATTTTGGTGAAAAATCTCAAAAAGTCAAAGTTGACTTTTGTGCACAGTTGACTTTTTATCAGATGAATTCCAAACTGTGCAATTCTTCAGGAAATCATGTCCTTGACCTAAATCAAACTTGATGGACATGTTCCATGGGTGTCATAGGGTATATTGAGGCATGTCCTAGGGTTTGGGAGCATGTCCTGGGCAAAAGTCAAAGTTACAGTTGACTTTCCTCTTAAAACCCTAATTGTGGTGCAGATGAAATTGAGACTTGTTGCTCAAGCTTCTTGGATTAATCTATTGTTCCAAATGGATCAATATAGTTCATTAGAGACCCTTAAACCCTCTCTTGAGGTCTTGGCTCATGATTTGCACCAAAAGTCAACTTAGGGGTGAATTAGGTCTAGAAACCCTAATTCCTGATTTTTGATGAAGTATATTAGGTTATCTTTTGGATCATTGGCTTGTGCCCAGATGAAAAATTTCCATCTGGAGGCCCTGGTCGACCAAAACCCTAATTTGGTGACATTGTCGATCTTGAGACTTGATCCACCTAGAAGGGAGCAGCCTTGTGCTTGATCCTTGAAGTGGGAGTCCTTTTGATCCATTGTGGATGTTAGACAAGTTGAAGATCAAGTCATTCCTTGATTGATCCTTTGTCTAAGGCTCTGAGAGGGCTTGAACCCTAATTTTGATTGTAGTGGATGCTCACCCATCTTTGGGGAGACTGATGAAGTATGATGGTTCCTCCATATTGTGATGATGATTTGTACAATGATGGGAAATCTAAGTGGTCAAAATTTGGGGTATGACAGATGCCCCTATTTAATCTTCTTGGACCCAAAGGTGTGAATGGTGAAGGTATTCGGGCATTCGGGGTGCAAGAGGATTAAATATCGAAATACCCGAAATTTTGATTGCGGTTATGAGTGGCAGTTAGCCCATCCATCTTCTTTTGCTAAGTAATGATGCTTAGAAAAGGTAAAACTTCCCCTCGATCCAGGTTTCCTACCGAGAAACTGTTCTCAGTTTTTTTTTGAAATAAACTTCCCCTCGATCTTGGTCTCCTACCAAGGAACTGGTCTCAGTTTCTGAATTAAACTTCCCCTCGATCCTGGTTTCCTACCAAGGAACTGGTCTTAGTTTCTTCCGTCAATAAACTTTACTGACAAGGGACGCTATTCGTAGCGGCTTTCCTTCAAAATTCTCGTCGAATTTTCTTGGGGAAATGCCATTTGAGTGGAAAAAGTTTTGATGTCAGACTTGCTGGGGAACCCAGTCGTCTGAGTTATAGAGGTGCACAAACTTCTCTGTTTGGAGACGCCATTTGTTGAATCTACTGGGGAAAACGAATCTCTTGAGAGTCTGCTTTCGTTCGGGGTCTTTACATCATACTTTTCTCGGAGATCTTCTCAGAGAAATGCCATATGATGTGATCCGATTTTGAGGTGCCGATGACCTTTTCATCAGCGGTTCTTTCAGAGAAAAACTACCATATTGTCGAATCTCTGATTACGAGGCTTTCTCTGTGGATTTTCCTTAATCCGGGAAAGCAAGGATATCATCTTCAATGGCGAAGAGTGATGCTGACTGAAAGTTCCTCTGGTTTTTCAGAGGTTCAAGTTATCAAAGTGGTCAAGGGCCAACTTCCTTCCAGAAATAAACTAGAGGCGAGGTTGTTCAAACACAACGTTTCCTGACGAGGCAAGAACTGACAACTCGATTGAGAGAACTTCTATCACTAGGGGACAAGACCGACTAGAGTGATAGTGATGCAATATGAAATGTAAATGCAAATCAATAATGCAATGATGCATGTATGTTTATGCTGACAAAGACTTGACACAACACACAGACTGACTGATGAACACGACTGGATACTCGGCCATCGCGGGGCGTGTAGAAATATTGCTGGTTCAAGATAGCAATTCCACCTTGCTTAGGAAAGATAGTCCCTGTTGGGAGCTACGTTGGTCGGGCTTAGGAGATAAGAACTCAGCCGAGGGTATCAGATGGAATAGTTGCATCTGACACTATTGATCCTCCATTCAGGCGCACTAGGTTAGAATGAGTACTTTGATTCTGTACTTTGAGGTTCGATTACTTCTGGAGAAGCGACCGATGTTCTTCTGATGTTCAACAGTCAAAAGAAATTGCCGTCTTTAATTTAAAAGCAGAAAAAGTTTTAACAAGTAAATTCATTTTTGTTTTATTTCAAGAATCGTTAATCATGTTAACAACGTCGTTTTGTAAAGCTAAAACAAATAAGAATTACAAACAAAAGCACAAGGGCTCAAATTTTATTGATAAGATGGAGATCAGTCAAATGCGTGATTCCAAAGAGTATTTACAAAGTTAGAAAATGGTAATTTATAGGGAAAAGGGCTATGTTGAAACATAACGACCATTATCCTTCTACCAACATTGAATTCGAGACATCCTGAGCTTCAGTCGAAGATGACCTTGACTGGAGTTTTCTGACAGATGATGTAACTGTTGTTGAGGGACTTGCCTCTGTTGAATATAGTTACTTGCCATTATCTCTAATTTTTTCCTGGATTGTACTTTGATGTTTCCAATCCACCGGGATGATGATTTTTTTTTCTTATTTTGTCTCTAACTTTTGCCTGGACCGCCCTTTCGGGTTTTCAGTCCACCGAGACGTTTTTTTTTAGGCGAAGTATTTCTTGACTAAATCAACATTCGTGGGGTAGGCAAATTCCTCTCCGTCCATGGTTGCAAGTCTCAAGGCGCCGCCTGAGAAAGCTTTCGTGACCACATAGGGGCCATCATAATTCGGGGTCCATTTGCCCCGAGAGTCAGTGAGAAATGATTGAATTTTCTTGAGCACGAGGTCTCCTTTTCTGAAGACACGAGGTCGAACCTTTTTGTCGAACGCCTTCTTCATTCTCTGCTGATACAACTGACTGTGGCATAGTGTCGTGATTCGCTTTTCCTCGATCAGATTCAGTTCGTCGTGTCGGCTTTGACACCATTCAGCTTCTGGGAGCTTAGCTTCCATCAATACTCGGATTGACGGGATCTCTACTTCTATGGGGAGCACTGCTTCCATGCCATACACTAGAGAGAAAGGGGTAGCCCCTGTTGAAGTGCAGACAGATGTGCGATAACCGTGAAGAGCAAAGGGTAGCATCTCGTGCCAGTCTTTATAGGTTACAACCATCTTTTGGAACAATCCTCTTGACGTTCTTGTTAGCCGCTTCTACCGCTCCGTTCATCTTTGGTCGGTAGGGAGATGAGTTATGGTGTTCAATCTTGAACTCAACGCACAACTCTTTCATCATCTTATTGTTCAAGTTAGATCCATTATCAGTAATGATCTCGCTTGGAACACCATAACGGCAGATGATATTGTTTTTGATAAATCGGACCACCACTTGTCGGGTTACATTGGCGTATGACGCTGCTTCGACCCACTTGGTGAAGTAATCAATGGCTATTAGGATGAACTGATGTCCGTTTGAAGCCTTAGGCTCAATCATGCCAAACATGTCGATTCCCTATATGGAGAATGGCCATGGGGAAGAGAGAACTTTGAGATGTGATGGCGGTACATGAATTTTGTCAGAGTATATCTGACACTTGTGACACCTCCTCATGTACTTGTAGCAGTCGGATTCCATTGTCAACCAATAGTACCCTGCTCTGAGAATTTTTCTCGCCATTGTGTGTCCATTGGAATGAGTGCCAAAGGATCCTTCATGAATTTCTTTTATAAGCATGTCTGCTTCTGGTCTGTCGACGCATCGGAGCAAGACCATGTCAAAATTTCTCTTATAGAGAGTGTCACCGCTCAGGAAGAAGTTTCCAGCCAATCTTCTGAGGGTCTTTCTATCCTTTCTGAGTGCCCCAGATGGGTACTTCTGTTTTTGAAGAAAGCATTTGATATCGTGATACCAAGGTTTGTCGTCTATGACTGCTTCAATCATGAAGATGTAAGCCGGCCTTTCAAGGCACATTATGTCGATCTTAGGTAAGTCGTTCCATTGACCTACACTAATCATGGAAGAGAGAGTGTCTAATGCATCAGCCATGTGATTTTCCTCACGAGGGATATGATGAAACTCAACTCTGTTGAAGAAAGGTAGCAACCTCCTTGCATAGTCTTTGTAAGGAATCAATCCGGATTGGTATGTGTTCCAATCTCCTTTTATCTGATTGATAACCAAGGCTGAGTCGCCGTATACGTCCAAGTTTTTGATCCTTAAATCAATCGCTTCCTCGAGACCCATAGTACAAGATTCGTAATCGGCCTCGTTGTTTGTACATTTGAACGTAAGTCTGGCAGTGAAAGGAATGTGGGTACCCTGAGGGGTAACAATGATTGCCCCAATTCCGTTTCCATAATGATTAACTGCTCCGTCAAAGATAAGTCCCCATTGGGAACCTGGTTCTGGCCCTTCACTGGGTAACGGTTCATCGCAATCTTTCATTTTTAGATACATGACATCTTCGTCTGGGAAGTCAAACCCGATTGATTCTTGATCGTCAATCGATTGATGAGCCAAATGATCGGCTAA
Organism: Lathyrus tuberosus; assembly: GCA_022829125.1. Classification (NCBI taxonomy): domain Eukaryota; kingdom Viridiplantae; phylum Streptophyta; class Magnoliopsida; order Fabales; family Fabaceae; genus Lathyrus; species Lathyrus tuberosus. The sequence continues at coordinate 16,873,037 of JALAZF010000042.1, forward strand.
AATACTTCCCTTAACAGCTTTCTGAGCATGGTACTCTATGTCATATTCTGATAGCAACATCTGCCAACGGGCAATTCTTCCCGTAAGAGCAGGTTTTTCGAAAACGTACTTGATTGGATCCATTTCGGAGATTAACCAAGTAGTATGACGAATCATGTATAGCGAAGACGTTTGGCTGCCCAAGCCAAAGCGCAACAAGTTTTCTCAAGCATCGTGTACCGAGTCTCGCAGTCGGTGAATTTCTTGCTCAAATAGTAAATGGCAGACTCTTTCTGTTTGGTTTCGTCTTGTTGGCCAAGTACACATCCCATTGTGTCCTCTAGGACTGTGAGGTAAATGATCAGTGGTCTTCCTTCCACTGGAGGTGATAGAATCGGCGGATTCAACAGATATTCCTTGATATTGTGGAAGGCGGTTTGACAATCTTCTGTCCAAACGCAATCCTGGTTCTTTTTGAGTAATTTGAAAATCGGCGCACACGTTGCGGTCATAAGGAATATGAACCTGGAGATGTAGTTCAAATGTCCCAAGAATCCTCTGACTTGTTTTTCAGTTTTCGGAGAAGGCATTTCTCGAATGGCCTTGACCTTGTCAGGATCAACCTCAATTCCTTTCTGGCTGACGATGAACCCTAGTAGTTTCCCTGAACGGACACCGAAGGTGTACTTGTTAGGATTCAAGCGGAGCTTGAATTTTCTTAAACGTTCGAACAATTTTGACAGATGTTCAACGTGCTCACTCTCTGTTTTAGATTTTGCAATCATATCATCGACATACACTTCGATTTCTTTATGTGTCATGTCATGAAACAGAGTAGTCATGGCCCTTTGATAGGTTGCCCCGACGTTCTTTAAGCCGAACGGCATTACCTTGTAACAAAAGGTGCCCCATGGGGTAATGAACAAAGTTTTCTCTATGTCTTTCGGCGCCATTTTGATCTGGTTATAGCCCGAGAATCCATCCATGAAGGAGAAAACTTTGAACTTTGATGTGCTGTCTACTGCATGTCAATGTGTGGTAAAGGAAAATCGTCATTTGGACCTGCCTTGTTCAGATCCCTGTAATCGACACACATTCTGACCTTTCCGTCCTTTTTGGGAACGGGTACGATGTTGGCTAACCATTGAGGATATTCAGACGTAGCGAGGAAACCCGCGTCAATCTGTTTCTGCACCTCCTCTTTGATTTTGATGGCCATGTCCGGGTGAGTGCGTCTCAACCTTTGCTTTATAGGCGGATATTCCAATCTTAATGGTAAATGATGTTCCACGATGCTGGTATGCAACCCTGGCATATCCTGATAGGACCAAGCGAATACATCGGGGAATTCTTTGAGAAGCTTTATCAAACTCTCTTTGGCAGTTGGACTGAGAAGTGCCCCAATCCTGATTTCTTTTCTCTCTTTTTCTGAACCCAAGTTTACCGTTTCCAACGGCTCTTTGTGAGGTTCAATGGACCTTTCCTCTTGTCTGAGTAGTCGGGAGATCTCTTCTGGAATTTTGTCGTCATTTTCTTATTCAGCCTCGAATATCGGGAACTCAAAGTTGGGAGAAGGCATTGGATCGTATGTTTCAACGGGGTTCAAAACAAGCAATCTGCATGACGTGATGATTCGTGTTTAGAAGAGATAGACAAAATGCAAGTGTGTGCAGTGTTTTATTTTACTGCTTGTTTTTATTATTGAATTGTTTTTTAGGATTACCATTTTCTTAAAAAGCAAAAAGAGAAAATAGCAATTAATGCGGAAATTACAGAACGACGTTATTTTATTAATGAACAAGTCGATTCTTGAAACTACAACCCTATAAAACAAAACTCTGTCGCTTTGGGCGAAGCGAAGGGGGAAAATTTACAGAAAACGAGCCCTATCAAAACATCCGTTTCACCTGGGCAGGGTGAAAGGTTAAAGATGGCAATTACTTTGACTGATGAACGATCGTCGAAACCTCGACGGCAACCCATTGGCAGCGAACTCCTCGGTGAATCACAAAGTCTGGCACCTTCCTTGATTTGTCTCAGAAATAACGTTGATTTCTGGTGGAGCAGGATCATTGGAATCTGTCTCCCAGGCATAATTGTCGTAGGAGAATTCCTCTGTTGCATTTTGCAGAGCAGTTGTGCTCTCAGCTGTATCTCCCCATCTAGTAGGCTGGATGTCTTCGAACCTGATACGAGAGCTTTCGGGGGCGGTGTACTTGACCATAAAGTCGTATTTTCCACTTGGTTGTCCCAAGATGTCCCATACTTCTTTCGAACTGGAGGATTCATCTCTCTCGATGACGTTGACCTCGGGAAAAGCATAGTTGATGAATTCAAGTCCTGCAAACGTTGCAAATTCATCTTCATGTTGAGTAGTTTCCGAATGACCTGAGTGTTGATCCCATGACATGGTGGGGACACATGTATTCTATTCCATGATGGTCAGCTGATTTTCATTGTTCGGTTGACTCTCTTGCCCCAAGTTTCCTGGGTAAGGTTGTCACATTGGCAGTCCATCCATTGGGCCATAGTAATTGTGGTCAAAGTTGTATTTCATCAGAGTGTCTTCCTCTAATGAATTTGGCGGAGCACGACATCCTTCCGGATCATATTCTCCATAGATCATTTCGACATCTGACCGTGGTATAAATCTCGGACTCTGTGCGGGAAAGCAAAATGGTATAGGCTCCTCTTCCTGAGACATATAACCGTCCTTGTTAAGATAGGACTTCCATTCTTCATCTGTGTCGGAGGGATCTTCCTCATTGATAGCATGTACTGCTTGAGACACTGGGTGAAGAAAACCTCCACTATGGAAGAAGTTTTGAAGGGGATGAAGACTTTCATCGTTGGCAGCTGTCTGGGTACAGGTTGCAGAAAAACCAAGACCCTTCTTTGTTGTATTGCTAGTAGGAATGACAAGCTGTCCCCATCCGGTTGTATCGGTACTCTCGACCGCTTTAATAGCATCATTGTATGAGGAAATCGAGGTTCCTCCTCTGAACTGATTGTTCTTGCTCACCGACAGTGCTTGGAACTGAGTTCCAATAACCTCCTCGGGTTCTATACCAGCAGATGATAACAAGTTACTCCCGAGCAAGGCCTGCTCTCCACAGACTGTGACAAGTTGATCGTTCTTGACGAACTTTAGCTTTTGGTGGAGGGTCGAAGTGACCGCTCCAGCTTGATGTATCCAAGGTCTTCCTAATAAACAACTGTACGTTGCCCGGATGTCCATGACTTGGAAAGTGACTTGGAAAGTATGAGGACCGATAGTTACGGGAAGATCAACTTCGCCGATAACTGTTTTTCTGGATCCGTCGAACGCTTTGACGACGACCTTGTTGATTCTCATCGGAGGGCCTTTGAATGATAATTGCATCAAAGTGGACTTCGGCATAACATTCAGGGCTGACCCTGTGTCTACTAGTACGCTGGCTAAAGCATCGTCCTGGCAGTTAACTGTAATGTTGAGCGCCATGTTATGACGGCGACCCTCTTCGGGTAATTCCTCATCACTAAATCCCAAATTATTGCAGGAAGTGATGTTAGAGACAATGTTATCGAACTGTCTGATTGTTACATCCTGTTCCACAAAGGCTTACTCCAAGACTTTCTGTAGAGCCTCCCTGTGGGCTTCTGAATTGAGTAATAGCGATAATACCGAGATCTTTGAAGGAGTCTGTAACAGCTGATCAACAATGTTATATTCACTCCTTTGGATGAGCTTCAGCATCTCATCGTTGTTTTTCGAAAGGTCGGGATCACTGGATTGACCGACTGGTAGATCAGGAGTTTCTGTCTGGAGTTCCCTTTCCTTGTTAAGTTCCCCACCCCTCGGTTGAAGATTCTACCACTCCGTGTTACACGACTGATGTCTACAATATTCACGACGGAGGGTAGTGGAATTTCCTTTCCATTTCAACTGTTGTTGCACCGTATTTGTAAGGGATAGCCTTAGTTGATTCATACGGTAGTGGTCCCGGCAGATAGATGACTATGGGAACCTTCTGGTTTTTCTGACCATCATAAGTAATATCGATCTGTTCCCGGTTGGGAACTTTAGATTCGTCAAGTAGAGGGATAATGGCAAAAACATCCCTGGTCCTGTGATGACCAGAGATCGTGACAGCATCCTCAACTTGCTCGGCAAGGTAGTTTGGCGTCCAGTTGATGGGTCTAGAACCCGGATATGGGTGAATCTCTCCACGATCTACCTGACCCTGAAGAGCTGCTCTCACAAGGTAACACCCTTGGTTACTTTCTGAACAGACACCACAGCGTTCATAGTTGTGTGGTGGCACCTGGCCACGCCCACTTTGAATACAATGTAACCTCACTAGGTTAGCTTCCACAGATCGGACATCCTGACTCTGACGCCGAGTGGGGTTTCTGTTATTGATACTAATCTGCTGAGTATCTTCATCCATATAAATTGGCATCCACCAGTGATTTAACAAGTGCTGAAGTGCCTTCTGGACAAGGGTACAACCTCGATCGTTTTCGCAACCTGCTTTACAGCTTTGATAGTCATGTGATGTTAAGAATCCGAGTAGGACCTGCTCAGCATGTAACTCTACCAGGTTGGTATTCATCACGTGAATATAGAAGATCTGAACCATGTTGATTTGATAGGAGTTCCTATCATGGTAGTCTTGGATCCATCCAAGATCCATCTGACGCTGGAGGGCCTCCTGTATGAAAGAGCATCCCTGTTTGTTTACCGAGCAAATCAGACAAGAACTGTAATCGTGCCGCGGCAGATTATGATACTGGCTTTGCCTTGAGTGAATCGCCACCGAGTTGACATTCATTGCATGGATATCGTGGTTCTGAATGACGTTAGAATTCGTGTAAACCATGTTAACTCCACGAACTCGGTGCTCTTGGATCCATCTGAGATCCATCTGTTCCTGTAGAGCTACTTGCACCACAGAACATCCCTGATTGTCTTTAGAGAAGATATCACACTGGTGATAATTATGAGGTGGCACATGGCCATATCCACTCTGTCTACAATGCATCTTGACCAGATTGGTTTTCAACAAGAGTACATCGTGAATTTGATAGACATCGTTAGTCTCTCCTTCTATCAAATTGACTGCAGCCTTCTCGTGTTGAGGCAGCGAATTCGTGAGAACATTAGGGTTTGTATCCTTGATGGATAAGACCCCGCTCCTAACAAGTTTTTGCACGTCGGACTTGAAATTGAGACAAGTCTCTATGTTATGCCCTGGCCCTCCTTGATGATAAGGGCAAGTTTGATCCACCTTAAACCAAAAAGGCGGATTTTCCGGTACTGTAAAAGGAGATTTAGTCTGAATGTGCCCCTTAGCCAGTAGTAATGGAAACAACTCTGCGTACGACACGAGTATAGGATCAAATCCTGGTGGCCGTGTTGTACGGTTGTTGTTGTATAGAGGACGAGCCTGCTGAAGAGGCTGTTGTGTCCTTTGCTGATTAGGTTGGCTCTGCACAACCTGAGGTTGATACGTAGGAACAGATGCAGGTTTGATAGCAGGAATCACAGCTGCTACCGGTTGATAACGTCGTCTTTGCTTTCCGAGAGAGATATTCCCAATATCTTGCTCTTTTTTCTTAGGGAGAGCACTATCGTATTTTTTAGTACCGCTCGTCGATCCAGTGTCTTTTACCAAACGTCCTTCTCGGATGGCTTCCTCAAGACGTACACCCATGCCCACCATCTCGGTGAAATCACTGGGAGCACTGGCAACCATTCGGTCATAGTAAAATGAGCTTAAGGTTTTTAAGAAGATCTTTGTCATCTCTTTTTCCTCAAGAGGTGGACAAATTTGAGCGGCAATTTCACGCCACCTTTGAGCATACTCCTTAAAGGTTTCCTTGTCCTTTTGCGACATTGATCTGAGTTGATCTCTGTCGGGTGCCATGTCCAAATTGTATTTGTATTGTTGGACGAAGGCAGTGCCAAGATCTCTGAACGTACTGATCGTAGCACAGTATAAACCCATGTACCATTTGAGTGCGGCACCGGTTAAACTATCCTGAAAGTAGTGAATCAGTAGGTCCTTATTTTTCGTCTGAGCTGACATCCGTCGAGCGTACATCACCAGATGGCTTTGAGGGCAAGAGTTACCCTTGTATTTTTCAAAGTCGGGCAGTTGGAACTTGTGCAGGACTTTCACATTGGGGACCAAGCAGAGGTCTGCGGCGTCCTTTCCAAATAAATCCTGACCGCGAATGGCTTGCAGCTCCTTCTGCATTTCCAAGAACTACTCCTGGAATTCCTCCATTCTGTCAAACATAGTTTCCTTCTTACCATAAGGTGTCTGTGGAATCTGTCCTTCCGGGACAGTGTGCACCACAGGGGGTGGTACCGTGACTACGGTAGTGAGTCTTGGCGTCTCCCGAAGTTTGTAACCTTCAGGAGTCTTCAGTATTCCCCTGGTATCTTCGCTTCCCCAAAGTTTGTAACCTTCAGGCCCAGCGGCTTCTGTTGTGATTCCCTGATCTTCAGTGATCGGCAGAACATATCCTTCCGAGATATAGTTAACAGGAATTCCCCAAGGACGATCTTTCCGTATTTGATACCTAGGATCATACTTCTCCACTATGGGCGTTGAGGTGATCTCTGAGATCACAGTTCGTTGTAGCTGAGCTTCTGCCATGGCTTGTATGTCGTTACGAAGCTTTCTCATATCCTCTCTCAGAGCGTCGATCTCTTCTTTCAACTCTCTGTTTTCTTCCTCAAGATCATCCATCCTTTTCTGACGATTGGCCCGAGTATTATACGAATGAGACAGTTTGACTCTAGAACCGAGACACAAACGTGAGATTCGTAGGTAAGAAGAATACGCAATGTGAGAATGATGAATGCAATGATTATATTAATTGTTTAAGGTTTAACCAAAATAAACTTCGACAATTAGATTGCAAATATCAAACGGTGGGGAAACCCCTTTTTATTGAAATTCAAAGGATTACAGAAATGGAAATACAGTAGATTACAAGGTGCAGAAACAGAAACCTAAACTAATGGGTCTCGAGTCCTCTCTGAAGAGAAATCGGGTGCTGACTCTGGTATCCTCCTTTTCTTTGACCGGGGCTCTTGGGCCGTTGTCGGGTTGTCATTCCTTTGCCAGGTGAAAGGAGCGAGAAAATTCCTTTGGTTATCCTGATTATCCACAACATGTTGCTCCAAAAATTCAATCAGAGCATCTTTCTCTTTCAGTAATTGCTGTATTTTGATGCACTCCACATCGAGGGTGCGGTACTTGTTCTTCCAAGACCTCCTCTCCCGTTGAACTTTGTTGAGAGTAACCTGAAGCTTTTCAGTTTTCGTCATGAAGTACATGACAGATTCCCTCGGCGGAAGAATTCCGTAACGAGGATAAGGCATTTTTAGCTTGAGAGCTCTAGTTTGTACCCAATGGAGGTAAGGCTCCACCGAGATACAGTCCGGTTTTCCTAGAGACTCTCGTCCTTTCTTATGAACATGTTTCCAAGCTTGCACTATTTTCGTCTTTAGTGCTCTGTCATTTTCTCCTTCCTTGAAGAAAAGACCTTCCAGATGAACACCCCGTGGGACGTGTCTCATCGGGTATCCAAATTGATGATGAACGAGAACTGAATGATAGTTGATTCCTCCCTTAGTTCCTATAAGGGGTACGTTGGGGAAGTTTCCACAACGGTCAATGATCCTGATTCCATCATAGATCCTATTACACCAATCTATATCAGAGTTGGTAAGAGACACGATTTTCTGCGACCAACGTAAGGCACTCTTGCAACCCCAAAAAGCAGCAGACTTGGGCAAGTGAGAGATAAACCATTTGTAAAGCAAAGGTACACAGCATGTGATCTCCCCTCCGCTGTACAAATTCCCTAAGTGTACAGAATGATACGCATCTGCGAGCAAAGTCGGCACAGGGTTTCCAATGAGAAAAACCTTAATGGAGTTGATATCTACAAAGTTATTGATATTGGGAAACAAAAATAACCCGTAGGTGAGCAAGACAAAGATGCTTTCAAAAGCAGTCATGTTTCCTATACTGGCGAAATACAGGGCCTTCTTTGTCAAGAACTGGGCTGGCAAACCTTGGATGCCACCCCTAGTGGTTATGTGAGTCCTGACCTCAGACTCGTCCAAATGAATTGCTCTTGCAATGGTTTGATTCTTTGGAATTTCTTCTAGTCCAGAAAATGGAGCTCGATCAGTAATGTGTAGATCGATCAGATGAGAATACTCCTCCAGTGTTGGTGCGAGCTGGTAATCCGGGAATGTGAAATAGTGATAAACCGGATCGTAAAACTGAATGAGTGCATCCATGATTCCCTCAATCACATGGACTCTTAACAGTGGTAGAAAACCTCCGTGCTTGGCTCTGAAAGCCTCTAGGTTAGTGATCATCCTTGATAACCTTTTCAAATCCTCTAGCTTTGGAACCTTGAAGGTATACGTATGAGTTCTCCTTCTACCAAAATCCATTAGTGCAATCCTTTTCTCTGATATTTGCAATCACAGTCTTAGTTTAATTTGAAAAACAGAGAGACTAGAAGAGAAGAATTTTTTGAATGTTTTAATGTTTTTTAAATGAATGCATGAATGCAGCACACAAAAACATAGAAAAAACATGGGGTCAAAGGGTCGTTGTCATGAAGTCAAGGCTCTACCCATCCCCAAAGGTTTATACTAGGGTGATTTTTGTACCTGTACTCATTATCATCAACTCCTCCCAAGAAAGCAAAACAACAAGCGGATCGCCAGCGAGTTGTAGAGCAATCTTAGAGTAAGTGCCATTCACCGAGAATAGATCGCCAGCCTCAAATGAGGGTAGTATCGCATAACAACTATTCCCGATAGTTTCCGCACTACGAAAGGGTTTGGCTCCTCAGCTTCTCAGACTTAACAATCGGCCCATTGTCTAGGTGAGAGAATGGGTTGCATTTGTCAGCCTCCACTGAGGTTGATGGCCGACCTCGTCGCCATCACTTATCTTAAGTGTATACTCAATCTTTCCACATACGGCATCACACACATTCCCATTAGCAGAAAAATAAACACGTATAGCAATTAGGAAAAGCAATATATATATTTGTCCTAAACATCCTAGACCTTTAAAGCTATGAATCCTAAGTTCCTGACAGAGATGGGTTCCCTGGCGGAAGCCCCAATCTGTGGTATTCACATAAGAGATGAAAAGGAGAAAAAGAGACATGGGCCCCACGGTGGGCGCCATTTTTCTGTAGCGAGCGATTTTGGACGCGGTTCTTAAGCGCTGGTCGCTCTCTGCGGTTGAGTTTACTACAGGTCAATTCATTTTTTATCCTATTAAAGCTGATGAAGGAAGGGAAATAGATGTCTCCAATTAACCCTGCTTTGCATACTGAGTTTAAACAGCGGTCTGTTAGGTTACGAATGCTATCAATGTGGGGGGGCCTCTGTACTGGTTATTTGTATTTTCGCCAATACGGTTTTCTTTTTCTCTTTCTAGGACTTTATTGCGGGGAACGAGGATTAGGATGTTAGGACTGATGCTTTTGATAGATACATGAGAGTATGGGATTTTGGGTTTTTGTTTAGTGTGCTCGCTAAGATTTTTCTTTCAATCTTATGCCTACGTATTCCCGTTTACCGAAATAGGGAAATCAGAGCGTTCGCAGTTCCTCCTATTCTATGGGAGGAAATGGTATTTGGTGTCTTGTTCAAAGCCCAAGACGTGAAGCGAAAGGTGGTTTGTATCTTGTTCAAAGCCCAAGATGTGAAGCTGAAAAGTTTATTTGTATCTTGTTCAAAGCCCAAGATGTGAAGCTAAAAGGTGTTGACTTTAGAGAGAATTTGTCATCTCTAAAGAGGGGGTTGTATGTCACAACTGTTTATAAAGGAGAATTACTTTAACCGGGATATGTGAATCCGGCAATGCCATAATTTCCTTTAAAGGGGATTTTTAACCTGAAGGAGAAGACTTTAACTCAGTGTAGAGCAATGTTATCTTTCCTTAGGAATTTCTCATGCTAAAAGAGGGATAGTGGCATGGATGTAGATGATCTAGAGTCTTGCCGCTTACAGCGATTAGATGAAGGGGAAAGAGTTGTTGATGTTTGTGTACTGTGAACGAGGCACAACTTTGCTGCTAAAAGGTTAATTGGATTAACAAGTGGTTTTCTTATATAAAGCCTAAGAGGAGGCTAATATGTGTCTCGTACAAAGCCCGAGAGAGAGGCTAAAAGGTTTTGACTCAACGAGGGAATCTTTTGGTATCTCGTATAAAGCCCGAGATGGAGGCTATTTGACTCAACAAGAGAGTTTTTGTATCTCGTACAAAGCCCGAGATGGAGGCGAAAGAGGTGATTGACTCAATGAGGGAGTCTCTTATGTGTCTCGTACAAAGCCCGAGAGAGAGGCTAAACGTTGTTCAGTTAAGTGGCAGGTCCAGTATACTGATTTTAAAGAGAAAATTAGTTCTTATATGAGCAACACTGTACTCATGGATTTGATTCAAGGATCCGGGTTATGCCTGTTCTTTAAGGAAGCGGGAAATCCGAAGGGTATTGAGACTGTCCGAGTCTACGGGTTTCCTTCATATTCTTGAAGGGTGCTTGAGAATGTCTTTGAGACTCAAGGAGATTAGACTGTCCAAGTCTAGAGTTTCACCTTTTGTACTATGCTTTGAGAAACAGTAGTAGACTCTTTGAAAGGACTGTTCTATGCAGATGATTAAGTTCTGTTCCTATACCTCTAGGAGGCCGTCGGGACAATTTGTACGAAGCCCAAGAGGACGCTGGAAGCTTTTAAGAAGCCGACGGGTCCTTGTACGAAGCCCAAGAGGAGGCTATCATTCCCGGAGGAAGAGATCATTATACGAAGCCTAAGAGGAGGCTGTGAATACTTCTAAGAAGCCATAGGGTCCTTGTACTAAGCCCAAGAGGAGGCGGGGTTGCTTTTAGGAAGCCTGTGGGTCCTTGTATGATGCCCAAGAGGAGGCCAATGATTTTAAAAAGCCCGTGGGTCCCCAAACCCCGAAAAATTCAAGGCAAGCTATTCACAAGGAATAGATCAAGTCAGGAAAGTTCGAGAATTTGGAAGAAACTCAAGAGATGCCATTCACGGAGAAAAGATCATCTCTGGGGAATAGAGTTTCTTGACAAGTGCTTTTAAGAAGCCTGTGGGTCCCCAAACCCCGAGAAATTCAAGACATGCCATTCACCGAGAATAGATCAAGCCAGGAAAGTCCGAGAATTTGGAAGAAACTCAAGAGATGCCATTCACGGAGAAAAGATCATCTCTGGGGAATAGAGTTTCTTTGACAACTTCTACGAGTGACAGTCTATGAAAGGGTTCACAGAGAATGCTGCCTTTCATGTCTCCATATTGTTTAACCCCAAGAGGAGGGAAGACTGTGTCTGGTAATCCTATGGGGATCTAGTGTAGACTATTTCTAAGAGTGATCAATGGGCTTAATGCTAGACGTAGTTGTCGGGGAAACTCTAAATATCTATACTATTATTACACAGTTGATATGAGTTTATGAAAGAAGACTTACAGTGAAACAGCCCCACAATACAGTTATATGTATATGAAAGCGGTAAATGAAAGCGATAACCACTTACTCGGTTGTAGAGCTTCCATGCGGTTTGGTTAGTTGTTCAACAAAGAAAGATTGAAAACAATAGTATATTCAAAATCAAAGGAGAAAGTGCTTTGAAAAGGAGAGATTTGGGGCTTACAGCTCAAGGAGAGGCTCAGGGTTTTATCAGTGAGGGCACTGTTGAATTTGTACAGAGGGACTTATACAAGTGACTGAGGCCCAAAAAGGTTTTCTATACAAAGGGATGTTGGGTCTTACACTCTAATAGAGGCCCAAAAAGTTTTAAAGAAAAAGAGTGGGGCTTATAACACGAGGGTAGGCCCAATTGATTTTTCTGTTTAAAATGGCGATCGCGCCGAGATTTTCTTTTAACGCAGAGGGACTTATACAATAAGTGAGGCCCAAAAAGTTTTGGTTAAAAGGGGATTGGGTCTTACACTCTATTAGAGGCCCAAAAAAGTTTTGAATGGGTCTTATAGCTCGAGGAGAGGCCTAGGGTTATTTTGAAAAGGCGACGATCACGCCGTTTATTTGAAAATGTACAGAGGGACTTATACAATAAGTGAGGCCCAAAATGTTTTCTGTACAAGGGTGTTGGGTCTTACACTCTAATAGAGGCCCAAGTGTATTTGAAAATCAATTTTGAAAGTTGAATTAATCAAAAACCCTAATTTTAATCTTTAAAAGTAAATATTTAAAGAAAATCAAACAAAAATTCAAAATAAATTTGAATAATCCATTTATGATTTTGTTTAAGGTTTGGAAAAAATGAGGGATAATCACAAGGAATATTTAAACTCATTAGGTTTTGATTTTCAAAGTTAATATTCACTTTTAGAATGTTTAAAAACAATTAAAACTGAATTTATTCACAAAAATACTAATTATATTAAATAAATAATATAAATCTAATTTTTTTAGTGGAATAAAATATTTCAACATTTTTGTGAATTGTTGCAAAAAGAACCAATAAAAAATGATAAAAATTGAAGGAGTTATTAATTTTTCAAATCATTAAAAATAATAATATGAAAAATGACAAAATAAACAAGTGATAAAAAGAAGTCTGGGGCGAGGGGGATTCGAACCCCAGACCTCTCGCTTGCCAATACACACAAAACCAGCTGATGAACCGCTGGGGCACAATGCCAATTCAAATATAACATGGCAAGGGAAAAATATATATAGAACTTGTTGGATTTTCTGAGAATGGCGCCATGGCCATCTTCTTCCTCGAGCTCGTGCGTGAAGCACCATATCTCACTCATCTCTCAACCATTGGGCATCATTCAAACACCAAACTCATGCGTTTTTTCACAAGGAAGAAGATGGCAATACCCAATTTTATTCATTTTCAGTGTATAACAAATTATATCATTGTGGCTGTATGAACCCTAATTTTCCAAAAGCAATCGAGTAGGCATGATTATGAGTGCAATGATCAAATTTTTTGAGGGAAAACAATCAGCATATGATGGCAAGCAATTGGCAAAAATATCATGCGAGGAAATATGCATGGATCATGGAGTTTGAGTTTTGAGGCTTACCTTGATGCAAGCTGAAATGGAACTCTGCACAAACTTTGTTCCAGTCGTGAACTAAGGATCCCTACAGCTTCAATGGATGTTATGGAGTGTGTTACAAGCTTTGGAACACTTTGAGATTCTTTGGATCAAGCTGGAGACCTCCACCTGCATAATTGAGGCATAATGGCTTGGTTGAAGGGTGATTTTGAGCCTGAGGTGTTACAGTCAGTGTTTAAGTGTTTGGACACCTCAAATACATCATATATGATGTGTTTGAGCAATTGGAATTGATTGCCTAAGGCTGCAACTCAAAACCCGATAGTGGTTACTCAAAAACCAAAAAACTTGAGGTTCAAGGAAGAATGAGAGAAAGCAGTGCTGTAACTGGCTTTGGTGTGAGTTGAATGATCCATTGGGACCTCTATTTATAGGTGATCAAATTTTGTTTTGGAGGAATAGTGAATGGCTGCTGGATCATATCACATTTGCATGGATTGGCTTGGAGGATTTCTTCTCAAGCAAGGCAAGCTAGCCATTCACAAGAGCAGGGCTATGCCTTGACCAAAATCACATTCCTCAGATTTTTTTATTGTTGTTTAATCAGAGAACTTGACTGAGTAGGGTAGCTACCTTGACAATGCACTATTCCACATTAATGCACTTTGAATTCAAGGCAAAATGTGCCAAAGTGGATGAATTTCAAGTTGGAAGATTCCTTGGCTTTTTTACTCAGATTTATCAGTTGAATTAGATGCAATGTGATTGGTTTGAATACATGTGGCATGCTAATCCTCAGTTTTTGGTTCAAAATCGTGTGTGGCAAGCAAACATGCAAACTGATTTTTCCAAAACAGCTTGCAGCAGCATGACTTTGGGCATGGATTTCTCTTGGCTCAAGTTGAATCAATTCATGCTGTTAAGCTCTTTAAATTCTTGGCAACATATGCAACAACATTGATGTTTAACTTTGAACTTGATTCAGGTTGCATCTATGTGAAAAGATCTCACAAGTTTTGGTGTTTCAACACAAAATCTGCGATGCCCAGAATTTTTCTAAGTGTTGGAAAATGTGTACTTTCATATTTTTAGCCATTTTGGCTCACTCATAGCTTAAAATCCACAATGAATTGGAGTTAGGTCTAGTTGAAGTTTTTGTAGAGGGTAATGAGATCTACAAATCAAGTTTTGGATGGGAAAAAATGGCATTGTGGTTTAGGAGTTATGACCCTCCAAAGTTGGTACCCTAGCCACTTTATTTTTAACTTAGAAAATTTTCTAAGTTTTTATGGTTACCCCTTTTACAAGTTATCCAACTTTTCTTGATTTTTCTTGATGAATGATCATTCTAATCATACATTAACATCATTTTAGGGTTAAAAACCCATTTTGGTGAAAAATCTCAAAAAGTCAAAGTTAACTTTTGTGCACAGTTGACTTTTTATCAGATGAATTCCAAACTGTGCAATTCTTCAGGAAATCATGTCCTTGACCTAAATCAAACTTGATGGACATGTTCCATGGGTGTCATAGGGTATATTGAGGCATATCCTAGGGTTTGGGAGCATGTCCTGGGCAAAAGTCAAAGTTACAGTTGACTTTCCTCTTAAAACCCTAATTGTGGTGCAGATGAAATTGAGACTTGTTGCTCAAGCTTCTTGGATTAATCCATTGTTCCAAATGGATCAATATAGTTCATTAGAGACCCTTAAACCCTCTCTTGAGGTCTTGGCTCATGATTTGCACCAAAAGTCAACTTAGGGGTGAATTAGGTCAAGAAACCCTAATTCCTGATTTTTGATGAATGCATCCCCTGAGGCAAAATTGACTTGATGATTGGGTCCATGAGGTCCCATGAAGTATATTAGGTTATGTTTTGGATCATTGGCTTATGTCCAGATGAAAATTTTCCATCTGGAGGCCCTGGTCGACCAAAACCCTAATTTGGTGACACTGTCGATCTTGAGACTTGATCCACCTAGAAGGGAGCAGCCTTGTGCTTAATCCTTGAAGTGGGAGTCCTTTTGATCCATTGTGGATGTTAGACAAGTTGAAGATCAAGTCATTCCTTGATTGATCCTTTGTCTAAGGCTCTGAGAGGGCTTGAAACCCTAATTTTGATTGTAGTGGATGCTCACCCATCTTTGGGGAGACTGATGAAGTATGATGGTTCCTCCATATTGTGATGATGATTTGCACAATGATGGGAAATCTAAGTGGTCAAAATTTGGGGTATGACACCCACGAATGTTGATGTAGTCAAGAAATACTTTGCCTAAAAAAAACGTCTCGGTGGATTGAAAACTCGAAAGGGCGGTCCAGGCAAAAATTAGAGACATAATAAAAAAATCATCCCGATGGATTGGAAATCTCACAGTACAATCCAGGTAAAACTTAGGGATAATTGCAAATAACTATGTTCAACAAAGGGGTGAGTACCTCAGCAGCAGTTACACATCCGTCAGGAAGACTCTATTCAAGGTCATCTTCGACAGAAGCTCAGGATGTCCCGAATCCAAAGTTGGTAGAAGGATAATGGTCGTTATGCTTCAATGTAGCCCTTTTCCCTGTAAATTACCATTTTCTAACTTTGTAAATGCTCTATGGGATCACGCGTTTGGTTGATTTCCATCCTATCAATAAAATTGGAGCCCTTGTGCTTTTATTTGCAATTCATATTTGTTTTAGCTTTACAGGATGATGTTTTTAACATGATCAACGATTTTTGAAACAAAAACAAAAATGAATTTACTTGTTAAAACTTTTTCTGCTTTTAAAATAAAGTCAGCAATTTCTTTTGACTGTTGAACATCAGAAGAACATCGGTCGCTTCTCCCGAAGTAATCGAACCTTAAAGTGCAGAATCAAAGTACTCCTTCTAAACTAGAACGCCTGAATGAAGGATCAACTGTGTCAGAGACCTTGTTTCATATGACACGCCTCGGCCGAGTTCTCATCTCCTAAGCTTGACAAACGTAGCTCCCAACATGGACTATCTCTCCTAAGCAAGGCAGAATTGCTATCTTGAACCAGCGGTACTTCTTCGCCCCGCGATGGCCGAGTATCCAGTCATGTTCATCTTTTAGTTTATATGTTATGTCAGTTTTGTCAGCATATTCATACATACATCATGCATTATTGATTTGCATTCACATTTCATATTGCATCACTATCACTCTAGTCGGTCTTATCCCCTAGTGATAACAGTCCTCTCAATCGAGTTGTCAGTTCTTTCCTCACCAGGAAATGTTGCGTCTGAACAATCTCTCTCCTCCAGTTTATTTTTGGAATGAAGTTGGCTCCTTGACCACTTTGATAACTTGAACCTTTGAAAAACCAGAGGCATTCAACAAACATCACTCTTCTCCATTGAAGATGATATCCTTGCTTTCCCGGATTAAAGAAAATCCCCAGAGAAAGCCTCTTAATCAGAGATTCGGCGGTACGGCAGTACGGCAGTTTTTCTCTGAAAAACTACTGATGAAAAGGTCATCGGCACCTCAAAATTGGATCCCATCATATGGCATTTCCCCGGGAAGATCCCGAGAAAAGTATGATGTAAGACCCCAAGCGGAAGCAGTCTCTCAAGAAACTCGTTTTCCCCAGTAGATTTGACAAATGGCGTCTCTCTTGTACACCTCTACAACTCAGACGACTGGGTTCCCCAGCAACTCTGACATCAAAACTTTTTCTATCAAATGGCATCTCTCCAGGAAAATTCGGCGAGAAGTTTGAGGAAAATCGCTACGAATAGCGTCCCTTGTCAAGAAAGTTTATTGACAAAAGAAACTTAGACCAGTTCCTTGGTAGGAAACCAGGATCGAGGGGAAGTTTATTTCAAAAACTTAGACCAGTTCCTTGGTAGGAAACCAGGATCGAGGGGGAGTTTATTTCAGAAACTAAGACCAGTTCCTTGGTAAGAAACCAGGATCGAGGGGAAGTTTACTTCAGAAACTTAGACCAGTTCCTTGGTAGGAAACCAGGATCGAGGGGAAGTTCATATCAGAAACTGAGACCAGTTCCTTGGTAGGAAACCAGGATCGAGGGGAAGTTTACCGTTTTTTTAAGCATCATTGCTTATCAAAAGAAGATGAATACGTAAGCTACCATTCATGACCATCATCAAAATTTTGGGTATTCTGATATTTAATCCTCTTGCACCCAAAATGCCCGAATACCTTCGCCATTCACACCTTCGGGTCCAAGAAGATTAAATAGGGGCATCTGTCATACCTCAAATTTTGACCACTAAGATTCCCCATCATTGTGAAAATCATCATCACAATATGAATGGACTATCTTGCCCCATCAGTCCCACCAGAGATGGGTGAACACTTACTACAATCAGAATTAGGGTTTTAGGCCCTCTCAGAGTTCTTAGACAAAAGATCAATCAAGAAATGACATGATCTTCAACTTGTCTGACCTCTCAAATATCTACAAGCGATCAAGAGGACTCCCACTTTAAGGATTAAGCACAAGGCTGCTCCCTTCCATGTGGATCAAGCCTCAAGATCGCCAGTGTCACCAAATTAAGGTTTGGTCGACCAGGGCCTCCAGATGGAAATTTTCCTCTGGGCATGAGCCATTTCTTCAAAGCATAACCTAAGATGCTCCAAGGGACATCATAAACCCAATCATCAAGTTAATTTAGCCTCAGGGGATGCATACATCAAAAATCAGGAATTAGGGTTTCTTGACCTAATTCACCCCTAAGTTGACTTTTGGGACAAATCATGAGCCAAGACCTCAAGACATGATTTGAGGGTCTCCAACATACTACATTTATCCATTTGCAACAATGGATTAATCCAAGAAGCTAGAGCAACAAGTTTCAATTTCATCTGAACCACATTTAGGGTTTCGCGAGAAAAGTCAAC
This sequence comes from Lathyrus tuberosus, assembly GCA_022829125.1. Taxonomy (NCBI): domain Eukaryota; kingdom Viridiplantae; phylum Streptophyta; class Magnoliopsida; order Fabales; family Fabaceae; genus Lathyrus; species Lathyrus tuberosus. The sequence continues at coordinate 16,890,986 of JALAZF010000042.1, forward strand.
TGTAGCTTTGACTTTTGACCAGGACATGCTCCCAAACCCTAGGACATGATTCAATATACCCTATAAAACCCATGGAACATGTCCATCAAGTTTGATTTAGGTCAAAGGCATGATTTCCTAGAGGATCGCACAGTTTGGAATTCATTTGATAAAAAGTCAACTGTGCACAAAAGTCAAACTTTGACTTTTTGAGAATTTTCACTTTTATGGTTTTTTAACCCTAAAATGATGTTAATGTGTGATTTGAATCATCATTCATCAAGAAAAATCAAGAAAAGTTGGATAACTTGTAAAAGGGGTAACCATAAAAACTTAGAAAATTTTCTAAGTTATGAAATAAAGTGGCAAGGGTACCAACTTTGGAGGATCATAACTCCTAAACCACAAAGCCATTTTTTCCCATCCAAAGCTTGATTTGTAGATCTCATGGCCCTCTACAAAAGCTAAAAACGGACCCCCCTCCAAATTCATTATGGATTTTGAGTTATGGTTGGATCAAAATCACTAAAAACATGAAAGTACAACTTTTCCAACACTTAGAAAAATTCTGGGCAAGGCAAATTTTGTGTTGAAACACCAAAACTTGTGGGATTTTTCCACATAGATGCAAGCTGAATCAGTTCCAAAGATAAACATCAATGTTGTTACAAATGTTGCCAAGAATTCAAAGAGCTCACTAGCATGAACTGATTCATCTTGAGCCAAGAGAAATCCATGCCCAAAGTCATGTTGCTGCAAGCTGTTTTGAAAAAATCAGTTTGTATGTTTGCTTGCCACACACGATTTTGAGCCAAAGACCAAGGATCACTATGCCACCTGTACTCAAACCATTCACAATGCAACTGATCCAACTGATAAAGCTGAGTCAAAAGCCAAGGAATCTTCCAACTTGAAGTGCATGCATTTTGGCACATTTTGCCTTGAATTCAAAGGGCATTAATGTGGAATAGTGCATTGTCAAGGTAGCCACTCTACTCAGTCAAGTTCTCTGATTAAACAATAATAAAAACATCTGAAGAATGTGAATTTGGTCAAGGTATAGCCCTACTCTTGGGAAGGGCTAGTTTGCCTTGCATGAGAAGAAATCCTCCAAGCCAATCCATGCGAACGTGATCTGATCCAGCAGCCATTCACTATTCATCCAAGATAAGAGTTGATCACCTATAAATAGAGGTTCCAATGGATCATTCAACTCACACCAAAGCCAGTTATAGCGCTGCTTTCTTTCATTCTCTCTTAAGTGCCAAGTTTTCTTGTTTTTGAGCAACCACTATCGGGTTTTGAGTTGCAGCCATAAGCAATCCATTCCAATTGCCCAGACACATCACCTATGATGTATTTGAGGTGTCCAAACACTTAAACACCAACTGTAACACCCCCAACTCAAAATCACCTATCAACCTAGCCATTATGCTTCAATTATGCAGTTGGAGTGCTCCATCTTGATCCAAAGAATTCCAAAGTGTTCCAAAGCATGCAACACACTCCACAACATCCATTGAAGCTGTTCAGATCATCACAACACATCTGTAACACCTCAAACTCAAAAATCACATTGCACTTCCTGTCACGACCTTCAAGTAAGCCTAAACTTGGTCATCTCTTAATCTATGCATATTTCCTCGCACAATACTTTTTCCAAATGTTCATAATCATGCATAGAATGTTTCCCCTCAATTAATTGCTTTGTTTGAATCGTGTATCAAAATTCTCAGCCTTCATGCAAATTTTAGGGTTCTTGAGGTTTTGTCTTGATTTCTTATTCCATGTTAAAAATAAATGAAATTAAAGACCATAGAGATGATCGTGAGGTTGAAACGAGCAGATTGATAGGTGGTTTGCATGATATAATCAAGTATTCAGGGAGATAGGAGAGAAAATGCAAATATGGGCAAAAATCAGAACACGCGCGTGTTCTTGGGTGTTCTTGGCGCCTTTTTTTGGAAATTCAAATAATTGAATTTTGTGATTTTATTTAATTGATTCAAAAATTAATTTCTCTCTGAGTTTTAATGATTTTGAGTTGATTCCTTTTTTAATAATTCACAAAAAAGTTAAAATATTTTATTTTATAAAAAAATCCCAAAAATATTATTTATTTCATATAATTGATATTTTTACAAAGAATTAATGTTTTAATTGTTTTTGACATTTAAAATATTTTTTCCCTCTTGATTTTGTAAATTTTAATGACTTCTAATCATTTTGTAGGTCAAAACATGATTTTTGAAACATTAATCCAAAATCACAATTTGTTTTCCACATGTTAAACAATTTTGATCATTTTAATTGAATTTTTATTCAATTAAAATACATTTTGGAAACAAATTAGGGTTTTGATTAATTCAACCCTCATCAAACTTTTTCAAACTCTTTGGGCCTATAATAGAGTGTACGACCCAAGCCTTTTTGTAAAATAACCTATTGTGGGCCTCACTTATTGTATAAGTCCCTCCGGGTATTTTCAAAAACCTCGGCGTGATCGTCGTTTTGTACAAGAATATCCTCTGGGCCTACCCTCGAGTAGTAAGACCCATTCCTTTTTTTAAACTCTTTGGGCCTCTAATAGAGTGTAAGACCCAATCCTTTATAAATACAAAACCTTTTTGGGCCTCACTCATTGTATAAGTCCCGTTGTATTTCAAAAGTTCGGCGCAATCATTGCCCGTTTAAAACAAACCCTGGGCCTCTCCTCGAGCTATAAGACCCATTCAAAATCACCTTGGGCCTCTCCTAGAGCTATAAGACCCATTCAAAACTCTTTGGGCCTCTAATAGAGTGTAAGACCCAATCCCCTTTTAACCAAAACAATTTTGGGCCTCAGATATTTTATAAGTCCCTCTGTGTTAAAAGCAAATCTCGGCGTGATCACCATTTCAAAACAAAAATCATCTGGGGCTACCCTCGTGTTATAAGCCCCATTCTTTTTAAACTCTTTGGGCCTCTTGAGAGAGTGTAAGACCCATCCCTTTGTACAAAGAACTTTTCTCGGGCCTCAATCACTTGTATAAGTCCCTCTGTACAAAAGCAACAATGTGATCACTGACAAAACCGTGGGCCTCTCCTTGAGCTGTAAGCCCCTATATTTCTTTTCAAAGCACTTTCTCCTTTGATTTTGTATATAATATTGTTATCAAAGCTTTCTTTGTTGAACAACTAACAAACAACATGGAAGCTCTACAACCGAGTAAGTGTTTATATGCTTTCTTTTACCGCTTTCATATGCCTATAACTGTATTGTGGGGCTGTTTCACTGTAAGTCTTCTTTCATAAACTCATATCAACTGTGTAATAATAGTATAGATATTTAGAGTTTCCCCGGCAACTACGTCTAGCATTAAGCCCGTTGATCACTCTTAGAAGTAGACAAAACTAGATCCCCATAGGATTACCAGACACAGTCTTCCCTCCTCTCGGGGTTAAACAATATGGAGACGTGAAAGGCAGCATTCTCGGTGAACCCTTTCACAGACTGTCACCTTTAGAAATCGTCAAAGAAACTCTACTCCCCAGAGATGATCTTTTCTCCGTGAATGGCATCTCTTAAGTTTCTTCCAAATTCTCGAACTTTCCTGGCTTGATCTATTCTCTGTGAATAGCCTGTCTTGAATTTCTCGGGGTTTGGGGACCCACAGGCTTCTTAAAAGCATCCTCGCTTCCTCTTGGGCGTTGTACAAGGACCCGTCGGCTTCTTATAAGTATTCACAGCCTCCTCTTAGGCTTCGTATAAGGATTCTTCCTCCAGGAATGATAGCCTCCTCTTGGGCTTCGTACAAATTATCCCTAGGCTTCTTAAAAGTTTTCAGCCTCCTCTTGGACTTCGTACAAATTGTCCCGATGACCTCCTAGAGGTATAGGAACAGAAATTAGTCATCTTAATAGAACAGTCTTTCAAAAAGTCTAGATCTTGTTACTGTTGTTTCTTAAACGTAGTACAAAAGATGAAACTCTAGACTTGGACAGTCTAATTCCCTTGAGTCTCAAAGACATTCTCTAGTTCCTTTCAAAACTAGGAGATGAAACCCGTAGACTCGGACAGTCTCAATACCCTTTGGATTTCCCATTTCCTTCAAGAACAGGAAACAACCCTGGTCCTCTGATCAATCCCAAAGCATAACCTTAATTTAATCAGTCTCTTTATAAGAACTGATTTTCTCTTTTAACCAACTACTGGACCTGTCACTCAACTGAAACAGTAACCCTAGCCTCCTCTTGGGCTTTGTACAATGATTCTCCCCAGTGGAGCTAACCTTTCCAGACTTCCCTGTTGAGTCAAACTTTTAGCCTCCATCTCAGGCTTCGTACAAAATACAAAATCACTCTCTTGTTGAGTATAAAAGACTCTCTTGTTGAGTCATCTCCTTTAGCCTCCATCTCGGGCTTTGTACGAGATACAAAACACTCTCTTGTTGAGTATAAAAGACTCTCTTGTTGAGTCCAACCTTTAGCCTCCGTCTTGGGCTTCGTACAAGACACGTATAAAAGATTCTCCGGTAGAGTCAACCCTTTTAGTCTCTCTCTCGGGCTTCGTACAAGACACATACAAATTCTCTCCTTTTGGGCCAATAGCCTCCTCTTAGGCTTTGTATAAGAAAAACCCCGGTTGAGTCAATCAACCTTTTAGCATCAAAATTGTGCCTCATTCACAGTAAACAAACATCAACAACTCCTTTTCCTTCATCTAATTGCTGTAAGCGGCAAGCCTCTGGATTATTTACATCCACGCCACTGTCCCTCTTTTAGCATGAGAAATTCCTAAGGGAAGATGGCATTGCTCTAAACTGAGTTAAAGTCTTCTCCTTCAGGTTAAAAATCCCCTATAAAGGAAATTATGGCATTGCTGGATTCACATATCCCAGTTAAAGTAATTCTCCTTTATAGTCAGTCACCCAACAGCTGTGACAAACAGACCAAATATCCCCTTTAGAGATGACAAATTCTCTCTAAAGTCAAAACCGTTCAGCCTCACATCTTGGGCTTCGAACAAGATACAAATAGACCCTTCAGCTTCACATCTTGGGCTTTGAACAAGATATAAACCACCTTTTTAGCTTCACGTCTTGAGCTTTGAACAAGACACCAAAACATCTTTTTCCTCCCATAGAATAGAAGGAACTACGATCGCTCTGATTTCCCTATTTCGGTAAACAGGAATACATAGGCATAAGATTAAAAGAAAAATCTTAGCGAGCACACTAATCCAAAACCCAAAATCCTGTATCCTCACATATCCCCAAAATATCCCAGTCTGTATTCCTTACCAAAAGTCTAAATTCAACCAAAATAACCTGAGAGAGGCCCCCCACATTGATCGCATCTGTAAACCAACAGTTTTGACTGTTTGACCTCAGTTTGCAAAGCAGGGTTAGTTAGAGACATCTATTTCCCTTCCTTCATCAGCTTCAATAGGAAAAAAAATGAATCGACCTGTAGTCACCCCTAAGAGCGACAGTGCTTAAGAACCACGTCCAAAATCGCTCGCTACACTCTTAAGATGACAACTTGTCACTTCTCCTAAAACCAACCAACAAACATGCTTTTACCCGTAGTTATCCAAACTAAGATTGCTCTGACTTCCGATATAGGATACGTAAGGCACAGGATTGCAAGATCCTGGTGAGCTACCTTTTTCTTTTCTCCCTTTTTAATAATATAATAAAACATTCCACATTTTCCCCAATCAATAGCAAACAACTTTATCCAAGAAAACATAGATATTTCAAGAGGTTCCTATAGGATACTATAGATACTTAGGGTGCTAATACCTTTTGATGAGTCCAACCCCCTGAGGTTGGCATCAATTTTGGTAAAACTGACTTAGCAGAAAGTTATTGGAAAAAATGTCCTGACAAGATGAACTAACTGCAAGTTAAGATGATAGACAATATGTCCTATCAAGTGGATTCGACATCTTTGTCTGTTACAGTTTTGGAATAACTGTATTTATGTTCCAGGTGTGGTTGGAATATGATTTGATCCTAGGTGGCATCTGAGATTGAGGAATCAAAGATTTTGATTCTAAAAGGAATATGCGGTTTCCATGTAAGGAGACATTTTTGGAAACTTGGGATTGAAGAAAAGAATAGGTCGCAGATTCTGTGGAGCAGAATTGCTGCGTTTTTGAAGCCCAAATCCAGTTATGTTTTTCTATATAAATAGGATGGATTTGACCTAGAAGGTGTGGAAGCTTTGCAGCTGTTATTGAGTAGTAGGGTTTGTACTTTTGTGAGCCTCTCTTGTATTACGTGAATACCTGAGTAGGACAGTTAATTGAGTTGTAATTTTAAGTCACTGCTGTGATTGACAGGGAATTTAGAAGGGTCTCATACCTAGGAGTGTCTTAGATAAAAATCTAGGAAGGGTAGTTTCTAGGTGCTAAGTTGTAAATGTTAGAGTTTAACATAGAACCAATTCTACTTAGTTGATTTCATTCCTGGCTTGGTAGCCCCCTGACGTAGGTGGTGTTGATCAGCGAGCTGGGTTAATAATTTCTGTGTGTTGTTTTCTTTCTGTTGTTTGTTTCTGTTCTTCCTTAATCCTTGTGAAAAGCAAAGATCAAGTGTCATGACATCCTGTCCGACATCTTAGTAATCTGCTTAACAAGATTTTCAATTGGTATCAGAGCAGGCATCCTGCTCTGTATCTGGGTGAGATTTAGGGACGATACTTTTTGGTTCGATGGATAAAAAGGGGGAAATTCTAAATAGATCACCCATACTTGATGGTTCCAATTATGAATATTGGAAAGTACGCATGGTGGCATTTATCAAGTCCATGGATGGTAAAGCTTGGAAGTCTGTGGTTAAAGGGTGGGATCCACCAAAGATCAAAGACAAATATGGGAAGCTCACTGAGGAGCTGAAACCGGAGGAAGACTGGGATGATAAAGATGATAAGCTTGCTCAAGAAAATTCCAAAGCCTTGAATGCCTTGTTCAATGGTGTAGACAAGAACATCTTCAGACTCATCAAGAATTGCATTGTTGCAAAGGATGCTTGGGAAATCTTAAAGACTGCTCATGAAGGTACTTCTAGAGTTAAATCTTCAAGACTTCAGCTTCTCACCACTAAGTTTGAGAACTTGAGGATGAGAGAGGATGAAAGTATACATGACTTTCACATGAACATCGTTGATATTGGCAACACATCTAGTGACCTTGTGGAGAAAATTCCTGAAGCCAAGCTGGTTCAGAAGATTCTGAGGTCTCTTCCCAAGAGGTTTGATATAAAAGTGACAGCTATTGAAGAAGCTCAGGACATAAATACTATGAAAGTAGATGAGCTTATGGGATCACTCCAAACTTTTGAGATGGCCATCAGCAAAAAGGATGAAAAGAAGAAAAGTCTTTCCTTGGTAACCAACCAAGAAGAGGGTGACACCAATGAGGACCTGTCCAAAGCTGTAGGGTTTCTTGAAAAACAGCTTCATCAACTGGCGAAGAAACTGGGTGAGAAGTCTAAGACCAATTTTAAGGCTCAGACTTCTTACATCTATTGATCAAGAAACTTTGGAAGAAGACCTAGCTATGATAAGAAACCCAACCGAGGAAATGGAATTCAATGTTTTGAGTGTGGGAGTTTTGGGCACACAAGAGGTGAATGTCCCACTTACCACAAGAAGGAGAAAAAAGGTCTATCCACCTCGTGGTCTGAGGATGACTCCTCGGGCGATATAGAATCTGCAAAAAAAGGTGTCTTTAATCACTGGAGTGAATGATTCTGACAAGGAGTCAGATAGTAGATATCTTAACCCTGGTGATCTTGCTGAGTTGTGTCAATTAGGACATGATCAACAGAATCTTATTTCCCAACTTTGTGATGAAAGATTACATCACTTGGAGATGATCACTAATCTGGAGGATGAAGTGGTGTTGTTAAACTCCAAACTCAACAACATGACTAAGTACATAAGGATGATGAACAATAGCTCAGATGTGCTGGATGAAATCCTTATGTCAAGAAGAAATACTGGAAGTGGAAGAGGTCGCGGCTACAATGATCAGGTTGAAGGACAGAGGACTGGAGGGAACTCAGCCCATGTGATGTCAAGAAAAAATGTCTCAACATCATCTAAGGCCTCATAAAATCTCTCTAAGAAAACAAAAGAAGGACAAGCAGTGTTATTACTGTGGAAAGTTCGGTCACATAAAAGCTCACTGCTATAAGCTAAATGGTTATCCTAAATCATCAACACAATCTAGAAGAAGAAAGAAGGTTCCTAAAGGGAAGAAGAAGTGGATCCCTAAGGATCAAAAGTAGCCTTCATAGCCCACACCTCCTTGAGAGCCTCTGCCAAAAAAGACTGGTATTTTGACAGTGGCTGCTCCAGACACATGACATGTGTCAAGAAGTTGTTGGTTGAATTAAACCTCATTCCATTGGTCATGTCACCATTGGAGATGGTTCAACAGGAGAGATAAAAGGTGTTGGTAAGTTAAAGTATGAGGGACATCCCAGCCTTGATAGGGTCTTGTATGTCAAAGGTCTGACTGCAAACCTAATCAGCATTAGCCAATTGTGTGACCAATGCCTTAAGGTTAACTTCTCTGAATCTGAGTGCCTGGTGATAAACGGCAAAGACGAACTTATCATGAAAGGTACCAGATCTAAGGATAACTGTTACTTATGGGCTCCTCATGAAAGTAAATGTCCTCCCACCTGCCTGGTGTCAAGGGAAGATGAAGTAAAGATATGGCATCAAAAACTTGGTCATTTGCACTTGAAAGGAATTAAGGAAGTCATATCCAAGGAGGCAGTCAGAGGGATTCCTAATTTGAAGATAGATGAAGGCAAGATATGTGGAGAATGCCAAATTGGCAAACAAACCAGAATGTTACATAAAAAGCTTCAACATCAGACCACCTTAAAAAACTTACAGCTCCTCTATATAGACTTAATGGGACCTATGCAGGTTGAAATCCTGGGTGGAAAAAGGTATGCATATGTTGTTGTAGATGATTTCTCCAAGTATACTTGGTTGCATGTTATCAAAGAGAAGTCAGAAGTATTTGAAGTTTTCAAAGGATTATGTTAAAAACTTCAAAGAGAAAAGGATTACGGGATTGTTAGAATTAGAAGCGACCATGGGAAGGAGTTTGAGAATATTAAGTTTAATGAGTTCTGCTCCTCATAAGGAATCTGCCATGAGTTCTCTTCACCCATCACTCCTCAACCGAATGGTGTGGTTGAGAGAAAGAATAAAACGATTCAAGAATGTTCAAGGGTCATGCTTCATGCAAAGAAACTTCCTTATCACTTTTGGGCTGAAGCAATGAATACAACTTGCTACATTTTAAACAGGCTAACTATCAGGTCTGGAACATCTGCCACACTGTATGAACTATGGAAAGACAGAAAACCAATTGTGAAATAATTTCATGTTTTCGGAAGCAAATGCTACATCCTTGCACACCGTGAGCAGAGAAGAAAGATAGATCCCAAGAGTGAAGAAGGAATATTTCTAGGATATTCTACTAATAGCAGAGCATACCGAGTCTATAATTCTCGAACTCAAGTGGTACTGGAGTCCATAAATGTCGTAGTTGATGACTCTCCTATGGAAGTCGAAGCTACAAATAATGTTGGAGCATTCTTTCCCATGGAGGAGGAAGATGTCACAGAGGATGTTGAAACATCTCAAGATAACTCTGAAGGTGTTGCAGTATCAAACAATGACAATCATGAACCAACTGTGACTGAGCGGGTTGACAAGGGACCCTCCATCAAAATTCACAAAGATCACCCTAAGGAACTCATAATAGGGGATCCAAATGGAGGAAGGATGACCAGATCTCGAGATGTTGTTGCAAGTGCCTGTTTTGTGTCAAAAATGGAACCCAAGAATGTCAAGGAGGCCTTGACAGATGAATTCTGGATTAATACGATGCAAGAAGAGTTGTGGCAGTTCAAAGAAGGATCAAACGTGATTGGAACAAAATGGGTGTTTAAGAAAAAGTCTGATGAACACAGAGTAGTTACAAGAAATAAGGCCAGACTTGTTGTGCAAGGGTACACTCAGATAGAGGGAGTGGAATTTGATGAAACTTTTGCTCCTGCAGCTAGACTGGAGTCTGTAAGACTGCTACTTGGGATAGCCTGTCTGCTGAAATTCAAGCTTTTTCAAATGGATGTCAAGAGTTTATTTCTGAACGGATATCTCAATGAAGAAGTTTATGTGGAATAACCCAAAGGCTTTGTTGATCCGAGATTTCCAGATCATGTATACAAGCTGAAGAAAGCGTTATATGGGTTGAAACAAGCTCCAAGGGCCTGGTATGAAAGGCTAACTAACTTTCTTGTTACAAATGGCTACAGAAATGGAGGAATTGATAAAACCCTCTTTGTCAGAGAAAGAGAAGGCAGTCACATGATAGCACAAATTTATGTTGATGATATCGTTTTTGGAGGAATGTCAGAAGAGATGGTTCAACATTTTGTTAAGCAAATGCTACCTGAGTTTGAAATGAGTCTGGTTGGAGAATTAACTTACTTCCTTGGTCTCCAAGTCAAACAAATGGATGATTCTATATTTCTCTATCAAGGGAAATATGCCAAGAATATTGTTAAAAAGTTTGGCTTGGAATATGTAAAACACAAGAGGACTCCGGCTCCTACTCATCTGAAATTATCTAGAGATGAGGAAGGAGTGAGTGTTGATCAGAGTCTCTATAGAAGCACGATTGGAAGCCTTTTATACCTAACAACTAGTAGACCTGATATAACATTTGCAGTAGGCGTCTGTGCGAGGTATTAGGCTGAACCCAAAGTTAGCCATGTTAATCAGGTCAAGAGAATTCTGAAGTATGTAAATGGCATATGTGACTATGGATTACTCTATACACACAGCTCTGACTCTGTACTAATAGGATACTGTGATGTTGACTAGGCTGGCAATGTAGACGGTAGAAAGAGCACCTCTGGTGGATTTTTTTTCTAGGGAATAATTTAATCTCCTGGTTCAGTAAAAAGCAAAATTGTGTCTCCTTGTCTACTGCTGAAGCTTAATATATTGCAGCAGGGAGCAGCTGTTCTCAAATGATATGGATGAAGAAAATGCTGACTGAATATAATGTCACGCAAAATGTTATGACACTTTCTGTGACAACTGGAGTGCAATCAATATTTCAAAGAATCCAATTCAGCACAGCCGAACCAAACACATCGACATCAGACATCACTTCATTCGAGACCTTGTGGAGGACAAAATCATAACTCTGGAGCATGTTGCTACAGGAAATCAACTAGCTGACATTTTTACTAAAGCTTTGGATGCAAGTCAATTTCAAGTGTTAAGAGGCAAGCTTGGAGTTTGCCTATCTGAAGGAGCATAACAATTCACTGGTTATGGGAATGCTATTCAATTATCTGAATATGTATTCCCATCTGGCTTGAGAGGATCGTCTTAAATTCTCTCAAGTTCTCACCTTTATTTTTATGTTTTTTTTTGTGTAAGGGCTGAATGCCCAAGATAATTTTTACTTTTGTTGGGTGTGTAATTTAATTACTATGACCTGATCACTTGGTTTTTGAGTTAGTCCTTCTCCCTTTGTCATATTGTGGCTAAAAAGGGGGAGAAATACTAACAAAACTAACCACTGTTTTTATGCTACTAACCACTGAGGAGGAGTAGTTTTATGCTGCTTGCAAAAGGTACTGGTTGAGGGGGAGACAAAGTTGTGTTTCCACTGCTGTTCTGATGAAGGTCCCCCTGCTCTGATTTCTTTTGCGGGTTAATTATAGTTAGTTTTAGCCAAAATCTGCCAAAGGGGGAGATTGATGAGTCCAAGCCCTTGAGGTTGGCATTAATTTTGGTAAAATTGACTTAGCAGAAAGATGTTGGACAAAATGTTCTGACTTGATGAACTAACTGCAGGTTAAGATGTTAGACAAGATGTCCTATTAGGTAGATTCGACATCTTTGTCTGTTACAGTTTTGGAATAACCGTATTTATGTTCCAGGTGTGATTAGAATATGATTTGATCCTAGGTGGCATCTGAGATTGAGGAATCAGAGATTCTGATTCTAAAACAAATATGCGGTTTCCATGTAAGGAGACATTTTTGGAAACTTGGGATTGAAGAAAAGAATAGGTCGCAGATTCTGTGGAGCAGAATTGCTGCGTTTTTGAAGCCCAAATCCAGTTCTGTTTTTCTATATAAATAGGATGGATTTGACCTAGAAGGTGTGGAAGTTTTACAGCTGTTATTGAGTACTAGGGTTTGTACTTTTGTGAGCCTCTCTTGTATTACGTGAATACCTGAGTAGGACAGTTAATTGAGTTGTAAATTTTAGTCACTACTGTGATTGAAAGAGAATTGAGAAAGGTCTCATACCTAGGAGTGTCTTAGGTAGAAATCTAGGAAGGGTAGTTTCTAGGTGCTAAGTTGTAAACATTGGAGTTTAACTTAGAACCAATTCTACTTAGTTGATTTCATTCCTGACTTGGTAGCCCCCAGACGTAGGTGTTGTTGATCACCGAACTGGGTTAACAATTTCTGTGTGTTATTTTCTTTCTGCTGTTTGTTTCTGTTCTTCCTTAATCCTTGTGAAAAGCAAAGATTAAGTGTCACGACATCCTGTTAGACATCTTAGTGATCTGCTTAACCAGAATTTCACCCTCCCTTAGTATAACCAACCCTGTACCTTAGATCTCCTCTCTTGCTTAGCTTTTAGTTTTACTTTATGCTTTGCATGTTTATTTTTGGGTTTATTCGTTCTTTTCCCATTCCCTTGGATAAATAAAAGATCAGTGGTGACATCTTATGTTTTGTGAGTCTAGCTAACCAATAGATATGGTCTCCGATTCTCACCCGACAAACCCATCACACAAAAAATGCATTGTTTGGGGTTAAATCTCTTGAAATGAAAAAAAAATCAAAAAATAGAAAATAAAAATGGAGGTTATGAGGTGTAACCACTCACTTAAAAGAAGAAAAAAATAAGTGTACGACGGGTGAACTTTGCAACACTAGGTGGGGGAAATAACAAAAATTTGAATTGTACATTGCGAGAGGTGACCCCACACGTAAAACAATGACCTTAATTTAATTTTATTTGGGCATACTAATGACGGGGAGCGGGTACGCCTTTGAACGTGAGGATGTGACATGTCTGACATGTGCAACGTTTGCGAGGGGTGGTCCCAACAACTTTGTGAGGGGTTAAAATCATGGCTGACATGTGGAGCGTTTGCAAGGGGTGGGATGACCCCTAAAAAATGTTATTAATTGCATTGGTGAAGGGTGGCCTCTAACAACTTCGTCAAGGGTTAAACCCCTGGTTAACATGTACAGTATTTGCGAGGGGTGGCTCCAACAAAATGTTATATAAAGAACACTCAAGCTTTTCTCCATTCATTTCACTATATTTCCTCTCTTTCTTTATTTCTTCCTTACTTCTGGTTTCCTCTCATCCTCTGTTATTTCTCATGTCTTCATTCCGATGTGTTTTTATCATTTTTTTTCATATTTGCCGTTGATACCAAAAGGTGATTTTAATGTTTAAAAACTCAAGTTTGTGGATTTAATATTAAAGTATACAAATTTTCTCCTCTTTTTTAAGTTTATTTCATAAATAAATTAGTATGTTAGTATTAGTTTGTGATAAAAACATTTTAGAATAATATAATTTTTTGGATTTATATGTCGAATATTTTCTAATAAAAATGTTAGAATAAATGTTAGTTCATATATTTTTATGTTAGTTTGTAAATGGTTTTTAAAAATGAATTTAAAATAGTTATGTAAATAATTAGGTGATGTTAGTGTAAATTAATAATAGAATTTATAAAAATAGTATATATTTTAATTTTTTTAAAATACAATATTTTTTTAAATAAAAAAGCTTATACATATATATATATATATATATATATATATATATATATATATATATATATATTCCATTTTAGTTTCTACTTTTATTTTTAAAAAGTTTTATTGCATTGTTAAGAGATTATCCTCTAATAAAAGCTATACTGTCATCGGTTAATATTAGAACTAAGTTAGGCTTAAGTCATTTTTAATCAATATAAGTGTTGGTAGTTATAGTTGCTATTGTAAGTAGAGTTAGTTAGGCTTTCTGTTACTAATCTATATCATTTGTTACAATCCTATATAAAGGGGTAATTGTTGTAATTGTATTCATGATGTAAAATAGCTTACACAAAGTGTAATTCCATTGAATGAAAATGCATAACATTCTTTCAATCTAACATGATATCAATCGCCTCTGATCCAACCTATCTTCTGCACTTGTATCATCTTCATCTCTCATTTTCTTCTTCACTGAAGCTCTCAAGAACCTCCACTCTTACTTCCTTACCTTTTTCGTTCCGTTTCCATGGCTGAAACGCATCAAGAATCTCACCCTCAGGTCTTTGTGTTTTCCAATTCCACCAATCACAATGTGTTCGGACCTAAACTTTCTATCAAGATTTAGGAGAATAATTTTCTTCTATGGAATCAACATGTTGAAGGAATCATTCTTTCGCACAAGCTTCACAAGTTCGTTGTGAATCCTCATATTCCACCAATTTACAAAATAGATGAAGATTGTCTTTCCAACACTATTTGTGAGGAGTATGAATCTTGGATTGTGTAAGAACAGACACTGTTTTCATGGCTGCTATCCAAAATTTTGGAGTTTGTGCTTCCTAGGGTTTTTTCTTGCAAACATTCGTATCAGATTTGGGATCAGATTCAAAAACATTTCAGTGTTGTTATGAAGGCTAGGGTTCATCAGCTTCAATCTGAGTTAAAAACTACAAAGAAAGCAAATAGATTCATCTCTGAATATGTTCTGCGCATTCGTGCCATTGCTAATGCGCTTTTTGCGATTGGTGATCCTATCTCTGATAGAGATCAAATTTATGCGATTCTATAAGGTCTTCCAAAGGAATACAATCCGTTTGTGATGATGACCTACGACAATGGGGAACCCTCCATAATCTACGACATTGAAGCTCTTCTTTATGTTCAAGAAGCTCAGTTAGACAAGTATCTCCAAGAACTCTCTCTTACCACTGCCACAACCAATCTTGCTCACACATATACAACTTCCAGCTCCAATACTACCAGAGATGGCCCTCAACAATCAAGAGGTCGTGGTAATAGCTCCAGGGGAAGGGGCCATGGCAGAGCTCGTGCAACCTACATGTAGCGTGCGATTTTTGTCGGTGACGCGACCACCTTACAGCAGTGGTTGGAATTGGGTGCTACTTTTTTATTTCTTATTTATCCTATGAAGCTGGAAAGGAAAGGAAAGCTATCTAAAACTAACCTTGCCACAAATGTTTTCTTTAACAAATTCTAAGCGATTGGGGGGTCGGGGTCAGGTTATACAAAGGGAATTTGTTAATTACCCAGTGTATATATGGTTATTCATAGATCATTTAGCATGTTCTACTGTTATCTACTTACTGGTGTTTATCTGTCATAAATTGGGAAAGTTACTCCTTTGGGAATGTTGAGAGAGTATTTTTCGTTGTTTTCGGGTTTTCCGATGTTTTTTTGGTAAGGTACTGGACCTAAACTTTTTGTTATGTGTGCTCGCTAAGATTTCACAATCTTATGCCTATGTATTCCCGTAAAGATAACAGGGAAATCAGAGCAATCATAGTTCCTCCTATTCTATGGGAGGAAAAAGATGTTTGGTGTCTTGTTCAAAGCCCAAGATTGAAGCTAAAGGTTTGACTGAGAGAGAATTTGTCATCTCTAAAGGGAGATATCTCACCTATTCATCACAGTTGTTGGGGTATTTGGTTATAAAGGAGAATTACTTTAACTAGGATATAAGAATCCAGCAATGCCATAATTTCCTTTATAAGAGGTCCTGAAGGAGGAAACTTTAACTCAGTATTGAGCAACTCCATTTTTCCTTAGGAATATTTCATGCTAAGAGAGGGACATGGGCTTGGATGTAAATAATCCAGAGGCTTGCCACTTACAGCTGTTAGATGAAAGAGGAAGTTTACTAGGATAAGAGAGGGATCACAACTTGGATTTTTGAAACAATAAGTGTGCCACTTACATCAGTTATCTGGAATTAGGTTTGTTTGATTTGTCTGTTTTGATGTGTGATATACAGAGAAATGTCTTCCTACAGAGAGATTTTTTATTTCCTCTGAGGGGGTGTTGATTTTTGTGTGCCTTGATCAAAGCCCAAGGTTGAAGCTAAAAGGTTGACTCTGTTTAGGGAGTTTTATTTCTGTCTTGTACAAAGCTCAAGATTGAGGCTGAAAAGAGATTGACTCTGCTTAGGGAGATCATTATACAAAGCCTAAGAGGAGGCTAGATGGAATTGACTCTTCCAGGGAATATTTTGTCTGTCTTGTACAAAGCCCAAGATTGAGGCTGTTCTGGACTGGGCAGGCGCTGTGCCTCCAGAGGGGCAAGGCCCAATCCAATCCAGCCATTGGACAGACCCAATAGCTAGAAACTAGCCGTTGGGCAGAAACTAGCCGTTGGGCACGTCCCCTTCACTCGCTAAGCAATTCACGCGGCCAACAGTCTCCCCGAATCTCACGGAGACAGTTAGACTTGGTCAAAGGGCCACGCGCTTTGCCCTCCACTTGGCAACCCCTCATTGGTCGACTAGGAGCTTTGATCGCATAGGATCCCCCCATAAATACCCCCTCATTTGAGAGGGGCAGATATTCAATATCCAATACTTGAACCCTTGTACTTGCTTTTCTCTCTTTTGACCAAACACTTACTTTGGCATCGGAGTACCTTGCAGGTACCCCCCCTTTTTTCTCTCCTACAAGCATCATCACTTGTCCTACGCAAAAGCCACGACGATCCAGTCTGATCACCTCCGATCAGTGGCGCCGTCTGTGGGAACCTAGCTTCCCCGTCTTTGGATTCAAGATCCTCTCTTTTTTCCATCTCGTAGACCAATGCTTTCTTCATACCTTTGTTGATCATCATGGCCTCCACCAAGAATGATGTTATCCGTCAAGAACCCACCGTCGCTGTTATCACTGACAACACCGACCACGTCCTCTCTGGAGCTGCTTTCCCGGAGACAGATCATCGTAACAGGAAAACCGCCTCTCCTACTCCCGATGACGTAAAACCTCGAGCACAAGCCGCTGAACGTGTTTTCAAACCTATTTCGGTTCCTCAAAATGCTGACCCCAGCACGACTGCTCTTATAGCCTCTCTCAACAGGTCAAACCTCTTGATCTTCCAACAAGGAGAAAAAATCAACATTCACGAACACATCCTCCAAGAACGCATGCCCTCGAGAAGCCTCGCAGCCCGTCTCCACATCCTCAGAAACGGAGGCGTGACGGGTCCAGAAGCCTCTCCCCAAAAGGAAGACGATCAAGGTCGGCGGAGCACGCGTCCGATCTCACACGAAGACGACACCGGTCTCCCCCGAGGAATTCAAGGCGTTCCCTGGTGTCAAAGAAGTCCAGGCCCACCGGAAAGTCTGAGCATCACCGGTCGCGCAGGCACTCTCCACGACGGAGCAGAAGCCGTGATCGCATCTATTCTCTTTCCCGTTCTCCGAGCACAAGTAGTGACGATGACGTACACGACCCACTCTCACAAGAGATCATGGACACCAGAATTCCTCGTGGGTTGGAGAAGCCCCCTGCCCTAGCAACCTATGACGGGACCACTGACCCCAGCGAACAATAGAGAACATAGAAGAAATGCTACATTACCACAACGTGACCGGGGCCATAAAGTGCAGATTATTCCCGATCACACTAAGAAAGGGGGCAATGGCTTGGTTCAAGCGCCTTCCTCAAGAGTCGATCACATCATGGAGAGATTTGAAGAGCCGGTTTGCCAGGCACTTTACGGTTTCCCGACGACATCCCAAGTCGGAGGCCACCTTGGAAGCTATTATACAAGGCAGAGACGAATCCTTGCGGGCATATATCGAACGGTTCAACAAAGAAGCTGTGGAGGTTCGTGCAACGGGCCATATGAAGAAATATCTTCTCGAGAAAGGCTTGAAACCCAAGAGCGAGTTTCGCAAAGCCGTGGGCATCGAGACCCCCCGCACGTTAACAGAGCTCCTCCGAAAAGCTGAAGCGTACATACAGTACAAGGAGAAGGAGGCTGCATACCATGCCCGAGACGCAAGAGATCGCGAAGGCGCCCGGGCACAAAAAAAGATGAGTCGGAGACGTCCCGGCAAGGAAAAGAAAGGCAGCGAGACGATTGTCCCCGAGAAAGTAAAGGGTCTGCTGGCCGATTCACGGAATATACCCTGCTTACGGCTCCCCATGAACGCATTCTCGCCGAATGCATCAATACTGAATTCAAGCAAGGGGCGTTAGATTCCCCAAACCGATGACGTCCAAGGGCAACGTCGACAAGAGCAAGTATTGTCGCTTCCACCGCAGCCACGGCCACACAACCGAGGACTGCGTGCACCTTAAAGATGCAATAGAGATCCTCATCAAAGAGGGTCATTTGAAGCAATACGTAAAGAAAGGCGAGTCCTCCCGACGAGAGGCCTCAGATTCAAAGAATGAGGCAGAATCGTCTCAATCCAGTCCTCCCTCGCAGGTCGCAATGTCAATTACGCGACCAGAGGACTTCGTCATTCCAGAGGAGCCTTCCCGGATATCCGCCCACAGCACTTGGGAAGTATTCCATGAAGCCAGGGTTATCTCATGCGGGGGGTATAATGAGCTGATAATAGGATCTGTCAAGAGGAAGTTCGAACAGTTTATAGAATGCAGTCCTGGCCGGTTGTCTACGCTTGAGAAAATCAAGGGGTGCTCCCAACCGATCACGTTCTACCGCGAGGAGCTGCCCGGGGGCTCTCCAAATTCTCATATTCCTTTACTCATCAGGGCCAAATTAGCAAACACCGATGTCAGAAGGATCCTGGTGGACCAGGGCAGTTCGGTGGACATTATGTACACTAGCCTATTCCACGCCCTTAAGCTAGACCAGAAGAACCTCTCACCGTATGTGGGATCCGATTTGTAGGGGTTCAACGGAGCCACGGCCAGGCCTGGGGGTACGTGGAGCTGCCGGTCACAATTGGGGAAGAAGAGGCATCCAGGTCAATCAGGACCCAGTTTTTGGTGATCGATTGCCCATCGCTATATCAATGCATTTTGGGGAGACCATCCCTCGTTGAATTGGTTACTGTTCCTTCAACCTTCCACCTCATGTTGAAGTATTATACCGAGTAGGGTCATGTCGCAACTTTGTATGGGGACATAGAAGCTGCCCACAGAGGCTTCGAGGCAGCGACCAGGGGACAGAACCAGATTGGAGCAGCACCTGAAGCAACTAAACGGGCAAGGGATGAAGATTTTCCAACCGAAGATGGCCGACCAGACAAGAAGCCTGCACTCCCCATGCATACTATCGACCTTGACAGCCGAATTTCAGAAGACGACAAGGAAGATAATGGTGAGGGTGCGCCTACGGGGACGACCAACTCCCCCATATTAGTCCTCATGCGACCAATTCCAGACGGAGAGTTTGAAGTCATCACCTTCAACAACAACCCCAACAGAGGAGTAAAGATAGGTGTTGGACTACCCGACGAGGTCAAGCTACAACTGAAGAAGTGCCTGGATGATAACGCTGACTTGTTCGCTTGGAGCGTAGTAGATATGCCCGACTTGGACCCTGAAACTGCGTGCCACCACTTGACCATTGATCCAGCTTCCCGCGCCATTGCGCAATGAAGAAGAAAGCAATCTGACAAGAAGGCACAGGCTGTCGAAAAACTTGTACAAGACCTCTTAGAGGGAAAATTCATTTCAGAGGCTAGGTATACAACCTGGCTGTCCAACATTGTACTTGTGAAAAAACATAGTGAAAAATGGCGCATGTGCATTGACTACACCGATCTCAACCGGGCTTGCCCGAAAGATGCTTATCCTTTACCGAGCATAGATAGACTCGTAGATAACTCCGCATGTTTCAAACTCTTGTCCTTCATTGATGCCTATTCGAGATACAATCAAATCCCTATGGCCGAAGAGGACAAGAGGTATACCGCATTCATGACCTCCTCGGGGAACTATTACTACAACGTAATGCCCTTCGGTCTAAATAATGTTGGGGCTACGTACCAGCGCATGATGAACAAAGTCTTTCGATCAGAAATCGGGGACATGCTCAAAGTTTACATGGACGATATGATCGTAAAGTCCCAAAAGGAATCCGATCATACGAATCACCTGCAAAAGGTTTTCGACCAGGCCAGGAAATGTAAAATGCGCTTTAACCCAGAAAAATGTACCTTTGGTGTATGGGCAGGGAAGTTCCTCGGATTCTATGTCACTGAAAGGGGAATAGAAGCAAACCCAGATAAGTGCCGAGCATTCGCAGAGTTCCCTACGCCCAGGTCGAAGAAGTCCATACAATCCCTAAACGGGATGCTCACTTCCCTTTCTCGTTTCACGGCCAAATCCGCTCAGCACACCCTGCCCTTCTTTAAACTCCTCAGGAAAGAGACCAGTTTCGAATAGACAGACGAATGCGAGCAAGCCCTGGCCCACCTTAAGCGGGCTCTGTCCGAGCCACCTGTACTTTCTCGACCAGAATACGGGGAAACTCTATACGTATACCTCTCTGTCGCCAGCAAAGCCATTAGTGCTGCTCTCATCCGTGAAACAACGAACGAGAAGAAGCTCACCTATTTCACCAGCAAGGCCTTACAAGGGCCAGAAGTCAGGTACGCGCAGATAGAGAAAGTCGCCCTTGCTCTCATCACCGCCGCGAGGAGGCTTAGACACTACTTCCTGGCCCACATCGTTATTGTCCGTACGGACCAGCCCATCAGGCAGTTGCTATGCCGACCAGATATGGCGGGCCGGATGCTTAAATGGTCCCTGGAGTTATCAGAATTCAACATTCATTACGAGGGCAGAAAGGCCCTCAAGGCACAAGTTTTGGCTGACTTCGTGGCAGAAATGACGCTGCTACCATCCCCATCATGTGGAGCACATAAATGGACCGTTCACGTAGATGGGGCATCTAGCCCCTCAGGTAGTGGAGTAGGTATCATCCTCGAAAATGAGGAAGGAATACTAATCGAAGTATCGCTGGTTATGTCCTTCCTTTCATCTAACAACCAAGCTGAATATGAACCCTTCCTCACGGGACTACGGCTGGCCAAGGATGTGGGCGCCAAGGAGGTAAAAATCTACACTGATTCCAATCTCGTAGTGTCACAAGTACGGGGAGAATTTCAATCAAAGAACGACCAGCTGGCCGAATACCTGGCGCTGGTAAAGGAAAGACTTACAAAGTTCGATACGTGAGAAGTCCAGCACATCCCCCGCGAACGAAACACGCGAGCAGACATCTTGTCCAAACTAGCTAGCACCAGAAAGAAAGGCAAAAACAAGTTCGTCATACAAGAGTTACTCATCCGGCCTAGCATCGAGAAACCATCCCAGCTGCTCGACGTTAACATCATCGGGGACACCCATTGCTGGATGACTCCCGTATACAACTGCCTCACCAAAGGGGAGTTGCCTGAGGACAGTAAAGAAGCCAGCGTAACTAAACGACGAGCTAGTTCGTATGTACTGGTTGAAGACAAACTCTACCGAAGAGGATTCTCCATCCCCCTCTTGAAATGCGTCGAGGAGAGTAAGGTCCCCGAAATTCTACAAGAAATCCATGAGGGAATCAACGCGCAACACTTGGGGGGAAGATCCTTGGCACGAAAAGCCTTGCGAGCAGGATATTACTGACCAACCATGCAGCACGACGCCAAGGAGCACGTTCAAAAGTACGATCGGTGTCAGCGTCACGGGGACATGCACTTGGCACCCCCCAATGAATTGAAGACTCTATCCTTGCCATGGCCCTTCGCCTGGTGGGGGATGGACATACTCGGCCCCTTTACAATGGGGTCTTATCAAAACAAATTTCTAATCGTGGTCGTCGACTACTCTACAAAGTGGATCGAAGCCGAAGCCCTCGCCAAGATCACAACATTCAACATACTTTGTTTCTACAAAAGAAATGTCCACGCACGGTTTGGGGTGCCCAGGCCCTCATGAACGACAACGAAACTCAGTTCATAGACAGAAAGTTCCAAGACTTCGTCGCCAAATTAGGCACAAAGCAGCACTTTACTTCCATCGAGCATCCCTAGACCAACGGGCAAGCAGAGGCTGCGAACAGGGTGATCCTTCGTGGTCTAAAGCGAAGGTTGGGCGAATCTAAGAAGAGATGGGTCGAGGAGCTACATAGCATGCTCTGGGCCTTCAGGACAACACCGTAGTCCACCACCGGGGAAACCCCTTTCCAACTAGCCTACGGAACCGAGGCGGTGATACCGGTAGAAATCAGAGAGCCTTCTAGACGAACAGAAGCTTCCCTCGACGAGAAAATGAACGACGAAGCCTTAAGAGAAGAGCTCGATCTGGTCGAAGAAATACGATCAGGAGCAGCTCTCTGCGAGGCCTCGCTGAAACAACAAATAACCTTACGCCACAACGCTAAGGTCATAAAACGCGACTTCCCTGTTGGCAGCTTGGTCCTGCGCAGAAACCATAAAGATTCGCACGAAGGGAAGCTGGCCGCAAACTGGGAAGGACCCTACAGGGTCAAGTCCAAAATGGGCACCAGAGCATACTAGTTAGAAACTCTGGATAGCGAACCATTTGCTCGACCATGGAATGCTGAAAAGCTCAAACAATACTACAGTTAAGCCCAACCACGAGGTCAAACTAACTACCGACGAGATCACCCCGAACAGGGAGACGGCGCAGCCACAGGATCGTGCCCTGGTGAAGCACAATCCATTCTACAACGCCGGCCAGCTTCTGCTCATGGGACGAGCAGATCCTGCACACAACGGGGACCTCTCAATCGAGCTCCGCCGTTGCAACACCAATCTGGCAGGACACCCAGCTCGCGATGGGAACAGTCCAAGCCTATGAGTTTAGTACCTCAACCGAGGTCCTAGTCTCATCACCAGCAAAAACACCTTGCCCTCCTCGACGAGTTTCCCAGCCTGTCGAGCACAACAAAAACAAGTTGAGCAAATGTCCATTCAAACAAGCATACATAAATAAATGCGACAAGAAATTTCCAAACATAATGTTAATAACATCGACTGCAAGACCGGAATAAGTCAAGGTTACATCAAAAGGGCAACACCCAATAAAATATTACGTCAAAAGGGCACGCAGACCCACAAAATACATGTACATTCAAAAATATCCTAGTTAAACTAAACAACCTCTCTAACACCTTCCAGGGGAACCACCTCGCTGTTAACGACCACATTAAGCAGACCCATTCCCTCGATCAACAACTGGACGTCAGAATTGAGGGCCTTCACATGCTCTAGAGCAGCGTTAAGACCAAACTTAGCTGCCCCCGGGTTGTCCTCCCCGAGGACACGAATCCTTTCAATCAGGTCCCTCCTCGTCCTCAAGGCCCTCTCATCCTCAGTCTCATCTTCACTCGCTACTGACGACCCCACCAGCTCCGCAATCCTCGCCTTCAAGCGGGCATTCTCACCATTGACATTCTTCACCTCCTCCTTCATTTGGGTCACTTCTTTTTGAAGCAGTATCTTGGCCTCCTGGTGACCTTGCAGCTTCTTCAGCTCGTTATATATGTCGAAGTTCTCGCACTCCAAGGCATTGATCTTGGACTTTGCCTCCTTGAGGTCAGAGCGATGAACTGCGTCTGCATCTCTCAGGGCCAACGCCGCTTCCAATATCCTGATCATACCTACTGCATCCTGGCAGAGGAGCTTTCTCCGCGCCTGAGGATCAGTGGACAGAATCGTTGAGGCATCAAGATCTGGGACGACAACGGAGCTCCCCTCGTCGAACACCTGCTTTGGCTGATAGCATGCGGGCAGTACAAACTTCCCTCCAGGAGAGAAACCCGAGCAGCCCGCATGAGAGGTCCCAACATCTTCCCGCTTCCTCTTGTGGGATGAGTCAGGAAATGGTGGTACTGAAGTCATCCCCGGGGTAGGGCCGGCGCCGGACACGAACTTTTCTAGCGTCGCTTGCTGCTTGGCTGCTCCGGCTTTGGGAACCGAAGGCACCTTCTTCTGAACTTTGGCTGCCTGCGACCTCATCAGACGCTCCCTCATGTCGGCCATTTTTTCAGCGAACACAAGACAAAAGTTAGCAGATAGAAGAAACTTAGCAAATACGGGTACGAGAGCAAGTTATACCAAGAAGCTGTAAGGCCACGTCGTCGTTTTCACACTCGAGGAGGGCCTTAGTGTCAATATAACGACCTGCTCTTGCGGGTACCCCATTGTCCCCGGGCAGCTCTTTACCATCTCTGTCCACCACGAAGGCCGGGTGAAGCTCTCCACATAGGCATGGAGCACATGGTAGGACTCCTTGTCCGCCTTGCAGAGTTGGTTGTGCTTTACCAAGAACTGGCCGGTCCTGTATCTGAAGTGGGTAAACACCCCCTCCAAGGGGAACTTAGATATGGGCTTTTCAACTTGTCGACCATCCATGGTCACCGTCTCGAGCGTAGATATAAACCTTTTGGGCGCTTTGGAGAGAACCTGTCCTTGAAATGCCGAACAGACTCTGAGTACGGCCAGAAGAGCCTGCTCTCCTGCTTAAAGGACACCCAGCTTTGCTTCAAGCCCGTAGTGCTCCGGTGGAGTTGGAAGATGCAGAAGAACAGATCCACGGTTTCCCCGACATGTAAGTAGCGACACACTAGCTCGAAAGCACGTATGAACGCTAGTGCATTCGGGTGGAGCTGAGCGGGGCACAACTCCAAGTGACGAAAAAGGGCCTCCTGGAAGTCGGTGAAAGGCAGCCGAAACCTAACCTCCATCAAGGCAAACTCATACATAGGGAACCGCATCCCTGGGTAAATTGAGCAGATCCTGTCATTTTCGGCCGGAAAGATGGCCTTCCATTGCACGGGCACATCCTCGGCCCGATCCTCCAGATAGGGGAACTCCCAAACCTCCTCCTCAGTAAATGTCGACTTGGTCGACAGGGGCTCGTGGGCTATCCATTGTAGGCCCCCTCGTAACCTGGACGTTAGCATATTCGACGGGCTGCTCCGCCTCCTCTTGCGCAGCTTGGGCGTCGGGCATGACTTCTTCACGAGGATCAACTATTTTCACCTGAAAAGCAGAGGAAGAAAAGTGAATTCGATGGATAAGTTCAATTCCACCCTTCCACCAGTAGTCAAGTGAAAGGGCGAGGAAGAAGTCGAGGACAACCTCGAGCCCACTTTGACTGCGACTTGATATGATGACACTGTCCCCTACTACGGGGACGAGTTTCCGCGACTTAACAAAAGGACTTGAGCTCTCACGAAGCAAGCTGGTCGAGCAAAGCCAGAGCTTCACGTCGAATAGGCCTAGTGCCCGACTACAAACCTAAAACTAATCCTATCCAGAATCTAGGAGAATCTACACCAGAAAAAACCCAACATGCAGTTCAGGTTCTTCGTGTTCTTCATGTTCTTCATAAATTTTTCAGAAATTCATGTGTTCATCGAAGAACACATGAATCTTCAACCGGAGAACTCATATGCCACCGAAAAATTCATGAAGAAACCCAGAAATTGAAGAACTCCATGAGAAACATAGAAAAGATGAACAAACTTACTTGAATATGAAGAGTTGGAGATGAAGGTGTGGACGAAAGCGATGAAGATCTACGGCGGCGAAGGTGGGCTCCGGCGAGGGGACGAATTGCAGAGCAAAAGAGGGGAGAGGAGAAATTTGTGAGAAGTGTATAAATGAATTCCTCCTCCCCCCTTTTATAAGCATTTGCTCGTGGGGAAGCGCGAAGGCCATCATTGCCTAGGCGGCTCTAGGTCTGACAAAAGGCTGCATGTTCAACACGTGTCAAGAGGAATCTTCATTTGGCATTCCCAAGTATAAACTTTACATGCACCAGGCCTCTTGCTATTCCGCGAGCGCACCCCTTCGCTGACACACACCAAAGGTCCCCGACATAAAAACGCCACTACGGCGGGCATCTTCGCAAAAAACGTGCTCAACAGAAGAAAAAAAACCTTTGTACAAGATATTCTTTGAGTAACAACGGTTGGCCGGACAAATCAAATCACCATCGCCGACCAGCTCAACCTTAGCAAAGGCAAAGAGAATCTCCCTGAACGCTACTCAAAGATAATTGTCCACAAGGATACCTTAAGTCCTCACTTTCCACCAAAGCAAGGACTTGGGGGGCTCCTTTTCTGGACTGGGCAGGCGTTGTGCCCCCAGAGGGGCAAGGCCCAATCCAATCTAGCCATTTGACAAACCCAATAGCCAGAAACTAGAGTTGGGCAAACTAGCCGCTGGACATGTCCCCTTCACTCGCTAAGCAGTTCACGCGGCCAACTATCTCCCCAAATCTCACGGAGACAGTTAGACCTGGTCAAAGGGCCACACGCTTTTCTCTCCACTTGGCAACCCCTCATTGGTCGACCAGGCGCTTTGATCGCATTGGATCCCCCCATAAATACCCCCTCATTTGAGAGGGGCAGGTATTCAAAATCCAATACTTGAACCCTTGTACTTGCTTTTCTCTCTTTTGACCAAACACTTACTTTGGCATCGGAGTACCTTGCAGGTACCCCCCCTTTTTCTCTCCTACAAGCATCATCACTTGTCCTACACGAAGGCCACGATGATCTAGTCTGATCACCTCCGATCAGAGGCTAAAAGAAATGACTCCACTAGGGAGAGGTTTTATCTGTCTTGTACAAAGCCCAAGATTGAGGCTAAAAGGATTGATTGACTCAGCTGGAGAATATTTTATCTGTCTTGTACATAGACCAAGATTGAGGCTAAAACTGCCGAGGGAAAATCATTATACAAATCCTAAGAGGAGGCTGGTTGGGAAATTTCTTATATAAAGCCTAAGAAAAGGCTAGCTTCTGCTGAGGATTATTGAGATCCAGAGATAGGTCCAAATTGGGGAATCTACTCTTGCTGAGGATTACAGAAGAGTTGAGATATCAGATGCCTTGAGGTTCTGATTCTGTTGGTGTTGTATTGATAGTAAGTTGACCTTAGCTGGGGAACTTAGGATGAAAAGTTTGAAGATTGAGTTTTAAAACCTATGGAGGTTTCAACTCTGCTGGAGATTGATTAAGTCATCAATTTTTTTCCTGTGCTTTAAGGAAACTTGAAGGTTTCTTTGAGATCCAAGAGGAGATGAGACTTTCCAAGTCTACTAGTATGAAGGGATTGATCTCTTAACTGGGTAATGATCTTTGTATGAAGCCCAAGAGGAGGATGATGTTTTAAGGGATATCAAACCCTAAACTGATATGATGTTATGACTTACTGGAGGATTGAACTAGAAAAAGATGACTAAGTTATGTCCTATACCTATAGGAGGTCTTCTGGTCCTTGTACTAAGCCCAAGAGGAGGTTGAGAACTTCTAAGAAGCCTGATGGTCCTTGTACAAAGCCCAAGAGGAGGCTGGGATGCTTTTAGGAAGCCTGTAGGTCCAAGCCAAAGAAAAGTTCAAGAAAGGTTTCACCGGGAATAATCCATTCTTTGGTGAACATTTCTAGGGTTTGAAGAAGTTCAAGAGAGGTTTCACCAGGAATAATCCTCTCTGGGGAAATGAATTTCTTGTACAGATATTTCTAAGTTGTGACAGTCTTGAGAAAAGTTTCACCGGGAATAATGTCTTTCTCTGTTCCATATTGTATAGGCCCAAGAGGAGGCAAGACTGTATTTGGAATTTCCTATGGGGAACTAGTTTTGAGTGTGTTGAAAGAGTAACCACTGGTTTGATCTAAACCTAGACCTAATTGCTGGGAAAAACTCTAAGCAAGTATATACATGCATATATATATATATATATATATATATATATATATATATATATATATATATATATATATATAACAAGTATGTAAAAAAATAGTAGAACTTACAGGTGAGCAAGCTTCCAGCATTATAAACATAGTTGTATGGTTAGTTATTCAAGAAATTGAAGAAAGTTTTGATACAACCATAAATTTGAATCTAAATCAAAAGGAAAGTTGTTTTTTTAAAAGGAAATTTGGGGCTTATACTCAAGGAGAGTCCCAGATGATTTCTTTTGAAAAGGCGACGATAGCGTCATAGTTTCGAAAATCACTGAGGGACTTATACAATGACTGAGGCCCAAAATTATCGTATTTTTACAAAGAGGTGGGTCTTACACTATATTAGAGGGCCAAAAGTTAAAAAGAAAAAAAAGAATGGGGCTTACAACTCAGGGAGATGCCCAGACGAGAAACAGTGATCGCACCGTTTATTTTGAAAATCGCGTAGGGACTCATACAATGACTGATGACCAAATTTATTTATGTACAAAAAGGGTTGAGTCTTAAACTTTATTAGAGGCCCAAGAGATTATTTTATTCAAGAGATGAGGCTTACAACTCAAGGAGAGGCCCAAGAATGTTTTTTTTAAAAGAAGGAAGATGGGACTTACAACCAAAGGGAGGCCCAAATTGTTTTTGTTTAAAAGGCAATGATCGCGCTGTGGTTTCGGAAAACACAGTGGGGCTTATTCAGTGACTGAAGCCCAAAATTTATTTATGTGACAGGGGTTGGGTCTTACACTCTATTAGAGGCCCAAAAGTGTTTTGAAAAATATTTGTAAGGGTGAAAAATAATCAAGCCCTAATTTGATTTTAAAAATGTATTTTAATTGAATAAAATTCAATTAAAATGATCAAAGTTAGCAAACAAGTGTGAAAAACAAGTTGTGATATTGGATAAGTATTTGAAAAATCAAGAAAAAGAATTTATTTAAAATGTTTAAAAACAAATAAAAGGAATTCTTTTCAAAATAATAAAAATATTTTAAATAAATAATATCTTTTTGATTTTTTTGTGGAATAAAATACTTTAACATTTTTGTGAATTTTGAAAAAAAGAACCGTTAAAAAATGATAAAAAATGAGAGAGAAATTAATTTTTTGAAGTTATTAAGAATTTGTGGAAAAAAAAATGAAAGAATATAGTGGTAAAAAGAATGAGATGGTCCTCCCAAGGTTTGAACCCACGCCCTTGTGGTGGTGAGATTAAAAGTTTACCAACTCAGCCACTTGCGTGTGGCTGATAGAGAATGGCACGTGATAATAATATATAAGAAATCCCTTTGAAAATGGTTTAAAAAAATAAAACCAAAAGGTCTGGGGTGAAGGGGATTCGAACCCCAGACCCTTCGCTCGCTACACACACAAAACCAACTAATCAACCACTGGGGCGCAATGCCAATTCAAATATATAATGGCAAGTGTATAATATATACTATGTTTGGTTCTAAAAACCTGAAAATGGCGCCATGGCCATCTTCTTCCTTGAGCTGGCTCACATGTTGCAAAAACTACCCTATCTCCTTCATTTTGCAATGGTTTTGAATGAAATAAACATGAAAGTTGTGTGCTTTCATGCCAGGAACTCAGTGATATGGTTTAATTTCATTTCTTTTTAGTGTGCAACAAGTTATATCGTGATGATCAGATATACCCTAAAATATGAAAAACAAACTATGCAATCGTGTACATGATTATTTTGGTTCAATTGTTTGAGGGGAATTGTTTAACACATGTTTATATACTTAAGGTAAACTTTAGGCCTAACAGATAATGCATGCTTCACATAGTTAGAGAGTTAAGGCTTACCTTTTTGCAATAAGAAATGGAACTTTGCTCCAAAGGTGTTACAGAAGGGAAATGATGATCCTCTCAGCTTCCCTTGATGGTATGGATTGTGTTGCAAGCTTCAAAGCCCTTTGGAACTCCTTAGACCACTTGGCTAGAAATCAGTTGCACTTGGATCAAGTTGACTAGTGAGATCTTGATTCTTGTGTTACATAAGTGATTAAGGTGTTTGATCAGCTCATATATGATGTATGGAATGTGTTAGAACAATTGGTTGTGATGGAATGACTCTCTAATGAAAAATTCGATAGAGACTTGCAAATGAAGGCATTTTTGGGGTGAGAGAGAGATTTTGAGGAAAGCAAGTGTTGTCAAGCTTTGGTGTACTCAAACTGATCACAATTGATGTATATTTATAGTGCAACAAGTTTGTTTTGGCATCAATAGTGAATGGAGGTTTGGACAGTCCCTTGGCTAATGTTGATCAAAAGGAATCATTGGTCTTCTCTAGCCATTGACCTGGCTTAGTGCAGCAGGTTATGAGTCCTTTGGTTCAGAGATAAGGCTTGAATCAACTCAGTCAACAATGTCTTGATGCTTGCCACCTTGTGAATCCATTGAATGCATTGGAACAAAATTGGAGTCTTTGAGATTTTTAGTCTTTTTAGGGGACACATAGCTATATGTAGATCCTTGGACTTAGGAGGCTTGTGGATCAGATATTTTTCCTTTGATGTTATTCCCTGAGGTGTCCAAATGGATGACAAGGCTTGTAATTGTCTAACTTAGCTAACTCGAGCAAAATGCACAAATCTGTCTTGTACAAGACAGTTTGAAAGTGTCACTTTGGGAGGATTATATGTCCTTGCTCAAACTGAGTTATGGAAAGCTCATGTACTTTTTAGAAATCCCTCATATGGTACAATTAATGTGTGGCCATAGTTTGTCTTGAAACTATCTGGATCCAATTGAAAAATCCTCATGAACATTAATGTTCAATGCTGAAACTTAGACAATTTTGTACTAAGTGTTAAATCTTTGATTTTTCACCACTTTGTTCCATCCATAACCAAAAATCCATGAAGAATTAGAGTTTCATGTAGTTGAAGCTTTTGTAGAATGTAGGAATACCTACAAATCAGGCTTTGGATCACTCAAAATGACTGCTTAGATCAAAAGTTATGGTCCTTGGAAGTTGGCACCAAAACCATCCAAATTTAGTAACTTAGAAAAATTTTAAAATTTTCAAGGTTACCCCTTTTACAAGTTACCATGATTTCTCGATCAATTCTTGTTCAAATGACATTATAGATCATATTTTATGAGAATATGAGTCATAAGGATCAGTTTTTCCAAAAAAAGTCATGTTTTGACTTTTGGCTCCGGAGCGGTTCGGTGAGGAGAAACCCTAATTCCCGACTTTTGAGGAATGCGTTCTCTGAGGGTGTTTTAACTTTTCAAATGGACCCTTAGGGTTATCTTGAGCATATTGAGTCACATTTTGAAGCCTTGGCTCATTCCCCTATGAAAATTTCACTCTGGAGGTCTTAGTCGTCCAAAACCCTAATTTGGTGACATTGGGGCTTTCGAGGCTCAATCAACTTGGAATGCTGCAACTTTGTGCCTGATTCTTGATGTGGGAGACCTCTTGATCCTTTATGGATGTTTGAGAGGTTAGACAAGTTGAATATGATGTCATTTATTGATTGATTTTTTGTCTAAATGCTCTGAGAGGGCTTAAAACCCTAATTATTGATTGTAGTGAAGGCTCAACAATCCTTGAGGAGATTGATGAGGTATAATGGTACAACCATATTGTGATGATGATTTACAAAATGATGGGAAATCTTGTGGTCAAAATTTGGGGTATGACACTACACTCATAGGAATCGAGCCACATGTCAATTATGTGGTAAGTATGGCCATTCAGTGATTGATTGCTGGCATATATATGATGAGTCCTTTGATCCTGCATCAGCAAGACCAAATTCTCAGGCTACTCAGTCCAAAGAGGAATAACAAAATTAAGTCTTCAGCTCAACACAATGCCTACCTATGTTCTGTTACCTACTGATGAAGATGTCTAAATCAATGCTAATAGTCCTACTACTTCACATCAAATACCTCAGGGTACTATTCAACCTATGGCAGCCCCCACTAGTGTTCAAAATCAACCATAATCTGTCAACACCTCTATACATAATGGACTTGCATCTACCTTTACTTCTTCAACTCATATTTCACAAAATAATCCAACAGTTTCTCTCAGAAATGAGTCCTCCCAACCTAAAATACTCAATTCTGAACCAAGCTGTTATTCATCCCTTCCTCCTCAAGATAATCATCATGCACCCTCTGTGGCCTCTAATAGACATGCCATGCTTACTATAGGTAAGACATGGCATCTTAAACCTAAAAAATTTTTGGCTTATTGTGAACCCACAACTATTAAACAAGCTCTTGCCCAACCTCAATGGTTTGAAGCTATGCAACAAGAGTATAATGCCCTTGTAGCCAACAATACTTGGACACTCACTACCCTTCCCTCTCACAGAAAAGCCATAGGTTGTAAATGGGTTTTCAAACTAAAAGAAAATTATGATGGTACCTTGAATAAACACAAAGCTAGGCTTGTCGCCAAAGGCTTCAACCAACAATATGGCTTTGATTTTCATGAAACATTCTCACCTGTAGTAAAGCCAACTACTATCAAGGTTATCCTCACTTTAGCCATTACCTATCAATGGGAAATTAAACAAATTGACATAAACAATGCATTTCTCAATGAAGCTCTTCATGAAGAAATGTATATGCAACAGCCACCAGGTTTTGAACATGAAAATAAATCTCTTGTCTGCAAACTGAACAAAACCTTGTATAGCCTTAAGCAGGCACCTAGATCCTAGTATGAAAAGCTCCATCAAACTCTTTTTCACTTTGGTTTTATAGAAAGCAGATGTGATCACTTCTTGTTCACATACAATCACCAAGGTATTACACTTTATGTTCTTGTATACGTAGATGACATTCTTATTACATGTTCCTCGTCTCCTCTTATTCACAAACTGATCACTCAGCTTCAAGACCAATTTGCTCTCAAGAAACTTGGGAAACCTGAGTATTTTCTTGGTGTGGAAGTTAAGTATCAGTCCAATGGCTCTCTTATCTTGACTCAAACTAAATACATCAAAGATTTGTTATCTAGAGTCAACATGGAAAAAACTAATGGAGTACCCTCACCTATGTTGAGTCAGTGTAAACTTAGCAAGTTTGGAACTGATTTTATGCAGGAACCTCTCTTGTACAGGTATGTTGTAGGGGCCTTACAATACATCACTTTCACAATACCTGATATTGCATATTGTGTAAATAAGGCATGTCAGTTTATGGAATACCCTCTTAACACTCATTGGAGTATGGTCAAAAGGATTCTTAGGTACTTAAGTGGTACCTCTACACTTGGTTTATTACTCTCTCCTTCTAATCCTAATCAAACTTTTTCTCTAAGGGCATATAGTGACTCTGACTGGGCAAATGATCCAGATGATAGAAGATCTACATCTAGCACTTGCATCTTCATTGGCCATAATATCATTTGTTGGAGCTCTAAGAAACAAACATTGGTTGTTAGATCTAGTGCAGGGGCAGAATATAGAGCTTTGACTCATACAACTTCAGAACTACTTTGGTTAGAGTCCTTGCTAGCTGAACTCAGAATCAAATATTTCTCTCCTACTCTTCTTTGTGACAACCTCAGTGTTGTACTACTGTCCCATAATCCTATTCTTCATGCCAGAACAAAGCATATTGAATTGGATATCCATTTTTTCAGAGAACGAGTTATGGTTAATAAGCTCAAAATTCAACATGCCCCGGCCTCAGCTCAACTAGCAGACATCATGACTAAGCCTCTTTCAAGTGACATCTTTCAAAATCTATGGAACAAGCTCAAAGTGATCATGCTTCCACCACATTGATTTTGTGGGGGAGTATTAGGACTAAGTTAGGCTTAAGTCATTTTTAATCAATATAAGAGTTGTTAGTTAGAACTGGTATTGTAAGTAGAGTTAGTTAGACTTTCTATTACTCATCTCTATCATTTGTTACAATCCTATATAAAGGGGTAATTGCTGTAGCTATATTCATGATGTAAAATAGATTACACAAAGTGTAATTCTATTGAATGAAAATGGAGAGCATTCTTTCAATTTAAGAGTTAATCATCAATAAAATATGTCACAACATCACACCGATATGCTTCTCTATATGTGCTAGTCTATAGTTTAGAAAAATAATCTATTTTATTTATAATTTTGAAAGAGTTTAATGTTCAAGCATCTTTGTGAGGGATTATACTTATGACACAAAATTGACGACGTGTTTCGCAAAGTGATATATTCCATCGCATAATTGAGCTTTGTAAGGTGATTTTTGACATTGTGAGGGGTTCAATTTATGACAAAAATTCGATTTTTTAAATTTTTTTTTAATGTTCTATAATTTATTTTGGGTCTGTTTGTTTTATCTTTTAAAAAATTGATTTTTTTTTTTGTATTTTTAAAAATGAATTTTGTAAAACCGATTTTTAAAATATTATAAGTTTTTTTATATTAATTTTTTCTAAATTGAAAGACTAATTTTAAAATCATACAACTTAAATATACATTATTGAAGATTAAAACATATGTGAAATCTTAAGTTTTAAAAAAAGTTGTATCTTAAAAATGATTTTTATGAAAAATTATTTGAAATAATTTCAAAATTAAGTGATTTTTTAAAATTTTGATATCCAAATTTTTTTCGATAAAATGTTAATATATCTAAAATAACATTTTAAAAATAATTATTCAAACCAAATTTTTATTTAAAACCTTTCCGAAAATTTTATTGTAATTTTTTTTTCACAAAATTATATTATACTATAAAAATCACTTTTAAAAAAACCAAAACAAACGGACTCTTTATGGAACCAACATATCCACATGTTTTTTTTTCTTACGGTCATTTTCCTCAATGGATCAGGACATGATGACTGAGTTGATTAAACTGTTTAATCATGTTATGTTACCAAATGAATGAGTAGTCTATTGATATAATATTGTCGTTATGCATATGCAAGTTCTAGTTCAAACTGCAACCAATAATTCAATATGCTCGCCAATAATAATTGGCTTAGGTTTTTCAAAAAAATAATACTTTGGTTAATATTATATAACATAAGTTGTTGGAGGATTTCTCATAATTCAAAACTTAGTATACTCATAATATAGGGTAGTGTGTGTATCTTGTTTTTTTTCTTGATTTTGAGCACTTCTGTGTTGTTTGTTATAATTCGATCTTAGTTGTTTATTAATATATTTACTTTACCATTAAAAAAAGAGTTGAATCAACTTAAAGGTCTTGTGTTTAACTTTTATTTTAAACGTGAGAATATTTTTATAGATAATTGGTAGGTAAGTACCTTATATTTGCAAATATATATTGTGACCTTACGAACAATGAATCAGGAAAGCCTCATTGAATCAAGAAAGCCTACGTTTAAATATTCTGTCAATAAGTGTGAATAAGTGATATTCAACCCGGGATATCCGAGGAAGAGAATAACAGATTGACAGTCCCACTGTTAATGAAAAAATTACACACTCCCTTAGGTGAGATGCATTCTAATAAATCGTCGGATCTGGACGACTTTAATCCTACTTTCTATCATAATTTTTGAGACTTGTGTGGTAAGGATATTTTCAAGGCAGGCAAGCTTTGGTTGGATATAGGTTTCTTTCCATCGTTACTAAATGATGTGGATGTTTTCTTGATCCCTAAAAGTGCTAACCCTCATGATATGAATGATTTCCTTCCTATTTTCTTATGTAATAGCTCTTGTTAATAGATTGAAGGTGTTGCAAGATAAATGTGTGGCGGAGGAACAATCGGCATTTGTGGTGGGTCGATCTATCCTTGATAATACGACGATTGCTATAGAGGTCATCCATGCCCTCGAGAGAAGGATAAAAGGTAGTAAGGCTCAATTGACACTCAATGTGGATATTAGTAAGGCGTATGATAGAGTGGATTGGGATTTTCTGCGAGGTATACTTTCTAGAATGGGCTTTGTAGAAAGGTGGATTCATTGGATGATGATGTGTGTCACCTCGGTGCACTATATTGTTATTGTTAATTCAGATAGGGTTGGACCTATAGAACCAGGGAGAGGTCTGAGGCAAGGGTACCCACTGTCCCCTTACCTTTTTATTTTAGTCTCAGAGGGTCTTTCAGCTCTTATGAAGGGAGCAGTGGCAAAATGCGACATTCATGGGATCCAAATTTGCAGAAGGGCACCCATTGTGTTCCACCTTCTATTTGCTGACGATTGTTTTTTATTTTGCAAGGCTAACTTCTCTGAAGTTAGACATCTTATGAAGTTGTTTAACACTTACGCAGAGGCCTTTGGGCAAGAGATTAATTTGAATAAATTTGAAGTGTTCTTTAGCTGGAACATAAGTAATTCGCCCAAGGAGGATATTGCTAGCATTATGCAAATCCGTCATTTGATGGAAATTGGAAAGTATTTCAGTTTGCTCTTTATGATTGGTAGGAGTAAGAAGGCAACTTTCTCTTTTATCAAATATTGTATTTGGAACAAAATTAATTCCTGGAGAGGTCGAGCATTATCAAAAGTAGGGAAAAAAGTCATGATAAAATGGGTACTTCAAGCCATTTTGTCTTATGTTATAAGTCTCTTCATCCTCCCAGATGTGATGTGTAATGATATTGAGAAGATGCTTAATTTGTTTTGGTGGGGAGGAGGTAGCAACAATAGGGGAATCCATTGGATGCCCTGGGATAAAATGTCTTGCACTAAAAAGGAAGGTGGGTTGGGATTTAGAGACATTAAAGCTTTTAACATGTCCATGGTTGCAAAACAAGGTTGGAATCTGTTGTCCAAGCCTCATGCTCTTGTTTCTAAAATCTTCAAAGCAACGCACTTCCCTAGAACATCTTACTTTGATGTTAACCTTGGTTATAATCCTAGCTTTGTGTCGTGGGGTATTTGGAAGGCGAAGGGTGTTTTATCTTTAGGTTGCAGGTGGAGCATTGAGGATGACGCTCACATCAAGGTAATGAATGAGCCTTGGATCAGGGGGAAAGGGATGGGTGTCTGAGTGGTCCCTAAAAGCAAGGTGTGTATGGTATTTCAATTAGAAATCTTATGTTGCCTAATCTAAAACAATGATATTTGAGGGTTATTAGAGAGGTCTTCAATTGTTCAAATGCCAAAGAAATCTTACAGCCTTACAGGTGCATCTTTTGGAGGTGGTCAAGGAGGATAGGATGATCTGGAAGGAAGAACAAAATGGATCCTACAGTGTATGTTATGGAT
Source organism: Lathyrus tuberosus (assembly GCA_022829125.1). Classification (NCBI taxonomy): domain Eukaryota; kingdom Viridiplantae; phylum Streptophyta; class Magnoliopsida; order Fabales; family Fabaceae; genus Lathyrus; species Lathyrus tuberosus. The sequence continues at coordinate 16,927,947 of JALAZF010000042.1, forward strand.
ATAGGTTGCGGAGGAGCTTGCGGAGGAGACATGAGAATGAGGGAGGGGAGGAGGATTGGAGTAGTCTCTGGAATATCAAAGCCCCACCAAGGGTTAAATATCTTTTATGGAGAATTTGTCAGGACTGTTTACCGACTCATGCTAGACTCCAAAAACATCATGTTCCTTGTCCATCTACTTGTAAATTTTGTGAGAATAACCATGAAGATGATTGGCACCTGTTTTTTGGTTGTAATGCAACTAATTAGTGTTGGAGGGCAGCAGTTTTGTCCACTCTTATAGATGCTCGTTTACATTCCTTTCATGATGCTAAGTCACTTATCTTTGATATATGTAGTAAGGAGGATAGGAAGGATGTTGGTAGATTTGCAGTTATGTTAGATGAAATCTAGAAGAATAGGAATAACCTCATTTGGCACAATGAACACGAGGAAGCTCTTAAGCTTGGTTGGTTAGCTTTTCCCAAGTGGCAGGAATAGTTTATGCCCCAAAAAATTCTTGATCCTGTTAATGACCACCAATATTCTACTACTTAGAGTCCGCCAAGGGAATGATGGTTGAAATTTAATGTGGATGCGGCGTTTAACAATTACCGTGGCACTTCTAGTAAGGGTTAGAGTGTGCGTGATCACCTTGGGAATTTCATTTCTGCAAGGGTGGTTTGGGATCCCGGAACTCTGTCCGTGATTGAAGCTGAAGCTTTGGTTCATAAAGAAGAAATCCATGAAGCCATTGTCTTGCATATGGAAAATATTATTTTCGAAAGTGACTCTAAAAAAATTAGTTCAAGCTATTCATTCCAATCATAAGGGTGATTCAGAGTTTTATTTTAATTGACATGATTTGGAATTTCCCATGTCACTTTCTAGACTCTCTACGGGTTTAACATGTTCTACTCGTAAAGGGTCAAGATCAGTTAATGTAAAGTGGCTTGAATCTTGCGAATATACGAGTTCACAATCTTTTAAGTCAAGATCAGTTAATGTCAAGTGGCTTGAGTATTGCGAATATACGAGTTCACAATCTTTTAAACTAGAAATATGTAGAAGTGGAGTGATTAAGTTTTTACATTTATAATTTATAAATATTCTTAAACTTTAAAGTCAGCCCGTCGAAATTTGAACTCACCTAAATATTTTATTTAAAAAAAAAAATTATACATTAGAACTCTCTTGTCGTGAGGTATGGTACATCTACATACAATCAATTCAATTATTTAGAGGTTTCAATGCCTTCAAAGAATTTTGTAAATTTAATTTACATCAATAAAATTTAATCACTTTTAATGAAAATTAAATAGTCCTCTATCTCAAATCAATAAATTCAATAGATAAATTTATATAATTACAAATATTATTAAAGAAAATAATTTTTAACTTATTATTATGTACAATTTTCTTTCAAAAAGCTAATAAATTATCAATAAATAATAAAATTCTAGAAAAAAAACATACAAAAGTCAAATGTCTAAAATCTAAAATACACAACACAAAACACAATGTTATCCACAATCTATGCGAAATAAATACGTGCAATGACAATTGATTTTGAATTAATGTGATTTTTTAAAATTAATTTTAAGTAAAAGTGAGTTGAAGATAAAATAATTTATGTTTAAATAAATTCTGTAGTGATATATTTGTGAGAGCCTCAAATAAGGGCGACACAAAAGTCCCCGCCTCGTGAGGTATCGCATGGGCGCCTCCTTTGCATAACATGGGGATCACCCTCAAGACAGTCATAAAAATTACCATTATCTCCCATTACTAGTCATATAAACTGAGTCATACCATAACTCCCTGAAAGATATGTAGTCAACAGTTTTCCCCAGTCAAGGGGGAGTGGTTACCACTTCTTAGGGTTTCCTAAACCCTAGGCACAAGAGCATATATAAATACCTGACCTATTTGAGGGTACGAGACAATTTATTACACCATAAGAATAACGCTTATACACAAAGTCTCTCACCTCACGTGAGTTGGCCCTCTAATACCATCGTAAACACAATAAACATCACTAAATATGGTCTTTTGCCATCGCGGGTAAGCTCTAACCACTATCACTTATTAGGGATACCACAAACATCTGTACTTTTTGACAAGTATAATGGCGACCACCATGAGGCCTTGGTAATGCACCACACCTTCTTCTACAATCACCATATTCATTGTTTCCCTCACTTCTCTACTTAGACATCATCAACCATGGTTAACAGGAGATCACATCCCCCTACGTCGTAGGACACATGGGGAAGCTGTGATTCCAATGCCTGGCAGAGATATGTACCGCCATGGATGAACTACGTCGTCATAATAAAACTTAAGAGGTCAACATCCTCAAGATCCGACAGTGCCAACAAGGGACCAATTCCCCTAGAGAAGATGAAAGTACTGGATCCCCGGCCATTTTGAGACAAAATATGGGAAGCGTGTGTCCTTGAATGATTTAAGCCTCCCTCTTTGGCTAAGTTTGATGGGCGCAGTAACCCATATGAACACATAATCTCCATTCACACACGGATGGCCATCATTGTAGCGCTTCACACCCTAAAGTACAAACTACTATCTAGAACCTTTAGGGATGAAGCCTTGTGATGATGTATGGTATGCCCCGAGCCTCCATCACCAGCTTTGAGGAATTGGTGAAGAAATTTGTACACCAGTTCGCCACCAGCTGTCATAGAAAGATGTCCACGACAATCCTATTCAACATATGGCAAGGTCCCTTTGATTTATTGAGGGAATACCTCGCCCGACTCTACGAAGCTACCATAAAGGTCGTCTCCCTAAAATCGGAAATATTCATAGGGGTGTTTCAAAATGGTCTCAAGGCGGGACACTTCAATGAGTATCTCTCCCAAAAGATAACATTTTCGTTCGCGGATGTGGTCACCAGGGAAGAATGTTACATAAAAGACGAGGAAAGCAACCCTAAGACAAACGCGACAGACATCAAAAAGTGTGTTCCTAATGATGAAGGTTTATACCACCAGAGGAAGATTAATTATACCTTTCCCATCAAGGACAAAATTGCATTCAAGAGATTAGGCAAGATGGCATAGGGCTTCACATCTCTAAACACTTGTCGTGAACATATCTAGCTTTAGGTCCTCCACCTGCACAATATCCTTGTGTCTCCAGCCCCAAAAGAAGATGTGATGGGACCCAAATAGGGAATATTATGCAAGTTCCATAAAGTTAAATATCATCACACAGAAGATTTCTACCAACTCAAGAAGGAAATTGAGCGGCTGATCCATGAGGGGCACCTAAAAAAGTATGTCAAGGGAGATTCTTCCCATGGATCACACAAATCAAACTCCCACAAGCGAGAAGGTGTAGGGACCCATGCCTAATAGGGAAAATAAGGCATCCACACAAGAGGATAACAAAGTCGTGCGCCATACACCCAATACTATTGCATGAGGATTCGCTGGAGGTAGGGAGACTTGCACCGCCCGTAGAAGGTACGCTTACCAAGTGTTAAACATTGAAGACCTCTCCAATAAGGAAGGCGAAGGCAAGCCAAGGCGCAAGAAACCAAAATTGCCTTCTTTCAGAAGGACGCAGTCGATATCCACGCTCATATTGATGACCACATGGTCATTACAATTAGGTGTGATGAATGAGAGATCGGAAGACTTCTTTTATAACAAGGAAGTTTTGCAAATATCATAAAATGGGATTCATTCAAGAGGCTCTGCCTCGACCCATATGATCTAAAACTCTTTAAGAGTTCTCTAGTTGAATTCTCTAGGGAGCAGGTGCAAGTGAAATGCTACATAGCACTGAAGACCACAATTGGAGTGAAGAAGCAAGCCAAAGAAATTAAAGCTAGATATTTAGATATTTATTCCCCCTCTTCTTAAAATATGATTATAGGGCGTTCGACTTTTAATCAGTTGGGCGCCGTCTTGTGCACTTGTATTTGTCCATGAGGTACCCAGTCTCTGTCAGGTGAGTATGAGTTATCCATGGATACTAGGAAATTACCAAGAAGTGTTACGTAGAGAGCCTCAAGATGAAAAGGCCCTGCATTCTAGGCGCAAACACCAGGAAAGTGAGCTCAGGAATAAAGCAACCAGGAGAAGTTCGCAAAGGCAAAGAGGTTCCCCCTCAAATTGGCGAGGAGATTGGAGATTAAGAGTCTAGAAGAAATGCACTTTAACACCACTTATTTTATTGTCATTTTTATTTTATTTACTTATTTTACTGCTATTTTTTATTAAGGTGTGAATTACATTTATGCCGCTTGTAAGGACATGTTGTTTTCTAGGATGCACTCTTTTCCCTCTCCACTTCTAACTAGGCGGGTGTTTTTAATGAGGCTCCTCATTTTATTACTCTAAAGTATTTGCATTCGTTATCCATCCCGTTTTGTAGGAATTTTAAAAATTCTAGAGAAGATCGCCCTGGAGGCGATCAACACGCTGGATCCCTAAGTGGGATCCTTATCGCCCTTTGAGGCAATCAAAACTCTGGATTCTCACGAAGGATCCTTTCCACCCTTGGAGGAAATCAAAATTCTAGATCCCTAAGAAAGATCTTTTTCGCCCTTGGAGGCGATCAAAACATTAGATCCATAAGTAGGATCTTTGCCGCCATTGGGGCGATCAAAACGCTAGATCCCTAAGTGGGATCCTTTCCGCCATTAGAGGCAATCAAAACGCAGGATCCATACGTGGAATACTTACTGCCCTGAAAGGTAATCAAAACGCTGGATCCCTAAGAGGGATCCTTGGCGCCAAAGGAGGCATTCAAAACGCTGGATCCATAAGTGGGTTTCTTCTAGCCCTTAAAGGAATCAAAATGATGGGCCCTAAGAGGGATCCTTGCCGCCTTAGGTGACAATCAAAATGTTGGATTCTCATGAAGGATCCTTGCCTCCCTCGGAGGCAATCAAAATGCTGGATCCCTTAGTAGGATCTTTGCTAGTGTTTGAGGTAATCAAAATGATGTATCCCTAAGTAGGATCCTTGACGCCCTTAGAGGTTATTAAAATGTTGAACCTCTAAGTAAGATCCTTGTCATCCTCATGGGCGATCTAAAAGGTTGGGATCCTTTTTATCCTTGGAGGCATCCAAAATGCGTGACCTCCAAAAAGGATCCTCAGAGGTGATCAAGCATTGAATCCCCATAAGGGATCTTTATTCTCCCCTAGTAAGAAAGGCAGGATGTACGCACATCACCTTAGGGGAGGATGGTATTAACATAAAATCCCTAATAAGGGTCAACACAATCACGTATAAATGGCTATGCAAAGTAGGAAAATAACGATAAAAAAAGTTGGCATAAAAGACACCCAAGGGGCCACTGTGTTAATACTTGCAAATATCCCCCACAGGACCGAAAATTACAACAAAGTCCACTAAGGGCCAAATAACGTAATAGAAATCTCATCCATTAAGCCTCCACCCGAGCTACCTCCTTTGTGAGGTCATCCACCGAACGGGGAGCTTCAGATCCGCCTCCTTCCATCACCACGTCGCCATCTTGAATGCCTTTGGCCAGAAAAGAACCTCTGGGATCCAAGGGAGACACCACTTCATCATCCACCATATGACCATCACAGAAAACTTTAAGGAAGTCCAACTTACTCAGGTTTAATTGGGGATAGAAGAAGGAAATGTTCTCTCTCGCCCGCTCAAAGTAAATGCCAGATATCGACACTAATTCATCCATGAGATCTGATACCTCGCCTCCATAGTGATGACTTTACAAACTTCTCCTTGGTGGAGATCTTTGTGGCCTTAGCCTCCGTAACAACCAACTTGTTCTCCCAAGTGTCCTTGTCCTTCTGCAAAGCCTCCAGCAACCTCTAGATTTTTGTGTAGGTACCCTCATATTTCTTGAACTTCACCCTCAACTCCTTTTCAGTCGAGTATCGTCTCACCCGGTCAACGTCCTCAAACATTAACTGCCCTCAATAAAATGTTATCATTCACGCCGATAAACGCATAAGGTCACTTAGATGGGAGAGGCTTGTAATCCACGGGAAATTTTTCAGAAAAGAGGAGATGGGAACCTATGAGCTGAATAACATCAAAACCAACATCACTCTCCAAAGTAAGGGGTGGTGCAGCCTCGCCATCGGATGACCTTTGAATACTTGTCTCTTATTAAGCAGGTGAGACGATTTTATTAAATAAGATAATATAATACTTTATTAAATAAGATAAGATAATACATACACGTTTGATTTTATGTTTCAAGCATCCATAATTGATTTTAAAATTATTGAATTGATTCTCACATGCTTGTTTATTATTGACCAGATTTTGTCACAATTTTTAAATTCCATTTTTTATAAATTAATAATTTGTAGTTTTAAAGTTGAAGCACATCTTTTACACTTAAATTTACTTTTCAATTTATCTTGTCAAGAACTTATCCAAACTTAAATCTCTTTTCATTTAACTAATTTTTAACTAAAATTAATTTTTACAAAATCAATTGACTCAAAACTTACTTAACAACCATTCTCCCCACCTTCCCAGCACCTACTACATGTTGAATGCCCCTCCATCAAACATAATCTCTATTACATTCTCTTTCAATATGCTACCAACCCATATTTATAATAAATTATTGGCTTAAATAGTATTTTCGTCCCTATAAATTAGCGAGTTTTTGGTTTTCGTGTCTGTAATTTTGTTTTTTTTTTTAGTCCTTATATCTTACTTTTTGTTTGCTGTTTAGTCCCTAAAGCCAAAATCCGCAAGAAAATCCGAAGGTTTCCTGCGAATTTTCCTGCGGATTTTGATTTTAAGGACTAAAACAAACGCGAATGTGAAATATAAGGACTAAAACAAAAAAAAAATTACAGAGACGAAAATAAAAAACACGCTAACTTACGGGAATAAAAACACTATTTAAACTTAAATTCTTTTTCAACTTCAACCGCTACCCACTCATATTTATAACATACAATTTTAACTTATAAATTATCTTAATCAATTTTAGGCTTCCACCACAATTTACCATAATGTCAAAATTTTTAGTTAAAATCAAATATCCTCTGCACATAATTGCAGAGATTAATCTCTCGAACTAAATAGGATTGTAAGAGTTGGCAAAACTCTCTCTTAAAAAAAATTTAACATTGTTCTGTATTTAGTGTTGAGTTCAATAAGAAACTAGAAAAGATTCCTTACTATTTTATCCAAATGTTATTGAGTTACACCGTATTAATTAACGGAATATTACAAATCCTCACATACTAATTTATTTAAATTTAGCAAAAAAGTATAAAACTGAATAGACTTAAATAATATTTTTGTCTCTGTAAATTGACGAGTTTTTGATCTTCGTCTCTGAATCTTTTTTTTTCTTCGGTTTTAGTCTCTATATTTTACATTTGTGTTTGTTTTAGTTCTTAAAACCAAAATCCGCAGGTTTCCTGAAAATTTTCCTATGAATTTTGGTTTTAAGAACTAAAACGAACACGAATGTGAAATATAAAAACTAAAACTGAAAAAATAAAATTTCAAAGACAAAAACTAAAAACTCGCCAACTTACCTAAACGAAAATATTATTTAAGCCAACCGAATAATACCCACAATTGCCCAGGAAATAGAAATCATGTGACAGAAACAATTATAAAAAGATGAAAAACTTACCAAATGAAGCAAAATGGTTCATAATACTTGTGCACTGAACTTCACTAAAAGTAGTTTAGCTTTTCTTACTTCTAATTTACTAGCTACCATAAATAGCTTTTGTCGTTGACAATGAAGAAAAAAATATTATATTAAATTTTTTCTGCATTGGGAGAGAATAATATAGAAGAAAATTGCTTTCATATATGTATATTTAAGTTAAAAGAATGCCGTATCCATAACTTTCTATATTGACTACACTTTTTCAAGCCCCTAAAGGAAAAAGCTAAATAGTAAAAAACAAAAATAACTCAAAAAACAAAAGTATATAATAAATTAAAAACACTTTTTCAAAAAAATTAATTAATTAAAAATGGACCCTAAATTTAACATCCTTCAATATTGATGATTAGCAAATAAAATTGATGATTCTTCAAAAAAAATTTGACTATTGATGATTCAATTTCTGGATCCTCCATAGATGAGAACAATATTCAAAATTATATTTCTTATAATATAATATAGTAATATACCAAAATACCCCTAGTTTTCCCTCATTTTCTTCAACAACTAGATAGAAAATGATGAGAAAAACAAGGTTATTTTGGGTAAACATCAATCAAAATAATACAAGGAAAAAAACAAAAGTCAAAAACAGAAAATATATAGTATATAAATAAAAATATATAAAAATTTGATAAGAATATACTTATTAATTAATTGTGAAGAGGATCTGGGCAACTTGGTACTCTTCTTTTGCTATCATCAAACTCCATTTTAGTTCTGTTCTTGTCAAAAAAAGTGTTTCCTTTGAAGTACTTATTGAACAGATCTTTGTTGTTGATCTTGTTATGCATAATAACTCCTCTGTTGAATTCCACTTTTGCCACAGTTTTTCCTGGGAATATACGAATAGCTCCAACATGATATGAGTAGCAACACAACAACGTTGTTACCAAAAACATCATCATAGAGAAATACAAGAAATTTTGGTCGTTTTTCCTCTCATATCCAAAACACATGGCCACACAATAGTAGTACACATAAACTTTGTAAGTTTTGGTAAACCAATTTCTATATTGAAGAAATGAATGTATGAAATGAGATGATGATGATGAAAGTGAAAAAACAAAAAGAAATGAGTCAATTGACGGCTAAGTGTTTTATGAAAGATAGAGAGAGATGGAGCCTCATGTTATGACCATCCCATACACACACTGGCCCACGTGAACTGAAATCTTTTTCACTGTCCTATTACTAGCTAATACCAAATTATGTTAGCCACATGATGTTCCCTATTCATTAGCCACATGCTCTTCAAATGTATCAAAATTTTGACTAGTTTTACTTGTATTTGAGATTGGAGTAGTGTTGATGTTAGTAAGTTATATGCATTTAATGTGTGATTTTTTCGTTGAGCCTAAATTTGAAAGTTATTTAAGTATTCAACTAATATTTTTTATCTATGATTTTCCTTTTCTTCCAACAATTTGGTCAAGAAAGGATCTATATAGGTGATTATGAGTTTCTTAACTCCTTTAAATAGGGATAAGTATGGATGTGGAGTCTTTTTTTCTAGTAAACTAACAAAAACATGGATATATTAGTGATACATAAAGATAAAGTAATCTAACTAAAAATGATTAGTTTGATTGAGTGGGTCTCAATGTTTTCGACGAACGAAAAACCTCAGTAAGTAAGGGCAAGCTGAGAAGTTTTGGTTCGATCAGAATTTGGACTTAGTGAAATTTTCAGATGTTTTAAGAGACATTTCAACTAAGTAATATCATCAACCGTGCAGTCTTTGCAACAAAGACAAATCGGTCGACAAGGCGGTTATTTGGGTGCGCAATATCACGTTCGAATATCAATAACGGCCTGAAGGTTTCCCTCTAAAGAGACACGTGAAAAACAGACGAGACAAGCTGTATGCAGAGCTTCACGTGGAGAACTCTTAAGATAGAAACGTTATGAGTAGTTATTTTATACTTGTATACATAGGATTTCATTATGTTGAATTCAGTGTATTCATTGTATTTAAAAAATCTTACTATAAACTCAAAGTATCAGTGTTTAGAGAAACGAGCGAATGACTGAAGAAATGTAAGAATAAATGAACTACCAACCTTTAATTTCAATGCAAAATTTCTAATTTTAACTTTTCATTTTCCTTTAGTTCCTTTACTTTTCAATATCATTCAAGTTGTTTTATTCAGAATGTCAAGTTTTTTAGCATTCTTTTTGAAATTCTGGCAAGCAGATCACATATGTCCTATTAGATGTCGAGACATTGAGCTCTGCTAAAAACTGAACAAGGACAGAACATAAACGTTCAAAAACACTTCAGGTTAAAACAATATCATGACAGATGTTACAACATCAGTCAAGACATAAACTTCTGATCAAGAGAGCAGATTGAATTAAACATAACAGAAAGATAAACAACACAAAGATATGATGACCCAGTTCGGTGAACAACAACACCTACATCTGGGGGCTACCAAGCCAGAAATGAATTCACTATTAGTAGTATTAATTTAGAGCTAAACTCTCCCATTTACAACTCCTCACTTAATCCCTACCCAATACAATTATACCTAGAAATCACCATATAGATAAGAGAAACCCACCTTATTTCCTAAATCACCTCAGTGATATCTAACCGTTACAACCTCTAGTAACTGCATCAATCAGTTTAATTGAAGGACACTCCTTTCAATACAACATTCAGTCAAGACTCTTGACTAACAATGCCTCTTGAATTTGCTTAATAGCTTCATCCAAGAACAATACATAATTCATTACCTACAGGTTTCTGAATTTGTAAAACTATGTCTACCACAATGTATCAAACGATACAAAAGGTGACTTACAACACAAGAAGTACACGACTCTCAAAAGCCTAAACCCTTATTTTCTACTTTACAAAAGTCTTAATAAGAATTCTTGTTCTACCCTAGGTCTTGGTCTTCCTTTTATAATATTCAGGTATCCATGGGCTTCGAAATATTTGTTTAATTATTCCTTGATCCATGTTCTGATTTCTCCTTAAATCTTGGACCAGATCTGCAACAACCTGTTATATCAGACCAAGGTGTCGAATCCACAAGCTAGGACATCTTGTCTGACATGTCTTATTTCAGCAGAATTCTTCATGTTGGAACATCTTGTTCAACACTTTATTTTTAGTCAAATCTTTTAGAGCTTTCAATCTCCCCCTTTTGACAAATTTTGGCTAAAACCACCTTTTGCACAATAAACCCAGGATGTTCCAGAGAGAGAGAGAGAGTAGAAAGTCCTGAAATCATTTCAGCCGAAAGCTTTCATTCTTCCCGTCCAGCTTTATAGAAGGTTTTCACGGCGTTCCCCGCCTGTTGAATGCTGTGTACCCATTACCCATTGTCCTGGTGTAGATGAGGAAGAGGATGCATAACACTCCCCCTCAAACCCAGAACCAATAACCTGAATTATTCTGTGAAGGACTCATGGGAGCAGACTGCTACTCTGGGTAACTCAGAACATAAGACACAATTGTGTTCTTAACTCAGATCATAAGACACAACTGAAAGACTTAGAGAAGAACCTGAGACTCAGACAAGATGTTGGAACATCTCATCCAACATCCTTGCAAAACAACTACAAGAATGAACTCCACCCCAAAAAGGATATTAGTTATGTGTTGTAAGGACCAACACACACCCGAGATGAATACACATCCATTCTCCCCCTTTTTAGCCAAAAATTTGCAAAAATAGCCAACACAGTTCTATACCCACATGGTACTTACCCAAACCCGGACAAAAGCCAGGAAGACACAACCTATCACAAGAAACACAACCTGAGAATCCAGAAGCCGCGACCCCCTTTAAATACCGAAGCAGTTTCTCTAGGAATTTACGATCCATAGAAGTTACCGATGAACAATTCAATGGAGAAATAAATTTAGGTAGGTAACTTCAACACAAATGACTGTGCACCGCCCAACTAGGATTTGACTGTTTCAACTTTAGGGTAAACTGTCCAAAGAATGCGCATGTATCAAGACACATGTTTAACACGTCTTCTCTTAGGCACACTCTCCACCGTCCAAGGAACACGTCCAAAGAAAGCAACTTGAAAACAACCACGAGTCCTAAACAATGTCCTGACACCTTGTCAGACTTTGTCCAGTCCATTTTGTAAACTCTGAAGCATAGTCACATTGCCTTCCAACGAGCCCCAAGGATACTTCTTTCAACCAGAAGTAAAAGCAACCGACCAAGATGTTAAGACATTCCTTCTAACATCTCCCAGTTAACAACAAAGACTCTCATGAGCCTTATCTCAATTTGCAGAGAAAAATAAATTCTCCTAGACAATACCCACTCTTATTTCTCAGGCCTCTCCTAAGAATTAAGAACAAAGTTGATATAAGTCAATAGCCTTAATAGATCAAACTCCCAAGCAAAACTTTCAAGGTCATAAAATCAACACACCATAATGTCAATACATCTTTCCTGACATCACATCTTCACAAGAATCACATAAGCATCTTCATGCTCATAAGTGAAAACAAACAACAGGATCACACTCCTTGTATCATAACCAACGAACTCTTGGATTGAGACCAGACAACACCATTGATCACTCTTCCCCTGAACATATCTACACCCTGTACACATTCATCATGAATCTTATAGCCATAGACAACCTTGTTCCTTGAGAATGAATCCAATCAAATCTGGAATACTCACATCCACGAACGAGACATGCACATTCACTTAGCTTCTTGGTTAGACAAAATGTCATTCACACTTGAAAGACACCAGACCCTTCTCCATAAGAAGAGTGATACACCTTCAGCCAGATACAATCTCTTCTAATGATACTTCCAGTAGAACCTATCACCAGAATCCACACAGTCTTGACCAGTAGCTCTACACCATACTCAACCATATGTAGATATAGCTCCAAGGCTGAACGTCAACCTCAGTCATCCTTCATGAATAACCAAAACCAGAAATGATGTTCCAACATCATTTAGGACACCAGGCTCAATGACTTTGATTCTTGAACCACTAAACTTTGAACTTACCATTCTCATACTTCCATTGGCAAGGAACACATGAGAATAACAACAGATCATAGCTGCAGTAGATCATACCCCTTCACAGAAGTCAGAATACCCCAGAGAGAAATAAATTCTCACCACCCTCATGAAGCTTCACAAAGATCAGACATCCCAATCTAAACAGGCTCCTCACACAGATCTACTTCTCCTCTGCACTTCAGTCTTCTATCCCTCAAAACTCCACCTTGCTCAGTCCCCCACGAGACACAATACATCAGTACTGGAAAAGTCTAATGTTTTAATAGAAGATGACACCACAAGCCTAGAGCAACAAGCTTGAGCAGGTAATTTCTTGAGTCACACTCAAGTACCAACTTCCACCAGTAGTGACCAATCATAACACCTTCCACCAGTAGTGACCAATCAGAACACCTTTTACAAGGTCCTTGATTAGCTGAAACTTCCAGTACGAATATCTCCTTACCCCAGACAAAACTCTGGACACTCACATCCAACATCTTAGATGAGACTTCAAGAAGATATAAGCAATCATCAACACCCCTGATCCAAAGATGTTGAGATAGACTTTGGCCACAACCTTATAGTTGCAGAGTAACCACTCCTAAGAAGACCATCCTATACCAGATGGTACAGCTCCATTGCACACAAATGACTATAGCAAGAACATCCTGATGTTCAGTCCCATGTCAGAACATTTGATCTACATCAATGACTTAACTAGCCAACTGATGAAATCACGCATGCCTGACTCAGTCTTGAAGGTCTAACTCTTAGACTTCCAAATAATATCCCACCTTTAATGGCCTTTCCACCATATCAGAACAAGAGTTCCATGTTCTCATAGACTTGATCATGAAATCAAGTTTGAGTAAACAACCTCCATCCTGAACATAAGAAGGTAAACCAACAACCAGTCATCTGAAGGAATGAACAAGTACCCTGATGATAGCCTCCTTTAAGCATAATTCTCCAAGGGAACCATCCACACAAGATTAGATTCCACGCCAGAATCAAACCAAATAGTCACATCTATTTGCATGATCCTTCAGATTCAGCTCTGAAAGACCAGTCAAGTCTCCAAGATGTCAAGGAAAATGTCCTAGACATGTTTCCTTTACTTCCAAATGCAAAAAAACTATCAAGAACATAGCTTCTGCATCCCTATATGCTTAGACCATAAATAAACTGACCCAAGGTATGTTCTTCAAGACAATCTTCTCTTCCTCAACAATAAGTTTTTAGAATAAGAACTTACTAGACTGTATACCAGCTGACTCTTCAAGTCCAATCAGAAGAAGATTCCCAACACCTTCAATCAACACACAGTTGTTTAGCCTTCAAAGCATATGCCACAACACTCTTTTTCCAAAAGTTTCTTTCCTTGGATCAACAAGATTTAGCACCCACTCATCTGGAAAGATGTTTCATCATCTGATTGAACATCAGTTCCTTTCTAATGAACAAATCATTGAAATTGGTTCTGAAACCACACATTGATCACAGTTAAGCATCTTTTGAAAAATTCACACAAGATACCAACTGTATCAATTCTTCAAGCTAGACCAGATGCAAAGAGTATATTCTTAAGTTCTTGCAACCATCAGAAGCTACACCTCCTGGTGTGACAGTTTGACAACATCTTTCTTGAACACCAGCAATAGGATAATCAATTAAATACTTGCTAAGGCCACAAATAACAATTGATCTTAAATCCCAACTTTATATTCTTCAGATTTGCATCTCTCCTTACTTTAGCTAGAAACCAGAAATAAGTCATCCATCACAACCAAAAAAAAACTTCAAAGCACAAAACTTCCTGAGAAGATGTTCTTCAGGCAACTAGTGACATCCTTGGATAAGACACAGATTCAATGTCTTTACACTCATGAGACTGCTTCAACAACAATTACTCCAGTTCCTCCCAAATACTTCCTTCCAGACGATCTAATAGGGGATCCTCAAGCAAAGACACTTTCTTATAGGGATGGAAGCAAAAATAGATTGCTTATGGCTCTCTTCCATGAGATGACATTCTCATGTCACACTTATGAGCACTCCTGCAACATCTTCTTTACCATCTTCTCTTCAGACTCTATTATTCAAAAGTGCCTTTATGAGTGGACTTGAGAGACAACTCAAGTATCTTTGGCAACTTTCAACATGACATAGAGTGTTTATCAGGTCCAATGAATTGGATACACAAGACCTCAACTCAACCTTTTTACTTCTATTTTTCTTCATGTTCCCTGATTAAAACTATCTCCCAAGCAACATAGAGAGATCCTTCAGAGGACTCCAGGTCACAGTGTTTTCTCCTGTCTATAGGTTCCAAGAACAACTATAGAAACTAACATCATCTTCAACATGCACCAGGTAAGATGTCAGAACATCTTAAAAGGCATCATGCGCAGCAATAGCCTCATCATTAGCAACAAAAGAGAATCTTCACAACGTATCAGACAACCATCAATAGCATCAACAGATGGTCTGATCATACAACCTCCTTCCTTGTTCAAAGAACAGAAAGTATCTTCCCTAGAACTCATCTAGAAATAGACCAGGATGCCTGCTCTGATACCAATTGAAATTCTGCAAGCATATCACAAATGTCCTATTAGATGTCGAGACATTGATCTCTGCTAAAAGCTGAACAAGGATAGAACAGAAACATTCAAAAACACTTCAGGTTAAAACAATGTCGTGGCAGATGTTACAACATCAGTCAAGACATAAACTTCTGATCGAGAGAGCAGACTGAATTAAACATAACATAAAGATAAACAACACAAAGATATGATGATCCAGTTCGGTGAACAACAACACCTACATCTGGGGGCTACCAAGCCAGTAATGAATTCACTATTAGTAGTATTAATTTAGAGCTAAACTCCCCCGTTTACAACTCCTCACTTAATCCCTACCCAGTACAATTCTACCTAGAAATCACCATCTAGATAAGAGAAACCCATCTCAATTCCTAAGTCATCTCAGTGATATCTAACAGTTACAACCTTCGGCAACTGCATCAATCTGTTCAATTGAAAGACACTCTTTTCAATACAACATTCAGTCAAGACTCTTGACTAACATTGCCTCTATAATTTGCTTAATAGCTTCATCCAAGAACAATACACAATTCATTACCTACATGTTTATGAATTTGTAAAACTATGTCTACCACAATGTATCAAACGATACAAAGAGTGACTTACAACACAAGAAAGTACACGACTCTCAAAACCCTAAACCCTTATTTTTCTACTTTACAAAAGTCTTAATAAGAATTCTTGTTCTACCCTAGGTCTTGGTCTTCCTTTTATAATCTTCGGCTATCCATGGGCTTCAAAATATATGTTTAATTATTCCTTGATCCATGTTCTGATTGCTCCTTAAATCTTGGACTAGATCTGCAACAACCTGCTATATCAGACCAAGATGTCAAATCCACAAGCTAGGACATCTTGTCTAACATGTCTTCTTTCAATAGAATTCTTCATGTTGGAACATCTTGTTCAACTCGTTATTTTACCAAAATCTAGTCAAATATTTTAGAGCTATCACTTTTTACACATTTCTGAAGTAGTCGAAGTTGACACCCTTGTGTGCTTAGAGTTGCTTTAGACCCTACTTTCGACCAAGTCTAAAATAGTCATGTAAACATAATAGAATAAAAAACAAGTGGCGATTTGGCACTATGTCCTAGGATTCAGTGGTTGATCCTGCAAGTAACCCTTAATTTGGTGATCAGTGGTTGTTTACCATTTTTCAGCGTAAACAAATTGGCACACCTGGTGGGACCTATGCTAAGTTTCCTATCTATGTATAAATTTTCTTGTTTTCTTTTCTTGTTCTATCGTTTAAGAGTATTTTTTGGGTATTTTGTATGCAATTAAGGAGTGGTAAGGCTTTGTCTAGAATGTCTCGTCCTCCTGTAGATAATAACAACGCTGAACAATCCTTAAAATGTAGTGCAACAACCAACCGTGTCGACGATTGAGGATCTAGTTCTCTCGACACCAGTTAGGACATCTGCTTCGGTGATATCAACAACGCTAGTCATAACGATGCCATCGCAGGGGTCTACACCCTAACCGTAGTTAGGGAATGCTCTTTATAATCCTGTGATTGTGAGACTTTTGTTTGGGTTCTCAATGCCACCCTATGGCAGAGATTACCCTTATGGTATGCCAATATCTATGATGGCTAACTTCCAACCAATATGTCAACCTTCTGTGACAATGTGATGGCCACAATGCCATTATACAATCCTTATAATGCCTCAACGTCGACCATCAATAATATGGCGTGACCAGGTGTTGGCTCCTAATTTCGACACCTAGTATTGGATTAAGAGAATTAATCAAGGAAATAAGATTTCAGAGGAAAACTTGGAAGACTTCGACTGGAATAGCGTTTCCAGGAATTCTAGTCGAAAGTGTCCTTGTGCAAGAAAGAAGTATTTTGTGGACTTAGAAATATTTTCTAACAATTTGGAAATATTATTCGACGGAAACATTAATGATGACGTTCGATTCAAGATTTGAATTCAAATAAGGGAGGGAACTTTGTTCTTATCCAATTGCTGGCAGAAGACATGTGGAGCACGTTTAGAAGACGAAGACATGCAGAATTCCATTTGTCTTGCTCTAGTTAGTAGGCCGTTAGTGGTAGTTATTTTCGACTATTATAAATAGCAAGTCTTAGTGATAGGATTTGTGTGTGTTCAAGTTTGTACAAATTCCTCAATTACTCAAAGTACCCACGTGTAGAGAAACGAGTGTGCGAGAAATGTACATTTGATGTAACACCATCTTTTTCATTCAATGCAATTCAGTTAATTCTTGCCCAGGAGTTTATCTTTTGCTCTTGCAAGTTATTTTCCAATGCACTTTCGATCATTTCCTGCATTACATTTTCTTTAATATTGTCGAAGTAAACTTTATTTAAGCCATGAATACTGTCGAAGTGTTCATCTTTTTCCAAATATCATTTTAAATTATTTAGCACATGTCCTAGGATTTTTTATGGTCGATCCTGCAAGTTACCAAATTTCTTATTTGGTAGACCAGCGGTTGTTTACTAATTTTCACGGTAAACAAATTGGCACGCCCAGTGGGACAGTGCTAAGTAAATTTTGAAAACAAATTTTCTGCATTTCTGAAAACATTTTCTCTTTCAAAAACTTCGTTGCATGTTATTAAGAAGTGGTAAAGTAGCCACCACTAACAAAGATAGACCAAGGAGAAGATACACGAGGAAAATGGCGAGTGCAAACCAGCCAAATAATTCGAACCCTCAGTCAAATAGTTTGAATCCTCAAACAACGCCCAGTATTAATGTAGAACCACCCCCAAGATCTTCGACTGGGGGACCAACGGTTTCAACGCCCGTTTCTGAAACAATACCATCCATGGCGAGTTCGATCCCTACATATTCAATTTCCCATACTCAACACATTCCAAATTATGTCGGATCAAGGGGACCACCAAGGACTCCCCCACCGGTCAGAAATTCTAGTTTCCAACCATTTGTTCCCCCTGGATTTTCGATACCTTTACCTTGTCGAGACCCACCTTTTGGGATTCCAATTTGGATGATGGAAAACTTATAGAATGCTCCTCCAACATTTTCGGAACCAATAGTAACGTCGCTGTTACAAGGGTCTTGATCTGGGGTTAATATGGGTCGAAATAGCCAATCTTTAGGAATGGGATATTCAACCCAAATGCCAAACTTGACAAATAATACTGTGGCATATTTAAGGCAACAAATGGACGAGAGTAACCATCAAATAGTCCAAATGATGTCCCAAACTATGGGAGAAATTTTTCAGCCTCTCATTCAAAATACCACCCAAACTAATCAGTAAATGGCAGCGCAGATGACGCGCCTTGCAGATTTCTTTGGTGTACCAAACCCTCCTCGACATCCACCAAGGGAGTATATGATAGAAAACCAAGGGGCAGTTTTCGAAGAGGACCCTACTATTAACCAAGTCCAACAAAACCCAGGAAACATACCCCAGACGAATTTAGCAAACCAAGGAATAGTCGAACGACCTAGAGTCGAACCCCCTAGGAATCAACCACAAATTCCCGTGGGAGAGGAACCGAGGGTAGTTTTTGTAAATAGAAACCAAAATGCTGACAATGTTGTACAACAAATTCGACGAAACGACGTGGCAACAAATAATAAATTGGCAGCCATGATCGAAAGAATTATGGCACGGAATAAAGTAAACTTTGGTCTTCGAAGTCCAAATTATGCGTCACTGTTGTCAGAATCCTTCAGTCAGATCTACCCCCTAGAAAGAAAGTTCCTAAACTCACTAAGTTTTCTGGGGATACCACGGAGTCCACTGTCGAACATGTGGCTAGGTATTTGATAGAAGCCGGAGAGATTTCGAATAATAAGAACCTTAGGGTAAAATATTTCCCAAGTTCTCTTACAAAGAATGCCTTCACATGGTTTACAACCTTGCCACCAAATCCGATCCATAATTGGACCTAGTTGGAACGTTTATTTCATGATCAGCTCTATAGGGGACAATCTAAGATCAAACTAAAGGAATTAGCTAGTATAAAGCGGAAATTTACTGAGCCAATAGATGATTATTTGAACAAATTCCGACTGCTCAAAGCTAGATGTTTTACAGAAATACCAGAACATGAGTTGGTCGAAATGGCAGCTGGAGGCCTAGACTATTCCATTAGGAAGAAACTAGATACCCAATACTTGAGGGATATGGCCCAGCTGGCTGATAGGGTTCGACAACTAGAATGCTTGAAAGAAGAAACGGCTAGGGGAAATAAGAATAAAAGAATAGCCTACGTCGAATTCAATGAAGAAGACGAAAGACCTTATAATGAGTCATTGAGTTTCGACGAAAGTGAGATTGACCTTGCTGAATTGAAATAAGGCCCACCTTACTCTTGTAAGGTCTTGGCCCCTTTGAACAGAAAGAACCCTGTCGAACCAGAAAAAAGCGATAAATTTCCTAAGAAAACATACACTTTTGACTTTACCAAGTGTGACGAAATTTTCGATTTGTTAGTTAAGGATGGTCAAATGATAGTGCCTCCTGGTGCTAAAATTCCTCCTTTAGAACAAAGGAAAAAGAGAGGTTTTTATAAGTATCACAATTTTTTGGGTCATAAAACTTCTCAATGTTTACTTTTCAGGGATCTTATTCAAAAGGCTATCCAGGAAGAAAGACTGAAATTTGGAGAGAATTCGAAGAGTCGGATGAAGATTGACTCTGATCCTTTGCAAGTGGTTGATGCTCATTACACAGAGCCAACTGAATTCAACATGATTGAGGTCACTGAAGATCTCGACAACACTGTCAACATGATCGAGGTCACTGAAGATCTTGACAACACTATCAACATGGTCGAAGTCGCTGAGGACTAAAACAATGGAGCTATTATGGTCAGGATTACTAAGGATCTCGAATAGGAGTTTGTGAAGAATTTTGCTTACGAGGCTGCTCAAGGCTTCGCCAAAGAAACTATTGATGGTTTCGATTTGGGAGTCACTGAAGACTCTAATGAAGGAATCACTAAGGATTCCAATTTAATGATGATCACAAAAGAAATTGCTGATGGTTTCATACGAATGGGCATGGCTGCTGAAGGCCTTCAAATGAAGTTACACAAGTTGGACATCACTGATGATGCCAACATGGATATTAACATGGTAGAAATCTCACAAGAAACCCCCATAGAAGTCAACGAGGAGCGTCGACAAGAGGAGCATAACAAAATATCTTACCTAAAACAGGAGGCGACTCTGATGGATTTCCTCCATAGGTGCCAAAAGAAAAAATCAGAAGTGATGTCGTGTCCTCGATGTAGTGTTGTGTTTGATAAAAAAGCAGCCCAAAATCTTGAAAGAGTTAGGAAAACCAAACAAGGACGTGAAGAGAGAGCCCTTCATGGTCAACGAGGCTTCGACCCAAGGAGATCTTCTTCGAGGCAGGAATAGGATAAGCCAAGGGTCCCATGTGCAAGACCCACCATTTTCAAGCCGTTTGCAGAGATTTCTAATGGAAAGTGGACAAGACCAAACGAAAACAAAGGAAAAAGGGAGCAGAAATGGTAAAGCTTAGATGCAGATAGAGGCTCATCAATGGCATACCGTAGAGAGTTCCAGACTTTGAAGCAGTCAACCTACATCTCAAAAAATTATAAAGGGAAAAATCCCATGTCCAAATCACAATGGAGAAGGGAACAAAGAAGAAGAAAGGCTCAGAGGGAGGCTGGGGCAAAGGCGGAGTCAAGTACCAACGTAACGACTGAAAAGACTGACGGGGAGGAGCCAAATCCTATCGAAAAGATGCCGGTGGGAAGAAAATCATTTGCCACACAGGAACAAGAGGCCAAAGAAAAGAATGATCGAGCAGTTGCTAAGGATGAGATGCTTATTGACAATTTCGACTCAGGTTTGGAGCAGTCTTTAGATATCATAGTGAATGTGGTGTTAGTGCTCCTCAGAGAATTCGACCAAATAACTGAGGTCGAAGAAATGGATAATAATACCGAAATCGAAATGGCTGCACATAAACGTGTGTGCTATTATGTGATGAACAACGTCTGTGTCGAGGAAAAGAACGTGTTCTTCGAACGCCAAGACGAGGCAATGAAGAGTCATTTGAAGCCTCTATTCATCACAGGAAAGGTTGAAGACGTTCCTGTTAACAAAATCTTGGTGGATTGTGTTGCGACGGTGAACCTAATGCCACACTTCATGCTGAGGAAAATCGGGAAGTTCGACACCGATACCAAGCCCCAAAATATGGTACTTTCCAACTATGAAGGAAAGATGGGTACTACTTTGGGGGTGATTCAGGTTGATCTGACCATAGGTACTGTTACAAGACCGACCATGTTTATGGTTGTCGAAACGAAAGCCAATTACAACCTGTTACTTGGCCGTGAATGGATACATGGGATCTGGATTGTACCTTCATCCATGCATCAGAGGATAACTGTATGGCGCCCAGACGACATTGTGTAAAACATTGAAGCAGACCAAGGTTATTTCAAGGCTGCAATCAATCATGTCGATAGACGCCATTTCGAAAAACACTTGGCCAACATTGCTCTATGCAACCCGACCAACTTTGCATTTACTCCAGATGACAACGCATATTGTTCGTTGTACTTGCATCCCACAAATGGCTTTCAATGGGATAGTGAGGT
The DNA here is from genome assembly GCA_022829125.1 of Lathyrus tuberosus. NCBI lineage: Eukaryota > Viridiplantae > Streptophyta > Magnoliopsida > Fabales > Fabaceae > Lathyrus > Lathyrus tuberosus. The sequence continues at coordinate 16,949,819 of JALAZF010000042.1, forward strand.
GATAAGTGCAAATTGTACCTATTTTTGTGTATATGTTTTGTTGCACTTATCGATACTTTTTGGTTAATACCGTTTGAATAAACCCCACTTTGTGTATAAATACGCTCGTTAGTATATATTTGTGTTTTTAATTCATTATGTAAAGATTAATGGTTTTCCATTCATTTTGTCGGTAATTAAGCATTGTTGGAGCAATGAGGAATAAAGGCTCAAGGATGTGTCATTTGAAGCAATAAAAGGGAGCTGAAGAAAACCAGAAAGTAAAGCTTGTTTGCTTTGCGAAGGAGCCGGCAAACATTCGCTTTGCGAATGTCTGGCGAGTTCCCCAGTGAAGGAGTCCAGAATTGGACAGAGAAGAAAGAGACCAAAGTTCGCTTTGTGAACTGTGCAGCGAGCATTCGCTTTGCGAATAAATCGTTCGCACTGCGAACTTCTGGAAATTTGCATAGGCGGTTTGACTGTTCAGAGGCACTTAAGTGCCATTATTTGAGGCTCGCCTAGCGAGTAAAATGTTCGCAAAGCGAACGTGACAAATTTTGAAAGTGTATATATGTTATTTTCATTCATTTTTAGGTTATGGTTTTGGGGATTTGTGATCCCAACTCCATCAAACTTCATTTTTCAGTAGGATTAGCTTGAAAACAACATTGAAGCTTGCATGTGGATGATCCGGAGTGGATTTCTCATCAACCGGCTCTAACAAACCGCGAGATGTTTAGTTTATTCCTCTTCTTCTTTATGTATTCTTTTGTGTTTGGTGTTTGTATAGTTACCCTGAACATATGTATATTTGTTGATCATAATATTGTATAAAATCTGCTTTACAAATCATTATCGATGTCTTCCTTGATCTTTTTGCATTTATGTTTGGATTTGTGTTGTGTTAGAGATAAACATCATAAATCTTGTTTAGGGATGGATATCTATTGTCTAGATGCTAGAGATAGATTTAGATGATAATCTTTATGGTGTCGGAACTTAATGCCTTCCGTGTTTCGAGGCTTCGTGCGCGAGAGTGACGAAAAGAGTGACACGGTTTCTTTCTCAACTCAGTGTGCTAGAGATGGACACTGTTGTGAGCGATACTGGATGATCTTGACGAGTATTATAGTATAGTGAAAATGATCGATACGTTTATGTTTATGATGAGTTGATTATATGTATGCATGATAAGTTTCTTTTCTCCGAAGAATGTATACTTTTTTATGTTCTTATTTACTTTTCTGCATTTACTTTAAACCTATTTAAACACAAAATCATAAACGCGATAGATTGTCGAACGAAATTCTTTCCCTCGAACCGATCTCTGTGGACATGACATAAATCCCGGAGGGAATTCTTCCGAAAATAAATATTTTTGCTGCTTGCTCTATTCTGCACTCAACATGAGGTCGTGGGAGAAAATGACCTTGCATATGAAGGGGCGTCTGGAGTCGACCCTACAGGATGAGGAAGCCAATTCGGAGATTATGTCTGAGTTCGAAGCACTTAAAAGGATTTCGGCTTATATAGCCGAAAACAAACTACAAACGGCCTTGGAGGCTGAAGTGAAACATATGGCTGTCGAAGCCAACAAAAGATTACACCAAGAAGGTCCTGGTAAGGACTTCGATCTAGAACCACCTGATAAGGTTCAGGATGAAGTACAAGGCCAGAGGCTCGACGCCATCTACGATGACTAGCCTTTGGGTTTCGAGAAGGATCCGTTGGCAGCCAACATTAAAATGCTAGCGGAAGATCCGTTAGAAGAAATTGACCTAGGAGAGGGGGCAACAAAAAGGCCGACGTACATCAGTGCCAATATCAGCCCACAACTCAAGGGCGAAGTGATCCAATTGTTAAAGGAATTCAAAGACTGCTTTGCGTGGGATTACGAAGAGATGCATGGCTTAAGCAGAGATCTGGTCGAATTGAAGCTGCCAATTAAGCATGGGAAGAAGCCAATCAAGCAGAATCCAAGGCGGTTTGCACCAGTCATTCTCTCGAAGATCAAGGAGGAGGTCGAAAGGCTTCTTCATTGAAAATTCATTCGAACAGCCAGGTATGTTGAGTGGTTACCAAATATTGTACCTGTTATTAAAAAGAATGGTACTTTGAGGGTTTGCATAGATTTTAGAGATTTAAACGCTGCAACCCCAAAGGACGAATACTCAGTGCCCATGGCGGAAATGCTAGTTGATTCTGCCACATGCCATGAATACCTTAGTATGCTCGCAGGTATTCTGGGTATAATCAAATATTCATCGCTGAAGAGGATGTCCCAAAAACGGCGTTTCGATGCCTTGGGCCCCTAGGCACCTATGAGTGGGTAGTCATGCCTTTTGGTCTAAAGAATGCTAGGGCAACATACCAAAGAGCGATGAAGTCGATCTTCCATGATTATATAGAGACTTTTATGCAAATTTACATTGATGATATTGTTGTTAAGTCCGTTTCAGGGAAGAATCACATTGACCATCTTCGACAATCTTTTGAAAGGATGAGGAGATATGGTCTGAAAATAAACCCTCTCAAATGTGCTTTTTGCATGCAGGCGGGGGGTTTCTTAGGCTTTGTCGTCCACAAAAAGGGAATCAAAATAAACCAGATTAAGACCAAGGCCATTATGGAGGCGAAAGCGCCATCAACAAAGAAGGAATTACAGTCACTGCTGGGGAAGATCAATTTCTTAAGGAGATTCATCTCGAACCTTAGCGGAAAAACTCAAGCCTTCTCACCTCTACTTCGACTCAACAAGGAAGGATTCGAATGAGGACAAGCTCAACAAGAAGCTTTCGACAAAATCAAGGAGTATTTGATTCACCCTCCAATTCTAGCACCACCTTGTAGAAATAGGAGTATGAGATTATACATATCTCCGTCGGACAAAACTTTAGGGAGCATGTTGTCTCAAGAAGATGAAAATGGTGTTGAAAGAGCCATTTACTACCTTAGTAGGGTTTTGAACGATGCAAAAACTAGGTATAACATAGTTGAAAAATTATGTTTATGCTTGTATTTTTCTTTTACAAAGTTGAAGCATTATATAAAACCTGTTGATGTTTATGTTTCATCTCATTTCGATATCATTAAGCATATGTTGTCTAAACCAATTTTACATAGTCGAATTGGAAAAATGGGCATTAGCTTTAACTGAATATTCCCTAACTTATATGCCTTTGAAGGCTGTTAAGGGACAAGTGGTAGCAGATTTCATCGTCGACCACTCTATAAACGAAAATACGTTTAACTATCTTGAGCTCGAACCTTGGTAATTGTATTTCGGAGGTTCTAGTCATAAAGATGGTACAGGCGTAGAAATCTTGATTATTTCTCCTAATAAAATTCCAACAAAACTCAAGTATTAAGTCGAAGGTCTTAGTTTGAATAATGAGGCCGAATATGAGGCTTTAATAGACGGACTTGAGATATTGTTGGAATTGGGGGAAACTCGAGTCGAAATAATGGGAGACTCAGAGTTAGTCATAAAACAAAATACAAAGGAGTACAAGTGTGTTAAAGAAAATCTCATTATGTTCTTTGTAATAGCCAATCGATTACTGAAAAAGTTAGAAGTGGTGAGAATTCGACACATACCTCGACTAGAGAATCAAGTGGCTAATGACTTGGCTCAAATTGTTTCTGGGTACAAAATTTCGAAAGAAAAGTTACAAGATGCAATCGAAGTCAGAGGAAGAGTTGTGTCAGCCAGATTGTCCCCATCAGATTTGGAAACAACGAAGCTAGGGTACACTGACAAAGAGAATTTCTAAATCTTGGTAATAGATAGCTTGACGAACGAAGACTGGAGAAGACCAATAGTGGAGTGTTTGCAAAACCCAATGGCGTCCACAGAGCGAAAAATAAGGTACCGAGCTTTAAGTTATGTTCTTTTGGGTAATGAATTATTTAAAAAACACCTAAGGGAGTTTTAATTAAATGCCTTAGTGAGTCAGAGGCATATCTAGCCCTTTCGACTATCTATAGTGGGGCGTGTGGGGCTCATCAGGTAGGTCATAAGATGAAATGACTTTTGTTTCGACAAGGGATGTATTGGCCTACTATGTTGAAAGATTGTATCGAATTCGCTAAAGGATGCCAAGAGTGCCAAGTGCACGCATGTATACAACATGTTACCACAAATGAATTACACTCCATAGTCAAGCCATGGCCCTTTAGAGGTTGGGCTTTGGATTTGGTTGGGGAAATTCGATCAGCGTCATCTAAAAATCAAAGGTACATTTTGGTAGGCATTGACTATTTTACGAAATGGATCGAAGCTATACCATTGCCAAATGTTGGCCAAGAAGACGTAATCGAATTCATCAAAAAACACATTATCTATAGGTTTGGAATTCCAGAAACCATTACAACGGATCAAGGATCAGTATTCACTGGTCGAAATATGCAAGATTTTGCTACGGAAATGGGTTTCAAATTATTAACCTCCATACCTTATTATGCTCAGGCTAATGGTCAGGTCAAAGCAGCAAATAAAGTGGTGATTAGTTTAATTAAGAAACATGTGGGAAAAAAGCCTAAAAATTGGCATAAGACTTTGGACCAGGTTCTCTGGGCATGTCGAACCTCCCCTAATGAAGCTACTAATTCCACACCATTTTGATTGACCTTTGGTCATAATGCGGTATTACCAGTTGAGATCTACCTTCAGTCGACAAGAATTCAGAGGCATCACGAGATCCCATCTAAGTCATATTGGAGCATGTGTTAGATGAATTAGTTGACTTGGACGAGGAAAAGCTTAATTCTTTAGAGTTATTAAAAAGACAAAAGAAGAGAATAGAAAAGTCTTATAATAAGAAAGTCAAAGTTAAGATGTTTTCACATGAAGAATTAGTGTGGAAAGTAATCCTGCCTATGGATCAAAAAGACAGAGCCTTGGGGAAATGGTCCCTTAAATGGGAAGGCCCTTTTCAAATCATACAAGTCTTTTCGAATGGTGCTTATGAGATCGAAGAGTTAGATCAAGATAAGAGGATCTTGAGGGTAAAGGAGAAGTATTTAAAAAGATACAAGCCTGCACTTCAAGAAATAAAAATAGATAAAGAGTAATCACACGCAGAATAATCGAAGCTAACATGGTAAAATAAAATTTGTTGCCAAAATGGATAAATTCGTTACATCTAGAAGAACCACGAAGGGTTCAAAAAATTATTACATAATCCAAGAAATTATAATAAAGTTTAAAATAAAAAGACCTATAGCTAAAATGGAAGGGTGGCCTTCATGTTGAGATACTTTGCCTTTAGAAATTCTAACTGCTTCTCACAAACGGACTTGGTCGACTCATAACCTCTAGCTCTGCATCTTACTTCTGGGCTTTATCAATAAAGCTCAACCCAACATCAAGTTCTTTAGCCACTTTGGAGTTGTCAAACTTCAGAAGCTCAACATTCTGTTTCTTAGCATTTGAAATTTTGGTCTGCAGATCTTTTATCTGTTCCTCCTAGGAATGAATATTTCGATTATTAGTTTTGATCTCAGCCTTGTTTTGTTCTTGGGCTTTCTCTAAATCAACCAAGCGGTTGGTCGACTCCGAGGCAGCATCCCATGCAGCTGTTACAGAGCCAATATGACTTTCGATATCTTTAGAGCTTTGCTTTATTTTGGCAACATCAGCAGCAACATGATCGATCATTAAAGTCAGCTCCAAGATGATATTTGCAACTTCAGGAGAAGCAGTCAGAATGTCGACCTTTTTGAGAGGACTTTTCAAGGCAATAGGAGAAGTGGGGTCAGACTCTATAAGTCGAAACAGGTCACCTTTAAAAAAAATTTCCTTGATTTTTGAAAGTAAGACTCTTTTCAGACGAACTCCCTCTAGAACCAATCAAAGCTTTCAGGTATTCGTGAGGTTTGCTCTTTTTCAAAGCCTCCAGTTCTTCTATAGAAAGGGTCACAAAGGTTTTGTCTGAATGCTTCACAATCGACGGGTCATGATTAGGGGTTGGTTCGACGATTGTCTCATTATGAGTGTCTTCATCCTCTTCTTCCTCCTTGTCATCATCTTCTTCGACATTTTCATCGTCATCTACAAATTCCTCAATAGGCATCGAATAATGCTGAAATGCTGAGAGTTTTTCCCTTTCTTCCATGTCATCATCCTGATCTTGCTGTGTGGCATCCAGATGTTCGACTCTTGGGGAGCCATCTTCAGCTTCATCTTCGACAGGGACTTTAGGGTAATCCACCTCTATATCATCCTTAGGTGCTTCAGCTTGCATGTCCTTTTCTTGGTCACCTTCGTGTTCAGATCCACTTTTATGAGAATTCTCGGTGGTAGTCTTGGGCGGTGAAGTTTCGCGTTGTTCCCTGACTGTCTGATTTATTTTGGTCATTGAGCTCTTCTAAGAATCCTTTGCAGAAGTGGGATTATACGTCGGTTCACCTTCACTATTGAGGGGTGTGGGTAGGTTGATTTGGCAGCTGGCTGAGTAGAAACTCCTGCATCGTCCTGAAAAGAGTAATTGAAGTCAGTAGTTGAAAAAGATTACTAAGAAATTGATAAGGTGTTAAATTTGGTACCTTAGGAGCATCAGCCCCAGGGCTTGAGTTGTCACTTTCAGGCTGGTCCGCAACTTTCTTCGACATTTCTGCAAGAGTTGGTTCCAGGATGGTTAAGGTAATGGGTTTCTTGGTCGGGGCCTTTACACCTTTTGTTTGAGATTGGGCCAGAGCTTCGCTCATTTTGAGCTGCCTCCTCTTTTTCTTGAGGGGTTGCTCGGCAGTCGACGATAGATCTTTATCATCCGATTATACCACCACAACTGCATCTTCCTTGGCTTTCCTTTTTTGGGGAGTTGGGGGTAGCTTTCGAGCGCACTGAAAGGAAAATTTTAGAAAAATAATGGAATATTTGGAAAGCGACAAAATTAATAAGGGATACGAAATACCTTTGTTGTTGTTGCTACTTTACTTCCTCCTTCATCTTTTACCTCGACTGGTTTCCTATCTGTTGGTTTCTTTGGCGGAATTTTCACGACTAAAGTAAAATTGAAACAGTTATTATAGGTGAAAGAAAATAAATAAGGAAAAATGTTGGATTGAAATCCTCCTATTCCACACCTTCATATATTTCAGATTCAATGCGAACATCTTCGATCCCAATATGAAGATGCCCTTTGAAACTCTCTAGTGTATGTTTGGTCGGAACCACCCACTGGGATTTTGGTTTTGATTGTTAGCGAAGGATTTTGATAGAATCCCCACAGACGAACCAGTCTAGAAATGGAGGGGCTAGGGCCACTCCAAAATCAGCATTTGGCAGTTGAGGGAATTTGGGAGGAAACATATTAAAAGTTGTTTCGTACCGTTTCTCATGAGGAACGTACGAAGGGATCTTTAAGTTCTCCATTTTCTTTAAAAAAAATTCCTTCAAAGTAACAGTTGCATCGCGGACAGTTCGACCAAGATCATCTGGTCGATAAACAGTTTCAAAGTGTTTCTGGAAGGCTTGGATTTCTTTGATATGCGTCGAAGTACCTTTCTTGACTCTTTCCTGAACAGAGAGGTGTAGCGGTAAAAATTGTGAGTGTAAGCTACAGATAAACTCAACTCAAGGAAAACAGAGTCGCCATCGCGCTTTTATTTATTCCACTAAGGGAAAGGAAAAAAGAGCGAATAAATCCTAAGAAGTCTAAAAAAGTAAAATCTAAAAAAGTCAAAGAGAAATGGGTAAGGGGGTTGGTTATGTAAAGGGAAGGTTTTACGCACCCAATACATCTATAGTACTTTATAAGAGCCCTTTGAAATATCTATCGTTTTTGGTTTGAAAATGGTTTGCTTGATAAGAGATTGGAAGGATGAGAAGAGAAATATTTTTTTTAGATTTTTGTGTTTGGAGAGACTTATCGCCTTATGCCTACGTACCCACGAAGTGCAATGTAGGATCAAAACCTCGTAGTTCGTGGTACAAATAACAAAAATTTATTGGTTATGATTCATTTTATCTTGAAAAAAAGACAACCCGTCATTCTCAAGAGAGAATACTCAACTAATTACCCAAAGGTATGGGAAAGAGGCATTTGCATCACATTAAGATGGAGGATTTGCTTGGATTAATATCAACAAGACAATCGTTTCAACATCTAAGTGGAAAATGACCATACTTTACACAAAATACCATGGTTAGGAGCTTTACATCTCAACAAAGAAAATGACTCATGTCTAATTCCTTTTGAAAAGTTTAAAAGAAAAAGGTGCATAAAAGCACAAAAAATTTGAATAAGTTTTGTATTTTTTTGTCTTTCTGAAATGGTCAAAATATGATTAATATTGATTGACATTTAAAAAAAACAAAGTTTTAAAAAAATCACTTGACAAAAGTCAAGGTTTTATTATGAAAGTGGTTTCGAGTTTTAAAACAAGAAGGTTTTAAAAAAGGGAGAAGGTTTTGAAAATTTAAGAAGGGGTGGAGAAGAAGTGACTATCCTATTACATAAAAATAAAAGCTAAGGAAAAAAAGATCTAACCACATGGAGGCACTCTTTAAAGCATAATAAGAAAAGAATTCCATCTTCTTGAGTCAATAAGCATGCCAAATGAAGGCTAGAATACCAACTCCATAATGATCCAAAGCATAAGGGAGAGGATCCTAATTCTAAGTCCTTAAGTCCATAATCAAGCCAAGAAAATCCTCCGAAGCAAGGGATTGTGGCCATAGTCCAACATTAAGAGCACAAGTCTTTTAGTGGTTTAATCCTTTATTAATATTTTTTTAGTCCAAATGGACAAAAAAAAAAACAAAAGCACAAGATAATATGGTCCAAATGGACAAGATAAAAAAAAGGCATAAGCATAAACATGATAATGAATGATATAAAGCATAAAAAAAAATAAAGAGAGATAGGGAGCGGGAAGGGAAGATTAAGGTAAGGTTAGAAGTTAGAAATTAGTAGCACAAGGCCCTAGTGCCATAAGCCTTCACCGATTAATTCGTTTCACGTCATGAACTATAATGATTAAAAAATGTACTTAGGTCAAGGTTAATGAAGACTTGTCAGAAGATTGATAGAATCAAAGCCTTTACGCAACAAGCTTCAAAGATTTTGAACCTAATACAAAAGATTAACCATCCTTGGGCTTACACAACCAAAAGGTTTGGGCCACGAAAGATCAAGTTCCGATTCGGAGGGAGGGACAAATGTAGCGCTATGTTAAGCAATCGCCAAATAACTTATGTAAAAGTCACCCTACTCGAGGTCGGTCAATAGTGATCTTTGTGCTAATGCATGCTAGATGAACGATATGTAAATTGTCATCCAAAAGCAATACCGCACGAAAAGAAAATAGGTAGCGATCTAGTCTTGATCAAGAATTCAACAAATAAATTCTAAGATCCATAAGACTTTCATCGGTTAATAAAAAGAAATAGATGAAGAGAAAGCCAAATTGAATTACACATTTAAGATCCTTTCATCTTTAAGTTCAATCACCTTTAATTGATAGGTTTAAATGTGAAAACATATCACTAATTCAAAGCACCTCAAATGAATTCAACAATTCATTTAGAGATAGATTTGAACTAATGAATGTTAATCTACTTTAATCATATCCAAAGTTCATTGAAATTAAAGAGAAATTAGTCTCAATAATGTTCTCCAAGGCCACAATAAGAAAGAAAGGGAAGAAAAAGGAAGAAAACACCAAAACAGCCCCAAAACAAGCCAAAAAACACAATTTTGTCTCTGTGCAATCGATTGCACAAAAGGTGCAATCGATTGCACCTGTTCAAAATCAGCAAATCAGCACAAATTTTACACTGCGCAATCCATTGCGCAAAAGGTGCAATCGACAGCTCCTGTTCAAAAAACAGAAAATCAGCATTTTAAGAGGCAAATCCTTGATCAATCATTTCATTAAACATCTATTGATCATGGATTCAATTGTGCACGAATTTTAAAGTAAAACAACAGTAAAAACCTGCAATCAAACACAATTACAAGATCCAAAGGATCAAGTAACACAAAGCAACTATAGATCTACATGATGAATGATAGAGATGAAGCTTTAACAATGGTGTGAGATGAATTACCACTCCAAATTTGAAAAATTCCTTCAAATTGCTTCAAGATCTACACTCCAAAGCCTTGATCTACTATAATTGATGAACAAAAACAAGAATGGATGAAGGTTTAGCTCAAAGTTGAACAAGATTCAGTGTGAATTCTTGTTAATTTTCAAAGGAAGAAATGTGAGCTTTGGTGAATTTTGTGGTTGGGGAGAGAATTTGCAAGAGGTTTTTTGGCTCTCAAAAGCTTGCATGAATGAATGAAATGAAGGCTCTATTTAAAGAGTTTAGGCTTGGGAATTTGGTGGTTTGGAATTTGGTTTGGAAGATCAAAATTAGGCTTGGAATTTGATTTTGGAGGGAAATTAACAAAAGAGTGGTGATTAGTGAAGGTGTATGGTGGGAATTAATTGTGATGAGGTAGGGAATTATTTTTGGGTGATCTAGAATATTCTCATGTGATAAAATTGGTGCCAAATGTTTCAAAATTTGAAAATTGCTGAATTTGGTCAATTTTGCCTCTGTACAATCGATTGCAGTGCTGACGCAATCCATTGCGCCCGTACAAAAATTCAAAAATTGGCACGAAATGCGTGGGGTGCAATCGATTGCTGTTTTAGTGCAATCGATTGCATCAGTGAAAAATGGCAAAAATTGCTTTGTTTGACCTGATTGCTTCGGCTTTGGCTCGATTCTTTTGCTTGTCGAAGAAGGCATGGAAATAAACACATGAACCTTGGAATTCCTTGGATAATAATCAATTAAAACTTGATGAATCCTTGATCGGAAAAATTTGACATGATTATGGATCAACTTCGACGTTGTACAGATGAAATTCATTCGAGCTGCGGGGCTGTTGTTTTGGTATTTTTAACATGTTCTTCCCCTGAAAATGTTAGTGAAAGAAAACAAAATATTTTTTGATTTTGATTAAAGGTTATTAAACATAAACAAATTAAGCAATAAAACAACTAACAAACACACACATACTCAAAGATCCCTGTAAGGCACAATCCTATAAAAGAGGGAACCAATGTGTGGTCTTGTTTGTATGCATGAATGAACATGACAAGCAGAGAATCTTAGGGGCAAAAATTAGGGTATTACAGCTGCCCCTATTTAAGTTTCTTCTATCCGAAGATACGAAGATGGGCATCTTTGTCTCAACGAGATAGAAGAGACTTAAATATAACAACAACCCAATTTTTGGCCCTAAGAGACCACAAAATGCTATGATTATGCAGATGATATGCAGAAACAAGACCTCTGTAGGGAGAAAATGCCACAGGAAACAAACAAAAGCTAGGGAGCAAAGAGAAAAGACTCCGCAAGGGAAAACAAAATAGGGAAACATAACCCACCAAGGGAGAAAACAAACTCCACTGGGGAAGGTAAAAGAGTAAGATTTCACTAAGGGAAAGTTACCAACACCAGGAATAAAAGAGGGATAACTCGTCCCAACAAGAAGGGAAAAATGTCTCTGCTGGGGAAAAGATCGTCTATTACCAGACATCCGAGAATAGCATGATCAAAAGAAAGATTGCCAACTACCAACCAAGTGATAGGTACAACAAGGCAGTTAACCAAAAGGATATGAGAAAATATTACCCGCTACCAACAAAGGGCAGGGCAACAAAGCCAATAATCTCAAAAGGAGTACGAGACATAACGCCTACTACCAACTAAAGGGCAGGACGACAAAGACGATAAACTCGCACGGGGAGAGGTTACCAGCTATCAACCAAGTGATAGCTATAACACGGTAACCAAACCGTGCTATATTACCTACTACCAACTAAATGGGCAGGATGACAAAGGTAATAAGCCAACTATATCACTACTACCAACTAAATGGGCAAGACGACAAAGGTGATAAGCCAAAAAGAGGGATTACCAACTATTAACCAAGTGACAGTTAAAACAAGGGGATCAACCAAGAATATGAGAAAAATTACCTACTACCAACAAAAGGGCAGGACGGCAAAGGTAATAAGCTCAAAAGAAGAAATTTGAACGAAATCTTCTAACAAATTCCACTTGGAGAATCTACTGTCGAGGTCCAATGTGGGGATTTCAAAAGATATCAACTGGAGGAGTCTACTGCCAAGAATATGAAAAGAAAACAACTATCTGTCGAATTTTAAAGAAGCATCAAAGTTAACCAGAAAATCTACTGCCGAGATCCTGGAAAGAAAGACATCTTCCGCTGAAGTCTGCTGGAAATCTACTGTCGAGATTAACTAGAGAATTTACAAATGAAACACCTTCTTCCAAGGTTTAACTGAGAACACACCCACTGTCGAGGGTTTTTTTATTTATTTTTTATTTCTTTTAAGTATCCGAGAAATCCACTGCCGAGATTATTGGAAATAAAGTACCTTCTGCCGAGGTTTGTTGAAAATTCTATTTCAAAATTCGTCAGATCTTCTACTGCCGAGATTAACCAAAGAATCTGAAATAGAGCCACCTTCTGCCGAGATTTGCTGGACACAAGATAAATTGCCGGAGTCACAACAGGCTTCTCAAATAAAGAGATGCCACCCGAAGTCACGCAATAGATTCTAGGAGAGTGTTGCAACAACACTGCTGTGAAAACAAAATCTTCATTTTCTGATGGTAATCATAAACAAACCATCTGCTGAGGAATACAAAATCCCCAAGGGTGCAAAATAAATGCACTCCCAATCATCTTGGTTACATAACCTAGAGAATTTCAAAGTAGTCACTGCCGGGGACCAAAGTTCAATCCAGGAACAAACTGGAGAGAAACTGTCAAACAAGACTCATCCCGAGGAGGAAAAATCTCAACTGGGGATTAATTTCATTCAGATAATGAACTAAAAAGGAAGGCTAAAACAAATATCATCCACGAGGCATAAACTCAGTGGGGAATTAACAAAGATATGCATTTTCTTCTTACGGGTCGACGCTCTAAATAGAGAGAGGACATACATGCTCCGCGGGGATAACAGCACCAGAGACCAAAGAAGCAACAACACAGATGTAAAATGCACAATGCAACAACAATATACTATGCACAACAAAAGAATGCGCATGCAATGCGTATGAGTATGAATATGCTGACAAACAGACACAAAGATAAACAGAGGGTGAAAAAACAACACCACTGAATACTTGGCTAATCTCAACAAAATAGAGATATCATTAGCAGCTCTGCTAGGGATTTAGCTGAAGAAATCCTGCAAGAGATAATCAAAAGCCATCAAAGGAAAATAAATCCTACTACAAGGCTCAAATCTTGTTGGAGAAAAGAAGATACTCCTTGGGGAGAAACCCAAATATCAATCTTCTAACATCAACAATCCACAAGGAGGATAACAACATAAACTCTGCTTTGAGGATGGCAAGAAGCTGTTGGGGAACTATACAACCCAAATCTTCTGATTCTTCCTTGGGATAAAAATTCACAGGAACTTCCACTTCAATAAGATGAGGAGATCTGCTGCGGAAAAATAATGAATCCGCTGGAGATTGTACACATATAAACATCTACGCAAAATCCACTGGGAAAACAAGGCAGATCTGCTGGAGATACGAGAACACTCTCAGGGGATTAACTAATTCTGAGCAAAGCATCCTGGACTTGCTGAGGAAAACAGCAAAAGGTCAAACTGTGGGGGATTTTAGATCAATACTCATCATAAATGAGAGAAAACCATAAAGGTGACAAAAGAGATATTATCAGCGATTTCACTGGGGAACATCCAAAATAATGATGCACAGTCTTCACTAAGAGGATAAATCTCTGGAAAAACAATCTAGAGAGAAGTACATCCTGGACTTGTCAGGGAAGATAAGAAGTTAACATCACTACTCAACTCTTGGGAAACATTCGAAGCAATAATGCACTGCATCCGTTGGGGAATCAACCAGGATAAATCTCTAGGTAGAACAACCTGGAGAGAAAGACATCCACAAGACAAGATAAAACCCGACAAGCGGCCACTATGTCAATGCTACTTAAAGGAAAAATAACATTGCTCTCTTTTAGGGACATCCAAAGCAACAGAAACACATCTAGAGGATGAAACTCTGAGTGAGGATTCTTCATATGACTTTTGTTGGGAATAGCAAAAGGTTGAATCTCTGTGTGGGAATTGACACTAATGAGAGATGGTCTTCAAAACTGCTCAATTGAATAACATAATTAGATGGAGAAGATCTGGACCGAGACATAGCAGGGGAAAAATCGAACAACACTCGTCTGGAGAAAACCCAAACCGGTATACCATCAACTTATCAACAACTGGTTACATAAACAAATTCTGCTGAGGAAATATCAACAAACTCTACTGGGGATAACATCAACAGACTCTACCGAGGAGATCATCCACAAACTCCGCTTAGAAGAAATTCAAATTCCGTTGTGTAAAATCAGTCGTATAATAATTAACTTTTGCCCCAAACTGCATGGTATACACGAAATCTTCCTCGAGAAACTTTGTTCCATAAAGACTTTAAATAAAATGCCCCAATGTCTTTAAACTCTAAGAGATTCGTCGAATCTCGACGTAAGTGCCCCAGATTGACTGAAACTTGGCACATTCTTTAACCAATGGAGTATTCAAGCTTTGCCCCTATGAAAGCATCAACTGGGAAAACAGACTTGCTCATGCTCAACAAAATCTTCAGGCAACATGCCCCCTGGATATGATCATTCCTTGAAGTGATTGACCAATTACTCATCAGAGCTTCAGGCCTCATAGGATTAAACTCATCACTGATGCTCATATGTAAGCATCCATGATGTCAACAAATGTATGCAAGCAGAAAATGTCAATTCTGAGATTGATAATTCTAATGCAATTACATATGTTAGTCTTGAAGATTTTACTAAAAAAACAAGATGTCGCAAAACCTTGTGAACGAATCACTAGTTAAGATGTGACATTGATTTTTTTGAATGCACATGCAATACCAACAAAGATCTTTTAACATAACTCATGGGAGTCAGGAACGCTATCTCGTTAAAGTATGCTTTCAAAATAAACCCTGCTTTAATTAGGTCTCTTGAGGGTTGAAATGTGGTCTGGTTCACGGTTTTCAGAAAAAGGATTTTTAGGCTCAAAATTTATTTGTATTCGCCCATTCTCCGAGATGTTCTTCAGCCCTACATTCAGCTAATTTGACCTAAATGTTCATCTCTCAAAGGATTTTGTGATGGTTGAGGAACCAATGAAACTGATGGTTTAAGAACCAATGAGGCTTTTCGGGGAATAACATTCACCCTTTAGTCTTTCGGGTTTGTAGCCACATAGACTTGTTCAGGATTTTTCTTTGTAATCCCTTCTTTTCGCTTTTCGCGCTTTTCATTATTTTGTTTTTCCCTAAATTTTTCCTGGACTGAAACTTCTGATATTTTTGATGTCCAGCGGGATGCCCTAGTTTTTGCCTAAGTCACTTATTTTTAATTTTTTTTGACTTAGCGGGCTTTTATTTTTCTTTTGATTTCTCTTTTTCTCTTTTTTTTTTAAACAAATCATGTGACATTGGCTTATCTGACTTGTTAAAAGGGTTATGACTGCCTCTTCCCTTTATGAATGAGGAATGACCATTATGGTTTCCTTAGATGCATACTCATTTTGGAAATTTGAACGCTTGGTCAAATTAACTGAAAACTACCCTGCCCCAGGTTAAATGTAAGGGTTTTTTCATTTAGAAAACAAACTCCTACTTCAAGGCTCAAAGGGGTTAACAAGGGATTATCTTCCTTATATCTCCGATGTTTGGGAATTTGAAACAATGCCTTACATCATCAGTAGGGTCTTATTCAAAAGCATACAACCAGAAATTCTGCGTTTTCACTTCATCATCCTCCCTCCAAGAGTTTAATCAAGAAGTTGGTATTGCAAATGCAGGAAAATAATTTATGAGTGAATGCGAATGGATTACTTCAAGACAAACATACTCATTGCATTATGATTAATATTCAAAATCAAGCAAGTTTCTACATGCATACAAAGCATTAACAAACATAAAAGATTACAAACAAAATTGCAGTAATAAACTAAAGATCTGAGGAGATTGTCTCAATCTGAGCTTGGAAGAACATCCTCAACTCTCTTGGGAGACACAAAAGTAAATGCACGACCGCCGAGGGTCACTCCATAAACATCGGCAATAGGAACCTCCTTGAGTTTTTATCTTCATCATCATAAAGGTGTTCCATCCACAAACGGGCTTCCTCCCTTGAAGGTCAACACCTCATCATCAATAACCTCTTGAACCTTTTCCTGGAAAACCTTGCACTCCTCAATCGGATGCCCCATTACTCCATCATCAAATTCACAACTGGTATTTGGATTGTACCAATGAGGACGAGATTTCATCACTCTGGTCTTTCAGGGTGTCATTACCGAGTTTCGGGCAAAATAAGGCCACAATTGGTCGTAGGTCATTGGGATTGGAGGTTTATGTTGATTCTGGCACTGAGGAGAATCTTGAATCACATAAACTTCAACATTTTCTTCACTAGCTTTGCCATTCAAACCATCTTGGATTCTTCCACTTTTGAATGCATTTTCGATGTTTACTCCTACTTCCATAATTTTGGAGAACTCTAGAGGCACAACGCCTACCATCCTGACATAATAAGAGTCTGACAGTGTTCTTAGAAACATTTTGGACAGTTCTTTCTCTAAGAGTGGTGGATGAAATTGGGCTGCCAATTCTTTCCACCGTTGTGCATACTCTCTAAAGGATTCGTTGTCCTTCTGACTCATACTCATCAATTAATCGCTCTGGAGCCATGTCCAAATTGTAACTGTACTGTTTCACAAAAGCGTCAGCTAGGTCTTCCCAAGACTGAATATGGTTCCTTTCTAGCTTCGTATACCACATCGAGGATCCCCCATATAAACGTTCTTGAAAGCAGTGAATCATTAACTTATCATTGTCGACATGAGCGGTCATCTTTCGGCAAAACATCATCAAATGGTGCCTTGGATAGCTAACACCCTTGTATATTTCAAAAACAGGAATTTTGAACTTCGGGGGAATAACCACGCCCAAAACCAGACATAAGTCAAGAGCCTTAAGACCAGATGCATTGCGTCCTTTCATCATCTTCAATTATTCTTTGAGATCACAAACTCCTTCCTCGATTTCCACAACTCTAGGATCATTCATCTTTGTCAAAGAGTGGATATTCTGAGGATTTGGCATATACCTCAAAAATCGGGAATCCATTTCATCAACTTGAACAGCCAGGTTATTTTGCACAGGTTGAGATTGAGTAGGCACATCCACTTGTGGAGCATTGTCATCCGGAGGAAAATCATACGTTGGATTAGTCATCACTATAAAGCCTGTCATGGAATCAACATTCTCTGTTCTCTCCATTGTCTTTCAATAACTACTTTGAATTCAGTACGAATGCCAGGAAACCAACTAATTCTTCTTCTTTCTCTAATTAGCCCGAGTATTATACCGGTGATACAGCTTGTCTAAACGAAGACCAAGAAAAGGAAGCAAAATAAGACACCTGGGAATGGCAAGAAACAATGCAGAATGACGCTTGATGTGCAAATGCAAATGCAAGTTTTCAAGGAACTATAAAGTAGTTTGCAAACATTAAGATAACACACTGGATATACCAAAAAATCTCATTTCATTAATATTGAAAGAATTACAGCTTTGAAGTACAGTTTCATCAATCTTACAACACAAGATAAAATGAAAGCTTGTTCTAAGAAATCGTGTCTGAAACGACCCAACTCTGAGATGATACTTCTTGCGAAGCCTCTTGATTTATCTTACATAGCTAATCTTCATGGTGTCTTTCTCTTTCACGAGTCGATCCACAATACCCCTCCAAGAACCGGAAGTAGGAAGATGAGCAGATGATGAAGTGCTAGAGGAAAATAAATCCTCTGGCTCTCTTGATCTCTTTATGACATGTCGCTCAAGAAACTCCATCAAGACTGGCACACGCATAAGATAGGCATAACTCCTCTAAGGTTGGAAATAGCTAATAATCTGGGAAAGTAAATCAACGATGCAACAAATCATAGAACTGGACCAAGGTATTAAGAATCCCCTTTTCAACATCAGTCCTCAGAATAAACAAGAGTTTCCCAAACAGCCTTTGAAATCCACAGGACTAGATACCAAAGATCCAAGCTTTCTCAACTCTTGTAAGTCAAGACTCGTGAAAGTGTACTTCTTGGTGTTACTTCTTTCAATATCCATGATTCTAAAAAATTTGCGATATTTGCAAAAAGGATCTCTAAGTTCCTTGAAAACTGAGGAAAAAATGCCCATGAATGCATGAATTCATGTATGCAGCAACCACAAACAAGATCACACAAAGCACACGAGTTCAAAGGTTCAAGTCACGAGCATGAAGCCTAGGGTAAGAACCAATCCCACAAAGGTGTGTACTAAGGTTTTGTCTTCATTGTACCTGCAGAAAACAGCGGTTCTAACACAGAGTGCCCAGGGTCCACAATCCACTATCAGACACACCAGTGCACCGATTACTCGGAGGTTGGTAGTTATCCTTAAGAGAATCTAACCTGAGTGTGGCATCGTGTAACAGCTAAATCGGATTTGCATCCTCATAGCTTCTGCGCCACGATCCTAAAAAGGCTATGATGGGTTAAGGGTTACTATGGTCCTCAGTGTTATAGGCTTCTATGGAAAAAGTAATGCCTTCAACAATCGCTCGATCGAAATCAGTAATTCCAAAGAGGCAACCACCGAGTGGATAGATTCTCAAGTTCTGTTTTTTCGGGATTCGACTCCCTCAAAGCTCCCTTGACTATACCATCCTCCTATCTCAAAGTACACTCTGGTCCGGGTATAGGACCTATCTCACACACACAGAGGAACTCCCAAACAGAACAAACAAGTAACAAGCAAATCAAACAAAAAGCAGTAAATAAATCAAAGTAGGCTAAACCCCTCAAGGGTTAGATCCCCAACAGAGTCGCCACTTTTCTGTAGCGGTACAAATTGTGAGTGTAAGCTATTGATTAACTCAACTCAAGGAAAACAGGGTCGCCACCTGGCTTTTATTTATTCCACAAAGGAAAAGGAAAAAAGAGCGAATAAATCCTAAGAAGTCTAAAAAAGCAAAAGCTAAAAAAAGACAAAGAGAAATGGGTAAGAGGGTTGGTTATGTAAAGGGAAGGTTTTACACACCCAATACATCTATAGTACTCTATAGGAGCCCTTTGAAATATCTATCGCTTTTGGTTTGAAAATGGTTTTCTTGAAAAGAGATTGGGAGGATGAGAAGAGAAATATTTTTTTTAGATTTTTGAGTTTGGAGAGACTTATCGCCTCATGCCTACGTACCCACGAAGTGCAATTTAGGATCAAAAGCTCGTAGTTCGTTGTACAAATAGCAAAAATTTATTGGTTATGATTCAGTTTATCTTGAAAAAAAGACAATCTGTCATTCTCAAGAGAGAATACTCAACTAATTACCCAAAGGTATGGGAAATAGGCATTTGAATCACATTAAGATGGAGGATTTGCTTGGATTAATATCAACAAGACTATCGCTTCAACATCGAAGTGGAAAATGACCATACTTTACACAAAATACCATGTTTAGGAGATTTACATCTCAACAAAGAAAATGACTCATGTCTAATTCCTTTTGAAAAGTTTAAAAGAAAAAGGTGCATAAAAGCACAAAAAATTTGAATGAGTTTTGTATTTTTTTGTCTTTTTGAAATGGTCAAAATATGATTAATATTGATTGACATTTAATAAAAAAAACAAAGTTAAAAAAAAACCACTTGAGAAAAGTCAAGGTTTTATTATGAAAGTGGTTTCGAGTTTTAAAACAAGAAGGTTTTGAAAAAGGGAGAAGGTTTTGAAATTTTAAGAAGGGGTGGAGAAGAAGTGAATATCCTATTGCATAAAAATAAAAGCTACAGCAAAAAAAGATCTAGCCTCATGGAGGCACTCTTCAAAGCATAATAAGAAAAGAATTCCATCCACTTGAGCCAATAAGCAAGCCAAATGAAGGCTAGAATACCAACTCCATAATGATCCAAAGCACAAGGGAGAGAATCCTAATTCTAAGTCCATAAGTCCATAATTAAGCCAATAAAATCCTCTGATGCAAGGGATAGTGACCATAGTCCAACATTAAGAGCACAAGTCTTTTAGTGGTTTAATCCTTTATTAATGTTTTTTGAGTCCTAATGGACAACAGAAAAAAATAAAATAAAAGCACAAGATAATATGGTCCAAATGGACAAGATAAAAAAAAGGCATAAGCATAAACATGATAATGAATGATATAAAGCATAAAAAAAATAAAGAGAGATAGGGAGCGAGAAGGAAACATAAAGGTAAGGTTAGAAGTTAGTAATTAGTAGCACAAGGCCCTAGTGCCATAAGCCTTCACCGATTATTCCGTTTCGCATCTTGAACTATAATGATTAAACAATGTACTTAGGTCAAGGTTAATGAAGACTTGTCAGAAGATTGATAGAATCATAGCCTCTATGCAACAAGCTTCAAAGATTTTGAACCTAATACAAAAGATTAACCATCCTTGGGCTTACACAACCAAAAGGTTTGGGCCACGAAAGATTAAGTTCCGATTCAGAGGGAGAGACAAATGTAGCGCTATATTAAGCAATCGCTAAATAACTTATGCAAAAGTCACCCTACTCGAGGCCGGTCAATAGTGATCTTTGTGCTAATGCATGCTAGATGAACGATATGTAAATCGTCATCCGAATGCAATACTGCACGAAAAGAAAATAGGTAGCGATCTAGTCTTGATCAAGAATTCAACAAAGAAATTCTAAGATCCATAAGATTTTCATCGACCAAAATAAAAAGAAATAGATGAAGAGAAATCCAAATTGAATTACACTTTTAAGATCGTTTTATCTTCAAGTTCAATCACCTTTAATTGACAGGTTTAAATGTGAAAACATATCACTAATTCAAAGCACCTCAAATGAATTCAACAATTCATTTAGAGATAGATTTGAACTAATGAATGTTAATCTACTTTAATCATATCCAAAGTTCATTGAAATTAAAGAGAAATTAGTCTCAATAATCTTCTCCGAGGCCACAATAAGAAAGAAATGGAAGAAAAAGGAAGAAAACACCAAAATAGCCCCAAAACAAGCCAAAAAAACACAATTCTGCCTCTGTGCAATCGATTGCACGAAAGGTGCAATCGATTGTACCTGTTCAAAATCAGCAAATCAGCACAAATTTTACACTGCGCAATCCATTGCGCAAAAGGTGCAATCGATTGCACCTGTTTAAAAAACAGAAAATTAGCATTTTAAGAGGCAAATCCTTGATCAATCATTTCATCAAACATCCATTGATCATGGATTCAATTGTGCACGAATTTTAAAGTAAAACAACAGTAAAAACCTGCAATCAAACACAATTATAAGATCCAAAGGATCAAGTAACACAAAGCAACCAAAGATTTACATGATGAATGATGGAGATGAAGTTTTAACAATGGTGTGAGATGAATTACCACTCCAAATCTGAAAATTCCTTCAAATTGCTTCGAGATCTACACTCCAAAGCCTTGATCTACTATAATTGATGAACAAAAACAAGAATGGGTGAAGGTTTAGCTCAAAGTTGAACAAGATTCAATGTGAATTCTTGTTAACTTTCAAAGGAAGAAATGTGAGCTTTGGTGAATTTTGTGGTTGGGGAGAGAATTTGCAAGAGGTTTTTTGGCTCTCAAAAGCTTGAATAAATGAATGAAATGAAGGCTCTATTTAAAGAGTTTAGGCTTGGGAAATTGGTGGTTTGGAAGATCAAAATTAGGCTTGGAATTTGATTTTGGAGGGAAATTAACAAAAGCGTGGTGATTAGTGAAGGTGTATGGTGGGAATTAATTGTGATGAGGTAGGGGAGTTATTTTTGGGTGATCTAGAATATTCTCATGTGATAAAATTGGTGCCAAATGCTTTAAAATTCGAAAATTGCTAAATTTGGTCAATTTTGCCCATGTACAATCGATTGCAGTGCTGATGCAATCCATTGCGCCTGTACAAAAATTCAAAATTTGACACGAAATGTGAGGGGGCAATCGATTGTTGTTTTAGTGCAATCGATTGCATCAGTGAAAAATGGCAAAAATTACTTTGTTTGATTGAATTGCTCCGGCTTTGGCTCGATTCTCTTGCTTGTCGAAGAAGGCATAGAAATAAACACACGAACCTTGGAATTTCTTGGATAATAATCAATTAAAACTTGAGTAATCCTTTATCGGATAAAATTTGACATGATTACGGATCAACTTCGACGTTGTACAGTTGAAATTCATTCGAGATGCGGGGCTGTTGTTTTGGTATTTTTAACCTGTTTTTCCCCTGAAAATGTTAGTGAAAGAAAACAAAATATTTTTGGATTTTGATTAAAGGTTATTAAACATAAACAAATTAAGTAATAAAACAACTAACAAACACACACATACTCAAAATACCTGCAAGGCATAATCCTATAAAAGAGGGAACCAATGTGTGATCTTGTTTGTATGCATGAATGCACATGACAAGCAGAGAATCTTAGGGCAAAAATTAGGGTATTACAAGAGGAAAGCCTTGTTAATGTGTTGTGTAAAGGCAGCCACATCGAAAAATTCCTCAGCATAGTAAGCTTTCCACCAGTCATCAAATTGTTGGGTGTAGAGAAAGCTTGGTTCGAAAGCAACAGGAAGAAGTTGTGTTCGACCAGCATACCGCGCAATTTGTTTGATAGTCACGGCTTTGGTATGAACTGCGTTGTAGAGGAGGAGGAGGTTTTTCTTGTCATAGAGGGGTTTGGGTAAGACCTGAACTAATCCAAATTATTGGGCAACAAGGTTTAGCTGGTAAGCAATCAAAGTCACCAGACTCTTCGAGAGGTTGAACCTGAGGGTTAAAACCCTAAGAGTAAGGAATGCTTCCTAGATTGCAGTAGATTCTGCTTCTTGAGCCTTCGACGACGCTGGGAATGACCTGGTGAACCACTCAGGACCACATTTCCTTGCAGCAAAGGGAGCCATATTGGGTGTGAAGTCATAACGTTTAGCAAACATCATGATAAAGTTAGTGAAGGTATATTGAACAAGCCGACCTTCATCAACAAGAGTCAGCTTCGCCAGGCGTGGACCTTTTACCCTCATATTCTTCACTTCGTCAGCGTTCTCGTCGATTTGATTCTTATGGGGAAGACAGGCTTCGAATGAAGCGTTCAACCCCAATTGTAGAAGCCAGAAGGGTCCAGAAAAGAGGAGATTTCCTTTATCACCCAGACACATGAGTTGGGTAACACCTTTACTCATAGACTCCTAGAGGCTAGCTAGAATTAGTTCGCTCAGACAAAGGTCATGGCCAGAATGGAGTTGGTTCGCCATTGTCAGGAATTTCCTAGCAACTTGTAGAGACTTCTAACAGAAGACACAACGAGACAAACATAGGGCTAAGAAAGGTATGTGTTCTACATCCGAAACTTCTTCTATGTCCTTATCGTGATAATGGTCAATGTGGGTCGAATATGCCGCCCTAGAGGTCGAAAAACTAATACTATCATCAGACATAAAATCAGGGTCATAGGTGTTCCCAGTGGGTTTAAGCCCTGTGATAATAGCTACGTCGAATAGAGTTGGTGTCATCATTCCACATGGAAGATGGAGAGTGTAGTGGGTGTTGTCCCAAAAGTACAAGGATGAAACAAGCATGTTCGAGCAATATTCAGGTCCTACCTTCGACAACATGATTAGATCATAAATACCCATGTATTTCCAGACCTCAGACTTTGTTTTCTCTAATTTATTCAACCATCCTAAATAGTCCGAGGGATCCTTAAAGGATGGCTAAAGTTGTTCATATACCTAAGATCAATGGCCTCTTGAGTCGGAGGGTTGTTCTGGTTAGCAGGATTAGGATCCTTGTTACTAGCCTTAGGTTTCTTAGCTTGACCTATGGGTTTGTATTTGTGATAAGTGGGGAAGAAATCCCTAAGCTTACTAAGATCAACATTAGGATCAGACAGAGGACCAAACAAAGCCAGAGGCTTACCTGCAATATTCAAAGGGATGAGTACCCGTGAAGCGTAGATTCTTCTTTTCTCTTCAGCAAGCGATTCAGGCAGGTACTGTTGATTTCCTACCATGGTCGGACCAGTGATTGAATCAAAGGGGAGAAGTTCAGAGATCTTTGTTGTACCCCAAATTTTACCCTCAGATATTCTGATCTTTTACATATCATCTTAGGTCAGCTTTTTTCGCATTTTTAGTTAAACACTTGTTAATCATGCATTTTAGCCTATCTTTTATTTTACTTTAATTTTTAGATCTTATTTATTTATTTATTAATTTAACTTAGTTTAATGTTAATTTTAGTTTAGCTTTAATTTCTAATCTAGCTGGGTGTTAATTTTAATTTTAATCTTAATCCCATTTCATTTAGTCCTTTTGTTTCTTTGGTTAAATTAATTTTCAACTAATTTCATTTAAATTTAAGTTTACTTATCTTATTTTAGATTAGGTTTAATTTTATAAAAATCACAAAAAAAACATAGTGAAAGGCTATGTATATACAATATATATTACAAAATACAAAAAGAAAATGAAGAGTACAGTTGCACGTGAAGACAATTTCATCATAACAAGTCAATATCCAACTTCACAATACCACACACATCCAAAGCACAAGACAACAAAACCTGCTAATCAGGTCCTTGCGCCAGAATTTCATCAACCAAGACTGTCCAAAATGACAAAAAAGACCCACACCTTTTGATCATAGAAACCAAATGCCAAAAAACTTGATCTGCTGCCAAAACACAGAGTTTGAACTAACATGGATTCTACTTCTCCTCCCTAAGCCAAACCGTACCACTATGCCAAATTCTTTGACCAAAAACTTGCGTCCAAGGCAAATGCTTCACAAAGCCAATGTTGACATGTCAATGTATATCTTGCAGCACCACGACAACATCACCCTGCGCCTCCCCTGCACGATTCAGGACCAAAACCTACAACTCAAAAATCCTTTGACCAGCTGCTATCAGCCACAAGCACCCAAAACAACCCTTCAATACATTCCAAAACCCTGTGTCACTGCACAGCAATCCTGCAATCTGTAAATTGAAAGAGACTGATCATTCAACTGGACCAAAGTTAAAACTTGATCAAGAAGGTTGGAAACGATTTAAAAAAGGAGAAAGGATGAGAACTGAAAAAAGGAATTTAAGCACCCACCACAAAAACAAACTGGGAAAAAACCAGAACCAACTCTCCTTCTACTGCCCTTCATCAACCACCAAATACTCCCCTGATTGAGTCCACCCTTCACCTGATATTAATCTTTCATCGACCACCCTCCTTTCCATTTCAAATTTCCATCGCCATCAACAACTGTACTGAGACCATCATCATCATCATCATCAAATCTCCACAAATGCCATTGCATCTTACTCTTTCTCGTTTCTGGGTTTCCACCGAATAACAACTAAAACATTGAAAGTTCACCACATAACCCGCAAAGCCACGACCGCGACCCATTACTCCACCGACGCCACATCATCAGCAAAACTTTGGAGCCAACATCTCAGCAGCTCTGATTCTCATTTCACAAGCAGTTCAACAACAACACACTGCGATTCACTAGTACAACAACAACTCACGCGAACCGCACGCCGCCACGGGAGATCGAAGCAGAGGAGGGAGTCGTATAGGAAAACGGAACGGGTAAAAACAGAGAGAGCACGAGGTGAAAGACGAGATTGGGTTGGTTTTGTTTTGAATGATTCATGGTCATTTTACTCAGTTTTCATTTGTGTTTCTTTTTTTCTTTGCTTCTGCGCCGTAACCAGTCTCTTGTAGTTTTAGGTTAACGTTTTAAAATGGAAACCGTGTATGGGTCAAGAGGAATCCAACCCACTTCAGTTTCAATCCGCCCCGACAGTGGCTTACGGGCCATCTCCATTTTGGTTGTCTCAAGCCCACTGAATGTGCTTTCTTAACACCTTAATTTGTTCCAATACACTCCCTACTCTTCATGGTTTAGTTAGATTTTGTTAGATTATAATTTATTTAGTTATTTTATTTTAATTAGAATTAGTTAACTATATTTTATTAGTTAATTAGTTTTTTAGCTTGATTTATTTAGTTAATTAGAAATTAGTTAATTAGGTTTTATTTTGATTAGTTTAGTTATTTAGAAATTAGTTTAGTTAACTTTTAAACTATTTTTAGTAAATCAATTTTTAGTTAGAGTTAGGATTAGTCAATTTGATTAATTAGAACTTAGTCTTTTAGTTTTAAACTTAATTAGTTTATGTTCTTAATTAGCCTTTTAAAATTTGGTTTATTTTTAGATTTTAGTTTAACTAGGTTTTATTTGATTCTTAATTAATCTTTATAATCTTTCTTTTCATTTTGGTTATTTCTTTATGTTCAATCTTTGAGTTTATTTCTTTTTGCACTTGACTATGATTAATACTTGACTCGTGATGCCTGTTCTTTATTGACTTATCCATTTACCTCATTCTAAAGGAAAGGATCCCCCGTTGACTGCCATGTCATAGCCCTGTCCATCATTCCCTTATCTCACGCCGCTGCGCGATCAAGACTTACCTTCCCTCTTAACCTAGCCTTAGGTTTGGAGTCGCCGCACTCCACGTAGGTGTCTTGATGTCAAACCTTACTTTCCTGTGTACATTTCTTCCCCGTTTTACCTAGCCTTAGGTTTGGAGTCGCCGTACTCCACGTAGGTGTCTTGCTGTCAGACCCTACTTTCCCTTGGAACCTTGACCACTATCAAGAGTTCTTCACCCCCGTAGTGAGAGGAACTATGGACGCTCTGATTTCTTAAGTTCACCTTGAGAATACGTAGGCATAGGATTGCGAGATACTAGCGAGCTACCTTTTCTTTTTTCCACCTTTTTCTACCTTTTTATTTCCTTATGTGTTCTACATCCGAAACTTCTTCTATGTCCTTATCGTGATAATGGTCAATATGGGTCGAATATGCCGCCCTAGAGGTCGAAAAACTAATACTATCATCAGACATAAAATCAGGGTCATAGGTGTTCCCAGTGGGTTTAAGCCCTGTGATAACGGCTACGTCGAATAGAGTTGGTGTCATCATTCCACATGGAAGATGGAGAGTGTAGTGGGTGTTGTCCCAAAAGTACAAGGATGAAACAAGCATGTTCGAGCAATATTCAGGTCCTACCTTCGACAACATGATTAGATCATAAATACCCATGTCTTTCCAGAACTCAGACTTTGTTTTCTCTAATTTATTCAACCATCCTAAATAGTCTGAGGGATCCTTAAAGGATGGACTAGCTCTAAATACCCTAAAGTTGTTCATATACCTAAGATCAATGGCCTCTTGAGTCGGAGGGTTGTTCTGGTTTGCAGGATTAGGATCCTTGTTACTAGCCTTAGGTTTCTTAGCTTGACCTATGGGTTTGTATTTGTGGTAAGTGGGGAAGAAATCCCTAAGCTTACTAAGATCAACATTAGGATCAGACAGATGACCAAACAAAGCCAGAGGCTTACCTGCAACAGTCAAAGGGATGAGTACCCGTGAAGCGTAGATTCTTCTTTTCTCTTCAGCAAGCGGTTCAGGCAGGTACTGTTGATTTCCTACCATGGTCGGACCAGTGATTGAATCAAAGGGGGGAAGTTGAGAATCTTTGTTGTACCCCAAATTTTACCCTCAGATATTCTGATCTTTTACATATCATTTTAGGTCAGCTTTTTTCGCATTTTTAGTTAAACACTTGTTAATCATGCATTTTAGCCTATCTTTTATTTTACTTTAATTTTTAGATCTTATTTATTTATTTATTAATTTAACTTAGTTTAATGTTAATTTTAGTTTAGCTTTAATTTCTAATCTAGCTGGGTGTTAATTTTAATTTTAATCTTAATCCCATTTCATTTAGTCCTTTTGTTTCTTTGGTTAAATTAATTTTTAACTAATTTCATTTAAATTTAAGTTTACTTATCTTATTTTAGATTAGGTTTAATTTTATAAAAATCACAAACAAAAACTAGTGAAAGGCCATGTATATACAATATATATTACAAAATACTAAAAGAAAATGAAGAGTACAGTTACACGTGAGACAATTTCATCATAACAAGTCAATATCCAACTTCACAATACCACACACATCCAAAGCACAAGACAACAAAACCTGCTAATCAGGTCCTTGCGCCAGAATTTCATCAACCAAGACTGTCCAAAATGACAAAAAAGACCTACACCTTTTGATCATAGAAACCAAATGCCAAAAAACTTGATCTGCTGCCAAAACACAGAGTTTGCACTAACATGGATTCTACTTCTCCTCCCTAAGCCAAACCGTACCACTATGAAAAATTCTTTGACCAAAAACTTGCGTCCAAGGCAAATGCTTCATAAAGCCAATGTTGACATGTCAATGTAGATCCTGCAGCACCACGACAACATCACCCTGCGCCTCCCCTGCAGGATTCAGGACCAAAAGCTACAACTCAAAAATCCTTTAACCAACTGCTATTAGCCACAAGCACCCAAAACAACCCTTCAATACATTCCAAAACCCTATGTCACTGCACAACAGTCCTGCAATCTGTAAATTGAAAGAGACAGATCATTCAACTGGACCAAAGTTAAAACTTGATCAAGAAGGTTGGAAACGATTTAAAAAAGGAGAAAGGATGAGAACTGAAAAAAGGAATTTAAGCACCCACCACAAAAAAAAACTGGGAAAAAACCAGAACCAACTCTCCTTCTACTGCCCTTCATCAACCACTAAATACTCCCCTGATTGAGTCCACCCTTCACCTGATATTAATCCTTCATCGACCACCCTCCTTTCCATTTCAAATTTCCATCGCCATCAACAACTGTACTGAGACCATCATCATCATCATCATCAAATCTCCACAAATGCCATTGCATCTCACACTTTCTCGTTTCTAGGTTTCCACCGAATAACAACTAAAACATTGAAAGTTCACCACACAACCCGCAAAGCCACGACCGCGACCCATTACTCCACCGACGTTGCATCATCAGGAAAACATTGGAGCCAACATCTCAGCAGCTCTGGTTCTCATTTCACAAGCAGTTCAACAACAACACACTGCGATTCACTACTACAACAACAACTCACGCGAACCGCACGCCGCCACGGGAGATCGAAGCAGAGGAGGGAGTCGTATAGGAAAACGGAATGGGTAAAAACAGAGAGAGCACGAGGTGAAAGACGAGATTGGGTTGGTTTTGTTTTGAATGATTCATGGTCATTTTACTCAGTTTTCATTTGTGTTTCTTTTTTTCTTTGCTTCTGCGCCGTAACCATTCTATTGTAGTTTTAGGTTAACGTTTTAAAATGGAAACCAGGTATGGGTCAAGAGGAATCCAACCCACTTCAGTTTCAATCCGCCCCAACAGTGGCTTACGGGCCATCTCCATTTTGGTTGTCTCAAGCCCACTGAATGTGCTTTCTTAACACCTTAATTTGTTCCAATACACTCCCTACTCTTCATGGTTTAGTTAGATTTTGTTAGATTATAATTTATTTAGTTATTTTATTTTAATTAGAATTAGTTAACTAGATTTTATTAGTTAATTAGTTTTTTTAGCTTGATTTATTTAGTTAATTAGAAATTAGTTAATTAGGTTTTATTTTGATTAGTTTAGTTATTTAGAAATTAGTTTAGTTAACTTTTAAACTATTTTTAGTAAATCAATTTTTAGTTAGAGTTAGGATTAGTCAATTTGATTAATTAGAACTTAGTCTTTTAGTTTTAAACTTAATTAGTTTATGTTCTTAATTAGCTTTTTAAAATTTGGTTTATTTTTAGATTTTAGTTTAACTAGGTTTTATTTGATTCTTAATTAATCTTGATAATCTTTCTTTTCATTTTGGTTATTTCTTTATGTTCAATCTTTTAGTTTATTTCTTTTTGCTCTTGACTATGATTAATACTTGACTCGTGATGCCTGTTCTTTTATGACTTATTCGTTTACCTCATTCCAAAGGAAAGGATCCCCCGTTGACTGCCATGTCATAGCCCTGTCCATCATTCCCTTATCTCACGCCGCCGTGCGATCAAGATTTACCTTCCCTTTTAACCTAGCCTTAGGTTTGGAGTCGCCGCACTCCACGTAGGTGTCTTGCTATCAAACCCTACTTTCCTGTGTACATTTCTTCCCCGTTTTACCTAGCCTTAGGTTTGGAGTCGCGTACTCCACGTAGGTGTCTTGCTGTCAGACCCTACTTTCCCTTGGAACCTTGACCACTATCAAGATTTCTTCACCCCCGTAGTGAGAGGAACTATGGACGCTCTGATTTCTCAAGTTCACCTTGAGAATACGTAGGCATAGGATTGCGAGATTCTAGCGAGCTACCTTTTCTTTTTTCCACCTTTTTCTACCTTTTTATTTTTCCACCTTTTCTTTTTCCACCTTTGTTTCCTTAACATCCAATGCCTTCTTGGATTTCACTTTTCTATTTCTCACACTTTTACCCCGTAGTGAGGGGAACTACGAATGCTCTGATTCCATTCCCGTCAAGATACGTAGGCACGAGATGCGATGTCTTGGCGAGCATACTTAGTGTATATACCCCTAGATCTTTACCTTTGCACTTTTCCCTTAGCAAGAAACATTAGCATAACACAAATACTAACAAGAGGTTCATGTAGAGTACTACAGATACTTAGGGTGCTAATATCTTCCCTTTGTATAACCAACCCCCGAACCTAGATTCTCTTATTAGGGTTTTCGTTCTTTACCCTTTCCTTTGGATAAATCAAAGCTCGGTGGTGAATTTCAAATATTTGTGATTCAAGTTAACTAATAGCTTGATTTCTGATTCTCACCGCAACAGAAAATGGCGACTTCACTGGGGAGCTCTTGCAGGTTTGCTATACTCCTTAGTAGTTTTGTTGGCGTCCTTGGTTGTTCTTGTGGATGAAGTCATTGTTGGAATGTGAAGATTGTTGAAATGAGGGAGACTGAGTTCTTTGAAATGTGAAAAATTTCTGGAGATTTGAGAGTGTAGGGAGCATAAAAAGTGAAAAAGTTGATGAAATGGGTATTTATAAGGTTGAGAGTGGAAACAGTTTCAGAAATCACCTTAATGGTTAAAATTAAAGTGGGACGCGTGTCCTCCCTGTAGCACACCGAAATCTGCCCTTTTGTCTCTAACTGTAACTGGCTTATGTTTCTTTTCATTTTGCATTAGCATTTGTGCATGGCAATGGTTCTAAGACATGAGATCAAGGTGCTTTGGTTTTTCCTCAAGAGGGGGAGTTGATTTTCCAGGCAATAAGCAAGAAGATAGTCTCAACATCATGTTATTTCCAAGCTACAAAGGTTCTCATACTCTTCAAAGTATCTCAACAAGTTCATTCAATCATTTGGTGATTAGGGTTTCATTGGTTTTAAGAGATTCATCTGACTAAAGCTCCTAGTGGCTCTGAGTTACAGTTTTGTACAAAGGGAACCTGTGGATATCTTCTTGAGCAAAACAATTTTCTATGGCTCTATATCCGTCTCAAGTGGTTCATACATGTCTCATGGTTCATCACAAGTCGTTTTAGAAATTTCTGAAGTGAATAGAGGAGACATCTGATTCATCTGGTCAAAAAGTCAACTGATGCCTTACAAAAGTTAACTCTTGAGTTCTTGGGTCTTATTTGGGCATTTCAACTCATCATCCATGTTATTACGAGTTTTGATCAAGAAGAATTAAGAGAAATCATAAAATCAGGAGAAGTTGCTAAATCGGGTTTTTTTTTTGGATTTTTCTAAGTAAAGAAATTCAGCTTGGCGGACATGTTTTCAACGGAAATTTTCTTGATTATCCAATCTCCTTTTCACTTTTTCCCCCTCATGAAAATGTTCCTCATTCTTCAAGCTTTCTTTCGATGCCAAGAACGCACCATTTGGACTCCTGGAACTAAAGTTATGATGTTTCAAAGGCGAGAAAATGAAGTTTGTGCTGATGTAACGGGTTACATCAACGATGTAATCGGTTATATCACTGTTACTCAGCAAAAATGTCACTTTTGGGCTAATGTAACCGATTACCTCAACCATGTAACCGTTTACATCACTGTTTTGACAGAAAATGCATTTTCAACAGCTTCTCCCTCATTTTTTGATCCCTTGGGTTCACATGTGCAAGAAGGATCTAGAATGCTTCAAACTTGGTTCATTCTTCAAATTAATTTCATTTCCCTCCAAAATTTCAAACATTTCCATTCCTAATTCCACTCCTAATTTCCATTCCAAACACTAACCCACACTCCAAACCACATTTGGGTTCCTAACCTAGGGGTTATTAAAATCAAATTGCTCCAAACCTCACTCATCCACTCTCATTTTCACCCTCACTTTTTTCTGATTTTTTTACACATCTTCTCCCAATTCTCTCAACTTTTTCTCTCATTCCCAAACTCACACTAGAGCTCTATAACAAAAAGCTTCACAAATTGCACATTGCAATTTGTGAATTCTTGAGCTAAAACTCCATTGCATCATCATCCTTGGTCCAATTCTGATTTTACAACTCATTTGGATCTTGAACAAGCTTTTGGAATCACTTTTTGAAGAGTTTTTGCTTATTTGTTGATTATTGCTTGGATCTTTAATTTCTCTTGCAAGAGCTTCATAGATCCTTGGTTTTCTTGCTTGGATCTGTCAATTGCAGCTTAACAACACTCACCAAAGCAATTCTCCGCTTTGTAGGTTGGTAATTTATAGATCTAGCTCTCTTTTTGCTTAACCTTGCATGTCACAATGTAGATCCTTGAATTATTGATGCAAATTGGTTCATTACTTGATTTGATTCTGGATCTTGTCGTTTAATTGATGTAAGTGGTGTTTGATTGTTGCTATTTGATGTAATTTTCGTGATCAATTGCATGATTCAGCATGTGGAAATCAAATGTTAAGTTGTGGAAAAGTGATTATGCACAAGTGTTGTTTTTGCTGTTTTTCAGTGATGTAACGGGTTACATCAACCATGTAACCAGTTACATCATCCTGTCTGCACCATATTTGTGCTGTTATTGTTGATGTAACCGGTTACCTCAACCATGTAACCGGTTACATCACTGCTGGTATGGGAAATTCTTGTTTTCAAGGACTGTTTTGGCATGTTTTGATCCTCTAAGTTTCATGACTTTGTGTGATGTATATTTAAGGAATTTTCTTGAGATATTTCGCCCTATTTGACAGCATGCTTGCATTTCTTTGACACGCGGGGCATTAATTTTCATGATGCATGTTCATGACTAATTATGTTGCATTATTGAGGCATTCTTCATGTGGCTTGTTTATTCATACTTGCTTGCTTGCTCTCAGTGCTTATTTTACTTGATTCATGATACATGCTCATGTTTGCTTTCCATTCCATAAAATGTGTGTTCGTTTGAGATGATCAATTGTTGATGAATGAAAATTCTTGAAGCATGCTCTCTTGTTGCATTGTGAATACATGTGCACACTAAGTGTTTGATTTTTTGACAATTCACTACTACGAAAAACCCATTTAGCAACGGTTGGGAATGACATATAATGACGCGGGCGAAGGCGTTGTTATGTAGATTGTTGTTGTAAGTTCGCCGTTTCTACAACGGTCTGGAAATTGTTGTTGTATTCTGGAAGCGCGCGATATATTGCAACGGTTAGGTATTTCAACCGTTGTAATATATATTAACTATCACAACGGTTATCAGTATGAACCGTTGTCAGATATGTTAACTATCACAACGGTTATTTGTCTCAACCGTTGTGGCATGTATCCTTAGTTTATTAAATACAAATGTATATTGCTTGTTTTACCATCCACCTTATTAAAGAAATACAACCATTAAAATTCGTAAAGAACTATATAATCTGAAAATTAAACTGTTCTTGAAAACCAACTTAAACACACCACTGTTTTCCGAATTGCATCCATTTCATTCCGCACATTTTATGTTCCTTAACATAAAATTTATGGTTCGATGGTCGGTTTCCTTCAATCCATCGATATCTTTTGTTATAGTTTACCTCATCATCGCCAAAAATCGCCACGATTTTATCATCATAACAATAATCATGATCTTAACAACCACGGCGATTAGTGACGATGATGAGGTAAATTATAATAAAAGATATCGATGGATTGAAGGAAACCGACCATCGAACCATAAATTTTATGTTAAGGAACATAAAATGTGCGGAATGAAATGGATGTCATTCGGAAAACATTGACATGATAAAGGTTGGTTTTCAAATACATCCTAATTTTCAGATTATAATGTTCTATAGCAATTTAACTGATTGCATTTTCAATAAAAGGATAGTGAAACAAACTATATACATAGTATATAATAAACTAAATTTCATATACAATATCAGAATGAATTCATATATATGTACCTTATCAGAATGAATTCATATATAGGTACCACCATCATCATCACAATGTGAAACAAATCCTAAGAAGTGGGAAGCAATGATGAAAATTAGTTAGTATTAAATTTAACTATATACAATATACATAGTATATATATATAATAAACTAATGTTCTATATCAATTTAACTGATTGCATTTTCAATAAAAGGATAGTAAAACAAACAATGTACATAGTATATAATAAACTAAATTTCATATACAATATAAGAATGAATTCATATATATGTACCTTATCAGAATGAATTCATATATATAAGTACCACCATCATCATCACCGTGTGAAACAAACCCTGAGAAGTGAGAAGCAATGAAGAAAATTAGTTAGTATTCAAAACAAAACAACCAAAAGTTGAAACAAAACCCTAAGAAGTGGGACTGTACCGTTACAATGAAGTTCACCTTGCTTGTGAAGCATTGAAGTTGAATCTGCACAAAATGAGAACAATCAACAAAAACAACATGAAGCAAACGAGATAATGGGAACTATTTAACAAAAAGATTGAAGTAGAAGACTACCTTATTTTCCATAAACAATATGTACATTACGCTTGCTACCGCCAGCATCATCACCATGTTCATCTAGTTTTAGATTCTGCAGGAAGAACTACAAGGAGGAAGAAGCTTAAATCAAAAGCTTCATACTTCTTGTATTTCTTCTCGCAGATTCTAAAAAAAGATGAAATTTGGGTGCTAGGGTTTCGCTGTGAAGGAAACGGCGCGACTGTCAAAAAGGGAAAGTTAATTCCCTTATATAGGTAAATTTTTCACAATGGTTTTCTAAAATAACCGTTATGATAGATTATATATTAATTTAATAATATCACAACGATTAGTTATAATAACCGTAGCGATACCCCTTATACGTGGTACAAGGTTCGACACCAGGCAACAACATTTTCCTAAAATTACGCCTGGATTATAAGTGATATCGCTACGGTCATTACTTATAACCGTCGTGATATTATTAACTGTTGCACTTCCCAACATATGAACGATTTACAAGAAAATATAGTTCCAGAATATGAACGGTTTACAAGTTATCATCATTACAAGCATTAAACTATCAGTCTTTTCATCTTCAACCTCATCTATAAATAGACAATTTTACATATCTAAATAATATATTCTTCGTAACAATGAGTTCAACAAATGAGAATCCTAGAAACCTCAATGAGGAACGTCAGGCGCCAATCCAGGAGGTCGTCCAACTAGCAACTGCCAACTTCAGGGATGCCTTAAGGGTAAGGAAGGATAAGAAGATGAAGAAGAAGAAGCCGAAGAAGAAGAAGATAAAGAAGAAAAGGAGGCCTGTATATTATGATTCCGATGAGGGGAGTGAGGAGAGATGTCTAGATTATGAAGATGCATTTTATGCTATGGGCTCTGACAATGATCTTGATATGTAATATGTTTATCAATGTACTCTCAATGGAATATTAAAATAAAATTATGTCTATATATGTTCATCTCTTACAGTTTTATTTTTAAAGTTATATATATATATATACTCTATTGCACTTAAAAATACTAAAGAATACATTGTTGTGAATCGAAGCGTGATACATGTAGTACAACGGTCTTCTAATACAAGAGTGTTAAAATGTAAACATATGGAAAAAAAATATAGAGCTGGGAATCGAAGCTTGTTACGCAGCTTGTATTACAACGGTTATGTAATACAACCGTCGTTAAATATGGCGTTATAAATTTTTAATCCTGTTACAACGGTGGGATACGAAACCGTGGTAAAGCTGGCGTCGTTAAATGGGGTTTTCTTAGTAGTGATTGCTTGTTGGTGTTGCATATTCAAGATGTTTGATGTTGATACTTGTTTGTATACATTGTTGTTTGTTATATGCATGTTCATGCTCATGTTTAATTCCTTCATTGTTGAATGCATTGCATGCTGCCTTAGTGTATACACTGTTGTTGTGTTGAACATAAGCTGTTAAATGCTGTTTTGGTAATTTGCTACTTTTTACACTTGTTTCTGTCTGAAAACATGTGCTGTTAAAAGATGTCTTGCTTGTATGCTGGGTTTTTACTGCTGTATTGGTGCTGGAGCGCTGTTGTAGCTGCTATTTTTGGTTTATTTTCTTGGTTTTGGTTTGCTTTTGCATGTTCCCTTAGGATTCCCTAGTCCAACTTAATTTTTGATTAAGCTTGGAGTAGGATAGACATTAGGAGCTAATCCATGCATGATAACAATTAGGATAGGCCCTTTTAAACCTCAACCTTAGGTCCACCTCTTTGCATGCTAACATTAGGTAGAATTCCCTTTCTATCTCAACTTTAGGACCATTGTGCATGACAACATTATGATCTAGTCCCCCCTAGTTGTTGTTTTTTCAACCTTTGAGTCTTTTCTCTCCTCATCTCAAAACAAGTTCAAAACACTTAATAAATACAACGAGTATTGTGCGCCATGAGCCTTAAGCACATAGGAAATTAAGAATGAGGGGTCTCCCTTCACTTTTCTAGAGTGTTTAGCATACGTCCCATTGGGGGTGACCATGCTACGCATTCGCTCCTATGTTATAGACTTTAGTGCAATACAAGTTTCAAACTAACTTCAATCCACTTTTGTCTAAAAAACACAAACCAAGTTCAAATCATTTTTATCCTTCGGGATTGTTGGGTTTCAAATCATTTTCATAAAGGAGCACGTTATTTTCCAATCTGTCGCAAACAGGCATCGACCCTAACTTCCGGACGCGAACCTAACATCGTTCATAAAAAACACTTATCGACCCGTTGGTCGAACTACGACTGCTCTGATTTCCTCTCTCTCGTTCGATTGATGATGTGTAGGCACAAGACGACGATGTCTTGGCGAGCAACCTTCCCCCCATTAGTGCGTAGTCCTTAGAACTACGTCGACTCTGATTCTTTGTTCGTCCACGAAGATACGTAGGCATAAGATTGCGATAATCTTCGCGAGTCTGTTTTTGTCTTTCCCTCCCTATTTCCGTTTAGCAGTAGGCTTTATCCCATCGAGTACAATGGGATGTAACTGACTCTCGAACCCAGATTATGGTTGCGATGACCATGTCTTTCCCTTCCTTCACGTTTTCTTCGATCATTTCCTTTCCCTTCGTCGAGATAAATTACGTTCGGTGGTGATTCTTCTGTTTTGTTTCTGCCGGTTATTTTTTGCAGTAGTGACATTCCCCACAATCTTTGATGGAACGGTGGCAATTAATGCCTACCCCCATGGTTTTCTAGACTCTAGGAAACATGATGATGATGGAGATTATTGCGTGGTTTGAGGAGACGTGTCAAAGATGGTAATGATGGCTATGACATCATAGGTCTGCTAAAGGGCAGGTGGACAGTTTTGTAACGTTGGAACCATAAGTAGCATCGAAACCATGCAAGGACTAAATGATGCGTCGAACGAAATTATCAAAAAATGTATTTTTCTTCAATGATGTCGAAAATGACATTTTTGGGGGGCAATTTGTTGGCTCCTAATTTCGACGCCTAATATTGGATTAAGAGAATTAATCAAGGAAATAAGATTTCAGAGGAAAACTTGGAAGACTTCGACTGGAATTGCGTTCCTAGGAATTCTAGTCCAAAGTATCCTTGTGCAAGAAAGAAGTATTTTGTGGAGTTAGAAATATTTTCTAACAATTTGGAAATATTATTCGACGGAAACAATAATGATGATGTTCGATTCAAGATTTGAATTCAAATAAGGGAGGGAACTTTGTTCTTATCCAATTGCTGGCAGAAGACACGTGGAGCATGTTTAGAAGACGAAGACTTGTAGAATGCCATTTGTCTTGCTCTAGTTAGTAGGCCGTTAGTGGTAGTTATTTTCGACTATTATAAATAGCAAGTCTTAGTGATAGGATTTGTGTGTGTTCAAGTTTGTTCAAATTCCTCAATTACTCAAAGTACCCGCGTGTAGAGAAACGAGTGTGTGAGAAATGTATGTTTGATGTAACACCATCTTTTTCATTCAATGCAATTCAGTTAATTCTTGCCCAGAAGTTTCTCTTTTGCTCTTGAAAGTTATTTTCCAACGCACTTTCGATCATTTTCCTGCATTACATTTTCTTTAATATTGTCGAAGTAAACTTTATTTAAACCATGAATACTGTTGAAGTGTTCATCTTTTTCCAAATATCATTTTAAATTATTTAGCACATGTCCTAGGATTTTGTATAGTCGATCCTGCAAGTTACCCAATTTCTTATTTGGTAGACCAGCGGTTGTTTACCAATTTTCACGGTAAACACCAGGAGGGATAAGTTACATTCTCCAGAATATGCCATTTCTATGATGGCCATGCTGCAGCAGATGGATGAGAGTAATTTAGAGTTAGTAAACACTCTCACACAACAAATATGAACTATTTTTAACCTGCTGATTGCAAATACAAATTAGAAGTATGAAGTATTGGTAAGCCAAGTTATGCGTATCGCTGATTTCTTCGGCACACCCCCAGTTCAAGTTTGACCTACCCTAGAACTATCTAATGCTAGAGTGGTCGAAACTCCTGAAAATGGGACAACCCAGGCCACTGTAGACCAAAACCAAGGGTTACATCAAGAACCTCTACTGAACAGGGAAGAGGTAGAACAAATAGAACAAACCAACCATAGGCCTCTGGTGGCTCAGAGGATCTAGAATGCTGACCAAGTGCTTAGGTATGTCCATCAAAACAATTTTGCATAGCAGAATAATAAAACAAACTTGGTCAAACAAATTTTTTCCTAGAATGGCCTTAATGCGGGACTCCATCGACCAAATATTATATCTCTTTTGTCAGAGTGTGCCCGAAAAACGGAGTTACCCAAGGGGTGGAAAGTCCCAAAGTTTACCATGTTCGCTGGAGACACCAACGAGTCGACAGTAGAAAATGTCGCCCGATATCAAACTGAGGCCGGAGACATAGTAAATAACGAGAATTTGAAGGTGAAATATTTTCTGAATTCTCTGACCAAGAATGCCTTCACTTGGTTCATAACTCCCCCCGCACTCGGTCCGATCTTGGAGTCAGTTAGAAAGGCTATTCCATGAGCAATTTTATATGGGACAATCGAAAATCAGTTTAAAAAAGGTGGTGATTGTTAGGCGAAAAGTCCATAAATCAATAGATGACTATTTGAATAGGTTCAGACTTCTCAAGGCAAGGTGTTTCACCTAGGTGCCTGAGCATGAGTTGGTCGAAATGGCCGCTGGTGGCCTAGACTACTCGATCAGGAGGAAGTTAGATGCTTAATACCTTAGGGACATGGTGCAACTGGCAGATTGGGTTCTCCAAGTCGAACTCCTAAAAGATGAAAAGGTCGGGACAAATAAATATCACAAAAAGGAAAATGTTTCTTACATATAGGCAGATGACCATGTCTCTGACGTAGGCGACGAGGGTTCTGAGGAAGGGGAGATCAATGTTTTATTTCGTATACCGAATTAAATACTCTGTTTGGAGTAAATTGCAGTTTAATTTACTTTCTCTTTTAATTATTTATTATTACCATTGTTATTGTTTGAAGCTTTTACATGCAATTTTACTAAATAATCTTTAATCTTGCTTAGTTGCTATTTTAACCGTCAAATTTATATGCTATTAATCTTGTCTTACCATTTTAATTACCAATTTATATTCCATTTCTATTACTACTTTCAAAAACATGTCTAATTTGTTTACTGTTATTGATATTCTATTTATGTTTGTTCACATATCCAATATGCTAGCTTAAATTAAAAGAACCCAAAATGTGTGGACCGTCGTTCCGACGGGACTCGGTAAAATAAAACAACACTGATTTTCAATATTAGAATAATTTTCTGCTTCTAAATTTTGCTTCAAAAGATCAAAAGCTTTGCGCAACGGCGTAAGCACTTAGATACGGTTAATAGCGCGACTGTGTAAAACCGGTATCCGATCATAAAATTTAGATTTTTTATTTCTAAAAACATTGACAACGCTTTATTAATTAATAAGGACTTATTGATTTTAAATTTTTTTTTCTGAAATTGTAACGTGTAGGCGCGACAATAGAGAACTACGATTATGGAATCCGGCATCGGCTACGCGAAAGTGAGTAGTGTCTTAAAATTAGTAACTCCTACGAAAATTAAAACAAACTAAAGCTCTAAATTTTACCTAAGTTCTAAAGGTACCTGAGAATTACATTTCGGTCTCGTTTTATTCAATTCTTAATATAGTTATTTTTAATTGCGTTCTAAAACAAACATCTACCGATAGCTTTAGATTTACAAAGCGACAATAAGTTACAGTAGGTTGACATTGGTCTCTGTGAGTTTGACATTTTTATACTATAATTGGCATTTCCGTGCACTTGCAGAACACATCATCTCTTTATACGTGTTCCTTTCTGCTCCAGTTTCATCTGCCGCAACCACTGCATAATCGTCATTGACGAGATCAAGAACATCTTGAGCGCCAAACAACACACACATCTGAATCATCCATCAATTCCAATTCTTTCCATCAAAGACTGGAAGCTTTGTATTCAAGGTACCGTTTCCACCGTTCATCTTCAATCTTGTACAAGAATTCACTTAGATCTCACCAAACACTCGTGTTTCCCAATCCCTTATGATCAAGAAATGTGTTTCTGTTATGATTTCAAACTTCAATTCACTATGAATTTCATCATCGAAATCAATCACACACGCCTCACGTTCACTAATGTTTCTCTTGGTGTTTCCCGTGGATCCGAACCGGAGCTCTAGATACCAATTGTTAGTGAACAAGAAGGAAGAATATGATGATGATGAGGGAGAGAGAGAGAAAATCTGGTTGCTGCATTGCTAATGAAATCAGCTACAAAGTTGTTTAAATACACAAATAAAATGCCACGTAGATTAAGTTAAGAGATAAAACTATGTTATACTAACCTGGAATGTATTATATCTAACATACCTAAGCTTAAACATTAAATCTCAATGAGAACAAAACCTAATCAGATGCCCAAATTATATAAAGAAATTAAAAGAGAAATGAAGAAAGAAAGTGTACATTGAAATTTATATTGGTTCAGCACGTTGTACTCTTTTTCAATGAAAATCTATTAGATATTATTGGGTATTCCACTAATAAAAAATTTACATTGTGTTCTTTAGTACACATGATCATCACAGATACTAAAAACTTAGATCTATCAGCTAAGCTACACATATATTATTCTTGATTTTTCTTACAACTCACTAGACTACAAAGCCTCTAAGATCTACGATCATGAATCAATCCACATTTTAAGAAGCAAAGCATCCCAAAATTCCATCTAAAATGATCTTCACTTAATCCTACTAAAATTCCCTAATCTGAGGTATTAACTTGTTGAAGGAGTTACAACTTTACAACCTCTTAAAAAAAAATATTTTTATTCAACGGATGTCAAATTCCACAACCCTAATTCTTCTCTAAAAGAAAATTAATCTTCACGAAGATTAGAATGCCTAATAAATAAATGGAACCTAAATCAGATCCTTTTACAACTTTTGTTTGTTTTGAAACCATATAATAGTAGAAAAATGAATAATACCCACAATTGTCCATGAAGTAGAAATCATGTGAGGTGAAACAATTAAATAAAGATGAAAAGCTTACCAAATGAAGCAAAATGGTTTCATAATGCAGTGTTCACTGAACTTCAGTAAAACGTAAATTGCTTTTGTCGTTGACAATGAACAAAAAACTATGTATATTTTTTTTTTCTACATTGGGAGAGAATAAGAGAGAAAGATAATTGCTTTCATCCATGACTTTTTATTAAACAAAAAGAACTCCTAAAGAGAAAAGGCTAAATAGTAAAAAACAAAAAGAACTCGATAACCAAAAGTATACAATTAATTAAAAAAAAAATTAAAAACATAAATAAATTAAATATAGACCCTAAATCTAACATCCCTCAATATTGGTGATCTTTTTGATAACAAGTGAAATTAATAATTCTTTAAAATAAATATTGACTATTGCTGATTCAATTTCTGGATCCTCCATAAATGAGGATAATATTAAAAAAAAAAATTCTTATAATATAACATTTTAATATACCAAAATACCCCCGTTTTCCCCTCATTTTCTTCAACAACTATATAGAAAATGATGAGAAAAACAAGGTTATATTATAAAGCTTCAATCAAAATAGCACAAGGAGAAAAACAAAGGTCAAAGACAAAATATATCCAAATGAAAAAAGAAATACAAAAAATTTGATAAGAATTTACTTATGAATTAATTGTGAAGAGGATCTGGGCAATTTGGTAGTCTTCTTTTGATATCTTCAAACTCCATTTTGGTTTTGTTCTTGTAAAATAAGTGCTTTCCTTGAAGTACTTATTGAACAGATCCTTGTTGTTGATCTTGTTATGCATAATAACTCCTCTGTTGAATTCCACTTTTGCCACAGTTTTTCCTGGGAATATACGAATAGCTCCAACATGACATGAGTGGCAACACAACAACGTTGTTGTTGGGGGGAGTTTACTAGGGAGCATTGATACATAGTGTAGGACTAGACACCTTTGTGAGAGACACACCACTTGTCCACCTAAAACCTTAAGGTGATAGGTGTATGAGTTTTCTCACTTATAAATCCTCAAGTCACCACATTCCTATCCAACGTGGGACTATTTCCCCACTTACTCACACTTGCTTATATTATTCCAATACTCCCCCTCAAGTGTGAGTCCACAATGTTCCCCCTTTTTTTATACTTGTACCGCCGTTGATACCTATTACTAGGCACCTCTTATTAGGTATTTCGAATACACCTCTTCCTTGCGCGTTTCGATTTCAATGGAACACCACTTCCTGGGCATTTCGATACAATTAAGTCGGTCCCTTTCTCGAACCAGATTCATGATACCATTTGTTGGGGGAGTTTACTAGGGAACATTGATACATAGTGTAGGACTAGGCACCTTTGTGAGAGACACACCACTTGTCCACCTAAAACCTTAAGGTGATAGGTGTATGGGTTTTCTCCTTTATAAATCCTCAAGTCACCACATTCCTATCCAACGTGGGACTATTTCCCCACTTACTCACACTTGCTTATATTATTCCAATAGTTGTTACCAAAAACATCATCATAGAGAAATACAAGATATTTTGGTCCTTTTTCCTCTCATAACCAAACCACATGGCCACACAATAATAGTATACATATAGAAGGAAAATTCCTATATGTGAAGAAATGAAATCAAAGAAAAATTAAAGAAAAATGGGTTTTTGATAACAAATATCACATATAGTATTACAAAGATAGCTAAATGAGCCTATCAATTGTTTAAAAGTTGTAGCATCTACAACATCACCCTCAACATCAGAATTTATCTTGTTATTT
Organism: Lathyrus tuberosus; assembly: GCA_022829125.1. Classification (NCBI taxonomy): domain Eukaryota; kingdom Viridiplantae; phylum Streptophyta; class Magnoliopsida; order Fabales; family Fabaceae; genus Lathyrus; species Lathyrus tuberosus. The sequence goes on from JALAZF010000042.1 coordinate 16,993,602, forward strand.
GTTTCAGCATGTGTGATTTCACAATTGCAATTCATTAACTCAAATCTCTTCAAAAGCTCAAGTTCATACTTCAACTGATGCAAGATTATACCTTTATATGAGTACAAAATCTCCATCCCTAGAAAATATACCATATTTCCTAGATCATTCATCTCAAACTCATTCATCAACACCTTCTTGAACTTAGCTATCTCATCTTAACAACTCCCTATTAGCAACATGTCTTCAACATAGAGACACACCAAAATCATATTGCTATCAAAAAGACCTTGGAGTCACACTTTCAAGGGATCCAAGCATAGTTAGGCACAAAAATTAGTTCATAAAAGCTTAAATTTCTCACATTGAGGGATTGTTGCAAAAATTAGTGTTAAACTTGGTGTTTATTTTGAAACAAGTTTATATTCCAGCACTTAACTTCCAACAAAGTTTTATTTCCAGTACCGAATTAAAGACTCCGTTTGGAGCAAATTGTAGTTTAATTTTCAGGTTTAATTTACTTTCTCTTTCAATTATTTATTGCTGCCATTGTTATTGTTTGAAGCTTTTACATGCCATTTTACTAAATTATCTTTAGTCTTGCTTAGTTGCTATTTTAACTGTCAAATTTATATGTTATTAATCCTGTCATACCATTTTAATTACCAATTTATATTCCATTGCTATTACAACTTCCATGAACATGTCTAATTTGTTTATTATTATTGATATTCTATTTAGGTTTGTTCACGTATCCAGTATGCTAGCTTAAATTTAAAGAGCTCAGAATGTGAGGATCATCGTTCCGACGAGACTCGATAAAATAAAACAACACTGATTTTCAATATTAAAATAATTTTCTGGTTCTAAATTTTGCTTCAAAAAATCAATAACTTTACGCGACGACATAAGCACTCAGATACCGGTTAATAGAGCGACAGTGTGAAACTGATATCCGATCATAAAATTTAGATTTTAAATTTCTAAAAACAGCGACAACGCTTTATTAATTAATTGGGACTTATCAATTTTAAAAAAAAAATCCAAAACTGTGACTTATAAGTGCGACAGCAGGCCACTACGGTTCTGGAATCCGACACGGGCTACGCGAAAGTGAGTAGTATCTTTAAATTGGTGATTCCTCCAAAAATTAAAAAAAATGAAGTGCTAAATTTTACCTGAGTTCTGAAGGTACCCAAGAATTACACTCCGGTCTCGTTTTATTCAATTCTTAATCTAGTTATTTTTAATTCCGTTCTCAAACAAACGTCTACCAATAGCGTTAGATTTACAAAGTTACAATAAGTTACAGTAGGTTGACATTGGTCTCTGTGGGTTAGACATTTTTTATACTATAACTGGCATTTTCGTGCACTTGCGGAACACATCATCTCTCTATACGTGTTACTTTGTGGTTCAGTTGTATCTGCTGCAACCACTGCATATCTGTTATTGACGAGATCAAGAACATCTTGATCACCAAACAACACACGCATCAGAATCCACTACAAGAAAATCATGTTTTAGCATCAACAATTTAGCGTCGGCCCCGACTACGACGCTATTAGTGTCGGTAAAGTGTTTCCATAAGCCGACGCTACGAGGGTAAACTCATTTTGCTTTATTTTTTTAATAGGTCATTAATAGTAGCATCGGTTGTAACCGACGCTAATCACTATTCGCTTGTAAGTTTATATTTTTTTTAAATTATTTTTAATATGGCGTCGGCTAGGGCCGACGCTATTATTGGTGCAAAATAATTTTGTTTCCCCTCACCATTTTCATTTGCCTCCTTTTCTATATTATTTTAAATAATTATTTATTTTTTGTGATATTTTTATAGTAGCGGCGGCTAGGGCCGACGCTATTATTGGTGCTAAAAAATTTCATTCCCCCCCACTATTTTCATTTGCCTCCTTTTCTATATTGTTTTAAATAATTATTTATTTCTAACAGCTGCGTTGGCCATGACCGACGCCACTATTGGTGCGAAAAAATTACAGTTCCCCACCAAATTAATAAACTAAAGTTATAAAGTATTTATAAAATAAAATCAATATTAAAATATATCAAAAATCTCTTCTTTCTCCATCGTCTCCATCGTCTCCAGCCCAGTGGTATGAATAAATCTCTTCTTTCTTTCGTTCATACTCATTTCTTTCTGTTTCGTTGTTCAATATGCATTTTCTTTCGTTCATACTCATTTCTTTCTTTTCAGGAAATTTCTTCCATAAATCACTTCAATAAATCATTGAAAGAAGGAAAACGCTTCATCAAAGAATTCAAATTTTGGGTTCGAATCTGCGTTTCTTCTTTCCCTCTATTCGTTGTTTTGATTTTTTGTTTTGATTTGTCGGTTCGATTCATTGTTTGAACTCATTGAATTTACATTATTTCATTCAGCTAGATGGAAGTCGCAACCACAACAACTCTGCACACAAGAAACTCGAAGCCGCGACGACTTCACGGTAGCTACGAAACAAAGTGGCAGTTGTATCGCTCGATTCGGTTTGGGAGTTTCGATCAAAGCATGACACGACCTTCGGTAAACTTTCTCAGTGTCACTTTGTTCTGATTATTGTGGTTGGCATGAGACTAATGAATGCTTCTAGTCTAACTTGTGATAAACTGTGATGGGCTAGTGTCATGAATTGGTTGAAAGTAGATGAACTGTGATGACTATGATTGTTTTAATTGCTTGAACTATTATGTACAACTACATTGCTTAGAAACTTGAACAAGGTTTGTGAGTCTTGTAAGTTTGGACTCTTGGGAATTCTGTTTACGATTTTTTTTGAGCTGGAAATGGTTGTGAATAAGTTATGAAAATGGTTAAGTGAGGTTAGATGTTAGTTTTAGAGTGTTAGAATTAATACTGTTAGGGTGAATTTTCATTGGGAGAAAAAAAGTTAAGTTCAGTTTGAAAATCCTGTTGGTTAGTTATAAATAACGGGCTGTCATGACGTTGTTTGCTTACTAAGTTAAAATGTTGTTAATGTCGTGCTTGATTACTCTGTTATGCCAATTTCATAATTGTTTTTGAACTCAGTTAGGCTGGCTTTACTTATGTGCGTGGGCTTTATTGATTGAAATTTGTTAGGTTGAATGTAGCTAGTGATTGAATTGTATTTTCATGGCAATGTTGAAATGGTTATTGAAAGTGCAATGCATTTTTAATGATTGTGCCAGAATTGGATTATTATTGAAATGTGTTAACTGTTAGCAAGATGTCAGTTTATTTGGACAGTTAATTAAGATGTGTTCCCACATTCAGTTAGTGTAGTTAGTTTGTTAGAGTGTGAGTTTTGATGGAATTCCTATTAGCTTTGTAACAGTGTCATAGAAATTTTGTTAATATGTTAGTTGTTAGCTGAATCCAACTATGCTATGCCATGTATTCGATGTAAGAATTATCACTAACTGTAAGCCTTCCTGCTGTTGGCTTTAGTGTTGAATTTGTGATGCTTTTATCTTGGATTAGGACTTGGTGTTGTGAAGTGCAGGTTAAAATGTGAGTGACTTAACTGTTAGTTTGAATTGTTTATATGTTAATGCAAAATCGGTTAGTAGTATATAGGTTAGGATGTTGTTGCTTTCTATGTTAATGTGTTAACTGGTGTGAATGTTAGGATATTGGTGACAGTTAGCTTGAACTGTCTTGGACTTTAGGAATTAGTTAGTTGCTGGATTGAACAGTCATCGGTTATAATGGAACCGCACTTGTCAAGTTGTAGAACCTATTCCAGAAATTAAGAATGTGTTAAAGAAAGAAACATGTTGAATTGTAACAAGAATGGAAGAGTTGAATGTAATGAACATACCTCTAATTCAGAGATTGGTATGAGTGTCAGGTTCTGCGAAATTGTACAAGTTTACGCGATGAGAAGAATGATGAGGAGCTTTTTGATGCAAATGATACACGAAAACAATTTAAAGCAGTAATCAATGGAAGAGGGTGTTAAAAGTAAGGCTAGTTATTGTGGATTAGTTAAAATAATCTTCTCTTACATCTTGAGAATGATTCACCCAGAAGAGCTAAGAACCCTGCTGATTTTCCTTATGAAGAAGCAGAAAACAGGTCTATAAGGTGTCAACTAGGAAGTTAGGCTGCAGCTAGATTATATTATGAAACATCCAGAGCCAGTTGGATAATATTCTATTAATTTTCCTCTCTATAAGTAATTATCTAAATGTAGAGGAAGGCATGTATCTGAATAACTAATTTTTGACTGGTTGATCTAGTCTGAAAGGAGAGTTGTTGGATTTATCTCTTTTCAGTTTGTCTTAATAAACATTATAGTTTAATTTGTAAGAAGCTATTCTATGGAGAACAAAAGAAGCACATGACGAATATACATACTGCTCAGGGATAACTTTGTATGCATAAATGGTAAGACAAATTGGTTTTTGTGTACACAAATTTAGAAATTGAAGTGTAGTTATGTGAATAACTATAGAGACATTGAATTAGACATATATTCCCTTAGTAGTAGTATACAGAAACTGATGCAAGGTAGTAAAGAGAAAACAGGGATAATTCCCTCCACTACAGAACTAAAACATTGTAGAACTTTGAGGGTCTGCAAAGCCTCCATCTTTACAAAACTAAACTGATTGTCAATTGTGTTCAACAAGCTCTTTATTTTTCAGTATTTACAATGACATATGATGGGATTGTATTGTGTAATTATTATTATTTATGCACATTTCAGTAAGAAAATTGAAAATTTCTTGGAGGTTATTCAGTTTTTTAAACTGAGATTGAGTGTATCTCACAGGGTTTTAACTAAGGATGAATCACTTCTACAGTGCGTATCAGCGCTGGCCAAACGTTTTTTGGGGAAGTAATTCATTAAGTATTTAACTAATTTACCATAAATGAAAAGCAGGTATAGGAAGGAAAATAGTTTAGGTAATTAGAAGAATCAGACAAACAACAAGCTCAGGAAGAAGCTTCTCTTTCTGGCATCAGCATCCTGTGTGGTTCTGCTCTTTTTAAATTGGTGGACTACTTGAGGAATCTGATCCTTTAAGATAAAAGTAAATTTTGACATAGTGGTTTTCTGATTTAGCATAATTGGGGGATCATGGTACTGGATTAGGTCAGTGGAGAATATTGTTCAAAGAATCATATGCAAAGGAGGTTTTAAAAAAGAAGAGGTGATGTCATCTAATTTTTTTTTGTTGAGATTTTTCATCAAAAGATATAAGCTGGCTTACACTTATTGGATAGAGAAACTCTAGAGAAATTTGGAGTTTTATTTTTCTTCTTTTTTTAGGAAGAATACAGATCCTCTATGTGACTGTATCTTGTCTAAGACTGTCTTCATCATATGAACCTGTAATATGTATCCTCTTTCTTTTGATTCTCGCTTCTTACATAGTTAGAAGCTGAGGATGCAGAGGTTAAGACATTTGATTTGGTTTAATATTGTATACTTGACTTTGATCAGATTATCATAAACTGGTGATAAAATAATATTATGCTATTTGATAAGGACTGTGAATAAATAATTTGTGTAAGACTTTTGTGTAACATATAAAATTATATCATACTGTATAAAAAATGTCGATGTTAAGATTGAAAGCAAAGGATACATTAGATATATGGTTAATGTTTGAATATCTGCACGATACTTAGTTCTATAGATACATATGATAGGCACTTAGTGATGGATATGCAATCCTAGTTTCAGATCAAAGGACTTCTTATAGAGCTTCTGAAAATCGGAATTTACTAGATACATACATCCCAAAGGAGAAGGCTATAACAGCAGTTAGCACAATTTCTTTGTTTTTCCATAGAACATCCATTGCACTTCTTAACATGGTTTCTTGATCCCACTTCCTTATCACTTCTCCAGATAGTTATTAGGTTTTGAAAAGAAAAACAAGTTGAAAATGGAGTATTTATAATTTTGAGAGGAGCGTGTTTTTGGTTATTGAATGGAAATGGAAGACGAAAGGGAACCGATGAAGAGAATGCCAAATTGATGTTTCCTTGTTTATTTGCTTATGCTTAATTTGGATGATTCTTAAGTGTTTACAAAAACCACTTGTTTTTTTTGTTTAGATGAAGAGAACTAATTGATTGGTTTGTGTTATCAACGTGTACAGGAAAAATTCTGCAGTAGTTTGACACAAGCTGGTGATGAAGTGGAAGGACCAACAAGAATACAAATTTGGAAAGAAGCTGCAGGGGGTAAAACACGGGGGAGGTGTTATGGAACTGGATAATTGGCGTGTAACATAAGATATGGAGTGAACTTCTTGACAGAGGTATCAATTACAAACCCACATAGAGAAGCAGATAACCAGGCCATTGAGGTTGCAGAGCTAAAGCTGCTGCTGCACGTGAAGAGGCTGCACGGGCTAATGCGCGGACAGATGAATTGGCAAAGAAATTTGATGAATTGTCAAAGAAATTTGATATGTTACATTCTCGTCAGGCGGGTCCTTCTAGTGCTCCTACAAGTGGTCATCCTGATTATAACGATTAGGTACGTTCTATTTTTCTCTGAGGTTGTTAGATTTTTTTTGAATGGATTTTTAATTGATAGCTGCTTATGGTTGTTCTCATCTCTTGAATTTGTGATTGATCTGATTTATAGTAGAAAGATTTAAGTTTTTTTTATGTATGTGAGAGGTAGATGACAAAGAAATATGCTGCTAAATGTTGTCTGCCCATTGCTGAATTTGTGAATAAATTGTTAACATAATTGCTGCAAAATGAAAACATGTGTTGTTTTGGTTTGTTGTAGTGGTGAAAAGATGTTTGGTTATGGTAGCAGGGTGTTGTTATGGAAGTTTGTTAATGGTGCAGATCCATTTTTAGGATAGTTACATTGAATTGTTAATGAACTGTTATGGACTGTAAGGGTAGTTATTAATTGATTAATGAACTGTTAATCAATGTATGATAGTTAGAAATGTAGGCTAATTTCTGAACTGTTATGGAATTGGATTGATAAATTATATTGAACTGTTAGAATTGATGTTGCATTAGTTGATAGGGGTTAATTTGAATGCTATTTGAACTGTGACGCTAATTGATGATATTTTGGATGTTGCAGGAGGAGGAGGATTATGAGGATGATGATGAGGAAGTTGATGTTGGTTATCATGATTAGTACGTAGATCGTTTAGGAGATTATCAGTATTTTGGAACTCATTAGTATTTTGATGTTGGTGTATTTTGATGTTGGTGTATTTCAATGTTGGTGTATTTTGATGTTGGTGTATTTTGGAACTCATTAGTATTTTGATGTTGATATATTGGTATTATGTATTTTGAAGTAAATTTGTTTTGGATCTCATATGGATCTATAAAGATTATGTATTCCAAGTCAGGTTTTAGTATAAGATTGTATTCAATATCGTATTAACAATCAGGTTTTGATTAAGATAGGTAATCGTATTGATTAAATTGATAATAAACAGGTTTCGATTAGAACAGGTTACAATCAAACAAATCAATACTTTAACGACTAAATATCGCGGCCACGATACCGACACTACAGTAAAACAAATTGCTAGCTAAATAGAGTAGTGGCGGCCACGACACCAACGCTACTATAAAAATTTTGTTGCCTAAATCTAGTAGTGCCGGCCACGACACCGACGCTAGCGTAAAATAATTTGCTGGCTAAATCTAGTAGTGGCGGCCACGACACCGACGCTACTATAAAAAAATTTGACGGCTAAATCTAGTAGTGTCGGCCACGACACCGACGCTAACGCAAAATAATATGCTGTCTAAATCTAGTAGTGGCGGCCACGACACCGACGCTACTATAAAAGAATTTGCTGACTAAATCTATTAGTGGCGGCCACGAAACCGACGCTATTGTAGTGGCGGCCAAATAACTGGCGCTATCTAAAGACGTGGAGATATCCTTGAAGAAAGCCAACTTAATCAAAAAATGACACCTGGCATTACATAGCGTCGGTTTCAACCGACGCTAACTCTGTAATTAGCGTAGAGAAAAGGGTAATCATTTAGTGTTGCTTTAGCGTGAAGAAAAGCCGACGCTATAGTAGTTTCGCGCAGAAACCGACGCTAACTGTAACTAACTTCCAGCATTGGAAAGTCCGCCCCGACCCCGACACTAAGCCGACGTTAAACCCTTGTAGCGTCGGTTTTTTGTTGTTAGCTAGGGCTTCTGGCCGACGCTAAAACTGTGTTTTCTTGTAGTGATCATCCACCCATTCCAATTCTTTCTATCAAAGACAGGAATCTTTGTATTTAAGCTACCGTTTACACCGTTCATCTTCGACCTTGTACAAGAATTCACTAAGATCTCACGAAACACCCGTGTTTCCCAATCCATCTTAATCAAGAAATATGATTATGTTACGATTTTGAACTTCAATTCACTGTGAATTTCAGAACCGAAATCGATAACACACGCCTCATTTTCACTCGTGTTTCTCGAGGATCCAAACCGGAACTCTATATACCAATTTTTGGTGCAAAAGAAGGAAGAAGAAGATGATGAAGAGGAAGAGAGAGAAGAGAGAAACTTAACTAACTTTTCTGGTGGAATCAAAATTTTGTTGCTGCATTACTTATGAAATCAGTGACAAAGTTGTTTTAATACACAACTAAAATGCCACGTAGGTTAAGATAAAAGATAAAACTATATTATACTAACCTAGAATGAATTATATCTAACAGACCTAAGCTTAATATAAAATACCAATGAGAATAAAACCTAATCACATGCCCTAGTTATATGAAGAAATTAAAAGAGAAAGAGAGAAAAAAAATGTACATTGAGATTTAAATTGGTTCGGCGCGTCGTCCTCTCATTCACTTAGTCTAGTCTCCAATGAAAATCTATTAAAAATTATTGGGTATTCCACTAATAGAAAATTTACATTGTGTTCTTTAGTATACATGATCATCACAGATACTTTGAGATTTAAATTGGTTCGGCGCGTCGTCCTCTCATTCACTTAGTCTAGTCTCCAATGAAAATCTATTAAAAATTATTGGGTATTCCACTAATAGAAAATTTACATTGTGTTCTTTAGTATACATGATCATCACAGATACTGAAAACTTAGATCTATTAGCTAAGCTACATATATGTTATTCTTGATTTTTCTTCTCCTACGTACAACTCAGTAGGCTACAAACCCTCCAAGATCTACAATCATGAATCAATCTACCTTCAAAGAAGCAAAGCATCCCAAAATTCCATTTAAAACGATCTTCACTTAACCCTACTAAAATTTCCTAATCTGAGTTATTAACTTGTTGAAAGAGTTACAACTTTAAAACCTCTTTAAAAAAATTTATTTTTATTCATCGGATGCCAATCTCCAAAATTCCATAACCTAATTCTTCTAAAAAATAATCTTTACAAGAAGATTAGAATGCCTAATAAATAAATGGAACCTAAATGAGATGCTTTTACAACTTTTGTTTGTTTTGAAACCATATAACAGTAGAAAAATGAATAATACCCACAATTGTCCATGAAGTAAAAATTATGTGAGAGAAACAATTAAATAAAGATGAAAAACTTATCAAATGAAGCAAAATGGTTTCATAATGCAGACTGTGCACTGAACTTCAGTAAAAAGTAGATTATCTTTTATCACTTTTAGTTTACTGGCCACCCTAAATTGCTTTTGTCATTGACAATGAGCAAAAAACATGTATATTATTTTTTCCTACATTGGGAGAGAATAAGAGAGAAGAAAATGGCTTTCATATGTTTATTTAAGTTAAAGGAATGCTGCATCCATGCCTTTTTATTAAACAAAAAGAACTCCTAAAGAGAAAAGGCAAAATAGTAAAAAACAAAAAGAGTTCGATAAACAAAAGTATACAATTAATTAAAAATGTTCTAAAAACATAAATAAATTACAAATAGACCCTAAATCTAACATCCCTCAATATTGATGATCTTTTGATAAAATAAAATAAAATTAATGATTCTTCAAAATAAAATTGACTATTGATGATTCAATTTCTGGATCCTCCATAAATGAGAACAATATTAAAAAAAAAATATTTCTTATAATATAACATAGTAATATACCAAAATACCCCCGTTTTCCCCTCATTTTCTTCAACAACTATATAGAAAATGATGAGAAAAACAAGGTTATATTGTAAGGCTTCAATCAAAATAATACAAGGAAAAAAAACAAAGGTCAAAGACAAAATATATACAAATGAAAAAAGAAATACAAAAAATTTGATAAGAATTTACTTATGAATTAATTGTGAAGAGGATCTGGGCAACTTGGTACTCTTCTTTTGCTATCATCAAACTCCATTTTGGTTTTGTTCTTGTCAAAATAAGTGCTTTCCTTGAAGTACTTATTGAACAGATCTTTGTTGTTGATCTTGTTGTAATGTATAACTTCTCTGTTGAATTCCAATTTTGCCACAGTGTTTCCTGGGAATATACGAATAGCTCCAACATGACATGAGTGGCAGCACAACAACGTTGTAACTAAGAACATCATCATAGAGAAATACAAGAAACTTTGGTCCTTTTTCCTCTCATATCCAAACCACATGGCCTCACAATAATAGTACACATAAATTTTGTGACTTTTGTATAACCCAATTTCTATATTGCAGAAATAAAAATAGGGAAATTTTTTAAGAGTTTGGGTTTGTGTATGAAATGAGAGAGATGATGATGAGAGTGAAAAAAAACAAAAGAAAAAGAAATAAGTCAAATTGACGGCTAAGTAGTTTATGAAAGATAGAGAGAGATGGAGCCTCATGTTATGACCATCCCATACACACACTGGCCCACGTGAAATGAAAACCTGCACTGTCCTCTACTAAACAAAATTATATTATTGGTTTTCTAACATAATTGAATCACTTAGCCACATGAAGCTCCCTATTCATTAGCCACATGCTCTTCAAATATTTCAAAACTTTGACTAATTTTTAGATAAGTTATATGCATTTAATGTGTGGATTTTTTTTGTTGAACTCTATTGTCTTAATTTGAAAGTAATATACAAGAAAAATGATATGTTTGATTGATTGTGTGTGACTCAAATGGTAAGTGCAGTGATTATTTATATAAGGAGTTTGTCTCCTATTAACCAAAAATTTAAGGCTTACAAAATCTAGTTTTACCTATCTCATCTGGCTATTCTCTCACAAATGGTGTGTTTTTGCACATTACTTGATGTACATGGCGCCTAACCTTTGGCCTGCCTTTTCTCTATTTCAAGTCATTTTTCTATGTTAATCCATAGGTTGTTTCCCACTTTTGATCATGCTCCGTGTAAATAATCTTTTTTAGTTTATGAAGCTAAGAATATAGAGCATTATTATAGTCTTGCGACATAATTGTTAATATCCATATGCTTTTGACTAATTTTGTTTCATACAACCTTCATTCCTTTTCCATTGTTAGAAGTAATTTATATTGTATTAATTTTGTTAAATTTAACATAGTTAATTTATGTTAGTATTTTGCCAACGTGATATTATTGTTTGTGTATATAAACAAGTGTAGCTGTCAATAATATAGTTTGTGTGTAACCATTCACTATAACCATTTTGCAAGAGTAGTGGAAGTTTGTTATTTTCTCTCTCTTCTTCCATCTTCATCTTCTTCATCTTGTGCATCAATAATTGGTATCTAGATCTCCGGTTCAAATCCACAGGAAAACACGAGTGAACGACGAGGCGTTGTGTGATTGACTTCGTTTCTTGAATTAGTGTTGAATTTTTGATCGGAATTGTAACAGAATCACGTTTCTTGATTATACGGGATTGGGAAACACTATTGTTTAGTGAGATCTGTGTGAATTGCACAAGGTTAAAGATGAACAGAAACGGTAATTTGAGTTCTAAGCTTCTAGTGTCCGATGGCAAGAACTAAAATCGATGGATGATTAAGATGCGTTGTGTTTCGGTTGCACTCCCGGCATACGCAATGGATGCGCAGAGGAATGCTCAGTGTGATTTGGGCAAGAATTATCAAAAGGCGTTGTTCTACATCCATCAGTTTGTAGATGCGAACGTGTTTGAGAAAATCATTGATTCGACGACGACGAAGGTTGCGTGAGATACACTGGTACGGTGCTACGACGGTGATGCATCAGTGAAGAAGGTGAAACTTCAGTCTCTACATAAGCAGTATGAGAATCTCAGTGTGAAGAACAATAAGAAGATACATAACTACATCTCTGGAGTGATTCTAATCACAAATGAGATGAATTCTTGTGGAGAAACTCTCTCGGAAGAAAGGATCATTGAGAAGGTACTTATATATTTTACTCCTCAGTTTGATTACATTGTGGTAGAAATTGAACATTCTAAGGATCTTAGCACCATGAGAATTGAAGAGCTGCAAAACAGTCTAAAGGCACAAGAGTTGCGTCTGATTGAGAGAAACTCTAAAATGGAGGTAGAGCAGCAGGCTCTGAAAGTAGATTCTGGTAAGAAATATCAGAAGCAGTCTTGGTTATAAGCCATGAAGAAATATGATGGTGTTCAGAAGTTAGAAACTTCAACTTCTGAAAGGCAGAAGAGTGCTCAGAAGAGGAAGGAGAAGTATGACAAAAGGAAGGTTCAATGCTACTGTTATAAGAAGTTTGGTGACTTCGCTGCTGACTGTTGGTCAAACAAGGAAAGGAAATCAAAAGAAGCAAACATATCCAGAGAAGATTCTGATGATGAACCTGTGTTATTGACGGCTTCTGAGTCTGATAGCGCGCCTCTAGAAGACTGGTGGTACATGGACACAGGTTGTTCAAATCATCTTACTGGAAATAAGAAATGAATGGTTTAGTTTGACTCTAATAAGAGGACCAAGATCATATGTGTTGATGCTAAGTATCTGAATGCTAAGACCATGAATATTCGATGCATACAATAAGAAGGACTTATTCCTTTTAAATCGGAAAGAGTCCACCCCATCGCCTCTTGATTCTTTTTCAAAACACAAATCAATTTTTCCTCCTCATTTGTGGTAAGCTCTGTGCTTATGATCACCGGTTTATGTCCCTCATCATCATGAAAAACATATTTAAGATGAGATGACAACAAATTCAATTCAAGCTTAATTTCTTCATTATTCTCCTTTTTCAAAATTTCCACCCTTTCTTTCAAAGGAGGAATTTCATCCAATTTTTCTAGTTCTCACAAAAACTTTTCGATCTCTTTTTCTTCGGTCTCATTGATACTTTGAAGAGCATTTGTAAGAACTTTTTGTAATGGGGTTGGAACTTGTAATTGCCATTTTACTTCTTCAATCACCTTTTCCATTTCATCGATTCTAAAACAATCGTCTTTGTCCTTTGAATGCTTCATGGCTTCAAATAGATTAAAACAAATCTCTTCATCTTGAACTCTCACTTTCATGAGACCGTCATCCATATCAATGGTCATTCTAGCGGTCTTCATAAAGGATCTTCCAAGAATCAATGGAGCGTCCTCATCTTCTTCCATATCAATCACCACAAAGTCGATGGGAAACAAGAATTTGTCTACCTTAACTAATACATCTTCCGCTACACCGTGAGGACGGGTAGTGGATTTATCGGCAAGTTGCAATGTCATTTGAATAGCTCTCAATTCCATATGTCCCAACCTTTTCACAAGGGACAAAGGAATCAAATTGATATTAGAGCCCAAGTCGATCAACCAGTTGCCAATATAAATATTTCCTATTGTAACCGACAAAGTGACTCGTCCCGGATCACTTTCCTTGCGCGGGAGAGTCCGTTGAATGATAGCGTTACAACTAGCATCAACCATGATGTTTTCTTGATCCGTATACCTTTTCTTTTTGGTGAGAATATCCTTCATGAATTTTACGTATTTTGCCATTTGCTCCAATGCTTCGGAAAATGGAATGTTGATTTGCAAATGCTTAAAAATATCTATAAACCGAGCATAGTGCCTCGAACTATCTTTCCTTGATGGAGCATGAGGATATGGCAAATGTTTAATCGAAATAGTGCTCACTTGTTCCTTCCCCTTCCTAGTCTTTTTCATTTTTTCTTCTCTCATTCTCTTTTCTTCTTCCTCACTCTTTTTCTTTTCATTTTCTACTAAATCTCCCTCAATATTTTTTTCTACTTCTTTCTCATCAATATCTTTTTCTTTTTCAACTACTCTCTCTCCTTCCACTACATCCTCACCTATGCCCATATCAATTTCTCTACCACTTCTTGTAAGAATAGCCTTGCAATGCTCTTTTGGGTTTACTTGAGTATTCGCCAGAAAAGTTCCTTTGTGTTGGTCGGCCAGTTGTTTTGATAATTGCCCCACTTGCGTCTCAAGATTCTTTATAGCCGCATCGGTATTCTTTTGATAAGACATTGACATTTGCATGAATTGAGTGAGGGTGTCTTCCATCTTTGAATTTCCACTTGGAGCTTTTGGAGGTTGAGTGTAGTTTTGATATTGTTGTTGACGATTTGAAGGTCCGGCATCTTGAGGCCTCCATTGTTGTTGATAACCTTGATTTCCTCTTGGTTGGTAACCTTGGTTGCCTTGTTGGTAAGGTGGTCGAGATTGATATCCTTGGTTTTGATTTCCCGCATAATTTGCCTCTTCCACAAACCGGAGGACAATACCCGGTAAGGTGATCTCCCTTACAAAGCTCACAACTCGCCACTAGTTGGTTAGGAACTTCTTGCATTTCTTTAATTTGTTGTGGAAGTTTTGACATTTTTTTAGTCAACAACTCCACTTGTTGTGAAAGTAATTTGTTTTGAGCAAGAATCACCTCATTTGTTCCCAACTCGATCATTGCCAGTTTCCTTTGCGTTGCACCACGATTATGATTTCCTTGGTGATCATTAAGTGTCGTCTTATCAATAATAGCAATTGCTTCTTCGACGCTCGTTGACATTAACGAACCACCTGAAGTAATATCCAACAAAGTCTTGTGAACCTTTTGGAGACCATTTCAGAAGACGTGCACTTGAGTAAGTTCATCAAAACTGTGACCCTTGCATTTTCGTAACATGGATTTGAACCTTTCCCAAGCTTCATTGAGAGATTCATTTCCGCCTTGAGAGAAAACCACAATCGCCGTATTTGCTTCCATGAAACGATTATTTGGAAAAAATATTTCAAGGAACTTTTCTTCTAACATATTCCAATCCGTCATAACCGAAGTTGATTGATCAAGATACCATTCCTTTGCCTTCCCAATTAAGGAGTGTGGAAATAGTCTCTTGAACAATGATTCTTCTTCAGCTTCCGGCGCTCCCGTTGCACCCGCAATTTCGTAGAATTTTGTGAGATGAGTGAAAGGATCCTCATGATCCATACCGGTAAATGGATTTTGGTATAGAAGCGCAAGAATTCTGGTCTCCATCTCAAAATGCTTCTCATTGTGGGCGTTGCGCACAAATTGAGCATTATGTCTTGGACTGTTGGTACATGGAACTGAAGCAGGTGGTGGTGGTGGAGGTGGTGCTGCCATGATTGGCGTAACAATAGGTGCAGATGAAGAAGATTCTCCTCGCTCTTGTCTTTCTCTAGCGAGTTGACGTCTTCGCCTTGTTCTGCTATTGAGTCTACGAGCAGTTCTTTCAATCTCAGGATAACAAAAGTTCTTCTGCAGGTACACTCCCTCACATAAACAGATTCTGCACACTAGCCAAACAAATTAAAATGCACAAGAGAATTACAGAGGTAAGAGATTCACAATACAAATATCTTAAAATCACTAAACTATTGCAATGCTTGCAATATCCTACTTAACAATCCCCGACAACGACGCGGTTTTGTTAAAAGTATTTTCGGTGGGTGTTTTATCGTATCCACAAGGATTATACGCAAGATATATAGATGCTCGCCGTTCAATGGTTTACCATTTTAAGTAAAGAGTTTTCTAAAGATTTCTTGTTTTGTAACATAAGTTTGTTGCAAAAAGGTAAATTAGGGCAAAGATGTTTTAGTTTTGAGAAAAACATGTCAAGATTAGATTTCGGTAATCCTTTTCATACGTATTCGATTAATCAAGCATACAAACTTATTTTCGATCAATACAATTGCGTATCCTCGCGAATCCGTTTATGTGTAAAGCGATTTTGTGGGTATTATTGTTTAAATCGTTAGATGATGTCTCAAGCCAACAATCGAAACAATAAACATTAAGACCAATACAAAGCAAATATTAAATCCCAAATCTATGTCAAGAGTTTGGTTTATAATAGATGAAGACATTAGATCAAGATTTGGAAAATCTATGTCTAGAGTGATTCAAACCATAAATACAACATTAAAAGCAAACAACTTCATCATATATTGATCACCAACCTTGTTCATTTACAAAAGATCAAAAGAAATACATACAAGAAAGATTAACCACCTCTAATCTTGACACAAAAGTGTTTAGCTACCCATCACCATGGTAGCTTGATCAACAAGTAAGAAAAATAGCTTTAATAGCATCAAAGTTGAAGAATCGAGGATTGATGCTCCCAAAATTTGATTCTCACTTCTCCGTGAAATCCTAAGGTTTTTGACCTAGAAAACCCTTTTTCCCCTTCTAGAAATGCTGAAAAGTGTAAAGTACAAGTTATGTGAAAATATATCCAAGAAAAGATATTTATAGCAAGTGCACAAAGTGCAGTAAGTGGCACCGCGCTTAGCGTCATCAGGAGCGCGCTAAGCGCGGTTAGTAAAAATGCAGACAATTTCCCAGAAAGCGCGCTAAGTGCGTTAGCATCCCGCTTAGCGCGGTTGGTGACTTTAGCTACTAGAAGTTGCACAAAGAGCGCGCTGAAAAGCTCGATTAGCGCGGTTTGGACCTTTTGTTACTGGAATTGGAGAATATGCACGCTGAGACCGCGATGAAAAGCTCGCTTAGCGTGAGTTACCGTCATGAACTCTTTGAAAATCAACTTTCAAGCCTTCTTTCCTTCACCAATTATTCCTATCATCAAATATAAGCAAAAAGATCTGTCAAAGAGCATCAAAATGATCATAATAAATAATATGTATAATAAAATCAGAAATTAGCATAAATGTACTAAAACTACTAGATATTCTACTAAATTATCAAGGAAACCAATTGAAAGGACCATAAAATATAGTCAAAAGTATGCACAATTTGGCCCTTAACAATCTTCACACTCTAATTCAGCATCATAGTCGCCTTCACACTCTGACACATCTTCAGAGGCAGATTCTCCTTCAGAATCTGTAATATCTTTATAAGTTAACTCATGTGTTAACATTTCACCATAGTTGGATTAAGACTTGTTCCAATCCCATGTTTTTGTTTCCTACATAATAACATCTCTATTGAATTCAAATTTATTGGTGACAGGTCAGTAAATCTTATAAGCACATGTATTATGGTACCCTCAAGCAACATGACTTTGCTTTTGTCATCCAACTCCCTTCTCTTAGCATCTCTTAGCATCTTTAACATGCTTGTAACAAAATGAATCAAACACCTTTAGATGGCTCACACTTTGCTTATCTCCAGACCATTTATGAAAAGGAATAATTTCTTTCAGCTTCTTGGTTGAACACCTGTTGACCACATATGTTGCAGTGGCAACAGCTTCTCCTCCGAAGGCGTGAGGGAGCTTTTTCTCCTTCAGCATGCTCCTTGTCATATCAAGGAAAATCTTGTTTTGTCTTTCAGCAAGACCATTATGTTGAGGAGTGTATAGAGCAGTAACCTCATGCTCAATTCCATTCTTATCACATAACCTTGCGAACTTTGCAGAGTTGTATTCACCTCTTTCATCAGTTTTGAGAATTTTAAGTGTCAGGCCACTTTATTTTTTAGCCTTCGCCTTGAACTTCTAAAACTCAACAAACACCTTGTGCTTAAAATTGATGAGTGATATCCATGTCATTCTTGTGAACTCATCCACAAATGACACAAAATACTTGTTTCCTCCATGTGAAGGTACTTCAAATGGTCCACATACATCAGAATGCACTATTTCTAAAGCATGTTATGCTTTTGGAGCCACTTCTAATTCAAATGGGAATCTAGGTTTCTTTCCTTTCATGCATATCTCACATGACTTCTTAGACTTCACAATCTTAGGAATTCCATGTACCAGCTTCTTAGAACTCAGATGCCTTAGGCTTCTAAAATTCAGATGCCCAAATCTCTTGTGCCACAACTCACTCTCCCCTTCAACACATTCCGCACTATGGCATTTAGTTTCAATTATTTCCAAATTCACCTTGAATGTTCTATTGCTTCCCTATTCATATTGTAAAATCAACTTCTGATTAGAATCATACAACTCTAGCAGATTGTCCTTCATAGCAACTGAGAAACCTTTCTCAATTACCTGACCTATACTCATCATATTGCTCTTCATGCTAAGAGCATACCAAACATACTTGATTAGAACAATTTTGCCATTCGTTACTCTGACCCTGACATTTCCAATTCCTTGAGCATTCATATCCTTATCATCAGCACATTTGATTTTTGTCCTTGATAAGTGCTAAATTATACTGATTTTGAATGTGAATAATTGGCACTTATTGGATCGATTAGTTGGTTTTGCGTTAATAATCCCCCATTTTTGTATATATTTTGTATAGTTTACATTATAGTGTGTAATATGCGTTTTTGTGTACATATTGTTGAGTTTGGCAGCCTTTCATATGTTTTTATAGGTAATAATGCATGGTTGAAGTATGGACCCGTTTAAGCCAAGAGGGATGCTTCAAATCTAGAATTTTGGAGTCAAAATACTGTCATTTGCGCTTAGCGCGATTTTTAGCGCGCTGGAAATTGGATGGCAGTAGCTGGAGTGTTTTAGTTTTCCGAACCGTGCTTAGCGCAAGCAGGACCACGCTTAGCGCGCTTTAAGGCGGTTTAAGGGAATTTTAAGTGAGATCGCACTTAGAGTAATCTGAGGGCGCTTAACGCGGTTGTAATAAACTTCATTCTTTCTAATTTTAGTTTATCTCATTTTTTAGGTATTCAAGTAAGGATATTTTGTCATTGTTGTATAGAGCATTGAATAAGCTTTCCAACGCTTACGACCGTGCGTCAATCGGAGTTACGGTTCGAAAGTTATGAAGAATATAAGAATTGTGATTTTGCTGATGGTGCTAAGAGCCCTCATAGCGCGCTTAGCGCGGTTCGCGTCATTCCAGCCCCTATTTAAGTCATTTTTTTCATTATTTTTTAGGTTATGTTGTTGGGAACTTTTAACCCCAACTTCATCAAACACATTCTTTAGTAGTTTTAGTTCAGAAACAACACTTGGAGGATGCATCTTGACGATCCAGAGTCGAATCCACTTCAATCGGAGTTGACAAACCGTGAGATTTGTGTTCTTCTTCCTTCCTTTCTTTGTATTTTTCATTTGTTGGGGTTTTGTATGTAAGTTTATCTTGATTGTATGTGTATTTATGGATCTTTGTATAAAATCTCGTTTACAACTCTTAATTGATGTCATCTTTGATTTAATCTCTATATTAATGGATTTGATTTGCTATAGACATATACTTTTCGAACTCGACCTAAGATGAATGTCTATTGGCTGTGGGAAGCAGTCTAATACTCACATGTGTTTCGGATCTTAATGCTCTGTGTTGTTTAGATGCGTGAGACATCACCTCTGAGAGAATGTGGTTGATCTCTCAATGTTTGCGTTAGACATAACCTCTTGTTGTGAGCGATACGTGGGGATTTTGACGAGTGATTTAGGTTGCGTGTATTTGATCCATATATTTTTTAGTACATGATGGGTAGAACGAAATACAACTCCTGACGAGTTTTCTCATGTCTTAAGAATGTATTTATTTTCTTGTTTTATGTTTTTCTTTTGCACTTTTATCCCAAACCATTTAAACCCAAGCTTAGAGACGTAGAGATTGTCTAACGACATTTTTTCCCTCTCACCGATCCCTGTGGAGACGATATAAATCCAGGAGGGAATTCTTCCGAATAATTTTTGCTTGCCGCTTTACCGCTCCAACAGTTCTCTTTCTAGAGTCAAAATTAATCAGCCATTTTTTGTATTCATTTAAGTGATTTGAGCAGTCAGTGTCCATATACCATTAGTTTACCAAATATCCACCATTAGATTCAGAAGCCATCAATAACATAGGTTCATCATCAGACTCTCCTCTAGCTATGTTTGCTTCTTCTGATTTTCTTTCTTTGTTATGTACAGTCAGTAGAAAAGTGAACAAACTTCTTACAACAATAACTTTGAACCTTCTTCTCGTCAAACTTCTCCTTTCCCTTCTGATGTCTCTTCTCATTAGAGTTGGAAACTTATGACTTTTGATAACCACCACCATTCCTCGTCTTGGTCTCTGACCAAGACTGGTTCTGGTTCTTCTTACCAGAAAACTTCTAGAAAAGTTTTATTTTCTGTACCGAATTAAAGATCTCGTTTGGAGCAAATTGCAGTTTAATTTTCAGGTTTAATTTAGTTTCTCTTTCAATTATTTATTACAGTCATTGTTATTGTTTGAAGCTTTTACATGCCATTTTACTAAATCTTTTATAATATTGCTTAGTTGCTATTTTAACTCTCAAATTTATATGCTATTAATATTGTCTTACCATTTTAATTACCAATTTATATTTCATTGCTATTATTACTTCCATGAACATGTCTAATTTGTTTATATTATTGACATTCTATTTATGTTTGTTCACGTATCCAATATGCTAGCTTAAATTAAAAGAGCTGGGAATGTGAGGACCGCCGTTCCGAAGAGAATCGGTAAAATAAAACAACACTGATTTTCAATATTAAAATAATTTACCGCTTCTAAATTTTGCTTCAAGATTAACATCTTTGCGCAACGACGCAAGTAGTCAGATACAAGTTAATAGCGCGACAATGTAAAACCGGTATCCGATCATAAAATTTAGATTTCTAATTTCTAAAACAGCGACAACGCTTTATTAGTTAATTAGGACTTATCGATTTTCAAAAAGTTTTCTGAAACTGTAACTTGTACGTGCGACAGCAGACAACTACGGTTCCAAATTTCGACACGGGATGCACGAAAGTGAGTAATGTCTTTAAATTAGTAATTCCTCTGCAAGTTAAAACAAAATGAAGTTCTAAATTTTACCTGAGTTCTGAAGGTACTCGAGAATTACATTCCGGTCTCATTTTATTCAATTCTTAATCTAGTTATTTTTAATTGTGTTCTCAAACAAATGTCTACCCATAACCTTATATTTACAATGCCACAAGAAGTTACAATAGGTTGACATTGGTCTCGGTGGATTCAATATTTTTTTTATACTATAACTGGCATTTTTGTGCACTTGCGAAACACATCATCTCTCTATACATGTTCCTTTGTGCTTCAGTTGCATCTGCTGCAACCACTGCATAACCGTCATTGCCGAGATCAAGAACATCTTGAGCGCCAAACAATACAAGCATCTGAATCATACACCGATTCCAATTCTTTCCATCAAATACTGGAAGCTTTGTATTCAAGATACCGTTTCCACCATTCATCTTTGATCTTGTACAAGAATTCACTCAGATCTTACCAAACACTCGTGTTTCCCAATCCCTCGTAATCAAGAAATGTGATTCTATTACGATTTTGAACTTCAATTCACTGTGAATTTCAGAACCGAAATCAATCACACACATCTCACGTACTCGTGTTTCCCTTGGTGTTTCCCGGAGATCTGAACCGGAGTTCTAAATACTAATTTCTGGAGCACAAGTAGGCCTGTTACCGGTCCGGTTCGGACTGGATATTGAGGGACCCGAAAAATGGACCGGCCATGCTACCGGGTACCCAGGAACCGGACCGACACAGTGATGGTTTTTATTTTTAACCGAAACCGGACCGGCTAATTCGGGTAAACCGGACCGGATATTTTTTTTAATGTTGCAGATCCGGAACCGAACCGGAACCGAACCGGTCCAGATTTTTTTTTTTTTTTTTAATTTTTTAAAATCAAAATAAATTGTTAAAAATACTAATTTTTACATTACTTTAAAATTACATCAAAATATATTCAAATTACACCAAAATGTTGTTCAAAATTGTTCAAATTACACCAAATTACATAAAAGTTACATCAAAATATATTCAAATTACACCAAAATGATTGTTCAAATTACATAATTAATAATATGCCTCAGAAACATTTTCATCATTGGCTTTGTAATGTTGTTCAAAATTGTTCAAATTACATAAAAGTTACATCAAAATATATTCAAATTACACCAAAATGATTGTTCAAATTACATAAATAATAATATGCCTCAGAAACATTTTCATCATTGGCTTTGTAATGTTGTTCTTGTAGAAGAAGCGGCACCCGGATCCTCACCAAAATGATATGCCAAAGGTTCTTCATGTGATTCTTCAAGCTACACCAATTAAAGCATAAGTAATATGGGATATAAACTCTATAATAAGTGAACTAAAATAGATCATAACATAAGCAAAAAATACTTACTAAGCTAGCAGTGCATCCCTTTTTTATTCCATACTTTTCCTTCACCCAATCACCCCCACAAAGTACCATTTCAACTGTCTTGGTTTTCATCGCAGCTCGTTTAGGATCAATAATCCTTTTACCGGCACTAAAGGTTGCTTCTGAAGCAACAGTTGTAACCGGAACAGTTAAGACATCCTTTGCTAGCTTACTAAGAACAGGATATTTAGCTTCATTCCCCATCCACCAAGTTAAAACATCAAACTTAGATGTAGGAGGAACTTTCAAGGGAGGCTCCTCAATATATAAATCAAGATCAGATTTTGCATTACTATTACCAACTACAGTTTCTAAATACATTTCAAAACTCCTCCTTCCCAAACCAGAACTAGACCCTACTTCAGATACAGGTGCAGTGCCACTGTCAGCATTGGTTCCATAGGTATCTTGATACAATTGGAAGAGGGATTTTAGGTTGGCTGCCAACTCTTGTTCATAGGTGGTGGCTTGAGTAGAATTTGGATACAAGAAGGGATATACCCATTTGATGAAGATCATTTTATACCTATTTGAACAAGTAGAGTTGTCAACCAACTTAAATTCACCTATTCTATATTTGCATAAAATATATTGAAGGGATAGTGGCCTCAGAATATATTGAAGGCAACATAATTAAATCCAAGGCTCAATTAAGTCACAACTCAAGAGGCAACTTAAAAGTAATTCTAGTCTCAATTAAGTCACAACTCAGGAGCAGGCAACCTAATTAAATTCTAGGCTCAATTAAGTCACAACTCAGAAAAATAATCATCATTGGCAAGTGGCAATACAAGGCCTCATGGTAAAATAAAAGCCTCAGTTCACATCATTAATCATCATTGGCAGATGGCAGAACAAGGTACATAGAAGAAAGAATCCATTCATAAACAAAGGCCTCAGTTCACATCATTAATCATCATTGGCAGATGTCAATACAAGGCAAATAGAAGAAAGAATCCATTCATAAACAAAGGCCTCAGTTCACATCATTAATCATCATTGGCAGATGTCAATACAAGGCAACATACAAACCAAGCAGATAGTTGCTACCTATGTCATTGCAAGTTGCAACTACCAAGAAAGAATTCATTCATAAAAGCAGGCCTCAGTTAACATAAATAATCATTGGCCAATGGCAACTAACTATCTACTTGTAAGATGTGCATACCTTGGATCAAGGACTGCACCAATTGATATCAATGTGTTGGACTCTACCCAATACTTGTCATACTTCAATTTCATCTGATTAGCAAGATACTGCAGTTGAGGATTATTTGAGATGTCTGAAGGGTTATCAAGTAAAACCTTCACCCTGTAAAGCTCAGCCAAAAACAAGTTAGCAGTAGGGTAAGAGGTGCCACTAATAATGGAAGTAACATCAGCAAAAACCTCCAAAAACTTGCAAATATCATGGACATCTTCCCAATCATTCGCATCAGGTAAAAAATGGAGAAATGCACCATTTTCTTCAGCATATCTTGGCCACACTTCTCTATAATGGTATGCAGTGGACAACATCAACCAAGTTGAGTTCCACCTAGTCTTAGTATCCAACACTTGCATTCTGCCTTCAAGTTACAATTCATCCACAAATTTCTTAAATGCCTTGCATCTAGTTTCAGAATTCAGCAAGTACTTCACCCCATTCCTAATCTTATCAACAGTCTCCTTAATCATGTCAAGCCCATCCTGAACCAATAAGTTTAAAATGTGTGCACAACACCTCACATGAAATAGTTTACCATCCAATGGTAGATTCCTCCTTCCAGAATAATCTCTTTTCAACCTAGCAATACAATTATCATTTGCACTAGCATTATCCACTGAAATTGAAGCCACCTTATCCCTAATTCCCCAATCATCCATCACCTTAATCAACTCCCTACACAATACCTCACCAGAATGTGGTGGGGGGACATTCTTAAAAGATAAAACCCTTTTATGAAGCTGCCATTTGGAATCAATGAAATGACCAGTCACAGTCATATAGCCAATTCTCTGTTCACCAGACCACCAAAGGTCTGTTGTAAGAGAGATCCTATTAATCAAAGACATACTCTTTTTCATATTAACCCTCTCAGCCTCATAGAACACCTCACAGTCAGCTTTAACTTGTTGTCTAGTAATCTTTTTATACCAAGGATAAATTGTTTTAAGGAACTCATTAAAGATAACATGATCCATAACAGAAAATGGATACTCATGACCTAAAACCATATGAGCAGCAACTTCTCTAACCCTACCATGATTATATGTCCAAGTTGCAATATTATGAGTATTAGCATCACATACATTTAGCCTAGATTGTACAACTTCTTTATCAGTGTTACCTCTCACCCTAAGTTTCCTCTGGATGCAATTCCCTAAGTGTTTTTTAGCATTAGAAGTGCTCTTATATTTGGAATCATAAGTATACAGCTTACCACACCATCTACATTTCCATTTCATTGCACCTTCTAGCGTCTCAATAACATCCATCTCATTATGAACAGCAGACTTCTTTGGACGAGGAGCTTTACCAATAGCATTAGCCTGACTTGGGCCTGGGGCAACTGGAGGTGTTGGCTCATCAGCAGAAGCAATAGTGGGAGTGTTTTGTGTAGTAGCAGTGTTTTGTGTAGTAGTGGGAGTGTCAGTTGGAACTGGAAGTTCCATATCAATCATCTCACCAATCTCAATATTCCCTCCATCCAATGTCTCCTCATCATAGCCAGCAGGATGATCTCCATCAAGTAACATATTAATGTCAATAAGGTCATCCATAGTTGGTGGAGTCAGTGATGAACCTTGAAAAGACATGATACAAAATTAAATATCAATCAAACAATAATTGACTGTAACAAAAACAATACCAACCAAATTAACACAACCTCAGCAAGCAAGCAACACAACTTATTATCAGAACCTCAAGAACAAAATTTACATGCTATATATCCTCAAATCAAAATTATAGGCCGAACCCTAAGTAGAACCTCATCAAAAAAATTTATTCAAACGCCAAAACGTAACCTCAGCAAACAAGATACTACCTCAAACATGCAAACAAGAATATACAACATATCATAATAGAAAAAAATACTTGAAAAGTTTGGAAACATTACACTGTCACTAGCAAAATAGTTCTTTCTTTCTAGGGTTTCCTTCCACGGTTCAAAGAAGCAACAAGATAGAGATGAGATGATCAGAGATGATGCTTGAGCGACCGAGGGAGACGATTGGAAGAGAAGAACAAAGTGAGTGACTGAGTTGTGTGGGTGAGAGTGAGGTGAGACGAAAGAGACGGAGGCGAGAGATGGAGAGAGAGTGACTGAGTGTTTGAAAAAATGAAAAGAGAAAAAATGAATAAAACTTTAGTTTTTGGTTTTTATATTAAGACCAACCGGTTACTCATTGGATACTTGGTCCGGATCTTCTTTCTAGATACGGATAAAAAATTTATCCATTACTAGATCCAACTTCTAGCAGACCGGTCCAATGAACCGGTTCTCCGGGTCCGGTTTTCGGACCGGTTCTCGGTTCTAGAGAACCTATAACAGGCCTAGTAGCAACACAACAACGTTGTTACCAAAAACATCATAGAGAAATACAAGAAATTTTGGTCGTTTTTCCTCTCATATCCAAACCACATGGCCACACAATAATAGTACACATAAATTTTGTGACTTTTGGTAATCCAATTTCTATATGTGAAGAAATGAAATTAAGGAAATTTTTTGAGAGTTTGAGTTTGTGTATGAAATGAGATGATGATGAGAGTTGAAAAAAACCAATCAAAAGGAAATGAGTCAATTGACGGCTAAGTAGTTTATGAAAGATAGGGAGAGAGAGATGGAGCCTCATGTTCGACCATCCCATACACACACTGGCCCACGTGAACTGAAAACCTGCACTGTCCTCTCCTAAACAAAATTATATTATTGGTTTTCTAACATAATTGCATCACTTAGCCACATGAAGCTCCCTATTCATTACCCACATGCTCTTCAAATATATCACAACATTGACTAACTTTTAGATAAGTTATATGCATTTAATGTGTGTGATTTTTTTGTTGAACTCTATTATTTATTTTGAAAGTTAGTTAAGTATTAGACTAATAACTCTTAACTATGATTTTCTTTTTCTTCAAACAATTATGTGGATCTATGTCACTGATTATGATCAATTTCTTAACTCCTTTAAATTGTGATAAATATAGATTCTACATCTATATTTATCACTAAACTAACAAAAACATAATTGAATTGGGAAACATAAAAGATAAAGGTAATCTACATGAAAAATGATATGTTTGATTGATTGTGTGTGACTCAAATAGTAAGGGCATTGATTATTTATAAGGTTAAATATGTTTTTAGTCCTCTTAAATATTTTAAATTTAATTTTTAGTCTTTTAAAATATTTCTTTGGGTCGTCTAAAATTTTTTTTCACACTTTTTGATCCTTAATACTAAAATCGTCACTAAAATTGTCGTTAATTCAATCGCTAAGTTAAAAATCGTCGTTAAAACCGTCGTTAATTCTGTCGTTAAGTTGTAAAAATCGTCGCTAAGTTGCAAGAAAGATAAAAATGTGAATTAAAAATTTTAGAAGGACATTCTTTAAAAAAATATTTTAAAAAATTAAAACGAAATTAAAATAATTTTGAGGACTATAAACATATTTAAATCTTATATATATATATATATATATATATATATATATATGAGTTTGTCTCCTATTAACAAAAAATAAATAAATAAATTAAGGCCTACAAAATCTAGTTTTACCTATCTCATCTGGTTATTCTCACGAGTGGTGTGTTTTTGCACATTACTTGATGTACATGGCGCCTAACCTTTGGCCTGCCTTTTCTCTATTTCAAGTCATTTTTCATGTTAATCCACAGGTTGTTTCCCACTTTTGATCACGCTCCGTGTAAATAATATTTTTTAGTTCATGCAGCTAAGAATATAGAGCATTAGTCTTCGACATAATTATTAGTATCACATGTTTTTGACCAATTTTGTATCATACAATTTTCATTTATTTTTTATTCATTTTTTATTGTGAGAAGTAATTCATATTGAGTAGTAGTATTAGTTTTTGTTAAGGTTAATCTAATTAGTGTTTGTTAGTATATTGCCAACATCACATTATTGTTTGTGTATATAAACAAGTGTAGCTGTCAGCAATGTAGTTTGTGTGTAAACCATTCACTATAATCGTTTTGCAAGAGTAGTGGAAGTTTATTATTTTCTCTCTTTTCTTCCATCTTTATCTTTTTCATTTTGTGCACCAACAATAGGTATCTGGAGCTCCGGTTCAGATCCATAAGGAAACACATGGAAATACGAGTGAATGGTGAGACATTGTGTGATTTTTTTTTTTTGAATTCATGTTAAATTTTTTGATCGGATTCGTAACAGAATCACATTTCTTAATTCTGCGGGATTGGAAAACACTAGTGTTTGGTGAGACATGGGTGAATTACACAAGGTTGAAGATGAACATAAACGATAATCTGAGTACTAAGCTTCTAGTGTTCGATGGAAAAAACTGAAATCGGTGGATGATTCAGATGCGTGTGTTGTTTGGCGCTTAAGATGTTCTTGATCTCGTCAACGACTGTTTTATGTTGCAGTTGCACTTCCGGCAAATGCATCGGATGTGTAGAGGAATGCTCAACTTGATTTGAGGAAAAATGATCTGCAGGCATTATTCTACATCCATCAGTGTGTGGATGCGGACGTGTTTGAGAAAATCGTTGATTCGACGACAGTGAAGGCAGCGTGGGACACACTGGTATGGTGTTACTGTGTTGATGCATCAGTGAAGAAAGTGGAGCTTCATTCTCTACGTAAGTAGTATGAGAATCTCAGTGTAAAGAACAATGAGAAGGTATCTGACTACATCTCTAGTGTGATTCTGATCACAAATGAGATAAAGTCGTGTGGAGAAACTCTCTCTGAAAACAGGATCATTGAGAAGGTACTTAGATCTCTTACTCCTTAATTTGATTACATTGTGGTAGCAATTTGATTACAGAGGCACAAGAGTTGCGTCTGACTGAGAGAAACTCTAAAATAGAGGTAGAGCAACAAGCTCTGAAAGCAGATTCTGATAAGAAATATCAGAAGCAGTCTTGGTCAGAAGAGTGCTCAGAAGGGGAAAGAGAAGTATAACAAGAGAAAGGTTCAATGCTACTGTTGTAAGAAGTTTGGCGACTTTATTGCTGACTGTTGGTCAAACAAGGAAAGGAAATAACAAGAAACAAACATAGCCAGAGAAGATTCTGATGATGAACCTGTGTTATTGACAACTTTTGAGTCATAATCGTATGGGTCTTGCTCTCGTCAAGATAGTTTCAAGTTGGAGTCAAGATATGGAGTTATTCCTCGTGGAGTAGATTCGAGGTCTCAATGCAGTTCTGGTACGAGGAAGAATTCAGGATGTTGAAATTGATCTCAAAGATGATTTGTTGGTGCAAGTCAAGTTTGTCGCCTATTTGAGTCGGTTTCAAGTGATTCATTTTTCATGTCCAGGGAAATAGTATCAAGTTACAAGTCTTCTTTTGGCCAATTTCACTTTCTATCCAATTCAATTCCATTTTCAATTCTACTGCATCCGATTTTCAAGTCCACTCAAAGATTGAACTTCATACCAAGTTCAAGTCTCTTTCCAAAAAAAATTCAAATCTCATATTTAAGGTCTTGTCTTCCAATTCCAATTTAATTCAATCTCCAAGGTTCAAATGTCTAGTTTTATTCCAATTTCAATCTAGTTTCAAGATCAAGAGTCATTCAAATTTCATTTCTAATTTTTTGTTCATGTTTCAAAAACAATAAAAAAATCGTTCCAAAAAAAACACTAACCATTTCTCATTTGTTTTATCAATTAAAGCCCATCACCATTTTCAATTTACAAAAAAAAAACATGGCATAAAATGTTGAATTCAATTAGTCCACAAAGCCCATATCATGTTACACAATAGGTCCTCATAGAATTTACAATTCATGAGAAACAGTCTAACGCGTACACTGCATACCAACATCCACTACATTCCAAAATTCAGTTTCCCTCCCTCAACACCAAACCGTATGACCCCACACTACTTACAATCCAAATTTCTGCACTACACTCCAGCCACCTGCTATCTTTGCCATGTCCTGCATAAAACAACAGTTTTGACCAAGGACATATTTGCTACATCCTGCGCACTCACCTACGCATCCCACACCAATCAACACGCCAGGAAAACCTGTGACTTCCTTGTACCAAAATGGAAATCTGTTACAAAGCCTGCACAATGCAAAAAAAAACCAACAGCAATACTCTTTCACAAAAACCTTTCGCAATAAACCACAACAATACGCTACTTGCTCCAAAAACAAAACCTCTGTAAAGTTTGTACAACCTATTATTAAACCTACATGCCAAACCTGCCGCGAAAGGAACAACATAAACCCATTGCACCAATGCGGCCAAACTTATGGTTCTGCAACTATTAGCTCCTAATTTCGACGCCTGATATTGGATTAAGATTTCTCCAAAAGAAATGAAATTTTTGGAGTTTCAGAAGACTTCGACAGGAATGTTGTTGCCAGAAAGTCCAGTTGAAAGGTGTCTTTGTGTAGAGGAGACACGGTTTATGGACTTAGAAATATTTCTAATAATTTGGAGATGTGTTTCGACAGAAGCTTAATTGATGTCGTTCGATTGAAAATTCAAATTCATATAATGGAGAGAATTTTGTCCTTATCCACTCAATAGAAGGAAACGTGTGGAGAGTAGTTGTAGGACGAAGCCATGTAGAGTGACATTTGTCTCATTCTTATTAGCGGGCTGTTAGTGGGTAGTTATTTTTTACTATTATAAATAGCAAGTCTTAGTATTAGGATTTGTGTGTGTTAAAGTTGTACAAATTTATCAAAATCACTCAGAGTATCTGTGTATAGAGAGAAAAGAGTTTCTGAAGAAATGTACGTTTTATATAACATCATTTTTCTTATTCAATGCAATCCAATTAATCTTTACCCAGAAGTTTATCTTTTTGCTTTTATTTTATTAAGTTAATTTCCAATGCACTTTTAATTACTTCTTCGTATCATCCTTATTCTAAATTATGAAGATTGTCGAATTGTTTATCTTTTATCAGATACCCTTTTAAATCATTTTAGCACATGTTCTAGGATTTAGTTTGGTCGATCCTGCAAGCTACCCAGTTTTATTAAAAATTTGGTAGACTAGAGGTTGTTTGCTATTTTTCACAGTAAACAAATTGGCAGGCCCAGTGGGACAGTGCTAAATTTTTCTGTGTTTTCAAAGTAACTTATAATTTTGTATTTAACTATACTTCCTTTGTCGAAAACTTCATTGTATGTTATTAAGAAGTGGAAAAGTATCCACCACAAACGAAGATAGGCCAAGAAGGAGATATACGAGAAAAACAGGCAAGTACTAATCAACCAAATAATTCGAATACTCAAACTACGCCTAATATCAACGTAGAACCAACCCCAGGGTCTTCGACTGGAGGACCAACGGTTTCTGTGCCCGTGTATGAAGCAATACCATCTATGGCAAGTTCAACCCCTACACATTCGATGGCCCATACTCAGCCCATTCTGAGTTACGTTGGATCAAGGGGTCCACCAAGGACTCCCCCACCAATGGGAAATGCTAACTTCCAACCATTTATTCTCCCTAGATTTTCTATGCCTTTGTGTCATACCCCAAATTTTGACCATGAGATTTCCCATCATTGTGACAGTCATCACCATAATATGGATGTACCATCATGCCTCATCAATCTCCTCAAAGATAGTTGAGCATTCACTATAATTAAGAATTAGGGTTTCCATCCCTCTCTGAGCATTTGGACAAAAGATCAATCAAAAAATGACTTGATCTTCAACTTGTCTAACCTCTCAAACACCCATAAAGGATCAAGAAGACTCCCACATCAAGAAACAAGCACAAAGTTGCAGCATTCCAAGTGGAAGGAGCCTCGAAACACCCGTTGTCACCAAATTAGGGTTTTTATCGACTGAGGCCTCCAGAGTTAAATTTTCATAGGGGATTGATCCAAGGATTCAAAATATGACTCAATATGCTCAAAATAACCCTAGGAGTCGCTTTGCAAAGTTAAATCACCGTCAGAGAATGCATTCCTCAAAAGTCGGGAATTAGGGTTTCTCAGCGCCGAACCGCTCCGGAGCCAAAAGTCAAAACATGACCTTTTTTTGGCAAAAATGATCCTTGTGACTCATATTTTCATAAAATATGATTTATAATGTCATTTGAACAAGAATTGATCAAGAAATCATGATAACTTGTAAAAGGGGTAATCTTGAAAAATTAAAAAAATTTCTAAGTTACTAAATTTGGATGGTTTTGGTGCCAACTTCCAAGGACCATAACTTTTGATCCAAGCAGCCATTTTGAGTGATTCAAAGCCTGATTTGTAGGTCTTCCTACATTCTACAAAAGCTTCCACTACATGAAACTCTAATTCTTCATGGATTTTTGGTTATGGATGGATCAAAGTGGTGAAAAATCCAGGATTTAACACTTAGTAAAAAACTTTCTAAGTTTCAGCCTTGAACATCAATGTTCATGGGGATTTTTCAACTAAGTCCAAATAGTTTCAAGACAAAATATGACCACACATGAATTGTACCGTATAAGGGCTTTTTAAAAAGTACATGAGCATTCCATAACTCCATTTGAGCAATGAGATATGATCCTCCCAAGATGACACTTTCAAACTGTCTTGTACAAGACATATTTGTGCATTTTTGCTCGAATTGGTTAAGTTAGACAATTACAAGCTTTGTCATCCATTTGGACACCTCAGGGGATAACATCAAAGGGAAAATATCTGATCCACAAGCCACCCAAGTCCAAGGATCTACATGTAGCTATGTGTCACCTAAAAAGGCTAAAAATCTCAAAGACTCCAATTTTGTTTCAATGCATTCAATGGATTCACAAGGTGGCAAGCATCAAGACATTGCCGATTGAATTGAGTCAAGATTCATCTCTGAACCAAAGGACTCATAACCTGCTGCACTGACCGATGTCAATGGTTAGAGAAGACCAAAGATTCCTTTTGATCAACATTGGCCAATGGACTGTCCAAGCCTCCATTCACTATTGATGCCAAAAAGAACTTGTTGCACTATAAATAGACATCAATTGTGATTAGTTTGAGTACACCAAAGCACCCAAACTGATGCTTTCCTCAAAATCACTTTCGAAAAACCAGATTTTCCTTCTATTTCAAGTCACTATCGAATTTCGAAATAGGAAGCAATTCAAACCAAACCAATCATGCCAACACCTTATATATATATATATATATATATATATATATATATATATATATATATATTTATATATATCATATATGAGTGATCCATAGCCCTGAAACACATCTGGAACATCAGAATCACAAAATCACCATCCAATTGCTCAAGCGTTTGGTCTGTTTGCAGTTGAGATGCCACAACAAGTTTTGGGCTGATTCAATCCATTCCAAGCCTTCAAACACATTACTTGAGGTCCATTGGAGCTGTCCAGATCATTACACAACATCTGTAATACCTTCACCATAGAATTCGATCACCAGCTGCAAGAGTTAAGCCTGAAGCCTTCAAACTATATATTACATGCATCATAAATGAATTTTTGAGTTACCATCTTGTTTCTGCATGTATATAGAGTGATAACCCTTAATCAATTGCTATGTATGAATCGTGTATGGAATTTCATAGTGTTCATGCTAAAATTAGGGTTCTTGTGTTCATCCTCTGATTTCTCACTCCACACTTAATATAAATGCAATTAATCTATATGGTTGTGATCCTTGTTCAAAAACTAGCAAGATTGGTGTTTGAATCATGCAAAACCATTGAGTAATCAGAGAGAAAAGTGAGAAAATGCAAATCTGGGCAAAACAGAGTCGCGCGTGTTCTTCCTCATGTTCTTGGCGCCCTTTTTCAAATTTTCAAATATTTGAATTTTTGATATTTTATTTAATTGGTTTCAAAAATTAATTTCTTTCTCATTTTTTATCATTTTTATTGGTTCTTTTTTTAAAAAGTCACAAAAATATTAAATTGTTTTATTTTACAAAAAAATCCAATTGATATTATTTATTTAATATGGTTAGAATTTTTGTAATTTATTTCATTTTATTTGTTTTTAAACATTTTAAAATGAAATTCTCACTTTGATCTTTTCATTCCAAATGAATTTCAAGCTTTCATGTGATTAAACATGATTTTTCAAAGTTGATAACTTGTTTTTAAATATATTTGATATTTTATATTTAATTTCCTTTGAAAATTATATCTTTTAAATTCAAAATTAGGGTTTTCTCTAAATTTTGATTTTTCAAACTTCACATAAACACTTTGGGCCTCTAATAGAGTGCAAGACCCATACCATGTCACATAAATAAATTTTTGAGCTTCAGTCATTGTATAAGTCCCACTGTGTTTTCTAAAACCGTGGCGCGATCGTCGCCTTTTAAACCAAATCATCTGGGCCTCCCTTTGGTTGTAAGTCCAATTTCTCTTCTTTTTAAAACACTTTGGGCCTCTAATAGAGTGTAAGACCCATCCCTTGTCACACACAAACTGTTTTGGGCCTCAGTCATTGTATAAGTCCCGACACGAGTTTCAAAACGACGGTGCGATCACTGTCTTTCATTGGGCCTCTCCCTGAGTTATAAGTCCTATTCTCTCTTCTTAAAAACATTTTTTTGGGCCTCTAAAAGAGCGCAAGACCCAAACCCCCTTTTGTACATAAATAATTTGGGCCTCAGTCATTGTATAAGTCCCGGTACAATTTTCAGAATAGCAGTACGATTACTGTTTTTCATCTGGGCCTCTCTTTGAGTTGTAAGCCCCATCTCTTGTATAAAAATAAACTCTTGGGCCTCTAATATATTGTAAGACCCACCTCTTTTGTAAATACATTAAATTTGGGCCTCAGTCATTGTATAAGTCCATCTGTGATTTTCAAAAGTACGACGCGATCGTCGCCTTTTCAAAAAGAACTCATCTGGGCCTCTCCTTAAGTATAAGCCCTAAACTTCCTCTTTAAAAACGAATTTCCTTTTAATTTAGATTCAAATTCATAGTTGTTATCAAAACTTTCTTCAATTTCTTAAATAACTAACCATATAACTGTGTTTACAATACTGGAAGCTTGCTCACCTGTAAGTTCTACCAGCTTCTTTTACATATTTCCCGGATACAGTCTTGCCTCCTCTTGGGCTTATACAATATGGAACAGAGAAAGGCATTATTCTCGGTGAAACTTTTCTCAAGACTGTCACTACTAGAAATTTGTACAAGAAATTCATTTCCCCAAAGAGGATTAATTCCCGGTGAAACCTCTTCTAAATTTCTTCAAACCCTAGAATTGTTCACTAAAGAAAGGATTATTCCCCGTGAAACCTTTCTTGAACTTTTCTTAGGTTTGGACCCACAGGCTTCCTAAAAGCATCCTCAGCCTCCTCTTGGACTTTGTACAAGGACCCTCAGGCTTCTTAGAAGTTCTCAGCCTCCTCTTGGGCTTAGTACAAGGACCCAAAGGCCTCCTACAGGTATGGGACAGAACTTAGTCATCTTTTACTAGTTCAATCCTCCAGAGAGTCAGAATCTCAAAAAATCAGACCAGTTTAGGGTTGATTCTCATCCCTTAAAACATCAACCTCCTCTTGGGTATCATACAAAGATCAACCTTCTCATACCATTAGACTTTGACAGTCTCATCTCCTCTTGGATCTCGAAGAAACCCTTAAAAGCACAGGAAAAGCCCTGATCATTTCATCAATTACCAACAGAGTTAAGACCTCCACAGGTTTCAAAACTCAATCTTTAAACTCTTACTTTAAAATTTCCCCAGCTAGGGTCAAATTACTACCAGTAAACCCTCAGAAAACTCAAAACCTCATGGTCTCTGATATTTCAACTCTTCTGCAATCATCAGCAAGAGTTGATTCCCCAGTTTGGACCTGTCTCTGCATTTCAATAATCCTCAGAAGTCAGACTCCTCTTAGGATTTGTATAATGATCATCTCTCAGTAGTTTTAGCCTCAATCTTGGGCTTTGTACAAGACAGACAAAATATTCTTCCAGCTGAGTCATTACTTTTAGCCTCAATCTTGGGCTTTGTACAAGACAGATAAAACCTCTCCCCAGTGGAGTCAATTCATTTTAGCCACAATCTTGGGCTTTGTACAAGACAGACTAAATATTCCCCAAAAGAGTCATTACTTTCAGCCTCAATCTTGGGCTTTGTACAAGACAGATAAAACACTCTCTTGTTGAGTCAGTATTCTCTAGCCTCAATCTTGGGCTTTATACAAGACAAATAAAACTTCCTCGGAAGAATCGATTCCCAATCAGCCTCCTCTTAGGCTTTGTATAATGATCTCCTTAAGCATAATCAACTTTTAGCTTCAACCTTGGGCTTTGATCAAGGCACATAAAAAATCAACATCCCCTTAGAGGAAATAAAAAACCTCTCTGTAGGAAGACATTTCTCTGTACAATCACACATCAAAACAGACAATCAAATAAACCTTAATCCCAGATAACTTCTGTAAGTGGCACACTTGTTGATTCAAAAATCCAAGTAGTGGTCCCTCTTTATTTTGGTAAAAACCCTCTTTCATCTAATCGCTATAAGTGGCAAGCCTCTGGATTATTTACATCCAAGCCAATGTCCCTCTCTTAGCATGGAAAAACTTCTAAGTAAAGTTCTGGAATATGCAGACAGCAGATGTCCTAACACATGTCAAGACATTGTGCTACATAATCATTTAAGCACAGAGGCGCAACAGCAGACTGATACCTTGAATATCAGAACTGCAGAATCACAGATGTCACGACATCTGATCCAACATGTTAATCGATACTGAACTGAAAATAGCAGATTGATAAACAACATAGAATATGATGACCCAGTTCGGTGCAACTCACCTACATCTGGGGGATACCAATCTAGGAAGAAGTAATCACTATCAGTAGTATAGTTTTATACAAACAACCTCAGGTTTGCAGAAAGCACCCACGCTAACCTATCACTACCCAATGAAGACTTTATCATTAGAAGTCACATATAAATGATAAGAGAACCCCCTAACTTCCTAAATCACAACATGTGATTGTCTAACAATTACTACACCATAACTGTATCTACCCTATTGAAAGACACCCTTTCCAATACAAAGTTCAGTCAAGCATCCTTGACTAACAAGTTAACTTGGATTTGTTTCAAAGCTTCATCCAAGAACACACACAATTCATTGCCTACGGGCTTCTGAATCTGTACAAGTTCCTATGTCTACCACACTGCATCAAACCGATACAGAGGGAGACTTACAAGAGAAACCTACGACTCTCAAAACCTAAACCATACTTTACAAAATAGGATTCCTAAGTCTATGTCGTCCTCTTTCTCTTTTCTGTCTAGGTCTTGGTCTTCTTTTATAGTCTTCTGTTGAGTCGGGCTTCATATCTTTGATCCTTGATCCATTGCCAATCGCGCCTTGAATCTTGGAACATATTTAAAACAAAACCTGATGTAACAGTCACCATGTCGAATCTTCATGTTGTGACATTTCGCGCGACATCTTCAGGCTAGGGCTGAAACCTTCATGTTGGAACATCTTTCCCAACATTGTGTTTTACCAAAATTTAGTCAAACACTCAGAGCTTTCAATCTCCCCCTTTTGACAAATTTTGGCTAAAACATCCTTCAGCCTGATGGTGCATGCAGTGGGAAAATACTTGAAGCAAGTGCTAAGGAAGAGGAAGAAGATAAAATCTAGTTACCTTCTCCATTCCCTTGTGATACCGAATACATAGAGGATGTAACTCAGATCAAAAGACATAACTTGCTTCCTAACTCTGATCACAAAATACAACTACATATAAACCCAGAATGTTGAGACATCCTTTGAGACTTTTTGCATTTTTGCAGATCAGTAGCACAAATACACCATACACTTCTCAGCAGTAACAAGCCATTCTCTGCCTTTTTAGCCAAGAGTTGGAAAAAGAGACCCATGCAAGCCCATACCCAGATTGTGCTTACCCATAGACGGACAAAACCCATTCTCTCCCAAGAGGAAGGTTTTACAATTCAAGCATCACAACTCTCCTTAAATAATGAAGAAGCTATGTGGGTAGAGTCAATCCAAAAGTCTAGTCAAAGAGTGCAATAACTACTGATCAGGTTAGTTTAAAAAATTTCCACCTTTTCTAACTTGTCCTCGAAACCACTTCTGAACATTGTCCTGATACCTAACCTGATTTTGTCAGGCTCATGGTCCCCACAGTTAGGACTTTCTTAATCCAGATTTAGCACCCTTGATTACTGCAGAATCCGTTTGATTACCCTTTCATTAGCAGAAAATTAATTTCTTCCAGACATCAACAGAAATTCCCAAGATACTTGTACCACTTCTAATTCAATCCATTGACACCCAATGATAGAATCAGAACGTCCTGATAAGTTCACCCAGAACACATATCAGTAGTACAATGTCACGACATCCCGTCAGACATATCAACCTCACCTGAGGTAATCTATCATAAACTGCTTGAAACCACAAATATTCTTGATAGCCACTCTGCACCATTGCAACTATATATCTGAAACAAAGATCTAACTCCCCCTGTCGTAGACAACCAGTGCTCCTTTGCCAGAAGAACACCCTAAATGAATGGAAAACATAAGATGCATCTTCATGTCTTCAAGAGCGCATCTTCAGTTCAACACACTTGCTAAACACATTCACCTACTACTTGACCCTCAATCAAACCATGTACCACACCAGTACGAAAATCAGATAGGAGTTCTCCCTCTATCTTTCTCAACAGATGCTTCTTCATCAAGAACCACCCAGAGCCACTTCATGATATCCCATGACAACTTCATGATCATATAGTGTGTGAATACCCAGAACGCATCCATGTACCACAACCAACAAACTCTTGGATTGAGATCAAAGATCCATTGATCCCTCTCGTCC
Organism: Lathyrus tuberosus; assembly: GCA_022829125.1. Classification (NCBI taxonomy): domain Eukaryota; kingdom Viridiplantae; phylum Streptophyta; class Magnoliopsida; order Fabales; family Fabaceae; genus Lathyrus; species Lathyrus tuberosus. The sequence continues at coordinate 17,032,038 of JALAZF010000042.1, forward strand.
AGAAACTATCCATACACCGCACGAACTCCTCCTGAATTCCCATGTATGAATCTCCTTTTTCCCTGAGATACAACCTAATTGAATCAGAATGCTGCACATTCGTCAAAGAGACACTCAGGGTCGCTTAGTTTTCTAGCTCACAAACACATGCTCCAGAAATCTTCAGCCCCTTTGCTTCACAAGCACCAACTGATTTACTTCTAGCATGTCCCATTCACCTTAGACTTCTAAGACAATCCTTTACTCATCGTTCTCCCGTATGATAAGATAAGTACTTCTTAGACAAGATGTGAGTGTCAAGTTCCACAATCAGAACTAAGTATCCTACTCCACGGATAACCAACTCAGAAAATGTTCTAACATCAGTTAGGACATCCTTCACACATCATAGACACCACACACCATGGTTCTTAATATGCTCCTCCACTGGACTTATTATCAGCATAGTAATCCAAACTGAAGATCTTCACACAACACTGTGCCACCAGCTTGAACAAAGAAAACTTCAGAAACCCAGAGAGAAATAAACTCTCATCCACCAAAAGAAGGTATACTTCCATCCTCAACCGAGAACTTCTACCACAAGCTCCAAGAGAACCAGAACCTCCTTACGTTTTCAACTAACTACCCTTCTGCATAAGAGCAATCAGTTTCAAGCATCCTGCTTGAATGCACACTATGAAATCAACCAAATGCCACCTTTTGATTGATCCCACTCTTCTTCAGAACTCCCACAAGATACATTGATTTACCAATGAAATCAGATCTTCAAGTCACATGAACTACTGGCTCCGTAGCAAGACATCTTGAATCCACCAAGCCTCTTAGGCATGTAACATTTTCTCATCCACAGCTCCCGTAAACTGCATGAGATAGACCTTTTTGAAGCATCCATAACTTTCATTCTCCTGTAGATCACCTTATCTTAAGCTGATGTGCCACTTCATCAGTTGAGACTCTAATGTTAAGCTAGATGTCAGAACATTCTGATACAACATCCAGCTGCTGAATTCAGCTCCTCCTTCTGCCACTTAGAAGAACCTCCTTCCTTTGCAGAATATGAGTTCCATGCTCTCATAGACTTGATTCAACAACCAAGTTTGAGTAAAAAACCTCCATCCTGCTTTAAAACTCCAAGGACTTCACACCTGCCACGTCTGAATCTTCAGAAGATAAGTAGTCCTAGACTACACCATAGCCATACCCAAGAATGCCACTTTCCTTAGTAGAGCAGTCTGTAGAAATTCAGAGATAACTGCCACTTAACTTTGACCTTCAAACTGAGCAAAATCCCATGCTCCCAAGTACCTAGGTCAGAAATAAACTGATCCAAGCAGTAACCATCAAGATTATGATGTCTTCATCTTCATCTTCAACAACATCAAAGTCCAGACCAGTTTCTTGCCAGGAAACTCTCCAGAGAACACATGCTTCTATCACACCCGACTAAGGCAGATTCTTAGGTCACCACCTAAGATCAAAACAGATGCTAAAGCGTATGCAGTACCCCTCCCATGATTATGCACAAACTCTGATGATGAGATGTTCCAACATCTTGTTGAACATCAACAATCTTGACTTTCAAGAATAATCAATTAAATACTTGTGAACTCCACAAATAGCAATTAATCTTAAATCCTTGTTCAATAACCCTTCTTCATTTTTGTAGCTAAGCCCCACCAGATCACTTCATGAACACTTATCAAGTATTCAAACTTTTGCAAGTATCTTTGACAAACAGTGTTGAGATAGCAAGGCTGCCACCCTTGACTCAAGTAACTAAGATTCTCTCTGAACGAAACTTAATTACCTCAACAATTCTGAAAACTCCAATCAGATTGGATCCACCATTAGGGTTAAGAGAGATCAATCCTTCCTTGCCGTTTTGGATGGTGAAAATAAATCACCTCCACTTTCTTCAGATTGTGTTTCAAAGAAACACCTTCTAGTCAGAAGAATAACTAGAATACTCCAGATGCACGACTGAGATGCCTTTATGAGTGGACTTGAGATAATTCTGAAGTATCTTTGACAACGTAGCCGATCAATAATTTATCAAACTCCTAGAGCAAGAACTTGATAAACTTAAACTCAACTCCTTCCCTCTTCAACCGACTTCAACTGCACCAAGAAACCAAGCTTCCAAGTACCAAGTCACCATACCAGATATCTACCAACAACTCCCTTCATTACATCTCTCCCGAATTTGGAATAAAAGAATGCAGATATCTTCACATATAGAGGCCAACGATTGAGATCTTCCACCAACTGTCTTCAGTAACAACTCCAGAATCCCATAATTCTAGAGCTCTTCCATCAGAAACACATGCAGTGGAACCACCAAGGAACAGATCCTGCTTTCCCTATTAAGATATCAGAACATCTTATAAGACACCGCAACAAGAGAACTAGCCACTTCTCTTGCAGTTGTTGTAAAACCTCCTCAGAAACATGAACAACCTCTGGGTTGTTACCTTCGATCCAGAACATCCATCTCATCCATTAATACCCTTGAGTATGTCTGAGTTGATTGATCTGATCTTCAAAACTCCTCCTTGTTTAAATGCCAGAAAGTATCTCCCAAAGATCTCATCCAGAACCAGACAGGAAACCAGGCTCTGATACCAATTGAAATTCTGGCATATGCAGAAAATAGATGTACTAACACATGTCAAGACATTGTGCTACATAATCATTTAAACAAAAAGGCACTACAACAGATTATACCTTGAATATCAGAACTGCAGAATCACAGATGTCACGACATCTGATCCAACATGTTAATCAATATTGAACTGAAAATAGCAGAATGATAAACAACACAAAATATGATGACCCAGTTTGGTGCAACTCACCTACATCTGGGGGATACCAATCCAGGAAGAAGTAATCACTATCAGTATTATAGTTTTATACAAACAACCTCAGGTTTGCAGAAAGCACCTACATTAACCTATCACTACCCAATGAAGACTTTATCATTAGAAGTCACATCTAAATGATAAGAGAACCCCCTCTCACTTCCTAAATCACAACCTGTGATTGTCTAACAGTTACTGCACCATAACTGTATCTACCCTATTAAAAGATACCCCTTCTAATACAAAGTTCAGTCAAGCATCCTTGACTAACAAGTTAACTTGGATTTGCTTCAAAGCTTCATCCAAGAACATACACGTTTTATTGCCTACGGGATTCTGAATCTGTACAAGTTCCTATGTCTACCACACTGCATCAAACCGATACAGAGGGAGACTTACAAGAGAAACCTACGACTCTCAAAACCTAAACCCTACTTTACAAAATAGGATTCCTAAGTCTATGTCGTCCTCTCTCTCTTTTCTGTCTAGGTCCTGATCTTCTTTTATAGTCTTCTGCTGAGTTAGGCTTCATATATTTGATCCTTGATCCATTGCCAATTGCGCCTTGAATCTTGGAACACATTTAAAACAAAACCTGCTATAACAGTCACGATGTCGAATCTTCAAGTTGTGACATTTCATGCGACATCTTCAGTCTGGGGCTGAAACCTTCATGTTGGAACATCTTTCCCAACATTATGTTTTATCAAAATTGAGTCAAACACCCGTAGTTTTCACTAAGGAAAAATGGCATTGCCCTACACTAAGTTAAAGTTTTTTTCTTCAGGACAAATCCCTTTTAAAAGAAATTATGGCATTGCTTGACTCCACATTCCAGTTAAAGTAATTCTCCTTTATAATCAGTTACCCAACAACTGTGATAAACAGATGAGATATCTCCCTTTAGAGATGACAAATTCTCTCTCAGTCAAAACATTTAGCTTCAATCTTGGGCTTTGAACTAGACACAAATAACCTTTAGCTTCAATCTTGGGATTTGAACAAGACACCAAACATCATTTCCTCCCATAGAATAGGAGGAACTACAATTGCTCTGATTTCCCTATTTTTTTTAATGGGAATACGTAGGCATAAGATTGTGAAATCTTAGCGAGCACATTAATCTAAAACCCTTAGGTCCAGTACCTTACCAAAACATCGAAAAACCCAAAAAACAACAAAAATACTCTCTCAAACATTCCCAAAGGAGAAACTTTCCCATTTACGACAGACAAACACCAGTCAGTAGATAACAGAAGAAAATGCCAAACAATCTATGGATAACCATATATACGATGGGTAATTGACAACTCCCCATTGCATTACCTGACCACGGACCCCCCAATCTCTTAGCATTTGTTAAAGAAAATATTTGCGTGCAAGGTTAGTTTTAGATATCTTCCCTTTCCTTTCCAGCTTCATAGGATAAATAAGAAATCAGAAAGTAGCACCCAATTCCAACCAATACGGTAAGGTGGTCGCGTCACCGGCAAAAATCGCACGCTACAGAAAAATGGCGACTCTGCTGGGGAGCCAAACTAGGATTAGAATTCCTAAGAGGTGTAGGTTATTTAGCATTTTCTATACTATATACTATATATATTTACTGCTATTCCTACTTGATATCCGTGTTTATTTTTCTGTCAAATGGGAATGCGATTGATACGCATGTTGAGAGAACATTAAGATAAGGGTGGCATAGACAAGAGACACTTATAGGGAGTGAATCCCGAACAAGCTATCCTGGTAGCCCACCGAATCAGTCGAGGTACCCGTACGGAAGTATCGATGTTGAACGACCGATTGTCGTGAAAATATTGTCTTTCTTAGTGTGGTACCCATGACCCTGAGGATTTAGTAGACTTTAACCATATGGCCATTTGGTAGTGCGGTGACTATCGAGAATAGTTGATACGCGATACTACACTCAAATGAGATTTACCCTATGATATTACAGACCGCTCAAGTGAATCAGCTTGCTGTTGATATCCCTAGGGGGGTCAATGATTTTGGGAACCTTAGAACCCGTTCTACAGGTACAAAAATTGACCAAAATAGTACAACCTTTGGGGATGGGTAGAGCCATGACTTCATACTCGTGACGTTGAACCTTTGAACCCATGTTTTCAAATGTTTTTGTGTGCTGCATTCATGCATTCATCTAAAAAACTCTTTTCAAACAAGAAAAAAAATCTTTTTTTTTTCAAAATAAACTAAACAATAATTGCAAATATCAGAGATTGCTTTATGGATTTCGGTAGAAGAAAGACGCACAAGTACACCTTCAAGGCTCCAAAACTAGAGGACTTAAGGAAGTTGGCAAGGATGGTTACCAACCCTGAGGCTTTCAGAGCTAAGCACGGAGGGTTGTTGTCTCTATTAAGGGTCCACACAGTTGAAGGAATCCTGTCTACGCTGATACAGTTCTACGATCTGGTTTACCACTGCTTCACTTTCCCAGATTACTAACTGGCACCAACATTGGAGGAGTACTCCCATCTGATTGATTTACCTATCACTGATCGGGCTCCATTTTATGGACTGGAAGAAATTCCAAAGGAACAAACCATTGCAAGAGCAATCTCTTTGGACGAGTCAGAAGTTAGGACTCACATAACCACTAAAGGAGGAATCTAGGGTTTACCAGCTAAATTCCTGATGGAGAAAGCTCTATACTTTGCCAATATATGAAACATAACTGCTTTCGAAGATATCTTTGTCTTGCTCATATACGGGTTATTCCTTTTTCCCAACATTGACAACTTCGTCGATACCAATGTCGTTAAGATATTTCTGATTGGGAACCCCGTACCAACCTTGCTCGCAGATACTTATCATTACGTACACTTAAGGAATTTGTACAGTGGAGGAATGATCACATGTTGTGTACCCTTACTCTACAAATGGTTCATTTCCCATTTATCCAAGTCTGCTGCTTTTTGGGATCACAAGATTACTTTACGTTGGTCGCAAAGAATCATGTCTCTCACCAATTCGGACATAGATTGGTACAATAGGATTTACGAAGGGATAAAGATCATCGACATATGTGGAAATTTCCCTAACGTATCCCTCATTGGAACTAAATGAGGAATCAACTACCATCCAATTTTAGCTCGCCGTCAACTTGGATACCCGATGAAGAATATCACACATAATGTTCATCTGGAAGGTCTTTTCTTCAAGGAAGGGGAAAATGACAGGGCACTAAAGAAAGAAATAATGCATGCCTGGCAACATATTCACAAGAAAGGCAGAGAGTCTCTAGGAAGACCAAACTATATCTCTATGGAACCTTATCTCCACTGGGTGCAAACTAGAGCCCTAAAGCTGAGGATGCCTTACCCTTGCCAAGAAGTTTTTCCATTAAAGGAATCTGTCCTTTATTTCATGACTGATGCGGAAAAACTTCAGGTCACTCTCAACAAAGTTCAGCATGAGTAGAGCTCTTCGAAGAACAAGTACTGAATCCTCAATTTAGAGTGTACCAAGATTCAGGAACTATTAAAGGAAAAGGATGCTCTGATTGAGATATTAGAACAGCATGCTATAGAGGGTCAGGAAGATCGAAGAAATTTGCTCGCTCCTTTCACTTGGCAAAGGACTGACGACCCGACAACGGCTGAAGAGCCCCGGTCAAAGAAAAGGAAAATACAGGAACCAACATCTGAGCTCTCTTCAAAGAGGACTCAGGATCCATGAGCTTAGACATTTCCTTACAGCACTTTGTAAAATACTGTACTTTTCCTTGTAAGATACTGCAATCTTTCAAATTTAATAAAAGGGGTCCCCCCCACTATATGATATTTACAATCTATTTGTTGAAGTTTCTTTTAGATTAAAACAAAAAACTAAAAATATGTCATTGCATATCATTCATCATTCTCACATACCGCATTTTTCTTATCTTCGAGTCTCACGTATGTATCACAATTCTAGAGTCAAACTGTCTCACTCATACAATACTCGGGCCAATCGACAAAAGAAAATGGACGATCTTGAGGAAAAGAACAAAGAGCTGAGAGAAGAAATCGACGCTCTAAAAGAAAGTTTGGAAAAACTTCATAGTGACATGCAATCCCTGGCAGCAGCTCAGGAGCTGCGGCATCAAAAGACTGTAATCTTAGAGATCACATCTACGCCCATTATGGAGACACATGAGAATCATCCTCGGTACAACATGCCTAAGGGTCTCCCCTGAGGCATGTCTCTCAACTTTATACCTGAAGGATATATCCCACCGGTCACTGAAGACCCAGAGGCCGTAGCAGGAACCGCTGGGTCTGAAGGTTACAAACTTCGGAAAAGTGAAGATGCATGGGTTACGACAGCAACTCCTGAAGGTTACAAAATACAGGGCATAGGAGCGCCAAGAGTCACCGCTATTATGTCTATACCATAATCAGTGGTACACACTGTCCCGGAAGGACAGATTCCACAAGCCATTTCTGGTGGAAACGAAGACATGTATGAAAGAATGAATGAGTTCCAAGAATAATTCTTGGAAATGCAAAGGGAAGTGCATGCCATTCGCGGTCAAGACTTATTCGAAAAGGACGCCGCAAACCTCTATCTGGTCCCTAATGTAAAGATACCACACAAATTCAAGGTGCCTGACTTTGAAAAATACAAAGGCAACTCTTGCCCTCAAAGTCATTTGGTGATGTACGCTCGAAAAATGTCTACCCGGACAGAAAATCAACAGCTACTGATCCATTATTTCCAAGACAGTTTAACCGGTGCCGCACTCAAATGGTACATGGGTTTAAACCGCACAAAGATCAGTACTTTCAGAGATCTTGGTGCAGCCTTCATTCAGCAGTATAAATACAACTTGGACATGGCACCGGATAGAGATCAGCTCAGAGCAATGTCACAAAAGGACAAAAATATTTTAAGGAATATGCTTAGAGATGGCGTGAAATTGCCGTTCAGATCTGTCCCCCTCTCGAGGAAAAAGAGATGACCAAGATTTTTCTGAAAACCTTAAGCCCATTCTATTACGACCGAATGGTCGCCAGTGCGCCCAGTGACTTCACTGAGATGGTGAACATGGGAGTACGCCTTGAAGAAGCCGTCCGAGAAGGATAATTGGTCAAAGATGCAGAGCCATCTAGTAGTACTAAGAGGTATGGTGGTGCTTTCCAAAAGAAGAAAGAACAGGAGATCCGTAATATCTCTCTGGGAAAGCAAAGGCGAAGGTATTAACCAGTAGCAGCAATAACTCACGCAATCAACCCAACACCGGCTCCGACGTATCAACCTCAGGTTGCTCAGAGCCAACCAAGTCAACAACAGTATCAACAAAGGACGCAATAGCCTCTTCAGCAGGCTAGTCCCCAGTACAACAACAACAATAGTACAACACAACCATCAAGGTTTGACCCTATACCGATGTTGTACGCAAAACTATTTCCACTTTTACTAGCCAAGGGGCACGTCCAAACCAGGTATCCTCTTACAGTATCGGAAAATCCGCCTTTTTGGTTCAAAGCGAATCAAACTTGCCCTTACCATCAAGGAGGATCAGGGTACAACATTGAGAACTGTCTCAGCTTCAAGTATGATGTACATAAGCGTGTCAGGAACGGGATCTTATCTTTCAAAGATACTAATCCGAATGTTCAGACGAACCCGTTGCAGCAACATGAGAAGACTGTAGTAAATTTAATAGAGGAAGAATTTGGCTGCAGTTATCAAATTCATAATGTACTCCTATTAGAAACCAATCTGGTCAGGATGCATTGCAGATAGAGTGGGTACGGTCATGTGCCATCTCACAATTATCACTAGTGTGATATCTGTTCAAAGAATAATCAGGGGTGTCCCGTAGTGCAATCAGAATTACAAGAACTAATGGATCTGGGTAGGATTCAGGATCACAGGAATGGCGTGAAGAGGAACAAAGGTGTGTACTTATCCAAAGAACACTTCAACACTTGTTGGACCACTAGTGGCTTCTAATATACCTGGATAAAGCTACACAACAGATCAACATGACCGACAGGAATCTTGGTAGGCATCAAAGTCGCGATGTCCGCTCAATGGAGACATATCTAGTAAAGATGATTGTTTTAAACCCTATTGAAACATACGATCCAATGCCTTATCCCAACTTTGAATTCCCGGTATTTGAAGCTGAAGAAGAAGAGGACGAAGAAATTATAGAAGAGATTTCCTGACTACTCAGACAAGAGGAAAGGTTTATTGAGCCCCACCAAGACTCATTGGAAACAGTTAATTTTGGTTTAGAGGGAGAAAAGAAAGAAGTTAAGATTGGAGCACTATTTAGTCCAACTGTCAAAGAAGGCTTAATAAGACTTCTCAAAGAGTTTCCAGATGTATTTACTTGGTCCTATCAGGACATGCCAGGGTTGGATACCAGCATCGTGGAACATCATTTACCATTAAAAGCAGAGTGTCCTCCAATGAAACAAAGACTGAGACAGACTCATCCAGATATGGCTATCAAGATCAAGGAGGAAGTGCAGAAACAGATCGACGCAGGTTTCCTTTCCACCTCAGAATATCCTCAATGGCTAGCTAACATAGTGCCAGTTCCAAAAAAGGACAAAAAAGTCAGAATGTGTGTAGACTACAGGGATCTGAATAAAGCAAGTCCAAAGGATGACTTCCCCGTACCACACATTGACATACTGGTAGACAGTACAGCAAAATTCAAAGTCTTCTCCTTCATGGAAGGATTCTCGGGCTATAATCAAATCAAAATGGTGCCGAAAGATATGGAGAAAACTTCATTCATCACCCCATGGGGAACCTTTTGTTACAAGGTAATGTTGTTCGGTTTGAAGAATGCGGGGGCAGCCTATCAAAGGGCCATGACGACTCTGTTTCACGACATGATGCACAAAGAGATAGAAGTGTATGTCGATGACATGATCACCAAGTCTAAAATAGAAGAAGAGCATACATAACACCTGTCAGAGTTATTCGAGCGTTTGAGAAAATACAAACTCCGCTTGAATCCCAATAAGTGCATATTCGGTGTTCAATCGGGAAAACTTTTAGGGTTCATCGTCAGCCAGAAAGGAATTAAGGTTGATCCTGACAAGGTCAAGACCATTCAAGGAATGCCTTCTCCAAAGACCGAAAAATAAGTCAGAGGATTTTTGGGACGTCTAAATTACATCTCAAGATTTATATCCATCATGACCGCGACATGCGCGCCGGTCTTCAAACTACTCAGAAAGAATCAAAGCTGTGTATGGACAAAAGATTGCCAACAGGCTTTCGACAACATCAAAGAATATCTGTTGAATCCACCAATCATGTCACCTCTAGTGGAAGGAAGACCACTGATCATTTACCTAACAGTCTTGGAAGACTCCATGGGTTGTGAACTTGGCCAACAAGACGAAACCAAAAGAAGAGAGTCTGCCATTTACTACTTAAGCAAGAAATTCACTGATTGTGAAACTCGATACACTATGCTAGAGAAAACTTGCTGTGCAATGGCTTGGGAAGCCGAACGTCTTTTCCAGTACATGATTTGTCACACTACTTGGTTAATCTCAGAAATGGATCCAATCAAGTATGTCTTTGAAAAGCCTGCTCTCACGGGAAGGATTGCCTGTTGGCAGATGTTGTTATCAGAATATGACATCGAGTACCACGCTCAGAAAGCCGTCAAAGGAAGTATTTTAGCCGATCATTTGGATCACCAAACGATTGACGACCAGGAATCAGTCAGATTTAACTTCCCAGACGAAGATGTCATATACTTGAAAATGAAAGATTGTGATGAACCGCTACCCAGTGAAGGGCTGGAAACAGGATCCCAATGGAGACTAATATTTGACGGAGCTGTCAACACTTATGGAAACGGAATTGGGGAAATCATCGTAACACCTCAGGGTACCCATATTCCTTTCACTGCCAGATTGACATTCAAGTGCACATACAACAAGGTCGAATACGAAGCTTGTATCATGGGTCTCGAAGAAGCTATTGACTTAAGGATTAAGAAATTTGATGAGTATGGAGACTCAGCCCTGGTTATCAATCATATCAAAGGAGAGTGGAATACATACCAATCAGGATTGATTCCTTACAAAGATTACGCGAGAAGGTTGTTACCATTCTTCAACAAAATCAAGTTTCATCACATCCCTCGTGAAGAAAATCACATGGCTGATGCACTAGCCACTCTCTCTTCCATGAATAGTGTAGGTCAATGGAACGACATACCTAAGATTGACATAATGCGCCTTGAAAGGCCCGCTTACATTTTCACAATTGAAGCAGTCAAAGACGATAAACCTTGGTATCACGATATCAAGTGCTTCCTTCAAAGACAAAAGTACCCACCTGGGGCATCTAGAAAAGAGAGGAAGACTCTCAGAAGACTGGCTGGTAACTTCTTACGGTGATACACTCTATAAGAGAAACTTCGACATGGTTTTGCTCAGATGCATAGACAGACCAGAAGCAAACATGTTGTGAAAGAGATTCACAAAGGATCCTTTGTCACTAATGCCAATGGACACACGATGGCGAGAAAAATTCTGAGAGCGTGATATTATAGGCTGACAATGGAATCTGAGTGCTACAAGTACATGAGGAAGTGTCACAAGTGTCAGATATACACTGACAAAATCCATGTACCGCCAATGCATCTCAAAGTTCTTTCTTCTCCATGGCCTTTTTCTATACGGGGAATCGACATGATTGGCATGATTGAACCCAAAGCTTCAAACGGACATCGACTCATCCTAGTAGCCATTGACTACTTAACCAAATGGGTCAAAACGGCGTCATACACCAATGTGACCCGACAAGTGGTGGTCCGATTTATCAAAAATAATTTCATCTGCTTTTATGGTGTTCCAAGCCAGATCATTACTGACAATGGATCTAACTTGAACAACAATATGATGAAAGAGTTGTGTGCTGAGTTCAAGATCTAACACCATAACTCATCTTCCTACCGACCTAAGATGAGCGGAGCGGTAGAAATGGCTAACAAGAACATCAAGAAGATTGTTCAAAAGATGGTTGTAACTTACAAAGACCGGCATGAAATGCTGCCTTATGCTCTTCATGGTTATCGCACGTCTGTCTGCACTACAACAGGGGTAACCCTTTTCTCTCTAGTATATGGCATGGAAGCAGTGCTTCCCGTAGAAGTAGAGATACCATCAATTAGGGTATTGATGGAAGCTAAGCTAACAAAAGTTGAATGGTGTCAAAGCAGGCACGATGAACTGAACCTAATCGAAGAAAAGAGAATGAAAGCTCTATGCCATGGTTAGCTATATCAGCAAAGAATGAAGAAAGTGTTTGACAAAAAGGTCCGACCTCGTGTCTTCAGAAAAGGAGACCTTGTGCTCAAGAAGATACAATCGTTTCTCACTGATTCCCAGGGAAAATGAACTCCAAATTACAACGTCCCTTATGTGGTCAAGAAAGCCTTCTCAGGCGGTGCCTTGAGACTCGCAACCATGGATGGAGAGAAGTTCACCTACCCCACAAATGTTGATGTAGTCAAGAAATACTTCGCCTAAATAAATAAAAAAAATGTCTCGGTGGATTGAAAACCCGAAAGGGCAGTCTAGGCAAAAATTAGAGACACAAGCAAAATAATCCCGATGGATTGAAAACCTCAAAAGGCAATCTAGGCAAAAATTAGGGATTCATGGCAAGTAACTACGTCTGACAAGGTTAAATCCCCGACAATTATGCCATCCATCAGGAAAACTTCAGTCAAAGTCACCTTCAACAGAAGCCCAGAATGTCCAGAATTCAAAGTTGGTAGAAGGATAGCGGTCGTTATGTTTCAATGTTGCCCCTTTTCCCTTAAATTACCATTTTCTAAACTTTGTAATACTCTATGGTATCACGTGCTTGGATGATTTCCATCTTATCAATAAAATTTGAGCCTAATGCTTTTGTTTGCTACTCTCATTTTAACATGATCAACGATTCTTGAAACAAAACAAAAATGAATTTACTTGTAAAAATTTTCTTCTGCTTTTAAAATAAAGATGGCATTTCCTTTTTGATTTTGAACATCAAAAGGAACATCGATAGCTTCTCCGGAAGTGATTAAACCTCAAAATACAGAATCAAAGTACTCCTTCTAAACCAGTACACCTGAATGAGGGATCAACTGTTTCAGATGTAATGTCCCATCTGACATCTGGCAGAGTTCTTACCTCTTAAGACCGATTGACGATTATTTCTCCCCCACAGGCTCTACCTCTCCTAAGTGTTAGGGACCAATTGGTACTACTTTTTATATATTTTTATCGGTCCCTTTTACCAATTTCTTATTAAAATCAGTCAAGTTTTTATCACAATTTAGTAAACATTCAATTTAAGTTATTTTATTTTGTTTCGAATAGATATTTCACTTTTTCTCTAAGAATGTTTTGTCAAGAAAAGGATTATTACATAAAGAAATCTTCGGAGCAGCACTTGAAGAACAAAGTTTGGCAAAGGAAGTGCTGAGGAAACTCAAAGCAAGCAAGCCTCAAACTACCCAGTTCGCACCGCAACCATCTCTCGCGCCGCGAACCTGGAGCTTAAGCAGTTCGCGCCGCGACCACCCTTGGCGCCGCGAACTGATTGGAAGTCAGCTACATGCAAATTGATGACACTTGTCATGTCTTGGAAGAGAAACCAACTTTTTGTAGGGTGGCGCCCCAGAGCCTATTTATGTACCTTTTTCCCTGCATGTAAAGGATCATCATTTCATTTGAGAACCTTAGTATCTCTTAGGCTTGTAAGAATATCTTAGAGAGATTTTCAAGGTGGATTTGCGGAAGTTTTTGGAAAACTCCTTGCATTGAGAAATTCTTGAAGATTTTTCTGGGTATTCAAGGAAGATGATGAGTAACTAATTCCATTCTTGTCAAGATTGAGGTATTAGTTATCTTATGTTGTTTATATAATATTACTATCCTTGCATGTAACAAACTACATTTGATATAGGGAATAATATTTTCTCTTGACATTGAAAATTAGAATTGAATCATTGTTGAGAAAGATAGTTCAATTATTGATCTAAAATATTTTCCCAAGTAGAGAATAAATTGTAGAGATAGATTTGTTCACTACTTTTCTATTGTGTTAAACATTCAAGATTATTATATCAATAGTTAGATGGAGAGATCGTCTAAGGATTTATATAGTAATTATCACAATTTTATTTAAACATAAATATTTTTGGGAGGACATTTGAATATTATCAATGGAGTTTGAATGCATGCATGTGATATTGAGAACATATAAAGAACAAAGATAATGAAACTCAATCTTGACAAGATTTCTCAACTCTATTCTAAACCCATTTTCTTTGTCTTATTTTTCTTATAAGTAATAAGAACGATTTATTCACCAACGAACAACTTGAATATCTTTAAACTTACAACAATCGAAATTATAGAACGGCGGTAATAACACCAATCTCTGTGGATACGATATTAAAAATATTTGCCGGAAATATACTTTTCAACAAATTGGCGCCGTTGCCGGGGATTGGTGTCGATATTACATGCATTGCAATAATTCATTGTTCTAAGTTCTTATTTTATTTTTTATTTTTATTTTCTATTTCTATCACTCTTGTGCTTCACTTGGTTTGTTAGTTTTGTAGATTCTAGTGCATGCGAGAAAAAGCCACCAAGGCACAATTTCAATTCGACCCCGAAATTGAAAGAACAATCCGAAGGCTTAATAGCAAGACACGAAGGAGAAAGAAACTAGCCGACAAGAGGAACCGAAGAGAAGAAGCAACAAATTCTGCACTTACTCAAATCGAAGAGGAAGTTGTAGAGACCTTTGAAGGAAGTATGGGTGACGAAGCTCGTACCGAGATGTCCGCCAATAGTCCAAGGCGGACAGCTCAATTTGCTCGAGGCGGAAGGAACACGGAGATGAAGACCGGAATCCTTCAACTTCTTTATGCAAATCCATTCACCGGAATGGATCATGAAGATCCGTACAACCATCTCATCAAATTTTATGAGATTGCGGGTTCTACGGGAGTAGATGAAGCAAGTGAAGAAAAGTTATTCAAAAGGATGTTTCCACATTCATTAGTGGGAAAAGCAAAGGAGTGGTACCTTGATCAACCAACAAGAGTGATGACGGATTGGAATTTGTTAGAAGAAAGATTCCTAGAGAGGTATTACCCTCAATCCCGATTCATGGAAGCCAAAACGGCTATTTCAGTATTCACACAAGGAAGCAACGAGTCTCTAAACGAGGCTTGGGAAAGATTCAAGTCTATGTTGAGGAAATGCAAGGGTCACGGTTTTGATGAGCTCACACAAATTCACATCTTTCTCAATGGACTCCAAACGTCACAAAAAATACTCTTGGATGCTACCGCGGGTGGTTCTCTCATGTCAAAGAATGCGGAGGAAGCAAAAACCATTATTGATCAAATGGCACTCAACGATCGACAAAGCCAACACGACCGTAGTCCTCCACAAAGGAAAACGGGAGTCCTTGAGTTGAATACCAATGATGCCATACTTGCTCAAAACAAGCTACTTTCCCAACAAGTGGAGCTACTTACTCAACAAATGTCTAAACTTCCACAACAATTGAAAGAGATTCATGGAACACAAGTTAGACATCAAGTGGCAAGTTGTGAACTTTGTCAAGGAGATCATCCAACCGGATTTTGTCCTCCGATTCAGGAGGAAGTAAGATATGTCAACAATCAAGGTCAAGGTTACCAAAGATATCCTCCACAACACAACAACACTTTTCAAAGGAACAACCAAGGTTACCAACAATCAAGATTCAACAACCAGAATTTTCAGCAACAGAATCCCTATCAAAGTCCAAACACACAAGTCCAACAATCACAAGGCGGAAGTTCCAAGTTAGAAGATACGCTTGCACAATTCATACAAGCTTCCATGGCAAGTCAAAAAAACAATGAAGCAGCAATCAAAAACCTGGAGACTCAAGTAGGCCAACTTGCAAAACATTTGGCGGAACAACAGGCAAGTTCATCCTTCTCCGCCAACACCCAAACTAATCCGAAGGAGCATTGTAAAGCAATTATCATCAGAAGCAATAAAAAAATGGCAAGCAGAGGAAATGAGGAAATTACAGTGGAGGATGATACGAACATCACAGCTGGAAACCAAGATGAGAAATTGTTGGAAGCTCAAAATGATGAGAAGAAAAATCTGTCTCAAGTCGCGCCGCATCAGACCTTCGCGCCGCGAACTGGGCACGATCAGGAATCTGAAGGCAGTGTTCAGAAGGAGTCAAAAATGAAAAACAAAAGGGGGGATAAAGGCATGAGTCATGTTCCAGTTCAACACCTACCTTATCTGCACGCACCATCAAGGAAGGACAATGCTAGGCACTATGCACGGTTTATAGATATACTCAAGCAACTTCAAATTAGTATTCCATTTACCGAAGCGTTAGAACAAATGCCAAAGTATGCAAAGTTCTTAAAAGATATTCTCACAAAAAAGAAGAGGTATACTGAAGATGAAACAGTTTTACTTGATGCACGGTGCAGCGCTATAATTCAAAAAAACATCCCAAGGAAGGAATCCGATCCGGGCCGAGTAGTTTTATCGGTGACCATCGGAGATACGTACATTGGCAATGGTTTGGTTGATTTAGGATCCAGCATCAATCTAATTCCCTTATCTATTGTCAAAAGGTTAGGGAACGTTGAGATGAAGTCTACAAGAATGACTCTACAACTAGCCGACAAGTCTACCACTTCACCATACGGAGTTGCTCAAGATATGCTAGTCAAGGTAGACAAGTTCTTCTTTCCGGTGGATTTTGTGGTAGTAGACATGGATGAGGATCGCGATGTTCCTTTAATTCTTGGAAGACCATTCATGAAGACAGCCCGGATGATGATTGACATTGATGATGGTCTCATGAAAGTGAGAGTGCAAGATGAAGAGGTAACTTTTAATCTTTTTGAAGCCATGAAGCATCCTAAAGACAAGCACGATTCCTTCCGAATCGATGTAACCGAGGAGGAAATCATTGAAGTTGCAAATCAAGTCCATCTTTCTAGTTCCTTAGAGAGATCTCTTATAGGAGCTTACAACGTCTCAACCGAAAAGGAGGAAAAAGAAATTGAGGCAATTTTGGGGGAATTAGAGTCTTGTGGAGAGATTGCCTCTCATGAAGAAAAAATTGAGGAGTTGGATGAGAAGAAGAAAGTGGAAGAATCAAAGCTGGAATTGAAAATGCTACCTCCACATTTGAAGTATGTATTCCTTGCCGATAATTTCACCAAACCGGTGATAATTAGTAGTGCTTTATCCACCCAAGAGGAGCAGAAATTGACACAAGTGCTGAAAAAGAATGAAGGCGCAATCGGGTGGGTGTTATCGGATTTAAAAGGTATTAGTCAGGCCTATTGCATGCACAAGATCACGATGGAAGACAACTACAAACCTGTTGCTCAACCCCAAAGACGCTTAAATCCATCTATGAAGGAAGTGGTGAGAAAAGAAGTCGTTAAACTATTGGAGGCTGGGATGATTTATCCTATATCCGATAGTGAATGGGTGAGTCCGGTAGTAGTTCCAAAGAAGGGTGGTATGACGGTTATTAGAAATTAAAAAAATGAGCTAATTCCAACTAGGACGGTAACCGGATGGCGGATGTGCATTGACTATAGAAGATTAAATCAAGCTACAAGAAAAGACCACTTCCCACTACCTTTCATGGACCAAATGTTAGAGAGGTTAGCTGGCAAGAATTTTTACTGTTTTTTAGATGGTTATTCAGGTTACAACCAGATTTCGGTCAACCCGGAAGACCATGAAAAAATAGCCTTCACATGTCCTTTCGGCATTTTTGCTTACCGGAGAATGCCTTTTGGATTGTGTAACGCACCGGCAACATTTCAAAGGTGTATGCAAGCCATATTTTCAGATTTAATTGAAGAATGCATTGAAGTGTTCATGGATGATTTTTCCGTCTATGGTGCATCCTTTGATTTATGCTTAAAGAATCTTGATGTGGTACTAGAGAGGTGTGTAGAAACAAACTTGGTGCTGAATTGGGAGAAATGTAACTTCATGGTGACCGAAGGTGTTGTTCTTGGACACAAAATCTCCTCCAAAGGGCTGGAAGTTGATCGAGCAAAGGTGGAAGTTATTGAAAAACTACCACCTCCAATAAATATCAAAGGGATAAGAAGCTTCCTTGGACATGCTGGATTTTACCGAAGATTCATCAAAGATTTCTCCAAAATTGCAAAGCCCTTGAGTAATTTGCTCAACAAAGGTACGCAATTCCTTTTCGATGAGTCATGTTTGAAAGCATTTCACGAGTTGAAAGAAAAGCTAGTAACCGCACCCATAATCATTGCACCTAATTGGAAACTTGATTTCGAACTTATGTGTGATGCAAGCGATTATGCGGTTGGTGCGGTTTTGGGTCAAAGAAAAGCCAAAATTTTTCACGCCATACATTATGCTAGTAAAGTTTTAAACGAAGCACAAGTTAATTATGCAGCAACTGAAAAAGAGCTACTAGCCATAGTGTATGCCTTAGAAAAATTCAGAGCTTATTTGATCGGGTCCAAAGTTGTAGTTTACACCGACCATTCGGCAATCAAGTATTTGCTAACCAAGCCGGATTCCAAACAAAGACTAATTCGTTGGATTTTGTTATTACAAGAATTTGATTTGGAAATCCGAGATAAAAAGGGTTCCGAAAACTTGGTAGCGGATCACTTGTCCCGATTGGTTAATGTGGAAATTACAAAGAAAGAAGAAGAAGTGAGGGAAGAATTTCCGGACGAGAAGCTTTATGCGATTCAAGTGAGACCTTGGTTTGCCGATTTTGCTAATTACAAGGCAACCGGTTTGATACCGGAAGACCTCACTAGTAATCAAAGAAAGAAATTCTTAGCGGATGCAAAATACTATGTATGGGATGACCCGTATTTGTTCAAAGCGGGTGTGGACAGCATTTTAAGAAGGTGTGTGACACGTGAAGAGTCGAAAGATATTCTTTGGCACTGTCATAATTCTCCGTATGGGGGTCATTATAGCGGTTTGCGAACAACCACTAAGGTCCTCCAATCGGGATTTTATTGGCCGTCCATGTTTAAAGACGCACATGAACATGCAAAGAATTGTGACAAATGCCAAAGAAGCGGAGGAATAGGCAAACGAGATGAAATGCCCTTGACTAACATGTTGGAAGTTGAAGTCTTTGATTGTTGGGGCATTGATTTTGTCGGCCCACTCCCCTCTTCCCTCTCTAATGAGTACATTCTTGTAGCCGTTGACTATGTGTCAAAGTGGGTGGAAGCAATTGCTTCACCTAAGGCCGACTCCAAAACCGTGATAAAATTTCTAAAGAAAAACATATTTTCACGTTTTGGTGTGCCTAGGGTGTTAGTAAGCGATGGGGGATCACATTTTTGCAATACACCCTTGGAAAAAGTCTTGGAACATTATGGTGTAAAGCATAAAGTGACTACTCCTTACCATCCACAAGCAAATGGTCAAACGGAAGTGTCAAATAGAGAAGTCAAAAGGATCCTTGAAAAAACAGTCTCAAATTCTAGAAAAGAGTGGTCCTCGAAATTGGATGAAGCTTTGTGGGCGTATCGCACCGCCTACAAAGCTCCCATTGGACTAACACCTTTTCAAATGATCTATGGAAAGACTTGCCACCTCCCGGTAGAAATGGAACATAGAGCACTATGGGCTCTCAAATTTTTAAACTTTGACTCCATTCAAGCTGGTGAGAAAAGAAAAGAACAACTCCATGAGTTGGAGGAGTTGCGAAACAATGCTTATCACTCGAACAAAATGTACAAGGAAAAAGTGAAAGCATATCATGACGGGAAAGTTTGTCAAAAGGTATTTAGAGCTGGACAATTGGTACTCTTATTTAACTCAAGACTTAAGTTATTCCCGGGTAAATTGAAATCTAAGTGGTCGGGACCATTTGTGGTAAAAGAAGTAAAAGATTACGGGGCTATCGTGATCGAAGATCCCAAGTCTCAAGAAAGTTGGACTGTAAATGGGCAACGATTAAAAGTTTACCACGGTGGAGAAATAAATCGAGAGGTTTATGTCATCTCACTCACCGAACCATGAGAAATCACTTGATTGTCGAGCTTGAACGACGTTAAATAAAGCGCTCGTTGGGAGGCAACCCAACCTCTGTAAGTTTTTCTTTCGTTTATTTTTAATAAATAAATAGTACTGTAGCAGCTTCAGGATGCAAAGAATGGAAGGCCACATAACAAAATTTTTCAAAATCTTGACCAGTTCGCGCCGCGAAGGATGTTTGCGCCGCGAACTGAGAAAAGTGTGCATTCTGTTTCTTTCATGTACGCGCCGCGAACATAGGTTGCGCCGCGACCTGAAGCGAAAAAAATAAAAATTCCCTATTTTATTTTCTTTGCTATGTTTTCCCCTTCTTTTTATTTTCAAAATTTCCTTTCTTTTACTCACTCTCCTCTCACACCAACCACAATCGTCCCCTGTAACAAACTCAGAACCCCCAAAATCCCCACCACCCTCAAACCCCATATCTCACTCTTTGCTAAACATCCATATCCTTCCACTCTCAATCAAGGTATGTACACTGTTTCTCCATTTTTTTTTCTCTTTTGCTCTCTCAATGCGATAATTTAGGTTAAGTATAAACTTTAAATTTTCATGAAATAAGCACAATGCATGTTGAAGAATTGGTTAGGCTAGGTTAGGTTAAGAGTTGGAAAGATGAAAAGTTGAAGATTCTGAGGAAGTTCACCATGGATGCAACCTTTGTTGATGCAGATTTTTCTGGGTCACGCACAGGTCGCGCCGCGACCAGGCCTTCGCGCCGCGAACCCTTAAAAATCTGCATCCATTTTTTTAAGTGGTTTACTGATTCAGAGGAATACTTGTGTTGTTTTTCTGTTTTGATGCAGATGTCAAAGCGCACTAAGAACACAGCTCCTAGCACCTCAAGGGCACGACCAACCTTTCTTGGTCCGGTGCAAGAAGCAAGATTCGAAGTGCTCCTCAAAAAGAACATCCAAAATGAAAGGATCATCCGGCTATTGACAGAAGGCAGATATCGGGATATTGTGGCTAATCTTGAAGCAAGAAAATGGGGAAAAATTTGTGAGCCCGTCACGGAACTCAACCATGACATTGTGCATGAATTCTACGCCAATGAAATTTACATGGAAGACGGGACAGCATATGCTTATAAGACAATGGTGAGAGGTAAGACCGTTCTTTTTAATAGGAATGCACTCAATAAATTTTTTGGTAACCCTCTCACCTTGACGGGGAACATGCGGTGTGAATACCAAACCAAGGTATTGGAAAATAAGTGGGACATTCCGGATATTAGTAATTATCTATGTCTAGAGGGGAAGACGTACGAGCTAAATGACCAAGGATTACCCAAATGTTGGAAGAGGGAGAATTTGAAATTGCGAACACAAATCTATTTGGTCATTTTGCTGAACAACATTCGACCTCGAAGCCACACCACCACCATTCCACTTGAGGTAGGATGTTTGTTGTATTATATCATGCAGGGAAAAACAGTGGATTTAGCATTCATTGTTTCAGAGGAATTAAGGAAGATAGCCCTAAGCGGGACGGAATATGGAGGAAAAATGGGCTTACTCATGTATCCCGATTTAATCATGGGATTATGCTTAAATGCAAAAGTGCAAATTCCGGGAGAGGTGCATTCCTCCATCATCTCGATTATGGACGATGCATATCTAAACAGGTTTTGTCAAAACCGGATGGATAGGAATGCAAATGCAGAGGCTGCTGCCCCCAGACCCAACCGTGCACCGGTGTTTGATCAAATGGCATTTGCTAATTATTGCTGTGATAACTTTGAGGCCTCTAGGAGGTCTCAATCATTTTTATTTGATTGTATGCAGCAACAGTTACAGAACACGTTCCTTGCACCGGATGCCCGCACATTCCCATCTCAGGCGGAATACTTTGCTTATGCTAATTGGCCTGAGGGCAGGCCATCTTTTATGTGGGGGGGGGGGGGGCAGGAAGCAGTAGCCACACTCCAGGCACGGGTCAAGATGCACAAATGGAAGACGTTTTAGGACCCGTGGGCGGTGGTGAAGATGATGAAGAAGAGTGAAGATCTTATGTTGGTAGTATTTGTACTTTTCCTTTTTTTTATTTATTTTATTTTATTTTAGTCTTGTTATTTTAATTTCGTTTTTGCATTATGTATGTTGGTGGCTCTAGTTTCACCATTAAACTCTATGTTGTATGCACTTCTATTTTGTGATTTTTAAATTGTGTGTTGTTCAACAATTTTGGTATACCCCACTTTTTAAATTTTTTGTTTAATTGTCCTTATGCTTGAGTAAGTTGAAGGAACCAAGATGATTGCGACGAACAAGTTAAGAAAATTTGAGTGGTGATGATAAGAATCAGTTGTCGACACTTCAAGGTACACCTTATTTTTATTTTAGACTTTATATGAGTAATTTAATGGTGTGTTACAAATTTTTTATCATAAAATTCCTTGAGTTACATGTTTACTTTGAATCAAATTAGGACCTAACCAATTGTGAGGTAACCTCTCATTATACACTAAAATGCGGGAGACCGACAATTCCTTTTCAACTCATTCTTATCATGCTAAATCATGCATTAATCTATTTTTGTGAAAACTTTTGTGAAAAGGATAGAGGCAATCTTTGTTATTGAGAAAAAACCACTCGGCCAAAAGAAAAAAGGAAAAAAAATATAACCTTGTGAGGAGTGATCCATAGTAAACCCCTTTTGAGCCTATATTAGGATTCATCTGAAGTATAAATTTAAATACCATTGAAAATATGGTAAATAAATGGATCCTAAATTCTTTTGTTTCAAGTGAACCTAAACCAAAGTTGGTCGCATATGACTTTTGCCTATGTCTAAGTAGAGAGTATGATTGCATCAACTATGGTTAAAATGCTAAAGTTGGGGAGAAAACATAATACATCACCTTGAAAATATTAGAGCTAACAAAAAGAAAAATGAAAAGAAAAGCTCATGGTGGTGTGTTATCAAAAAAAAAAAAAAATGAAGATTGTTGAATAAAATGAAATGCTCTCTTAGAATAAGCAATCTTTATTTGAGTTCTTGTGATCATGCCCTTTCTCTATAACCCGAGCCACATTACAACCCTTAAAAGACCTCTTGATTCTCAAATTTTTCATGGTTTAGTGTATGTTGTGATAAACACATGATTCGATTTGATGTTGATTTAATTGTTCGGATGTGTGTAAGAAAACCCTTATGATTATTCATCATCACTATGATGTGTGTAGTTTTGATTCAATTTTTGACATGTATTACTTGGAATTTCTTGGTATATTTTTGTAGCCAACCATTATTTTTATTCATGTTTTGTCTAATATCGAAATTAAGTGTATCATAAGAGTATCGTATGCTTTTGAACCATTTGAATGTCATCTTCTAGCACTTGTTTCATTCCTTGCATTCGTAAATTGGTTTGCTTTAACGAATGACTTTTGTTTAGGGACAAACAAAGTGATAAGTTGGGGAGAGTTGTTAGGGACCAATTGGTACTACTTTTTATATATTTTTATCGGTCCCTTTTACCAATTTCTTATTAAAATCACACAAGTTTTTATCACAATTTAGTAAACATTCAATTTAAGTTATTTTATTTTGTTTCGAATAGATATTTCACTTTTTCTCTAAGAATGTTTTGTCAAGAAAAGGATTATTACATAAAGAAATCTCCGGAGTAGCACTTGAAGAACAAAGTTTGGCAAAGGAAGTGCTGAGGAAACTCAAAGCAAGCAAGCCTCAAACTACCCAGTTCACACCACAACCATCTCTCGCGCCGCGAACCTGGAGCTTAAGCAGTTCGCGCCGCGACCACCCTTGGCGCCGCGAACTGATTGGAAGTCAGCTACATGCAAATTGATGACACTTGTCATGTCTTGGAAGAGAAACCAACTTTTTGTAGGGTGGCGCCCCAGAGCCTATTTATGTACCTTTTTCCCTGCATGTAAAGGATCATCATTTCATTTGAGAACCTTAGTATCTCTTAGGCTTGTAAGAATATCTTAGAGAGATTTTCAAGGTGGATTTGCGGAAGTTTTTGGAAAACTCCTTGCATTGAGAAATTCTTGAAGATTTTTTTGGGTATTCAAGGAAGATGATGAGTAACTAATTCCATTCTTGTCAAGATTGAGGTATTAGTTATCTTATGTTGTTTATGTAATATTACTATCCTTGCATGTAACAAACTACATTTGATATAGGGAATAATATTTTCTCTTGACATTGAAAATTAGAATTGAATCATTGTTGAGAAAGATAGTTCAATTCTTGATCTAAAATATTTTCCCAAGTAGAGAATAAATTGTAGAGATAGATTTGTTCACTACTTTTCTATTGTGTTAAACATTCAAGATTATTATATCAATAGTTAGATGGAGAGATCGTCTAGGGATTTATATAGTAATTATCACAATTTTATTTAGACATAAATATTATTGGGAGGACATTTGAATATTATCAATGGAGTTTGAATGCATGCATGTGATATTGAGAACATATAAAGAACAAAGATAATGAAACTCAATCTTGACAAGATTTCTCAACTCTATTCTAAACCCATTTTCTTTGTCTTATTTTTCTTATAAGTAATAAGAACGATTTATTCACCAACGAACAACTTGAATATCTTTAAACTTACAACAATCGAAATTATAGAACGGCGGTAATAACACCAATCTCTGTCGATACGATATTAAAAATATTTGCCGGAAATATACTTTTCAACACTAAGCAAGACAAGTTTGCTATCTTGAACCAATGGTACTTTTCTTCCCCCGCAGTGGCCGAGTATCCAGTCGTGTTCATCCACTAGTCTGTATGTCGCATCAGTTTTGTCAGCATAAACATACATACATCATGCATAATTAATTCAAATTCATATTCATATTGCATTAATATCGCTCTGGTCATACTCATTCCCATGTGATAAAGTCATATTGTCAATCAAGTTGTCGATTTTCCTTTCCGCGTCGGATAAGGCAAAATCCCGGCTTGAGTTCTTTCCTCGTCAGGAAATGTATCGTCTGAGCAATCTCTCCCCAGTTTATTTCTAGATTGGAGCCTATCCTCGACCACTATGATAAATTGAACCTCTGAAAGGCAAAAAGACATTCAACAGACACCTCTGGAACATCACTCTTCACTGTTGAAGATGATATCTTTGCTTTCCCGGATTAAGGAAAATCCCCAAAGAAAGCCTCTTAACCGAAGACTCTCAGCAATACATCGGCTTTTCTCCCAAGAAATATGATGTTAATGAAGTCATCAGCACCTCAAAATTGGATCACGTCACATGGAATTTCTCCGAAAAGATCTCGAAGAAAAGTATGATGTAATATCCCCAAGCAAAAAGCAGTCTCTCAAGAGACTCGTCTTCCCCAGTAGAGTCAACAAATGGTATCTCCAACAGAGAAGTTTGCACACCTCCCCAGCAAGTCTGACATCAAATTTTTCCATCAAATGGCGTCTCCCCAGTATAGCTCGGCGAGAAGTTTGATGAAGACCGCTACAAATAGCGTTCCTTGTCGAGGAAGGAACTCGACAAGAAGAAACTGTGACCAGTTCTGTGGCTGAAGACCAGGATCGAGGGGAGGTTTATTTCAAAAGAAACTGAGACCAGTTCCGTGGCTGAAGACCAGGATCGAGGGGAAGTTTATTTCAAAAGAAACTGAGACTAGTTCCGTGGCTGAAGACCAGGATCGAGGGGAGGTTTATTTCAAAAGAAACTGAGACCAGTTCTGTGGCTGAAGACTAGGATCGAGGGGAGGTTTATTTCAAAAAAAATTGAGACCAGTTCCGTGGCTGAAGACCCGGATCGAGGGGAAGTTTTACCCTTTTCTAATTAACATTGCTTAGTGAAAGAAGATGGATGAGCAAACTGCTATCCATAACCACTGTCAAAATTCCAGGTATTCCGATATTTAATCCTCTTGCACCCTGAATGTTCGAATATCTTCGCCATTCACACCTTCGGGTCCAAGAAGATTAAATAGGGGCCTCTGTCATACCCCAAATTTTGACCACAATATTTCCCATCATTGTGACAGTCATCACCACAATATGGATGTACCATCATGCCTCATCAATCTCCTCAAAGATAGTTGAGCATTCACTATAATCAAGAATTAGGGTTTCCATCCCTCTCTGAGCATTTGGACAAAAGATAAATCAAGAAATGACATGATCTTCAACCTGTCTGTCATACCCCAAATTTTGACCACTAAGATTTCCCATCATTGTGCAAATCATCATCAAAATATGGATGTGCCGTCATGCCTCATCAATCTCCTCAAGGATTGTTGAGCATTCACCACAAACAAGAATTAGGGTTTTAAGCCCTCTTAGAGCCTTAGACAAAGTATCAATCAAGAAATGACATGATCTTCAACTTATCTAACCTCTCAAACACCCATAAAGGATCAAAAGGACTCCCATATCAAGAATCGAGCACAAAGTTGCCACATTCCAAATGGATCAAGCCTCGAGATCGCCAATGTCACCAAATTAGGGTTTTGGTCGACTGAGGCCTCCAGAAGGAAATTTTCCTTTGGACATGAGCCAATGCTTCAAACAACAACCCAAGATACTCTAAGGGACCTCATGGACCCAATCATCAAGTCAATTTAGCCTCAGGGGATGCATTTACCAAAAATCAGGAATTAGCGTTTCTTGACCTAATTCACCCCTAAGTTGACTTTTGGGACCAAACATGAGCTAAGACCTCAAGACATGATTTGAGGGTCTCCAATACACTACATTGATCCATTTACAACAATGGATTGATCCAAGAAGCTTGATCTACAAGTTTCAATTTCATCAGGACCACAATTAGGGTTTCGAGGGAAAAGTCAACTGTACCTTTAACTTTTGACCCAGACATGCTCCCAAACCTTGGGACATGAGTCAATACACCCTATAACACCTATGGAATCCATCCATTAGGTTTGATTTAGTTCAAGGACTTAATTTCATAGAGGATCGCGTAGTTTAAATCTCATTTGCTGAAAAAGTCAACTGTATAAAAAGTCAAAGTTTGACTTATTGATTTTTTTGTCAACCAAGGTTCCTTAAACCTAAAAAAATGTTAATATGTGATTTGAATCATCATTCATCTAGAAAAATCAAAGAAAGTGAGTTAACTTGTAAAAGGGGTAATCATAAAAAACTTAGAATTTTTCTAAGTTATGGAACAAAGTGGCTAGGGTACCAACTTCCAAGGATCATAACTTGAGATCCAAGCAACCATTTTGGATGATCCAAAGCTGGATTTGTAGCTCTCATGGCATACTTTAAAAGCTTCAACTACAGCTCATTCCAATTCCTCATGGATTTTAAGTTATGGAGTGATCAAAATGGCTGAAAACATGAAAATGACACTTTTCCAACACTTAGTGAAATTTTCACTAAGTCAAAATCTGCCTTACTTTTTCCAAAATGTAGAGACATTTTTCACCTTGATCCAAGTCAAACCAGGTCTAGGGGTGGAAATCAAAGTTAAATTATGCCATGAAGGCTTTCCAACAAGTACCAGATCATCTCCAAATTCCATTTGAGCAAGGAGATACAACCTGAAATTCTGGTATCAGACGTGTGATGTTAAGGTGTGATGTCACAACAACACACTCTGCACAATGGATAGCAATAACAGTAAAATAACACCAAGAATTGTTGATCCAGTTCGGTTACAACCAACCTACTCTGGGGGCTACCAAGCCAGGGATGGAATTCACTACTTGTAGATATAATTTACAGACTCAACAACCCGTTGACAATCTCCTAAACTTATACTCTACTAATGACTTCCTACCTAAGAAACCACTTAGGTATGAGAACACCACTCAATCCCTTACAAACACTCAAAGAAACCACTTTGAGTACCCTTGATCTTACTTCACAGCTTCAATCAAATCACACAACTCTCTATTGCTTCACAGCTTCTAGAGAGGACAGAAACTCAACATCTATTCAAACCCTAGAATAGTGTAAATACAAGCACTTTAAACAAACTCTAGACACTAAGCCTTCTGCTCTTGATCTTCTGAATGTTTTCTGTCACTTTTTCCTTTGGTCTTGTGTGCTTTATATAGCTTCTGAATTGGGCTTGGACTTGTCACAATATTTGATCAGATTTGTTAATTAAAACTGAATCTTCAAAATAGATTTTATCCCCAAAATATTTTTAAATCTTCAACCTTTTAATTCTCCAACAGACCTGCAATCAAATCTCCCATGTAACAGAAAATATCTATCCCAAGATATTCTCATCCAATGAGTCAACCACTCTCCACAATTCCAGCTAATACGCGTGCCCTAATAACATGTCCTGCTGTTGTTAATTCTGCAGGTCTGATGTTACAACATCACCTGTGTGACATCAGACATCCAACTTCAGCACTTAACTACTTAACACAGCCCAGTGTTAAGACTTCAATGTTACAACATCAGCACCTTGACATCAACATTGACTATCCTTTGTTTTACCAAAATTCCAGCCAATCCAGGAACTATCACAACCCTTGAAACATGGCATCATGAACTGATTTTTTCAAGACAGATTTGGTAGGTTTTATGCATTTTGCTCGATTTATCCAAATCTAATAAATCCAAGCCTTGTCATCAGTTTGGACACGTATGAGGATCAAATCCAAGGGGGTGATCTGATCTCCAAGCCTCCAAAGTCCAAGAATCTACAAGTAGCATGCCAAACCTAAAATAGCTAAAAAGGTGCCAAGACTCCAATTTTGTTGCAATGCATTTAATGGATACACCAAGGTGGCATGGACTGACACATTCCTAACTGAATGAGTCAAGGATAAGCTATGAATCAAAGAACCATAGGCCTGTGCCCTAACCTCTAGTCAATGGCTAGAGGAGACTTGAGATTCCATTTGATCACCATTGGCCAACATCCTTCTATAGTTGCCACACACTATTGCTTGCAAAATAAACTTGTTCTACTATAAATAGAGCTCATTTGTGCTCAGTTTGAGTACACCAAAGCAACCAAACTGATGCTTTCCTCAAAATCTCTCTCTTTAGACCAAAATGCCTTCTTTAGCAAGGTATCTCTGAGGTTTTGAGTTAGAGAGCATTTCCATCATAGCTTATGATCCAAACACATCCAATATGCCATATCTAAGCTGTCCAAACTCTCATATGTGACCTATAACACCAAAATCACAAAGTCCCCTCTCAAAACCTCAAAATTGTTTTTTTTTGCATTTTTCAAGCCATGTCTTGATTCAGTCACTTTCAAAACCAGATAAAACCTCAAAAACACTCCAAATATCATCCTTGAACTGTCCCAAATGGTTCCCTACATCTGGAACACCATTTGAGAGAGTTTCCATATTGGTCACTTTTGCCCCTTTTGCAAGAAAGAACTCAAACTTGTTCCTGAGGATTCCAGCTGGTTC
This sequence comes from Lathyrus tuberosus, assembly GCA_022829125.1. Classification (NCBI taxonomy): domain Eukaryota; kingdom Viridiplantae; phylum Streptophyta; class Magnoliopsida; order Fabales; family Fabaceae; genus Lathyrus; species Lathyrus tuberosus. The sequence goes on from JALAZF010000042.1 coordinate 17,061,369, forward strand.
TAACAATTCTAAAAGCTTCTAAGGGATTAATTGAGAGTGTCCAAAGCATTAAATTACTTCTAGCACAAGAAACTTGGCAGATTGCATAACAAGCTCCAAGAGGTAAATGCATCATCACTTGAACTTTCCAAATTATGCATTGCTTTGAAGGCCACTGATCATAAACATCTCATACATGTTATATATGTTGTGTTTGAACCAATTTGCCATGTAATTCTTGCTTGTACCATGTGGTAATATAGAAAATGCAATTATAGGCCTATTTCAAAAACACTATCGGGTTTTTAAATAGGGACCTCATCTGAAAAAACCACCACCACCATTGGATTCCTTGGGAAATTCTAGGCTAGATGCATATAAATTTTGTCCCAATCCATGGAGAAATGAGAAAGTTATGGCCTTTACGTTTTTGGTCCAAAACCTTACCTTGCCTTGCCTTGGCCAGACCTAAAACAAGGCATGCCTTATGTATTTCTAGGGTGGCTTTGATACACGGATGTATCACCACCCCAGTGCTAGAAGGCGCGCACTACAACCTCGAGGTTTGGGGTTCGAATCCCCCTCGCCCCAGACCCTTTTTTTTTACCACTTTTCCACTTTTTTTAATATTTTTCATATTATTTTTAATGATTTGGGAAATTAATTTCTCTCTCACTTTTAATTATTTTTTATTGGTTCTTTTTGAAAAAAATCACAAAAATGTTAAAATATTTTATTCCACAAAAAAATCCAATTTATATTATTTATTTAATATAATTAGAATTTTTTTAATTAATTTCATTTTAATTGTTTTAAACATTTTTTAAATGAAATTCACACTTTGATCTTTCAAAATTAATTGGATTTTAAGCTTTCATATGATTAAACTTGATTTTCCAAAATATTTTCCAAAGTGTACAACTTGTTTTTGAATATAATTGATATTTTATCATTTATTATTTAAATTACCTTTGAAAAATGCCATTTTAATTCAAAAATTAGGGTTTCTTTGATATTCACCCTAACAAATCTTTTTCAAACACTCATGGGCCTCTAATAGAGTGTAAGACCCAACCCCCTTTTAAACAAAATCATTTTGGGCCTCAGATATTGTATAAGTCCCTCTGCGTTAAAAAATCTCAGCGCGATCGCCATTTCAAAACAAAAATCATTTGGGCCTCCCCTTGTGTTGTAAGTCCCATCTTTCTTTTTTAAAACACTTTTGGCCTCTCCTTGAGTTATAAGACCCATCCTTCTGTACAGAAAACCTCTTTGGGCCTCAGTCACTGTATAAGTCCCGATATGATCTTCAAAACAACGGTGTGATCACTGTCAAACCTTGGGCCTCTCCTTGAGCATAAGCCCCAACGGACTTTTCAAAAACAACTTTCCCTTTTGATTTAGATTCAAATATGCAGTTGTTATCAAAACTTTCTTTAATTTCTTTGAACCACTAACAATACAGCATGAAAGCTTGCTCGCCTGTAAGTTTTTATCTGCTTTCATTTACTCGCTTTCATATAAATATAATTGTATTGTGGGAAGCTGCGCATGGTTCGTCTTCTTTCATATCCTTTTAAATACTTGTCATATATCAACTGTATATATACTAGTATAGTTATTTAGAGTTTTCCCCAGCAACTATGTCTATAACTAGGTAAAGCCAGTTTGCCACTCGTGGATACAGTCAAAACTAGATCCCCATATGATTTCCAGATACAGTCTTGCCTTATCTTGGGCTTAAACAATATGGAACAAAGAGAAAGGCAGTATTCTTCGTGAACCTTTTCTCAGACTGTCACCCCTAGAAATTGTCAAAGAAATTCTACTCCCCAGAGTTGATCTATTCTCGGTGAATAACATCTCTTGAGTTTCTTCAAACCTTAGAACTTTCACTAAATGATCTATTCTCGGTGAATAGTATTTCTTGAACTTTTCTTGGTTTGGGACCCACAGGCTTCCTAAAAGTATCCCCGCCTCCTCTTGGCCTTTATACAAGGACCCTCCGGCTTCTTAGAAATTATCATGCCTTCTCTTGGGCTTAATCCAAGGACCCTGACGACCTCTTACAGGTATAAGACAAAACTTAGTCATCCTTTGATAGAGCAGTCTTTCCAGTGTCAAAATCTCAGACCAATTTAGGGTTGATTCTCATCCCTTAATACACCTGCCTCTTCTTGGAGGCATCATACAAAAGATAAAACTCTTCCATACCAGTAGACTTGGACAGTCTAGATCCCCCTTGAGTCTCAAAGACATTCTCAAGTTCCCTACAAACATAGGAAGAAACCCCGGTCATTCAGGATAAATCCCCACTGAGTTAAAATCTAGTCTCTATCCTAAAAATTCCCCAACCAGGGTCAGTTTATTATCAGGATAACATAATCTCAAATTAGAACCTCAAGGCATCTGATACTTCAACTCTGCTATAAACCCTCAGCAAGAATTGATTTCCCCACTTGGACCTGCCTCGGGATCTCAATAATTCCCAGCATAAGCTAGCCTCCTCTTAGGATTTGTATAATGATCTTTCCTCAGCGCAGTTAGCCTCCTCTTGGGCTTTGTACAAATGATTCTCCCCAGCGGAGCTAACATTTTCAGACTCTCTTGTTGAGTCAATCACACTTTCAGACTCTCTTGTTGAGTCAATCACACTTTCAGACTCTCTTGTTGAGTCAATCACAGTTTCAGACTTTCTTGTTGAGTCAATCACATTTTCAGACTCTCTTGTTGAGTCAATCACCTTTCAATACTCTCTTGTTGAGTCATTAGCCTCCTCTTAGGCTTTGCATAATGATTTCCCCAAGCAGGAGTTATCCTCCTCTCAAGCTGTGTATGATGACTTCTCTAGCTTGTTCAGCCACAATCCTGGGCTTTGTACAAGACAGATAAAAGCACCCTCTTGTTGAGTCAAACCAATTTTCGCCTCTATCTTGGGCTTTATACAAGACATAAAATTTCATAACCTTCTCTTAAGCTTGGGACAAACATCTTCCCCAGCTGAGTTATTTCCTCCAAGCCTTCTTTTAGACTTCGAGAAATAATTCCTAAGTAGAGTTAACTTTTTTCGGCCTCCATCTTGGACTTTGTACAAGATAGATAATACTCTCCAGCAGAGTAAAATCCCTTTTAGCCTCAATCTTAGGCTTTGTACAAGACAGAAAGAACATTTCCCCCGGAAAGGTCAAAGCCTCATTTTAGGCTTCGTATAAAGATATCCGCCAAAGAGTCAGCCTCTTTTAGCCTCAATCTTGGGCTTTGTACAAGACACATATATAAACTCTCTTGTTGAGTCAACCTCTTCCAGCCTCCTCTTAGGCTTTGTATAAGGACTTCCCCAGTGGAGTCAATCAACCTCTTAGCTTCAACCTTGGGCTTTGATCAAGGCACACAAAAATCAACAATCCCTCTTTAGAGATGACAAATTCTCTCTCAGTCAAACCTTTAGCCTCAATCTTGGGCTTTGAACAAGACACAAATAAACCTTTTAGCTTCAATCTTGGGCTTTGAACAAGACACCAAAACATCTTTTTCCTCCCATAGAATAGGAGGATCTACGATTGCTCTGATTTCCCTGTTTTGTTTAAACGGGAATACGTAGGCATAAGATTGCGAAATCTTAGTGACCATACTAATAAAAAACTCTAGGTCCAATTCCTTCATACCAATTAAAACTTAGGTCCAGTACCTTACCAAAAACATAGGTAAAACCCAAACATCAACATCAACTCACTCAGTCACTCATACTTCCCAAGAAACTTTCCCAACCCATTAACGGATAAACACCATCAAGTATAAAGTGAAACCTAAAGCTAATATCCTATGGATAACCACATATAGGATGGGTAATTGACAACTCCCCATTGTATAACCTGACCCCGGACCCCCAATCTCTTTTAAGCGTTTGTTCAGTTAAACAATCGCGTGCAAGGTTAGTTTTAGATAGCTTCCCTTTCCCTTCCAGCTTCAAGGGATAAATAAGAAATCAGAAAGTAGCACGCCTTTCTCCTCGAGGAGGAAAACCCAAATTTCAGCGATAAGGTGGTCGCGTCACCGACAAAAATCGCTCGCTACAACAAAATGGCGACTCTGCTGGGGACGTCGTCGATCTGTTAAGATTATGGACTAGCTCTTAAGAGGTCTAGGATGTTAGTTTTAGGGATATATATATATATATCGCTTTTCCTAATTGATATCCGTGTTTATTTTTCCTCTAATGGGACTGCGGGTGATGCCGCATCTGAAAAGTTTGAGTGCCACCTAAGATAAGTGATGGCATTAGACGGGTAATCTTACAGGGAGTGACTCCCAAATAAGAGGTCCCGGTAGACTATCGAATCAGTGGAGAGACCCTTTGCGGATTCAATGCCTATACGACTTCGGTTGTTGAAATCAGATTGTTCGATTGTGGTATTCTGAGAAATTGAGGATTTTAGTAGACTGAGACCATGATACTATTTTGTAGTGCGGAAGCTATCAAAAATAGTTGTCACGCGATACTACCCTCATTTGAGATTACTCTAAGATACTGCAGCTCGCTCGGGTGAACCAGCCTGCTGTTGTTATCCCAAGAGGGGTCAATGATTGTGAGGACAGGTACAAAAAGTCACCAGTATAACCTTTGGGGATGGGTAGAGCCATGACTTCATGACACCGAAACTTTGACCCCATGTTTTTTCTATGTTTTTGTGTGCTGCATTCATGCATTCATTTCATCTAAAAAACTTTCAAACAAAGAAAATTTTCTCTTCTAAACTCTCTTTTTCAAATTAAACTAAGACAATGCTTACAAATATCAGAGAGAAAGATCGCATTATGGATTTCGGTAGAAGAAAGACTCACAAGTATACCTTCAAGATTCCAAAATTAGAGGGTTTAAGAGGTTTGGCAAGGATGATCACCAACCCTGATGCTTTTAGAGCTAAGTACAGAGAACTGCTGTCTCTGTTAAGGGTCCATGTAATTGAAGTAATCTTGTCTATACTCATTCAGTTTTACAATCCGGTTTATCACTGTTTCACATTCCCGGATTATAAACTTGCACCAACACTAGAGGAGTACTCTCACCTGAGTGATTTACCCATCACTGACCAAGCTCCCTTTTCTGGACTGGAAGAAATTCCAAAGGATCAAACCATTGCAAGAGCAATCTATTTGGATGAGTCAGAAGTTAGGACTCACATGACCATTAAGGGTGGAATTCAAGGTTTACCCGCCAAGTTTTTGGTAAAGAAAGCTCTGTACTTTGCTAGTATAGGGAATGTGACTGCTTTCGAGAGCATCTTTGTTTTGGTCGCTTATGGGTTATTTTTGTTTTCCAACATTGATGACTTCGTTGATATTAATGCCATTAAGATATGTCTGATTGGAAACCCTGTACCGACTTTGCTCGCAGATGCTTATCATTCTGTACACTTAAGGAATTTGTACAACGGAGGAATGATCACCTGCTGTGTACCCTTTCTATACAAATGGTTCACCTCTCACTTGCCCAAGTCTGCTGCATTTTGGGATCATAAGAGTACTTTACGCTGGTCGCAGAGAATCATGTCTCTTACCAACTCAGACATAGACTAGTAGAATCGAAACTATGACGGAATAAGAATCATTGACCGTGTGGAAACTTCCCAAATGTACCCCTCATAGGAACTAAAGGGGGAATCAACTACCATCCAGTTTTAGTTCGTCGTCAATTTGGATACCCGATGAGACATGTCCCGCGTAATGTTCATCTGGAAGGTCTTTTCTTCAAGGAAGGAGAAAATGACAGGGCACTAAAGACAGAAATAGTGCATGCCTGGAAACATGTTCACAGGAAAGGAAGAGAGTCTCTAGGAAGAGAGCCTGGAAACATCATCTATCGTTAAGATCAGAATGTCCGCCAGTAAAGCAAAGGTTGAGAAGGACTCATCCAGACATGGTCATCAAAATCAAAGAGGAAGTACAGAAACAGATTGACGCAGGTTTTCTCGCCACATCAGAATATCATCAATGGTTAGCCAACATAGTACCAGTTCCGAAAAAGGACTGAAAAGTCAGAATGTGTGTAGACTACAGGGATCTGAACAAAGTCAGTCCAAAGGATGACTTTCCCCTACCGCACATAGACATGCTGGTAGACAGTACATCAAAGTTCAAAATATTCTCCTTCGTGGATGAATTCTCGGGCTATAATCAAATCAAAATGGCACCGAAAGACATGGAGAAAACTTCCTTTATCACCCCATGGGGCACTTTTTGTTACAAAGTAATGTTGTTCGGTTTGAAGAACGTCGGGGCAACCTATCAAAGGGTCATGACTACTTTGTTTCATGACATGATACACAAAGAAATAGAAGTGTATGTCGATGATATGATCGCCAAATCTAAAATAGAAGAGGAGCATGTGACCTACCTGTCAAAACTATTCGAGCGTCTGAGAAAGTACAAACTCCTCTTGAATCCCAATAAGTGTACATTCGGTGTTCGCTCAGGAAAACTTTTAGGGTTCATCGTCAGCCAGAAAGGAATTGAGGTTGATCCTGACAAGGTCAAGGCCATTCAAGAAATGCCTTCTCCAAAGACTGAAAAACAAGTCAGAGGATTCTTGGGACGTTTGAATTACATTTCCAGATTCATATTCCTCATGACCGCGATATGCGCGCCAATCTTCAAATTACTCAAAAAGAATCAGGATTGCATTTGGACAGAAGACTTCCAAACTGCCTTCGACAGTATCAAGGAATACCTGTTGAACCCACCGATTCTATCACCTCTAGTAGAGGAAAGACCGTTGATTATCTATTTAACAGTTTTGGAAGACTCCATGGGTTGTGTACTTGGCCAGCAAGACGAAACCAAAAGGAAAGAGTTTGCCATTTACTATTTGAGCAAGAAATTCACCGACTGCGAGACTCGTTACACTATGCTTGAGAAAAATTGCTGTGCTCTGGCTTGGGCAGCCTAACGTCTTCGCCAGTACATGATTCATCACACTACTTGGTTAATCTCCAAAATGGATCCAATCAAGTATGTCTTTGAAAAACCTGCTCTTACGGGAAGGATAGTCCATTGGCAGATGTTGTTGTTAGAATACGACATCGAGTACTATGCTCAGAAAGCCGTCAAAGGGAGTATTTTAGCCGATCATTTGGCTCATCAACCAGTTGATGATCAAGAATCAATCGGGTTTGACTTCCCAGACAAAGATGTCATGTATATGAAAATGTAAGATTGCGATGAACCGCTACCCAGTGAAGGGCTAGAACCAGGTTCCCAATGGGGATTAATCTTTGACAGAGCTGTCAATCATTATGGAAACGGAATTGGGGCAATCATTATAACACCTCAAGGTACCCATATTCCTTTCACCGCTCGACTGACATTCAGGTGTACAAACAACGAGGTCGAATACGAAGCTTGTATCATGGATCTCGAAGAAGCGATCAACTTAAGGATCAAGAATTTGGATGTTTACGGGGACTCAACCCTGGTTATCAATCAGATCAAAGGAGATTGGAACACATACCAATCAGGACTGATTCCTTACAAAGACTATGTGAGAAGGTTGTTACCATTCTTCAACCGAGTCGAGTTTCATCACACCCCTCGTGAGGAGAATCACATGGCTGATGCATTAGCCACAATCTCTTCCATGATTAGTGTAGGTCAATGGAATGACATACCTAAGATTGACATAATACGCCTTGAGCGGCCCGCCTACATCTTCACGATCGAAGCAGTCATAGACGACAAACCTTGGTATCACGATATCAAATGCTTTCTTCAAAAACAAGAGTACCCACCTGGGGCATCCAGAAAAGATAGAAAGACCCTTAGAAGGCTGGCTGGCAGTTTCTTCCAGAGCAGTGATACACTCTATAAGAGAAACTTCGATATGGTCTTGCTTCGATGTGTAGACAGACCAGAAGCAAACCTGTTGATAAAAGAAATTCACGAAGGATCCTTTGGCACTCATGCCAATGGACACATAATGGCAAGAAAAATTCTAAGAGCAGGGTACTATTGGTTGACCATGGAATCCTACTGCTACAAGTACATGAGGAGATATCACAAGTGTCAGATATACTCAGACAAAATCCATGTACCGCCAACACATCTCAAAGTTCTTTCTTCCCCATGGACCTTACCCATTTGGGGAATCGACATGATTGGCATGATCGAACCCAAGGCTTCAAACGGACATCGGTTCATCCTGGTAGCCATTGACTACTTCACCAAGTGGGTCGAAGCAGCATCATACGCCAATGTAACCCGACAAGTGGTAGTCCGATTCATCAAAAAGAATCTCATTTGTCGTTATGGTGTTCCAAGCCAGATCATTACTGATAATGGATCTAACTTGAACAATAAGATGATGAAAGAGTTGTGTGTTGAGTTCAATATCGAACACCATAACTCATCTCCCTACCGACCAAAGATGAACGGAGCGGTAGAAGCGGCTAACAAGAACATCAAGAGGATCGTTCAAAAGATGGTTGTAACCTACAAAGACTGGCATGAGATGCTACCCTTTGCTCTTCACGGTTATCGAACATCTGTCAGCACTTCAACAGGGGCAACCCCTTTCTCCCTAGTATATGGCATGTAGGCAGTGCTTCCCATAGAAGTGGAGATTCCATCAATCCGGGTATTGATGGAAGCTAAGTTAACAGAAGCTAAATGGTGTCAAAGTCGACACGCCAAACTGAATCTAATCGAAGAAAAGCGAATAACGGCTCTGTACCATGGTCAGTTGTATCAGCAAAGGACGAAGAAGGCGTTTGACAAAAAGGTCCGACCTCGTGTCTTCAGAAAAAGAGACCTTGTGCTCAAGAAGATACAATCATTTCTCACTGATTCCCGGGGCAAATGGACTCTGAATTATGATGGCCCTTATGTGGTCAAGAAAGCTTTCTCAAGCGGCGCCCTGAGACTTGCAACCATGGATGGCGAAGAGTTTTCCTATCCCACAAATGTTGACGTAGTCAAGAAATACTTCGCCTAAACAAAAAAAATGTCTCGGTGGATTGAAAACACAAAAGGGCGGTCCAGGAAAAAATTAGACACATAATCAAAAATCATCCCGGTGGATTGGAAATCTCAAAGTACAATCCAGGAAAAAATTAGGGATTCATGGCAAGTAACTACGTCCAACAAAGGGGCAAATCCCAGCAGCAGTCATGCCATCCATCAGGAAAACTCCAGTCAAGGTCATCTTCGACAGAAGCTCAGGATGTCCAGAATTCAAAGTTGGTAGAAGGATAGTGGTCATTATGTTTCAATGTAGCCCTTTTCCCTTAAATTACCATTTTCTAAACTTTGTAAATACTCCATGGAATCACGCGCTTAGCTGATTTCCATCCTATCAATAAAATTTGAGCCCTAGTGCTTTTGTTTGCAATTCTTATTTGTTTTAGCTTTACAGAACGACATTTTAACATGATTAACGATTCTTGAAATAAAACAAAAATGAATTTACTTGTCAAATTTTTTCTGCTTTTAAAATAGAAATTGCAATTTCTTTTGACTGTTAAACATCGAAAGAACATCGATCGCTTCTCCGAAAGCAGTTGAGCTTCAAAGTGCAGAATCAAAGTGCTTCTTCTCGAATTGGTATGCCTGAATGAAGGATCAGCAGTATCAGATGCGAATGTTTCATCCGACACCCGAGGTAGAGTTCTTATCTCCTAAGTCCGACTAATGTTGTTCCCCACGGGGACTATCTTTCCTAAGCAAGGCAGAATTGCTATCTTGGACCAAGTGATACTTTTTATCCCCCGCAGTGGCCGAGTATCCAGTCGTGTTCATCCGTTAGTCTATATGTTGCGTCAGTTTTGTCAGCATATACATACATACATCATGCATTATTGATTCATACTCATATTCATATCACTATCACTATCACTCTAGTTGGTCTTGTTCCCAAGTGATAAAAATCCACTCAGTCGAGTTTTTAGTTCTTTCCTCATCAGGAAATGTCGCATCTAAACAATCCTCTTCCCCGGTGTATTTCTGGAATGAGGATGATCCTCGACCACTTTGATAACTTGAACCTCTGAAAAGTAAGAAAACTTTCGACGAACGTCACTCTTCGCCATTGAAGATGATATTCACTTTCCCGGATTAAGGAAAATCCCCCAGAGAAAGCCTCTTAATCAAAGATTCGGCACTACAATAGTTTTTCTCCAGAAAATTAGCTGACGAAAAGGTCATTAGCACCTCAAAATTGGATTACATCATATGGCATTTCTCCGAGAAGATCTCGAGAAAAGTATGATGTAATATCCCCGTCAGGAAATGTTTTGTCTGAACAATCTCTCTCCCCAGTTTATTTCTGGATGGAGACGGTCCTCGACCACTTTGATAACTTGAACCTCTGAAAGACAAGAAGACCTTCGAAAAATATCACTCTTCGCCATTGAAGATGATATCTTCGCTTTCCCGGATTAAGGAAACTCCCCAAAGAAAGCCTCACAACCAAAGACTCTCAGCAACACATTGATTTTTCTCCCCAAGAAAGTCAATGATAATGAAGTCATCTGCACCTCAAAAAATGGATTACATGGCATTTCTTGAAAGGATCTCGAGGAAAAGTATGATGTAATGTAGCACGGTTTTTGTGGTTTCGAATCACCATCGCTTTGGTACTACAGTTCGATTCATTTTTTATCCTATTGAAGCTGATGAAGGAAGGGAAATAGATGTCTTCAACTAACCCTGCTTGCAAACTGAGGTTAAACAGTCAAAACTGTTGGGTTACAGATGCGGCTTTAGTTCGTGGGCCTCCCTCTGCTTATTTTGTTCATAACGAAATACCGGGATTGTTCATGGGGAATTTGCTGGGATCCTGCGTCAGATTGGATGAAGGTAGGGGACTTTGGAGATTTTTGATTAGTGTGCTCGCTAAGATTCTTTTTCAATCTTATGCCTACGTATTCCCGGGATAGGAAAATCAGAGCGATCGTAGTTCCTCCAGGGAAGGAGTCTCTACTTCCATTGCAACAATTGGGGTAAAATCACCTTGTATGCTCACGCCGCCCGACGTGAATTCAATTGCCCCTGCATCAATCAAATCCTGGACTTGGTGCTGAAAGGCCTACATTTTTCCACAGTATGCCCTGGTGCCCCAGAATGGAAATCACAATGGGCTCTTGCATTGTAGCCTGGTGGGGATTACCAATAAGAGGAGCCAAAGTCCTTTTCTGTACCAATTGCAACTGAAGGAGATGCTGCAATAGTTGAGAATATGGCATAGGGAGCGGATGAAAAACTCTTTCAGACTGCTTCAGTCTCTGTGCACACTTTTTATTCTTGGGCTTCTCTTGGGAGACAAGACCTGGCTACTGTTGGGAAAGTTCTGGAGCCTTGGGTTGTGGAGGGGATTCACTAGGCAATCCATGATCTAGCGAAGACCCCAAAGAGATGGGAGGATTAAGGACTTCAGTTGCGGAAGCGAGCACATGATTGTTTTCCTTCTTTAACACCGTTTTCAAAATTTCCATGACCAAACCCATCTGAGTCTTCATCTGATTGACTTCCTCTCTTAGCACTTTCTGGTCTTGGATCAAAGCTTGCATGTCTCCCATAAACTGCCCCATCTGAACCTTCATTTCAGTCACTTCTGTACTGAGCTGTTCCATGGCTATTCTATGATTATCACAGGTTAAGTGGTGGTGGCAGGTCAAGCCGTCAATTCTGAAGATAATACCAAGTCAGAATAAGAAATCCGCCCCAGAGCACCTGTTATGCATATGAGTATGGAAATGCAATGCAAATTCCATGTTCGAATATTTCCAAGGAATCACTCTACTTTGATTCAAGTTTTTTCTCATACAAACCACAGGAAATAGATGGAAATGCTCAACAACTAGTCTCAAAGTTAAGATCCTTTGAAATACGAGAACATGTATGTCAGAATGCAAAATGACGATGCAGATGCACACATAAGATCAAGCTGTCAAGCTGCTCTGAACATCTGCTATGCTGTTAACTGATCAAAGACCTCAAACCCAGAAACCCAGAATACCAGAATATCAGATCACTGAAATAACCAGAAAACCAGGTAGATAACTACACACTGACGAGAAATCCATAAAACCAGGTAGGTTGAAGGTTAAGATCACATGCGAACCTGCAAACACCCATCCCCTCTCACATGTGGGTTCTAGAAAACTGGATCCTCAGTCTCAGATTCTTGATTTGAGAAGCAATAGTACATTCATCCCTCGGGGTACAATACTATCGCCAAACAAAGAGGTCGTCCACTAATTCCCCCAAAAATAAGGTCATCTTATGCAAGTTCCCAGCTTCAGGTCCTCGGATCAAGAAGTATAATGGGTTTGCCATTTCTGGTCTGCCATTACTACCTCTTGGGAGGAGTGCCTCTACTGAGTCCTCGGGGAAACGGTCGCCAGATTCGACAGCTCTCTAGATCAACACCCAGAAATGCGCAAGACGCGCACGTCAAAATATCTCCCAAGATAGCCTCGTCTGGATGTGAATTTCGTGAACACCAAATGTACCAAGACGGTGCGTAGGTCCCACTACTTTCCACTCTAGTCCTAGGTGTATACTCAAGCATGTGTATTGGGCTTATCTCTCAAAGAATCCCAACCCGCCAAATAGAGAAACCAGTACAGCACAACACAGTCCAGCACATGATAACAATGCAATGCAATAAATTGCAATAAAAATACAGTAATACAGTAACAGTAATATACAACAAATAAAGGTCAACGGTAAACACCCAATGAAAATAAACAGACAAGTGTTAGGATTGACTCGCATAGGGGATGGATCAACAAGAGCTCAACCTGCCCCCAGCAGAGTCGCCAGCTGTCGCAACCGCGAAAAACAATCGATGAGAAAACTAGAACAGAAGAGTCGCCAATGAACGTTATTTATCCCGACGCAGGGAAAGGAAACGATCGAAGAAAACCTAAGAGGGAAAGACATGGTCATCGCAACCATAGTCCGGGTTCGGGAGTCGGTTACGTGAGGGGAAGGTATTAGCACCCACACGCGTCCATCGTACTCAATGGGATCCACGCTTGTTGTCTAATCAAAGGGTGAGTTTTCCTAAAGTCTACGGCTGAACAAAAAAAACGGGGAGGGGGGAGACTAAGACGGACTCGCAAGGATTTATCGAAATCCAATGCCTGCGTATCTTTGTGGACGAACGAAGAATCAGAGTCAACGTAGTTCGACGAACGGGTCGAAAGGGGGAGGTTGCTCGTTGAGATATCACATCTCGTGCCTACGTATCCTCAATCGGACGAGAGAGAGGACATCAGAGCGATAGTAGTTCGGCCTAACGAGGTCGGTAAATGCTTTTTACGTGAGTGACGAGCTCTTTTCTGAAAACGGTTTGGAACTCAGCAATCCCGAAGGATAAAAAAGGTTTGAATTTGTTTTGTGTTTTTTAGACAGAAGTGGATTGAAGTTAGTTCGTAACTTGCATTGCACCGAAGTCTATGACGTAGGAACGAATGCATAACAAATCGTCCCAAGACAGGACATCCGCTAAACACTCTAGAAAGATGAGAGGAAACCCCTCATTCCTTATTTCCCACATACAAGGCTCATGCGTAATACACATTACCTTTATTAAGTGTTTTAGAATTGTTAAGAGATGAGAAGAGATGACTCAAGTCAAAAAGAAAATGCTACGGGAATTCTATCCTAATGTTGTCATGTAAAAGGTGGCCCTAAGGTTGAGTTCAAAGGGGAAACATCTACCTACGTTAGCATGCATGGTTCGAACCTAATGTCTATCCTACTCTGAGCTTAATCAAAAATTAAGTCGGACTAGGAGCCTAAGGGAGAAAGCAAAAGCAAGGCAAACCAAAGCATAAAAAAAAACAGCGGCTACAACAGCGCTCCAGCACCTGCACAACGGTAAATTCCAGCCAATACACCAAACAACATTTAACAGCTCAAGTTCAGCACAAAAGGAGGTGTAAAAAGCCAAACAGCAGCACATACAACAACAGATATGCACCAAGACAGCAGTGAAAATAGGGCAGCACACCACACATTTGAAAACGATGCAATCATGGCATAACGAACACGCATCAAACATTGCACATTTTTTTCAAACAAACATGATCACAATCATACCACACATCATGGTAAACAATCTCGAAAACATCATGAGAGAATGCACATTATTTGTCATTTGATCAAATTAATTCAAACATGCATTTCATGGAATTAAAAGCAAACAAGCATAGGCAACACAACTCCAGCACACCAGCAATAATCCACAATCGACAATTCTCCAGAAGTGTGTGCAAAGTGTTCATCACATCAAGAAACCGACAAAATAATCATGAACATTCATCGATGAAAAACCAAGAACCACGTGTCGGAAAATCATGCTCATATAATGGTGTGAGGTGCAACATCATCAAAATAGTCCACAAACATGTGTCATATCAATCCATGAAGATTAAAAGTGAAACGGAATCGAATCATGCTAAAAAATGCACAAAAATCACACTCTGCACCAGTGTTAATCGATTAACCAATTGCAATTCATTTTGGTTAATCGATTAACAGCTCTCATTACGCAAATTTTACACTGGTTAATCGATTGACCAAAATGAACTAGTTTTGGTTAATCGATTAACCCTGTACCAGAAGCAGAAAATAGTTTGAAAAATCACTTTCAGCAGCAAAAGCACTTATGCAATCATTCCAAATGATCATGTAATCAACAATGCACGAAAATTAAGTTCAAATACAGTATTCAAACTTCACTTAGATCCAATAATCATCAACATGAACAATCAAATTCAAGCAAATGGATCAAATCACAAGCAAAACCAAGGATCTACATTGCATAAGTTGGAATTAAGCTAGATTAAGCATAGATCTAAGGAAAACCAACCTACAAAGCTGAGAATTGCTTTGGTAAGTGTTGCAAACAGAATTTGATGAATCCAAGCAAGAAATTCCAAGATCTATGAGTTCCTTGCAAGCAAAAGCTGAAAATCCAAGCAATAAGCTACCAATACTCTAAAATCACTTCCAATAAGCACTTATGAAATTTCAGACCTAGATCCAAATGAAAATCAACAATGAACAGAAACAATGGAGTGATGATGGGAGGCTTTAGCTCAAGAATTAACAAGTTCCAATGAAGAAATTATTAATCTCTATGGAAGAACTTTGATTGTGGTTGAAAATGGAGGTTGAGAATGAAAAAGTGAGAGAGAATTCTAAAAATTGAGAGTGAAAAATGATCAAGGTTATGAGAGGTTTGGAGTTGATCAGATTAAATAACCCCTAGGTTAGGAGTTAAGTTTGGGTTTGGAGTGAGGTTTAGTGGGTGGAATTGGAAGTGGAAAATGAGCTAGGAAAGGGAAATATGGAATTAGAGTGGAAATTATTGGAAGGAATTTGAATTTTGGATGGAAAATCACTCTCTCTAGATCCTTCTACTGGTGTGAAAATGAAATTGGGTGATAAAATTTGAATCCCAAAAATGCAGCGCTGAAAAATGAAGCAATTGGGCAAATTTTACCTTGGTTAATCGATTAACCAATTTTAGTACAAATTGTGTTAATCGATTAACACAAGGAAAACTTGAATTTGGCGCCTTTTGGAGGGAAACTTGGATATTCGCCTTATTTCACTTGTTCTGAGCCACATTAGACCTCTGAAACTTGCCATTTGATACTAACATTGAAACACACTTGAAATATGCTGTGAATTCCGTTTCGTGCTAGGAATACTGCTGAAAATGATCGTCTGGTGCTAAATCGCTGATAAAAAATGACTGCCCGAGCTTCTGATTGTCAAATCATCTAATGAGCAAAATAAATGCTCAAAAAGACTTTTAAAGCTATCTGCTTGGCTCTGAACATTGTTGGAAATGATACTGGAACTGATGACGCCATGAGCTGCTGAAAGATACCTCGATCCCATGCTCAAAAGAACTATGCAAATGCATAAATGACGATGCAAATGAAATGAAGCATAAGCCAAAAAGGGTTAGAAAAAAGGGGAAAATTTTGAGGTGTTACAGACGGCGAACTAAAATTGGATGATAGTTGATTCCTCCTTTAGTTCCTACGAGGGGTACATTAAGGAAATTTCCACAACTCTTGATGATCTCTATTCCATCGTAAATCCTATCATACCACTCTATGTCAGAGTTGGTAAGGGACATAATCCTTTGTGACCAATGTAGAGTACTCTTGTGTTCCCAAAATGCAGCAGACTTGGGTAAATGGGAAATGAACCATTCGTAAAGTAACGGTACACAGCATGTGATCATTCCTCCGCTGTACAGATTCCTTAAGTGCACAGAATGATAAGCATCTGCGAGCAGGGTTGGTACGGGGTTTCCAATCAGAAATATCTTAATAGAGTTGGTATCAACAAAGTTGTCTATGTTGGGAAAAAGGAACAACCCGTATGTGAGTAGGACAAAGATATCCTCGAAGGCAGTAACATTTCCTATACTGGCAAAGTATAGAGCTTTCTCCACCAAAAACTTGGCTGGTAAACCTTGGATTCCTCCTTTGGTGGTCATGTGAGTCCTGATTTCTGACTCGTCCAAACAAATGGCTCTTGCGATGACCTGATCCTTTGGAATTTCTTCTAGTCCAGAAAAGGGAGTTTGATCAGTGATAGGTCGATCAGTCAGATGAGAGTACTCCTTTAGCGTTGGCGCCAGTTGATAATCCGGGAACGTGAAGCAGTGATAAACCGGATCGTAGAACTAAATTAACATAGACAGGATTCCTTCAACTACATGGACCCTTAACAGAGACAACAGTCCTCCATGCTTAGCTCTGAAAGCATCAGGGTTGGTGATCATCCTTGTCAGCCCCCTTAAATCCTCTAGTTTTGGAGCCTTGAAGGTGTACTTGTGCGTCTTTCTTCTACCAAAATCCATAACGCGATCCTTCTCTTTGATATTTACAATTGTTGTTTTCAGTTTAATTTTGAGAAAAAAAGAAGAGAAGAAGAGAAGATTTTTCTTTATTTAAGAGTTTTTTTAAATGAATGCATGAATGCAGCACACAAAAACATTGAAAAAACATGGGTTCAAGGGTTCAACGTCACGAGCATGGAGTCAAGGCTCTACCCATTCCCAAAGGTTGTATTCTGGTCAATTTTTGTACCTGTAGAACGGATCCTAAGGTTCCCAAAATCATTGACCCCCTTAGGGATATCAACACCAAGCCGGTTCACCCGAGTGAGCTGTAGCATCCTAGGGTAATCTCATTTGAGTGTAGTATCGCATATCAACTATTTCCGATAGTCATCGCACTAGCAATTGGTCATAAGGTTAATGCATACTAAATCCTCAGGTTCACAGGTGCCGCATTAGGAAATCTCTGCTTTCACAACGATCGTGTTCAGCAGGCTGAATCCTACGGGCCCTCACCTGATTTGGTGGTCTACCAGGATCGCTTATTCAGGATTCACTCCCTATAAGTCCACCCGTCTATGCCACCTCTTATCTTAGGTTTCTCTCAAACTTTCCAGATGCATATCAATCGCATTCCCATTGACATAAAAATAAACACGGATATCAAGTAGGAAAAGCAATATATATATATATATAGTATGATTGCTAACAACCTAGACCTCTTAGGAATTCTAATCCTAGTCCTAGACAGATAAAATAATCTCCCCAGCAGAGTCGCCATTTTACTGTAGCGTGCCATTTTTGTCGGTGACGCGACCACCTTATCGCCATTGGTTTCTCCTCACCGTAATGGTGGGGATTGGGTTCTACTTTCTGATTTCTTATTTATCCTATGAAGCTAGAAAGGATAGGGAAGCTATCTCAAACTAACCTTGCACGCAAATGTTTTACTGAACAAGTGCTAAGAGTTTGGGGAGTTCGGAGTCAAGTTATACAATGGGGAGTTGTCAATTACCCATCCTATATGTGGTTATCCACAGGTCATTAGCAATTATACCGTTTTCTATATACTGATGTTTGTCTGTTGATTGGGAAAGTTTCTCCTTTGGGAGGGTTTGAGAGAGAGAGTTTTTGTTGATTTCGGGCTTTCCGATGTTTTTGGTAAGGTACTAGACCTAAAGTTTTTGATTGGTGTGCTCGCTAAGATTTCGTAATCTTATGCCTACGTATTCCCATTAAAGATAAACAGGGAAATCAGATCAATCGTAGTTCCTCCTATTCTATGGGAGGAAAAAGATGTTTGGTGTCTTGTTCAAAGCCCAAGATTGAAGCTAGATGAGTATTTATGTCTTGTTCAAAGCCCAAGATTGAAGCTAAAAGGTTTGACTGAGAGAGAATTTGTCATCTCTAAAGGGAGACGTCTCATCTGTTTATCACAACTGTTGGGTAACTGATTATAAAGGAGAATTACTTTAACTGTGACATGTGAATCCAGCAATGCCATAATTTCCTTTATGAGGGATTTGTCCTGAAGGAGAAAACTTTAACTTAGTGTAGAGTAATGCCATTTTTCCTTAGGAGTTTTTCATGCTAAGAGAGGGACAGTGGCGTGGATGTAAATAATCCAGAGGCTTGCCACTTACAACAATTAGATGAAAGGAGGTTTACCAGGATAAGAGATGGACTACAGCTTGGATATTTGAATCAACAAGTATGCCACTTATAGCAGTTATCTGGAATTAAGGTTTGTTTTGAATGTGTGATATACAGAGAAATGTCTTCCTACATAGAGGTTTTTGATTTTCTCTGAGGAGATTTTGGTTTTTTGTATGTGCCTTGATCAAAGCCCAAGGTTGAAGCTAAGAGATTGATTGACTCCAATGGGAAGTTTATTATATCTGTCTTGTATATAGCCTAAGATTGAGGCTGAAAAGAGACTGACTCTTTGGGGGATATCATTATACAAAGCCTAAGAGGAGGCTAAAAGTTGACTTTTTCTGGGAAATATTTTTTCTGTCTTGTACAAAGCCCAAGATTGAGGCTAAAAGGGATTTTTTGACTCCACTGGGGAATATTTGTATATGTCTTGTACAAGGCCCAAGATTGAGGCTGAAAAGGGAAACTGACTCTATTGGTGAGAGGTTTTATCTGTCTTGTACAAAGCCCAAGATTGAAGCTGAAAAAGAAGATTGACTCTGCTGGAGAGTATGATTTGTCTTTTACAAAGCCCAAGATTGAGGCTGAAAAGAGAGAATGACTCTGCTTAGGGAGATTAATTTCCAAAGTTTAAAAGAAGGCTGGGAGGAATTGACTCCCCTGGGAAGATATTTATCCAGAGCTTAAGAGAAGGTTTAGAAGATTTTGACTTTGCTAGAGAAAGTTTATATATGTCTTGTACAAAGCCTAAGATTAAGGCTAAAAAAGAGATGATTGACTCAGCTGAGGATATTTCAGGTGTCTTGTATAAAGCCCAAGATTGAGGCTGAAGGAACTGACTCAACAAGAGAGTGTTTTTTAGGCTAACTCTACTAAGGGAAATCATTATATAAATCCTAAGAGGAGGCTGAAAAAGATGGACTCAACAAGAGAGTGTTTTAAGAAAGAAGATTGACTCAACAAGAGTGTTTTATTTGTCTTGTACAAAGCCCAAGATGGAGGCTGAAGGAACTGACACAACAAGAGAGTGTTTTTTATTTGACTCAACAAGAGAGTGTTTTTATCTGTCTTGTACAAAGCCCAAGATTGAGGCTAAAAGAGGTTGACTCAACAAGAGAATATTTTTATTTATCTTGTACAAAGCCCAAGATTGAGGCTAAAAGAAGACTGACTCATCAAGAGAGTGTTTAAGAAACAAGATTGACTCAACAAGAGAGTGCTGAAAAGATGATGAGGAAGAAGAAAGAATCATTATACAAAGCCTAAGAGGAGGCTGACTAAGGAATTTCTTATACAAAGCATAAGAGGAGGCTACTTGGGGAATTTCTTATATAAAGCCTAAGAAGAGGCTAGCTTCTACTTAGGATTATTGGGATCCAGAGGCAGGTCCAAAGTGGGGAATCAACTCTTCCTGAGGATTACAGAAGAGTTGAGGTATCAGATACCTTGAGGTTCTGATAGGCTAGTGCTGTATGGATGATAAGTTGACCCTAGTTGGGGAAATTTGGGATAAAGATTGAGTTTTAGAACCTATGGGGGTTTTAACTCTACTGGAGATTGATCAAATGACCAGGGTTTCTCCGGTGTTTGTAGGGAGCTTGAGAATGTCTTTGAGATCCAAGAGGAGATTAGACTATCCAAGTCTACTGGTATGAAAGGTTTATCTTTGTATGATGCCTAAGAGGAGGCCGATGCTTTAAGGGATGAGAATCAACCCTAAATTGTTCTGAGGTTTTGACTCTTTGGAAAGACTGCTCTAACAAAGGATGATTAAGTTTTGTCCTATACCTTTAAGAGGTCTCGGGTCCTTGTACTAAGCCCAAGAGAAGGCATGAGAACTTCTAAGAAGCCTGAGGGTCCTTGTACAAAGCCCAAGATGAGGCTGGGGATGCTTTTCGGAAGCCTGTGGGTCCAAACCTAAGAAAAGTTCAAGAAAAGTTTCACCGGGAATTAATCCTTTCTTTAGTAAACAGTTCTAGGGTTTGAAGAAATTCAAGAGAGATTTCACCGGGAATTAATCCTCTCAGGGGAAGTGAATTTCTTTGACAATTTTCTAATAGTGACAGTCTGAGAAAAGTTTCATCGGGAATAATGCCTTTCTCTGTTCCCTATTGTATAAGCCCAAGAGGAGGCAGGACTGTATCTGGAATTCCTATGGGGAACTAGTTTTGATTGTGTTAATAAAGTGACCATTGGTTTGACCTAGTCTTAGACCTAATTGCCGGGGAAATCTCTAAGCAGATATATACAGATGAAATATATACTGTATGTAAAAGAGGGTAGGAGGACTTACAGGTGAGCAAACTTCCAGCACAAACAAATATATATGCAAGTATGTAAAAGAAAGTTATTTAAAACTTATAGGTGAGCAAGCTTCCATTGTAACAACTCTTGCAGCTGGTGATCGAATTCTAGTTTGGAGGTGTTACAATTGTGTTCCAATGATCTGGGCAGCTTCCTTAGGTGCCAAGGAGTGTGTTTAAATGCTTAGAGTGGATTGAAATGAGCTGGAACTGGTTGTGGTACCTCAACTGCAACTCTGTCAAGAACTTGAGCAATTGGCTGGTGATTTGATGAATTTGATGTTCTAGATGTTGTGTTAGTGTTTAGATCACTCACATATGATGTTTATGAGGTGTGTGTGTGTGTGTGTGTGTGTGTGTGATTAGTTTGGTTGGAATCACTCTCAATCTCAAAACCCGATAGTGACTTGAGTTAGAAGGCAAAATTAGAGTGAAAGGGAGATTTTGAGTAAAGCATCAGTTTGGGTGCTTTGGTGTACTAAAACTAATCACAAATTAGCTCTATTTATAGTAGAGCAAGTTTGTTTTGGCTGCAATAGTGAATGGCAACTGCAGCAGGCCTGTGGCAAATGTTGATCCAATGGAACCTTATGTTTCCTCTAGCCATTGACTTGAGGTTAGAACACAAACTATGAGTCTTATGTGGCGGGGATAAGGCTTGACTGAACTTGGATAACATTGTCTTGATGAATGCCACCTCTATGCATCAGTTAAATGCTTGAAAACAAAATTGACCATTTGAAGCATCTTGAATTTTAGGAGTGTCATGCCTAAACATAGATCCATGGACTTGTGAGGCTGGTGGATCAGTGCTTGTCCCTTGGTTGTTCCCCCTTGAGGTGTGCAGATGGATAACCATGCGTGTTATTGCACAAATTGATCAATTTGAGCAACAATGCACAAATCTGCCTTGTAAAAATAAGTGAAAATGCCATTTTAAATGGATCATATCTTCTTGCTCAAGTTGAGTTATGAGAGGCTCTTGTACTTTTTAAAGAGCCCTCATATGGTAATATCCATGTATGATCATAGTTTGTCTTGAAACTATTTGGATCTCATTGAAAAATCCTCATGAACATTGGTGTTCAAAGCTGATAACTTAGGCAGATTTTCACTTAGTGTTGAAAAGTGTCATTTTCTTCATTTTTGTCATTTTGATCACTCCATAACTTAAAATCCATGAAGAATTGGAGTTTGATGTAGTTGAAGCTTTTGTAGAGTGTAGGAAGACCTACAAATCAGGCTTTGGATCACTCAAAATGGCTGCCTAGATCAAAAGTTATGATCCTTGAAAGTTGGCACCAAAACCATCCAAATTTAGTAACTTAGAAATTTTTTCAATTTTTCAAGATTACCCCTTTTACAAGTTACCTTGGTTTCTTGATAAATTCTTGTTCAAATGACATTATAAGTCATATTTTATGAAAATATGAGTCATAAGGATCATTTTTGCCAAAAAAAATCATGTGTTGACTTTTGGCTCTGGAGCGGTTCGGCGCGTAAAAACCCTAATTCCCGACTTTTGGGGAATGCATCCTCTGAGGGTAATTTAGCTTTGCAAATGGATTATTAGGGTTATTTTTAGCATATTGAGTCACATGTTGAAGTCTTGGCTCATCCTTTTGTGAAAATCTCACTCTGGAGGTCTCAGTCGTCCAAAATCCTAATTTGGTGTATAAAAATGCTCTGATGCCAATTGTAAGTTTATAGAGTGCGCTTAAGAGGGGGTAAATTAGGTGTATAAAAATTTCTTTGATTTTAGAGATGCCTTTCCTTCTTCTAATTTATGTTTATGTGATGAAAGTGGTAAAAAGCGAAAAAGTAAAGAACAAAATGATATATCCTGGTTCCCCTCACAATCCGAGAGTACTCTAGTCCCCTTTCAACATGAAAGAGATTTCATTATAGTTAGATCCCTATGAACAATACAACACTTGTATTTCTATACAAGATCCTTACTAAACCACCAAGAACAATCCTCTTGGATTTTTCAACAAACCCATACGAAGAAACAACCCTTCTTCTTATAGTACACACCTAATTCCAAACAATCCTCGGAACTTAGAAACTTTTACAACAATTTTGAATAAAATGAATATATGAAGATTTGTAGTATAAATAGGACTTAATCAAATGATTATAGTCTTTTTCTCTTTCAATATGAAATCACAGTAAACAATACTCTCTAATGCTCAAGATACTTTGATGAATATGATATGAAATATAATGATTCACAATGTATCTTTTATGAAAATTCTGTTTTGAAAATATAGAGAATATTTACAAAGTTTGAAAGAGGTAATTGAAAAATATAACTTTAAAATCAATTTATAGAGATGATAACCACCATTCAAAAACATGGCAATGGTTGATAGAAAATCAGAATATTTATCCTTGAAAAGATGTAATGTTTGCCATTAGAAGAGATGATGAATAGATGCAATGAAACAAAGCATTTTTCAATTCTGCTACAGGACTTGTTAAGTCGATTAAATGGATACATGACCTAACAAGTTCACAACATTTTTCAAATCTCAAATTTCAAATACTGGTTCAGATCGGTGAGAATTATGGCGGTTTTTATATGCTGTTACGATGGTTTCAAATGCCACAATTTACCAAAAACAAAATGTTTTAAAAAATTGAAAAATTGAAAAACTGTCTATGTATTTGAACCAACCTTATGCAACATCTATTGATTTATCCAAGTAAATAATATATTATATTTGAAAGTGATTTAACATGGTTCAAACATGAAAAATAAATTTTCCAATGCAATATAAAAAAATATTTTGAGCACTAAGACATGTATATGATATGAAATTCATATACCTAAGATGATGAAAATTATTTGAGTATGATAAAATGTATGTTAATGATTCTTGAGCACTAAGATATGTATATGTTTATGAAATTCATATACCTTGAATCTTTAAAGACATTAACAACACATCATGAATGGATCCTCTTGAAATCTTCTTTTTGATATGCAAGACCTTTGATCATTTGTCTTCATCAAAATTAGCTTGGAAGCTTGACTTCACATGGTACTCAACTCTAAAGATTGATTTTGAGTGGTAAATCTAAGGTATATTAGGGAAGTCAATGTTTTGTGAAGTTTTTTTTCTGTGTATCAAGATAAAGAATCGTTTTGTGTCTATGGTATGTGGAGATTGACATCCAACAAAGAGAAGAGCATTATATATACTCTATGGAAGACTTCGGTAGATTCATATAAATATTGATGTATAACAAAGTTAGAAGTTGTCCAATTATTCTTGGGAAGAACAAACGCTCAAGCAAGAAACCTGTAGGACCGAGTAAAGTTCTTTGACAAACAAAATCTTAGAGCATGAATTTTGTGTCTAGCAAGATTTTGGGAACAAGATCAAGTGAAGATCTTGAAAAATTTTCAATTTTAGTGTTCTGCTACAACAAAAAGAAAAGTCAATTTAGACATGTGTTGGTTAAAGCAACTGGCTTGTAGTGTTCAACGTTGTTGATTATCCGTTGTACCAAAATACTCTAGTATTAATTTTACAAAATAGTGGAAGACCCTATAAATTTTCAATAGTGAAATCATTGAAGAGTGGATTACGCTCTAGCAATGACGAATGAGCTAAACCACTATAATTATCGTGTACATTTTTCTCCCCCTTATCTCTTTTACATTTTTGCCTAGTACTGCATGCCTTTAAGTTGTTTGTTGTTGTTAAAAATATAATGTTATTAGGATTTACCTTGCTTATAGTGATTTATTATATAAGTTTAGGTCTGTAATAGATCTAGATCCTTGATTATTCTAGTTTACATTTATAATTGTAAAAACTCTTGACTTTAGATTAAACAATCAAATGATCAAAATTCAACTTGAAAATTGAATTATATCAATTGTTGTATTGTTGGTCCAAGCAACTTCATCTATCTCGATTGTGGTTATTTTTTATTATCTCATGTAATCGTGATAGACATTGAAATGTATCTTTTACTAAACTTTCGCTATATTTTTCTTCTGTCTGTTATATGCGCATCATTTTGTAAAACTTTGGTTTTGTAAAAGAAAATATTTTTGAAAATAGTTTTAAAGGAATGGTCTATTCAACTCCCTCCCTTTTAGAGCATTCAATTCCCATATCCTCCACCAACAATAAGGATTGGACGTAGGTGGATACCATATAAATAAGATAGTTTTATGTAATATTGATTGATACAAAATAGATTTACAAATGCTCAACTAAATAGAGATACAAATGGAAAGGAAAATAAAGGTTAATGTAAATGTACAACAAGCAAAAAGAAAATGAGAGGAAACAAATCATAGCAAGCAATCAAATCCTATTAAAATAAAATATATGTTATTAAACCAAAATATCAAGGTAGTCACCGATATGTCACTTAGATATTATAAATTTAAAAGTTAAAATAGATGTTATGTTGCCAAATAAAATAACAATAAAAGATAACTGTACTGTAACTCTCAGTCATCATAAGAAAACATCTTTCATTTAAAAAATTAGATCTAGCACTGATTCAACCCGATAAGTGAGGTAGTGTCGTAAAAACTATTTTTTAAAAGTAAATATAATATGCAAAAACAAAAGCATTAAAGGCCAAGAGTAAAAATCAAGAAGGCTGAAAAAAGACATATGTAAAACCCATATATAATACATGTCTAGAATTATACATATTATACATAGTTGTAAATTTGATATTTGTCATACTCTAAATCTATCCTACCCTTTGATTTTTCTGGCCTCAAGCATGTGGGCAATGATGGTTGAAGTTAAGTGGAAATTTGAGTGGTTGGATTCATTATCAAGTTACCAAGATTGTGTCAAGTTCATCATACTTCTTTTCATTTTCCAAATTAGGGTTTTGGTGCAGTTGTAATGCAATCCATGTGACAAGTCATTATCTTCTGATTTCAAGGCATTTGTTACTCATTTGATTCATGGTGAAAGATTTGGTTTATCAGTGCAAGTGGCAAAGTCCAAGAATTGATTCAGTGGTGGATTCATTTCGATTCAAGATTCTGATTCATTTCAAATTCAAGATGAATTCATGTGTTATTTAGTTTATCAAGGACCTATTTGAGCTATTTCATTTTCAAGTGAAGAAGTCAAGAGTATTGAATTTGGTTCTAGTTAGAATTTCAAGATCATGATTTTAAGTCAATAGCAAAGTCAAAGGTTTATTCAAACATGGAGGTGTAAAAGTCAAAGATTTCAAATGTGCAAAGCCCATTACATTCATGAAAGGTTCTACAAAAAGTCAAAGGCCTATGATCATTACAACCAAAAACTACAAATAAGAGGAATAGCTCATGGAAGTTACATTGTTATTTACAAGGCCCAATTACCAAGTCCATATAAAATTATTATTATAAGTCCAATTCCCAAAATAACAAAAAGCCTGTTACACAATATCACAAAAAAACCAAATATGTTGCACAATACTAAATACAAACAAGCCATTACAAGATTTCATTACACACATGCCAAGATAAAATAGCCATGAGATGCATATAATTCCAAGCATCACAACACTTCTCCAAGTATCTCGCCCTACAACTCATTACAAAGCCAGCCAATTTGCACACAACATCATGAGACAAACTTTCAGCAAGCCACCCAAAACTCCCAAACTCGCTCAAGTTGTTATAGAAACAAGCCATCAAATCTCAGCCATTACACATAAACAACACACTAAACACACAAATAAGCCTTCAAGCTATAACGTTACTAGATTCCAAGCCATCACAGCCATAACTTTCAGCTAACAAATGATGACAAAATTTCAGCCACAACGTAAAGTTCCACAACGTCACAGACCCCCCGCAAAACTGATTCGCCTCTGCTGCATAAAACAAATCCAAACGCAGTGTATAAGCACCAATTGAGAACATTCCAAAACGGTTTCTCAACGTCATCAGCTTCAGCAACCGATTTCTCAAATTCAAATGACAATTTTCACCCTTCATCCCTCTATAAATAAACCTCTCCATTCACACATTAAAGGAAGCTCAAGAAGCCATCATCACTCTGTGGAATTTTCTCTCAAACCTGAAACCAATCAATAACTACAAACCTCCAAATCTTTGTTGGAATCAACCCAAAGACTATGGGAATTCCTTCTATCACGCAGCAATTATACAGAAAGTAGAAAGAGAATAGGGAAAAAGAAGATGAATAGTGTTCTTGCTGCCCACAAACTGTGGGACTTTCTCTCTTCTTATTACTCACTCTGCAACTGCAGAATTCTGTGAGAAATTACAAAGTGTTGTAATTGATACAAAATAATGAGGGAAACTCCCTATTTATAGAATTAGGTTTGCTTGCATCTCAAGACAAAGCCCAAACTATAAAAGCCCAAAATATCAAATCTAATCATATCAAATCAAATCTAATCTAATAAAAGCAAAATCTAAATTCCATCTAAATGAATCTGTCGAAACACTTTCGACAGTTCAGCACAACACTTCGACACATGAATGTTTCAACTTCGACTTCGACTGCTAAGTTTTCGACACTATGAATTATAATTTAACACACCACCTAATTCATTGTGTCTAAACTATCTACATTCATCATAGTCCTTAGCTTTCTGAAGGCTTCGACCTGCACTCCCTTCGTCATGATATCTGCAATCTGATTCTCAGTTCTGCAGTGTTCCAACTTCATCTTCCCTTCTGCTACCTGCTCTCGAAGATAATGGAACCTCATTTCGATGTGCTTGCTTCGACCGTGAGCTATTGGATTCTTCGCCAAATTGATAGCTGACATGCTGTCGATCTTCATGGTAATTGCTCCATGACTCATTGATGTAATTTCTTCGACCAGATTCACCATCCATGTTGCTTGACATGCACAAAGAGAAGCAGCAATGTATTCTGCTTCACATGATGACAATGCCACTACTGGCTCCTTTCTCGAACTCCAAGCAACTGGTGCACCACCTAACATAAACACATATCCAGCTGTGGATTTTCTATCCTCTGCATCACTACACCAGCTAGAGTCTGTGTATCCCACTAACTTGCATTCTTTCCCTTCATCAGCTGCTGGAAACAAAATGCCATAGTCGAGAGTTCCTTTCAGATACCTTAGTATCCTCTTCACCGCTGCTAGGTGTGATACCTTTGGCTTCTGCATAAATCTACTTACCATACCAACACTGTATGCTAAGTCAGGCCTTGTGTGACAAATGTATCGAAGTGACCCAATAAGTCTTCTGTATTGGGTTGGGTCGACATCATCTTCATCTGAATTTTTCGACAATTGCTGTCTGGGCTCAGCTGGAGTCGAAGTTGGGTTGCAATCTTGCATCTCAAATCTCTTCAATATTTCGCCTGCATATCTTCTTTGATGCATCATCAAACCTCTACTACTCTTATAGAATTCGATGCCAAGGAAATATGAGAGATTTCCCAAGTCTGACATTTCAAACTCTTCACTCAGGTTACGTTTGAAATCTTCGATCTCCTTCTTGCAACTTCCTGTTATCAACAGATCATCGACATAGAGACATAGTATAAGCAATTCGCCATTGCTTCTTCTTACATATACTCCATGCTCAGTTGTGCACTTCACAAATTCCTTCTCCCTTAAGAAGCTGTCGATTTTCTTATTCCAAGCTCTTGGAGCTTGCTTAAGTCCATACAGGGCTTTATGCAGCCTGTACACCTTTCTCTCTTTGCCTTGTTTCACAAACCCAACTGGTTGTGCAACATAAACTTCTTCGTCTAAGGGGCCATTCAGGAATGCACACTTCACGTCCATCTGACATGTGTGCCAATTATTCATATTTGCTAGACCAACAACCAACCTGATTGTTTCGATCCTAGCAACTGGTGCAAAGACTTCGTCATAATCAATTCCTTCCTTATGAAGAAATCCTTTCGCTACGAGTCTTGCTTTGTGTCGAACTACTTCACCTTTTGGATTCAACTTTACTTTGTAAACCCACTTCACATCAATTGCTTTCTTGCCTTCAGGCAATTCGACAAGTGACCAGGTGTTGTTGACTTCGATGGATTCTATTTCCTCATTCATTGCTTTCACCCACTTCGAATCTTTCAATGCCTCAGCTGCATTGACAGGTTCGACATCTGCATAGAAAGCATAGTGTACCAGTTCACCTTCTTCATCGACAACATCATCTGATGTAATCACACATTCCTGCAACCTTGCTGGCATTTGTCTTGTTCGACGAGGTCTACTTGGTCCTGCTTGGTCTTCGACACTTTCTTGTCGAACTTCTCTCTCAGCTTCTCTAGCTGGTTCTTCACAATTGATTCTTACTGAATCTTTGTTGACATTTTCTGTCCAGTCCCACTCCTTAAGCTCATCAATGATCACGTCTCTGCTGATCACAATCTGCTTGTTCACTGGGTCGAACAACTTGTATCCACCTGTCGAACGATATCCTACCAGGATCATTTGACTTGACTTGTCATCTAATTTTCGTCTCAACTGATCTGGCACATGCCTATGTGCAATCGATCCAAAGACTTTAAGATGGCTTAAGCTTGGCTTTACACCAGACCAACATTCTTCTGGCGTAATCCCCTTTAGCTTCTTCGTCGGACACCTGTTCAGAAGATATGTCGAAGTCGAAACAGCTTCTCCCCATAATTCTTTAGGAAGATGTTTGCCCTTCAACATACTTCGAACCATGTTCATGATGGTTCGATTCTTCCTTTCTGCAATTCCATTATGCTGTGGAGTGTAGGGTGGCACCACCTCATGCACAATCCCTTCTTTCTCACATAGTCTGTCGAAATCTTTCGACACATATTCTCCACCACCATCAGTTCTCAAAACTTTGAGCTTTCGACCACTTTGTCTTTCGACCATAGATTTAAACTTGGCAAATACCTCGATTACTTCACTTTTCTTCTTGATCAGGTAAGTCCACAGTTTTCGACTGAAATCATCTATGAATGTGACAAAGTATTTGTTACCTCCCATGGAATCGACCTGGATTGGACCACATACATCAGAGTACACAACATCAAGAATTCCCTTCGACCTGCTTCCTGCATCCTTACTGAAGCAATTCTTGTGTTGCTTTGCCTGCACACATTCCTCACAAACTTCATCTGGAATGTTAATTTCTGGCAAACCTGAAACCATGTTCTTTCTCTTCAGATCTCTGATGTCTTTGAAGTTGAGATGCCCAAGCCTATAATGCCATATCCACTCATCTCTGCTAGCCGCAGTTGCAAGACACTTGTGCTCCATCACATTTAGTTCAATCTTGAAGGTTCTATTCTGAGACATTGGAGCCTTCAAGATCAACCTACCACTTGCGTCGACAACTCTCATCACCTTGTCTTCGACCAACACCTTGTAGTTCTTTTCGACCAACTGCCCTATACTGAGCAAATTGCTCTTCATGCCTGGTATGTACAAAACATTGGAAATTACTGACCTCTTGCCATCCTTCCTCTTAATCAGAACATCACCAATACCTTCAGCTGCTAGAGTATTGTCATTTGCAAATTTCACTGTGTTCTTCATTGAGGGCTTCATGTTGACAAACCAATCTTTCCTTCCAGTCATGTGTGATGAGCATCCTGAGTCCAAGTACCACTAGTCCTTGAAACTCTCATTATCTCTGGTTGTAACCATCAGCATCATACCTTCTTCTTCATGCTTCGCCAGCTTTGCATCATCTTCTTGATTCTTTCTTTCAGGACATTTTGTCGAATAGTGACCATACTGGTGACAATTATAACACTGAATGTGGCTTTTGTCAGGCTTTCGACCACCACCTCTTCCTCTACCTGCAGCACCACCTCTTTGGTTGCCTTGGTTCTGGGTCCTTCTATGGTTCGACCAATTCGCCTCTTGCTGATTTCCTCTGCCTGTCGAATTGTTGTAGCTTCCTCTACCTTTGTCGACCATCTTTTCTTTACCCTTCTTATCTTTCACTGATTGAGCTTGCAAGGCCACATCATTCTTCGACTTGCCTGCAGCTCTTTCAGCCATTCTTTGTTCATGAGACTCAAGTGTCCCTTGAAGCTCTTCCTTCGTCACCTTCGACAAATCTTTTGATTCTTCTATGGCTACTACCACGTGATCAAACTTTGGAGCCAACGATCTCAAAATCTTTGAGACAACTGCTTTCGTCGCCAACACTTCTCCACACACCTTGATTTGATTCACAAGTCTCGTAACTCTTGTGAAGAAATCTGTTATGCTCTCATTGTCTTCCATCTGAAGCAATTCATACGCCCTTTTGTGAGTTTGTAACCTCACCTCTTTCACCTTCTCTGCGCCTCCAAACGATTTTTCCAGAATCTCCCATGCATCCATCGCTGTTTCTGCATCACTAACTTTCTCAAAGTTATCTGCATCAACACATTGATGGATTATAAAGAGAGCTTTATAATCTTTCTTCTTCAATTCTTTGAATGCAGCCTTTTCTTGATCCGTCGCACCTTCTTCAAGAGTTGTTATTCCTTCCTTCACAAGATCCCACAAATCTTGATAACAGAAAACAACCTTGATTTGCTTGCACCAATTCTCATAATTATCTTTCTTGAGAATTGGAAGATTTGCTGGAAAATGGCCGTTTGGATGATTCGTAGCCATCGCGTTCTTGCGATTTCTTGCCCTTGAATCTCTTAAACCGGAGCTCTAGATACCAGATGTTGGAATCAACCCAAAGACTATGGGAATTCCTTCTATCACGCAGCAATTATACAGAAAGTAGAAAGAGAATAGGGAAGAAGAAGATGAATAGTGTTCTTGCTGCCCACAAACTGTGGGACTTTCTCTCTTCTTATTACTCACTCTGCAACTGCAGAATTCTGTGAGAAATTACAAAGTGTTGTAATTGATACAAAATAATGAGGGAAACTCCCTATTTATAGAATTAGGTTTGCTTGCATCTCAAGACAAAGCCCAAACTATAAAAGCCCAAAATATCAAATCTAATCATATCAAATCAAATCTAATCTAATAAAAGCAAAATCTAAATTCCATCTAAATGAATCTGTCGAAACACTTTCGACAGTTCAGCACAACACTTCGACACATGAATGTTTCGACTTCGACTTCGACTGCTAAGTTTTCGACACTATGAATTATAATTTAACACACCACCTAATTCATTGTGTCTAAACTATCTACATTCATCATAGTCCTTAGCTTTCTGAAGGCTTCGACCTGCACTCCCTTCGTCATGATATCTGCAATCTGATTCTCAGTTCTGCAGTGTTCCAACTTCATCTTCCCTTCTGCTACCTGCTCTCGAAGATAATGGAACCTCATTTCGATGTGCTTGCTTCGACCGTGAGCTATTGGATTCTTCGCCAAATTGATAGCTGACATGCTGTCGATCTTCATGGTAATTGCTCCATGACTCATTGATGTAATTTCTTCGACCAGATTCACCATCCATGTTGCTTGACATGCACAAAGAGAAGCAGCAATGTATTCTGCTTCACATGATGACAATGCCACTACTGGCTCCTTTCTCGAACTCCAAGCAACTGGTGCACCACCTAACATAAACACATATCCAGCTGTGGATTTTCTATCCTCTGCATCACTACACCAGCTAGAGTCTGTGTATCCCACTAACTTGCATTCTTTCCCTTCATCAGCTGCTGGAAACAAAATGCCATAGTCGAGAGTTCCTTTCAGATACCTTAGTATCCTCTTCACCGCTGCTAGGTGTGATACCTTTGGCTTCTGCATAAATCTACTTACCATACCAACACTGTATGCTAAGTCAGGCCTTGTGTGACAAATGTATCGAAGTGACCCAATAAGTCTTCTGTATTGGGTTGGGTCGACATCATCTTCATCTGAATTTTTCGACAGTTGCTGTCTGGGCTCAGCTGGAGTCGAAGTTGGGTTGCAATCTTGCATCTCAAATCTCTTCAATATTTCGCCTGCATATCTTCTTTGATGCATCATCAAACCTCTACTACTCTTATAGAATTCGATGCCAAGGAAATATGAGAGATTTCCCAAGTCTGACATTTCAAACTCTTCACTCAGGTTACGTTTGAAATCTTCGATCTCCTTCTTGCAACTTCCTGTTATCAACAGATCATCGACATAGAGACATAGTATAAGCAATTCGCCATTGCTTCTTCTTACATATACTCCATGCTCAGTTGTGCACTTCACAAATTCCTTCTCCCTTAAGAAGCTGTCGATTTTCTTATTCCAAGCTCTTGGAGCTTGCTTAAGTCCATACAGGGCTTTATGCAGCCTGTACACCTTTCTCTCTTTGCCTTGTTTCACAAACCCAACTGGTTGTGCAACATAAACTTCTTCGTCTAAGGGGCCATTCAGGAATGCACACTTCACGTCCATCTGACATGTGTGCCAATTATTCATATTTGCTAGACCAACAACCAACCTGATTGTTTCGATCCTAGCAACTGGTGCAAAGACTTCGTCATAATCAATTCCTTCCTTCTGAAGAAATCCTTTCGCTACGAGTCTTGCTTTGTGTCGAACTACTTCACCTTTTGGATTCAACTTTACTTTGTAAACCCACTTCACATCAATTGCCTTCTTGCCTTCAGGCAATTCGACAAGTGACCAGGTGTTGTTGACCTTGATGGATTCTATTTCCTCATTCATTGCTTTCACCCACTTCGAATCTTTCAATGCCTCAGCTGCATTGACAGGTTCGACATCTGCATAGAAAGCATAGTGTACCAGTTCACCTTCTTCATCGACAACATCATCTGATGTAATCACACATTCCTGCAACCTTGCTGGCATTTGTCTTGTTCGACGAGGTCTACTTGGTCCTGCTTGGTCTTCGACACTTTCTTGTCGAACTTCTCTCTCAGCTTCTCTAGCTGGTTCTTCACAATTGATTCTTACTGAATCTTTGTTGACATTTTCTGTCCAGTCCCACTCCTTAAGCTCATCAATGATCACGTCTCTGCTGATCACAATCTGCTTGTTCACTGGGTCGAACAACTTGTATCCACCTGTCGAACGATATCCTACCAGGATCATTTGACTTGACTTGTCATCTAATTTTCGTCTCAACTGATCTGGCACATGCCTATGTGCAATCGATCCAAAGACTTTAAGATGGCTTAAGCTTGGCTTTACACCAGACCAACATTCTTCTGGCGTAATCCCCTTTAGCTTCTTCGTCGGACACCTGTTCAGAAGATATGTCGAAGTCGAAACAGCTTCTCCCCATAATTCTTTAGGAAGATGTTTGCCCTTCAACATACTTCGAACCATGTTCATGATGGTTCGATTCTTCCTTTCTGCAATTCCATTATGCTGTGGAGTGTAGGGTGGCACCACCTCATGCACAATCCCTTCTTTCTCACATAGTCTGTCGAAATCTTTCGACACATATTCTCCACCACCATCAGTTCTCAAAACTTTGAGCTTTCGACCACTTTGTCTTTCGACCATAGATTTAAACTTGGCAAATACCTCGATTACTTCACTTTTCTTCTTGATCAGGTAAGTCCACAGTTTTCGACTGAAATCATCTATGAATGTGACAAAGTATTTGTTACCTCCCATGGAATCGACCTGGATTGGACCACATACATCAGAGTACACAACATCAAGAATTCCCTTCGACCTGCTTCCTGCATCCTTACTGAAGCAATTCTTGTGTTGCTTTGCCTGCACACATTCCTCACAAACTTCATCTGGAATGTTAATTTCTGGCAAACCTGAAACCATGTTCTTTCTCTTCAGATCTCTGATGTCTTTGAAGTTGAGATGCCCAAGCCTATAATGCCATATCCACTCATCTCTGCTAGCCGCAGTTGCAAGACACTTGTGCTCCATCACATTTAGTTCAATCTTGAAGGTTCTATTCTGAGACATTGGAGCCTTCAAGATCAACCTACCACTTGCGTCGACAACTCTCATCACCTTGTCTTCGACCAACACCTTGTAGTTCTTTTCGACCAACTGCCCTATACTGAGCAAATTGCTCTTCATGCCTGGTATGTACAAAACATTGGAAATTACTGACCTCTTGCCATCCTTCCTCTTAATCAGAACATCACCAATACCTTCAGCTGCTAGAGTATTGTCATTTGCAAATTTCACTGTGTTCTTCATTGAGGGCTTCATGTTGACAAACCAATCTTTCCTTCCAGTCATGTGTGATGAGCATCCTGAGTCCAAGTACCACTGGTCCTTGAAACTCTCATTATCTCTGGTTGTAACCATCAGCATCATACCTTCTTCTTCATGCTTCGCCAGCTTTGCATCATCTTCTTGATTCTTTCTTTCAGGACATTTTGTCGAATAGTGACCATACTGGTGACAATTATAACACTGAATGTGGCTTTTGTCAGGCTTTCGACCACCACCTCTTCCTCTACCTGCAGCACCACCTCTTTGGTTGCCTTGGTTCTGGGTCCTTCTATGGTTCGACCAATTCGCCTCTTGCTGATTTCCTCTGCCTGTCGAATTGTTGTAGCTTCCTCTACCTTTGTCGACCATCTTTTCTTTACCCTTCTTATCTTTCGCTGATTGAGCTTGCAAGGCCACATCATTCTTCGACTTGCCTGCAGCTCTTTCAGCCATTCTTTGTTCATGAGACTCAAGTGTCCCTTGAAGCTCTTCCTTCGTCACCTTCGACAAATCTTTTGATTCTTCTATGGCTACTACCACGTGATCAAACTTTGGAGCCAACGATCTCAAAATCTTTGAGACAACTGCTTTCGTCGCCAACACTTCTCCACACACCTTGATTTGATTCACAAGTCTCGTAACTCTTGTGAAGAAATCTGTTATGCTCTCATTGTCTTCCATCTGAAGCAATTCATACGCCCTTTTGTGAGTTTGTAACCTCACCTCTTTCACCTTCTCTGCGCCTCCAAACGATTTTTTCAGAATCTCCCATGCATCCTTCGCTGTTTCTGCATCACTAACTTTCTCAAAGTTATCTGCATCAACACATTGATGGATTATAAAGAGAGCTTTATAATCTTTCTTCTTCAATTCTTTGAATGCAGCCTTTTCTTGATCCGTCGCACCTTCTTCAAGAGTTGTTATTCCTTCCTTCACAAGATCCCACAAATCTTGATAACAGAAAACAACCTTGATTTGCTTGCACCAATTCTCATAATTATCTTTCTTGAGAATTGGAAGATTTTCTGGAAAATGGCCGTTTGGATGATTCGTAGCCATCGCGTTCTTGCGATTTCTTGCCCTTGAATCTCTTAAACCGGAGCTCTAGATACCAGATGTTGGAATCAACCCAAAGACTATGGGAATTCCTTCTATCACGCAGCAATTATACAGAAAGTAGAAAGAGAATAGGGAAGAAGAAGATGAATAGTGTTCTTGCTGCCCACAAACTGTGGGACTTTCTCTCTTCTTATTACTCACTCTGCAACTGCAGAATTCTGTGAGAAATTACAAAGTGTTGTAATTGATACAAAATAATGAGGGAAACTCCCTATTTATAGAATTAGGTTTGCTTGCATCTCAAGACAAAGCCCAAACTATAAAAGCCCAAAATATCAAATCTAATCATATCAAATCAAATCTAATCTAATAAAAGCAAAATCTAAATTCCATCTAAATGAATCTGTCGAAACACTTTCGACAGTTCAGCACAACACTTCGGCACATGAATGTTTCGACTTCGACTTCGACTGCTAAGTTTTCGACACTATGAATTATAATTTAACAATCTTGTCTCCAACCCCTATTCATAGCAAACCTCAAACCCAATCAATCACCCTCATCTTCAAATCACCACCCACAAACCTTCAAATACCCTTCCATCAAATATCAATCCAACCAAAACACAAATAGAAAACAGAGAGATTGAGATGAAGTAGAAAGCACGAGATTGAAAACGAAATAAAATCGAAATCAGAGGCGAAAGGAACGGAGATTCAAGTAGTGAGAAAGAAGGTTGGAATGACATGGTGCTGATGAGTTCTTTTATTTTTTATCATGACCTGGGTTCCTCTTTGATTTGTTTCATTGAAAAAATCTGATGTTAGTTCCTTAAAAAAAAGACATTGCTTGTTTATGGCTTATTTGAGCACAACCCAAATATTTTCTTACTCACCACACACCCCGGCCTGCTCTCACGCACACCCTCTCCCTTTTCTTTCCTTTATTTATTTTTTTTTTAAATTTTCTTTGTTTTATTTTAACTAGTAACTAACCCGTGCGTTCGCACGGGCCTGTCTGTTCGAGGATTTTATGACATGAATGTGTAATTGTTAATCAAATTGAAAAGTATAAGAAAATGTTGTGGCCGTTTATAATATGTAGTATTGTATTCGTATATAAAAAAAACTAAATCAAAATTAAAGTTGTCCCTGTTTATAACAAATGTATTTTATCTTATATAAAAAATTTTGAATCAAAATTAAAGTTGTGCCCGTTTAAACCAATAATATTTTTCCGTATATAAAAAAATGTGAATCAAAATTGAATTGTTCTCATTTATAACAATAGTATATTTTCATATATAAAAAAAATTGTATCAAAATTCTAGTTGCTACCGTCTATTACAGTAGTATTTTATCTTATATATAAAAATTTGAATCAAAATTTAAGTTGTGCCCGTATAAAACAACAATATTTAATCAAAATTAAAGTTGTGCCCTTAAAAAAATTGAATCAAAATTAAAGTTGTCCCCGTTTATAACAATATTATTTAAGCGCATATAATTGTCCCGTTTATAAAGATATTTAGATCCATTATTTTTTTTGTTTTTGACATTATTTATAAAAATATTTCAATCAGAATACATAAGTTATTATGTTAAATTAAATAAGTTATAAAAAAATTGTAGTACGAATAAAATAAGTTATAGAAAATCACAAGTTCAATAAAATTATTTGAATTTTTTTACCAATGATTCACTTGCATTGCATTAGCACAAAAACAGATATACTATAATAGTATTTTGTATACCAGTATATCTTAAGAATATTTAATATTA
Organism: Lathyrus tuberosus; assembly: GCA_022829125.1. NCBI lineage: Eukaryota > Viridiplantae > Streptophyta > Magnoliopsida > Fabales > Fabaceae > Lathyrus > Lathyrus tuberosus. The sequence goes on from JALAZF010000042.1 coordinate 17,099,110, forward strand.
TTAAAGATATGTAATAATGTTTGTATCTGTATTATTAAAAAACTTGAAATTATGTGTCAATAAACAACATATAAAAATTAAAAAAGTTTGGGAGTGCAGTTCAAATATGATAAAATGATAACATTATAATATATAATAATATAAATACTTAATTGTAGAAACAGGTCACTACAAATAGTGATCATCTAAAATTATGCGACAACAATTAGAAAGAAAAATTGCAAACTTAATCATCGAATCTAAAACTCCTCGATGTCATAAAGTTGTCCCACTTGTAGTCGTGCTCATCGTCATCATCAGAATCAAAGATATCATACTCTGGTTCTTCATCATCATCTGATATAATTTTTTTAACCTTTCTACCCTTTGTTCCTGATCTCCTGAATCTTCTCCTCTTTCGTATTTTTCGCACAGCAGGGGCCCGAGGTAGCTGTTGGAAAAAAACAGTAACTTATTATTGTGAAGAACATGAACTAAATATTTCATGTGACATGAAGAGAAAAAAAAAACGGACCATGATGACGATGTTCAAGAAAGGGCAAAAAGAGGTAGGATTAAACAGAACCATACCGGGCCGACCTGATGACGATGTTCTACATGGGGAGGTTGTTGATGTGGCAAGGGGTGGTGGTCATCGGCAGGTGGTTCATTCTTAGGAAGTGGTTTGATGTCACCAGCTGGTGTTACTTGGATAGGGGCTTCGACCTTTTGTTGCGGTTGTTAATGAAAAAAATGATTGAAAGCGGAAGAAAGAAAATTGGAGAGAAATATGTAGTTATTGAAAAACGAAGTAGGTAATTTAGGAGCCGAACCTGCTCTGGTAGTTGGACCTGAGATGGCTGTTGCAATGCCGTCGATGGTTGTATTTCAGTCGTAGTCTGCATCTCAGAAGGCTGTGAAACATGGACGATGTTGTTGGTTGCCATAGAAATAATGCTACGTTTCTGATTTGTAGTTTGTGTTGGTGAGAGAAGTGGCTTGTTTATATAGTTTGGAATGAGACTCTTAATCTTCTCCCTGCAGTTGGTAATGCAAAAGCATTAATTATCTTAAAAATGTAATCGTGGAAGATTAGGAGGCAAAATAATAAGTAGGGGTGATGGTCAAGATTAATGAAAAGTTGGAAATATGGGGTGTGATATGATTTCGCATTAAAGCCAAGGGAAGTGACATTTCAAAACCGAAAAGCATTTTGTGAATCAGCAATTAAACCAGTGTGATTAAAGCTTGAGCACAACTACAACTTATGATCATGAGAGATAATATAAGAATTATTCAGTCGGTTTTGAACTGCAAACCAAATGATTTGATTATCTACCTGATAATCATTTTGAATGATTCCATTTCTTCACCTTTCGCTATATGGGGCATTGAGATTTGTTGAGGCATTCAGAAAATTTTCCTACCCGCCAACTGTTACGATTCACCATATCTAAAGATTAAATCAGACAAAAATAATAAGCTTCCTTCATGTCAAACAAACTTAAAAAGATAACAAACACAACTTATATATACAGTGGATGTATTACGTAAAACCACTCGTAGATAGTCTTATAAAGATGTTATAAATTACAGTAAGAAGCCAGTTGCAGCAACAGTAGAAAGATCAGTACTTACCTCTTTGACTGTATCATCTTCAAGATCTTCATCAGGAACCCAATCCACTATGAGCTTGCGGTTGTAAGCAATAGAAGCGTGCATAAGTGCCTGCACCAAAGACAAATATTTGTAAGATTATAGTGCAGGTTACTGAGAATGGAAAATTGAGAATTATTTAAGAGTATACCTTAAGTACAGAAAGATATGCATCTGAAAGTCCCGAGTATTTGCCCACCATTACAATTCTAACCTACAAAAAACAATGACAGGTATGAGATCAATACTTGGCACCATTAAGAGAAGAAGATGGATAAAAATATATTAATGGATGTAAAAAATTAGATTTACCAGTAATACAATGTATACCAAATCCAGAATTTCTTGTCATTATGAGAAATGTTACCTTTGAAAAAGGCTCACCAACAGAAGTGTTCCGGACTGGGCCGAGGACCTGCTCAACACCCGAACAGGCCCAGCCCACACGCTCTGGTGCGGCCCATACGAAGGACTTAGTCGAGCCAGTGTCGGGCAAGCGTCACGCCACAATGTCGGGCACGAATGGCATAGAGCTTCGGGCAGAAGCACTGAGCCTTCCCCGGAGTTATCCTCGACACGAGGATATCGCTCCTCGCGAGGAGTCATCTCCGTACACGCAGCGAGTCCTCCCCGCGAGGACACGTCTCTCCCCGCCATTCAAGAGTCCTCTCCGCAAGGACACGTTCTCACGTAACTGCTCCACTCCCGAAGGAATCGGTCTGCCCTAATCCCGGAAATCTAAGAACGGTTACCCCAGGGCGGAGACCACGTGCTGGTCTTCACTACACCACGTAAGCCCTGTCAGTTACTTGGATTGGGCCTGGCAATCCAGCCCAATGCCAGTAACCGTTGGCCCCGCGCTGAGGGCTCTATAAATACCCTCTCACCTGAGAGGGTCAGGTAACACTCACTTCTTACTCACTTCTGTACTTGCCTTCTCTCTGACAACCACCTTACTTGAGCGTCGGAGTGCCTTGCAGGTACACCCCCCCCGGCCGTCTCTCAACTTCACCGGAACCAAAATTCAACAGACGCCGTTGGCCACCAGAAACTGTCTGATCCAGGTACGATCAGTGGCGCCGTCTGTGGGAATTTATAAGCTTCCCTGTTTTTCTGCTCGATAAACCAAAGCTTTCTCCGTTCATCACCAACATGGCCAATCCGTCAATTAACCAGGCTCTGGACACCGTGCTTGTACAACTCGAGAACGGGAACCACCGGGAAGACGCCGTCACCCCCAATGGTGGCGAAGGTGACATAAGAGACGGGCAGACCGCCTCCCCGGACTCCGAAGACATGGTGTACAACACCTCCCGCCAGGACGATCAGCAGGCCATTCTCCAACCAGTTGCTCCGCCGCCCAATGCGAATCCGAGCACCGTGGCCCTGTTTACATTGATCAACCAGACCAATCAGCTGATCGCGTAGCAGAACACCAGAATTGAAGCCTTGGAGCAAGGACGGGCACAACGATCTTCCCCGCGAAGACATCGTCGTCCCCCGTCACCTCGTCGTTCTCCTTCCCCGCGAAGGACCCCTTCCGAAGATTCTCGGACCCCGTCGTCGGTATGCCAGGGTCGCCGACCGCGTCTCGAGCGCCCCCAGCTGACGGTCTCCCAGAAACGCCCTCGTTCCCCGCCTCGGAAGGAACCCAGGGCCTCCACCACCTCCAAGAAGTCCAAGCAGACCGAAGAAAGACCAAAGAACCGTTCGAGGAACTCCCCCCCACGGCACCATCGATCACCTTCGAGATCCCCGGTGGGTAGTGACGACGAGGACCAGAGGACCCCTCTGTCATGGGAAATCATGAACCCCCCAATTCCTGCGGGCATGGAGAAACCCCCACCATTGGGGACCTATGACGGGCTGACCGACCCTGACGATCACGTGGAGAGTTTCGAAGCGATGCTCGACTTTCGAAATTTCAGGGGAGCCATCAGGTGCAGGATGTTCCCCACCACCTTGCGGAAGGGAGCCATGACTTGGTATAAGGGTCTGGAACATGGGTCCATCACTTCATGGAAGCAACTGAAGCAGCGCTTCACTAAACACTTCACCGCGTCTCGTCGACACCCGAAGACGGAGGCTGCCCTGGAAAGCATCTTCCAAGGGAGGAACGAATCTCTCCGAAACTACATCGAGAGGTTCAATAAAGAAGCCGTCGAGGTCCATATGACCGACGACATGAAGAAATACTTAATTATCCATGGACTGCGTGCCGGGTCGGACTTTGCCAAATCCATAGGCCTCCGAAGACCCCGGCGTCTCGAGGACCTTCTCGCTCGAGCCCAGAAGTACATCGAGCTCGAGGAGACGGAAGCGGCTCAGATCGCTCTGGAGACGAGGCGTAGAGAGGGCCCCCGCGGCCACAAAGATGAAGAATCTTCTCCCCGACAGGGAGGAGAAAAGAAGAAAGAGAACCGCAACCATGATCCCCGGGAACCGCGCGGACCGGCTGGCCGATTCACGGAGTACACCCCGCTTAACACTCCCCGGTCTCGAATCCTCTCCGAATGCCAGAATTTCGAGTTTGTAAAAGAAGGAGTCGCTTCCCGAAGCCCGCTGCTCCTAAATCAACGTTGACAAATCAAAGTACTGCAGGTTCCACCGGAGCCACGGGCATGTGACCGAAGACTGTATCCATCTCAAGGATGCAATTGAGATTCTCATCAAAGAGGGGCACTTGAAGAAATACGCCCAAAAGAACGACCCTCCTCGTCCGAGTTCACGGGAAGCGCAGAACGTCGAGGAGACGACCCCTCCTCCTGCCGACAACCAGCTTCAGGTCGCCCTTAGCGTCACTCGGCCCGAGGACTTCTTCTTCCCCCCGATCATTAAGGGCGAAGAAGCCATCCGCAACATGTGGGCGACCTTCCCTGACGAGGACCCCGTCACTGCCCGCAGTACCTAGGAAGGCTTCCCCAAAGCAATGGTCATCTCCGGAGGCGGTCCCGAGAAATTGTCGGTCGGATCAATCAAGCAAAAATTTGACAAACTGGAATCTGCGACATCTGCGAAGGCGACCACCCTCGAGAAAGTGCGGGGAAACTCCAATCCCATCACCTTCTACCTCGAGGAACTCCCCGGAGGGGCACCAAACGCCACTATTCCCCTCCTGATCAGGGCGCAGATGGAAAACTTTGACGTCCGAAGGATCCTAGTCGACCAGGGAAGCTCGGTCGACATCATGTATTCTCACTTGTTCGGGACCCTTCAGCTCGACGAGAGGCATCTGACCCCGTACGTCGGTTCAGATCTACAGGGGTTCAATGGGACCACCACCAGACCATGGGGTTACGTGGAGCTAATGGTTACATTCGGGGCCGAAGACACGGCCCGACAGGTGAAGATCCGCTTTCTGGTGGTCGAATGCCCATCACTTTACAACTGCATCCTCGGGAGGACCACCCCGGCCGAACTTACGGCTGTGCCATCGACGGTCCACCTCAAAATGAAGTACTACACGACCAGGGGACGAGTAGTGACGATGCATGGGGACATCGACGCAGCTAGAAGATGCTTTGACGCAGCGATCAAAGGCCTAAGTTCCATCGGCCCCAAACCCAAGACCGTGGCTAAGCCACCCCAGGATGCCGAACAGGTACCTCTCCCGCACGTCAACGCGGTCGACCTCGACAGCAGATTCTCTGGCGAGCTCGACGAAGACAGGGTCGAAGATCTCAACCACCAGGCGGAGAACAACTGGTAGCCTCTCCACCCAGCGCGCTCCATCCCAGATGGAGACTTCGAGCTCGTGGCCCTCGGGGACGATCCAGACCGCAACGTGAAGATTGGCGCTGGGATCCCCGACCTAGCAAAGGAGCAGCTGAAAGCATGTCTGAGGGAGAATATTGACCTCTTCGCGTGGAGCTCATCCGAGATGCCTGGCCTCGACCCCGAGGTGGCTTGCCCTCAGCTCGCAGTAGATCCGGTCGCTAGGGCCATAGCACAACGTAGGCGTAAGCAGTCTCCTGAGAAAGCGGAAGCTGCTGAAAAAGCTGTAAAAGACCTCCTAGAGGAAAATTTTATTTCGGAAGCCAAATACACGACATGGCTGTCCAACGTTGTACTTGTTAAAAAGAATAATGGAAAATGGAGGATGTGCTTTGATTACACTGATCTTAACCGGGCTTGCCCGAAAGACTGCTACCCCTTGCCTAACATCGACCAACTGGTCGACAACTCTGCAGGTTACAAACTACTATCTTTCATGGACGCTTACTCGGGATACAACCAAATTCCCATGGACAAGGTCGACAAACAACACACGGCCTTCATGACCGCGTCGGGCAACTACTATTACAACGTAATGCCCTTCGGTCTGAAGAACGCCGGTGCGACCTACCAACGGATGATGAATAAGGTTTTCCGTGCTGAAATCGGCGACATGCTCGAAGTCTACATGGACGACATGATCGTCAAGTCTGCAGAAGAAGTCGACCACGCCGCACACCTCAAGAAGGTGTTCGACACGGCGAGGAGGTGTCGCATGAGGTTCAATCGCGACAAGTGAACCTTCGGCGTCCGGGCAGGAAAGTTCCTAGGATTCTACCTCACGGAACGAGGAATCGAGGCAAACCCCGACAAGTGTAGGGCTTTCTTCGAGCTCCCTACCCTGGACTCAAAGAAGTCAATACAATCATTAAACGGGATGCTCACCGCCCTTTCCCGTTTCGTCGCCAAATCCGCGCAGTACGCACTCCCATTTTTTAAACTTCTTCAACAAAAAGCGGAGTTTGATTGGAGCGAGGAATGCGAGCAAGCACTCGCGCACTTAAAACAAGTCCTGTCGCAACCCCCGGTCCTCTCACGGTCTGAGAACGGGGAAACACTCTTCTTGTATCTTGCGATTACGGGTGAAGCAGTCAACGCCGTCCTTATTCGGGAAACCTCGGACGGGCAGAAGCCAGTCTACTTCACGAGCAAAGCCCTCCAAGGCCCCGAGCTCAGATATCAGCAGATCGAGAAAGTTGCTCTGGGCCTCGTCACCGCGGCCAGGAGGCTACACCACTACTTCCTCATCCATACCATCGTCATCAGGACCGAACAACCCATTAGGCATCTCCTCGGACGACCAGACATGGCGGGGAGGATGCTCAGGTGGTCGCTCGAGCTCGCTGAGTTTGACATCCGATATGAAGGGAGGAAAGCCCTGAAGGCACAGGTACTGGCCGAATTTATAGCAGAGATGACAGTCCCGAAACCCTCTACCGACGGGTCACAGAAATGGACAATCTATGTCGACAGAGCGTCCAGCCCGAAGGGAAACGGGGCGGGCATCATCCTCGAAAACGAGGAAGGCATCCCGATCGAGGTATCCCTCGAACTATCCTTCCCGACATCGAACAACCAAGCTGAATACGAGGCCTTCCTCGCAGGACTCCGGCTGGTCGAGGACCTCGGTGCCAAGGAGGTCAAACTTTTCACCGATTCTCAGCTCGTAGCCTCGTAAGTCCGAGGAGAGTACCAAGCCAAGAACGACAGCCTCATAGAATACTTGGCCTTAGTAAAAGAAAAGATGAAGAAGTTCACCTCCGCGGAAGTAACTCACATCCCCCGCGAGCACAATGCCCGAGCGGATGTCCTGTCGAAATTGGCGAGCACAAAGAAGAAAGGCGGGAACAAATCCGTCATACAAGAAGTGCTTTCCCGCCCAAGCATCGACAAACCGGCCATGGTTTCGGACATCAACACCATAGGAGATAGCAACTGCTGGATGACCCCGGTATACGAATACCTCATGACAGGCAAACTGCCCGAAGATCCCAAAGAAGCAAGAATGGTCAAAAGGCAGGCGTGCTCCTACACGGTAGTCGAGGATAAGCTATACCGGCGAGGATTCTCTATCCCCCTCCTCAGGTGTGTCGAGGAGACTAAGGTCTGCGGCATCCTCCAGGAAATCCACGAGGGAATCAACGCCCAGCACCTCGGCGGCCGCTCATTAGCCCGTAAGGCGCTTCGCGCGGGATACTACTGGCCCACCATGCAACAAGACGCCAAGGAACACGTCAAGAAGTGCGAGAGGTGCCAGCGTCACGGGGACATGCACCTCGCTCCTCCCAACGAGCTCAAAACACTATCATCCCCGTGGCCGTTCGCTTGGTGGGGAATGGACATCCTTGGCCCCTTCGTCGTAGGATCATATCAAAACAAATACCTCATCGTCGGGGTGGATTACTTCACGAAGTGGATCGTGGCGGAAGCATTGGCCAAAATCACGGCCTTTAACATACTGCATTTTTACAAAAGAAACATCCTCGCCCGATTCGGCGTACCTCAAGCCATTGTCACCGACAACGGGACACAGTTCACCGACAAGAATTTCCAAGATTTCGTCACCAAACTAGGCACGAAGCAGCACTTCACGTCGGTCGAACACCCCCAAACAAATGGGCAGGATGAGGCGGCGAACAGGGTAATCCTCCGAGGATTGAGACGCCGATTAGGCGACGCCAAACAAAGGTGGGTAGAGGAGCTTCACAGCGTCCTCTGGGCCTACCGAACGACCCCACATTCCACGTCTGGGGAGACCCCTTTCCGTCTAACCTACGAAACGGAAGTAGTGATCCCCGTGGAGATCAGGGAACCCTCGAGGAGGACAGAAGCCCCCCTTGACGGGGACGCGAACGACGAAGCCTTGAGGGAAGAACTCGACTTCGTCGAGGAAACACGCTCGGGCGCTTCTCTCCGAGAAGCGTCACTTAAACAAAAAATAATACTACGTTATAATGACAAAGTTATCAAACGTGATTTTCAGGTAGGCACCCTCGTCCTACGCAGGAACCAGAAGGACTCGCGAGAGGGCAAACTCGCCGCGAACTGGGAGGGCCCGTACCGCGTCCGAGGGAAAACCGGGACGAGAGCCTACTTCCTCGAAAACCTGCACGAGGAAGAACTTGCTCGACCATGGAATGCTGAGAAGCTCAAGCAGTACTACAGTTAAGCACTGCCCGCGGCTCACTAGCACCGCGATTACGGGGACGCGCTAGGGTACAAGCCCGACACCCCTATGCGGAACACGACGATCAGAGACCGCGTTGTGTGTGCGCGAGGACCTTTGATCCGGCAGGGATACCTCGATCGAGGCCCACCGTCGCCGTACCAACCGGGCATAACACCCAGCTCGCGATGGGAAGTTCATGCCACGAAGCTAAGACCTCGATCGAACTCTTAGCCTCGTTGAAGGTCGGAATACACCTCCGGCCGCCCGACCAGCTCCCCACGCGGTCGGGGCTATCAAGGTCGGGCAAATCCCAAAGCCTTATTACTTAGGCAAAAATAAAGTATAACAAATAACACATCACACACAATTCAAAACATGCAAACAATACTAGCAAGCAAATAAGAGTACATTAAACGGGCAGAAGCCCAGTGTACGAATATTACAAAACAAGTATTACAAAAGCGTCAAAAAGCCCCTAGCACATAGGCCGAGCACAAATCATTACAAAGAAAATGGCGCGCAGGCCAAACAACCAAAGGAACTACACAACTATATCGTCTTTGACCCGGCTTTCATCTCCCTCATGCCCCTCCTCCGGAATATTGAGCTTGCCGTCGACCACACGAAGGAACGGGTCGATTCTGTCGAGCACCAGCGAAACCCCAGGATTCTCAGTGGCGATCTGTTCCACGACATTCTTGAAACCTATCTCCAGAGCTTCCAGGCTATCCGTCTGAAGCTCCTGAATCTTGCCAATCAGAGCGGCGCGGTCAGCAAGGTTTTTCTCCACGGGGGACTCATTCTCCGCGGGACGGACAGCAGCCTCCAACTCCTCGACCTTTCCCCGAGAGCGATCAAGCTCCTCTTGGGTCGCCTTCAGGGCAGATTTGACCTCGTTCAGCTTGCGGAGGGTATTGGCATGACCCTCGCACTCAACTTGGGCCTTCAGTAGATCAGCCGCAACCTTATTCTTCTCCTTCTCGAGGGCAGTATAGTCGTCTTTCAGCTTCTGTAGCTCGGAGGAAGAGGGGGCCCCGTCGTTCAATATCAAGGCAGTCTCAAAGACCCGCATCATGGCCACAAGGTCCTCGACAAGCGCCTCTCTTCTGGCCGCCCCGTCCATACCCAGAACCGCCTTCACCTCGGCATCAGCAGTGACAAGGGGGCTTCCCCCGAAGAAATTCCGCTGGAGATGGCAAGTGGGCAGCTGAAACTTTTTCGGCGAGACAGGGTCCACGAGATCCACGAGGACGGGCCCCTCGGTCCTTGCTTTCTTGGTAGGGGTGCTCTCTGGGGGAGGAGACTGGCTGCATTGTGGCGAGGAGGAGCCACTCGTCGTTCCAACCGGCGCTGCAGTCTCGATAATATCTCGAACACGGCTCTTGGGGCATTTGGGTGCCCGCTCAGCGGCCAACTTCATGATACGCTCGGTGGCGTTAGACATTTGAGCTACAAGAGAAACACAAAAAGTTAGCACAGAGACAAAGCAAAATAAAGGCCCGAACATGACGAGGAAATCCCACCTAAGAACCTCTTGGCCTCGTCAGAAGACTTGCATTCGAGGAGCCCCCGGGTATTTATATAGCGAGCCTCTCGCAAAACCCTCCCTTGGGAGTCGCGGAGGAGGTTTCCATCCCTACTAACACATTCCGCCCGGTTGAAACCCTTGACAAAGGCGACCAACGTGGCATACGCCCCCTTGTCATCCTCCGACAGCGCGTTATGCTTCACGACGTAATCCTCGGTGCCGAGCGCGAAGTGAGCGTCCTCCCACTCCAGAGGACACTTGGATACGAACCTCTCTCCCCCGGATCCGTCGGGCACAATGTCATAAAGTGTACCAACGGCCGAGTGCGTCGCGGGCATGACATAGTAGAACCTTCTCTTGAAGCCCCTTATTGAATCCGCATACGCCTTGAACAACTTCTGGGGTTGTTTGAAAGAAACCCAACTATGTCTCCCACCGTCCGTCGAGCGTTGCAAATGAAAGATGCGGAAGAAGAGCTCGAGGGTGATCCCAATTTGAAGATAGTCGCAGACGATTTCAAATGCCCGCATAAAAGCAAGCGCATTGGGGTGAAGCTGCGACGGCGCAAAGTGCAGACGGTTGAAGACCCCTAGTTAGAAGCTATTGAAGGGGAGACGGATACCGGCCTCTTTGAAGGTGAACTCGTACATGGGAAATCGCAGTCCGCGATAGTTCGAGCATATGCGATGGTGTACCCGGGGCTGGAAAACCGTCCATATGGCCTCCTCTCCGTCGGGGACGTTCTTGACGAAGGCGAACGCGTCTGTGTCGTCGACCGAGAAACACGACCCGAGACGCAGAGGTTCTTCCCCGGCCGATTCGGCTGCCGAACGCACGGGCGCCTCCCCGGGGATCTGAGCGGGTCCATCCACGTCGGGCTCAGTATCTACGTAGATAACCCCCGGAATCCTCGCGACCATTTTTACCTGAAAAGCAGAGGAAACAGGTGAATTCGTCGATCGCGACCAAGTCCACCCTTCCACCGCAGATCAAGTGAAAGGGCAGCGAGCAAGAAACATTCGGGGACACGGCGAACTGCCCGAGGCCGTCACCCCGTCCCTTCTCTCTTTGCTCCCCGATCTCCCCGTCTCACTTCCCCGGGACATTCATCACGCATCCTCGTCGCATTCATAATAGTCATCGTGACATTCATCTCGCCCTCGGTATGTTCATCCCAAACCACTGCAGAACCTACCGGAAACCTAGGAATTTTCCGCCGATCCCGGCGGAACCCTAACGGAGCGCCGGGAATACACTCTACTCACCGGAAAACTACTAAAAGATGAACCCTACATCCACTCGCCGGAATACTACTAAAAGATAAAACAAAATAAACCGCAAAGGATGAGAAACTTACTTGAGCAGTGGAGAGCGGAGTAGAACAGCAGAAACGGCAGTACACGGCGGCGTACGGCGGCGGAGCAGTGACGGCAACTAGAGGAGATGCAGAGCGAAAAAGGGGGGAACATGCAAATGGCACGAACTCGCCCCTTATATAAGCCCCTCACGAGCTTCAAGGAGTCCCTAGGCAATCGAGTACGCTACCCTAGGGTAGCCGCCCTACGCAATAATAAGGTGTGACACGTGACGCACGCTTCCCCAGGCACGTCTGTTCATTCCCTCACACGCGTCCCTTCATTCACCTCGGCTGCGACTCCTCGTATCCCCGCGATTTTTCCCCTCTACGACCAATCTCACTCGAGCATACATGTTTACTTCTGCCCGGTTCACGAGGACTGCTCCCCTCTCGAAGCCTTTTCCCGAACGGGCACACCCTCGACATAACTTGGACCCTTAAGTCATCACTCCGACATCTCAGAGCAACGACTTGGGGGGCTCCTGTTCCGGACTGGGCCGAGGACCTGCTCAACACCCGAACAGGCCTAGCCCATACGCTCTGGTGCGGACCATACGAAGGACTTAGTCGAGCCAGTGTCGGGCAAGCGTCACGCCACAATGTCGGGCACGAATGGCGTAGAGCTTCGGGCAGAAGCATTGAGCCTTCCCCGAAGTTATCCTCGACACGAGGATATCGCTCCTCGCGAGGAGTCATCTCCGTACACGCAGCGAGTCCTCCCCGTGAGGACACGTCTCTCCCCGCCATTCAAGAGTCCTCCCCGCGAGGACACGTTCTCACGTAACCGCTCCACTCCCGAAGGAATCGGTCTGCCCTAATCCCGGAAATATAGGAACGGTTACCCCAGGGCGAAGACCACGTGCTGGTCTTCACTACGCCACGTAAGCCCTGGCAGTTACTTGGATTGGGCCTGGCAATCCAGCCCAATGCCAGTAACCGTTGGCCCCGCGCTGGGGGCTCTATAAATACCCTCTCACCTGAGAGGGTCAGGTAACACTCACTTCTTACTCACTTCTGTACTTGCCTTCTCTCTGACAACCACCTTACTTGAGCGTCGGAGTGCCTTGCAGGTACACCCCCCCGCCGTCTCTCAACTTCACCGGAACCAAAATTCAACAGACGCTGTTGGCCACCAGAAACTGTCTGATCTAGGTACGATCAAGAAGCAAAACTGATAAACTCTATGATGACAAAAGGCTCACCACATTGGGCAATGCATATTGAAAATGAACAAAAATATCATACCTAAGTCGACACCCAGACTAAGACAGTTGACAACCAAAGCTTAATACAATAGTAAAAACAGTGCAAGAGTTACTTCGCTACTGTAACCGCAAGACTGCAACAGAGTACAAAAAACAACAATTTTAAATAAATACCGAGAAATCATAATTGAAGTTACAACCGTAATTAGATGTTGAGAGTCCACAAACAAACGTAAGCATGGAAAAAAAATTACCAGAGTATGAAGCATTGGTTTGAGAACAGTGAATTGGAGGAATTCCAGGAGCAGAAAACCAGTCTAATGGCTACTGAAATAGAATCATCATGGTTTCCAAATACACTTGGCCAAGGTATGCCTCTGTTTCTTGTCGGAGAAGTTGCTTGATCCCAATACAAACTTGCATTTCCAATCATTATATTGTTAGCTGTAACAACATCTCCAAGATATATCATAAAATTTGCCATAGAATTAGTTTTACGTCATTATTTTGAAGATCACACCACATGAAACCAATAGACATCATGTTCATCTACTTCTGACCTGGAGATTCATCGTCGAGCACCGTATTCATCACCTTGAGTGAGGAATGAAGATGAAAATTAATACAGAACAGATTCAACAAAACCACTTCACGGTGCAAGAAAACCACGATGCATTTTGTAGCTTCACATATGTATTCTTCAAGGAATCGTCAGACAATCCAAGCCTGGAGATAGAAATACTACAAAATGCAAACAATAAAGCATCAGTGTAGGTACGAATAAAACTCAAGCAACAAAAGAAATAAGACAACTCATGACTATAAGATGTATCTTCCACTTCTGTTCTAAAATAGATGGGGTAGATGCATTTTACTACAAGGTTAATGGAATATGTCCCAAGGCATATATTTATAAACAATTGCACTCACCATGTAGCCATCTAATGTATATTATTCATCGATCACTGTAGGAATATCATTTAAAAAAATGTTGTATAAATGAATGAAAGAAGAATAAAAAATAAAACAAAATTTTTTAACATTAAGTCACTTGGCTGACATTGAGTAATAAAATAAATAAAACATGACAATATGCCTAATCAGTTCATTCAAAACCAATTTGTTAGAGTAGTAGAACTTCCACTTTGTTGTTTCTACTTCTGTCTTTTGATAAAGCAGTAGAACTTCTACTCTGTTGATGATAAACTGGATCACAAACATTTTTGCTGGCATCTAGAAAGCTAGAATCTAATGAGAATCCATTGTTTCAATCTAGAAAGATGATCCTAAAATCAGAAAAGTTAAAAGGTGAGCCGAAGTTAAGATTTCAAACACTGATTACTTTGACTTACAGGTTTTACCTAAAAGTGTACGAATACATGTCCATAATGCAATCCGATGATCGTGGATAGAATAACAGATTTTGAGCTGCAGATGCAAATGATATTAATCTAAGGAATAGGCTCAATAAAAGGGGAGTATTCATAATTATATTAAAGTCTATAGTGTGGTAATACAAACCTTAAAATTCCTTCTGGTTCAAAAGGAGCATAACGCCATGTAGGAACAGATTTTTTAAAAGGCCTTTCATACGGAAATTTCACAGTACAGGCCTGTGGGACTTGCATAAAAGGCAATAAGTGTTTGAACTTACCACAAACCATAAAAAAATGATTCATTAAAAAAAATTGTAGAAAAAAACATCTAGTAGAAAATAGCAACACACTTCAGATCTCCTCCAAAATGGCTTCTTATACACATGGTTAATTCCAAGCATCACTCTGTCAATATATCCCACGGCATTACAAGGAGGGTCAAGTTTCCATCGGACACCACACGACACCTAAAATCAGATGAGAAAACAAATTAGAGAGTTGAAAAAAAGAGGGAAATCATGAGGCGGGAACCGAAGTTTACAGTAAAAGTTGTGCCGTTATATATGCTGTCTGGATTATTCCTCAGTGGATGTCCAGTATGGAACATTAATCTAGTATCAAAACCTAATGTAATAATAACTAATGAAGTTTATAAAACTGAAACATTAAATTAAAGTTTAATTAAAACCTAATGTTGTATTTTTCCATACCTAGTTTACAAACACTATAAGGTAGGCAACTTCAAAAGTCTTGAAATTTTTAACTGCAGCAATAGGAAAACCTGAAATGTTCCAAAGAAAAATCTGAATAACAATTAAAGTTAATTAACAGAAATAATAAGAACTGTATTATTGTTAGAAAATTATTATATTCTTCACAAGCATTTGTCTAAGATTATATAAGACCTTAACTGTTATATCAGTGGTTATGGTATTTGAAGCACCACCAAAAAAGCCTCCGCAATAGCACACAAATACTATTCACAACAACATCGATTACTGCCATCTCCACTCCAGCTCTAACCTTGAATGCCCCATAGATTGAAAGTGAGATTTCTATAACCCTATTAGATCATTTCAGGATACTTATTTAACATTCACAGGAAAGTAAATAAGTAAGGTATAGGATGGAGAAATCAACATCGTATAACGATCATTAGATGATGACTTTTATAAAACGCATCAGGTGATGTACAGGAACAACAGTCAGGGATCCAAATCTGCCATTGATGCGACCAACAATTTCATGAACCTACTTCATAATCCCGTCAACTTATTTCCACAACAATCTTCACCAAATAGAAATAATCATCAAACAGAAATAAGAAAAACATGATTAAAGATAGAAGCAAACAAAACCTAGAGAGAAACATTTTTGTGTTTCTCAGAGTTTGTCGGCGAGGTTACGGAGCATGCCATCCAGCATCACGATCATGAGAATCAGTAGAAAACAAAAATTTCAACCAAACAGAAAAACGAAAAGAACCCAAACACAATTTTTAGTTAGGGTTTAACAAAAGGAAGCTCAGATTCGTCTTTTCTCAAACAAAAGAGGAAGTTTGCAAAGGCTGCGTCAACAGTATCTGTGCAAATAACCCAGAAGATTTCACACAGACACAGAGCCACCATGCCTGGAAACAGATCTTCACTCATGTTTGATTCAATTGTTGAAAACATCATTGCCTTTCATTGAGATCTATCATCGACTACCAGATCCATACCTTGATAGAAAATAGAGAGAAAGACGAGCAGCAAGTGATAGAGAAGAGGAAAATATGATTTGGAATCAGACAAAGCGAAAGACGAGCGAGAGCGATAGAGAAGAGGATAAGAAAATTATGATTTCAACTTTTCATTTTGGAGAGAGAAAGGAGTGAGTTGGTAGTATCAGATTTTGCATTGGAACCCGTTATTAGTTGACATTATACAACCAGCTAGTTTGTTTCAAACAAAAGTGTGTTGACAGCATCCAAGTTGTTCACATTTTCAAAGTACTCTCTCTCAATATCATTAGAAAAAGTAATTTGGTTACAAAAAGTCATATTTAGGCACAAAATGCCCCTAAATTGATGTTGTGTCATCTTCTTAGATAAGGGTAGTTTTGGTTTTTCCAGAGCATCTTCTTTTCTTATATTATAGATAATTTTGTTCCTCATTTTGTTACTATTTTTTATTCTCTAATTTTTTTAACAATGCTTCATGGTTTTGTTTTCCATTTCATGTTACTTTTTATCCATTTATTTTATTTTATTTTTATCTTGTTTTTTTTTTGGCCGATGAAGTCTGAATATCATGAATGTTGGTTTGCAAAGTTGTTCAACCTTCATTATTTCAAATCTATGGTGGAATGATCATTGAGATTTGTTGCGGGGAAATTTATGAGTGTAAGTCATTGATTAATTTAACTCATAAAGCAAGAGTCGATACCACACTTTTATTTTATCCAAAAGGAAAGGAAAAAGAGCGAACAAAACCTAAACAAGTTCTAAAACAAGAACAAATAAACGGAGAGATTGTCAGGAGGTTGGTTACGTTATGGGAATGTGTTAGCACCCAAAACGTCTATAGTACTCTATAGGAACCCTTTAAAAAATATCTACGCTTTTTGGTTTGAAAAGGTTTGTTTGAAATGAGATTGGGGAGGTGAGAAGAGAAATATTTTTTTAGATTTTTGTGTTTCGAGAGACTTATCGCCTCATGCCTACGTACCCACAAAGTGCAATATAGGATCAAAACCTCGTAGTTCGTGGTACAAATGACAAAAATTGGTTTGTTATGGTAGATTTCAAATGTAAAGACAAGTCGTCATTTTAAGGAGAAAACTACGACAAGTCGCCCACAAGTATAAGAAAACAACATTTGCATCATCTTAAGATGGAGGATTTTTGCTTGGATTAAAATCAACAAGTCTATCACTCAACATCAAAGTGGAAAATTTCAACATCTGAAATATTATGGGGAATATGAGAATTACATCTCAACTATGAAAATGACTCATGTCTTAACTTTTTGAAAATTTTTAAAAGAAAAAAGTGCATAAAATCACAAAAGGTTTGAATGAGTTTTTTGTATTTTTAAGTCTTTTTGAAATTAGTCAAAGTATGATTAACATTGATTGACAATTATTAAAGAAAATGAAGTTTGAAAATCACTTGACCAAAGTCAAGGTTTTATTGTGAAAGTGGTTTAATTTTGAAAACAAGAAGGTTTTGAAAAAGAGAGAAGATTTTGAAAATTGAAGAAAGGGTGGAGAAGAAGTGACTATCCTATTGCAAAAAGATAAAAGCTAAGGATAAGAACGGTCTAACCACACAAGCAAGCTCCATAACATAAGCATTCTTTCCTTTAGATTAGGCCTTGATCAAGATAGATCTTCAAAAGAAAACTCCAAGTACCCAAAAATCCAAAGTTTACCATCACAAACTTCCAAGCATAGGTTAAGATCCTAGTTCTAAGTCCAAAGCTCCATGTCCAATGCAAAGGATAGTAACCATAGTCCACAATGAAGAGAACAAGTTTTTTTAGGAGTTTAAACCTTTATTAATGTTTTTGGTCCAAATGGACAAAAGAAAAAGAGCATAAACATAAACAAATGGTCCAAGTGGACAAAGGAAAAATGGTGGAAATATAAACAAATAATATGATATGATATGATAACATAAAGCATGCATAAATAAAGAGAGATAAGGAGCAAGAAGGAAGCATAAACATAGCACGATTAATATACAATATAGAGCAATGACAATCCAAAATTAGAGAACAAGTTTTGTTGTTTTTCGGAAATGCTCAACTAGTCATCCATGAGAATGAAAACATTGTCTCATACATTACCATGGGAAGGGCTCCAACTCGGATAAAATCAAAGAGTATGCCAACTAACCCCCACAGGTAACAAGAGAAATCCAATGTATTTCAAACCACGCCATGGAAGAGTAGGAGAATGATAATTCACATACAAAACACAACGGTTTTCCGATTTTGAGTCAAATTTAGCGCTATGTTAAGCAATCGTAATCGGACTTATATAGAAGCCACGACTATTTGAGGCCGGTCAATAACAATGTTCGTTTTGATATAAGTTAGAGAAATGACATGTAAGTCATTCTCCTGAAACTTGCCACACTAAAAGAAAAGAGGTAGTGGTCTCATCTTGATCATAACTTCAAAGAGAAGTCCAATGATATGTAAGATTTTCATTGACCAAAAGAAAAAAGAAGAAGAGGGGAAGGGAAGCCAAATTAAATTACAATATTGGAATCATTCCATCTTTAAGTTCCATCACTCTTCTTTGTGGATTAAGGTACTAAACCTATCACTAATTCAAAGCACCTAAAATGAATCCAATGATCCACTTAAAGATAGATTTGAACTAATGAAGGTTTATCCAACCTCATCTAATACCCAAAGTACATGGAATTTAAATAGAAATTTGATCAATAAACACCACAATTCAAGGAAAAATAAAAGGAAATGGAAGAAGAAAAGAAAGAACTCAAAACAGTCCCAAAACAAGAAAAAGATACAATTCTGGCACTGATTAATCGAATAACTTCCTGGTGTTAATCGATTAACACAGTGAGAACAGTAATTCCAGAACATAGAAACAGGTGTTAATTGATTAAGACCAGTGTATTAACCGATTACACCTGCTAAAACAGCAGAAAACCAGTTTGAAAATGTAAAATCCTTGATCAATCATTTCTTCACACACCTCATGATCAAGGGTGGAATTGTGCACGAAAATTTAAGTAAAACAACATCAAGTAACACCAATTGAACACAAATTGCAAGATCTGAAGATCAAGCAACAAGAATCAACAAGAGATCACATTATGGAAGATGAATTAAGCACAACAATGGTGGAACAAGAGTTTACCACTTCCAAATCTGAAAATGCTTCAAATCAACTTCAAGAACCACACTCCAAAGCCTTGATCTACATAAATTGATGATGAAAAAGTGTTTTGTTGGAGGTTTAGCTCAAAGATTAGTAAGCTTCAATGAAAAGCTTACTAACTTTTAATGAAAGAAAGAGCTTTGGTGAATTTGGGTAGATGAAGAAAATTGAGAATGAGGAAGAATTTTGACAAGGTGAATTTGGCTATCAAAAGCTTGTAGAATAAATGAAATGAAGCCTCTATTTATAGAATTTAGGCATGGATATTATGGTGGCTTGGAGCTTGGTTTGGAGCCAAAATTAGGCTTGGAATTTGAATTTGGAGGCAAAATCAAGATCAAGTGGTGACAAATGAGGGTGTATGGTGGGAATTTGTTATGATTATGTAGGGGAATTAAAATGAGGTGATCTAGAATATTCTCATAATGAAACAAGTGAGCTTTGGTGGCAAATGCTGCATAATTTGAATTTGGATCATTTTTCACAATTCTGCACGTGGTTAATCGATTAACCATATAGTGTTAATCAATTAACACAGCAAGAATTGTGAAAATTTTCCTTTTTGTTGCACTGTTGTGGCTCTGGCTCGATTCTTTTTACTTGTCAAAGAAGGCATGGAAATAAACACATGAACCTTGAAATATCTTGAATAATAGTCAATCAAATCTTGGGAAACTCTTGATCAAATGATTTTGAATTGTTTGCATATCAACTTTGACTTTTTTCAGATGAATTTCCTTCGAGCTGAGGAACTGGTATTTGATATTTTTGATCCCAAATTCTTCCTGAAAAAGTTAGTAAATGGAAAACAAACATATTTTTGGAATTTAATTAGGGGTTAGTAAACGTAAACAAACAAATATGAAGCAAACAAGAAAAGCAGGGTGCTTGGTGATCTCTCTAAAAAAACAAACCTACAAAGGAAGGCAAGAGAACCAAAGCTTGTGATCTTCTTCATGGTATGAGATGAAAATGGTATGTGGGATATTAGGGGTAAAAATTAGGGTATTATAGCTGCCCCTATTTAAGTTTCTTCTATCCGGAGATATGAAGATGAACATCTTTGTTTCGATGAGATAGAAGAGACTTAAATATAACAATAAACCCAATTTTTGGCCCTAAGAGACCACAAAATGATATGATTATGCAGATGGTATGCATACACAAGACCTCTGTGGGGAGAATATGCCACGGGAGATAAACAAAAACTGGGGAGCAAAAGAAAAGAGAACATACTCCGCAGGGGAAAACTAAAGAGTAAGATTCCACTAAGGGAAAATTACCAACACCAGAAATAAAAGAGGGATATCTCATCCTAACAGGGGAGGTAAAAAATTTCAGTTGGGGAAAAGATCATCTACTACCAGGTGTCCGGTAATAACATGATAGAAAGGAAAGATTACCAACTACTAACCAAGTGGCAGCTACGACAAGGTAATCAACAAAAAGGATACGAGAAATATTACCTACTACCAACTACGGGTAGTACCACAAAGGTAATAAACTCAAAAAGGGAAACAGGATTACCAACTATCAGCCGAGTTATAGCTACGACAAGGTAACCGAACAAAATGGTACGAGTAATACCTACTACCAACTAACTGGCAGTACGACAAAGGTAATAAACTCAAAAAGGAGAGATTACCAGCTATCAACGAAGTGATAGCTATGACAAGGTAACCCACTCGAATAGAAAGATTAACAACTATCAACCAAGTGATAGCTACAACAAGGTAACCAAATCAAACTATATTACCTACTACCAACTAATTGGCAAGGGAAGAGAAATTTTACCTACTACCAACTAAGGGCAGTACCACAAAGGTAATAAACTCAAAAGGGGGAGATTACCAACTATCAACGAAGTGATAGCTACGACAAGGCAACCAACCAAAAGGGTACAAGAAATATTACCTACTACCAACTAAGGGCGGTACCACAAAGGTAATAAACTCAAAAAGGGAAAAGGGATTACCAACTATCAATCGAGTGATAGTTACGACAAGGTAACTAAAAAAAATGGTACGAGAAATTTTACCTACTACCAACTAACGGGCAGTACGACAAAGGTAATAAACTAGAAAAAAAGAGATTACCATCTATCAACGAAGTGATAGCTACGAAAGGTAACCCACTTGAATGGAAAGATTACCAACTATCAACCAAGTGATAGCTACGACAAGGTAACCAAACCAAGCTATATTACCTACTACCAACTAATGGGCAATACGACAAAGGTAATAAGCTCAAAAGGGAAGAGAAATATTACCTACTACCAACTAAGGGCAGTACCACAAAGGTAATAAACTCAAAAGGGAGAGATTACCAGCTATCAATAAAGTGATAGCTACGAAAAGGTAACCAACCAAAAGGATACAAGGAATATTACCCACTACAAACTAAGGGCAGTATGACAAAGGTAATAAACTCGAAAAGGGAGAGATTACCAACTATCAACCAAATGATAGCTACGACAAGGTAACTAAACCAAGAGGTAACAAGCTTCTGTTGTTAGGGCAAGGACCAAAGTTCGATCCAGGAATAAACCAGAGAGAAACGGTCAAACAAGACTCTACTCGGTGAGGATATATCTCAACTTGGGATTAATTCCCTCCAGATAACAAACTGAGGAGGAAGGTTAAAACAAATATATTTCACGAGGCATAAACTCAATGGGGAATTAAAAAAGATAGGCATTTTTTGCTTACGGGTCGACACTCTAATGGAGAGAGGACACACACGCTCTGTAGGGATAACAACACCAGAGAGCAAAGAAGCACCAACACAAATGCAAGATGCATAATGCGATAACAATATGCTATGCTCAATAAATGAATGTGCATGCAATGCATATGAGTATGAATATGCTGACAAAATAGTCATAAGGATAAACAGAGGATGAATAAACATCACAACACCACTGAATACTCAACTAATCTCAACAAGATGGAGATATCATTGTAAACCTGCTA
The DNA here is from genome assembly GCA_022829125.1 of Lathyrus tuberosus. Lineage (NCBI taxonomy): Eukaryota > Viridiplantae > Streptophyta > Magnoliopsida > Fabales > Fabaceae > Lathyrus > Lathyrus tuberosus. Next base: position 17,121,022 of record JALAZF010000042.1, read on the forward strand.
GGGATTATGCTGAAGAAATCCTGCAAGAGATAAACAAAAGCCATCAAAGGAAAATAAATCCTACTACAAGGCTCGAAACTTGCTGGAGAGAAAAATACTGCTTGGGGAGAAACCCAAAGATCAATCTTCTAACATCAATAATCCACATAGAGGTTAACATCATGAACTCTGCTTCGAGGATGGAAGGAAAGTTGTTGGGGAATCATAACAATCCACATATTTCTAACTCTTCTTGGGGATAATAAAAAATTCACATGAACTTATGCCTCAAGGAATGAAGAGATTTGCTGCGAAAAAATAATGGATCCACTAGGGATTATAATCATATAAATAATTATACAAAAATCCATTGGGAAAAAGATAAATCCGCTGGAGATATTAAGGAAACACTCTGGAGATTAACCAATTCTGAGCAAAGCATCTTGGATTTGTTGATGAAAATAAGAAGTCAACATCACAGCAAAAGGTCAAGCTGCGGGGGATTTTAGATCGACACTCAATATAGATGAGAGAAAACCCAACAAGTTACTACTATATCAATACTCCTTGAATAGAAATGTCATTAGAGACTTCACTAGGGAACATCCGAAGATAAATCTCTGAATAAGAGCAACCTGGAGAGACAGACATCCTGGACTTGCCGAGAGAAGTAAGAAGTCAACAACATAGCAGAAAATCAAGCTGCAGGGAAATTTAAATCATTACCCAACACAAGGCAGGAGAAACCCGACATGTGACTACTAAATCAATACTTCTTAGAGGGAAATAACATTGCTCTCCGCTTGGGGACATCCACAGTAACAATAACACATCTAGAGGGTAAAACTCCGAGTGGGGATTCCTCATATAATTTCTGCAGGGGACGACAAAAGATGAATCTTAGAGTTACACATAAAAAAAAGTGGACCTCAAAACTGCTCAACTACTTGATCATAATATAATTAGATAGAGAAGATCTGGATCAAGACCTAGCTGGGAAAACCAAACAGTACACATCATAACAAAATTTTGAGGGAACCCGTCATCTTGTTAACAACTAAAAGGGGAACCTGGTTACATCCATAGGAAAAAACTCTACTATGGGAGTAAGAATGAAGCATGATGAGGAAAACACTAAGCTTTGTGCTTCACGACTTTACCGTTCTTGGAGTAACCATTGACATTCCTTTTGTATTCATAAATCAAAAGAAAATGTCCAGATGAAAAACAACGATCGCACCGTTTATTTTGAAAATTGCGTAGGGACTTATACAATGACTGAGGCCCAAATTATTTATGAACAAAGGGGGTTGGGTCTTACACTCTATTAGAGGCCCAAAAGTGATTGAAAAAGAAGAAAAATGGGGCTTACAACTCAAGAGGAGGCCCAGTTGAAAATTATTTTGAAAACGGTGATCGCGCCGGGATTTTTAAAATCGTATCGGGACTTATACAATGGCTGAGGCCCAAAAAGGTTTATTTAAAAGGGGATGGGACTTACACTCTACCAAGAGGCCCAAAAGTGTTTTGAAAAATCTTTGATAAATTAAAATTAAGAGAAACCCTAATTTTAATTAAAAAAAAATTTTTTTTTAAAGGAAATTAAATATAAAATGATATAAAATATCAAATATATTCAAAAACAAGTTGTCAACTTTAAAAAATATTTTGAAAAATCATGTTAAATCACATGAAAACTTGAAATCCAATTGGTTTTGAAAAATCAAGGTGAGAATTTCATTTAAAAAGGTTTTAAAACAAATAAAATTAAATAAAATTAAAAAAATCAAAATATATTAAATAAATAATATAAATGTGATTTTTTTGTAGAATAAAATAATTTAACATTTTGGTGACTTTTTAAAAAAAGAACCAATAAAAAATGATAAAAAAAAATGAGAGAGAAATTAATTTTTGAAATCAATTAATAAAACATTAAAATTCAAATATTCAAAAATTTTAAAAATGGCGCCAAGAACATATGTTCTTGCTTGCGCGTGTTCTTCTTCCCCAAATTTGCAAAACCTCTCATATCTCTATGATTACTCAATGAAAATGACTTTTGTAAACACGAAACTTACTCGTTTTTGAATAAGGATTCCAATGGTACCAAGTAATTGTATTTATATTAAGTGTGGAGTGAGAAATCAAACGATGAACTCAAGAACCCTAATTTCTGCAAGAACACTACGAAATCCTATACACGATTCATACATAGCAATTGATTGAGGGGAATCACTCTATATAAGTGCCGAAACATGTTTGTAACTTGAAAACACATTTATGATGCATGGATTATAGAGTTTGAGTGTGTCAAGCTTACCTCTTGCAAGAAGAATTCGAATTCTATGTAGGAGGTGTTATAGATGTTGTGTAATGATGTGGACAACTTCAATGGACCTCAAGTAATGTGTTTGAAAGCTTGGAATGGATTGAATCAGCTTGGAACTTATTGTGGCACCTCAACTGCAAACAAGTCAAAAATCTTGAGCAAATGGGGGTGACTTTGTGATTTTGATGTTCCAAATGAGTTTTAAGGTTATGGATCACTCATATATAATATATGTGAGGTATTGGCATGATTGGTTTTGATAGAATTGCTCTCAAATGGAAAATTCGAATGTTACTTGAATGAGAAGCAAAATCTGGTTTTTTGAGAGTGATTTGGAGGAAGCATATGTTATGGTGCTTTGGTGTACTTGAATTGATCAGAAAGAAGCTCTATTAATAGTACAGCAAGTTTGTTTTGGGAGCAATAGTGAATGGAGGCTGATCACCTTATTATCCAATGGTTATGTAAAAGAATATCAAGTCTCCTCTAGCCATTGACATGAGTCAATATTGCAGGCTATGAGTCTTCTATTGCAGGGATAAGGCTTGACTTATTTGGTTGATCATGGACTAATACATGCCAGCTCTACGCATCCATTCAATGCCTCATGACAAGTTTGAAGTTTTGGATTTGCAACATTGAATTTCACATGCCAAGGAATAGGATTCTTGACTTGGTGGCTTTGTGATCAGATTATCCATCATTCAAGTTGATTTTGGACAGAAATGAAATGATGCAAGTGTCCAAAATTGGATCAAGAAATTGTGGGAACCAAGTTTCATGTTCATGATGTCTTGAAAAATCAGGTTTTAGGCCATGTTTAAAGGCTTGTAACTCCCTACTCAAGTGAAGTTAGAGTGAGTTCTTGTACTTTTTGGAAAGCCCCATTTACATACTTCAACTTTGATGTCCAACATTGGTATTGGTTCAACTTGGATCATAATGAAAAATGGCGCTAAAGTTGGTGAAAAACCAAGACAAATTCTGTCCAAAATTTTCACTAAGTGTTGGAAAAAGTGGCCATTTTCATGTTTTTATGATTTTGATCAATCTATAACTCAAAATCCATGAGGATTTGGAATCTCTTGTAGTTGACAATTTTGAAGTATGTAATGAGAGCTTTCATTTAAGCTTTGGATGGAAGCAAATGGCTTTGTGGTTTAGGAGTTTGACCTTGCAAAGTTGGTACCAAATCACTTTTCTTCCATAACTTAGAAAATTTTAAGTTTTTCAAGGTTGCCCCTTTTTCAAGTAACCTCACTTTTCTTGATTTTTCTTGATGTATTATGATCCAAACCATGAATTAACATTGTTTTTTACTTAGGTAAACCTTAATTGTTAAGAAATTCAAACAGTCAAACTTGGTTTTTAGGCACAGTTGACTTTTTGTTAGATGAATTTCAAACTGTGTGATCCTTTATACAATCAAGTCCTTGACCTAATTCAAACCTAATGGATGGATTCCATAGGTGTTTTAGGGTGTCTTGAATCATCTCCCAAGGTTTAGGAACATGTCTTGAATATAGTTGACTTTTTCATCACGAAACCCTAATTGGCTCAAATGAATTTGAATCCTTGCATTGCTTGTGAACCAAGTTCTTTGAATCAATCCAACCTTGTGAGTGGATAAAAAGGATGTATTGGAGGTATTCAAAACACTCCTTGAGGTCTTGTCTCATGTCTTGCTTCAAAAGTCAACTTAGGGGTGAATTAGGTCAAGAAACCCTAATTCTTGATTTTTGATGAATGCATCCCCTGAGGATATTTTGACTCTATGATTGAGTCTATGAGGTCCCTTTGAGCTTTTTAACTCATGTTTTGAAGTATTGGCTCATGCCTAGATGGAAATTTCCATCTGGAGGCCTAGGTCGACCAAAACCCTAATTTGGTGACACTGGCAATCTTGAGGCTTGATCCACTTGGAAAGTTACAACCTTGTGCTTGATTCTTGATGTGGGAGACCGCTTGATCCTTTATAGGTGTTTGAGAATTAGAAAAGTTGAAGATCATGTCAATTCTTGACTGATCCTTTGCCTGAGTACTCTGAGAGGGCTCAAAACCCTAATTCTTGGTTGTAGTGAATGCTCAACAATCTTTGAGAGGATTGATGAAGCATGAAGGCACATCCATATTGTGGTGATAATTTTCACAATGATGGGAAATCTTGTGGTCAAAATTTGGGGTATGACAGATGCCCCTAATTAATCTTCTTGGACCCGAAGCTGTGAATGGCGAAGATATTCGGACATTCAGGGTACAAGAGGATTAAATATTGGAATACCCGAAATTTTGATTGTGGTTGTGAATGGTAGCTGATTTGCTCGTCCATCTTCTTTTGCTAAGTAATGATACTTAGAAAAGAGTGAAACTTCCCCTCGATCCTGGTTTTCAGCTGTGGAACTGGTCTTAGTTTCTTGAAGAAATAAACTTCCCCTTGATCCTGGTTTTTAGCCGTGGAACTGATCTTAGTTTCTTATGAAATAAACTTCCCCTCGATCCTAGTCTTCAACCATGGAACTGGTCTCAGTTTCATTTCAAAATAAACTTCCCCTTAATCTTGGTCTTCAGCCCTGGAACTGGTCTCAGTTTCTTCTTGTTGAGTTCCTTCCTCGACAAGGAACGCTATTTGTAGCGGTCTTCATCAAACTTCTCGCCGAGCTATACTGGGGAGACGTCGTTTGATGGAAAATATTTGATGTTAAACTTGTTGGTGGAACCCATTTGTCTGAACTGCAGAGGCGTGCAAACTTCTCTGTGGGAGATGCCATTTGTTGACCTACTGGGGAAAGCAAGTCTCTTGAGAGATTGCTTGTTGCTTGGGGATATTACATCATACTTTTCTTCGAGACCTTTTTAGAGAAATGCCATGTGATGTAATCCAATTTTGAGGTGCTGATGACTTCATTGACAGCAAATTTTTCGGGGAGAAACCTCCATATTGCCGAGAGTCTTTTGGGGGAGAGGCTTTCTCTGGGGATTTTCTTTAATCTGGGAAAGCAAAAATATCATCTTCAATGTGTGAAGAGTGATGTTCCAAAGGTGTCTATCGAATGTCTTCTTGCCTTTCAGAGGTTCAAGTAATCAAAGTGGTAGAGGGCAACCTCCAATCGAGAAATAAACTGGGGAGAGATTGCTCTGACGATACATTTCTGGATGAGGAAAGAAACATAGACCGGAATTTTGTCCTAGAAAGGAGAACTGACAACTCTATTGGAGAGAAGACGTTTATCACTTGGGGATGAGTATGACCACAGTGATATTAATGCAATATATGTATGAATATGAATCAATCATGCATAATGTATGTATGTTTATGCTGACAAAACAAATGCTACATACAGACTGGTGAATGAACACGACTGGATACCCGACCACTGCGGGGGATGAAAAGTATAATTGGTTCAAGATATCAATCCTTTCCTGTTTAGGAGGGGTAGACCCTACTGGGGAAAACGACCAATTATCGATTCTCGGAGGTAACACATCCACCGGAGATGTTAGATGGGACATTACATCTGAAACAGTTAATCCTACACTCAGGGGGTACTGGTTAAAAGGAGTACTTTGATTCTGCATTTTTTGGTTTAATCACTTCCGGAGAAGTCATCGATGTTCCTTCTAGCATTCAGTAATCAGAAGGAATTGTCATCTTTATTTTAAATGAAGAAGAAAATTTGACAAGTAAATTCATTTTTGTTTTGTTTCAAGAATCGTTGATCATATAAAACTGTCATTCTATAAAGAAAAATAAATGAGAGTTGCAAACAAAAGCACTAGGGCTCAAATTTTATTGATAGAATGGTAATCAGTCAAGCGCGTGATCCCATAGAGCATTACAAAGTTTAAAAAATGGTAATTTAAGGGGAAAGGGACTACATTGAAACATAACGACCGCCATCCTTCCACCAACTTTGAATTCTGAACATTCTGAGCTTCTTTCGAAGGTGACCTTGATTGGAGTTTTCTTGACAGATGACATTACTGTTGAGGATCTAATCTTGTCAAACGTAGTTACTTTCCATGAATCCCTAACTTTTACCTGGACTCCCTTTTTAGGTTTTCAATCCATCGGGATGATTTTTGCTTATGTCTCTAATTTTTGCCTGGACCGCCCTTTCGGGTTTTCAATCTACCGAGACGTTTTTTTTTCGGCGAAGTATTTCTTGACTATATTAACATTCGTGGGGTAGGTAAACTCCTCTCCATCCATGGTTTCAAGTCTCAAGGAACCGCCTGAGAAGGCATTTTTAACAACGTTAGGGCCATCATAATTCGGAGTCCATTTGCCCCTGGAATCAGTAAGAAATGATTGTATCTTCTTGAGTACGAGGTCTCCTTTTCTGAAGACACGGGGTCGGACCTTTTTGTCAAACGCTTTCTTTATTTTTTATTAATATAATTGACCATGGCATAAAGCCGTCATTCTCTTTTCTTCAATTAGGTTCAGTTCATCATGTCTGCTCTGACACCATTTAGCTTCTGTTAGCTTAGATTCCATAATTACCTTGATTGGTGGTATCTCTACTTCTATGGGGAGCACTGCTTTCATGCCATATACTAGAGAGAAAGGGGTTTCCCCTGTTGAAGTACGGATAGATGTGCGATAACCGTGAAGAGCAAAGGGTAACATCTCGTGCTAGTCTTTGTAGGTTACAACCATCTTCTGAACGATCTTTTTCATATTTTTGTTAGCCGCTTCTATCACTCCATTCATCTTAGGCCGGTAGGAAGATGAGTTATGGTGTTCGATTTTGAACTCAGCACATAACTCTTTCATCATCTTGTTGTTCAAGTTGGATCCATTATCAGTAATGATCTGGCTTGGAACACCATAACGGCAGATGAGATGGTTCTTGATAAATCGGACCACCACTTGTCTGGTTACATTGGCGTATGACGCTGCTTCGACCCATTTGGTGAAGTAGTTAATAGCTACCAAGATGAACCGATGTCCATTTGAGGCTTTGGGTTCAATCATGCCAATCATACCGATTCCCCATATAGAAAAAGGCCATGGAGAAGAAAGAACTTTGAGATGCATTGGCGGTACATGGATTTTGTCTGCGTATATCTGACACTTGTGACACCTCCTTATGTACTTGTAGCAATCGGCTTCCATTGTCAGCCAATAATATCCTGCTCTCAAAATTTTTCTCGCCATTGTGTGTCCGTTGGTATGAGTGCCAAAGGATCCTTCGTGAATCTCTTTCATCAACAGGTTTGCTTCTTGTCTGTCTACGCGTCTGAGCAAAACCATGTCGAAGTTTCTCTTATATAGTGTATCACCGTTCATGAAAAAGTTGCCTGCCAGTCTTCTGAGAGTCTTCCTATCTTTTCTTGATGCCCCGGGTGGGTACTCTTGTTTTTTAAGGAAGCACTTGATATCATGATACCAGGGTTTGTCATCTATGACTGCTTCAATTATAAATATGTAAACGGGCCTCGCAAGGCGCATTATGTCAATCATAGGTACGTCGTTCCATTGACCTACACTAATCATTGATGATAGGGTGGAGAATGCATCAGCCATGTGATTTTCTTCACGAGGGATATGATGAACTCAATTTTGTTGAAGAATGGTAACAACCTTCTCGCATAATCTTTGTAAGGAATCAACCCTGATTGGTATGTGTTCCAGTCTCCTTTGATTTGATTGATAACCAGGGCTGAGTCTCCATACACATCCAAGTTCTTTATCCTTAGGTCAATCGCTTCTTCGAGACCCATGATACAAGCTTCGTATTCGGCTTTATTATTTGTGCATTTGAATGTTAATCTGGTAGTGAAAGGAATATGGGTATCCTGAGGTGTTACGATTATTGCCCCAATTCCGTTTCCATAAGTGTTGATGACTCCGTCGAATATTAATCACCATTGGGAACCTGGTTCTGGCCCTTCACTGGGTAGCGGTTCATCGCAATATTTCATTTTTAAGTACATGACATCTTCGTCTGGGAAGTCAAATCCGACTGATTCCTGATCGTCAATCAGTTGATGATCCAAATTATCGGCTAAAATACTTCCTTTGACGGATTTCTAAGCATGGTACTCAATGTCGTATTCTGATAACAACATCTGCCAACAGGCGAAGACGTTTGGCTGCCCAAACTAGAGCGCAACAAGTTTTACCGAGCATAGTGTACCGAGTTTCACAGTCCCTGAACTTCTTGCTTAAGTAGTAGAAGGCAGATTCTTTTCTTTTTGTCTCGTCTTGTTGGCCAAGCACACAACCCATGGAGTCTTCCAAGACTGTTAGGTAGTTGATCAATGGTCTTCCTTCTACTGGAGGAGACAAAATAAGTGGATTCAACAGATATTCTTGAATGTTGTCGAAATTTTTTTGGCAGTCTTCTGTCCATACACAGCTTTGATTCTTTCTGAGTAGTTTAAAGATCGGCGTGCATGTCGCGGTCATGAGGGATATGAATCTTGAGATGTAATTCAGATGTCCCAAAAATCCTCTGACCTGTTTTTCAGTCTTCAGTGAAGGCATTTCTTGAATGTCCTTGACATTGTCGGGATCAACCTCAATTCCTTTCTGGATGACGATGAATCATAAGAGTTTTCCTGAGCGGATACCGAATGTGCACTTATTGGGATTCAAGCAGAATTTGTATTTTCTCAGATGCTTGAATAACTTTGACAGGTGTTCTACATGCTCTTCTTCTGTTCTAGATTTGGCAATCATGTCATCGACGTACACTTTAATCTCTTTGTGCATCATGTCGTGAAGCAGAGTTGTCATGGCCCTTTGATAGGTTGCCCCTGCGTTCTTCAGACCAAACGACATTACCTAGTAGCAAAAGGTGCCCCATGGGGTGATGAATGAATTTTTCTCCATGTCTTCTGGTGCCATTTTGATTTGATTATAGCCCGAGAATCCATCCCTGAAGGAGAAGACTTTGAATTTTGTTGTGCTGTCTACCAGCATGTCAATGTGTGGCAGAGGGAAGTCATCCTTCGGACTTGCTTTATTTAGATCCTTGTAGTCTATGCAAATTCTGAATTTTCTGTCCTTTTTCAGAACTAGCACTATGTTGGCCAACCATTGGGGATATTCTGAGGTGGCAAGGAAACCTGCGTCGATTTGCTTTTGTACTTCCTCCTTAATTTGGATGGCCATATCTGGATGAGTCCTTCTTAGTCTTTGTTTCACCAGAGGACATTCCGTTTTCAGTAAGTGATGTTCCACGATGCTGGTATCCAACCCTGGCATGTCCTGGTAGGACCAAGCAAATACATCTGGAAACTCTTTGAGAAATTTTATTAAGCCTTCTCTGACGGTTGAACTGAGCACTGCCCCAATATTAACTTCTTTCTTTTCTTCCTCTGAACCCAAATTGACCGTTTCCAATGGCTCTTTGTGAGGCTCAATAGACCTTTCCTATTGCCTGAGTAGTCAGAAGATCTCTTCTAGAATTTCTTCGTCTTCTTCTCTTCAGCTTCAAATACCGGGAATTCAAAGTTGGGAGAAGGCATTGGATCATATGTTTCAATGGGGTTTAAAACAAGCAATCTGCATGACGTGATGATTCAATTTTTTATAAGAGACAGAGAGAATGCATGAGTGTGTGCAGTGTATTTTCTGAAAAATGCATGTTTTTATTTTGGGTTGTTTTTAGGATTACCATTTTATGAAAAAACGAAAAAGTGAAAACAGCAATAAATGCGAGAAATCAGAATGACATTATTTATTCATGATTTGTCGATTCTTGAAACACAACCCTATAAAATAAAACTCTGTCGCTTTGGGCTAAGGAAAGGGACATTTATAGAAATGTGAGCCCTATAAAAACATCCATTTCACTCGGGCAAAGTGAAAGGTTAAAACAAAGATGATAATTACTTCGACTTATGGACAACTTTCGGGACATCGACTGCAACTCAGTGGTGACGAACTCCTCTGTGAATTACAAAGTCTGGTACTTTCCTTATTGGTTTGTCTTCCGAAATGGCACTGATTTCTGGTGGAGTAGAATCGTTAGAGTCTTCTTCCCATGCAGAGTTGTCATAGGAGAATTCTTTTGTTGTATCTTCCCTAGCATTTTCACTTTCAAGAGGATCTCCCCATCCAGTTGGCTGGATGTCCTCAAGCCTGATATGAGAGCTTTTAGGAGCAGTGTATTTGACTAGGAAGTCGTACTTGTCGCTTGGATGTCCCAAGGTGTCCCATGTTTCTGTGGGAATAAATGAGTCATCTTCCTCGATGACGTTGACCTCGGGAAATGCATAGTTAATAAATTCTTGTCCTGCAATCTTTGCGAATTCATTAGCATGGTGTTATACATTTTCGGAATGTTCTGAGTAAGGATTCCATGACTCCGGGGGAGCAGGTGTATTCTTTCCAGGAACATTCAGTTGATAGGCATTGTCCGGATGACTCTTTTTCCCTAAGTCTTCCATGTATGGCTTCCAGATACGCAAGTCATCCAGGGGATCATAATAATCATAGTCAAAGTTGTCCTTCATCAGATTGTCTTTCTCTAATGAGTTGGGTGGAGCGCGACATCCTTCAGGATCACAATCTCCATAGATCATTCTGACGTCTGATCTCGGTATATATCTTGGGCTCTACTTTGGAAAACAACATGGCATGTGTGCTTCTCCCTGAGACATATAAATGTCATCGTTGAGATAAGATTTCCACTCTTCATCTGTATCGGAGGAGTTGTTCCCATTGAGGGTGTATACTTCTTGAGATATTGGGTGAAGAAAACCTTCGCTGTGAAAGAAATCCTGAATGGGACGAAAACTTTCGTCCTTCTTTGTAGTCTGGGTACAAGCCGAAGAGAAACCAAGACCTTTTCTTGTCTTGTTATCAGTAGGAATTATAATCTGTCCCCATCCTTTTATGTCATTACTCCCGATCACTTTGAGAGCATCTTTGTTTGAGGAAATCGACGTCCCTCTTTCTGGTTGATTCTCATTGCTCGCTGAGAGTGCTTGGAACTGAGTTCCAAGAACCTCCTCTGGTTCGACACAGGAGAATAATGATAAGTTGTTCACGATTAAGGCTTGCTCTCCACACACCGTGACTAATTTGTCGTTCTTGACACACTCCAGCTTCTAGTGAAGTGTCAAAGTGACTTCCCTTGCTTCGTGTATCCAAGGTCTCCCTAATAAACAGTTGTATGATGCATGGATGTCCATGACCTGGAAAGTGACTTGGAAAGTGTGAGGACCAATGGTTATGGCAAGATTGACATCACTGATAACTGTTTTTCTAGATCCGTCAAAGCCTTTAACGATGATCTCACTGCCTCACATCGGAGCTCCTTGAAACGATGGATGTACCAAAGTTGATTTTGGCATAACATTCAAAGATGATCTTGTGTCTACCAGTACGCTGGCTAAAGCATCGTCTTGGCAATTGATTGTAATGTTGAGTGCCATATTATGGTTCTTGCCTTCCTCCGACAGTTCTTCATCACTGAATCCTAAATTGTTACAGGAAGTGATATTGGAGATGATGCTGTCAAATTGTCCTACTGTCACATCTTGTTCTACAAATTCCTGTCTAAGACATTCTGCAGAGCTTCTCTATGAGCTTCTGAACTAAACAGGAGAGATAATACAGAGATTCAAGACGGAGTTTGCAACAATTGGTCCACAATGTTGCACTCGCTTTTTTGGATAAGCCTCAGCATTTCATCGTTGTTCTTTACAGGTTATGTATTGCTGGATTGACCAACTTGTTGGTTAGGAACTTCTGTTTGAGGTTCTTTTTCTTTGGTAGGTTCTCCAACTTCTCTGTTGAAGATCCGACCGCTCCGGGTAACTCGACTGATGTCGGCAATGTTCACAACGGAGGGTAATGGAGTTTCCTTTCCATTTTCTATGGTCGATGCGCCGTACTTGTAAGGGATAGCTTTATCTGACTTGTACGGTATTGGATCTAGCAGGTAGATAACCACAAGGGCTATTTGGGCCTTTTGACTGTCGTAGGCCACCTCAATCAGCTCCTGGTTGGGAACTTTTCTACTATCAAGAGGGATCTTTGATTCATTGAGTAGAGGGACTATGGTGCAAATGTCCTTGGTTGCTCCATGATTGGAGATTATGACAGAGTTTTGGTTCCGACCAGAGAGATAATCTTGTATCATGTTGATCGACTCAGAATTCGAACATGGTCGAATCTCCTTTCGGTCTAACTGGTGCTGGAGGGCTGCTCGCACTAGATATCATCCTTGGTTTTTTTCCAAGCATACTCTACAACGCTCATAATTGTGAGTTGGCACCCGACCATATTCTCTTTGTATGCAGTGCATCCTCACTAGATCTGTTTCTATTGAGCGGATATCACGACTTTGATATCTACCAGGATTCTCGTTAGTTATGCTAATCTATTGTTTGTCTTCATCTAAGTGAATCAGAAGCCACCAGTGGTCCAACAGATGTTGAAGAGTCCTTTGCACAAGCGCACACCCTTGGTCGTCTTCGCAGCATTCTTTACAGTCTTGATAATCATGTGAAGCCAAAAAACCAAGACTGACCTGCTTAGCATGTAATTCTACTAGACTGGTATTCATTAGGCGTATGTCAAAGATCTGAACCATATTGACTTGATGGTTATTCCTTTAACAATAGTCTTGGATCCATCAGAAATCCATTTGACGTTGGAGGGCCTCTTGTACAAAAGAGCATCCCTGATTGTCTGTTGAGTAGATTGGATAAACGATGTAATTGTGCCGTGGCAGATTATAATGCTGACTTTGTCTTGAATGCATCGCCACTAAATTGACGTTCATTGCACAGATGTCATGATTCTTAACAATGTTGGGATGTGCATGGGCCATGTTTACTTCACGAATCCTGTGATCCTGAATCCAACCCAAATCCATTTGTTCCTGCAGAGCTGCTTGTACTATGGCACACCCTTGATTGTCTTTGGAGCAGATATCACACTGATGATAGTTGCGAGATGGCACAAGGCCGTACTCGCTCTGTTTGCAATGCATCTTTACCAAGCTGGTTCCCAGTAAGAGTACATTGTGAATTTGATAATTGTTGACAGGTTCCCCTTCTATTAAATTCACTGTAGTTTTCTCATGTTGCGGCAGCAGGTTCGTCTGAACATTTGGATTAGTATCTTTGAAAGATAAGATCCCGTTCCTGACAAGCTTTTGTACATCAGACTTGAAGCTGAGACAATTCTCAATGTTATGTCCTGTTCCTCCTTAATGGTAAGGACACGTTTGATCTGCTTTGAACCAAAAAGGTGGATTTTCTTGTACTGGAAGAGGAGTTTTGGTTTGGCCGTGCCCCTTGGCCTGTAGAAGTGAAAATAACTCTGCGTACAACATCGGTCTAGGGTCGAACCCTGATGGTCGTGTAGTACGATTGTTATTATTGTACTGCGGGCGAGCCTGCTGAAGAGGCTGTTGCGGCCTTTGTTGATACTGTTGTTGATTTGGTTGGCTATGAGCAACCTGATGTTGATAAGTCGGAGCTGGCACTGGGTTGATAGCGGGAGTTATTGCTGCTATCGGTTGATACCTTCACCTTTGCTTTCCCAGAGAGATATTACTGATATCTTGCTCTTTTTTCTTTTGGAAAGCACTACCGTATCTCTTAGTACTGCTGGATGGCTCTGCATCTTTGACCAATTATCATTCTCGGACTGCTTCTTCAAGGCGTACTCCCATGTTCACAATTTCAGTGAAGTCACTGGGTGCACTGGCAACCATTCGGTCATAATAAAATGAGCTCAACATTTTCAAGAAGATCTTTGTCATTTCCTTTTCCTCAAGAGGGGGACAGATTTGAGCGGCAATTTCGCGCCATCTCTGAGCATATTCTTTGAAAGTTTCTTTGTCCTTTTGTGACATTGCCCTGAGCTGGTCCCTATCTGGGGCCATCTCCAAGTTGTATTTATACTGCTGAACGAAAGCTGCCCCGAGATCTCTGAAAGTACTGATCTGAAGGTGCGAGAAAGACATAAGAAACGGGGGGTTTGAATTGTGTTTTAACTCATAACAACTTTTCGACTCTTATCTTAATGCGATAAGAGAATATCAGAGTTGCGTTGATAGACTCTGACTTATGCGTCATTCAGATTGTGTGATGCATGAAGCATAAGCAACAAGGAGAATCTGAATAAGCGATGCATAAATCAGACTTGCAATGCGGAAGCTTATCTGAGTTAAGTTGCAAGGTTCTGACATGCTATGCAAGGTTCTGATAACAGATACAGAAACATAAATAATAATTCAAAGCATAAGCAATAGTAAAGAACACACGATATATCCTAGTTCACTTGAGCCATTCTCAAGCCAGTCCAATCCATCCTTCCAAGGTGATTTCGCCTTGAACACAAGGACTTAATCCACTATAATCAATTCTGATTACAGATGCACGGGCTAATCACCGGTGACAAACAACCTGCACAACCGTAGCTGTGACTAACCCACAATGAACCGTTCAGGGATCCAAGTTAATGGATATAACGAACATTGACCCAATAGGTTCCAATCTCGCAAGATCTACTACCAGGATTTCAAAGCTAAACGTTCAGTGATCCGAGTTAATGAATATAAGTTTACTGACCATTCTTCCAGGATTTTCAATGAGTTCCATCAGTGATCTCACAAGAGTCTGACCCACAATTGGTCCTCTTTGAGATATGACTATCATTGACCATATTTCAGGATTTCCACAATGACACCAAGTCATTGTCTTCTCAAGTCTCCGATCACACTGATCACTTGAGGAATCCTAATTCACATAGAATTAGTTGTTCTGGAGATTACATTATTGCTTCTTAACAAGCAGATAACTCCTAAGTTTAAGTATAAATGAACACAGAGTGTTATAGCAAGATATAAGCAACAGCTCCTTGCAAACTACATGATTCTAACAAGATGTACATGATTTGACAGTTGAATAACATCTTGAGAATTCTTCATCTTCGTTGAGCAAGCTTCCAGCAACAACTCCCTTGCTACTGATCTTTGATCTTCAGAGATGATGTAGTTGGTTGATGACTTGACTGATTTGCAATAATGTCTTGTTCATCAACAGCTTCTGTACCAATTGATTGTTGTTGTGTTGAATGATGATCTTTGAGCTTCAACAACAATGGTCGTGTGTTAATGGTGATAACTTTAAATGTTTAGTGTAACAACGATAACTGATCGTTGCGACTATCAACACATCGACGCCTTCAGAAGCGCATACTCCTTTCCTTTAAATAGCCAAGTAAAATATAGCCGTTGAAGAGCTGCTGGCTGTTTGAAAAGAGTCGTTATGCAATGATGAAAGTTGTACTTCCATATCTTCTTTTTATTGTAGAATAAGTGATGGGATAGATCTTTTTAGTATGGTGTACAATCATTGCTAACGATAACATTTGTCTTCGAATCTTCAGAGGCTTCTGATGGTAATTAATTGAAGCATGAGTAGAGACTTTATAACTGGGTCTTCAGAATCTTCAAGTCTTCAGTCTTCAGAGCTTGTCCATTAGGAATTTGTCTTCAGAGCTTCAGCACTTGCCTTGAAACCCTTTGTCTTTATAACTTCAAGTCTTCAGAGTCTTCAGAACCTGTTCACTCAGAACGTTGTCTTCAGAGTCTTCAGCACTTGATCATTTGAATCTTAATCTTCTGAACACTTCAGTCTTCAGAGTCTTTCTGCACTTGGTCTTCAGAGCCTTCAGCCTTCAGAACTTCAAGTCATTAGAGTCTTCAGCACTTGGTTCTTCAGAGTCTTTCTTCAGGAGCTTCGCTTATATTCAGAATCTGAAACACCTTCAGAACAGAATCCATAAGAGCATTGCAACAGCAAAATCGGCATCCTTGGATCTTTCTGCTTGTTTCCAGATACAAAAGCAAACTTGCTTCTTGCGACTTGTGTTACACATAGTAACTCGCATGTAATTTTTTACGCACATCTTCGCACATGTTTAATTGATCTAATATATTTAATAAATATGATCTGCACAGAAACAAACATTAGAACATAAAATAGTTCTTTCACAAATACTCATTGTTGTCATCAAAACATAGAGATGACTTGCAGAGACAACTCTTGCTCTCACAATCTCCCTCTTTTTGATGATGACAAAACCATGTATTTTGATAGAACATTTCATAGAAGGTAATCACCAAACTAAACATATTCAGAGTCTGCCTGAATGTGTTAACTCCAAAATTTTATTTGTGATCGTCTAGAATCTTATTTGATCCAAAGACTCACAGAATAACAATTTTGAGTTGTCAGAACATAGAATAGAGAAGGATTACTTCCCTATCATCTAGAAGGACATAAGTCTTCAGCATATGGACTTGTTCATCAGAACTTCTAGTCTTCAGATCTTTAGAACTTGTTTCCTTTAGATATTATATCAGAGCCTCATAACTTCAGACTCTTCTGAAGAAATTTCTTCTTTTCAGCAGAATCAATGTAGCACAGAGACAAAACAGTTCTCTTCCAATAACTTAGCCATGCTACTTATCAGAAACAGACACTGTCTTAAGAAACTCCCCCTGAGTTTCAAACTTGGTGAAGATTATAGATTTTAACATGTGAATCTTCTGGGTAGTCTCCCCTTGATTGCTATACATCAGATATTGGGATCTTCAGAATCATAATTCAAATATACTAATTTTGATCACCAATAAAGATCATGACTTTTCAGAGTTTGAATAGACAACTTGCCTTCATCTCAGAACCATGTTTATATCAGAACTCGTTGGAGGATTACAACTTGATTCTTGATCTGATACCAATGTAATCTTGATTCTTAGTCTGATACCAAGTATGCTGAGTTTGATACCTATAGCGTGCGATTTTTATCGGTGACGCGACCACCTTATCGCGGAGTTTGGGTTTTCTCCTCAATGAAGAGGAAAGGGTGCTACTTTCTGATTTCTTATTTGTCCCGTGAAGCTGAAAAGGAAAGGGAAGCTATATAAAACTAACCTTGCACGCGAATGTTTAACTGAACAAACGCTTAAAGAGATTCGGGGAGTTTGGGGTCAGGTCATACAATGGGGAGTTGTCAGTTACCCATCCTATATGTGGTTATCCATAGGATGTTAGCTTTAGGTTCTACTTTGTACTTGATGGTGTTTATCCATTAATGGGTTGGGAAAGTTTCTTGGGAAAGTATGAGAGAGAGAGAGAGTGAGTTTTTGTTAATGATTGGGTTTTCCGATGTTTTTTGGTAAGGTACTGGACCTAAGTTTTGATTGGTATGAAGGTACTTGACCTAGAGTTTTTTATTAGTATGCTGGCTAAGATCTCGCAATCTTATGCCTACGTATTCCTGTTTAAACGAAATAGGGAAATCAGAGCAATCATAGTTCCTCCTATTCTAAGGGAGGAAAAAGATATTTTGGTGTCTTGTTCAAAGCCCAAGATTGAAGCTAAAAGGTTGAGTATTTGTGTCTTGTTCAAAGCCCAAGATTGAAGCTAAAAGGTTTGACTGAGAGGGAATTTGTTATCTCTAAAGGGAGACATCTCGTAAAGAGAGGGTCAGTGGCATGGATGTAAATAATCCAGAGGCTTGCCGCTTACAGCAATTAGATGAAAGAGAGGATTTACCAGGTTAAAAGATGGACAACAAGTTGGATATTTGAATCAACAAGTGAGCCACTTACAGCAATTATCTGGGATTAGGGTTTATTTGGAATGTCTGTTTTGATAAGTGATAAACAGAGAAATGACTTCCTCCAGAGAGATTTTGATTTTATCTGAGGGGATGTTGATTTTTGTGTGCCTTGATCAAAGCCCAAGGTTCAAGCTAAGAGGTTGATTGACTCCACTAGGGAAGTCCTTATACAAAGCTTAAGAGGAGGCTATAGAAGGCTGACTCAACAAGAGAGTGTTTATCTGTCTTGTACAAAACCCAAGATTGAGGCTAAAAAGAGACTGACTCTTTGGGGATATTTTACAAAGCCTAAGAGGAGGCTAAAAGTTTAACTTTTCCAGGAAAATGTTCTGTCTGTCTTGTACAAAGTCTAAGATTGAGGCTAAAAGGATTTTGACTCTTCCGAGAAGGGTTTGTATGCGTCTTGTACAAAGCCCAAGATTGAGGCTGAAAAGAAGACTGACTATGGGGAAAATAAATCTTTATTTGTCTCATACAAAGCCCAAGATTGAGACTAAAAAGAAGACTTTACTGACTCGGCTGAGGATATTTTAGGTGTCTTGTACAAAGCCCAAGATTGAAGCTGAAAGAGGGTTTTACTTTACTGGAGAGTATTATCTGTATTGTACAAAGCCTAAGATTGAGGCTAAAAAGAGATTTGACTCTGCTTAAGAAGTTTATATGGTGTCTTGTACAAAGCCCAAGATTGAGGCTGAAAAGGGTTTGACTCAACAAGAGAGTGCTTTTATCTGTCCTGTACAAAGCCCAGGATTGTGGCTGAACTAGCTGGAGAAATCATTATACAAAGCCTAAGAGGAGGCTGACTTTTGCTAGGGGAAATCATTATATCAAGCCTAAGAGGAGGCTAGAAAAACATTGACTCAACAAGAGAATGTTTTTATCTATCTTGTACAAAGCCCAAGATTGAGGCTAAAAGGGTTGACTCAACAAGAGAGTGCTGAAACGTGATTGACTCAACGAGAGAGTCTAAAAGTGATTGACCCAACAAGAGAGTCTGAAAGTGATTGACTCAACAAGAGAGTCTTGAATGTTTGATTGACTCAACAAGAGAGTCTGAAAAGGTTAGCTCCATTGGGGAGAATCATTGTACAAAGGCCAAGAGGAGGCTGACTTCACTGAGGAAAGGAAGGATCATTATACAAAGCCTAAGAGGAGGCTATCTTTGCTGGGGATTATTGGGATCCTGAGGCAGGTCCATATGGGGAATCAACTCTTGCTGAGGATTACAGAAGAGTTGAGGTATCAGATGCCTTGAGGTTCTGATTTGAGATAGTGTTATCCTGATGATAAACTGATCCTGGCTGGGGAATTTTTAGGAGAGAGACTGGGTTTTAGAATCCATGGGTTTTAACTCTACCGGAGATTGATCCAGAATGATCGGGGTTTCTCCTATGTTTGTAGGGAACTTGAGAATGTCTTTGAGACTCAAGAGGTGATTTAGACTGTCCAAGTCTACTGGTGTTAAAGAGTTTATCTTTGTACGATGCCCAAGAGGAGGCAGGTGTTTTAAGGGATGAGAATCAACCCTAAAATGGTTTGATGTGTTGACACTGGAAAGACTGCTCTAGTGAAGGATGACTAAGTTCTGTCCTATACCTTTAAGAGGTCTTCAGGGTCCTTGTATTAAGCCCAAGAGAAGGCATGAGAACTTCTAAGAAGCCGGGGGTCCTTGTAAAAAGCCCAAGAAGAGGCGGGGATGTGTTTAGGAAGCTTGTGGGTCCAAACTTAAGAAGAGTTCAAGAAAAGTTTCACCGGGAATAATCTTTTCTTTAGTGAACAGTTCTAGGGTTTGAAGAAATTCAAGAGAAGTTTCACCGGGAATTAATCCTCTTTGGGGAAACTGAATTTCTTTGACAAGTTCTAATAGTGACAGTCTAAGAAAAGGTTCATTGGGAATACTGCCTTTCTCTTTGTTCCATATTGTTTAAGCCCAAGAGAAGGCAAGACTATATCTGGAAATCCAATGGGGATCTAGTTTTGACTGTATTTAAGAGTGACCAACTGGCTTTACCTAGTTCTAAACCTAGTTGCCGGGTAAAACTCTAAATAGATATACTAGTATATATATAGTGGATATATGACAAGTATTTAAAAGGGTATGAAAGAAGGACTTACAGGGGAGCAGCTTCCCATAATACAGTTATATATATGAAAGCAAGTAAATGAAAGCTGATAAAAACTTACAGGTGAGCAAGCTTCCATGCTGTATTGTTAGTTGTTCAAAGAAATTAAAGAAAGTTTTAATAACAACTGTATATTTGAACCTAAATCAAAAGAGAAGTTGTTTTTGAAAAGATTGTTGGGGCTTATACTCAAGGAGAGGCCCAGATGAAAAACAATAATTTTACTGTAGTTTGTAAGTTGTACTGGGGCTTATACAATGACTGAGGGCCAAAATTATTTATGTACAAAGGGGGTTGGGTGTTACACTCTATTAGAGGCCCAAAGGTTTATTTTTGTACAAGTGATGGGGCTTACAACTCAGGGCGAGGCCCATGGCTAAACAGTGACCGTACCGTTGTTTTTGAAAATTGTACTGGGACGT
This sequence comes from Lathyrus tuberosus, assembly GCA_022829125.1. Lineage (NCBI taxonomy): Eukaryota > Viridiplantae > Streptophyta > Magnoliopsida > Fabales > Fabaceae > Lathyrus > Lathyrus tuberosus. The sequence goes on from JALAZF010000042.1 coordinate 17,141,488, forward strand.
ATACAATGATTGAGGCCCAAAAAGGTTTATGTATAATAAGGATTGGGTCTTACACTCTATTAGAGGCCCAAAGATGTTTTTTAGAAAGAAAGATGGGACTTACAACACGAGGGGAGACCGAGATGATTTTGTTTTAAAAGGCGACGACCGCGCCGTGATTTTAAAAATACAGTGGGACTTATACAACATCTGAGGCCCAAAATGGTTTGCATTTACAAAGGATTGGGTCTTACACTCTATCAGAGGCCCAAAGTGTTTGAAAATTTAAAATCGAGAAAAAAACCCTAATTTTAAATAAAAAATGTTATTTTTAAAAGGAAATTAAATAAAAAATGATATAAAATACCAAATATATTCAAAAATAAGTTGTACACTTTTGAAAAATATTTTGAAAAATCATGTTTAATTACATGAGAGTTTGAAATTGGTTTTGAAAGATCTAAGTGGGAATTCCATTTAAAATGTTTAAAAACAAATAAAAATGAAATTAATTACAAAAATTCTAACTATATTAAATATATAATATAAATTGGATTTTTTTAGAAAATAAAATATTTAAACATTTTAGTGAATTTTGGGAAAAAGAATCAATTCAAAAACATAAATATTCAGAGAGAAATTAATTTTTGAATCAATTAACAAAAAAAAAACTAAAATTCAAAATTTTGAATTATGGCGCCAAGAACACTTGCTTCTTTCCCGCGCCCTCTGTTTTTTTAAATTTGCGTTTTCTCACTTTTCTCCATGATTTCTCAATGGTTTTGCATGATTCAAACACCAATCTTGTTCGTTTTTGAACAAGGATCACAACCATATAGATTAATTGTATTTATATTAAGTATTGAGTGAGGAATCAGAAGAAAACCTCAAGAACCCTAATTTCAGCATGAACACATTGAAATTCCATACACGGTTGATTCATGGCAATTGATTGAGGGTTATCACTCTATATACATGCAGGAACAAGATGGTAACTCACAAATTCATTTATGATGCATGGAACATAGAGTTTGAAGGGTTCATGCTTACCTCTTGCAGCTGGTGATCGAGTTTGGTGATGGAGGTGTTACAGCTAGGTTCCAATGATCTGGACAACTTCCTTAGGTACCAAGGAGTGTGTTTGAATGCTTGGAATGGATGGAAATGATCTGGGACTGGTTGTGGTACCTCAACTGCAAATCTGTCAAGAACTTGAGCAATTGGCTGGTGATTTTGTGAATTTGATGTTCCAGATGTGATTTTGTGTTATGGATCACTCATGCATGATGTTTATGAGGTGTGTGTGTGTGTGTGATTGGTTTAGTTGGAATTGCTCTCAAACTCAAAACCCGATAGTGACTTGAGTTAGAAGGCAAAATTGGAGTGAAAAGGAGATTTTGAGGAAAACATCAGTTTGGGTGCTTTGGTGCACTCAAACTGATCACAATTGAGGCCTATTTATAGTATGTCAAGTTTCTTTTACAAGCAACAGTGTGTGGCAACTGCAGCAGGCCTTTGGCTAATTGTGATCAAATGGAATCTCAAGTCTCCTCTAGCCATTGACTTGAGGTTAGAGCATAAGCCTAAGGTTCTTTGGTTCAGGGATAAGTCTTGACTGAACTTGGATAACATTGTCTTGATGAATGCCACCTCTATACATCAGTTAAATGCTTTGAAACAAAATTGAATATTTGAAGCATCTTTGAATTTTAGGGATGACATGCCTAAACATAGATTCATTGACTTGTGAGGCTGATGAATCAGTGTTTGTCCCTTGGTTGTTCCCCCTTGAGGTGTGCAGATGGATAACCATGCTTGAATTTGCCCAAGTTAATCAATTTGAGCACTAAGGCACAAACCTGCCTTGCAAAAATAGTTTGCAGCAAGGCATGTTGCAGCTGTCATAACCTCTAGCTCAGGTGGAGTTTTCTCATGTTCTTGGGCTCATTGGAAAACCCTCATATGATACAACATATTTGTGATCATAGTTTGTCTTGAAACTATTTGGATCCAATTGAAAAAACCTCATGAACATTGATGTTCAAGACTGGTAACTTAGGCAGATTTTCACTAAGTGTTGGAAAAGTGTCATTTTCATGTTTTCAACCACTTTGATCACTCCATAAATAAAAATCCATGAATAATTGGAACTTGATGTAGTTGGAGCTTTTGTAGAGTGTAGCAAGACCTACAAGATGTACATGATTTGACAGTTGAATAACATCTTGAGAATTCTTCATCTTCTTCGTTGATCAAGCTTCGAGCAATAACTCCCTTGCTACTGATCTTTGAACTTCAGAGATGATGTAGTTGGTTGATGACTTGACTGATTTGCAATAATGTCTTGTTCATCAACAACTTCTGTACCAATTGATTGTTGTTGTGTTGAATGATGATCTTTGAGCTTCAAAAACAATGGTCGTGTGTTAATGGTGATAGCTTTAAATGTTTAGTGTAACAACGATAACTGATCGTTGCGACTATCATCACATCGACATCTTCAGAAGCGCATACTCCTTTCCTTTAAATACCCAAGTAAAATATAGCCGTTGAAGAGTTATTGGCTGTTTGAAAAGAGTCATTATGCAATGATGAAAGTTGTACTACCATATCTTCTTTTTACTGTAGAAGAAGTGATGGGATAGATCTTTTTAGTACCGTGTACAGTCATTGCTAACGGTAACATTTGTCTTCAAATCTTCAGAGGTTTCTGATGGTAATTAATTGAAGCATGAGTAGAGACTTTATAACTGGGTCTTCAGAATCTTCAAGTCTTCAGTCTTCAGAACTTGTTCATTAGGAATCTGTCTTTAGAGCTTCAACACTTGTCTTGAAACCCTTTGTCTTTATAACTCAAGTCTTCAGAGTCTTCAGAACCTGTTCACTCAGAACGTTGTCTTCAGAGTCTTCAGCACTTGATCATTTGAATCTTAATCTTCAGAACACTTCAGTCTTCAGAGTCTTTCTGCACTTGGTCTTCAGAGCCTTCAGCCTTCAGAACTTCAAGTCATTAGAGTCTTCATCACTTGGTTCTTCAGAGTCTTTCTTCAGGAGCTTTGCTTATCTTCAGAATCTGAAACACCTTCATAATAGAATCCACAAGAGCATTGCAACACCAATATCGGCATTCTTGGATCTTTCTGCTTGTTTCCAGATACAGAAGCAAACTTGCTTCTTGCGACTTGTGTTACACATAGTAACTCGCATGTAATCTTTTACGCACATGTTTGCACTTGTTTGTTTGATCTAATATATTTAATAAATATGATCTGCACAGAAATAAACATTAGAACATAAAATAGTTCTTTCACAAATACTCATTGTTATCATCAAAACATAGAGATGACTTGCAGATACAACTCTTGCTCTCACATGATCTTGGTACAGTTTAAACCCTTGTACCATTTGAGTACGGCACTAGTTAAACTGTCTTGGAAGTAATGGATCAGTAGCTATTGATTGTCTGTCTGGGTAGACATTTTTCGACCGTGCATCACCAAATGACTTTGAGGGCAAGAGTTGCCTTTGTATTTTTCAAAGTCAGGCACCTTGAATTTGTGCGGGATCTTTACATTAGGGACCAAACAGAGGTCAGTGGCGTCCTTTCCGAATAATTCTTGACCGCGAATGGCATGCAGTTCCTTCTGCATTTCTAAGAATTGTTCGTGGAACTCATTCATCCTTTCATGTAAGTCTTCGTTTCTGCCAGAAATTGCTTGCGAAATTTGTCCTCCTGGAACAGTGTGTACCACTGGCAGTGGTATAGACATTACAACGGTGACTCTTGGCACTTCAGTGCCCTAAAGTTTGTAACCTTCAGGAATTGCTGCCGTAACCCTTGTATCTTCATTTTCCTGAAGTTTGTAACCTTTAGGTCCAGCGGTTCCTGCTACGGCTTCTGGGTCTTCAGTGACTGGTGGGATATATCCTTCAGGTATAAAGTTGAAAGTAATGCCCTAGGGGCGACCTTTAGGCATATTGTACCGAGGATGATTATCATGTGTCTCAAATGTGGGTGTAGATGTAATCTCTGAGATCACAGTTCTTTGATGTTGTTGCTCCTGAGCTGCGGTCAGGGATTGCATGTTGTTGTGAAGTTTTTCCAAACTTTCTTTTAGAGCGTCGATTTCTTCTCTCAGCTCTCTGTTCTCTTCCTCGAGATCATCCATTTTCTTTTGTCGATTGGCCCGAGTATTGTATGAATGAGACATTTTGACTCTAGGATTGTGACACATACGTGAGACTCAAAGATAACAAACGCGTTATGTGAGAATGATGAATGATATGCAAAGACATTTTTTTCCTTTTTGTTTTCAAAATAAACTTTTAACAAATATATTGCAAATATCACACAGTAGGGGGGGGGGGGAAGACCCCTTTTACTGAATTCGAAAGATTGCAGTATTTTACAAAGAAAAGTACAGTATTTTACAAAGTGCGAGAAGGAAACGTCTAAGCTCATGGATCCTGAGTCCTCTCTAAAGAGAACTCAGATGTCGGTTCCTATATTTTTCTTTTCTTTGATTGGGCCTCTTCAGTCGTTATCGGGTCGACGATCCTTTGCCAAGTGAAAGAAGCGAGCAAATTTCTTCGGCCTTCTTGACTTTCTATGGCATGTTGCTCTAATATCTCAATCAGAGCATCCTTTTCATTTAGCAGTTCCTGAATCCTGGTACATTCCAAATTAAGGATCTGGTATTTGTTCTTCCAAGAATTCTTCTCACGTTGGACTTTGTTGAGAGCGACCTGGAGTTTTTCCGCATCAGACATGAAATAAAGGACAAATTACTTTAACGGAAAAACTTCTTGACGAGGGTAAGGCATCCTCAGCTTGAGGGCCCTAGTTTGCACCCAGTGGAGATAAGGTTCCATGAAGGTACAGTTTGGTCTTCCTAGAGACTCTCTCCCTTTCCTGTGAATATGTTGCCAGGCATGCACTATTTCTTTCTTCAGTACCCTGTCATTTTCCCCTTCCTTGAAGAAAAGACCTTCCAGATGAACATTATGTGGGATATTCCTCATCGGGTATCCGAGTTGATGGCGAGCTAAAATTGGATGATAGTTGATTCCCCCTCTAGTACCAATGAGGGGTACATTGGCGAAATTTCCACCTCTGTCGATGATCTCTATCCCTTCGTAAATCCTATTGTATCAATCTATGTCAGAATTGGTAAGAGACATAATCCTCTGTGACCAACGTAGAGTACTCTTATGATCCCAAAAAGCAGCAGACTTGGGCAAATGGGAAATGAACCATTTGTAGAGTAATGGTACACAACATGTGATCATTCCTCCGATGTACAAATTCCTTAAATGTACAGAATGATAAGCATCTGCGAGCAAGGTTGTTACGGGGTTTGCTATCAAGAATATCTTAACAGCATTGGTGTCGACGAAGTTGTCGATGTTGTGAAAGAGGAATAACCCATATATGAGCAGAACAAAGATGTCTTCATAAGCAGTTAAGTTTCCTACACTAGCAAAGTAGGGCTTTCTCCATCAGGAATTTAGCTAGTAAACCCTGGATTCCTCCTTTAGTGGTCATGTGAGTCTTAACTTCTGACTCATCTAAAGAGATTGCTCTTGCAATGGTATGATCCTTTGGAATTTCTTCCAGTCTGGAAAATGGATCTTGATTAGTGATAGGTAAATCAATCAGGTGGGAGTACTCTTCCAGTGTTGGTGCAAGTTGATAATCCGGGAAAGTGATGCATTGGTAGACCGGATCGTAGAACTGTACCAGCGTAGACAGGATCCCTTCAACCACGTTGACTTTTAACAGAAACAACAGTTCTCCGTGCTTAACTCTGAAAGCCTCGGGATTGGTAATCATCCTTCCCAATTTCCTTAAGTCTTCTAGTTTCGGAGCCTTGAAGGTGTACTTGTGCGTTTTTCTTCTACCGAAATCCATAACACAGCCTCTGATATTTGCAATTATTATTTTAGTTCTTTTGAAAAAAGTTTTTTTCTTGTTTGAAAAGAGTTTTTTAATGAATGCATGAATGCAACAAACAAAAACATTTGAAAACATGGGTTTAGGGGTTCATCGTCACGAGCATGGAGTCATGGATCTACCCATTCCCAAAGGTTGTACTATTCGGTCAATTTTTTACCTGTAAAACAGGTTCTAAAAGGTTCCCAAAGTCATTGACCCCTCCTAGGGATATTAACAACAAGCTGATTCACTCGAGCGAGCTGTAATATCCTAGGATGAATCTCTTTTGAGTGTAGTATCGCGTATCAACTATTCCCGATAGTCACCGCACTACCAAATGGCCATATGGTTAAATGTTTACTAAATCCTCAGGGTCATGGGTACCGCACTGGGATAAACGATGCTTTCACGACAATCGGTCGTTCAACATCAATATTTCAACACGGGTAACTCACCTGATTCGGTGGACTTCCAAGTTAGCTTGGTCGGGATTCACTCCCTATAAGCAATTTCCTGATATGCCGCCACTTATCTTAATGTTCTCTCAAACTTTCTACGTGTGTATTAATCGAATTCCCAGTAAACAGAAATTTAAACATGGGTATCAAGTAATATGACAGTAAATGTAGCAGAAAGTAAATAAACAGAGAAATAAATGCAAAGCAAAGCCTAGACCTCTTAGGAACTCTAATCCTAGAAGATTATTCCCTAGAAGAGTCACCATTTTTCTGTAGCGTTCGATTTTTATCGGTGACGCGACCACCTTACCGCAATGGTTGGAATTGGGTGCTACTTTCTGATTTCTTATTTATCCTATGAAGCTGGAAAGGAAAGGGAAGATATCTAAAACTAACCTTGCACGCAAAAGTTTTCTTTAACAAGTGCTAAGAGATTGGGGGTTCGGGGTCAGGTTATACAAAGGGAAGTTTTCAATCACCCAGTGTATATATGGTTATCCATAGACTTTTTATATATTTCTCTTTTGATTTAAGTTTGTTCTCTGGTAGTTATCTGCTGTGGTTTGGGAAAGTTTCTCCTTTAGGAGTGTTGAAAGAGTGTTTTTGTGGTTTTCGGGTTTTCTGTTGTTTTTTGGGAAGGTACTAAACCTAAGGTTTTTTATTTGTGTGCTCGCTAAGATTTCACAATCTTATGCCTACGTATTCCCGTAAAGGTAACTGGAAAATCAGAGCAAACGTAGTTCCTCCTATTCTATGGAAGGAAAGATGTTTGGTTTCTTGTTCAAAGCCAAAGATTGAAGCTAACTGAGTATTTATGTCTTGTTCAAAGCCCAAGATTGAAGCTAAAGGTTATTTGTGTCTTGTTCAAAGCTCAAGATTGAAGCTAAAGGGTGACTGAGAGAGAATTTGTCATCTCTAAAGGGAGAATATCTCACCTATTCATCTCAAGTGTTAAGAAATTGGTTATAAAGGAAAATTACTTTAACTGGGATGTGTAGAATCCAGCAATGCCATAATTTCCTTTATAAGGGTGATGACATGAAGGAAGAAATTTTAACTCAGTATTGAGCAATGCCATTTTTCCTTATGAATCTTTCATGCTAAGAGAGGGACATTGGCATGGATGTAAATGAATTTCTGGCATAGAGGACAACAGATGTCCTAACACATGTCAAGACATTGTTCTGCATAAACATTTAAATAAAGAAGCATAACTGCAGACTGATACTTTGAATATCAGAACTGCAGCAACAGAGATGTTACGACATATGTTCCAACATGTTTATCATGAACACTAACAAAATAATTAAATTTGCAGAATGATAAAAGACACAACAATTGTTAACCCAGTTCGGTGCAATTCACCTACATCTAGGGGATACCAATCCAGGAAGAAGACTCCACTATCTGTAGAATTATTACAAAGCTAAACTACCTCGTTTACAACTTTATATCCTAATATCTACCCTATGAAGACTTTACCAAAGAACATTCTCTTTGATATGAGCTACCCCACTCACTTCCCTTAATCACAAACTGTGATGTTTACATCATCCCTGTCAATACAGAATTCTATCAAGCATTCTTGACCAACACGCTAACTTGGATTTGCTTAAAAGCTTCATCCAAGAACAATACACAATCCTTTACCTAAAGGCTTCTGGATATGTGTGACAACTATGTCTACCACAGTGCATCAAACGATACAAAGGGAGACTTACAACCTAGAGAGTCAACGACTCTCAAAACCCTAAACCCTTATTTTTACACAAGAGAACTAGGCTACGAAAGGCATATAAAATCCTAGGTCTAAGTCTTTTTTTATAGGCTTCAGTTTCCTTGGGCTTCAAATCTTCTGTTTATTTCTTTCTTGATCCATGTTTTAATTGCTCCTTAAATCTTGCAACAGATTTAGAAAACTTCCTGCAATATCAGATCAAGATGTCGAGACATCCGTTAGGACATTATATCTGACCAGTCTTCTTTCATCAGACTTCTTCATATCTTTTGACATTCAGTTCTTCCAAAAATTTGTTCAAATCAGCCGAGCTTTCAATCTCCCCTTTTTGAAAAATTTGTGGTTAAAACTCCTTTGGCTAGAAAAAGAAAGTCCGACATTTGGTAGATATGATTGGAACACTTCTGAGATTATTTCTTACCCCTGAAACTCCTAGCTGTATGTTCGTGTACATGAGGAAGAGTACATAACCCACTCCCACTCAAACCAATACTTGCCACGGAGGGATAAATCTTCCTCTTAAGGGGCTTAAAAGAACCCATAAGAAGGTCCAGTTGTATCATGCATAACCTTGAGTTCATAGAGCAAGTAACTCAGGTCACAAGACACAACCTACTTCCTAACTCTGACAACAAGTCAAAAAAGAGAAAGAATGTTGAAACATCCTCTCCAACATCTTTGCAGAACAACTGCAAGGATGCACCAGTTGTGTGTTGAAAGACCCATCCTTACACAACCATTCTTCCCCTTTTTAGCCAAAAATTGATAAAAGTAGCCAATACAGTTCCATATCCATATGTTACTTATCCAAACACAAATGAAAAACATGATGAATCATCCCACAACCTGGAATTCCACAATCAAATGCACTCTTTAAATACCTAAACGGTTTCTCTAGAGATCCATGGTCCAAAGAAGTTACCGCCGAATAATTCAACAGAGAATTAAATTTAGGTAGGTAAACTCAACATTAATAATTGTGCACTGCACAACTAGGATAAGACTGTTTCAGCTTTTAAGAGTAACCATTCAAAACGAACACTTGTATCAAGACACATGTTAACCATGCCTTCTCTAGGAAGCACTCTCCACCGTTCACAACAGCCAGTTAGGACCCACCCTCAAGTCTTAAATAATGTCCTGACATTTTGTCAGGTTTGTTCAGTCCATCTGAAGCATAGTCATCATCCTTTTGGTGATTCCCAAGACTAATCCTTTTAAACAGAAAAAAAACTGACCAAGATGTTAAGATATTTCTTCAAACATCTCCCAGTTAATACCCAATATACTTGTATTGACACTTTAATAATGGAATTAACTTTATACTATCAAGTCCCCCACAACCTTGCAACAGTAATGTCAAGACATCCTTCTTGACATCTCATCTTCAAAATAACCACAATTTGCTTGACCTTCAAACAAACTGGATTCAGAACTGCACCCCTGCAGTAATACATCTTAGATCAAGGAGCAACTGCACCCCTGCAGTAATACATCTTAGATCAAGGAGCTCCTCCAATGAACACTTATGTAGATGAATGGAAAACATAAGACACATCTTTATGTCTTCAAGAGCGCACCCTCTATCCAACCTACCTGCTGAACACAATCATCAACTGTACTTATTGTTTCTTCTGACAAGAACTAATAATCACTCACACATGAACACCATCATGCTTCCCGTGAGATCACATTAGGATCACCATCCTAAATTAACAAGCTCTTGGATTGAGATCAAAGCTCCATTGATCCCTCTCTTCTTGAACCCATCTATACACCACATGAATTCCTCTTGAATTCTCATGTATAGACCTCCATGTTCCTTGAGATAAAATCCAATTGATCTGGAATGCTCCACATTCCTCAAAGAGACACACAGGGCCCCTTAGTTTGCTATCTTCTTAACAATGTCAGATATCGTATACATGCTCCAGAAATCTTCAACCCATTTGCTCCACAAGCACCAAGCTGATCTACTTCTAGCATGTCCCATTCACATCAGACTTCCAAGACAATCCTTTACCCATCATTCTCCCGTATGATAAGATAAATACTTCTTAGACAAGATATGAGTGTCAAGTTCTACACTCAGAACTTAGTATCCTACTCCAAGGATAACCAACCCAGAAAATGTTCTAACATCAGTTAGGACATCTATCACACATCACAGAGACCATACACCATGGTTCTTGATATGCGCCACCACTGGACTTACTATCTGTATAGTAATCCAACTGAAGATCTTCAAACAACACTGCGCCACCAACTTGATCAACAAGAACTCCAGATAACCAAAGAGAGAAATAAACTCTCATCCACCAAAAGAAGGTAATCTTCCATACACTGAGAACTTCTATCACAAGCTCTAAGATAGACCAGAACCTCCTTACATTTCAACCAATTACCCTTCTGCCCAAGAGTAATTAGTTCCAAACACCCTGCTTGAATGCACACTATGAAAACAACAAAATGCCACCTTTTGATTGATCTCACTCTTCTTCAGAACTCCCACAAGATACACTGATCCACCAATGAAATCTGATCTTCAAGTTACATGAACTACTCGCTCCATAGCAAGACATCTTGGATCCACCAAGCCTCTAGACATGTAACATCTACTTCATCTACAGATCCCGCAAACTGCATGAGATATACCTTTTTGAAGCATCCATAACTTCCATTCTCCTATAGATCACCTTATCTTAAGCTGATGTGCCACATCACCGGCTGAGATTCTGATGTTAAGCTAGATGTCAGAACATTTTGATATGACATCCAGCTGCTGAATTCAGCTCCTCCTTCTGCCACTTAGAAGAACCTCATCCCTTTAATAGAACAAGAGTTCCATGCTCTCATAGACTTGATTCAACAACCAAGTTTAAGTACACAACCTCCATCCTGCATAGGCTTATCACATATATTCCATACAAGCTCACACCTTAATGAATAACTGCTTTGAAACATCAAAGACTTCACACCTACCACATCTAAATCTTCAGAAGATAAAGTAGTCCTAGACTACACCATAGCCATACCAAAGAATGCCACTTTCCTTAGTAGAGTAGTCTGTAGAAAGTCAGAGATAACTGCCACTTAACCTTGACCTTCAAAATGAGCAAGATCCCATGCTTCTAAGTACCTAGATCAGAAATAAACTGATCCAAGCTATGCTACCACCAGCACTCCATTATGGACAAGTCTCTTGCCAGGACACTTTCCAGATAAACATCAGATGCTTCTAGTAACAACTTGAACACACCTGCTGGACTTTAATATTCTTAGATCAGAAATAAACTAATCCAAGAACCATCCATCAAGATTATGATGTCTTCTTCTTCATCTTCCACATCACCATTGTCTAGACCTGTTTCTTGCCAGGAAACTATCTAGAGATCAGATGCTTCTGCCACATTAACTGAAGCAGATTCTTAGGTCACCACCTAAGATAAATATAACCAAAAGCTTATGCAGTACCCCTCCCATGATTCTGCACAAACCAGATGAAGAGATGTTCCAACATCGTGTTGAACATCAGCAATCTTGAACTTCACATACAAGGATAATCAATTAAACACTTGTGAGTAACACAAATAGCAATTAATCTTAAATCCTTGTTCAATAATCCTGTTTCACTGTTGGAGCCACACTCCACCAGATCACATCATGAACACTATCCAATATTCAATCTTTTGCAAGTATCTTCTTTGACACACAACTTGTTGAGATATCAAGGCTGCCACCCTTGACTCAAGTAACTAAGATTCTCTCTGAACGAACCCTATTTACCTCAACAGTTCTGAAAGATCCTATCAGATTGGCTCTACCCTTAGGATTAAGAGAGATGAATCCTTCCTTGCTGTTTTTGGATAGTGAAAATAAATCACCTCCACTTTCTTCAGGTTTATGTTTCACAGAAATACCTTCTAGTCAGAAGAATAACTTGAAGACTCCAGATGCACGACTGAGAAGCCTTTATGAGTGGAATTGAGAGAATTCTCAAGTATCTTTGACAACCTAGCCGATCAATAATTTATCAAACTCCCAGAGCAAGAACTTGATAAACCTAAACTCAACTCCTCTTGTAACACCCTTCTAACCCAACATAAATATACGCAATAGTACACTTAAAATAAATTAGAGTACATGACATAAGGTGTCACATTTCTTCATAAAACATCCTGCTCCGTAACATGGGTTCAACACGTAGAAAATAACAACTTATTTTTAATTAACATCTCCTTTAAAACAAAACATCGCAGCGGATTTATCATCATAAAAAGAACAGCTCATCACATTATCTTTTCATCAAAGTTTGGAGTTTAAAACAACTCAACATCCTTGAAATTCTCAATAAAACAAGTTAATCAAAATAACACAATACTTCAAAAACAGAAATGTTCCCAACCCCGATGTTACATAACCAGAGCAAGACACACCCTCTACTATACTAAACGGAAGGACAATGACCCCAAGCTAACTCTTCACGCACCACAGACTAGTCTTGGTTATCTGCACGTTACCCACGTAGAGGTAACATTCAAATAGGCAGGGTGAGTAATCACAATTTAATATAATTCATATAAGGAAAAGATAATTAACAAGTTAACATTCATCTCAAACAACATCATGGCGACTCACCCAAAACGTCATATAAATCACCAAGTCATTTACATTATAAACATGCAATCATGTAATGCCACCAAGAATGAAATGCAACTTCCTAACATGCATGTGGTACCAATTCGTCATAATAATGGACACCAGGCCATCAACCCTCCACGAGGGAGCACGTCACAAAATACCTCAATCCGCACAATGGGATTAAGGCCACCACTGGACCGAAGTCCTAACATCGTCACTGGACCGAAGTCCTAAATGCTATGAATGCATGATGCACAACGTCAAATTCATCAATATCAACAAAAGTAATAAAGTGCATCATCATTCACCAGAACATCATATAAATCATGTCATCATTAATTCATCAACGTCATGTAAATCATATCATCATTAGTTCATCAAACTTCATATGCATCATCATATTGAAAATCATCAATTTATCATCATATAACACGTCAACACGCAGTCACAAGTCATGGCATCATTACAACATTAATACAACATAACACAGACAATTTCCCACAATTTTAAGGAATTAAAAATAATAATTTCAACTTCCAGGTCGCGCTAAGCGGGCTAAGCCCGCGCTAAGCGCGCTACTCACTGCCTCGAGGAGGCGAAAATTCTCCAGATCGCGCTAAGCGCGCTATACCGCGCTAAGTGGGCTCTGCGATTTTGGCAAAAAAATCCTGCGATAACAGCACTTCCATTCCTGCGATTCCACACTCCAAAAACACGTTTTATCCATCAATTACCTCAGATTATGTCAACACAACCTATAACTATCACATATGCGTCAACAACAACAATCATCTCATCTCAAATCATCAAATCCCATTATCCCTAACCTCCAATTCCCACATTTTCCCCCAAAACCCCAATCACCCATCAACAATCAAATCCATATATCAAGAATATTGTAAAGTAATACTCCCCATACCTTAAAATATCGTCTCCTTCAACTTCTCTTAAAATTTCTCCGGAATTCTCTTATGCCCTAGCCTCCTTCTCACTTGTTCCTCAGAGCACTTTTGCCTTTTCCTCCAAATAGTAGAATAATGAATTCCTTTTCACTATTCCCTCTTAAATACCCCTAATTGTGCTCTTACCATTATATCCTCGCTTATTCTTCCTAAAAGACAAATATACCCTCAATACTCCTACTTCTCTTATTTTAAATAATAAATAATAATTTGAATAATATAATATGATTATTCTTACTATTATTATTACTAAAATAATTTCCACCCAAAAATGTCCATGCAACACAACATCATGTCAGCAAATTGCCTTATATTCACAAATAATCAATAAATAATTAAAATATGAATTTGGGGCATTACAACTCTCCCCCACTTAAGGAATTTTCGTCCTCGAAAATTTACCTGAAGCAAATAGAGTCGGATATGACTCCCTCATCTGATCTTCACGTTCCTAAGTCCAACTCTCGCCAGCTGGTCCTCCCCACAAAACATTCACCAAAGTAATCTCCTTACCTCACAGTTGCTTCATTTCTCGACCATCGACGCGCACTGTTGCACCCCAAAATTTGCCCTCCTTACTTTATTTACTAACTGGCTTATGTTGCATTGCATTTTGCATTATCACGTGTGCATATCATTGGTTCTTAGCATGGGGTTAAGGTGCTTGAGGCAGTGCTTCATAGGGTCAAGCAAGAGTTCACAAGTGGCAAGGGATTTTAAGAGATCATCCTCTCCTAACCAGTGCATAGATTAGGGTTTTGAGATTCTTGGGTTTATTGCTTCAATGGGCAAGCTCCTTGGGTTTTTATCATCACCAAATGGCATATCTTATCTTTGTTGGAGATGATGCACATCATATTCAGAGGAATTTGGATTTGGAGACTGTGCTATTTCCTCATAGACTGAGGGTACCATAACTAGGGTTTGCTATAAAGTCAGTTTATTTCTGATTTTTTTGGCCGGACTTGATTCCATGGTACTCCTTGGGTCCCTAAGTACCTAGGGATGGGAGGTTGTCCATCAGATTGGTTCAGGAGAAGTTCAATTGGCCAATGGATTGAAAATCAGGTGAATGGGGTAAAAGTCAACAGTGAGAGGAGAAGTCAACTGTGGAATTTTGAGGTTCTCTCCAAGGTTTTCAAGGTCTCACATCCTCATATGGTCTTCAAGGGTCAAGTTTCATACATATTTATCAGGAATCAGGAGTTGGTGCAAAGTTTCTAAATTTGGAAAGTGACCTATAATGAAAAGTTTCCATTTTTGGCAAGTTCCTGCACTACATTCAACTTGACTTTTCACCATCAATAAAGCTTCAAATGAATCTTTCTCCAACATGAAAATTGAATATCTTTTTCTCCTCTTTCCAACAAGTACTAGTGGGTCTCCATATCATTTGTGGAACTCCAGTTATGATCAAAAGAAGGTAAAGTGGTTTTTAGGGTTTCATTTTCACAACTTTTAGATTTTGGGACATATGGACCTATGATTAATTCCATTGCTTCAAGACATGTTCCAACATCCAAGGACAATCCCTAAGGAGCATTTTTGGTATTTTAATCAAGTGGTTTCATGGATTATTATTCACTTATTTTTCATTATGCCAAAATGCCAAATCATTAAAAACTCATGAATCAAAAAGTTTCAAGGCCCAATTTAAATGTGGTGTGATTAGCAATTCAAATGCAAGTGATCCATCATGGAATTCTCAAATATCCATGCATGGAGGAGGTGTACTTAACATAATGTGATTTTTCCAAAATTATTCAAAAATCATTAAACAAGGAATTATCCAAGCCCAATTCATCATCAGAGGAAAACCCTAGCCTATTTAAACCCATCCATGCACTGGTTAGGGTTAGATTCACGTGCATTTGGAGGAGAACAACAACTTGTACCCTAATTCTTGAAATCATTGGATCTCTCAATTCACAAAGAGTTTTGAAGAAATTCTTTCACCAACAGAATCCTGGTGATCTCTAGAACACAACCCAACCACCATTTGCAGCCAAAAGCAAGGATTGGAGTTGCACCATCTCAGGTTGATGGATTTTTCGTGATCCTAAAACTCCTTTTTTTTATATGCATATTGACGTGTGATGATTGGTGATTACCCTGATCTATTTATTTTTAATTTTGGACGTGTGGTTTGCTTGTAATGTGGATTTAAAGTTTTGTGCCCTAATGATATTTCGTTCGTTTTTTATTATACACTAACAATTTGGGATTTTTGATGCCATATTTGGATTCCTGACGAAATTCTAGGTCGGATAGTGTACTCCCATGAAAATTCTGGGCACTTTTTAAGATTTGCAGGTGAAGCTAGGGCGGCCGGAGCTAGGGCTCCGGCGACCTGGGGAATTCCGGCCGGCCAAGGGTCTTCACGAAGAAGACGAAATCCCAACCACTCATCCTTCCCATCCAACGATCCTCACGCGGCCATGTGTCTTTTATTTTATTTTTTTTCTGAATTTAAATTAATGATCAGATGGACATTCACCCACAGCAATTACCATGCACGTCCAATTATATTGTTTTATTTTAATTACTTTTATTTCGGTTGACCAATTGTGTACCGTATGATGGATCAAGTGGCTCCAAGGCTGCCAGCACATTAAAATGACACGCGCCTGGCACATGGCACGTACATGGTAGTCTCCTTTTTTTATTTTTTTTTCGCTGATGGGTTGGGCTGCTATTCGCACCCCCCATCTTCAGCCCAATTCATTTCCAATGTATTTTTTTTACTTAACGCACCCCCAGCCCATTTTATTTCTCTTTTATTTTATTTAATTTAACATTTTCATTCTTTAATTTTAAAAATACATAATTGAATCAAAAAATCCCAATAAAATTCATACATCAATTTTATCATTTTATAAAATTTTCACAAATTTTATTTTTTATTTTTATTTTATTTTTCATCATCTAAACTAACTATTTCATTCATTTTCTTTTTGCATTATACATGTCATGCATACTAATTTTGCTTATTTTATTTCTCTGCATCCGTAAAATATTTTTTATCCGTTCTTTTTGAATTTGTTCACAAACATTCTAAAATGCATTAAAATATTTTTCTTTCATTTTTAAATTTATTTCATATTGCATTTTGGTCCTTCCCTTTTGCACACTGAACCCCACTTCCCACCTGAACTTTGCCTAATTGTTTAGATGACTAACGCTTTGAATTTTTGCAAGAATTTTTGATGTGTTGTTGGTCTCTGGTTGAGAAACCTTGATAGTTAATTTGGGAATTTTAGGAGTTATTTCTCTAATTATTTGATTTGCTTTCACTTGAGATCTGCTTACATGTGTATTTCTGATCATGCCTAAGTCCTTGTTTCAAAGGCACTTGTGCCATTTGCTTTGGGGTTGTTTCTTTGATTTCTGAATTCATGCTTGGATTATTATCACTATTGTTTACCATTGTTTGATTTTCACTTGCCTTGGTATTATTTATGTTCGTTTCTCACTAACCTTTTATGTAGGGACTAAGGTAAGTTCTTTAAGGGTATGGATAAGTATCCATGGTCACCCTTATTCTTTCTTTCTCTCCTATCTTCTTCCTTTAGGATTTAGGTTGTCGTCAAACCTCACTAACCGTAGGTCACCCATGCATGATGACTTTAGGATTCATAGCCCCCCTTTAGAGTCACCCTTGTGTCTTCTCTCTTCTCATCTCAAATTTCTTTAAAACACTTAATAAGAATAAGGTGTATTGCGCACGAGCCTTAAGTGTGGGGAATGAGAAATGAGGGGCTTCCTCTCATCTCTCTAGAGTGCTTAGCGAGCGTCCTGTCTTGGGACGATGCGTTAAGTATTCGCCCCTGTGCCCTAGACTTTGGTGCAATGCAACTTAGGAACTAACTTAAGCCACTTCTGTCCTAAAAAACACAAACCCACTTCAAACCTTTTTGTCCTGCGGGATTTCCAAACTTATAAGCTATTTTCAAAAAGGGCACGTTACCTTCTGTCTGAGTCGCAAACAGGCATCGACCCTAACTGCCAGACGCGAACTTAGCGTTGCTCATAAAAAACACAAAAAGAACTTGGTCCGAACTACGTTGACTATGAATTCCCCGTTGCACAAGGGGGGTACATAGGCCTAGGACGTCGACGTCCTACCGAGTCTGTCTTTGTTTTCCCCTCTCCCGTCTTAGTACAACCATAGATGATAGTATAACTTACCCTTAGAGTAAACAACAAGCGTGGATCCCATCGAGTACGATGGACGCGTGGGGTACTAGCACCTTCCCCTCGCGTAACCGACTCCCGAACCCAGGTTACGGTTGCGATGACCATTCCTTTCCTTCGTCCTCAGGTTTATGCGGTGTTCCCTTTCCCTCTCTTGGGATAAATTTACACGGTTGGCGACTCTGTTTTTCCGCGCCACTCTCGCGTTTGTACCTGGATGAAAATCTTGGGAGCGACAGTTGGCGACTCTGCTGGGGATATGGTTGACCTATGCTGGTCCATCCCTAAGAGAGTCAATCCTAGCGCTTGCTTGTCTTTGTTTTCTTTGGGTGTTTTGTGTTTGTTTTGCTTTATGTGTTGTATTTTATTTTTATTTTTACCGCATTTTCCGCATTTCATTTTTTATTACTGTCATGCTGCTGTGCTGTGCTGGCTGTCTTTGTTTTGCAGGTTGGGTGGGTCTGAGAGATAAGCCCAATACCTAGGCTTGAGTATACCCTAAGACTAGAGTGGAAAGTAGTGGGACCTACGTGCCCGCTTGGTACGTTTGTGTGTTCACGAAATTCACAACCAGACGAGGCTATCTTGGGACGCATTCTGACGTGTGTGTCTTGTGCATGTTGGGGTGTTGATCTAGAGAGCTGTCGACTTTGGTGACTGATCATTGAGGACCTTAGTGGAAACATCCCTCTTTAGTGGTGACAGTGGCAGATCACATCCTGTGGCAAACCCATTCGCACCCGAGGGTCCGCTTTGGAACTCGCATAGGATGGCCCCTACGTTTTGAAGAGAATCAGTGGAGGCACTCCTCGATTGACGATAGTACTGTACCCCGAGGGATGAATGTACTATTGTTTCTCGACCTCAGTGCCAAAGCTGAGGACCTTCTGCTTTGGAGAATCAGTTGAGGCCTCCTCGATTGATGATGATGCCAAACCATAAGTGGTGAACGTATCATCGTTTCTCGACCTGAGAGCCCGGGATACTGAACATCCTAGTACCCACATGTGAGAGGGGATGGGAATTTGCAGGTTTGCAGGTAACCGAGACCTTCAACCTACCCTGTTGTTCTGGATTTCTCATCAATGTCTAATTATTTGGGTTCCTATCTCAGTGGTTCAGAATTCTGGTTTTCTGGGTTGTGGTTCTCGTTCAGTTAACAGCACAGCACATCCAGTAGTGTGCCTTGACCCCATGTTTGCATGAGCATATCATTTTTCTTGCATTCTGACATGTTTGACATTTTGTAGGGCTTGCATCTTACTCTTGATTCCGGTTTTCTGAGGTTACTTCAGCATGGATGTCCAGAGAAAGAAGACTGTTGCCTATTCGTTCCCAGAGCCGACTTTGACACTGATTCATAAACTGATTAATATGACTGGTTCCGGAGTTCGTACAAAGTTCAGTGGAAGGTATGGAAGACTTCTGAAGTTTGTTTATAATATCTCCAAGTATGAGAAGGATGCCATTCACACACTTCTTCAGTTTTACGATCCGTCTTTGCGCTGCTTCACTTTCCCGGACTACATCTTGGCTCCAACGTTGGAGGAGTTCTCATTTATTTTGGGAATCCCCATCAGGCATGATATAGTTTTCTTCTCCGAAGAGCACCCCGGTATAAAAGAAATGGTTGTGGCTCTTCATATTAGCGAACCCGTTCTGAACAGTAACATTGAAGGAAAAACAAGGAGTTAAGGGTTTCTTATTGAAGTTCTTGTTCGACCAAGCTTGCATACATGTCAAAGAGAAGAATTGGACTGCTTTCCAAGCTATTCTGGCTATGTGTATCTATGGGATTGTTCTGTTTCCAAATATTCCTTATCTGGTGGATATGCATGCCGTCAGAATCTTTATTTCGAAGAATCCTATACCTACCTTGCTAGGTGATGTGTATCATTCAGTTCATTACAAGAATGAAAATATGCGGGGAAAAACTGTGAGTTGTTGTGCACCGCTCTTATCTACTTGGTTTCTGAGTCGTCTCCCTGAATCTGGAGCTTTCGTTGATACGAAAGATTCTCTGAAATGGTCAAAGAGGGTTATGGGCTTGATTGCTGACAACATTGTTTGGATCAATCATGATTTGCTAGGAATGGAGATTATTTACAAGTGCGGAGAATTCCCTAATGTACCCTTGATAGGGAGAAAAGGTGGAATTAATTATAATCCTTCCCTTGTTATCAGGCAGTTTGGTTATCCTTTGAAAGGTCCACCTGACGAGAGAGATATCAGAGAGTCCTTATTCTTCAATGGTATTAAGGATCAAGAGATGATAAAGAAGGTTGTGAATGCTTGGAAACAGGTAACCAAGAAGGGTAAAATGTCATTCGGGAAATGTAATAACCAGGCTTTTCCTCCCTATAAAGAGTGGATTAAGAAGAGAGCAGAAGAGGAGCTTCTTCCCTTCCCGGTGGAACCACCTTTGTATCCTTTGGTGATCGAGCCTCCTACCACAGTTGAGTTGGAGAAGTATAACAAATTATGGGCTGAAAAGGAAAGGTTGCGGGAAGAAAATAGTGAGCTAAAGAGAGAAATTTATCAGTGGAAGCATGAGCGGGGTGAAGCTGTTCGTACTGCCAAATTGAAGACAGAGCTTCTTGCTAAGGCAGAAAAAGAGCTAGCTGACATGGTTATATCCAGAGAAAGGATGAAACAAGCTTTGGATGGTATCAGTAAGGTTCTCAGGACCAAGGAGGAAGAATTAGGCAAGGCTTTGTTGAAGATTCACAGGTTCGATGAACACCGAGAAACTGTAATGGCCGAGAATAAGAGAAAGGAAGATGGTTATCTAGCTAAGATTGACCAATTGACGCTGATGCTCAAGAAAAAAGACGCTGAGATCTTATCAGGGATATTCAAGAGACAATCAGTCGAGGGTCGACTCAATGAAGCCATAGCCTCCATAGAGGAACTGAAGGTCCAAGCTGAAGTAAAGAGATCTAGACATGAGGGACCTAGCATGGATGGTGTTTCTGGAGACGACGCTTAGGAATTACATTGCCGATACTTGGATGGGATCATACACAGGAGAGACCTTCTCATTTAAGGACTAATTCAGAGACCAAAGCATCCCGACACCAGAAAGCTGTTCGAGGAAATTCAAGACTGGTGCAGAAAGCATAGTGATGGGGAGGATTGACACTTGTAAACTTTTATGATATGCCATAGTGTTCTGTTCTCTTTTATTGTATTTGGATCACCACCGGGTCTGTGGGTTGGGACCTCTATGATTTATGTGTTCGGATTTGTTATCTTGGATTCGTGATTGTCGACATTTGGTTTTCCTCTAGTTTTCTTAATATATGAGCAGAAGTTCCGTTCTATCTTGTTATTAAACTGGAATCAAGGGGTGGATCGCCCTGCTAATATTCAAACATGTTCATTTGCATTTGCATATTCATAATCATTTTGCATAATCATTCTTCATGACAGATGTTTATCTCCGGTGTTCTTATCTTGTTATAATCTCAGAATTGCAGACTTAACTCCTCAGGCCATTCAAGAGTTGATCATGGAGCGAGTTCAAGCTGAGTTGAGGGAAATGCGAAGCCAGATGGGGAAATTTGGGGAAGACATGCTCCAGGAGCAGAGGATGCTGAGGGAGGAGATCAATCAGATGAAGACTCAGATGGGTTTGATCATGGAAATTTTGAATAGGGTGTTGAAGAAGGAAGACAGTCCTGTGCCCGCTTCCACAGCAGAGATTCTCATTCCTCCCACCTCTTTGGGGTCTCCTCTAGACCATGGATTGCCTCGTGGATCCTCTCCACCGTCAGAGCTTTTCCATCAACAACCGTTGCTTGAGGGTCTAAATCCAGAAAAGCTTGAAAAGAAGTTTGATCAGATTCCGATGCCATACGCTCAGTTGCTTCAGCACTTGCTTAAGGTTCAGCTAATTGAATTGATTGCTGTGGGACCGCCACACACCAAGTTTCGTATGGGTTCCAATGTCCATGATAGGTGTGAATTCCATTCAGGGGTACCTGGTCATAATGTTGAAGATTGTAAGATGCTCAAGTACAAAGTCCAAGAGCTCATTGATTTAGGGGCAATCAAGTTTACATCAGTTGGCACTGGTAAACAAAGTGATGTTACTCCCAGTGTTGCAAGGGGACTGAGGACTCCCTCTTTTGCCAAAGGGTCCACCTCGCGCCAGGGATCTCTTCCACAACCCTTGTTTGTGCCTCATCCGAATGCAGAAAGGAAAGTGAAGGGCCAGACTGGGCGCCCAAATCAGTACCGACAGCAGAATTATTAGCAACAGGGGCAACCGAGACCAAGAAGGCCCAACAGGATATTTGATCTTGTTCCTATCCCTTATAGTCAGTTGTTTGCTCGTCTGCTCAAGAACTCTCTGATTCAAACGAGGGGTACCGCGCCAGTACCGTACCCTATTCCTCCGGATTATGACATGACTGCTAGGTGCGAGTTCCACTCGGGAACGTTTGGGCACACAATTGATGAGTGTAATGTATTCAAGCACAGGGTACAAGACCTGGTAGACTCAGAGATCATTGTATTCACTGAAGATGATATGTACATCAATGGAGGCCTCCTTTCTCAAATGAACACTCAGTTTGCAAGTACGTCCAGACAGAATTAAGCTTCCTCAGCAATGGCAATCTTCAGCTTCTTTACTGCATTTTCATTTGTAGTTTTTTTTTTCATTTCTTGTTAAAGCATCGTATGTATGCAAGACTTGTTTGTTTTTTATGATGATATTAATGCAATGAGTATGTTTTCCTTGAAGTAATCCATTCGTGTTCACTCTTAAATATTTTTAATGCACTGCAATACCAATTTTCTTGTTTAGAACTCTTGAGGGAGGATGATGAGACGAAAACGCAGAATCTCTGGTCGTATGTTCAAGGATAGAACCCTGTTGAGGATGTACAAGCATTGTTTCAAACCCCTAAACACCGGAGATATAAGGGAGATAGACCCTCGTTAACCCCTTCGAGCCTTGAAGTAGGAGCTTCTTTCATACGAAAAAACCCTCATACTTAACCCAGGGGCAGGGTAGGCGTCAGTTAGTTTGACCGAGCGTTCAGGTTTCAAAAAGAGTGTGCATCCGAGGAACCATTACCTTCTATCCCACCGTCAAGAGGTCAAGAGATGTGAAACCACGATGGTTATCCTTCAACCATCAAGGAGTGAGGCAGTCACAACCCTTTCAAGTAAGTAAGACAACCGATGTCACACACTTTGTTCAAAAAGGGGAATAAAAAAAAAAGGAAGAAAAGCCCGCTAAGTCGAAGCAACTTAGGAAAAAGTTAGGGCATCTCGCTGGACTTCAAAAATCGAAAAAAACTCAAAAAAGTAAGTCCAGGCAAAATTGGGGATCAAAAAGCAAAAGGGAGAAAAAGCGAAAGGCGTTACAAAAGAAAATCCCCGATAAGAACAAATTCGTGTGATCACAGACACAAGATAAAAAGGGGCGACTGTCATTCCGAAACTCCCTTAGGTGCCAAACCATTGGTGGCATAGGTTCCTTAAAGATTATAAACCTTTTGGGAGGTGAGCGTTTGGGTCAGATTAACTGAACATAGGACTGGAGAACATCACGAAGAGTGGGTGGGCACCGATAAATTTTGAGCCATAAATCCTTTTTTCTGAAACCGTGAACCAGACCATGTTACAAGCCTTAAAAGTCCTAATTGAAATAAGGTTTATTCCGAAAACGTACTTCAACAGGACAGCGTTCCTGACTCCCATGAGTTGTGCTAATAAGATTTGTTGGTATTGCATGTGCGCATTATTTTACCATTCAAAAATCAAGGTCGCATCCTAGCAAGTGATTCGTTCACAAGGCTTTGCGACACATTTTCATAAAAAACTTCAAGGTTAACATGAATGTTGCATTAGGATTGTCATTCCCATAAATAACTCGTTCTGTTTGCATACATGTGCCTAAACATCAATGGCAGCTTACACAGTGAACGTCAGTCAAGAAGCTTGATCCTACCAAGTTAAGATGCTTGAAAATTCTGAAAGACAATCATATCAAAGGGCATGCTGCCAAGAGACTCAGTGTAGAGTGGGCTCCCCCAGTAAGTCGTGTTAAGATATAGCCAATCTGGGGCAGTCACGTCGAGAAAGCTCTCCAAAGTTCAGTTATTCTGGGGCATTCATTCTAGGATCAAGGGCAAAGTCACTTCAAAGCCCATAGTGGGGCAGGCCACCTCTAGAGCGTGGGAGATTATCCACTCCTGAAAATGGTTAATTGAAAACACCTCCTCAAGGTTCAAGATGCTAAAGCAGAGTATTGTCAAGTCATTACGATCCCCTTCGAGGTAATGTACGTCATGGATTATGAAGACTGGGGCAGTTATGTCGAGATATGATAAATCTCTCCGATAGTTTGAAGACCCTGGGGCAGTGCGAGCGCCCGATCTTCTGTAAAATCCTCTTGAGATGAAAAGTTCAAAGAGCCGCTTACGACCATAAAGACAAGTCAGGTTGCAGGGCAGCAGGATTGTACATCCCCAGCAGTTGGCTCTCCCCAGCAGTGAGATTGCTCTTTCCCCAGCAGGACAAAACTTTCCTCAGCAGAGCAGACTTCCCCCAGCAGAAGACTTGGAAAGTATTTTCTCCGAATCAAGACGTTATTCCCCACAGAATCATGGTGCTCACCTCCCCCATCCAGTCAGGAAGCGTGCTCTCACCGACGATGTCATATTCTAATCCCCAACAAGATGGGAGTAAAGTCATTCTCCCCGTCAGCAGGCTAAGATCAGTAGTATCCCCAAGCAGGCTAGTATCATGGACTTTTTTCCCCAGCAGGTTCTGAGCCAATTGGATATTAGCAATTTTAAGTAACAGACTTCCGGTTCCGTTATTGGCGTTCATTCTCAACTCCCCCAGTAGAGGAGAAATCTCAGGTTTTGGATGTTACCTTCAATGAAAGACAGGTGGGGTCCCCGGTAGTTCTTTCGGGATTTCATCCCCAGCAGAAGTTGTTGATCCAAAGAGTCGATCAGTATGACACTTCTCAGCAGAGTTCCTAGATTCAGAGGGCAATTTATTTTTGTCATCCCCAGCTGAATCAATCTTTCCTCTCCGGCATTTATTTTGCTGGAGGGACCCCTTTTGCATATCATAAGCATTGGCATTGCATCCTCAAAACGCGTAGCATTTCCACTTTGTGTGGAGCATTACGGCAAAATTCAAACATTTGCATTCGAAGCATAAGCCAGGTTTGGTACTTTCCTTGCCAGATCTCTTTCCCAGCAGAGATGGCATAACTCAGAAGATTTTGGAGGGATGCGTTCCTCATGGTTGTGCTCCTCGACAGAGTCTTTTATTTAGACTTCTCCTTTCCCCAGTGGAGTCATATTATCTGTGGATCTTGAATCCGTCGGAAATTTGCTTTTGTTTGGCCTTTCTCTTTTGTGAGATCCAGCTTACTAGTATCCTTTTCTCAATAGGGGTGGTATGAACCAGAAGTTTGTTTCACGTTATCCCCAGTGAAGTCCACTTTATGTTGGTTATCCTTTGCGGGTGCAATTGAGGTTGTATTCGTTCTGTGGATGCGATTAAGGTCGTATTCGTCTTTTCTTTGTGGGTAGAGTGATTGAGGTCAGTCTTCCTTTGTGGGTACAATTGAGGTTGTATTCTTTTTGTGGATGCGATTGAGGTCGTATTCGTCTTTTCTTTGTGGGTAGAGTGATCGAGGTCAGTCTTCCTTTGC
The DNA here is from genome assembly GCA_022829125.1 of Lathyrus tuberosus. Classification (NCBI taxonomy): domain Eukaryota; kingdom Viridiplantae; phylum Streptophyta; class Magnoliopsida; order Fabales; family Fabaceae; genus Lathyrus; species Lathyrus tuberosus. The sequence continues at coordinate 17,167,085 of JALAZF010000042.1, forward strand.
GGGTATAATTGAGGTTGTATTCGTTTTGTGGGTGAGATTGAGGTCGTATTCGTATTTTCTTTGTGGGTAGAGTGATCGAGGTCAGTCTTCCTTTGTGGGTGCAAATGAGGTTGTATTCGTTTTGTGGGTGCGATTGAGGTCGTATTCGTATTTTCTTTGCGGGTAGAGTGATTGAGGTCAGTCTTCCTTTGCGGGTATAATTGAGGTTGTATTCGTTTTGTGGGTGCGATTGAGGTCGTATTCGTTTTTCTTTGTGGGTAGAGTGATCGAGGTCAGTCTTCCTTTGTGGGTGCAATTGAGGTTGTATTCGTTTTGTGGGTGCGATTGAGGTCGTATTCGTTTTTTCTTTGTGGGTAGAGTGATCGAGGTGAGTCTTCCTTTGAGGGTACAATCGAGGTTGTATTCGTTTTGTGGGTGCGATTGAGGTCGTATTCATTTTTTCTTTGTAGGTAGAGTGATTGAGGTCAGTCTTCCTTTGAGGGTACAATCGAGGTTGTATTCGTTTTGTGGGTGCGATTGAGGTCGTATTCGTTTTTTCTTTGTGGGTAGAGTGATTGAGGTCAGTCTTCCTTTTAGGGTACAATTTAGGTTGTATTCGTTTTGTGGGTGCGATTGAGGTCGTATTCGTATTTTCTTTGTGGGTAGAGTGATTGAGGTCAGTCTTCCTTTGAGGGTACACTTGAGGTTGTATTTGTTTCGTGGGTGCGATTGAGGTCGTATTCGTTTTTTCTTTGTGGGTAGAGTGATTGAGGTCAGTCTTCCTTTGAGGGTACAATCGAGGTTGTATTCGTTTTGTGGGTGCGATTGAGGTCGTATTCCTTTTTTCTTTGTGGGTAGAGTGATTGAGGTCATTCTTCCTTTGAGGGTACAATTGAGGTTGTATTCATTTTGTGGGTGCGATTGAGGTCGTATTCGTATTTTCTTTGTGGGTAGAGTGATTGAGGTCAGTCTTCCTTTGAGGGTATAATTGAGGTTGTATTCGTTTCGTGGGTGCGATTGAGGTCGTATTCGTTTTTTCTTTGTGGGTAGAGTGATTGAGGCCAGTCTTCCTTTGAGGGTACAATCGAGGTTGTATTCGTTTTGTGGGTGCGATTGAGGTCGTATTCGTATTTTCTTTATGGGTAGAGTGATTGAGGTCAGTCTTCCTTTGTGGGTACAATTGAGGTTGTATTCGTTTTGTGGATGCGATTGAGGTCGTATTCGTGTCTTCTTTGTGGGTAGAGTGATCGAGGTCAGTCTTCCTTTATGGGTGCAATTGATGTTGTATTCGTTTTGTGGGTGCGATTGAGGTCGTATTCGTTTTTTCTTTGTGGGTAGAGTTATCGAGGTGAGTCTTCCTTTGAGGGTACAATCGAGGTTGTATTCGTTTTGTGGGTGCGATTGAGGTCGTATTCATTTTTTCTTTGTAGGTAGAGTGATTGAGGTCAGTCTTCCTTTGAGGGTACAATCGAGGTTGTATTCGTTTTGTGGGTGCGATTGAGGTCGTATTCGTTTTTTCTTTGTGGGTAGAGTGATTGAGGTCAGTCTTCCTTTGAGGGTACAATTTAGGTTGTATTCGTTTTGTGGGTGCGATTGAGGTCGTATTCGTATTTTCTTTGTGGGTAGAGTGATTGAGGTCAGTCTTCCTTTGAGGGTACACTTGAGGTTGTATTTGTTTCGTGGGTGCGATTGAGGTCGTATTCGTTTTTTCTTTGTGGGTAGAGTGATTGAGGTCAGTCTTCCTTTGAGGGTACAATCGAGGTTGTATTCGTTTTGTGGGTGCGATTGAGGTCGTATTCGTTTTTTCTTTGTGGGTAGAGTGATTGAGGTCATTCTTCCTTTGAGGGTACAATTGAGGTTGTATTTGTTTTGTGGGTGCGATTGAGGTCGTATTCGTATTTTCTTTGTGGGTAGAGTGATTGAGGTCAGTCTTCCTTTGAGGGTACAATTGAGGTTGTATTCGTTTCGTGGGTGCGATTGAGGTCATATTCGTTTTTTCTTTGTGGGTAGAGTGATTGAGGCCAGTCTTCCTTTGAGGGTACAATCGAGGTTGTATTCGTTTTGTGGGTGCGATTGAGGTCGTATTCGTATTTTGTTTGTGGGTAGAGTGATTGAGGTCAGTCTTCCTTTGTGGGTACAATTGAGGTTGTATTCGTTTTGTGGATGCGATTGAGGTCGTATTCATGTCTTCTTTGTGGGTGGAGTGATCGAGGTCAGTCTTCCTTTGCGGGTGCAAGTGAGGTTGTATTCGTTTTTTGGGTACGATTGAGGTCGTATTTGTTTCTTTCTTGTGGATGTGGTTGAGGTCATATTCCTTATTATTCAGCACACTCTTCTTACCATTAGCAAATTTCCGGGGCTCTTTCAGTATTCAATCCCCGTGTACCCTGGAATGTCTGAGAGTCGTTGCTATCATACCTTCAGGACCAAGTCGATTGAATAGGGGCAGCTGTTGCACCCCAAAATTTGCCCTCCTTACTTTATTTACTAACTGGCTTATGTTGCATTGCATTTTGCATTATCATGTGTGCATATCATTGGTTCTTAGCATGGGGTTAAGGTGCCTAAGGCAGTGCTTCAGAGGGTCAAGCAAGAGTTCACAAGTGGCAAGGGATTTCAAGAGATCATCCTCTCCTAACCAGTGCATAGATTAGGGTTTTGAGATTATTGGGTTTATTGCTTCAATGAGCAAGCTCCTTGGCTTTTTATCATCACTAAATGGCATATCTTATCTTTGTTGGAGAGGATACACATCATATTCAGAGGAATTTGGATTTGGAGACTGTGTTATTGCCTCCTAGACTGAGGGTACCACAACTAAGGTTTGCTATAAAGTCAGTTTATTTCTGATTTTTTTGGCCGGACTTGATTCCATGGTACTCCTTGGGTCCCTAAGTACCTAGGGATGGGAGGTTGTCCATCAGTTTGGTTCAGGAGAAGTTCAATTGGCCAATGGATTGAAAATCAGGTGAATAGGGTAAAAGTCAACAGTGAGAGGAGAAGTCAATTGTGGAATTTTGAGGTTCTCTCCAAGGTTTTCAAGGTCTCACATCCTCATATGGTCTTCAAGGGTCAAGTTTCATACATATTTATCAGGAATCAGGAGTTGGTGCAAAGTTTCTAAATTTGGAAAGTGACCTATAATGAAAAGTTTCCATTTTTGGCAAGTTCCTGCACTGCATTCAACTTGACTTTTCACCATCAAGAAAGCTTCAAATGAATTTTTCTCCAACATTAAAATTGAATATCTTTTTCTCCTCTTTCCAACAAGTACCAGTGGGTCTCCATATCATTTGTGGAACTCCAGTTATGATCAAAAGAAGGCAAAGTGGTTTTTAGGGTTTCATTTTCACAACTTTTAGATTTTGGGACATATGGACCTATGATTAATTCCATTGCTTCAAGACATGTTCCAACATCCAAGGACAATCCCTAAGGAGCATTTTTGGTTTTTTAATCAAGTGGTTTCATGGGTTATTATTCACTTATTTTTCATTATGCCAAAATGCCAAATCATTAAAAACTCATGAATCAAAAAGTTTCAAGGCCTAATTTAAATGTGGCGTGATTAGCAATTCAAATGCAAGTGATCCATCATGGAATTCTCAAATATCCATGCATGGAGGAGGTGTACTTAACATAATGTGATTTTTCCAAAATTATTCAAAAGTCATTAAACATGGAATTATCCAAGCCCAGTTCATCATCAGAGGAAAACCCTAGCCTATTTAAACCCATCCATGCACTGGTTAGGGTTAGATTCACGTGAATTTGGAGGAGAACAACAACTTGTACCCTAATTCTTGAAATCATTGGATCTCTCAATTCACAAATAGTTTTGAAGAAATTCTTTCACCAACAGAATCCTGGTGATCTCTAGAACACAACCCAACCACCATTTGCAGCCAAAAGCAAGGATTGGAGTTGCACCATCTCAGGTTGATAGATTTTTCGTGATCCTAAAACTCCTTTTTTTTATATGCATATTGACGTGTGATGATTGGTGATTACCCTGATCTATTTATTTTTAATTTTGGACGTGTGGTTTGCTTGTAATGTGGATTTAAAGTTTTGTGCCCTAATGATATTTCGTTCGTTTTTTATTATACACTAACAATTTGGGATTTTTGATGCCATATTTGGATTCCTGACGAAATTCTGGGTCGGATAGTGTACTCCCATGAAAATTCTGGGCACTTTTTAAGATTTGCAGGTGAAGCTAGGGCGGCCGGAGCTAGGGCTCCAGCGACCTGGGGAATTCCGGTCGGCCAAGGGTCTTCACGAGGAAGACGAAATCCCAGCCACTCATCCTTCCCATCCAACGATCCTCACGCGGCCATGTGTCTTTTATTTTATTTTTTTTCTGAATTTAAATTAATGATCAGATGGACATTCACCCACAGCAATTACCATGCACGTCCAATTATATTGTTTTATTTTAATTACTTTTATTTCTGTTGACCAATTGTGTACCGTATGATGGATCAAGTGGCTCCAAGGCTGCCAGCACATTAAAATGACACGTGCCTGGCACATGGCACGTACATGGTAGTCTCATTTTTTATTTTTTTCGCTGATGGGTTGGGCTGCTATTCGCACCCCCCATCTTCAGCCCAATTCATTTCCAATGTATTTTTTTTACTTAACGCACCCCTAGCCCATTTTATTTCTCTTTTATTTTATTTAATTTAACATTTTCATTCTTTAATTTTAAAAATACATAATTGCATAAAAAAATCCCAATAAAATTCATACATCATTTTTATCATTTTAAAAAATTTTCACAAATTTTATTTTTTATTTTTATTTTATTTTTCATCATCTAAACTAACTATTTCATTCATTTTCTTTTTGCATTATACATGTCATGCATACTAATTTTGCTTATTTTATTTCTCTGCATCCGTAAAATATTTTTTATCCGTTCTTTTTGCATTTGTTCACTAACATTCTAGAATGCATTAAAATATTTTTCTTTCATTTTTAAATTTATTTCATATTGCATTTTGGTCCTTCCCTTTTGCACACTGAACCCCACTTCCCACCTGAACTTTGCCTAATTGTTTAGATGACTAACGCTTTGAATTTTTGCAGGAATTTTTGATGTGTTATTGGTCTCTGGTTGAGAAACCTTGATAGTTAATTTGGGAATTTTAGGAGTTATTTCTCTAATTATTTGATTTGCTTTCACTTGAGATCTGCTTACATGTGTATTTCTGATCATGCCTAAATCCTTGTTTGAAAGGCACTTGTGCCATTTGCTTTGGGGTTGTTTCTTTGATTTCTGAATTCATGCTTGGATTATTATCACTATTGTTTGCCATTGTTTGATTTTCACTTGCCTTGATATTATTTATGTCCGTTTCTCACTAACCTTTTATGCAGGGACTAAGGTAAGTTCTTTAAGGGTATGGATAAGTATCCATGGTCACCCTTATTCTTTCTTTCTCTCCTATCTTATTCCTTTAGGATTTAGGTTGTCGTCAAACCTCACTAACCGTAGGTCACCCATGCATGATGACTTTAGGATTCATAGTCCCCCTTTAGAGTCACCCTTGTGTCTTCTCTCTTCTCATCTCAAATTTCTTTAAAGCACTTAATAAGAATAAGGTGTATTGCGCACGAGCCTTAAGTGTGGGGAATGAGAAATGAGGGGCTTCCTCTCATCTCTCTAGAGTGCTTAGCGAGCGTCCTGTCTTGGGACGATGCGTTAAGTATTCACCCCTGTGCCCTAGACTTTGGTGCAATGCAACTTAGGAACTAACTTAAGCCACTTCTGTCCTAAAAAACACAAACCCACTTCAAACCTTTTTGTCCTGCGGGATTTCCAAACTTAAAGGCTATTTTCAAAAAGGGCACATTACCTTCCGTCTGAGTCGCAAACAGGCATCGACCCTAACTGTCGGACGCGAACTTAGCGTTGCTCATAAAAAACACAAAAAGAACTTGGTCTGAACTACGTTGACTCTGAATTCCCGATTGCACAAGGGGGGTACGTAGGCCTAGGACGTCGACGTCCTACCGAGTCTGTCTTTGTTTTCCCCTCTCCCGTCTTAGTACAACCATAGATGATAGTATAACTTTCCCTTAGAGTAGACAACAAGCGTGGATCCCATCGAGTATGATGGACGCGTGGGGTGCTAGCACCTTCCCCTCGCGTAACCGACTCCCGAACCCAGGTTACGGTTGAGATGACCATTCCTTTCCCTCGTCCTCAGGTTTATGCGGTGTTCCCTTTCCCTCTCTTGGGATAAATTTACACGGCTGGCGACTCTATTTTTCCGCGCCACTCTCGCGTTTGTACCTGGATGAAAATCCTGGGAGCGACACGCACTGGCAATGCTTCCACAGTCAGATTATCCCTTACTTTTACATCATCCATCTGAATCACATGCGACGGATCCGGAATGTACTTCCTCAATTGAGACACATGGAACACGTCATGCAAATTCGCAAGTGACGGCAGTAAAGCAATTCGGTAGGCTACCTCTCATATCCTCTGCGATATCTGATATGGACCAACAAAACGTGGAGTGAGCTTTCTAGACTTCAAGCTCGACCCACACCAGTCACTTGCGTCACCCTAAAAAACACATGATCTCCCTCTTGGAATTCAAGTGCTTTCCTTCTCTTATCATGGTAGCTCTTCTGACGACTCTGCGAAGCTTTCATCCTCTCTTGGATCTTCCTCACCTTCTCAGTCGTCTCTTGCACAATCTCAGGTCAGAGTACAACACTCTCGCCTGACTCATACCAACACAAAGGAGTTCTACACCTTCTTCCATACAAAGCCTCGTAGGGCGCCATTCCAATACTAGCATGAAAACTGTTATTGTACGTGAACTTAATCAGCAGTAAATGGCTATCCCATGATCCTCCATGATCTAACACACAAGCCCTCAACAAATCTTCCAAGGATTCGATAGTCCTTTCTGTCTGGCCGTCAATCTGTGGATGGTAGGCAGAACTCATCCTCAACTTAGTTCCCAAAGCATCTTGCAAACTCTTCCAAAACCTCGATGTAAACCTCGGATCTCCATCTGACACAATACTCGAAGGTACCCCATGTAACTTTACAATCTCTTCGATATACATCTCGGCTAGCTTCTGCATAGAATGATTAATCTTCATCGGTAAGAAATGGGCCGGCTTAGTCAATCTATCCATGATCACCCAAATTGAATAATTTCCCTTATCAGTCCCATGGAAATACTATCCCATTTCCATTCTGGAATCCTCAATGGCTGCATCATACCTAAAGGCTTCTGATGCTCAACCTTCGACTTCTGGCAAGTCAAACATGCATAAACAAACTCTGCAACATCCTTCTTCATACCCGGCCACCAAAACAACTTCTTCAAATCATGATACATCTTCGTAGCACTGGGATGAATACTCAACCTACTTCGATGTCCTTATTCTAGAATACTCTTCTTGATTTCCTAAACATCTGGAACATACACTCTATCTCGAAACCTCATCACACCATTCTCATCAATTTGGAAGTCACCTCCGTTACCTTGGTTAATCAAAGTAAATTGGTCAACCAACTTCAAATCGGATTGCTGACCCGTTCTGATTTCTTCCAGAATGCCACTAGTCAACTTCAACATTCCTAACTTCACACTGTCAGGAGTCACTTTACACACTAGACTCAGATCTCTGAATTGCTCAATTAGTTCCAACTCTTTCACCATAAGCATCGACATATGCAATGACTTTCTGCTCAATGCATCGGCCACTACATTTGCTTTGCCAGGATGATAACTCAAATCAAAATCGAAACCCTTCAACAGTTCTAACCACCTTCTCTGCCTCATATTCAATTCCTTCTAATCAAATAAGTACTTCAGACTCTTATGATCACTGAACACCTCAAATTTAGAGCCAAACAAATAATGTCTCCAAATCTTCAACACAAACACCACAGCGGCCAATTCCAAGTCATGTATAGGATAATTCTTCTCATGAACTCGCAATTGTCGTGAAGCGTAGGCAACAATTTGTCCATTCTGCATCAATACTCCACCAAGACCCATCTTCGATGCATCAAAATACACCACAAAAGATTCGCTCGGATTAGGCAAAGTCAACACTGGAGCAGTAGTCAACCTCTTCTTCAATTCTACAAAACTCTCTTCACAAGTCACATCTCACACAAAAGCCTGACCCTTTCGAGTCAACTGAGTCAACGGTAATGCCAACTTAGAAAAGCCTTCGATAAACTTGCGGTAATAACTTGCTAATCCTAGAAAACTTCGTATCTCAGTAGCAGACTTCGGGGTCTCCCACTATAATACGACATCAATCTTCGAAGGATCAACAGCAACACCACCACTCGAAATCACATGCCCAAGGAAACTCACTTCTTTCAACCAAAACTCACACTTCGCTAGCTTTGCATGCAACTTCCTCTCTTTCAATACTTGCAACACAGTCCTCAAATTCTCGGCATGTTCTTCTTCGGATCTAGAATATATCAAGATATCATCGATAAACACCACCACAAATTTATCCAAATACTCATTGAAAATCCGATTCATGTACTCCATGAATACACCAGGTGCATTAGATACACCAAACGGCATCACAGTGTATTCATAGTGTCCATACCTCGTCCTGAAAGCCGTCTTTGGAATATCATCAGGCTTAACTCGAATTTGATGATAACCAGACCTCAAATCAATCTTGCTGAACACACAAGAACCTACTAGCTGATCCATCAAATCGTCGATTCTCGGTAGCGGATACTTATTCTTGATAGTCACTTTATTCAGCTGCCGATAATCAACACACAACCTCATACTTCCATCTTTCTTCTTCACTAACAACACAGGGGCGCCCCACGGAGAAACACTTGGTCGAACAAACCTCTTCTCAAAAAATTCTTCCAATTGTTTCTTCAATTCGCTTAGCTCAAAAGCGGACATCCAATAAGGAGGCATCGACACTGGACTCGTACCTGATATTAAGTCCACTGCAAACTCTACTTCACGCTTAGGAGGCAAATCACTGATGTCATCTGGAAATACATATGGGAATCCACAGACAACCGGAAACTCCACACTTGCAGCTTCACGATCAATGTGCAACGATGCAAACATCGCAAACACCAAAGCTTCGTTTTCTTGAAGTTCCCCTACTTGCTTAGCAGACAAGAATATCAAATCTCCGCTGTCATCAATCTCAAGAAACTCTACAGTCTTGTTATAACAGTTGATATAAACCCGGTTGACCTCCAACTAGTTCATCCCAAAGATCACGTCAATCTGGTGCAAGGGTAGGCACACCAAATCCATCACAAAACACTTCTCAAAAATCGTCACAGGACATCTTAAACACACAAGGGTAGTAGTAACAGAACCATTAGCTGGAGTTTCTATTACCATATTCACTTTCATGTTAGATAACTTCAAACTGAATCTATTAGCACATTCAAGCGAGATAAAAGAATGAGTAGCACCAGTATCAATAATAGCAACCAACTCGATATTATTAATAAAACAAGTACCTCGGATCAGGGTGTCCTTCTCTGGAACTTCTGCACCAGTTAAAGCAAACACTCTGCCATTGGTCTGAGCAGCAGTCGCGGTCTTCTTCGGCTTCTGACATTGAGTACTGATACGACCTTTTTCACCACAATTGAAACAGGTCGGACCTTCATCCTTGCAGTCAGTAGCCCTATGCCCTTTCTTACCACATCGATAGCACCTTGCCACATTATTGGTGCATGCAGCAGCATGGTGACCTTGCCCACCACACTTATGACACTTTCCAGAAGCGGGAGCCGCTCCCCAACTTGTCTTCTTCCCATATGAAGCCTTCTGCTTCTCACTCAACTACTTGTAGTGAGCAGATCGAGCTCGATTGTCCTCATCGTAGATTCTGCTCTTGGCAACTAACTCATCATACCTGCGGACCTGCTGATACCCAATACCCTGCGTAATATCTGGTCTTAGCCCATTCTCAAACTTGAGACACTTAGACATCTCAGCATCAGCACGATTGTAGTACGGACAAAACTTCACTAGCTTCTCGAACTTCGTGGCATACTCCGCCACAGTCATATCTCCTTGCTTTAGCTAAAGGAATTCCACTTCCCTCTTGCCACGAGCATCCTCTGGAAAATACTTGCCCAGAAACTCTTGCCTAAACACAGCCCAAGTTATCACATGCCAAGATCTGCAAGTCTCTGACGGGTGTTATCCCACCAGTCCTCAGCCTCTTCTTCCATCATATGCGTTCCGAACTGAACCTGTTGCTCATCAGAACACTCCATTACCCGGAAGATCTTCTCGATCGCCTTCAGCCACTTGTGTGCACTTGCTGCATCATGCGTGCCCACAAAAGTCGGTGGATTGTTCCTTTGAAATTTCCCCAATGCACGAAACTCATCAGGAGCTCCACCATTCGGATTCAGCTGCGCCACCACATTGGCAACCGATTCCAACACATCAGCAATTGCACGATCATTTCTTCCAGCCATCCTACACACCACCAACAAGGTTAGAAGAACTAAAACATCGACATTGTACACACACTTGTCGGCTGACAGGGACAGACATCAAGTAAAAACTTGGCCGGACGGACTGACCTGCTCTGATACCACTAATGTAACACCCTTCTAATCCAACATAAATATACGCAATAGTACACTTAAAATAAATCAGAGTACATCACATAAGGTGTCACATTTCTTCATAAAACATCCAATTAAACATCCTGCTCCGTAACACGGGTTCAACACGTAGAAAATAACAACTTATTTTTAATTAACATCTCCTTTAAAATAAAACATCGCGGCAGATTTATCATCATAAAAAGAACAGCTCATCACATTATCTTTTCATCAAAGTTTGGAGTTTAAAACAACTCAACATCCTTGAAATTCTCAATAAAACAAGTTAATCAAAATAACACAATACTTCAAAAACAGAAACGTTCCAAACCCCGATGTTACATAACTAGAGCAAGACACACCCTCTACTCTACTAAACGGAAGGACAATGACCCCAAGCTAACTCTTCACGCACCGCGGACTAGTCTTGGTTATCTGCACGTTACCCACGTAGACGTAACATTCAAACAGGCAGGGTGAGTAATCACAATTCAATATAATTCATATAAGGAAAAGATAATTAACAAGTTAACATTCATCTCAAACAACATCATGGCGACTCACCCAAAACGTCATATAAATCACCAAGTCATTAACATCATAAACATGCAATCATGTAATGCCACCAAGAATGAAATGCAACTTCCTAACATGCATGTGGTACCAATTCGTCATAATAATAGACACCAGGCCATCAACCCTCCACGAGGGAGCACGTCACAAAATACCTCAATCCGCACAATGGGATTAAGGCCACCACTGGACCGAAGTCCTAACATCGTCACTGGACCGAAGTCCTAAATACTATGAATGCATGATGCACAACGTCAAATTCATCAATATCAACAAAAGTAATAAAGTGCATCATCATTCACCAGAACATCATATAAATCATGTCATAATTAATTCATCAACGTCATGTAAATCATATCATCATTAGTTCATCAAACTTCATATGCATCATCATATTGAAAAACATCAATTTATCATCATATAACACGTCAACACGTAGTAACAAGTCATGGCATCATTACAACATTAATACAACATAAGACAGACAATTTTCCACAATTTTAAGAAATTAAAAATAATAATTTCAGCTTCCAGGTCGCGCTAAGCGGGCTAAGCCCGCGCTGAGCACACTACTCACTGCCTCGAGGAGGCAAAAATTCTCCAGACCGCGCTAAGCGGGCTCTGCGATTTTGGCAGAAAAACCCTGCGATAACAACACTTCCATTCCTGCGATTCCACAGTCCAAAAACACGTTTTATCCATCAATTACCTCAAATTATGTCAACACAACCTATAACTATCACATATGCGTTAACAACAACAATTATCTCATCTCAAATCATCAAATCCCATTATCCCTAACCTCCAATTCCCACATTTTCCCCCAAAACCCCAATCACCCATCAACAATCAAATCCATATTGTTGCGGTGAAAATCGAATAACAAATTATTAATTAATTTGCATCATATTTCTTTTACAACCGACTTTCATTTATCCAAAGGAAAGGTTCAAGATCGTTAAAAAAAACCTAAAGGGGAAAGATCTAAGGTTCGGGGGTTGGTTACGCCTAGGGAAGGTATTAGCACCCTAAACGTCCGTAGTACTCTACGGGAACCTCTTGTTCTATTGTTATCTTATGTTTGCTAAAGGTTCTATGCTAGAGGTTGAAACCCTAGGGGTTAGTATCTAAGTATACTCGATAAGGCATTGCACCTTACGCCTACGTATCCTCGGGAGTAGAATCAGAGTATGCGTAGTTCTACTTCTACTGAACTATTGACTATGGTCAATGTTCAGAGGGGAAATGAGTGCAAGCTCATTGTAGAGTTCAAGAACTCTCTAAGTCTAGTTATGATGGACCTATAATTATGTTTTAGTCAGTAGGGAAAGTGAGTATTCATTAGGATGAATATCACTAAGAGTTTAAGAACTCTCTCCTAAGGCTAGTTATGACTTCTTGGCTCTCATGAGGCCAAGAAGTGAAAGAAGCTCTTATGAGGCTTACTAGGGTTAAGGTGGGGGCTAATGACTTAGGAGTCAACATGTTTATCTTTCCTTTGGAAAGAGGAGGGGTAAGATAACAGTTGTAAGATAAAAGATATAAGAGATGATAATGATAAGATGATAACAAAGATGATTCATAATAAATAGTGCATAAACATGAGATGAATATTACAAAGATCAAGTATACAAATCAAAGATATTAAACTTGAGAATATGTCACATAAGAAATAAATCATAGGTCAAGACATAGTCATGAATATAAGATTAATCAAGATGACATTCAAGGTTAGATAATAACAAAAACAAATTAAATCAATAATCAAATGGCAAGATAAAACAAAGATGAATTAAACCAAGCATGAGTGATCAAATTCAAACATCAAGAAAGTTGTACATAAAAATCTAACACTTTAATCAAGATAAAAGAAAAATAAAACTCTCATTAATAATAATTTAACTTAAATTAATATTTGAGAAAATAAAATAAAAATATTTTTAGAGTTTTTAATAAAATCCAAGTTTTCAAATAAATAAATAAAGTTATGAAAAACGTGTGAGGGGGTGTAATCAGAAGTTTTAATAGTTGAAAATATAAAGCAAAAGAAATTAGGCCACGAAGGGGTGGTGCAGAAAGCAAGGGCGCATGGGCCCAAATAAGATAACAAGAGGCGAGTGAAAAGAAAGATGAAAAACCAGAGATTGGGGCGAGGGGGATTCGAACCCCAGTCTCAATGGTTTCCAAGTCTTAAGAGCGAAGGTGCTGCCACTGGGGTGGCTATACGTCTGCTTATTCATTCGCTTCCATAAATATATAAATGAACCTTCGCGCGTGAATTTAAAAAAACACAAAACAACCATTATCAACACAGCCCAGGTTCATTATGAATTAAGTTCAAACAACCAACTTTAGTCAACCATAAATCTATTAAAACACAAACAAATTACGTGAAAAGAATTCAAACTTGTAGTATTCAAAGCATAGGACAATAATAAGCCTTAAAATCCTCTAGGTAATGACCATAGTATGAATAAAAGCCATTGGAAAATAAGAGCTCAAAACTGTCATGAAGAACAAAAGTAGCATTAACCAGTTGATAGCCAGTCAATCCTACCATACTCAAAGATCTAACTGCAATGTGGTAACAGGTTATAACACATGCCCCTAGAAAATTCACAAACCCTAAATCTAAGCACACAAAACTCTTACATGTCACAAAAGATATGGTGTCACATACTGTTAGGCATATGCGTGTATACGGGTAATAATGTGAAGACCAATTGAAAGCATCAAACGACATACTCTCATAGTTATAACAGCAGCATAACATCAATTGCTCATGATAGGAAAACTTTAAGAGTTGTACCAACCAACTATAGTCAAGAACACGTAATCCAAACTCAAGAATCATGACTTGTTTCATATGTCAGGAGATATTATGGTCATACAAATTGCAAAGTAGAAGAACACTAAAATGTGCAAAGCAATAGAGTCAACAATCATACAATGAGGACACTCTGAAATGTAACTAGAAAACAAGTGCAAATTATGGATTCAAATAGCAAACAAGTTCTGCCTTATGCATTAAAATATCCTTAATGAAGGGTAGCAGGGGTAAAGGACTGTGTCCTCCACAAGACAGCTGGTTATATCAAGCTTCCAAGTATTCGTCAAGGATTCAAACATGTAGATCTAAACCATGATGGTAGGAAAAGGGCATGCTAAAACAACAATGTGACATATCAAAAGGAAAACATAATGGCTAGTGCAGACAAGTAATAAGTAAGTTAAATGACAATACACAAACCTTGAACACAATAGGCTACTTATGCATTCTAAACATCACATAAAACCGATAGCAACAGACCAAGCAGGGAGATGTCATAATTTGCAGTCTAATGAGTATGCAAACATTTAGCAACAAAGCATCTTTGTTATTGACAAACATATATATAGCTTGAAAGTTCGGAACAGAAAGATAACCATATTGGTCAAAACATTAGCATATACAAAGGAGCAAAAGAGGATGTAGGGCAGTCAGTTCCCAAAGTATATTCAGGGTTCAAGTAACAACATTTAAGGTATCACAAAGAATGGTAAAGATAGTGATAAATTCTGAGTGGTAACTCCAAGACTTCTTAAAAGAATGTTGAGTAGAATACAAGAAAATCAGAATCACATGAACACTTATATCATTACAACAGCTATACAAGTACTCAGTTTGAATATAAGCAGGTGATCTAGGTGCAAAGTAATTGTGAGGATGAATATCAACTGTCTACATAGGAAAGACACAAAGTTCTATATCAAGCAATCTTGCTAATATGTGAATGCAAGCACAAAACAAAGACAGTCTATAAGTACATGGAATATATCATCTCAGAACAATTTCATGGTATAAGATAGGGATATATCAATAATTTAGCAGTTTTATCCATCAGTATCAAAGTTATAAAAGAAGATGGCAACTAATGTTCAAATAATGACAGTGCCTACAACATCATAGGCACATGGAATGTAGCAGGGCATGAGCAGTCAAACTGAAAACATATATTTTTACAAGCTAACAAAACTGATGCTCAAACAAAAAGGCATAAAGGAAAATCGTAGTCAGAAATACAAAAGCTCAAGTATGCTAAAGTCACATATGAACACAAGTAGAGCAATACTTCCCATCACAAAATAACATGAAAAACTTAATGAAACAACATCATGAAGATTCAATGGTATCAATGACCAACATATTCCAACACATAAAGATGTTCATGCTTTTAACAGAATAACAAACATCATTATGGATGATCATGAGCAGCATAGCACTTAGTAACAACATCAACATTGTACAAATGGCTTAAGACATACATTCATGGTTCAAAATGATTATGAGCAAAAGTGATATTAGATGATCATAATAAGTGAGAGGGAAAAGAAGACAATACCAACTGAAGCTTTTGTGCTTATACTCCCTCAGCCACTCCACAAATTCTCACTTCACTAAGCTTGCTTGAATCTCAAATACTTTAGTGTTTTTGAGGAAATTTGTTGATAATTGTTGGTCCAAATGTCTTGGAACGAGTCCCCTTTTATAGGCAGAAAACAAAGGGTTGGGTGAGTCCAAATATCAAGCACTTGGTGGGCAGAGTAGGGTTTTGGAGCCAACGTCTCTTTTGAATTTCAAATTTGGTCCATTCTCGGAGACAAATCTGCTGCTTTGCTGTGTCAAAACCTCAGAGATGCAGGACAAATGTTTGAATCCAAAAGTTGCTTCTGAATACATCTTTCTGTTGTCAAACAAGAGGGTGTCGAAAGGAGTAAAGGTTGGGATTGAAGAAAGGCATCTTGCAGGTGGCGACAGAAGGAATGCTGAAACGAGTAACTCTCCAAGAACACTTTTGGTGATGCCAACCCATGAAAGCTCAAACGGGAAGTGTTTTTGGGGAATTCAAAATTGAATTATCGCGCCAAGGATTGAATTGAAGTGGTTTTGAATGAATTCGATGAGCTTGTGTTTGAATCTTCTCTTCTTCTCTCTGAATCACGAGTATGGACGAAGAAGGAGAAAAAGTTTGGTTGTTTTTGGTTCCTTGATGCCACATGTCGCCTCTCCAGTGATTGATGATTGAGTTGAAAAGTCAACACAGCCAATGCTTGATTCCTATTGGTTGCTCGGTAATGAAATTAACATCCAATATTTTGTAGCATTTGGTCATGATTTTTTTGGTAACATTCTTTGTAACGTGGGCCTTTGGTGATGGGTTGAAAAATAATCAAGTGTTGGCATTGGTTTTCTTTCTTTTTGTTATAAAAGAAAGTGATTAGGAACACAAAATAATGGATGATTAATTGATGAATTTGATAAATGATATGGTTATGGACATGGTTTAAGAGATTAAAATGACAAATGAGAAATTGGATAAAATTGGTTAAATGAAGGACTAATGAAATAGGTTGGAATTAAAGGTGATAAATGAGGGTAGATAATGTGGGTAGAAATTTGGTTATGGAGAGGATTATGGTTAGGGTTATGAAGATATCTCCTTGATTCAAAATTCCATCAGAAAACTTGATCAATCACTCCTTGAATCTCCTTGAAATAACACCTGATAAAAATGAAACAAAGACAAACAAAACGATGATAAAAAAAGGTTAGCTATGCAGCATGATTGACCTAATATGCCATGCAAGAGATCAATGGATCTAAGGGAAAAATTTGGGGTACAACAGTTGCCCCTATTTAAATATCTTCACCTAATGACATGAGAGATGAAAATCCTCATGACATCGGGGCGAAGGATATTTAAATACAGATAACCAAAAATTTTGCCCTTAGATGCAAAGACATGCAATGCTACTAATATGATGATGTGATGTCATGAAAGATGCTAGAATGCAGACAAAATAGGACACCAAAGAGCTGTCAAGACAGAGGGAAGCTCCACTGGGGAGACCCCGGGGCAACACCGGGGAAAGACGAAAGTCAGTATCCATGAGAAAAAAAGCTCACTGGGGATACAGGCTAACCAACGAAAGAGACTCACTGGGGAGACTCCAAAGAAACACCGGGGAAAAACCAAAAAACAATCTCCACTGGGGAAAGAAAATCCGGGGAGATAGACAACCAAGCAAAACTTCCTGGGGATTCTTATAACGAAGATTCCAAGATGGGATCTTCAAGAAAAGCCAGAAAGACAGAGACAAACTCTGCACACCAGATAGGAGACACCTGGAATGAGCAATACAGGTTCAAGACATCCTGATATAAGCAAACGGATCACGATAACCGAAGATAAACAACTGGAGTTCAAAATGGGAACATGGTCAATGAGCCAAGAATAGACTCTGGTATTCAAATAAGAGTTGGTTGAGATAACAAATAATCTGCTTCATGAGGAAAACCAGTATGAGCTGGGAAAGAACCTTATTGGAGGTAGAACCAAAAATGGGCTCCAATAAAGTATCTAGAATGATTGATCATCAAGTCTAACGTGACTAAATGACATCCTAGAAAGGCACCTCTAAAGTGATGGAACAACAGGTTCAAGTATGACCAGTTGGCTCTTTAGAAGTAACCTCTAAAGTGATGGAACAACAGGTTCAAGTATGACCGGTTGGCTCTTTAGAAGTAACCTTATTGGAGAGAGAACCCAAAAAAGTGGGCTCCAATAAAGTATCTAGAATGATTGATCATCAAGTCTAACGTGACTAAATGACATCCTAGAAAAACACCTCTAAAGTGATGGAACAACAGGTTCAAGTATGACCAGTTGGCTCTTTAGAAGTAACCTTATTGGAGGTAGAACCAAAAAATGGGCTCCAATAAAGTATCTAGAATGATTGATCATCAAGTCTAACGTGACTAAATGACATCCTAGAGAACACCTCTAAAGTGATGGAACAACAGGTTCAAGTATGACCAGTTGGCTCTTTAGAAGTAACCTTATTGGAGGTAGAACCAAAAAATGGGCTCCAATAAAGTATAGAATGTGATAGGTTAGTACCGGTTGCGTAACTAAAGATAAAACTGCCTGGGGAATACCCAATTACGATTGCGAAGATTTTGAATAGTACCAGAGATAGATAAGCTGCTTGTAAGAGACTGCCAAGCTTCTTCAAGAGATTGCTGCTTCGAAGATATATTGATATCACAACAATGTTGGAGAAATAATCATGTCATCAATGTGGATCTGTAAAAGATGCTTCTTGCGAGAAACGGTGCGAAATAAATGCACGTTCAAAAATAGGTTAAAAATCACACCTGCCAGGGACCAAAGTTCAATCTAGGAACAAGCTAGAAAGAAACGGTCAAACAAGACTCCAATTGAGGAATGAACTCAAATGGGAATTTATCTTATCCACATGTGGAAAAGATAACTGAACCAACCATCATCCACGAGGATAAAACTCTGTGGGGAATTCAGAAAAGAATGGGCACTTTATGCCTAGGGCTGATTTTCTATTGGAGAGAATAGACAAACCCAGTTACTTGGGGAGATAAACGCCAAAGTGAACAAAAACAGGTAAACACCAGAAAAGGGAGCAGAAATGCTAAGATGCTATGCATATGAGTGCTTATTCCATGCTTATGCTTATGCTGACAAAACAGACAAGAAGCGAAACCGGAGATGAAATAAACATCGACAAAGGACACCCAACCAAACTCAACAGATTAGACCAATACTAGGGGTGAAGAAGAAGAGTCAACAACTTCGTTGGTGAAAAGAGTATTCCACCTGAGGTATAACATCATGAGGATTTCCATC
This sequence comes from Lathyrus tuberosus, assembly GCA_022829125.1. NCBI lineage: Eukaryota > Viridiplantae > Streptophyta > Magnoliopsida > Fabales > Fabaceae > Lathyrus > Lathyrus tuberosus. The sequence continues at coordinate 17,185,958 of JALAZF010000042.1, forward strand.
ATGAGCTTGATCTTTTTGTTGGAGAAGAATCCCAGGAGAATTGTCAAGATTAGCTGACGTAACATCTTATCCGGGAATTAGATACTGGCATAATGATTATCTTCAAATCTTATTTTCCCCAGGCTATATGGTCTTGTCGGAAGATGATAACAAGAGGATTTTATAGAAGAATTGGCATACAAGGTGCTTCAATATTCTTCAAACTCTTGGAGAGATCTCGGCGTAATTGTCCCAGATTAACTGCATTCACACAACAAGGTCCTTGAGCTCGCTTTAGACTTGGTTGTTTGACGATTTGGGGAAGATATACCCCATACTGATTAGCCTTTTAGAGATTTACCGAATCTCGACTTAACTGCCTCTGATTAACTGGTTTGTGATGGTAAGTCACCGAAAGGATTTCACAGAAGAATTGACGCACCCAATGCTTCAAAGTCATCAAACTTTTGAAAAGAAATGAACCTAGACATGATTGCCCCAGTTCAATTGTATTCGTGATACTCAAACTATAGTAGAAACGACTGGGGAACAAAACTTGCCCCTGCTGATGGGTTACTGGAGTCCATACTTGTCATAAGCTGACCTGGAGAAGGCTTGTTCCCATATTCTGAACTTGAAGAGTTTTGCCCCTGATTCAATAACTCTTGGGATGGCGGATTGGTAAATCCTCACACCTGATTGCCCCTGACTGAGATTCCTTTATCAAGTCGAATCCCTTGGCTGGCTGTATTTGTTGAGATTCCTTGATATCGAATGGTATTGCAAACAAGTGTTGTTCATTAAAATTGGCAAAATTTAATGCAAAGTTAACGCAAAGTTTGAAAACAAAGCTTTGATAAAAAACGCACAGTGAAATGATTAAATAGTAAAAAACAAAGGTGGGTCTAGTCATTTAAGGAAGTGACCAATACCCGCGAGTAACAAAGATTATTAGGAGTCAGGTTACTCAACCTTGCTGTAGTATGCTTTTCAAAACAACCTTACCTCAATTAGGTCTTTTAGGGGTTGTAATGTGGTATGGTTCATGGTTTATGAGACAAAAGATAAAGGCTCAAATCCTACGCTCAGTTAACTCAAGATATATGTTCAAATCTCCAAAGATAGGAAGTCACTTGATTTGAAAGCTGACTGGCGTCTTATATGAAGCGCTCGTGTTTGAATGCATAACCGAGTTAAACTGAGAACTACCCTGCCCCCAAGGTTGAGATTTAAAGTTATTTTGTGTAGAGAAAGAAAACTACTACTTCTAGGCTCGAAAGGGGTTAACAAGGGATGAATTAAAACAATGCCTTACATCCTCGGCGAGATTAATTTGAAAGTATACCACAGCAATTATGAACACGGGGTTTTCATCATCCTCCCCAATCTTTGTTTTAACAAAAATTTGAAAAAGGGGTGAAAAAGATATAAATTTGTTTTTATGAAAATAAAAGTAAATGAGTGAAACGAATGGATTTAACCAAAAGATGCATAAATATCATTAATGTTGCCAATTTAACAAGTACAACAAAGCTCATAAGCAAATATCAATACAATTAAAGGAAAAACAACGCACAGCCGTCCAAAGATTTCAGTTTCCGGGTCCGAACGGAAAAAAGTCTTCACCACCAATCACTTGTTCCTTGTGGCATCGAACTTTGAGAGGCCTTGCAGGCCCTTTACCTTTTGCTTCAGAAGTTGAGGTACCAGCGTCTGAAGTATCTCCCTGAGGTTTCAGATTCTTTAGCAAGCTCATCAGCTTCTCTTCAAATTCCTTGCATTCTTCAATGGGATGCCCGATGGTCCCAGTGCAAAATTTACATTCAGTCTTTGGGCGGTCTTCTTCAAAGATTAAGTCCTTGTCATGGATCAGTTCTTTCACAAAATATCCTAAAGCTCGGCAATTGTCCAAATCATGCCCTTCAGCTCCCTTATGGAATTCACAGGTTAGGTTGGGATCATACCAAGGTCCCCGGGAAGGTGTGAGAAGTCGTGGAGTTACCAGCTTGTTTTGCATTAACAGTGGGAAAAGTTTGCTTAACGGCACCGGGATAGGCTGGTGGTTAAATTTTCCTCTTTTGGCAGCACTTTTCTTCTTATCTCGACCTTGAGAATCTCGAGGAGAATCATCCGCTGGAGTCTGAAACACCCTTTTGGTAGACACCTGGCGGCGATTACATTCTAGCCCAGGAACAAGACCATAAGCTGGCTGGTATGGGAGATCCTTAGGAGATGCAAAGGATTGTTCTTGGACTGGGAGTCATTGAAAGATAAAATATTTCTTTCCACTAGATCCCTCACAATATGTTTCAAAGCAAAACAACCTTCTAAGTCATGGCCTGGTGCACCTTCATGGAATGGTCAATGAGCATTAGGATTGTAGGAAGATGGAAGCGGATCAGGAGGTGGGCCTGACGACCTTGTAGTTATTAATCCCTGTTGCACCAAAGAAGGATACAACGCTGTATACGTCATAGGAATCGGAGGAATCGGAGGCCTACCACCCTGTTTCTTATCTGGATCATTTTGACGAGAAACTTGAGTTTGTTGTGGATAAGCAGGAGTGTTGGGCGCTCGTTGATAGATTGGTGATTGAGAAACTAGCTAATAAATGGAAGCTTGATCGTTGAATGTTGGTATGATTGGGTGAATGTGATTCTCCTTTTCCATTAGAGCTTGCAAAGTTTCTAGAACCCAATTCATCTGGCATTTGAGGATTCTGACTTCTTCTTTCAGCTTTTCCTAGTTCTTCAGAATTTCCTTCATCGTTGCCATTGCAGACTAGGTGTCCTTGTCGAGTCGGAAAATCAGGGTGACGAGTGCTGAGAACAAGACGACAATAAGACGCGGAAGAATGCACATGCAAGGATGCAAAATGATATGCAAAAATGCAAATGCAAACTAAACTATCAAGAAACACAAATATTTACAAACATTGTAGACAAATGGAATCTTCCTCAAAATAAACTTCTTCATTAAGATTGTCATCTGTTACATTTTATAGCGGAGGATTCTCTTGGGGTTCAAAAGGTAATGACACTCTTAAACTGAAATGAGAAATAACAACATTGATAGAAACTAACAGATGGCACTTCTAAAAGTTTGATCCACTAGAGGATGATTCTTCTTCTCCATTAATCTTCCTTGTGAGCTCTTCAATGCGCTTCCTAGCCCTTTCCCTTTCGAAGAACAAATCGGCCATGGTTTCTGCCATCTTCTACTTGGCTTTAGAGGGTGAATCATGTCGAGGAAATGGCTTCCTTATCACTTGAGCAATGTCGCGGGACCACTGCAGATGGGTCTCAGAGACCTGGCACTCAGCCTTCCAGAGTTGTCTGTTGATATTATGCCATGCATACTCGAGTCTCTTTTTCATCTCAAATCCTTCGTTTCTTTCGTAGTACATCTTGATCATATCCTCGTTTCTGGGAGGTTCTTTCTTCAAGTAGCCTAACTGGCGGCGGGCGAGAACAGGATTATAATTGATGCAGCCATCTCTACCCATCAAAGGCACATTGGGGCAGTCCCCACAGCTGACGATCATAGTAATCCCCTCATCTGTCGGGTTATACCATTCGATGTCAGTGTCTTTTAACTTCATCAATTTCTTGGACCATAAACCACAGTCTGCAACTTCCCAGAAGGCAGGAGTTTTTGGTAGGTAGGAGGTGAACCATTTGTAGAAAAGGGCCGCACAGCAGACAATTTGTCCACCACCTCTCAAATATCTGTACTAAATTGAGTGATACACATCTACAAGTAAAGTAGGGACGAGATTGTTGATGGCGAATATCTGAATGGCTTGGATATCCACAAAATTCTTGTCACTCGGGAACAGGAACAAGCCATAGACCATTAAGGCAAAAGTTGATTCAAACAATGCCTTATTTCCCTGGTCTTTAAAATAAAGGGCCTTTGCCATCAGGAATAAGGCGGGAGTCCAGGTCGCCCTCCTTTGATAGTAAAATTATCTTGGATGTCTGATACTCTGATCTTCGTGACTCTGGCAATTTCTTTGACGGAAAGCATCATCTTGATTCCAGAGAAAATTATAGCCTTCTTGACAGGAATTCCAATTAGAGCAGAAAATTCTTCCAAGGTCGGTACCAACTGAAACTCAGGAAAAAGAAAACAGCGGTAATCGGGATGGTATAGTTGTACCAAGGTTTCCAGCAATCCTTCCCTCACTTGTAACTTCATTAGTGACAGGAGGTCTCCATATCTGCCAATAAAACTTGGCGGGTCCTCAATCTTTCCTCCAATTTCTATCAACGGTTCAACATTAGGAATCAGGAAGGTAAAGGGCCAGTTTATCTTTTTAGTAGCCTCCATTCTCTACAAAGTCTGTAAAACAAGGTTTAGTATCTTGATAGTTTAGCGAAGATACAAGATGCAATGCAGAGTTTCATGGAATTTAGACGTCCGCAAAATATCAAGAGATATCAAAAGACCTAATTTTCATTAAATAAAAGGTGAATTAAAATAGTTGATACACTTTCAAAAGCCCTAAACATAAAGCTAAACAAAAGCTAGAAAGTCCTAAGGAAATTCTCCTAGAAGCCTTGCGTTGAGTCTTCTGATTTCTTTCTCCATCTGATCCCTTTCTGCGACAAGGTTGTCAAGAATGGATTTCCAAGCGGGAGGCTGAGTGCTTGAGGGACTTGGATCTTCTTGGGCCTTTCTCTTCTTACAGGAGAGAAACTCCTCATTCTAGGCCTGCAGCTGCTTCTGGAGTTCCAGATTCTCTTCAACGACCACTTGATACTTGAGCTTCCAGGCTTCTTCTGACCTTTGGGTTTGTCTTAGAGAAATCTCCAGCTCTTCTTCTTTTGAAATGAAGTACAACACAAGCTCTTTCTTCAAAGTATTTGGCTCTTGTCTTTTGTAGGGAATTTTTAGCTCTATAGCTCTTCTTCTAACCCATCGGAGGTAGGGCTCCAAGGACACACAGTTGGGTCTTCCTAAAGAACTTCTTCCTCTTTTACGCTTGCTACCCCAAGTGTTCAAGATCAACTCCTTCCGTTCTTCGTTCTTGTCATATGTTTCAAAGTAAATACTTTCCACATGAGCACTGAGAGGTTTGTCTTCCAAAGGATACCCTAATTGGCGTCGCGCCAATACAGGGTTGTAACTGATACCACCTTTGATGCCAAGGAGAGGCACGTTACCATAGTTTTCACAGCTATCTATAATCAGGATTCCATCATACACCTTATTATACCAGTCAATATCTGCATGGGAGAGTGCCATAACTTTCTGAGACCACCATCCTTTCTTGGAATCCCAAAACGCATCTGCTTTCGGTAGATGAGAAATAAACCATCTATACAGTATAAGGACACAGCAGGTAATCTGTCCATTTCTATGAGCATTTCTTGTATGGACCGAGTGATTGGCTTCGGCCAGCAAGGTAGGTACGGGATTTTGTTTTAAGAATATTTTGATTGCATTTAGGTCCACAAAGTTGTCTATGTTTGGAAACAAGAAAAGTCCATAGATAAGCAATGCAAATACAGCTTCAAAGGCATCCCTGTTGGAGTTCTTAGCAAAGTAACGAGCCTTTCCAATCAAGAACTTAGTAGTTAACCCCAAAATTCCTCCCTTAGAGGTTAAATTACTTTTGATGTCAACTAACTCCAGATGAGTCTTCTCAACTATTTCTTCCTCTTTTGGATCCTCCTCGAAGATAGGAAACGGGGACTCATCCTTGATAGGCAAACCAACTATCTGAGAGTACTCCTCAAGGGTGGGTAAGAGCTGATAGTCAGGGAACGTGAAGCAGTGATATTTTGGATCATAAAACTGAAGCAGCGTTGAGTGAAGTCCTTCATCAACAGTCTTCCTTAACAAAATCCACAACTTTCCATATCTGCTTAGGAATCCTTCAGGGTCTGTTAACAAATCTCCCAATTTCCTTAGGTCATCCAATTTGGGACTCTTGAAAGTGTATTTGATGGTGTTTCTTCTTGAGCTATCCATGATATCCCTCTGATATAAGAAAAGAAGTCTGAGTTCCATGAAACAGATGCAACATGAATGCTTATGCTATATGGATACAACAAACACACATAGAGCACAAACAAACAAAGGCAAAAAAGGGGGATAGGTTAAGTATGGAGTAAAGGTTCACCCTTCCCATTGGTATGTTCTATTGGTTTTCACCTGCTGAATGGGTTCTAAGAAGTTCCCAGAGTCTACAATCTATCTGTCGGATTTTAAAGATTTCCCAGATGACTTGGTAATCGATAAAATTCTCAAGAGGATCTCGCCTGAGTGTAGTATCGTGTGGCAACCAATTCAGAAATAGACTCCATCATGGTCTCCGCACTACATCTAAAAGGCTTAGTGGGGTTTGGTAACTACGGTTCTCAATATCCCGGGCTCCTAGGTCGAGAGTAGCACGCTTTCACGAACCAATTCTTTCAACATAACTAGACTCTCGAGAGGGCCTCAACTAAGTGATGGTGTTATCAATTCAACTTTTCAGGATTCGACTCCCTCAAAGCCTCCTTGAATACCATCGTCCTATAATAAGTGTACGCTCAAATCCGGGTATAGGATTTATCTCACTCATAGATATCATGTCAACCCAAATTAAACAGAAAAAGGTCAAGCAAGAACAGATATACAGATATATAAGAAAGTATGACATACACAAGCATATACAAGTAAATAAGCAAACATGAATAACATAAAAACAAGATTGGCTTAACCCTCTTAGGAAATGACCAGCAATAGGTCTAACTTTCCCCAGTGAAGTCGCCATTTCTGTTGCGGTGAAAATCGGATAACAAATTATTAATTAATTTGCATCATATTTCTTTTACAACCGACTTTGATTTATCCAAAGGAAAGGTTCAAGATCGTTAAAAAAACCTAAAGGGGAAAGATCTAAGGTTCGGGGGTTGGTTACGCCTAGGGAAGGTATTAGCACCCTAAACGTCTGTAGTACTCTACGGGAACCTCTTGTTCTACTGTTATCTTATGTTTGCTAAAGGTTCTATGCTAGAGGTTGAAACCCTAGGGGTTAGTATCTAAGTATACTCGATAAGGCATCGCACCTTATGCCTACGTATCCTCGGGAGTAGAATCAGAGTATGCGTAGTTCTACTTCTACTGAACTATTGACTATGGTCAATGTTCAGAGGGGAAATGAGTGCAAGCTCATTGTAGAGTTCAAGAACTCTCTAAGTCTAGTTATGATGGACCTATAATTATGTTTTAGTCAGTAGGGAAAGTGAGTATTCACTAGGATGAATATCACTAAGAGTTTAAGAACTCTCTCCTAAGGCTAGTTATGACTTCTTGGCTCTCATGAGGCCAAGAAGTGAAAGAAGCTCTTATGAGGCTTACTAGGGTTAAGGTCGGTCTAATGACTTAGGTGTCAACATGTTTATCTTTCCTTTGGAAAGAGGAGGGGTAAGATAACAGTTGTAAGATAAAAGATATAAGAGATGATAATGATAAGATGATAACAAAGATGATTCATAATAAATAGTGTTAAACATGAGATGAATATTGCAAAGATCAAGTATACAAATAAAAGATATTAAACTTGAGAAATATGTCACATAAGAAATAAATCATAGGTCAAGACATAGTCATGAATATAAGATTAATCAAGATGACATTCAAGGTTAGATAATAACAAAAACAAATTAAATCAATAATCAAATGGCAAGATAAAACAAAGATGAATTAAACCAAGCATGAGTGATCAAATTCAAACATCAAGAAAGTTGTACATAAAAATCTAACACTTTAATCAAGATAAAAGAAAAATAAAACTCTCATTAATAATAATTTAACTTAAATTAATATTTGAGAAAATAAAATAAAAATATTTTTAGAGTTTTTAATAAAATCCAAGTTTTCAAATAAATAAATAAAGTTATGAAAAAAGTGTGAGGGGGTGTAATCAGAAGTTTTAATAGTTGAAAATATAAAGCAAAAGAAATTGGGCCACGAAGGGGTGGTGCAGAAAGCAAGGGCGCATGGGCCCAAATAAGATAACAAGAGGCGAGTGAAAAGAAAGATGAAAAACCAGAGACTGGGGCGAGGGGGATTCGAACCCCAGTCTCAATGGTTTCCAAGTCTTAAGAGCGAAGGTGCTGCCACTGGGGTGGCTATACGTCCGCTTATTCATTCGCATCCATAAATATATAAATGAAACTTCGCGCGTGAATTTAAAAAAACACAAAACAACCATTATTAACACAGCCCGGGTTCATTATGAATTAAGTTCAAACAACCAACTTTAGTCAACCATAAATCTATCAAAACACAAACAAATTACGTGAAACAAAATTCAAACTTGTAGTATTCAAAGCAGAGGACAATAATAAGCCATAAAATCCTCTAGGTAATGACCATAGTATGAATAAAAGCCATTGGAAAATAAGAGCTCAAAACTGTCATGAAGAACAAAAGTAGCATTAACCATTTGATATCCAGTCAATCCTACCATACTCAAAGATCTAACTGCAATGTGGTAATAGGTTATAACACATGCCCATAGAAAATTCACAAACCCTAAATCTAAGTACACAAAACTCTTACATGTCACAAAAGATATGGTGTCACATACCCTTAGGCATATGCGTGTATACGGGTAATAATGTGAAGACCAATTGAAAGCATCAAACGACATACTCTCATAGTTATAACAGCAGCATAACATCAATTGCTCATGATAGGAAAACTTTAAGAGTTGTACCAACCAACTATAGTCAAGAACACGTAATCCAAACTCAAGAATCATGACTTGTTTCATATGTCAGGAGATATTATGGTCATACAAATTGCAAAGAAGAAGAACACTAAAATGTGCAAAGGAATAGAGTCAACAATCATACAATGAGGACACTCTGAAATGTAACTAGAAAACAAGTGCAAATTATGGATTCAAATAGCAAACAAGTTCTGCCTTATGCATTAAAATATCCTTAATGAAGGGTAGCAGGGGTAAAGGACTGTGTCCTCCACAAGACAGCTGGTTATATCAAGCTTCTAAGTATTCGTCAAGGATTCAAACATGTAGATATAAACCATGATGGTAGGAAAAGGGCATGCTAAAACAACAATGTGACATATCAAAAGGAAAACATAATGGCTAGTGCAGACAAGTAATAAGTAAGTTAAATGACAATACACAAACCTTGAACACAATAGGCTACTTATGCATTCTAAACATCACATAAAACCGATAGCTACAGACCAAGCAGGGAGATGTCATAATTTGCAGTCTAATGAGTATGCAAACATTTAGGAACAAAGCATCTTTGTTATTGACAAACATATATATAGCTTGCAAGTTCGGAACAGAAAGATAACCATATTGGTCAAAACATTAGCATATACAAAGGAGTAAAAGAGGATGTAGGGCAGTCAGTTCCCAAAGTATATTCAGGGTTCAAGTAACAACATTTAAGGTATCACAAAGAATGGTAAAGATAGTGATAAATTCTGAGTGGTACTCCAAGACTTCTTAAAAGAATGTTGAGTAGAATACAAGCAAATCAGAATCACATGAACACTTATATCATTACAACAGCTATACAAGTACTCAGTTTGAATATAAGCAGGTGATCTAGGTGCAAAGTAATTGTGAGGATGAATATCAACTGTCTACATAGGAAAGACACAAAGTTCTATATCAAGCAATCTTGCTAATATGTGAATGCAAGCACAAAACAAAGACAGTCTATAAGTACATGGAATATATCATCTTAGAACAATTTCATGGTATAAGATAGGGATATATCAATAATTTAGCAGTTTTATCCATCAGTATCAAAGTTATAAAAGAAGATGGCAACTAATCTTCAAATAATGACAGTGCCTACAACACTATTCATAGGCACATGGAATGTAGCAGGGCATGAGCAGTCAAACTCATAACATATATTTTTACAAACTAAAAAAACTGATGCTCAAACAAAAAGGCATAAAGGAAAACCTTAGTCAGAAATGCAAAAGCTCAAGTATGCTAAAGTCACATATGAACACAAGTAGAGCAATACTTCCCATCACAAAATAACATGAAAAACTTAATGAAACAACATCATGAAGATTCAATGGTATCAATGACCAACATATTCCAACACATAAAGATGTTCATGCTTTTAACAGAATAACAAACATCATTATGGATGATCATGAGCAGCATAGCACTTAGTAACAACATCAACATTGTACAAATGGCTTAAGACATACATTCATGATTCAAAATGATTATGAGCAAAAGTGATATTAGATGATCATAATAAGTGAGAGGGAAAAGAAGACAATACCAACTGAAGCTTTTGTGCTTATACTCCCTCAGCCACTCCACAAATTCTCACTTCACTAAGCCAGCTCGAATCTCAAATACTTTAGTGTTTTTGAGGAAATGTGTTGATAATTGTTGGTCCAAATATGTTGGAACGAGTCCCCTTTTATAGGAAGAAAACAAAGGGTTGGGTGAGTCCAAATATCAAGCACTTGGTGGGCAGAGTAGGGTTTTGGAGCCAACGTCTCTTTTGAATTTCAAATTTGGTCCATTCTCGGAGACAAATCCGCTGCTTTGCTGTGTCAAAACCTCAGAGACGCAGGACAAATGTTTGAATCCAAAAGTTGCTTCTGAATACATCTTTCTGTTGTCAAACAAGAGGGTGTCGAAAGGAGTAAAGGTTGGGATTGAAGAAAGGCATCTTGCAGGTGGCGACAGAAGGAATGCTGAAACGAGTAACTCTCCAAGAACACTTTTGGTGATGCCAACCCATGAAAGTTCAAACGGGAAGTGTTTTTGGGGAATTCAAAATTGAATTATCGCGCCAAGGATTGAATTGAAGTGGTTTTGAACGAATTCGACGAGCTTGTGTTTGAATCTTCTCTTCTTCTCTCTGAATCACGAGTATGGACGAAGAAGAAGAAAAAGTTTGGTTGTTTTTGGTTCCTTGATGCCACATGTCGCCTCTCTAGTGATTGATGATTGAGTTGAAAAGTCAACACAGCCAATGCTTGATTCCTATTGGTTGCTCGGTAATGAAATTAACATCCAATATTTTGTAGCATTTGGTCATGATTTTTTTGGTAACACTCTTTGTAACGTGGGCCTTTGGTGATGGGCTGAAAAAAAATCAAGTGTTGGCATTGGTTTTCTTTCTTTTTGTTATAAAAGAAAGTGATTAGGAACACAAAGTAATGGATGATTAATTGATGAATTTGATAAATGATATGGTTATGGACATGGTTTAAGAGATTAAAATGACAAATGAGAAATTTGATAAAATTGGTTAAATGAAGGACTAATGAAATAGGTTGGAATTAAAGGTGATAAATGAGGGTAGATAATGTGGGTGGAAATTTGGTTATGGAGAGGATTATGGTTAGGGTTATGAAGATATCTCCTTGATTCAAAATTCCATCAGAAAACTTGATCAATCACTCCTTGAATCTCCTTGAAATAATACCTGATAAAAATGAAACAAACACAAACAAAACTATGATAAAAAAAGGTTAGCTATGCAGCATGATTGACCTAATATGCCATGCAAGAGATCAATGGATCTAAGGGAAAAATTTGGGGTACAACACATATATCAAGAATATTGTAAAGTAATACTCCCCATACCTTAAAATATCGTCTCCTTCGACTTCTCTTGAAATTTCTCCGGAATTCTCTTATGCCCTAGCCTCCTTCTCACTTGTTCCTCAGAGCACTTTTGCCTTTTCCTCCAAATAGTAGAATAATGAATTCCTTTTCACTATTCCCTCTTAAATACCCCTAATTGTGCTCTTACCATTATATCCTCGCTTATTCTTCCTAAAAGACCAATATACCCTCAATACTCCTACTTCTCTTATTTTAAATAATAAATAATATTTTGAATAATATAATATGATTATTCTTACTATTATTATTACTAAAATAATTTCGACCCAAAAATGTCCATGCAACACAACATCATGTCATTAAATTGCCTTATATTCCTAAATAATCAATAAATAATTAAAATATGAATTTGGGGCGTTACACCTCTCCTCTTCAACTGACTTCAAACAGCACCATGGAACCAAGCTTCCAAGTACCAAGTCACCATAACAGACATCTTCCAACAAATCTTTCCATTCCATCGCTCCCGACTTTGGAATAAAAAGATGCAGATATCTTCATAAATCGAGGCTGACGATTGAGATCTTCCACCATCTGTCTTCAGCAACAACTCCATAATTCCATAATTCCAGAGCTCTTCCATTAGAAACATATGCAGCGGAACCACCAAGGAACAAATTCTGCTTGCCCTAATAAGATGTCAGAACATATTATAAGACACCCCAACAAGAGAACTATCCACTTCTCCTGCAGTTGTTGTAGAACCTCCTCAGCAACATGAACAACCACCGGGTTGTTACCTTCGATCCAGAACATCCATCCCATCCATTAATACCCTTGAGTATATCTGAGTTGATTGATCTGATCTTCAAAACTCCTCCTTGTTTAAACGCAAGAAAGTATCTCCCAAAGATATCATCCAGAAACAGACAAGATTCCTACTCTGATACCAATTGAAATTCTGGCATAGCAGACAACAGATGTCCTAACACATGTCAAGACATTGTTCTGCATAAACATTTCAACAAAGATGCATAATTGTAGACTGATACTTTGAATATCAGAACTGCAGTAACACAAATGTTACAACATCAGTTCCAACATGTTTATCATGAACACTAACAGAATAATTAAATCTGCAGAATGATAAAAGACATAACAATTGTTAACCCAGTTCAGTGCAATTCACCTACATCTGGGGGATACCAATCCAGGAAGAAGACTCCACTATCTGTAGAATTATTACAAAGCTAAACTCCCTCGTTTACAACTTTATATCCTAATATCTACCCTATGAAGACTTTACCAAAGAACATCCTCTTTGATATGAGATACCCCACTCACTTCCCTTAATTACAAACTGTGATGTTTACATCATCCCTGTCAATACAGAATTCTTTCAAGCATTCTTGACCAACACGCTAATTTGGATTTGCTTAAAAGCTTCATCCAAGAACAATACACAATCCATTATCTAAAGGCTTCTGGATTTGTGCGACACCTATGTCTTCCACAGTGCATCAAACGATACAAAGGGAGACTTACAACCTAGAGAGCTAACGACTCTCAAAACCCTAAACCCTTATTTTTACACAAGAGAACTAGGATACGAAAGGCATACAAAATCCTAGGTCTAAGTCTTCTTTTATAGGCTTCAGTTTCCTTGGGCTTTGAATTTTCTGTTTATTTCTTTCTTGATCTATGTTTTGATTGCTCCTTAAATCTTGCAACATATTTAGAAAACTTCCTGCAATATCAGATCAAGATGTCGAGACATCCGTTAGGACATTATATCTGACCAGTCTTCTTTCATTAGACTTCTTCATATCTTTTGACATTCTGTTCTTCCAAAAATTTACTCAAATTAGCAGAGCTTTCAGTAAATAATCCAGAGGCTTGCCACTTACAACAGTTAGATGAAAGATGATTTTTGACAAGGATAAAATAACGACTCTAGCTTGGGTTTTGAATCAACAATTGTGCCACTTACAACAATTATCTAGGAAAAGGGTTTTGGTTATCTGTTTTGAGATGTGATGTATAGAGGAAATATCCTCCTGCAGAGTGGACTCATGGTCTCATCTGAGGGAATGTTAATTTTTGTGTGCCTTGATCAAAGTCCAAGGTTGAAGCTAAAAGGTTATCTCTACTAGGGGAGTTTTATATCTTTCTTGTACAAAGCCCAAGATTGAGGCTGAAAAGGGATTGACTCCACTGGGGAGGTTTTTATCTGTCTTATACAAAGCCCAAGATTGAGGATGAAAAGAGATTGACTCCACTGGGGAGGTGTTATATGTCTTGTACAAAGCCCAAGATTGAGGCTGAAAAGAGATTGACTCCACTGGGGAGGTTTTATCTGTCTTGTACAAAGCCCAAGATTGAGGCTGACTCTACTGAGGAAAATCATTATATAAAGCCTAAGAGGAGGCTGGTTGGGGAAATCCTTATATGAAGCCTAAGAGGAGGCTGGCTTCTGCTGAGGATTATTGAAATCCAGAGACAGGTTCAATATGTATTGGGGAATCCTAAAGGTTTTTACTCTTTCTAGGGATCAAAGGGAGAGTTACAGTATCAGATACCATGAGGCTCCAATTCTGTTAAGGTTTTATTGATGGTAAATTAACCTTGGCTTGGTTTTTTAAGGTGAAGGTTTAAACCTTGAGTTTGAAAACCTATGGAGGTACTAACTGTGCTAAAGATTAGTTTGTTAATGAAATGATCAGGTTTTTTTTACCTGTGCCTTTAAGAAACTAGAGGGTCTCTATGGGTTTCAAGAGGAGATGCGACTTTCCAAGTCTACTTGAATGAAGAGGTTGACCCTTAACTAGAGGATGATCTTTGTATGATGCCCAAGAGGAGGCTGAGGTTTTAAGGGATGAAGATCAACCCTAAAATGGTCTGATGTTCTGGAATTCTGACTCTCCGGAGGATTGAACTATTAAAGATGACTAGTTTCTATCCTATACTTGTACGAAGCCTTTGGGTCCTTGTACTGAGCCCAAGAGGAGGCTGAGAAATTTTAAGAAGCCAGAGGGTCCTTGTACTAAGCCCAAGAGGAGGTTGGGGATGCTTTTAGGAAGTCTGTGGGTCTAAACCTAAGAAAAGTTCAAGAAAGCTTTCACCGAGAATAAGTCCTTTCTTTGAAGAACAATTCTAGGGTTTGAAGAAATTCAAAAGAGGTTTCACCGGGAATTAATCCTCTTTGGGGAAATGAATTTATTGTACACATATATTTCTAAGTTTGGACAGTCTTGAGAAAAGTTTCACCGGGAATAATGTCTTTCTCTGTTCCATATTGTATAAGCCCAAGAGGAGGCAAGACTGTATCTGGAACTTCCTATGGGGAACTAGTTTTGACTGCGTTGAAATAGTAACCTCTGGTTTGATCTAAACTTAGACCTAACTGCATGGGAAAACTCTAAGAAAGTATGTAAAAGCATATATATACAGATGAAATATATGAACAAGTATGTATTGAAGAGATAGTGAAACTTACAGTTGTGCAAGCCAAAGCATTTTAACTACAACAGTATGGTTAGTTTTTCAGGAAATTGAAGAAAGTTTAGATAAAACTTTGAATTTTGAATTTAAATTAAAAAGAAAGTTGTTTTAAAAGGAAGTTTGGGGCTTATACTCAAAGAGAGTCCCAGATGATCTCTTTTGAAAAGGCGACGATCGTGTCGTAGTTTTGAAAACCACAGAGGGACTTATACAATGACTGATGCCCAAATTATTGTATTTACAAAAAGGATGGGTCTTACACTCTATTAGAGGCCCAAAAGTTTATTTTTATACAAGAGATGAGATTTATAGCTCAAGGAGAGGCCCAGATGAAAAACAGCGATCACACCGTTTATTTTGAAAATTGCGTAGGGACTTATACAATGACTGAGGCGCAAATTATTTATGTACAAAGGGGGTTGGGTCTTATACTCTATTAGAGGCCCAAAAGTGATTAAAAAAGAAGAAAAATTGGGCTTATAACTCAAGGGGAGGCCCAGTTGAAAATTGTTTTGAAAATGGCGATCGTGCCAAGATTTTTAAAATCGTATCGGGACTTATATAATGACTGAGGCCCAAAAAGGTTTATTTACAACGGGATGGGACTTACACTTTACCAAGAGGCCCAAAAGTGTTTTGAAAAATGTTTGAATAATTAAAATTAAGCGAAACCCTAATTTTAATTAAAAAAATAGTTTTTTAAAGGAAATTAAATATAAAATGATACAAAATATCAAATATATTCAAAAACAAGTTGTCAACTTTAATTTTTTTTTTTAAAATCATGTTAAATCACATGAAAGCTTGAAATCCAATTGGTTTTGAAAAATCAAGGTGAGAATTTCATTTAAAAAGGTTTAAAAACAAATAAAATTAAATTAAATTCAAAAAATCAAACTATATTAAATAAATAATATAAATGTAATTTTTTTGTAGAATAAAATAATTTAACATTTTTGTAACTTTTAAAAAAAAGAACCAATAAAAAATGATAAAAAATGAGAGAGAAATTAATTTTTGAAATCAATTAATAAAACATTAAAATTCAAATATTAAAAAATTTTAAAAATGGCGCCAAGAACACATGTTCTTGCCCGCGCGTGTTCTTCTTCCCCATATTTGCAAAACCTCTCATATCTCTCTGATTACTCAATGAAAATGACTTTTGTAAACATGGAACTTGCTCGTTTTTGAACAAGGATTCCAATGGTACCAATTAATTGCATTTATATTAAGTATGGAGTGAGAAATCAAATAATGAACTCAAGAACCCTAATTTCTGCAAGAACACTATGAAATTCTATACACGATTCATACATAGCAATTGATTGAGGGGAATCACTCTACATAAGTGCAGAATCATGTTTGTAACATGAAAACACATTTATGATGCATGGATTATAGAGTTTGAGAGTAACAGGCTTACCTCTTGCAAGAAGAAATTAAATTCTATGTTGGAGGTGTTACAAATGTTGCGTAATGATCTGCACAGCTTCAATGGACCTCAAGTAATGTGTTTGAAAGCTTAGAATGGATTGAATCAACTTGAAACTTGTTGTGGCACCTCAACTGCAAACAGGCCAAAGAGCTTGAGCAAATGGGGGATGATGTTGTGATTCTGATGTTCCAGATGAGTTTTAAGGTTATGGATCACTCATATATGATATATGTGAGGTGTTGGCATGATTGGTTTTGATAGAATTGCTCTCAAATGGAAAATTTGAATGTTACTTTAATGAGAAGCAAAATCTAGTTTTTTGAGAGTGATTTGGAGGAAAGCATGTGTTATGGTGCTTTGGTGTACTCGAATTGATCAGAAAGAAGCTCTATTTATAGTAGAGCAAATTTGTTTTGGGAGCAATAATGAATGGAGGCTGATCACCCTATTATCCAATGGTTATGTAAAAGAATCTCAAGTCTCCTCTAGCCATTGACTTGAGTCAATCTTGCAGGCTATGAGTCTTCTGTTGCAGGGATAAGGCTTGACTCATTTGGTTGATCATGGACTGATACATGCCAGCTCTATGCATCTATTTAATGCCTCATGACAAGTTTGAAGTTTTTGGATTTGCAACATTGAATTTCACATGCCAAGGAATAAGATTCTTGACTTGGTGGCTTTGTGATCAGATTATCCATCATTCAAGTTGATTTTGGACAGAAATGAAATGATGCAAGTGTCCAAAATTGGATCAAGAAATCGTGGGAACCAAGTTTCATGTTCATGCTGTCTTGAAAAATCAGGTTTTTAGGCCATGTCTCAAGGCTTGTAACTCCCTACTCAAGTGGAGTTAGAGTGAGTTCTTGTACTTTTTGGAAAGCCCTAATGACATACTTCAACTTTGATGTCCAACATTGGCCTTGGTTCAACTTGGATCATAATGAAAAATGGCCCAAAAGTTGGTGAAAAACCAAGACAGATTCTGTCAAAAATTTTCACTAAGTGTTGGAAAAAGTGGCCATTTTCATGTTTTTGTGATTTTGATCAATCTATAACTCAAAATCCACGAGGATTTGGAATCTCTTATAGTTGACAATTTTTAAGTATGTATTGAGAGCTTTCATTTTAGCTTTGGATGGAAGCAAATGGTTTTGTGGTATAGGAGTTATGACCTTGTAAAGTTGGTACCAAATCACTTTTCTTCCATAACTTAGAAAATTTTAAGTTTTTCAAGGTTGCCCCTTTTTCAAGTAACCTCACTTTTATTGATTTTTCTTGATGGATGATGATCCAAACCATGATTTAACATTGTTTTTGACTTAGGGAAACCTTGATTGTCAAGAAATTCAAAAACTCAAACTTGGTTTTTAGGTTCAGTTGACTTTTTGTTAGATGAATTTCAAACTGTGTGATCCTTTATTCAATCAAGTCCTTGACCTAATTCAAACCTAATAGATGGATTTCATTGGTGTTTTAGGGTGTCTTGAATCATGTCCCAAGGTTTGGGAACATGTCTTTGTCAAAAGTCAAAGATACAGTTGACTTTTTCATTAGGAACTCCTAATTGGCCCATATGAATTTGAATCCTTGCATTGCTTGTGAACCAAGTTCTATGAATCAATCCAACCTTGTGAGTGGATCAAAATGATGTGCTGGAGGTATTAAAAAAACTTTTTGAGGTCTTGGCTCATGTCTTGCTCCAAAAGTCAACTTAGGGGTAATTAGGTCAAGAAACCCTAATTCCTGATTTTTGATGAATGCATCCCCTGAGGATAGTTTGAGTCTAAGATTGAGTCCATAAGGTCCCTTTGAGCTTCTTGACTCATGTTTTGAAGTATTGGCTCATGCCTAGATGGAAATTTCCATCTGGAGGCCTTGGTCGACCAAAACCCTAATTTGGTGACACTAGAGATCTTGAGGCTTGATCCACTTGGAATGTTACAACCTTGTGCTTGATTCTTGATGTGGGAGATCTCTTGATCCTTTATGGGTGTTTGAGAGGTTATAAAAGTTGAAGATCATGTCAATTCTTGATTGATCCTTTGCCTGAGTACTCTGAGAGGGCTCGAAACCCTAATTCTTGGTTGTAGTGAATGCTCAATAATCTTTGAGAGGATTGATGAGGCATGAAGGCACATCCATATTGTGGTGATAATTTGCACAATGATGTGATATCTTGTCGTCAAAATTTGTGGTATGACAATGGTATTCACTCAAAAGTGCATGCATTTCCACAAGCGATCTTCGGATCCAATGGATATCATAAATCTTGAATGTACCGGGACAACCTGGAACCATATTGACAGACACCTTACCGTGATTGGGTAACGGGTTCGATTGCATATTAGGATCGGTGTCTTCGAAGGTCAAAATACCACTTCTAACCAACCTCTGTACTTCCATCTTCAGTGGATAACAATTCTCAGTGTCATGCCCAGCTCCTCCCTGATGGAAAACACAATGAGCCTCAGGCTTTTACCACCACGACGAATCTTTTGGAGCAGCAGGTGGTGCACGAGTTTGAACAAGGTTCTTTTGTATCAAACTAGGAAGCAATTCTTAGTAGGTCATCAGAATTGGATCAAAGTTCTTCTGAAAACGGCTCTGTTGATTGTTTTGTTGGTGAGAACACTGTTGTTGAAATTGTGGTTGACAAGTTGGAGCAGTTTGAGCAGCCAGAGTCAAGTCTATTATTGGAGAACAGAAGCAACATTTTGTTGATGACTGTTTCTATTGCGAGATCTTCTATACCTCTCTCAAGAAACGACATTGGTATCCCCTTCTTTCTTCTTAGCAAATCCTCCACCGTATTTCTTGGAACTTCCAGGAGAATTACCATCTTTTGACAAACGTTCTTCACAGACACCCTCTTCCAATCTCATACCCATAGTCACCATCTCAGTGAAGTCACTCGGGGCACTAGTAATCATACGCTCATAATAAAAAGGACTCATAGTTTTAAGGAAGATTTTGGTCATCTCTTTTTCTTTCAATGGAGGATTAATTTGAGCAGCAATCTCGCACCACCTCTGCGCGTATTCTTTGAATATCTTTTCATCTTTCTGAGCCATTGCTCAAAGCTGATCACGATTAGGAGCCATATCCACATTATACTTATACTGCTTTACAAAAGCCTCACCCAAATCTTTGAAAGTGCAAATTCGAGCGATGTCGAGTCCCATGTACCATTTCAAGGTTGGGCAAGACAAACTATCTTGAAAGTAGTGAATGAAAAGCCTATGATTATCAGTCTGAGTCGACGACTTGCGAGCGTACATAGTCAAATGGCTCAACGGACAAGAGTTACCCTTATCCTTTTCAAAGTCAAGTACCTTGAATTTGTGTGGGATCTTCACATTAGGAACTAGGCATTCTTCCCAAACAGTTCTTTACCCCTCAAAGCTTTGATTTCTTTCTGCATTTTATCAAATTGATCTTGAATCTCTTAAATTTTCTCATAAGCACCAACACTCTCGCTCGGGGCTGTGTGGAAATGTGTTCTTCACCAAAAGGAAGGGTATGAACCACAGACGATGGTACAGACATCACAGGCTGAATGGTGGGAACAGCTGGAACTTCAGGAGGTGGTGGTGGTTGATAACCTTCAGGAATGAAGTTATGAGGCATGCCCCAAGGGAATCCATGAGGCATGGAGTGTTGAGGAACAATAACAGGAACCACAACGATGGGCATAGAGACAATCTCAGAAATGATTGGCCTTTGAACAGGAGTTAAAAGCGGAGGAGGAGGGGTGGCTGATTCTGAGCAGCCACCAATGCTTCCATCATAGTAGTGAGTCTTTCCAAACTGTCCTTCAGAGTTGTTACTTCCTCACGAAGCTCACGGTTCTCTTATTGCAATTGATCCGTCTTTTTCTTCAGATTAGCTTGAGTATTATATTGGTGCAACAGCTTGGCTGAATGAATACCAAAGGGAAACATAAGATACTTGGAAAAGGCTAAACACAATGCACAATGATGTGAATGCAAATGCAAATGTTTCAGTCAGCTTTCAAGGATATTTAAAATATAAAGCAATTGTAAATATCATAAAGAAATAACACATTTTGAAATCTTGATAAACATCTCATTTTATTGAATATTGGAAAGAGTTACACTTGAAAGTACAAGTTAAAAAGGATCTAAATACAATAAGAAAAGGCTAGATCCTAAGGATTCTAAGGAGTATCTGGTGACAATCCAAGATGATACTTCCTTCGGAGTCTCTTAATCTCTCTCTCATAGTTGTTCATCATGGTGGTCTTCTCTAACATGAGCTAATCCACAATACCCTTCCAAGCACCGGAAGTAGGAGGATGTGATGATGAAGTAGTAGAAGAAAATAAATCCTTTTCATGTCTCTTCACAGCACGTCGCTGAATCAACTCAATTAAGTCATCTTTCTTCTTCATCTGCTTTTGTAACTCTAACTTCTCAAGGTTTGAAGCGTGAAACTTGGATCACCAAAGATCTTTTTCTTCCTTCATCTTGGCCAAAGCATCTTGAAGAGTCTTCACATCATAAGAAGGAATATGGAGTGGTGTAGCGACCAGTGTAGACATGGGTTTCTCAAAAGGATAAGGCATTTTGAGCTCCTTACCTCTCTCCGGCACCCAAAGCGTATAAGGTTCTAAGGCAATGCAAACTTGTTTCCCAAGTTATCCTTTACCCATCCTATGAATATTAGTCCAAGCACGAGCCATTCTTCCCCTCAAACCAAGAGAGTCATCCCCTCCTTGAAAAAACAAACCCTCTAATAGAATATTTTAAGGCTTATCCTTGAACATATAACCAAGCTGACGATAAGCTAAACTCGGGTTGTAGTTAATTCGACCTTGTGTACCAAGAAGAGGCGCATTGGAGAATTCCCTACAACTATCAATAATTTGGACATTCTTATAAATAAATAGAAGACCAAGTAATATCAGTATGAGTAAGGGATATAATCCTCTGAGACCACCTTAAACAACTCTTGTTCTCCTTGAAAGCCGATGAATGTGGCAAATGCGAAATAAACCACTTGTACAACAGAGGTGTGCAACAAAAAATGGTACCATTCCCCTTAGAGGTCCTATGATGGATGGAGAAGTAGGTATCACCAAGTAAAGTCATATTAGGGAATAAGACTAGTCTGTGGATACGCAAAGCAAATATAGCCTCAAACGCCAATGTGGTACCAGCATTAGCAAATAAATTGGCTTTCCCAATCAAGAACTTAGAAGTCAAACCCTTGATGCCTCCCTTAACCATAAGGTTAGCATCTATATCAGATTTCGTCAAAGGGTGGCTTCAGGAATATCTTGGTGCTTAAGAACTTCTTCCAAACCAGTATAAGGAAACTTATCAGAAACTGGTATACCCAACAGATAAGCATATTCCTCCATGGTCGGCATGAGCTGATAATCAGGAAAAGTAAAGCATCGGTAGACAGGATCATAGAATTGCACAAGGGTGTTCAGAATTCCATCTTCAATGTTGGTAGAAAGAACAAATAGAAGTTTCCCATGACGAGATCTGAAGTCTGCACGATCAACTACCAAGGACGCTAGCATTTTTCAAATTACTAAGATCAGGAGCTCGGAAAATGTACTTCTGAGTATTTCTCCTTCCAATGTCCATGATCACAATATCTGCGAAGTTTGCAAAGGAAAATCTCTAAGATCCTTGAAAACTGATTGAGACAAAATGTATATGAATGCATGAGTGCATGATGCAACACCCACAAACAAGATCACACAAAGCACACGGGTTTAAAGGTTTGGCGCGAGCATGGTGTCAAGGGCAAGAACCAACCCACAATGGTATGTACTAAGGTTATATTAGCACTTGTAGAACAAGGTTCTAAAAAGTGCCCAGAGTCGTGATTCCATCTTTAGGATATTATCAACTTAAACGACTACTCATCAATTAATAATATTCTCAAGAGAAACTCGTCTAAGTGTGGTATCGCATAACAACTGATTCAAGTCTACACCTGAACAACCACCGTACCACATCCTAATAAGGCCGAGATGAGTTAAAGGGTTCTAAGGTCCTAAGCTTCTCCGGCTCCCAGGTCGGAAAAAGTAATGCCAAATACGACTACTCGTATGACATCAGTAATCCCAAAGGGGCCTCCACTGAGCGGGGGATCTCAAGTCAGCTTAGTAAGGACTACTCCACATAAGCTGAACAAGACTATATAACCCTCCTATCATAAGTGCACTCAAGTCCGGGTATAGGACTTATCTCACCACACAGAGATCACCAAGCACCCAAACAGAACAAGCAATAACAAACAAATCAATCAAAATAAGCATAAATAAATCTAAGTAGGATGAACCCGCTAAGAACCAGCATTCCCCAGCAGAGTCGCCACTTTTCTGTAGCGGGGAATTTTTTTTGTGTAAGCTATTGATCAACTTAACTTATAAAGCAAGGGTCGTTGTAGCGAGCGATTTTTGTCGGTGAGTCGACCACCTTATCGCTGGGTTTTCCTCACCGCAATGGTAGGAGGGGGTGCTACTTTCTGATTTCTTATTTATCCCATGAAGCTGGAAGGGAAAGGGAAGCTATCTAAAACTAACCTTGCACGCGAATGTTTAACTGAAGAAACGCTTAAAAGAGATTCGGGGAGTCGGGGTCAGGTTATACAATGGGGAGTTGTGAATTACCCATCCTATATGTGGTTATCCACAGGATATTAGCTTTAGGTCTCGCTTTGTAATTGATAGTGTTTATCCGTTAATGAGTTGATAAAGTTTCTTGGGAAATATGAGTGAGTGAGTGAGTTGATGTTTTATGTGGAAAATGGGGATGAAGGATGACTAAGGTATGAAACCCAAAGTCTTTGACTGATGTATGAAGGTACTGGACCTAAGGTTTTTGATTAGTATGCTCGCTAAGATTTCACAATCTTATGCCTACGTATTCCCGTTTAAACGAAACAGGGAAATCAGAGCAATCGTAGTTCTTCCTATTCTAAGGGAGGAAAAAGATATTTGGTGTCTTGTTCAAAGCCCAAGATTGAAGCTAAAAGATTTATTTGTGTCTTGTTCAAAGCCCAAGATTGAAGCTAAATGGTTTGACTGAGAGAGAACTTGTCATCTCTAAAGAGGGATTATTGATTTTTGTGTGCCTTGATCAAAGCCCAAGGCTGAAGCTAAGAGGTTGATTGACTCCACTGGGGAAATCCTTACCCATAGCCTAAGAGTGGATAAGACCGACTCAACAAGAGAGTGTATATATTGGTGTCTTGTACAAAGCCCAAGATTGAGGCAAAAAAGAGACTGACTCTTTGGGGATATCATTATACGAAGCCTAAGAGGAGGCTAAAATTTTGACTTTTCTGGGGGAAAATGTTCTATCTGTCTTGTACAAAGCCCAAGATTGAAGCTAAAAAAGGATTTTGACTCCGTCGGGGATGCTTGTATGTGTCTTGTAACCCCAAGATTGAGGCTGAAATGAGTTTGACTCTTGCTGGAGAGTATTATATATCTTGTACAAAGCCCAAGATTGAGGCTAAAACGGGAAATTCAACTGACTCTGGTGAGGATATTATTATGTGTCTTGTACAAAGCCCAAGATTTAGGCAGAAATGAGTTTGACTCTTCTTGGGGAAGATCATTCCTCAAAGCCTAGAAGGAGTCTGGGAGGAAATGACTCTGTTAGGGAAGATATTTGTCCCAAGCTCAAGAGAGGGGGATTTATGTCTTGTACAAAGTCCAAGATTAGGGCTAAAAGGGTTTGACTCAACAAGAGAGTGCTTTTATCTGTCTTGTACAAAGCCTAAGATTGAGGCTAAAAAAGGGGTTGACTCAACAAGAGAGTGTTTTAAAATGATTGACTCAACAAGAGAGTCTGGAAAGTGATTGACTCAACAAGAGAGTCTAAAAAGACGATTGACTCAACAAGAGAGTCTGGAAAAGTGATGGACTCAACAAGAGAGTCTGAAAAGGTTAGCTCCGCAGGGGAGAATCTTTGTACAAAGCCCAAGAGGAGGCTGACTGTGCTGAGGAAAAGATCATTATACAAAGCCTAAGAGGAGGCTAACTTTTGTCGGGGATTGTTAAGATCCCGAGACAGGTCAAAATTGGGAATCAACTCTTACTGAGGATTACAGAAGAATTGAGATATCAGACACCTTGAGGTTATAATTTGGGATAAGCTGACCCTGGTTGGGGAACTCTCAAGAGAGAGGATGGGTTTCTGCCTATATTTATAAGGAACTTGAGAATGTCTTTGAGGCTCAAGGGGATTAGACTGTCTAAGTCTATTGGGGTGGTAGAGTTTTATCGTTTTTATGATGCCTTTAAGAGGAGGCATGGGTATTAAGGGATGAGAGTCAACTCTAAATTGGTCTGTGATTTGACAATGGAAATACTGCTCTAGCAAAGGATGACTAAGTTATGTCTTATACCTTTAAGAGGTCGTCAGGGTCTTTGTATTAAGCACAAGTGAAGGCATGAGAACTTCTAAGAAGCCGGATGGTCCTTGTACAAAGCCCAAGAGAAGGCGGGGATGCTTGTAGGAAGCCTGCGGGTCCTAAACCAAGAAAAGTTCAAGAAATGCTATTCACCGAGAATAGATCATTTAGTGAAAGTTTGAGGTTTGAAGAAACTCAAGAGATGTTATTCACCGAGAATAGATCAACTATGGGGAGTATAATTTATTTGACAATTTCTAGGGGTGACAGTCTGAGAAAAGGTTCACGAGGAATACTGCCTTTCTCTTTGTTCCATATTGTTTAAGCCCAAGAGAAGGCAAGACTGTATCTGGAAATCCTATGGGGATCTAGTTTTATTTGTATTTAAGAGTGACCAACAGGGCTTTACCTAGCTCTAGACCTAGTTGCCGGGGAAAACTCTAAATAACTATACTAGTATATATACAGTTGATATATGACAAGTATTTAAAAGGGTATGAAAGAAGACTAACCATGCGCAGCTTCCCACAATACATTTAAATATATTTGACATGTATTTGAAAGAATGAAAGAAGACTAACCATGCGCAACTTCCCACAATACAATTATATATATTTGACATGTATTTGAAAGAATGAAAGAAGACCCGCAGTGTGCAGCTTCCCACAATACAGATATATATATTAAAGCAAGTAAATGAAAGCGGATAAAACTTACAGGTGAGCGAGCTTCCATGCTGTATTGCTAGTTGTTTAAATAAATTAAAGAAAGTTTTGATAACAATTGTATATTGAATCTAAATCAAAAGGGAATTGTTTTGAAATGATTGGTGAGGCTTATACTCAAGGAGAGGCCCAAGGTTTAACAGTGATCGCACCGTTGTTTTGAATATCGTATTGGGACTTATACAACGACTGAGCCCCAAAAAGGTTTATGTACAACAAGGGTTGGGTCTTACAACTCAAGGAGAAGCCCAAAAGTTTGAAAATGAATAAAGATGGTCTTATAGCTCAAGGAGAAGCCCAGTTGATTTTATTAAAAAGGCGACGATCGCGCCGAACTTTTGAAAATATACAGAGGGACTTATACAATGTGTGAGGCCCAAAATTGTCTATTTATAAAGGGATGGTACTTACACTCTATTAGAGGCCCAAAAAGTACTTAAAGAAAAGAAATGGGACTTACAACACAAGGGTAGGCCCAGTTGAAAATAGTTTGAAAACGACGACGGCGTTGAAATTTCTGAAACTGTATTGGGACTTATACAATACACTGAGGCCCAAATTATTTTATTTACAAAGAGGTGGGACTTATACTCTAATAGAGGCCCAAAAAGTTTGAAAATGTTTGATAAAGATCAAAATCAAAGAAACCCTAATTTCATTTTCTTTTAAAAGTAATTCTTTATAGAAAATTAATATAAAATGAAAAAATTACCAAATAAGTTTAAATAAACTACTTGTGATTTTTGGTTAAGGTTTGAAAAATGAGGTTTTAATCACAAGATGATTTAAAACTCATTTGATTTTGATTTTCAAGATAAAAATTCACTTTTAAAAATGTTTAAAACAATAAAAATGAATTTATTCACAAAAATACCAACTATATTAAATAAATAATATAAATCTGATTTTTTTATAGAATAAAATACTTTAATATTTTTGTGATTTTTCAAAAAAAGAACCAATAAAAAATGATTCAAATTGAAAGAGAAATTAATTTTTCAAGTCATTAACAAAAATAATATGAAAAATATTAAAATGGGACAAGTGATAAAAATGAGGTCTGGGGCGAGGGGGATTCGAACCCCAGACCTCTCGCTTGCTCAATAGACACAAACCAGTTGATCAACCACTGGGGCGCAATTCCAATTCATTTAATATATGGCAAGGGAAAATTATATAGTAAAACAAGTTCAATTTCTGAAGCATGGCGCCATGGCCATCTTCAACCTCAAGCTCAGATACGTGAAGGCCTATATCTCATTCATCTCTCAACCATTTCACATGATCCAAATATGAAAATCGTGCGTTTTCAGATGAGGAACACAAAGGCAATACTCAATTTTATTTAAATTAAGTGAATCAAAACATATCATGTTAAAACCTGAAGAACCCTACAATTGGCATGAACTCAAAGAAATCCTATACATGAACTGTAAACAACAATTGGTTGAGGGTAAATGATCTACAAACATCCTGAAACACAATGGTAACAAGAAAACATGTTTATGATGCATGATTCATTGAGTTTGAGAGTTCAAGTTTTACCTCTGCAAGTGGGAATCGAATTCTGGTTTGGAGGTGTTACAGATGAGTTCCAACAATTTGGATAGCTTCCTTGTACCTCAATGGATGTGTTTGAATGCTTAGGTTGATTGGAAAACTTCTGGATTGATCAACCTGATTCCTTCTGCAGCAAGTCATGAATTTTGTGAAATTGGATGGCCATTTGGTGATTTTGATGTTACAGATGGGAGGTGAGTGTTCAGACACCTTCTATATGTTATGTGTAATGTGTGTGAATCATTGGTTTGAGTTGCATTGGCCTCCAACTCAAAACCCGATAGTGCTTTCTAAAGAACAATGAAATTTAGAGTTTAAGAAGGAAATGAGAGAAAGCAATGTTGTAAGCTGCTTTGGTGTAGTTTGACTGATCAGTCAGGACCTCTATTTATAGTGGATCAAATCTTGTATTGGAGGAATACTGAATGGCTGCTGGATTAGATCACATTCAATGGCTTTGGCTTGGTGGCATTTCTTCTCATGCAAGGCAAACTAGCCTCTCCCAAGAGCAGGGTTATGTCTTGACAAAATCCACATTCTTCAGATGTTTTAATTATTTTTTAAGTGAGCATCTTGACTGAGTAGAGTGGCTTTGTTGAAAGTGCCTTACTTCACCTAAATGCCTTTGAATTCAAGGCATATATGCCAAAAACTCATCAATTCTCAAGGATAAGCTCTTGGCATTTCAGTCCAAGTTTGTTGGATGGATCAGATGCATTGTGATCAGATTGAATGCATGTGGCATAGTGATCATTGCTTTTTGGCTCAAAATCATGTATGTTAAGAGATCTCACAAACTGATTTTTCATGACAGCCTTGCCATGGTGTCTTGCAGCAGCCATAACTCTTGGCTCAAGCTGAGTTGTTTCATGCCAATATGTTCCTGGGATCGTAGGAAATATGGACAGGAAATTTGATGTTTACATCTTGAATTGATTCAGCCTAAAACTATGTGAAACAACCCTCCAAGTTTTGGTGTTTCACTTGAAATCTGCCTTGAGCAGAATTTCTTCTAAGTGTTGGAAAAGTGGTAAATTCCATGTTTTTGTCATTTTGATCCAATCATAACTCAGAATCCATGAAGAATTAGAATGAGATGAGTTGAAGCTTTTGTAGAGTGTAATGAAGGCTTCCCTCTGAGCTTTGAATGGGAGAGAAAGGCCTTAGGGTTTGAGAGATATGGCCTTGCAAAGTTGGTACCATAGCCACTTTGTTCCATAACTTAGAAAAATTCTAAGTTATTTATGGTTACCCCTTTTACAAGTTAACTCACTTTCTTTGATTTTTCTTGATGAATGATGATTCAAATCACATATTAACATTGTTTTAGGGTTAGGGAACCTTGGTTTACCAAAAAATTCAAAAAGTCAAACTTTGACTTTTGTATAGTTGACTTATCCATCAGATGAAATTTTGACTTTGTGATCCTTTTGTGAAATCAATCTTTGGGCTTAATTAAACTTCATGGATGGGCTCCAAGGGTATTTAGGAATGTCTTGGACCCCTCCCCTAAGGTTTGAGATCAAGGGTAGGCCAACAGTCAAGGATAGGGTTGACTTTTTCCATCAGAAACCCTAATTTGTGATCAGATGGTTTTGAGTTCTTGTGGCTTATAACTTGAGCTCTTTGAGTCAATCAAATCATGTAAACATGCCAATATGATGTATTTGAGGTCTTTGAAGTCCATTTTGAAGCCTAAAACCATGCCTCACTTCACAAGTTATCCTAAGGGTTGAATTAGGTCAAAACCCTAATTCCTGATTTTTTTTATAGATGGACTCTCAAGGTGATTTTGCCATTGTGGATGGGCTCTTGAGATCCTTTTGAGCTTATTGGACCATACATTATGGCATTGGCTTATGTACAGATGGAAATTTTCTTCTGGAGGCCTCAGTCGACCAAACCCTAATTTGGTGAAACAGGCGATCCTGGGGCTTTATCCACTTGGAATGTTGCAACCTTGTGCTTGATTCTTGATGTGGGAGTCCTCTTGATCCATTGTGGGTGTTTGAGAGGCTAGACAAGTTGAAGATCATGTCCTTTCTTGATTGATCCTTTGTCTAAGTGCCCTAAGAGGGCTTGAAACCCTAATTCTTGTTAGTAGTGAATGCTCAACAATTCCTTGAGGAGATTGATGAGACATGAAAGTATCTCCATTTTGTGATGATGATTGGCACAATGATGAGAAATCTTAGTGGTCAAAATTTGGGGTATGACAACCCCTATTTAATCTTCTTGGACCCGAAGGTGTGAATGGCGAAGGTGTTCGGGCATTCGTGGTACAAGAGGATTAAATATCGCAATACCCGAAATTTTGATGGCGGTTATGAATGGCAGCTTGCTCATCCATATTTTTTCACTAAGCAATGATGCTTTAGAAAAGGGTAAAAACTTCCCCTCGATCCTGGTCTTTAGCCAAGGAACTGGTCTCAGTTTCTGATATAAACTTCCCCTCAATCCTAGTTTCCTACCAAGGATCTGGTTTCAATTTCTGATATAAAATTCCCCTCGATTCTGGTTTCCTACCAAGGAACTGGTCTCAGTTTCTTTCGTCAATAAACTTTCTTGACAAGGGACGCTATTTGTAGCAGTTTTCCTCAAACTTCTCGCCGAGTTTTCCTGGGGAGTGCCATTTGATGGGAAAAAGTTTTGATGTCGGACTTACTGGGGGAAACCCATTCGTCTGAGTGGTAGAGGTGTTCAAACTTCTCTGTTTTGGAGACGCCATTTGTCGAATCTACTGGGGAAAACGAGTCTCTTGAGAGACTATTTCCGCTCGGGGATATTACATCATACTTTTCTCGAGATCTTCTCGGAGAAATGCCATATGATGTAATCCAATTTTGAGGTGCTAATGACCTTTTCGTCAGCTAATTTTCTGGAGAAAAACTGCTGTAGTGCCGAATCTTTGATTAAGAGGCTTTCTCTGGGGGATTTTCCTTAATCCGGGAAAGTGAAGATATCATCTTCAATGGCGAAGAGTGACGTTCGTCGAAAGTTTTCTTGCTTTTCAGAGGTTCAAGTTATCAAAGTGGTCGAGGATCATCCTCATTCCAGAAATACACCGGGGAAGAGGATTGTTTAGATGCGACATTTCCTAATGAGGAAAGAACTAATAACTCGACTGAGTGGACTTTTATCACTTGGGAACAAGACCAACTAGAGTGATAGTGATAGTGATATGAATATGAGTATGAATCAATAATGCATGATGTATGTATGTATATGCTGACAAAACTGACGCGATATACAGAGTAACAGATGAACATGACTGGATACACGACCATTGCGGGGGATGAAAAGCATCACGGGTTCAAGATAGCAATTCTGCCTTGCTTAGGAGAGATAGTCCCTGTGAGGAAAATCGTTGATCGGGCTTAGGAGATGAGAACTCTGCCGGGGATATCAGATGGGAAAATCACATATGATACAATTGATCATTCGTTCAGACGTACTGGCTCAGAAGGAGTACTTTGATTCTGCACTTTGAAGCTCGATTACTTCTGGAGAAGCGATCGATGTTCTTTCGATGTTCAAAAGTCAAAAGAATTGCCATCTTTATCTTAAAAGCGAGAAAAATTTGACAAGAAAATTCATTTTTGTTTTATTTCAAGAATCGTTGATCATGTTAAAAATATCATTATGAAAAGCTAAAACAAGTGAGAATTGTAAACAAAAGCACTAGGGCTCAAATTTTATTGATAGGATGGAAATCAGCCAAACGCGTGATTCCATGGAGTATTTACAAAGTTTAGAAAATGGTAATTTAAGGGGAAAAGGGCTACATTGAAACATAACGACCACTATCCTTCTACCAACTTTGAATTCGGGACATCTTGAGCTTCTGTCGAAGATGACCTTAACTGAAGTTTCCTAATGGATGGCATGACTGCTACTGAGGGATTTGCCCCTTAGTTGGACGTAGTTACTTGCCATTATCCCTAACTTTTGCCTGGAATGTACTTTGAGATTTCCAATCCATCGGGATGATTTTTGATTATGTATCTAATTTTTCTCTGGACCTCCCTTTTGGGTTTTCAATCCACCGAGACGCTTTTTTTATTTATTTATTTAGGCGAAGTATTTCTTGACTACGTCAACATTTGTGGGGTAGGCAAATTCCTCTTCATCCATGGTTGTGAGTCTGAAGGCGCCGCCTGAGAAAGCTTTCTTGACGACATAGGGGCCGTCCTAATTCAGAGTCCATTTGCCCCGGGAATTAGTGAGAAATAATTGTATCTTCTTGAGCACGAGGTCTCCTTTCCTGAAGACGCGAGGTCGGGCCTTTTTGTCAAACGCCTTCTTCATTCTTTGCTGATACAACTGACCATGGCATAATGCCGTTATTCACTTTTCTTCGATCAGATTCAGTTCGTCGTGTCGACTTTGACACCATTCAGTCTCTGTTAACTTAGTTTCCATCAATACTCGGATCGATGGGATCTCCACTTCTATAGGAAGCACTGCCTTCATGCCACATACTAGAGAGAAAGGGGTTGCCCCAACATTCTTCAAACCGAACGACATTACCTTGTAACAAAAAGTGCCCCATGGGGTGATGAATGAAGTTTTCTCCATGTCTTTCGGCGCCATTTTTATCTGATTATAGCCCAAGAATCCATCCATGAAGGAGAATACTTTGAACTTTGTTGTATTGTCTACCACCATGTCAATGTGCGGTAAGGGAAAGTCATCCTTTGGACTTTCTTTGTTCAGATCCCTGTAGTCTACACACATTCTGACCTTTCCGTCTTTTTTCAGAACTGGTACTATGTTGGCTAGCCATTGAGGATATTCTGATGTGGTGAGGAAACCTGCGTCAATCTGTTTTTGTACTTCCTCTTTGATTTTGATGGCCATGTCTGGGTGAGTCCGTCTTAGTCTTTGTTTTACCGGCGGACATTCTGATCTCAACGGTAGATGATGTTCCACGATGTTGGTATCCAACCCTGGCATGTCCTGGTAGGACCAAGCAAATACATCGAGAAACTCTTTGAGAAGCTTTATCAAATTTTCTTTGACAGTCGGACTGAGCAGTGCCCCAATCTTAACTTCTTTTCTCTCTTCCTCTAAACCTAAGTTGACCTCTTCCAACGGCTCTTTGTGAAGTTTAATGGACCTTTCCTCTTGTCTGAGTGATAACACTAAAATACACTGTACATTTGGCTCTGATTTTACATGATTTTAGTTGTTTATTTGTTATTTTCCTTTGCTATTATGGTATTTTGTTTTACTTTCAGATTTATTGCCTGATTTGAGCCCACAAAGAGAAAACAAAGCAAAACGGAGCAAAAATGAGGATTTCTTGTGTAAAATGAACACTGGCCGTTTCACTCAGCGAGCGCCAAGGAGGACGTCGTTGGCCTTATGACTTCACCCCCACGCCAACAGTCACAAAAGGCGTTTCTCCTCCAAAACAACACTCGGCGGACGCGGAGCAGGGGTCGGCGGGCACCGACAGTTATAAATAGGCAAACGGTTGAAAACAGTAGAGGCAGTTACACACGAAGGAATTATTGTTTAAAACGCTTTCCATAATGTCGTGCAGCAGTTACAGCTTCATGGCCACTATAAATAAGCCTTGTATTTTCATTTTTTAGATCATCCAATCTTAGTTTCAACCTTAGGCATAGAGTTCTCTTATAAAGCAATAATTCGTCACATCGAGGGGTTATTGCACTATAGTTGTTGGTTCGATTGGAGCATTGTAGTTAGAAGTTGTTTACTTTCCAGCAGTTTAATTTCCAGCTTTGTACCAGAATCAGTCTCCGCTTTGGAGCAGGTTTATTTATAAATCGCATTTTATTATATTTCGCATCGCCTTTATATTATCTATTTTCTCGCACTGCTTTATATTCATTTATTTTCTGTCTCTGTTTTACTTTGTTATTTTATTTATCTGTGTGATTTGTTGTATTTTGGAACTGAACTTAAGCATGACACTTGTGCTCACCCTCTTAAAGTACACTATCACACTTCGCACATTTTTTTTATCGTATAAATGTTTTCGTTTGCAAACCAATTTATTATTATGTCTTTAATTACTATGTCTAGCTAAATCCCTTGTGCTAGAATGTGAGGATCGTCGTTCCGACGGTACTCCACGTGTCTTCTCTTTAGAAATACTTTAGGGGCTGTTTTTGATTTTAATTAAACTCTTCTGAACTTAAATTGATCGATCATTACGTAAATGAGACCGTGTTTTTGTTTACGTAATGATTGTGACTAGATCGGGTAAGATCGAAAGCCGTCCGACATTTTAGAAAAGAGTTTGTTAGTAGTTAATTGATAAATACAGCGGAAGCACTTTATTGATTAACTAGGAAAGTTTTATATTATTAGAAAGAGATTTTGAAACTATTTTCGGACGCGTTTATAGATTTAGGATCCGGTTGGCCGAGCATATGCCGGAAACCCTTTGGTATAAAATATTTTCAATCGAAAGCACTTTTTAACTAAGTCTTAGAGGTAATTATATAAAAAAGGACTTTCAACACTTTAACGCAAGGAGCGACCGGTGCAGCGTGAGCGGCTGGTATAGATTAAAGGTTAGGTCTGTTTCCGATCACGCTAACGCGGCAGATCCTTTTTAATTAACTCTATTTCAAAGAAGGAAACATTGCCCCGTAAGTGTTACTATTTAGAAGATAGGAGTATTGTTTGATGGATGTGAATTACATTCCAGCATATTTATTTATCTGATTAATTTCTATTTTCGTTCAGTTAAAACTTGTACTCGGATTTCGTTTGGCCTTAGATAAACACCGTAACAATAGTAATCGATATATTTGACATTGGTCTCTGTGGGAATGATAAATCTTTTATATTACTCTGACGTACTCCGTATACTTGCGGATAACACACATCAAGTTTTTGGCGCCGTTGCCGGGGACCAATTTCGTCAAAATTTCATACCCTGTTGTTACACCATCTAGACTGAGGCATACCTTAGCCGGTAAATGCGAAGAACTCGCAGTACCGGAAACTTAGTTGATCCATTAGAAGAACCTGAACGTTACGCCCGAGCTCGTCTTTTACTTCGAAAACTTAAAAGAGCAATGGCAGAAGAAGAAAACGCTAAACCTCTTAAGGATTTCGCCTTACCCACTAACGAAGAACCTCATTCTAGTATAGTTAACCCAGCTATACCAGCCAATAACTTCGAATTAAAACCATCTCTGTTACAATTAGTTCAACAGAACCAGTTTGCAGGTCTTCCTACGGAAAACCCGAACCAACATCTTAAAGTCTTTATTCAACTAGCTGATACCTTAAAAGCGAACGGAGCTCCTCCTGAGGCAATACGTCTAAGACTATTTCCATTTTCCCTTAGAGATAGAGCCCGATCATGGTTAGATTCCCTTCCAGCCAACTCTATAACCACTTGGAATGACCTAAAGAAAGTATTCCTTGCTAGATACTTTCCACCGAGTAAAACCGCTGTCTTACGAAACCAAATAACCCGATTTACCCAAAGCGAGGGACAATCACTTTTCGACGCTTGGGAGAGATACAAGGAGCTATTAAGAGAATTTCCACATCATGGCCTAGAACAATGGCTCATAATACATACCTTTTATAATGGACTCATGTACAACACAAAGGTGACCATAGACGCTGCCGCTGGTGGTGCTCTAATGAACAAACCCTACGCCGAAGCTAGCGCTCTCATTGAGGATATGGGACAAAACCATTACCAATGGGGGACCGAACGAGCACAAGTAGAGAAGAAAGAGACCAAAGAAGGTGTGTATGAAGTAAGTTGTTTTGACCATATGAACGCAAAAATGGACGCAATAGCCCAAAAAGTAGAAAACCTAACTATCAACCCCACAACAACTGTAGCAGCAATACAACCCGGATGTGAAATATGTGGAACCCTAGGACATACCATGGCTAAATGCAACCTGCTAGCAGAGAGTGCCACAGATCAGGTTAATTACGCCCAAGGAAACCCATATTCAAACACATATAACCCTGGATGGAGGAATCACCCAAATCTTTCCTATAAGAATAATAACCCCACTCAAAATTCGACACCTCAAAGACCACCCGGTTTCCAAACTCAAAGACCCAACCAATCTGCAACATATGCTCCTTAGAAGTCAAATCTTGAGAAAAAGGTGGACGAATTCATCTCAGCTCAATTACAACAGAACAAGGAGTTCATGAATCAAAACATTCACATAAATGGACTAATTACTCAGTTGGGTACTAAACTTGATTCTGTAATTACTCATAACAAAATGCTTGAAACCCAAATCTCTCAAGTAGCACAACAACAATCTACTCATGTTACACCTGGAGGGCAATTCCCTGGACAACCTCAACCTAACTTTAAAGGGCATGCTAATGCAATAGCCCTAAGGAGCGGGACCACTTACGATGGGCCTATAAACCCTAGGTTGAATAATCCAGAACCTCCTAGAAATAAGGTTGTGACCACACCTGAGAAAGAAGTTGAGAAATCAGTGGAACCTGAGAAATCTAAAGATACGAAAGTTAAGGAGAAGGAAAGAGAAGAGAATGAAAAAGTTTATGTACCACCTCCTCCTTACAAACCTCCGATTCCATACCCACAAAGACTTAAACAAACCAAATATGATAACCAATATAAGAAATTCATAAAAGTGATTGAGAAACTCCATGTAGAGATTCCATTCACCGAAGCTATTACCCAAATACCATCCTATTCCAAATTCCTTAAAGACATTCTGACCAATAAATGAAGATTAGAAGATCCTAAACCTATAGAATGTAATTCAATCGCTGAGAATAAGCTTGCTAAGAAGGAGAAAGACCCAGGAAGTTTTTCTATACCTTGTGTTTTGGGAAACCAAGTTATAGATAAAGCACTTCTGGACTTAGGAGCAAGTGTAAGCCTAATGCCTTTAGCCGTTTGTAAAAGGTTAAACCTAGGAGAAATACAACCAACTAGGATGTCTCTCCAGTTAGCTGACAGATCAGTTAAATATCCAATTGTCATTTTGGAAGACGTCCCAGTTAGACTTGGTCAACTTTATATTCCAACCGATTTCGTAGTAATGGACATTAAAGAAGACGATGAGATCCCAATCCTTTTAGGTAGACCCTTCTTATCAACAACCGGAGCTATAATTGATGTCAAGAAAGGAAGAATGACATTCGAGGTGGGTAATGAAAAAGTAGAATTTATACTATCCCAATTCTTAAATGCACCGGCCATAGATGACTCATGTTATGTCATTGATATAATTGATGAATGCATAAGAGAATTAGATGAAGAAGATCCAGTAGAAATCATCAAACTACCTTCCATCCCCATAATGGAGGACGGTGAATTCGAACACTTACCCAAACATTATATAGATAACAGTCTTTATGAATGCTTGGCACTCACCCCAGATCATATGCCATGTCAGAAAAAACCATCAATAGAGCTTAAGGAGCTACCTAAAAATTTAAGATATGAGTTCTTAGATGAAGAATTAAATCGCCCAGTCATAGTCAGTGCCACGTTAGATGGTCCTGAACCCAATCAACTCTTAGATGTTCTACGAAGATATCCCTCAGCTCTAGGTTATAAAATTTCCGATCTCAAAGGAATAAGTCCTTCTGTGTGTATGCACCGAATTATGCTAGAGGAGGACGCTAAACCCTCCAGAGAACATCAACGAAGGATAAATCCTATAATGAGTGACTTTGTAAAAAGGGAAGTGTTGAAGTTGCTAGAGGCTGGAATAATATACCAAATATCTGATAGTAAATGGGTAAGCCCCGTACATGTGGTACCTAAGAAAGGAGGTGTCACAGTTGTACAAAACGACAAAGGAGAACAAATAGCCAAACGTGTGGAAAATGGTTGGCGAATGTGTATCGATTACAGAAAACTCAATAAGGTAACTAGGAAGGATCACTTCCCGCTTCCATTCATTGATCAAATGCTCGAACGTTTAGCTAGGCATTCTTACTTTTGTTATTTAGACGGATACTCAGGATTTTTTC
Source organism: Lathyrus tuberosus (assembly GCA_022829125.1). Taxonomy (NCBI): domain Eukaryota; kingdom Viridiplantae; phylum Streptophyta; class Magnoliopsida; order Fabales; family Fabaceae; genus Lathyrus; species Lathyrus tuberosus. Next base: position 17,223,147 of record JALAZF010000042.1, read on the forward strand.
AAATACCCATTCACCCTGACGATCAGGAGAAAACAACCTTTACATGTCCCTATGGAACATTTGCTTACAGACGAATGCCATTTGGACTATGCAATGCCCTAGCTACCTTCCAACGCTGTATGATGTCAATCTTCGCAGATTTCCTTGATGAGATCATGGAAGTATTTATGGACGATTTCTCGGTATGTGGATCCAGTTTTAAAAACTGTTTAACAAACCTCGAGAAAATCCTGGAAAGATGCGTAGAAGTCAACCTTGTTCTAAACTGGGAAAAATGCCATTTTATGGTGACTGAAGGCATAGTACTAGGACACATAGTGTCCGAAAGAGGCATTGAGGTTGATAAAGCTAAAATAGAAGTTATAGAAAACCTTCAACCACCCAAAACCATTAGGGAAATCCGAAGTTTTCTTGGACACGCCGGTTTCTACCGACGCTTCATTAAAGACTTCTCCAAAATTACTAAACCATTAACCAACTTACTTATGAAAGACGCCGAATTCAAATTCGATGATAAATGTCTTGAAGCTTTTAAGTACCTAAAACAAGCACTAATTTCCGCACCTATAATTCAACCACCTGATTGGAATCAACTTTTAAAATTATGTGCGATGCTAGTGATTACGCTATAGGCGCTGTTTTGGGACAAAAGAAGGATAAAAAACTCCATGTAATTTACTACGCCAGTAGAACTTTGGATGCGGGTCAGCTAAATTATGCCACAACCGAGAAGGAACACTTGGCAGTAGTCTTTGCAATCGACAAATTCCGATCATATTTAGTAGGAGCGAAAATCATAGTCTACACTGATCATGCTGCGATAAGATATCTATTAAGCAAAAAGGACGCTAAGCCTAGATTACTACGCTGGATCCTTTTGCTTTAAGAATTCGATTTCAAAATTCGAGACAAGAAAGGAGCTGAAAATGTGGTCGCAGACCACCTCTCAAGGCTTGAATATTTAAAACCAGATCTTGTTCCTATCAATGATGATTTCGCGTACGATAGATTAGTAGGAGCAGTGAGAACCATCCATGATGATTATCCTGACCCTTATTTAGAAGTAGACATTGAAAAAGCATTCGTAATGACAACCATACCTTGGTATGCAGATTTTGTTAATTATTTAGCAGCTGATATCATACCCCCTGATCTAAATTATCAACAGAAGAAGAAGTTCTTTCATGACGTAAAACACTTCTATTGGGACGAACCCCTTCTATTCAAGAGAGGCGCAGATGGCATTTTCCGTCGCTGTGTCCCTGAAGAAGAAGTTGAAAATATAATTAAACATTGTCACTCTTCACCTTATGGTGGACATCTAGGCTCGTCCAAAACATGCGCTAAAATACTTCAAGCAGGTCTTTTCTGGCCAACGTTATGGCGCGATGTGCATGCCTACGTTGTAAGATGTGACAGATTCCAACGCACTGGGAACGTCTCAAGGAGGGACGATATGCCTTTGAAAAATATTCAGGAGGTGGAAATCTTCGATGTTTGGGGTATAGATTTTATGGGACCTTTTCCATCTTCGATGGGAAACAAGTATATCTTAGTAGCCGTTGATTATGTATCCAAGTGGATTGAAGCCATAGCTGCACCCACCAACGATACTCGTGTAGTCATTAAACTATTTAAAAACTATATTTTCCCTAGGTTTGGAGTACCTCGATTGGTTATAAGCGATGGGGAATCGCACTTCATATCTAGGATATTTGAGAAACTATTAAAGAAATACGGAGTGAAACACCGAGTAGCCACACCTTACCATCCACAGACTAGTGGACAAGTTGAAGTCTCAAATAGGGAAATAAAACAAATCTTAGAAAAAACCGTATCAATCTCTAGAAAAGATTGGTCCTTAAAACTACAAGAAGCCTTGTGGTCTTATAGGACCGCTTTCAAAACCCCTATAGGAACAACCCCTTATCAATTAGTCTACGGAAAATCCTGTCATTTACCCTTTGAGCTTGAACATAAGGCCTACTGGGCCATAAAAACGCTTAATATGGATTACTTAACGGCCGGAGACAAACGAATTCTAGATATTCATAAATTAGAAGAATTACGCCGAAATGCTTATAAAAATGCCATAATTTATAAAGAGAGAACCAAAGCATGGCATGAGAAAAAGATTATCAAAAAAGAGTTCAACATAGGCGATCCTGTACTTCTTTTCAATTCTAGATTACGATTGTTTCCAGGTAAGTTACGCTCAAGATGGACTGGACCCTATGAGGTCACCAAAGTCCTGAAATCTGGAGCATTTGAAATTGCAAATCATTCATGTAGTCCCTTTCTAGTGAATGGACAAAGATTGAAACCCTACTATGGAGGGGACATCCCTACTTACTACTCAGGTCACACTCTGATAGACCCACCTATAGCAACATCCACAACGTAAGTTTTTCAGTCGTCAAGCTAACGACGTTAAACAAGCGCTGCATGGGAGGCAACCCACGATTTTCTTTTCGTTGTTTTTATTTATTCATAGAATTTATTTCGGAAAAAGAAAAAAAAAATTTATTAATTATATTATATTATTTTTCTAAAGTGATTAACTTATGCGATGTCTATGTTTACAGGTTACAGATCACATCATCTCAGACATTCCACACTAACTTTCTTTGCAGGATGCAGAGCTATGATGACATGCACATTGTGTTCAGAGATGACGAACAGAGGAAGAAATACGTAGTCCTTTCTGAGAGACCAATCCTACCCACTAGGTACCCTGACCCAAACTTCCTAACAGCCTTAGGTATTGAGGCCAGTGTGAGGTACCTTTGTCACCAGCTCCAGTGGGATGAGTATTCTGAAGCTATGAATGTAACCTATAAGCATCTGACCTTAGAGTTCCTCAGCTCACTCATTTATGACCCTTATAGTGGAAGAGGTTATAACAGTGGAAGCATAAGATTCAGACTATTTGGAAATGAGTATACCCTGAACCACATAGATTTTGCTAGAATACTTGGTTTTCAATGTGGCTTGGATGCAATCCATTTTATGCATGAAACCAATGTTATGCAAGATGAACTTGACATATTCTGGAGCAAAATCACCGGTGGAGGAGGACCTGATCCTTCCACCCAATTGGCAAACAAGATCCACAACCCAACTTTCCGTTATTTCCAAATGATCCTAGCTGAGACTTTCTTTGGTAGAAGTGAAACCGAGAACCAAGTTACTGCAGAAGAGATTCTGATGCTCTTTTGTACTGCTGAGTCACGACCATTAGCCAGTGGTAATTTTCTGATGTATAGCCTATATTTGATTGCTGCATCTTCCAAAGGACCCATCCATGTGGGCGGTACGATCACACACATAGCTCATGCTCTAGGTCTAGCCAACAAGCTGACTCATCTTACATCCCATTGTGGATATACCTTGATTGACATTCCTCACTGTCTTGACCGTGGTCTTATTAGGAGAGCATTCTTTAGTGCATATAACTTTAAGCTCCTAATAGACAACGAAGTCATTCACCACTTTGGTCTGCCAAACCATACCAGAACAAGTGTCCATGATAGAGCTAACTGGTCATACGCTTTGGAAGGCCAGGACGAGACACCAGTCAAACCAAGAAACCACCCTGTGCCTGAGTACCACCCTTCACCTTATCCTAAAAGGACAACCGTTTATTCCTCTAACGTTAATCTGTAACGCAGGAACATTTATTCAGAGTTTGACGATATGCGCAAGGAGATCATTTCTCTTCGCGAAGAATGCCCCGAGCTTACCTTACAGATAGAGATCGCAGACGCGACAAACGCTTCATCATATGATCTTTTGGAGCAGGAGATTTGCGATCTCAAGCGCCAGCTTGCAGAGGCACGGACACCTCGTCCTCACATGACTCAGGGTGTCCGTCATCAGTCTTCTTAGGAGATATTCAGGAGCCCTGGAGCATAGCTCATACTTTGTGTGGAGGAGACTTACCTCATGCTTGTTTTGATCGTTTATTTTTACCTTTACTGCACTACTATCTTTATTGTTATTGTCATTATTATCAGACTATTAGTAGATTTTATTTTCCATAGTTATTAGAATTATGGCAACCTTATGTTTTTTAGAGTGTTATTTTATTTCAAGTTATAATAAATATCTACTTCATTACAATCTATTGTTTATATTTAATTTCCGTTCATTCATTTTATTTTAAAATAATAATAATAATAATAAAAATAATAATAAAATAAAATAAAAATAAAAATAACTGTTATTTAAATAAAACATTTACAAATATATAAAATATAAATAAATAAAATATTCTTTATGTTTCTTTCATGTACCAGTATGCTGTAGACACCCCAAGGCAAGAATATTGAACCAACCAAGGCCCAAATCCGTGCCAGCCCATTTTTCACAGTCCGCGGACGCGGACCCCCCCTCGGCGGACGCGGAAGCGTTCTGGGTTCTAAAACGAACCAGAATTAGAAAACCCATTTTTTTCCAACTCTCTTCATCTCCTACCTCCATAAACTCCGAATTCAACCACCATAAAACCCCATTAAACTATTAAAATCCATCATTTCATAACTTCCCCACTACCATTACACCTTCCATTTCCCATTATCTCTATAAAATCCATAGATTTCACCAAAATCTACAAAAACAATAATAAATTTACTCCATCACCAAACCTTCATTTTATTCCAACAATGGCAGCGGAGAACCAAGAAAACATCATTTTTCGTGATGGAGATGACAGAGTCAAGCAATGGGAAAAATGGGACCGGCTTCGGACACGCAACATTCTTGCGACGAGGTACGTTAATGATACTTGTCTCTATAGCCTTGGTATAAGATTTAGCGTATTTTATTTATTACAAAATTTGAAATTAGAGAATATTTTTATTCGCAAGGAGCCTACCTACGAAAGGCTAACCCGCGAATTTTTGAGTTCTTTGGAGTACACTGTCAGAGAAAACACTGCCAGCACAGTAGGCACAGTGAGATTTAGGATGTTTAATGCCGAATACATTTATACCACTGATGCACTTGCTGAGTTATTAGGATTCCATTTTAGGAATGGTGCGGCCTGTGAGGCGCCCATAGACACAAGTTGGTCAACTGAAGCCTTTCAAATGTGGAGAAACATCTCAGGCCAAACCACTTGCTCCTTTGATGGAAATTTAGCTTCTGACATTCATAACCCGGCCATACGGGTATTCCGCCTTTTAGTAGCTGATACTATTTTTGCCCGTGAAAACTCTAACAAGATGAATGCCAAAGAATTAATATTTTTACAGGCTGCTCTACTCAAAAGAAGATTAAATCCGGTGCCATTTATGTTATCACATATGAGGGCAGTTGAGAAAAAGGGAAACACCGTGTCATTTGGAGGGTTGATTACCTTCATTGCACGAGCCCTACACCTGGACACTGAGTTGGCCACATTGGAACCACTTCCTCCTCGCACCATTGATTTAAAATTTCTGCGAGATATGCGTTTATGCAAAACGAGGCCGGAAGGAGGATATATCCTCATGGTTCACAATGCTACCATCCCGAGTGTCGCACTACCTTGCTCAGCACGCACAGATGTGCGCAAAAGAGAAAACTGGCTCTATGATTTGAAGGTTGCTCCTGTTCTAGGTCCACTACTTCCAAACGTCCCTGAGGACGAAGGAAATGAGACAGATGACGAATATTAGCATATGGAGCAGTCCCCCATTCATGTATCACCTGCACACACCCCACCTGTTACTAACCATCCTGCATGTACCTCTTCCGGATTTTACATCACTCAAGAAATGTGGCAAGCACAACAAGCCAGAGAAGAAGAGCGAGATGGCTTATTCTATGCCATGTACCAACAACAGCAGTAGGGTAAAATCTGACTTAGTGAAATTTTCACCAAGTGTTGGAACAAAGTGACTTTTCTTGATTTTGATCACTCCATAACTCAAAATCCATGAGGAATTTGGACATAGGTCAGTATGAAGCTTTTGTAGAGGGAAATGAGATCTACAAATCAAGCTTTGAATGGGGAACAATGGCCTTGTGGTTTAGGAGTTATGGTCCTCCAAAGTTGGCACATTAGTGTCACTTTTTCCATAACTTAGATATTTTTCTAAGTTTTTATGGTTACCCCTTTTACAAGTTATCCCACTTTCTTTGATTTTTCTTGATGAATGACGATTCAAATGATACATTAACATCATTTTAGGGTTAAAAATCCATTTTGGTGAAAAACCTCAAAAAGTCAAAGTTGACTTTTGTGCACAGTTGACTTTATATCAGATGAATTCCAAACTGTGCAATTCTTCATGAAATCATGTCCTTGACCTAAATTAAACTTGATGGACATGTTACATGGGTGTCATAGGGTATATTGAATCATGTCTTAGGGCTTGGGAGCATGTCCTGGTCAAAAGTCAAAGTTACAGTTGACTTTCCTCGCGAAACCCTAATTGTGGTGTAGATGAAATTGAGACTTGTTTCTCAAGCTTCTTGGATTAATCCATTGTTGCAAATGGATCAATATTGTATATTAAAGACCCTCAAATCCTCTCTTGAGGTCTTGGCTCATGATTTGCCCTAAAAGTCAACTTAGGGGTGAATTAGGTCAAGAAACCCTAATTCTCGATTTTTGATGAATGCATCCCCTGAGGCAAAATTGACTTGATGATTGGGTCCATGAGGTCCCATGAAGTATATTAGGTTATGTTTTGGATCATTGGCTTGTGTCCAGATGAAAAATTTCCATCTGGAGGCCCTGGTCGACCAAAACCCTAATTTGGTGACACTGTCGATCTTGAGACTTGATCCACCTAGAAGGGAGCAGCCTTGTGCTTGATCCTTGAAGTGGGAGTCCTTTTGATCCATTGTGGATGTTTGAGAAGTTAGACAAGTTGAAGATCATGTCATTCCTTGATTGATCCTTTGTCTAAGGCTCTGAGAGGGCTTGAAACCCTAATTCTGATTATAGTGGATGCTCACCCATCTTTGGGGAGACTGATGAAGTATGATGGTTTCCCCATATTGTGATGATGATTTGCACAATGATGGGAAATCTTAGTGGTCAAAATTTGGGGTATGACAGATGCCCCTATTTAATCTTCTTGGACCCGAAGGTGTGAATGGCGAAGGTATTCGGGCATTCGGGGTGCAAAAGGATTAAATATCAGAATACCCGAAATTTTGACGGCGTCTATGAATGGTAATTCACGCATTCATCTTCTTTCGCTAAGCAATGATGCTTAGAAAAGGTAAACTTCCCCTCGATCCTGGTCTTCAGCCAAGGAACTGGTCTCAGTTTCTGATGTAAACTTCCCCTCGATCCTGGTTTCCTACCGAGGAACTGGTCTCAGTTTCTTTTGTAAACTTCCCTTCGATCCTGGTGTCCTACCAAGGAACTGGTCTCAGTTTCTAATGTAAACTTCCCCTCGATCCTGGTTTCCTACCAAGGAACTGGTCTCAGTTTCTGATGTAAACTTCCCCTCGATCCTGGTTTCCTACCAAGGAACTGGTCTTAGTTTCTTTTGTCAATAAACTTTATTGACAAGGGACGCTATTCGTAGCGGTTTTCCTCAAAATTCAAGCCGAATCTTCCTGGGGAGATGCCATTTGAATGGAAAAAGTTTTGATATCAGACTTGCTGGGGAACCCATTCGTCTGAATTGTAGAGGTGCACAAACTTCTCTGTTGGAGATGCCATTTGTCGACTCTATCTGGGGAAAATGAGTCTCTTGAGAGACTGCTTCCGTTTGGGGTCTTACACCATACTTTTCTCGGGATCTTCCCAGAGAAATGCCATATGATGGGGTCCAATTTTGAGGTGCCGATGACCTTTTCATCAGTGGGTTATTTGGAGAAAAACTGCCGTACTTGCGAATCTCCAATTTAGGAGGCTTTCTCTCGGGATTTTCTTTAATCCGGGAAAACAAGGATATCATCTTCAATGGCGAAGAGTGATGTTAACTGAGGGCTCTCTGGTCTTTCAGAGGTTCAAGTTATCAAAGTGGTCAAGGGCCAACTTCAATCCAGAAATAAAACTGGAGGAGAGAGATTGTTCAGACGTAACATTTCCTGACGAGGCAAGAACTGACAACTCGATTGAGAAGACTATTATCACTAGGGGACAAGACCGACTAGAGTGATAGTGATGCAATATGAATATGAATGCAAATCAAATGCATGATGTATGTATGTATATGCTGACAAAGACTTGACATAACACACAGACTGACGGATGAACACGACTGGATACTCGGCCACTGCTGGAGATGAAAGGTATCACTTGGTTCAAGATAGCAATTCTGCCTTGCTTAGGAGAGATAGTCCCTGTTGGGAGCTATGTTGATCGGGCTTAGGAGATGAGAACTCGGTCGAAGCGTGTCAGACGAAACAAGGTCTCTGACACAGTTGATCCCTTCATTCAGGCGTACTGGCGTAGAAGGAGTACTTTGATTCCGTACTTTGAGGTTCGATTACTTCTGGAGAAGCGACCGATGTTCTTCTGATGTTCAACAGTCAAAAGAAATTGCCGTCTTTATTAAAAAGCAGAAAAAGTTTTAACAAGTAAATTCATTTTTGTTTTATTTCAAGAATCGTTAATCATGTTAACAACGTCGTTCTGTAAAGCTAAAACAAATAAGAATTACAAACAAAAGCACAAGGGCTCAAATTTTATTGATAAAATGGAGATCAGCCAAACGCGTGATTCCATTGAGTATTTACAAAGTTAGAAAACGGTAATTTACAGGGAAAAGGGCTAAGTTGAAACATAACGACCACTATCCTTCTACCAACTTTGAATTCAGGGCATCCTAAGCTTCTGTCGAAGATGACCTTGACTGGAGTTTTCCTCCGATGGATGGTGTAACTCCTGCTGAGGGACCTGCCTCTGTTGAACATAGTTACTTGCCATTATCCCTAACTTTTGCCTGGATTGTACTGTGATGTTTCCAATCCACCGGGATGATTTTTTTTATTTTGTCTCTAAATTTTGCCTGGACCGCCCTTTCGTGTTTTCAATCCACCGAGATGTTTTTTTTAGGCGAAGTATTTATTGACTACATCAACATTTGTGGGGTAGGCAAATTCCTCTCCGTCCATGGTTGCAAGTCTCAAGGCGCCGCCTGAGAAAGCTTTCGTGACCACATAGGGGCCATCATAATTCGGAGTCCACTTGCCCCGAGAATCAGTGAGAAATGATTGTATCTTCTTGAGCAAAGGTCTCCTTTCCTGAAGACGCGAGGTCGGACCTTTTTGTCGAACGCCTTTTTCATTCTCTGTTGATACAGCTGACCATGGCATAGTGCCATGATTCGCTTCTCCTCGATCAGATTCAGTTCATCGTGTCGACTTTGACACCATTCAGCTTCGGTGAGCTTAGCTTCCATCAATACTCGGATTGACGGGATCTCTACTTCTATGGGGAGCACTGCTTCCATGCCGTACACTAGAGAGAAAGGGGTTGCCCCTGTTGGAGTGCAGACAGATGTACGATAACCGTGAAGAGCAAAGGGTAGCATCTCATGCCAGTCTTTGTAGGTTACAACCATCTTTTGAATGATCTTCTTGATGTTCTTATTGGCCGCTTCTACCGCTCCGTTCATCTTGGGTCGGTAGGGAGATGAGTTATGGTGTTCGATCTTGAACTCAACGCACAACTCCTTCATCATCTTGTTGTTCAAGTTAGATCCATTGTCAGTAATGATCTCGCTTGGAACACCATAACGGCAGATGATATTGTTTTTGATAAATCGGACCACCACTTGTCGGGTTACATTGGCGAATGACGCTGCTTCGACCCACTTGGTGAAATAGTCAATGGCTACCAGGATGAACCGATGTCTGTTTGAAGCCTTAGGTTCAATTAAGCCAATCATGTCGATTCCCCATATGGAAAAAGGCCACGGGGAAGAAAGAACTTTGAGATGTGATGGCGGTACATGAATTTTGTCGGAGTATATCTGACATTTGTGACACCTCCTCATGTACTTGTAGCAGTCAGATTCCATGGTCAACCAGTAGTACCCTGCTCTTAGAATTTTTCTCGCCATTGTGTGTCTGTTGGCATGAGTGCCAAAGGACCCTTCGTGAATTTCTTTCATCAGCATTTCTGCTTCTGGTCTGTCTACGCATCGGAGCAAGTCCATGTCGAAATTTCTCTTATAAAGAGTATCATCGATCAAGAAGAAGTTTCCAGCCAGTCTTCTGAGAGTTTTCCTGTCCTTCCTTAGTGCCCCAGGTGGGTACTCTTGTTTCTGAAGGAAGCATTTGATATCGTGATACCAAGGTTTATCGTCTATGACTGCTTCAATCATGAAGATGTAAGCGGGCCTTTTGTAATACCCCAAAATTTGCTCTCCCTCTTTGTCATCATAGCATGGCATTATCATTTATCATATCATATCCACCTCATTAACATTACATTGCATTTAACATAGAAAAATGAAGCATAGCATCCTTCTTACCATCAGGGCATGGATCAGGTGGAAGGTGGTCAATCAAGGGATCATTCAAAGCACAAAAAGGTCAATCAAGTTTCCTCAAGGCAAGCCAAGAGGCCTTTCATGTCTCATACTATCTCAATGGAACATCCACAACCTTAAGAATGAGAGATTCAATGGGAGATTGAAGCACTACATCTTTCACTTTGCGAGAGGTTCAAAAAACTGAAGGAAAACCCTCAAAAGAGATAACTCATTGATCCAAAATCATCCTCAAAGGGTATATCTCATCATCCTTTAAGAGGATACACAACATACTCTGAGGAATTTGAAATTGAAGACTGTACATTTTTCTCCTAGGAGGTGGGCACCAAAACTAGGGTTTCTAATAAAATCAGGATATCTTTGATTTTTTGGACAAAACTTGATGTCATGGTATTCTATATGTCCCTAAGTGTATGTATGTGGAAAATCACCTCTCAATTGGTTTTAGAAGTGGTTCAATTGGGAGAAGGATCAAAAATCAAGGAAATTGGGGCCAAGTCAAATAATCAGAGGAAAAAGTCAACTCTTGACTTTTTGAGGCCAAATCCATAAAATTCATGTTATATGTGTCCAATGTACAAAATTTGGTCAAGAAACTCCAAAGGAATCATGAAAAAATCAAGAGGTAGAAAGTTGCCATTTTTGGAAGAAGAAGGGTTACTAAAAATAGCAAGTTTTGGCCATTTTGCATCAGAGTTTGAACCAAGGCCATTTAAAATTGAAGCACCAAATGAAAATTCCACTCAGCCACAACAAAAGATCTTGTTTTAAGCTTCACATCCATATGTGGAACATCTCTATTGGATAAAAATTGAGTGAGATATGATTGATCAAAGTTTGAGCAAAGTAGGTTCAAAACTAGGTCATGACCAAGATTTTCAGGGCACGCGCGCAGTCATTTTAACAAACATGTGGTGGGCCAAATGTCCACTCATTTTTCTCATGGTTAAAGGCCTCAAATGAAAAATCTTTCAACATGAAAGTTGTTCCTCTATGTGAGATCTTTAAGATTGGTGTTCATGTTTTTTCATTTGATCAAAGGTCAAGAAGTTATGTTGAGTCCAAGTTGTGATGATCTTGCTGAAAATCCATGCCCGGCACACCTTGCCAACCAACCTCATTTCCTCGTCCATAACTAGTTTCCAAACCTTTGTGTTTCAGGTCATGTTTCAACCTTTCCCAAGCATTATGCCAACTCATTTTTCATACCAAAGTTGTTCTATTATGATCCCTCTTTGCATTGATTCCAAAACCATACAGTTTCATGCCATGAACATGGAGAATTCCATTCTCAAACACCCACTGTTACAATGATGACTTGCTGCATAATTTTGGTTCAAGCACACATCAAATACATGACAGAAGTTGTATGTTTGCTTCCTTATTGAGACCAACACATGCCTGCACTCTTTACACACTTGCTCGAGTCATACATGAAAAGGGAAAGGTTGGAAGCTTGCTATAGAAGTTTAGTAGCAAGAACATGGTAACACATTATGAACCAGCCACACCATATCATGGCTCTCCCTAACTAACTTGACTCAGTTAGTTAGGGATGACTCACTTAACTCCACATAACTCAGTTAACTCACTCATTAAACCATGGTTAGAGTTTACTATAAAACCAAACCTCACTCTCTAATTTCATTTTCAGCTTGATTCTTCCACATTCTCTCCAAAAATTCTCTCTGCTCTACTCTTAACATCACCATTGCAAGGAATCTTCGAGTTCACATTGTTCATCCTCCTCCTAAATCTTCTATGATTCTCTCTCAACTTCACCAAAGAGCAACTGATTTTTGAGCTTGGATCTCATTTCTTCTCCACTGAATCATCATCTTCATCAAAGCCTTTATTTGGCCAAGTGAAGCTTAAGGAAGAAGCAAGCATTTCCTCTGGTTTTCTCAGACTCTACAAGAACTGCAAGATCAGGTTCCGAAGCTTACAAACTCTTCTCTCACGTTTACTTGTTTATTTTGTTGTTTTCGTGATGATATGAGCTCACTAGGAGCATTTGAACTCTGGCTAGTTGATAGAGCTTCTTAGAAGCTTAGATCCAAAAACTTAGGGCAATATGTTCGTGCTTGTTCCTTGCTATATGTGAATGGTTTGATGATTTCATTGATGGATTTGGAATGTACGTGATTTCCTCTTTATTTTGATGTATGCTACGTGATTTTTTGGATGGTTTGGAAGTTGCAGTCGCCGGAGAGTGGCCGGAGAAGGTGACCGGAGGTTTCTCTCCGGCCGGTGAGGGTTTGAATTAGGGTTTAGTGCATTTTAAGTCGTGACCGTTGGATGTGTGTGATCGTGTGGCTACTATGTTGACAGCACATTAAAATTCACGTGCAAGCCATGTGCCTAATTTCTGATTTTACTTAAACATTGTGTGATGCAGTACATGATAATTTGTGTGTGACCTCATGCGCGTGTGTTGGATCTGTGTACTTTGACTTTTGTTTGACTATGACTTAATCTGATGGCTTGGATTGCTTTGACTATGTTGACTGAAGAACATGCTAGTTATGGTGTTTTGCGCGCTTATTGGACCTAAGCCAGATTGATATCCACACCCCCATGCCTTAAGCCCAAACCATTTTTGAACTCATTTTTTACTAAGCATGCACCCCCATTCATTTTTGCATTACATTTTATTTTCTATTTTTACTACACGTTTTCTTTTTAATTTTTAAAAATATCAAACATTATCATAAAATTCCACAAAAATTCATGAGCACCATTAAAACATTTAGAAAATTTTTCATGATTTTATTTGCTGATTTTATGACTTTTTACCCCTGCTCCATAATTTTCTTTGAATTTTTTTGGTGTGCATTCTTAATGTGGTACATGATCTTGTTTAATTTTGTTCTTGATCATTAAAAATTGTTTTGATGCTCTTCTTTTTGCATTGAGTCATTATCATCTTGAGGTATGTTAAGTGATTTTTATTTGATTTTTTAGGTCAGTTTATGGCATGTTTGGTGGTCATTTTGTGCTACCTTGTATGATATGTCTACTTGACCTAAATGCATTGTTTGACATCATTTTGCCTTGGTTCCTTGTATGCTACTTTGATATGTGATTCATCTCTGATTAGTGAACTTCAATACCATGTTTTCATAATTTTCATGAGGCCATTTGATTTTTTTTTTATGCATTTCATGTAAAGCATTATAACATGTCACATCATTGTAATCTTTGTGCATGTTTACATGATTTCTTTTGGACATACTTGCATGATCATTTGCCTATTTTGTGAACTACACTCTTGAAATTATAGGTCATTGATACATATCATATGTCATCTTTGCATGTTGGTTATCATTTTAACCTTGTGCACCTTTAACATGTTGTGTTTGCACTTTCCTTTGTTTGGAACTTCCATTTCAATTCTACTTCTTCTATCACTTCTTAAATGTTTTGATGTGTCATGCATGAATACTTGTGAGATGTTTGTGAAATCATTTTTCATTTCATTTCAATTCTGATCCATGGATTACATGTTCCATTTATGCACATTTCTTCTTTTTCCTTTCATCTTTCATTCTCCCTTTTCTTATGGTGGCATGTTCTAATGCCATGGATGATGTTTGTTGCCTATCCACTTGGACTTGCATGATAATGATCATTTGTTTACCATGTGATGTACATTCTGGTTGTGACCTTAGAATTTGATTTCTCATCTAATTCTTTTGAGCTTTATGGTGCATAAATGTTCTTTTACTCCCTATATTTCTTACACATGTTTACTAACCATGTAGGGGCTTTGGTAAGTTTCAATTGAGTGTGGATAAGGAATCCACATTCAAACTTCTATCCCTTCATCTTTTACAATTCCATTTTGTGTTTTGTTAAGCACTTATGTGCTTTCTTTTAATAACTCATCACTTTCCCTTTGTGAATTACAATTCATCTTCTTCTTTAGAAGTGAATTGTTTAATTCCTTCTTTCTTTAGACTTTAGGTTGAAACCTCACAAACCATTAGAATCACTCCCTTAACTAATCAATTAGGATTGAGTCTTAGTCCACATAGATTTTACCTTTCTTCTCTCTTGAGTCTCTCTTCTCATCTCTTAAAGGAAACTCAAGACATTTAATAAAGGTAGGCATTTATTGCATTTAGGCCTCTCACATAAAAAAAAGATTATAAGGGGTCTTCTCTTATAATCTTAAAATGTATAGCATATAACCCATCTTGGGTCAATGTGTTAAACATTTGATCTTGTGTGAAGGACTTAAATGCAATACTTGTTGGAAGATACAAATAAAAAACACTTCTTCATTTCTTAATCAACAAAAACACTTAATAAACACAAATACGCTAGTGTGTTTGAACCTTGACAATTGGAACTAAGTGTGGGGGTCTTCTTCACTCTTAGTGTGCTTTCTTACCCATTCCATCTTGGAATGTGAGAATGCACACATTCCAATGACTAAGATTCAGATACACTATCATATGCAAACAAATAAAAAACTCTTAAAAGACAAAAACAAACAATAACGTCTTTCCTTCGGGAATTTTTTTCTCACTCTCGGCGTACGAACGTGCTTCTACTCGTTCTCTTGCAAGATGGTAACGCACTCGGACCAGCGAGCCTGCAACACCTGAGCTAGAACGTAAGCCGTTCTCTAAAAAACACAAACAACTTTCCCTAGTGAGGGGAACTACGTCGCTCTGATTCTCATGCTCCCGATGAGATACGTAGGCAGTGGGGTAGGGCCCATTCGAGCACTTCTTTTATTTTCCCTACATTTGTTTCTCTTTCTCTCTCTTTCCTTTTCCATTCTCTTTTCAGTTCCTTATACAGTATTCTTTTCTTACACCCTTTGATCGAGACAAGCAAGCGTGGATCCCATCGGGTACGATGGACGCGAGGGGGTGCTAATACCTTCCTCTCGCGTAACCGACTCCCGAACTCATTTCTCTTGGTCGCGAGACCATGTTCTTTTCCTTCCTTCAGGTTTATGCGGTGTTTCCTTTCTCTCTCTTGGGATAAATACACATTGCTGGCGACTCTGTTTGGTGCCACTTTCGCGTTTGTACTAGGATGAAAATCCCGGGAGCGACAGCTGGCGACTCTGCTGGGGATCGAACCCAGAATCTCTGGTTTCCTTAGCGAGTCAATCCTAGCGCTTGTTTGCTTTTCTTTCATTGGGTGTATTTTGTTTGCGGTATTTACTGTTGTATGGTATTATTATTTACCGTATTGCTGCTTTACTGTACTTTACTGTATTTATCACATTTACTGCATTACATATCATTATTGTGCTGGATCATGCTGTTGTTTTCTGTTTGGCGGGCAGGGTGTTCTGAGATATGAGCCCACTACCAAGGCTTGAGTACACCCATAGGTATTAGAGTGGATAGTCGTGACGCTTGCGTGGTGGTGACCACGTATTGTTGTTCATGAGACCCATAACCAGACGAGGTTCTATCCGGAGCTTTCTGCTACTGCATGTTATGCAGGCCAGTGGTTATTCTCTTGAGGAACTGTCGACTCTGGTGACCATTTTCGAGGACTCAGTTGCGGCACTCCTCCCGAGTTGTGACAGTGGCAGACCACATTCCGTGGCAAACCCATTGCACATTCTCGATCCGAGGACCCAATGCTGAGAACTTGCTATAGGACATCCCTTTTTGAAAGAGAATCAGCGGAGGCACTCCTCGATTGGCTATAGTACTGTACCCTGAGGGATGAATGTACTATTGCTTCTTGACCTCAGTGCCAGAAGCTGAGGACCTTTTTGTTTTGGAGAATCAGTTGAGGCCTCCTCGATTGATCATGATGCCAAACCAGAAATGGTGAACGTATCATCATTTCTTGACCTGAGAGCCCGGGATACTGAACATCCTAGTACCCACATGTGAGGAGGGCGGGTTGTTTACAGGTTTTCAGGTAACCATGACCTCCTACATACCCGGTTTTCTATCATTATTGCACAAAAAGGAAGTTTCATCCTATTGTATTCAGATGGTTCTTATCTATGGTTCTATATTAGTCTCAGAGCTACACTGACACCGTTCACAGTTCAGCACAGACACCTGATTACCTGATCACATTGCCCTTTGCATTGCATTATCATATCCTAACATACATGTTTATTCATTTCCAGGTCCATATATTACCCTTGATTCCAGTCATCAGGTCCCTGCAAAGATGAACGCTAAAGAGAGGAAGAATATCATCAGCTATAAGTTCCTTACGCCTACTTTAGGCCCTATTGTTATGCTGAAGGGAATGGCGAGCCCTGCAGTACGAGAAGCTTTTGAAGAGAAATATGGGTGGATTTTATCTATGGTCCGTAATGTCAGTGATTATGAAGCCAGAGGTCTCCATACGTTGATGCAGTTCTATGATCCGCCTCTGAGGTGTTTTGTATTTCCAGACTATGTGTTGGTTCCTACCCTGGAGGAGTATTCCAACATGTTGGGGATTGCTATCAAGGAGGAGCCCCCTTTCTTTGGATCGGTGGGGGATCTTGACTTTGGAAAGGTGGCTAGTGCTCTTTATTTGAGCAAATCAGAGTTAGGCGCCAATGTCTCCAACAAAGGAAAGATTCGTGGTTACAAGCTGGAATATCTGATTAAGAAGGCCCAAGAAGCAGCTAAAGGCGAGAATTGGCTTGTTTTTAATGCTTTGCTAGCCCTTTGTATATACGGCATAGTGTTGTTTCCCAACGAGCCGGATTTCATTGATACGGACGCTATACGAATATTCCTGATGAAGAACCCGGTGCCAATGCTACTGGGAGATCTTCACTACTCATTGTACAACCGAAACGAAAAGAAAAGAGGAGGGATAATTCGTTGTTGTGCACCCTTGTTCTATAAGTGGTTTGCAGGCCGTTTACCACAATCAGGGGCTTTTGTGGATTCCAAAGATTCTCTAGAGTGGAAACAGCGTTTAATGGGATTGGTGGCCAAGGACATCGTATAGGTAGATCACGGGCTGATTGGCAAGAATATTATCCACAGCTGTGGTAAATTCCCTAACGTTCCACTGATAGGAAGACTGGGTGGGATTAACTACAATCCTTCTTTGGCCATTCGACAATTTGGGTATGCCCTGATAGGTCCGCCTATTAAGAGAGATGTGGAGGAGTCCCTCTATTTTCATACATCAGATGGTTGGGAAGCAGCACAGAAAGCTTCTGAAAGCTGGGGTAGCGTACTGAAAAAGGGGAAAGTTACTCTAGGCAAGCCTGACAACCGGGTTTATCCAGCATATGAAGAGTGGGTGAAGAAAAGAGTTGAAGATTTTCTCTTGCCTTTTGGTAAGGCACCCCTTTTGTATTCGGAGAATGAGAAAGTAAGAAGCACTGCTACTGTGGAAGAAGTTGACAAGTTGCAAGCCTTGGTGAAAAAGCTCCAAGGAGAGAATTCCGAGTTGAGTAGCCGTCTTCAGAATGCTCTACATGCCAACAAAGAGCTGGAGCGGAAAGCCCAAGATGCTGAACAAATCCTAACTGCAAAAGAAAAAGACTTTGCTGGAAGAGCCCAACATTTCCGAAAGATTAGTAAAGGTGCTGATGATGCTATTCAAGCCCACAAGCAAACCAAACAGGCGTTAGCACAGACCAAAGAAAAGTTAACAAAGTTTCAGCACGTTTGGGACGAAGTTAGGATAGAGAATGCTGAATTACAGGAACAGTTGCAGATTAAGGACGAAGAGCTTGAAAAGGCGCATGAGCAGAGGAGAAAGTATCGGGAAAGCCTCGGTAAGAGTCAAGAACAGCTAGAAGAAGCTAGAGGTGAGCTGAGGAATACCAAGAAAGAGCTTGAAGAAGTCATGATAGAAAGGGAGATACTCAAGACGCAAGCTGGCATAAAGAGACACAAAGGAGTGTGTGATGACGAGGCTCTGATGCTGCATATGGGTTCTTTAAATGAAGCTCTTGAGAAAAGGGATGTCTTGATCAAAGAAATGATTGAAAAGCCGAATCACCAGCGTACCCGTATACTTTTTGAGGAGATCAAATAGTCAAGTGATAAGCTGAAGGATGTGGAATTGTCAGACTGATGTTCTTTTCCTTATATTTTGTTGTTATTGGTTACCATCAGGCTTGTTGATGGATCCATTTTTCCTTGTATTGCATTTGCGGTTGAACCTTTCTTAAATGTACTTGAATACTTCGTTGAATGAGTATGAGCAGTTTATTCAGAATTACTCTTTATCATATATCTGTACACGAGCACATGACCACGACACGTCTCTTTATATCACGATTTCTGGTCTTCAGATTTCTGTGGTTGGATTGGAATCAGGGTATAAAGCACCTCGGAAATGACAAACATGGCATTGCATGGCATTGCATATCATTTTGCATTTTTTGTTACTTGCTTTTCAGGTACTCGTTGCAGGGTCTCTAACCTTTATTTGGTTTCAGGCAGTATAGCTGAGAATCATATTCACCGATATTCGACGCGGAGGAATCAAGTAAGAATCATGGATCAAGTGCAAAGTGATTTGGCTGAAATGAGGGCGCGTATGGACCAGTTCATGACCCTCATGACTGGCATGGCACAAAATCAGGAGAGATTGAGGCTTCTGTTCAAGCGTCCAGACAATGGGCCCGAAGGTGATCAGCATGACAATTCACAGGGACATGGCATTCCTCCTCCCGTTGGCAACCCTCCTCCTGGTGGTAACAATCGGGGTAATGGAAATGGTAGGCATGCTGGTGTTACTCTTGAAGATCCTTTAGAAGACCAATTCACTCTGCTGGATGCTGATGTGGGTAATCAAGGTGATCGAAGGTATGATGAGTTAGCAGAAAAGATCAGGACCATAGAATGCAAGAACTCTATGGGCATTGATGTTACTAGCTTGGGGCTGGTCCCAGGAGTCAGAATTCCCCCTAAATTCAAACCTCCTACTTTTGATAAGTATCACGGCAATGCGTGTCCCCAAACGCATCTTCAAGCTTACTTTGGGAAGATTTCAGCCCATACGGATGACGAGAAGCTATGGATGCACTATTTTCAGGACAGTCTGGCTGGGGCGTCCTTGACCTGGTATATGAAGTTGAATAGAGCTGCTGTGAAGAGTTGGAAAGATCTGGCAGAAGCGTTCCTGAAGCAATACCAGTACAATATTGACATGGCGCCCAACCGCACTCAATTGCAGGGGTTGTCACAAAATGCCAAGGAGAGTTTCAAAGAATATGCACAGAGGTGGAGGGAAATGGCTGCCCAGGTTCAACCTCCCTTGTCAGACAGAGAAATGGCGGATATGTTTATGGGCACCTTGCAAGGGGCCTATCTTGATAGATTAGCTGCTTGTCCGTCAACTGGATTTGCTGATATTGTGATTGCGGGAGAAAGAATAGAAAGTCTGTTAAAGCTTGGAAAGATCCAAGATGTGAGTGGGGCTGGCTCTTCGGGGACGAAGAAACCGTTTGCTAGTAACCAAAAAAGAAGAGAAGGTGATACGAATGATGTGTTTAGAGGACGAGGCAGAGGGCGTTCTCAAGCTTATTATCAGGTAGATGCTGTAACAATCCCCACACCGTCTGTTCAGAAACAACAACCCCAACAACAAGTTCAACAGCAACAACCTTTTTTCCAGCAAAGGTCTAGGCAGAGGGATCGTAAGATGGATCCTCTCCCTATGACTTATGCCGCGCTGTTGCCCCGGCTACTCGAGTTAATGTTGGTAGAACTCCGTACTATGAAAGCTCCGGTTGCTGGAAACCTGCCACCTAACTTCGATGCTAATGCTCGTTGTGAGTTCCACTCAGGTGCTCAGGGGCACTCCATTGAAAAATGCTGGGCTTTCCATCATAAAGTACAAGATTTGATTGATGCTAAAGCCATCAATTTCTCTCCCGCTCCTAATATTACTCAGCATCCCATGCCTGATCATAGTGCAGCAAATGTATACGCTGTTGAAGATGGGAGGAGATTGAATCTGGTGGCAGATATCCATCAAGTGAGAACTTCTTTGTTGTTGGTAAAAGATCATTTATTGAAGGGACAGGTATTCCCGGGCTGTAATCAAGATTGTTCTGAGTGTATGAATCAGGAGAATGGCTGTAATAAGTTGAAGGTGGGTTTACAGAATCTGATCGATGAAGGATGTCTACAGTTCGACAGAGTCGTGAAAGACACTGATGAGATATCAACCGTGACCATCTATTACACTCCCGCTGAGATTCAAATGCCGGTCAATGCAGTTCCCGTGGCGAGTGTTGCGCAAGAAAGGCCCAGTCCTGTCACTATCACGGTGCCAGGACCAATTCCGTTCACATCTACGAAGGCTATCCCATGGCACTATGGGGCAGATGTATATTACGAAGGTAAAAAGCAGGAAGTTGAGTCGTCAGTCAGCCCAAATATTGATAATGTAGGGGGTGTAGGGGGCTTTACAAGGAGTGGAAGGTTGTTCGCTCCCCAAACCTTGAGAAGTGATAAAGAGGCAGAAGCTGCAGCAAAGGCTAAAGGTAAACAGGTGGTTGAAAATGCGCCTACACCTGAAGCAGAGACAAAGATTACTTTTGATAAGGAAATGGAAGAATTTATGAAGATAATCAAGAAAAGCGATTATAAGATTGTGGACCAACTGAATCAGACCCCTTCAAAGATTTCAATCTTGTCACTATTGATGTGCTCTGATGCGCATCGGCAGGCGTTGTTGAAAGTATTGAAGAGTGCATACGTGCCACAAGAAATTACTGTTAATCAGCTCGAGGGCGTAATCTCCAATGTTAATGTTAGCCATGGCTTGGGCTTTACAAGTAGAGATTTGACTGTTGAAGGAAGAAACCACAATAAGGCTTTGCATATCACGATGGAGTGTAAGGGCGCAGTATTATCTCATGTACTGGTAGACACTGGTTCATCACTCAATGTCTTGCCCAAGAAGGCGTTAATGAAGCTGGAGGTTGATGGTTTGATCTTAAGGCCTAGTGAATTGGTGGTCAGAGCATTCGATGGGACCAGACGATCTGTGTTTGGTGAGGTGGAATTGCCCGTACAAATTGGACCACAGGTATTCAAATCCACGTTCCATGTAATGGACATACAACCTGCATATAGCTGCCTATTGGGACGCCCTTGGATTCACGGAGCCGGGGCTGTTACTTCCACTTTACACCAAAAGTTGAAATATGAGTTTGAAGGGCAGGTTGTGACGGTGTGCGGGGAAGAAGACATCTTTGTCAGTCACTTATCCACGTTCAAGTACGTTGAAATGGATGGAGAAATTCATGAGATGCTGTGCCAATCATTTGAAGCGGTCAATATTGACGATGCACCTGAGTCTTCTTCTGTACCAGTTGGGGCCGGTACCTCCATTTCATCTTACAAACAAGCTGTCGAAGTCGTCAGGGCAGGCAACGCCCAAGGTTGGGGCAGGTTGATAGAGACCCCAATGAAGGAAGACAAATTTGGTCTTGGTTATCATCCCTCTACAACTTCAGATGCGGGGAGCAGGGGACCCATTACTTTCAATAGTGGGGGAATTATCTACACGGACCAGTCTTGTACAGCCACAGAGGATAGTGTTGACAGTGATTGTGACCTGGACGACTGGGTACGCCCTCATGCTCCGGGACAACAAGTGCAGAACTGGTTCGTTGAAGAAGTCATCCGGGTTACTCTTCAGACAGAGTAATTTTTCTTTGTTTTTTCTAACCATAATGCATGTCTAAATCTTACGCTCTGCCCAAGGCGTATAGATTCATGTGTAGGGCCACCCTGGTTGCATTTGCAATTTTTAATCATTAATAAAGGACGTTTTGCAATCAAATTTTGTTCTCTGTCTTTCAGTTTTTATTTTTGCACAAAAATAATAAAATGGCAATGTTTCATTTTCTTTTGTTTTGCTTAAAAATAAATTCTAAAATAAGGCATGAACCCGTTCATGCAGACTTGATCCTCCGGATACCACTGATAACGATTTTGATATGGCTATGTATGACTTTAACAATCCGATTTATCAAGCCGAAGAAGGGGATGAGAAAGATTGTGAACCCCCTGAAGAACTGGCCAGATTGTTGAAACAAGAGGAAAGGGTCATCCAGCCTCATCAAGAGACCGTAGAAATCATCAATATTGGTACCCAGGATGCCAAGAAAGAGATCAGGATTGGTGCCAGCTTGCAAGCAGATGTGAAGAAAACTTTGACTGAAATGTTGCGCGAGTACGTTGACATCTTCGCTTGGTCGTATCAAGACATGCCGGGGTTGGATACGGATATTGTCGTGCACAGGCTGCCATTAAGAGAAGAATGCCCGCCAGTCAAGCAGAAACTTCGTCGGACTCACCCCGACATGGCTTTAAAGATTAAGGAGGAAGTCCAGAAGCAGTGGGATGCTGGTTTTCTTGCTGTGACAAAATATCCTCCGTGGGTAGCCAACATCGTGCCAGTACCGAAGAAAGATGGAAAAGTGAGAATGTGTGTGGATTATCGAGATCTTAATAAAGCTAGCCCAAAAGATGATTTTCCACTACCTCATATTGATGTGCTGGTCGATAATACAGCTCAGTTTTCAGTGTTCTCCTTTATGGACGGGTTCTCCGGGTACAACCAGATCAAGATGGCACCTGAGGATATGGAGAAGACCACGTTCATTACTCCGTGGGGTACATATTGCTATAAAGTAATGCCTTTTGGGTTGAAAAACGCAGGGGCAACGTACCAGCGGGCGATGGTGACATTGTTTCATGACTTGATTCATAAGGAGATCGAATGTTATGTAGATGATATGATTGCCAAGTCGAGAACAGAAGAGGAACATCTGATTAACCTGAAAAAACTGTTTGAAAGGTTGAGAAAGTTCCGTCTGAGATTAAATCCAAACAAGTGCACGTTTGGGGTGCGTTCTGGAAAGTTGCTGGGTTTCATTGTGAGCGAAAGAGGAATTGAGGTTGATCCTGCCAAGGTGAAAGCAATACAAGAAATGCCTGAACCGAGAACAGAAAAAGAGGTTCGTGGTTTCTTGGGTAGGTTTAACTACATTGCAAGGTTCATATCTCACCTAACAGCCACGTGTGAACCAATATTTAAACTACTAAGAAAAGATCAAACGGTCAGGTGGAATGACGATTGCCAATTAGCATTCGATAAGATAAAAGAGTACTTGCAGGAACCTCCAATTCTAATGCCTCCAGTTGAAGGGAGACCGCTGATAATGTATCTGACAGTACTTGAAGGTTCCATGGGTTGTGTTCTCGGTCAACATGACGAGACAGGTAGGAAGGAGCATGCTATCTACTACCTGAGCAAAAAGTTTAATGATTGTGAGTCCCGGTACTCAATGCTTGAAAAGACATGCTGTGCACTTGCATGGGCCGCTAAGCGATTGAGGCAATATATGGTCAGGCACACCACCTTGTTGATTTCAAAAATGGATCCTATCAAGTACATTTTCGAGAAACCAGCACTGACAGGCAGAGTTGCACGGTGGCAAATGGTCTTGACAGAGTATGATATTCAGTACACTTCCCAAAAGGCCATCAAAGGAAGTATCTTGTCCGACTATCTTGCGCAACAGCCAATTGATGATTACCAACCCATGAAATTTGACTTCCCTGATGAGGACGTCATGTTTCTCAAAGCTAAAGAGTGCGAGAAACCACTCCCGGAGGAGGGGCCAGACCCTGAATCCAAATGGAGTCTGATGTTTGATGGGGCTGTCAATATGAATGGGTGCGGAGTTGGAGCAGTTCTTATCACGCTGGAAGGTGTTCATATGCCTTTCACTGCCCGAATAACTTTCGGATGCACCAACAATGAAGCAGAGTACGAAGCTTGTATAATGGGGATCGAGGAGGCGATTAATCTACGGATTAAGACCCTTGATATATTTGGTGATTCAGCTTTGGTAATCAATCAAGTGAAAGGGAGTTGGTACACGCACCAAGCAAATCTAGTGCCGTATAGAGATTATACAAGGAGATTGCTGACATTTTTCACAACAGTGAAACTGTACCATATTCCTCGAGATGAGAATAGGTTCGCTGATGCCTTGGCCACTTTGTCTTCCATGATCAAAGTGCAAGGATGGAACCATGTACCTAAGATTGAGGTATCCCGCCTTGACAGACCTGCATTTGTGTTTGCGGTCGACGCAACGTCCGATGACAAGCCTTGGTACCATGATATTATATGCTTCTTGAGCAATCAAGAGTACCCGCCCGGGGCATCGTCCAAAGACAGGAAGACGTTGAGAAGGCTAGCTGGTAGTTTCTTCTTGAACAAAGATGGCGTGCTGTATAAGAGAAATTTTGACACGGTCCTGCTTAGATGTGTGGATAGACATGAAGCATACCTGTTGATGATTGAAGTGCACGAAGGCTCTTTCGGTACCCATGCCGGAGGGCATGCAATGGCTAAAAAGTTGTTAAGATCGGGATATTATTGGTTGACTATGGAGTCAGATTGTTGCAAATATGCCCGCAAATGCCATAAATGCCAGATCTATGCAGACAAAGTGCATGTACCTCCAAATCCGTTGAGTATCATGTCGTCGCCCTGGCCGTTTGCCATGTGGGGCATTGATATGATCGGAAAGATTGAGCCTACAGCTTCTAACGGTCATCGTTTCATCTTGGTGGCAATTGATTACTTCACCAAATGGGTCGAAGCTGCATCCTATGCCAATGTTACAAAACAAGTGGTAGCTCGTTTCTTAAAACGGGATATCATTTGCCGATATGGAGTTCCCGAAAGAATCATTACTGATAATGGTTCTAATTTGAATAATAAGATGATGGACGAGTTATGCCGGGACTTCAAAATCGAACATCACAATTCTTCTCCATACCGTCCAAAGATGAATGGCGCGGTCGAAGCGGCCAATAAAAATATCAAGAAGATTGTGTAGAAGATGGTTGTCACGTACAAAGATTGGCATGAGATGTTACCATTTGCTTTGCATGGGTATCGAACGTCAGTACGCACATCCACTGGGGCAACCCCATTCTCACCTGTATATGGTATGGAGGCAGTGCTACCGGTTGAAGTAGAGATTCCGTCCCTCAGAGTCATGATGGATGTTAAGCTAGATGAGGCTGAATGGGTACGAGCCAGATTGGAGCAGCTGAGCCTTATTGAGGAAAAGCGATTGGCGGCTGTATGTCATGGGCAATTATACCAGCGCAGAATGAAGCAGGCATTTGACCAAAAGGTGCGTCCTCGGGTTTACAAAGTCGGAGATGTAGTGCTCAAAAGGATCCTTCCTCCCAATACAGATCACAGGGGCAAATGGACTCCTAATTATGAAGGTCCATTCGTGGTTAAAAAGGTCTTTTCAGGCGGAGCCTTATTGCTTACAACCATGGATGGCGAAGACTTTTCATCCCCTGTCAACTCGGACGTAGTCAAAAAATACTTCGCATGAATAGACCCGCTGGATAATAAAAAAATAAAAAAAATAAAAAAAAAAATCCAGGCAAAAAAGGGCATCCCGGCGAACCAAAAACAGAATAAGGTTCGGGCAAAAATTAGGGATATAATTGAAAAAATTGTATACCCGGTAAGTTGAAAACCCGAAAGGGCAACTTAGGCAAAAAAGGGTATCCTGGTGGATCGAAAACCTGAAAGGGCGGTCCACGCAAAAGAGGGATTTAAGAGAATGACTACGGTCTGAGTTATCTGTACCCCATTATCGTTTGAACAACTGACATTCTGAAAGATAGGAATCGATCTGATCATTCCTCAGAAGGCAAGGTCGGGGAGTTTTGAAGACATACTGGTCATAACATAATGGAAACTCGTGGAATTCCGTTTTCACATTGCCATTAGGATAGTTTCTTTTCTCAATTTTCAGCGATCACCTCTTTCCAGGGATTGCTTCCTGATGTAATTGCCTATTCTGGGCTCTCAGTCAATAATTTGAATTTCAATAAAAAGCTTTCTATTTTTGTTTTATTGCTTTGTTTGCAAAAATGTCCTAATTTTTGATAAAACATTGCATTTGAAAACATGGCGGCCTTGCAATAACATGCGCAGAAAAAACATTTGAAATTACTTTGAATGTTGAATACTCTCGGATGATGGATTCTAGCCACGCAATATTCAGGGCATGTGTGCATATTCTTTTGTTGCAGGTAGCAGGTGCAGATGATTTTAAGCATAAGACCAGTAATCAATTACCCCACGCAAAAGACTGGGGCAATTACGGGTAAGGAGGTCGGCGTTCATCGCTCGGTCGACGGTCGTTCATAACGGTTCGGTATCATTGAATTAAGTTCAACTGGGAACTATTGTATCTTATTAAGTCGATTCTCTCATACAGTACTTCCAACAGCTACAAGCTTTTCTGTGTCGATAGCGGTCACAAGTTCCCCAAAAGAGTGGTCTCGCCGATACTGAAACTGATGGTCATTATCCCCAGCGAAGTCGCAGGAGTTTGAAGAGGCTAAATCTTCTATAAAATCCTCTTATGACATCCTCTTCGGGGACGAATTGTTGGTTTGTCCAGGCATGGGGCATGTTTGTTTCCCCAGCATGAAGTGTTGATCATCCCCAGCAGAGTTTGAGGACAGTTAGTCTTCTGTAAAATCCTCTCAAAAAGGAATTCCCCAACACGAGACGTTTTAAAGCAGTTTCCTCCAGCAGAGTTTGTTATAAACTCGTCATCCCTAACGGAATTGTCTAAAGGGAAGCTCGCCTAACATGGTGCATTGTGGTACTTATCCTAAGCTCGACAGTCATATTCTTCAGCAGACTACTGTAGATTTGCTTTGGGTTTCCCCAACAGATCTCTAAGGACTCTTTCCTAGCTAGTTGCAGTGGAATGTTCTAACCAGGATTTGCATATCCCTGGCAGAATAGCCCTGATCCCCAGCAAGATCGTGTCTCTGGTAATGATCCCCACAGAGGTCAGCATCGAATCTTGTCAGCAATACTCCCCAGCTGAGTTGTTGTTCTCCCCGCAGAGGTTTATAAGATCGGCATAATCTATTCCTCCACAAGGATGGTACAGTCTTTCCCCAGCCGGGTCAGAAGGTGGATAACCCCTACAAAGGGTCTTGGATTGGATAGATCCCCAAGCAGAGTTTTTATGACTTTTCTTCCCTAGCAAGACGCCATGCAAAGAAATTCTCATCCCCAGCGGAATCGCTGTGACCAGAATTCATTCCTCCAGCAGATGAAGTGATTACTGGCAGATTTATTATTCTTCAAGTCCAATTTATTTTTGGTAAACTTGATAATTCGAAGCAGACGGATTGTTCATTCATTCTCCAGCAGAGATACTATCCTCTCAGGAACCTCTAAAGTCAAGTCATTGATCATTGTTCCTCAGCAAAGTCGGCAGAGATGTCTGACTCGGATGCAGAGTGTAATCCAGTATTGGAATTTTGTGAAAGTCCACCCGTAGTGTGGCAAGCCAGTAGTCGTCTGGCATTGTTAAAAGCAGCCAAAAGTCCAACAGTGGATTGGCGAAAGGTCCATCTAAGGGTGGCAAATTCCAAAAGTCCAACAGTGGATTGGCAAAAGTCCGTCTTCGGGTGGCACAAGTCCAACAGTGGATTGGCAAAAGTCCATCTTCGGGTGGCAAAAGTCCAACAGTGGATTGGCAAAAGTCCGTCTTCGGGTGGCAAATGTCCAACAGTGGATTGGCGAAAGGTCCATCTAAGGGTGGCGAATTCTTAAAGTCCAACAGTGGATTGGCAAAAGTCCATCTTCGGGTGGCAGAGCAGCTAAAAGTCCAACAGTGGATTGGCAAAAGTCCGTCTTCGGGTGGCAAAAGTCCAACAGTGGATTGGCAAAAGTCAGTCTTCGGGTGGCAAAAGTCCAACAGTGGATTGGCGAAAGGTCCATCTAAGGGTGGCGAATTCTAAAAGTCCAACAGTGGATTGGCAAAAGTCCGTCTTCGGGTGGCACGAAGCTGCAAAGTCCACCAGTAGCGTGGCAGGCCAGTAGTCGTCTGGAGTTGCATAAAAGACATTATTAAAGTCCACCAGCAGCGTGGCAAGCCAGTAGTCGTCTGGCGTCGTTCAAAAAGACGTTATCAAAGTCCACCAGTAGCGTGGCAGGCCAGTAGTCGTCTGGAGTTGCATAAAAGACATTATTAAAGTCCACCAGCAGCGTGGCAAGCCAGTAGTCGTCTGGCGTCGTTCAAAAAGACGTTATCAAAGTCCACCAGTAGCGTGGCAGGCCAGTAGTCGTCTGGAATTGCATAAAAGACATTGTTAAAGTTTACCAGTAATGCGGCAGGCCAGTAGGTGTCTGGTGTCGTTCAAAAGACAGATTCCTCCGACAATGTTTCATTAAAGATTCAATCCAGCAATGTCGGGGGAGTTTCCTCCTCATCATCCAGAGCAAATTTTTGGTTATATTTGGTATTCAATCACTATATACCTTGAAAGTCCGAAAGCAATTGCTTTCAGGCATTCAGGTCTACAGCGCTTGAATAGGGGCAGCTGTAATACCCCAAAATTTGCTCTCCCTCTTTGTCATCATAGCATGGCATTATCATTTATCATATCATATCCACCTCATTAACATTACATTGCATTTAACATAGAAAAATGAAGCATAGCATCCTTCTTACCATCAGGGCATGGATCAGGTGGAAGGTGGTCAATCAAGGGATCATTCAAAGCACAAAAAGGTCAATCAAGTTTCCTCAAGGCAAGCCAAGAGGCCTTTCATGTCTCATACTATCTCAATGGAACATCCACAACCTCAAGAATGAGAGATTCAATGGGAGATTGAAGCACTACATCTTTCACTTTGCAAGAGGTTCAAAAAACTGAAGGAAAACCCTCAAAAGAGATAGCTCATTGATCCAAAATCATCCTCAAAGGGTATATCTCATCATCCTTTAAGAGGATACACAACATACTCTGAGGAATTTGAAATTGAAGACTGTACATTTTTCTCCTAGGAGGTGGGCACCAAAACTAGGGTTTCTAATAAAATCAGGATATCTTTGATTTTTTGGACAAAACTTGATGTCATGGTATTCTATATGTCCCTAAGTGTATGTATGTGGAAAATCACCTCTCAATTGGTTTTAGAAGTGGTTCAATTGGGAGAAGGATAAAAAATCAGGGAAATTGGGGCCAAGTCAAATAATCAGAGGAAAAAGTCAACTCTTGACTTTTTGAGGCCAAATCCATAAAATTCATGTTATATGTGTCCAATGTACAAAATTTGGTCAAGAAACTCCAAAGGAATCATGAAAAAATCAAGAGGTAGAAAGTTGCCATTTTTGGAAGAAGAAGGGTTACTAAAAATAGCAAGTTTTGGCCATTTTGCATCAGAGTTTGAACCAAGGCCATTTAAAATTGAAGCACCAAATGAAAATTCCACTAGGCCACAACAAAAGATCTTGTTTTAAGCTTCACATCCATATGTGGAACATCTCTATTGGATAAAAATTGAGTGAGATATGATTGATCAAAGTTTGAGCAAAGTAGGTTCAAAACTAGGTCATGACCAAGATTTTCAGGGCACGCGCGCAGTCATTTTAACAAACATGTGGTGGGCCAAATGTCCACTCATTTTTCTCATGGTTAAAGGCCTCAAATGAAAAATCTTTCAACATGAAAGTTGTTCCTCTATGTGAGATCTTTAAGATTGGTGTTCATGTTTTTTCATTTGATCAAAGGTCAAGAAGTTATGTTGAGTCCAAGTTGTGATGATCTTGCTGAAAATCCATGCCCGGCACACCTTGCCAACCAACCTCATTTCCTCGTCCATAACTAGTTTCCAAACCTTTGTGTTTCAGGTCATGTTTCAACCTTTCCCAAGCATTATGCCAACTCATTTTTCATACCAAAGTTGTTCTATTATGATCCCTCTTTGCATTGATTCCAAAACCATACAGTTTCATGCCATGAACATGGAGAATTCCATTCTCAAACACCCACTGTTACAATGATGACTTGCTGCATAATTTTGGTTCAAGCACACATCAAATACATGACAGAAGTTGTATGTTTGCTTCCTTATTGAGACCAACACATGCCTGCACTCTTTACACACTTGCTCGAGTCATACATGAAAAGGGAAAGGTTGGAAGCTTGCTATAGAAGTTTAGCAGCAAGAACATGGTAACACATTATGAACCAGCCACACCATATCATGGCTCTCCCTAACTAACTTGACTCAGTTAGTTAGGGATGACTCACTTAACTCCACATAACTCAATTAACTCACTCATTAAACCATGGTTAGAGTTTACTATAAAACCAAACCTCACTCTCTAATTTCATTTTCAGCTTGATTCTTCCACATTCTCTCCAAAAATTCTCTCTGCTCTACTCTCAACATCACCATTGCAAGGAATCTTCGAGTTCACATTGTTCATCCTCCTCCTAAATCTTCTATGATTCTCTCTCAACTTCACCAAAGAGCAACTGATTTTTGAGCTTGGATCTCATTTCTTCTCCACTGAATCATCGTCTTCATCAAAGCCTTTATTTGGCCAAGTGAAGCTTAAGGAAGAAGCAAGCATTTCCTCTGGTTTTCTCAGACTCTACAAGAACTGCAAGATCAGGTTCCGAAGCTTACAAATTCTTCTCTCACGTTTACTTGTTTATTTTGTTGTTTTCGTGATGATATGAGCTCACTAGGAGCATTTGAACTCTGGCTAGTTGATAGAGCTTCTTAGAAGCTTAGATCCAAAAACTTAGGGCAATATGTTCGTGCTTGTTCCTTGCTATATGTGAATGGTTTGATGATTTCATTGATGGATTTGGAATGTACGTGATTTCCTCTTTATTTTGATGTATGCTACGTGATTTTTTGGATGGTTTGGAAGTTGCAGTCGCCGGAGAGTGGCCGGAGAAGGTGACCGGAGGTTTCTCTCCGGCCGGTGAGGGTTTGAATTAGGGTTTAGTGCATTTTAAGTCGTGACCGTTGGATGTGTGTGATCGTGTGGCTACTATGTTGACAG
Source organism: Lathyrus tuberosus (assembly GCA_022829125.1). Classification (NCBI taxonomy): domain Eukaryota; kingdom Viridiplantae; phylum Streptophyta; class Magnoliopsida; order Fabales; family Fabaceae; genus Lathyrus; species Lathyrus tuberosus. Next base: position 17,254,458 of record JALAZF010000042.1, read on the forward strand.
CACATTAAAATTCACGTGCAAGCCATGTGCCTAATTTCTGATTTTACTTAAACATTGTGTGATGCAGTACATGATAATTTGTGTGTGACCTCATGCGCGTGTGTTGGATCTGTGTACTTTGACTTTTGTTTGACTATGACTTAATCTGATGGCTTGGATTGCTTTGACTATGTTGACTGAAGAACATGCTAGTTATGGTGTTTTGCGCGCTTATTGGACCTAAGCCAGATTGATATCCACACCCCCATGCCTTAATCCCAAACCATTTTTGAACTCATTTTTTACTAAGCATGCACCCCCATTCATTTTTGCATTACATTTTATTTTCTATTTTTACTACACGTTTTCTTTTTAATTTTTAAAAATATCAAACATTATCATAAAATTCCACAAAAATTCATGAGCACCATTAAAACATTTAGAAAATTTTTCATGATTTTATTTACTGATTTTATACCTTTTTACCCCTGCTCCATAATTTTCTTTGAATTTTTTTGGTGTGCATTCTTAATGTGGTACATGATCTTGTTTAATTTTGTTCTTGATCATTAAAAATTGTTTTGATGCTCTTCTTTTTGCATTGAGTCATTATCATCTTGAGGTATGTTAAGTGATTTTTATTTGATTTTTTAGGTCAGTTTATGGCATGTTTGGTGGTCATTTTGTGCTACCTTGTATGATATGTCTACTTGACCTAAATGCATTGTTTGACATCATTTTGCCTTGGTTCCTTGTATGCTACTTTGATATATGTGATTCATCTCTGATTAGTGAACTTCAATACCATGTTTTCATAATTTTCATGAGGCCATTTGATTTTTGTTTGATGCATTTCATGTAAAGCATTATAACATGTCACATCATTGTAATCTTTGTGCATGTTTACATGATTTCTTTTGGACATACTTGCATGATCATTTGCCTATTTTGTGAACTACACTCTTGAAATTATAGGTCATTGATACATATCATATGTCATCTTTGCATGTTGGTTATCATTTGAACCTTGTGCACCTTTAACATGTTGTGTTTGCACTTTCCTTTGTTTGGAACTTCCATTTCAATTCTACTTCTTCTATCACTTCTTAAATGTTTTGATGTGTCATGCATGAATACTTGTGAGATGTTTGTGAAATCATTTTTCATTTCATTTCAATTCTGATCCATGGATTACATGTTCCATTTATGCACATTTCTTCTTTTTCCTTTCATCTTTCATTCTCCCTTTTCTTATGGTGGCATGTTTTAATGCCATGGATGATGTTTGTTGCCTATCCACTTGGACTTGCATGATAATGATCATTTGTTTACCATGTGATGTACATTCTGGTTGTGACCTTAGAATTTGATTTCTCATCTAATTCTTTTGAGCTTTATGGTGCATAAATGTTCTTTTACTCCCTATATTTCTTACACATGTTTACTAACCATGTAGGGGCTTTGGTAAGTTTCAATTGAGTGTGGATAAGGAATCCACATTCAAACTTCTATCCCTTCATCTTTTACAATTCCATTTTGTGTTTTGTTAAGCACTTATGTGCTTTCTTTTAATAACTCATCACTTTCCCTTTGTGAATTACAATTCATCTTCTTCTTTAGAAGTGAATTGTTTAATTCCTTCTTTCTTTAGACTTTAGGTTGAAACCTCACAAACCATTAGAATCACTCCCTTAACTAATCAATTAGGATTGAGTCTTAGTCCACATAGATTTTACCTTTCTTCTCTCTTGAGTCTCTCTTCTCATCTCTTAAAGGAAACTCAAGACATTTAATAAAGGTAGGCATTTATTGCATTTAGGCCTCTCACATAAAGAAAAGATTATAAGGGGTCTTCTCTTATAATCTTAAAATGTATAGCATATAACCCATCTTGGGTCAATGTGTTAAACATTTGATCTTGTGTGAAGGACTTAAATGCAATACTTGTTGGAAGATACAAATAAAAAACACTTCTTCATTTCTTAATCAACAAAAACACTTAATAAACACAAATACGCTAGTGTGTTTGAACCTTGACAATTGGAACTAAGTGTGGGGGTCTTCTTCACTCTTAGTGTGCTTTCTTACCCATTCCATCTTGGAATATGAGAATGCACACATTCCAATGACTAAGATTCAGATACACTATCATATGCAAACAAATAAAAAACTCTTAAAAGACAAAAACAAACAATAACGTCTTTCCTTCGGGAATTTTTTTCTCACCTCACTCACTCTCGGCGTACGAACGTGCTTCTACTCGTTCTCTTGCAAGATGGTAACGCACTCGGACCAGCGAGCCTGCAACACCTGAGCTAGAACGTCAGCCGTTCTCTAAAAAACACAAACAACTTTCCCTAGTGAGGGGAACTACGTCGCTCTGATTCTCATGCTCCCGATGAGATACGTAGGCAGTGGGGTAGGGCCCATTCGAGCACTTCTTTTATTTTCCCTACATTTGTTTCTCTTTCTCTCTCTTTCCTTTTCCATTCTCTTTTCAGTTCCTTATACAGTATTCTTTTCTTACACCCTTTGATCGAGACAAGCAAGCGTGGATCCCATCGGGTACGATGGACGCGAGGGGGTGCTAATACCTTCCTCTCGCGTAACCGACTCCCGAACTCATTTCTCTTGGTCGCGAGACCATGTTCTTTTCCTTCCTTCAGGTTTATGCGGTGTTTCCTTTCCCTCTCTTGGGATAAATACACATTGCTGGCGACTCTGTTTGGTGCCACTTTCGCGTTTGTACTAGGATGAAAATCCCGGGAGCGACACCTTTCAAGGCGCATTATGTCGATCTTAGGTAAGTCGTTCCATTGACCTACACTAATCATAGAAGAGAGAGTGGCTAATGCATCAGCCATGTGATTCTCCTCACGAGGGATATGATGAAACTCAACTCTGTTGAAGAAAGGTAGCAACCTTCTTGCGTAGTCTTTGTAAGGAATCAATCCTGATTGGTATGTGTTCCAATCTCCTTTTATCTGATTGATAACCAAGGCTGAATCGCCGTATACGTCCAAGTTTTTGATCCTTAAATCAATTGCTTCTTCGAGACCCATAATACAAGCTTCGTATTCGGCCTCGTTGTTCGTACATTTGAACGTAAGTCTGGCAGTGAAAGGAATGTGGGTACCCTAAGGGGTAACAATGATTGCCCTAATTCTGTTTCCATAATGATTAACTGCTCCTTCAAAAACAAGTCCCCATTGGGAACCTGGTTCCGGCCCTTCACTAGGTAACGGTTCATCGCAATCTTTCATTTTTAGATACATGACATCTTCGTCTGGGAAGTCAAACCCGATTGATTCTTGACCGTCAATCGGTTGATGAGCCAAATGATCGGCTAAAATACTTCCCTTAACGGCTTTCTGAGCGTGGTACTCTATGTCATATTCTGATAACCGCATCTGCCAACGGGCAATCCTTCCCGTGAAAGGAGGTTTTTCGAAGACGTACTTGATTGGATCCATTTCGGAGATTAACCAAGTAGTATGACGAATCATGTATTGGCGAAGATGTTTGGCTGGCCAAGCCAAAGCGCAACAAGTTTTCTCAAGCATCGTGTACCGAGTTTCGCAGTCGGTGAATTTCTTGCTCAAATAGTAAATGGCAGACTCTTTCCGTTTGGTTTCGTCTTGTTGGCCAAGTACACACCCCATTGAGTCCTCTAGAACTGTGAGATAGATGATCAGTGGTCTTCCTTCCACTGGAGGTGATAGAATCGGCGGATTCAACAGGTATTCCTTAATACTGTTGAAGGCGGTTTGGCAATCTTCTGACCAAACGCAATCCTGGTTCTATTTAAGTAATTTGAAAATCGGCGCACATGTGGCGGTCATGAGGAATATGAATCTGGAGATGTAGTTCAAACGTCCCAGGAATCCTCTGACTTGTTTTTCAGTTTTCAGAGAAGGCATTTCTTGAATGGCCTTGACCTTGTCAGGATCAACCTCAATTCCTTTCTGGCTGACGATGAACCCTAAGAGTTTCCCTAAACGGACACCGAAGGTGCACTTGTTGGGATTCAAGCAGAGTTTGTACTTTCGCAAACGCTCGAATAGTTTTGACAGGTGGGTCACATGCTCTTCTTCTGTCTTAGATTTTGCAATCATATCATCGACATATACGTTAATCTCTTTATGTATCACGTCATGAAAAAGAGTTGTCATGGCCCTTTGATAGGTTACCCCGACATTCTTCAAACCAAACGGCATTACCTTGTAACAAAAGGTGCCCCATGGGGTGATGAACGAAGTTTTCTCCATGTCTTTCGGCGCCATTTTGATCTGGTTATAGCCCGAGAATCCGTCCATGAAGGAGAAAACTTTGAACTTTGCTGTACTGTCTACCAGCATGTCAATGTGTGGTAAAGGAAAGTCGTCCTTTGGACTAGCTTTGTTCAAGTCTCGGTAGTCGACACACATTCTGACCTTTCCGTCCTTTTTGGGAACGGGTACAATGTTGGCTAACCATTGAGGATACTCTGATGTGGCGAGGAAACCTGCGTCAATCTGTTTCTGTACCTCCTCTTTGATTTTGATGGCCATGTCCGGGTGAGTCCGTCTCAACCTTTGCTTTACCGACGGACATTCCGACTTTAAAGGTAAGTGATGTTCCACGATGCTGGTATCCAACCCTGGCATGTCCCGATAGGACCAAGCGAATACATCGGGAAACTCTTTGAGAAGCTTTATCAAACTCTCTTTGGCAATTGGACTGAGCAGTGCCCCAATCCTAATTTCTTTTCTCTCTTTTTCTGAACCCAAGTTTACCGTTTCCAACGGTTCTTTGTGAGGTTCAATGGACCTTTCCTCTTGTCTGAGTAATCGGGAGATCTCTTCTAGAATTTTGTCGTCATTTCCATCTTTAGCCTCGAATACCGGGAACTCAAAGTTGGGAGAAGGCATCGGATCGTATGTTTCAACGGGGTTTAAAACAAGCAATCTGCATGACGTGATGATTCGTGTTTAGAAGAGATAGAGAGAATGCAAAAGTGTGTGCAGTGTTTTATTTTACTGCTTGTTTTTATTTTTAAATTGTTTTTTAGGATTACCATTTTCTGAAAAAGCAAAAAGAGAAAACAACAATTAATGCGGAAATCACAGAACGACGTTATTTTATTAACGAACAAGTTGATCCTTGAAACTACAGCCCTATAAAACAAAACTCTATCGCTTTGGGCGAAGCGAAGAGGGAAATTTACAGAAAGCGAGCCCTATCAAAACATCCGTTTCACCTGGGCAGGGTGAAAGGTTAAAAACAAAGATGGCAATTACTTTGACTGATGAACGACCTCCGAAACCTCGACAGCAACCCATTGGCGGCGAACTCCTAGGTGAATCACAAAGTCTGGCACCTTCCTTGATTTGTCTTCAGAAATGACGCTGATTTCTGGTGGAGCATGATCATTTTCTGGAGCGGTGTACTTGACCATATAGTCGTATTTTCCACTCGGTTGTCCCAAGGTGTCCCAAACTTCTTTGGAACTGGAGGAGTCATCTCTCCTGATGACGTTGACCTCGGGAAAAGCATAGTTAATGAATTTTAGTTCTGCAAACGTCGCGAATTCATCGCATGTTGAGTATTTTCTGAATGACCTGAGTGTTGATCCCATGACATGGTGGGGACACAGGTATTCTGTTCAATAATGCTCAGCTGAGTTTCATTACTCGACTGACTTTCTGGCCCCAAGTCTCCTGGGTAAGGCTGCCACATTGGCAGACCATCCATTAGGCCATAGTAGTTGTAGTAAAAGTTGTCTTTCATCAGAGTGTCCTCCTCTAATGAATTTGGCGGAGCACGGCATCCTTCCGGATCACAATCTCCATAGATCATTTCGACATCTGATCGTGGTATAAATCTTGGACTCTGTGCAGGATAGCAAAATGGCGTAGGCACCTCTTCCTGAGACATATAACCGTCCTCGTTAAGGTAGGACTTCCATTCTTCATCTGTGTCAGAGGGATCTTCCTCATTGATAGCATGTACTGCTTGAGACACTGGGTGAAGGAAACCTCCACTGTGGAAGAAGTTTTGAAGGGGATGGAGACTTTCATCGTTGGCAGCTGTCCGGGTACAGGTTGCAGAAAAACCAAGACCCTTCTTTGTTTTATTGTCAATAGGAATGACAAGCTGTCCCCATCCTATTGTATTGGTACTCTCGACCGCTTTTATAGCATCATTGTATGAAGAAATGGAAGTTCCTTCTTTGAACTGATTGTTCTTGCTCACCGACAGTGCTTGGAACTGAGTTCCAATAACCTCCTCGGGCTCTACACTAGCAAATGATGACAAGTTACTCACAAGCAAGGCTTGTTCCCCACAAACTGTGACAAGTTGATCGTTCTGAACAAACTTTAGCTTTTAGAGGAGGGTTGAAGTAACCGCTCCAGCCTGATGTATTCAAGGTCTTCCTAATAAACAAGTGTACGTTGCCCGGATGTCCATGACCTGGAAAGTGACTTGGAAAGTATGAGGACCGATAGTTATGGGAAGATCAACTTCGCCGATAACCGCTTTTCTGGATCCGTCGAATGCTTTGACGACGACCTCACTGATTCTCATCGGAGGGCCTTTGAATGATAATTGCATCAAAGTGGACTTCGGCATAACATTCAGGGCTGACCCTGTTGTTGCACCCCAAAATTTGGCCTCCTTACTTTAGTACTAACTAGCTTATGTTTCATTTCATTTTTTGCATTATCATGTATGCATATCTTAGCATGGGGTCAAGGTGCCTGAGGCAATTCTTCAGAGGGTCAAGCAAGAGTCCTGGTATTGTCCAAGAGAGCTCAGGTGGATCATTCTCTCCTAACCAGTGCATAGATTAGGGTTTTGAGATTCTTGGGTTTATTGCTTCAATGGGCAAGCTCCTTGAGTTTTTATCATCACCAAATGGCATATCTTATCTTTGTTGGAGAGGATACACATCATATTCAGAGGAATTTGGATTTGGAGACTGTGCTATTTCCTCCTAGACTGAAGGTACCACAACTAGGGTTTGCTATAAAGTCAGTTTATTTCTGATTTTTTGGGCAAGACTTGATTCCATGGTACTCCTTGGGTCCCTAAGTACCTGGGGATGGGAGGTTGTCCATCAGTTTGGTTCAGGAGAAGTTCAATTGGCCAATGGATTGAAAATCAGGTGAATGGGGTAAAAGTCAACAGTGAGAGGAGAAGTCAACTGTGGAACTTTGAGGTTCTCTCCAAGGTTTTCAAGGTCTCACATCCTCATATGGTCTTCAAGGGTCAAGTTTCATGCCATATATCAAAATTCAGGAGTTGGTGCAAAAGTTACTAAAAATGGAAATGACCTATAATTTGAAGTTTCCTTTTTGGGCAAGTTCCTGCACTGCATTCAACTTGACTTTTCACCATCAAGAAAGCTTCAAATGAATTTTTCTCCAACATGAAAGTTTAGGATCTTTTTCTCCTCTTTCCAACCAGTACTAGTCGGCCTCCATATCATTTGTGAAACTCAACTTATGATCAAAAGAAGGCAAATTGGTTTTTAGGGTTTTTCATGGCTCCATTTTCACAACTTTGGGCATAATGACCTATAATCAATTCCATTGTTTCATGTGACTTTCTAATGTCAAAGAACAATCCCTAAGGAACATTTTAGACCTTTAATCAAGTGGTTTCATGGTGTATGTATCACTTATCCTCCATTATTCAAAATTCCCAAATTATTTAAAAGTCTTGAATCAAATGGTTTCAAGGCCCAATGTCAATATGGGTGTAATTAGCAATTCAAATGCAAGTGATCTATCATGAAACATTTAAATATCCATGCATGGGAGGAGGTGTACTTAACATAATGTGATTTTCCAAAATTATTCAAAAAATCATTAAACAAGGAATTGCCCAAGCCCAATTCATTATCAGAGGAAAACCCTAGCCTATTTAAACCTATCCATGCACTGGTTAGGCAAGTTACACACGTGATATTTTGGAGAAAAGAAAGTGCAACCCTAATTCTTGAATTCATTGGATCTCTCAATCTACAAGGAGTTTCTTCAAAGTTCTTCCACAAACCTTCTCCTGGTGATCTCGAGAACACAACCCAACCACCATTCGCAGCCAAAAGCAAGGATTGGAGTTACACCATCTCAGGTTGGTGGATTTTTTCGTGCTCCTAAAACTCCCTTTTTTTATGTCTATATTGTTGTGTGATTGTCACTGATCATCCTGATATATTTACTTTTAAATTTGGACGTGCGGTTTGCTTGTAATGATGATTTAAAGTCTTGAACCCTAACATTAATCCCTTCGTTTTTCATTATATGTTGATTATTTGTGATTTTGGATGAGAGATTTGGAATCCTCGTTAAATTCCGGACGGAACGGTATATGGTTTGGCATTTTCTAGGCAGGTTTGTAATTGCAGGTGGTGGAGGAGTCGACCGGAACCCTAGTTCCGGCGACTGGTACGGTGGCTGGCCGGTGAGGGTTTCCAAGGTAGGAGATACAATCCTCACCCTTCATTCTTTCCATCTGACGGTCCTCATCGCGCCACATATTTTTTTCTTTTATTTTTTTTCTGATTTTTAATTATTGATCAGATATATATTACCCCATGCTCTTACCATGTGCCTTCCAATCATTTTATTTTGTTTTGTTTACTTTTTATTTTCGTTGACTAATCCTGGACCGTGTGATGAATCGTATGGTGGAAAACGTGCCAACAAATTAAAAATACATGTGCCGTGCACATGGCTGGTGTATGGTATCCAGACAGTTTGGTGTGTGTGCATGCACATTAATTAAGGTGTTCTTTGCATCGTGACCCTTCATCATTATTACTATTATTTTGGTTTGACTTGTTTTGAGACGCAGGATTGATCCCAAGGCAGGTAAGCAGTCAACCCAGTTGACTGAGGCCCACCCTTATTCTTTTTATTTTATTTTTTTTCTCTTTTTCGCTGATGGGTTAGGCTGCTGTTCGCACCCCCCACTCTTCAGCCCATATCATTTCCTATGCATTTTTCCTACTCGCTGCACCCCCATGCCATTTATTTCATTTCGTTCTTTTATTCTAATTATTATTTTCATTCTTTAATAATTAAAAATACATAATTGCATTTAAAAAATCCCCAAAAATTCATGCATCATTTTTATTATTTTATAAAATTTTCTCAAATTTTATTTTTATTTTTATTTTTATTTTATTTTTTACCATCTAAATTAATTATTTAGTTTATTTTCTTTTTGAATTATCCATATAATGCTTACATAATTTGTTTATTTTATTTCTCTGCATCCATAAAATATTTTTAATCCGTTCCTTTTTCATTCATTCACCAACATTCTAAAATGCATTAAAATATTTTTCTATCGTTTTTAAAATTATTACATATTGCATTTCAGTCCTTCCCTTTTGCACACTGAACCCTACTCCTCACCTGAGCTTTGCCTGATTATTTGAATGACTGACACTTTGAATTTTTGCAGGAATTTTTGATGTATTGTTTGTCTCTGGTTGAGAAACCTTGATATTTAATTTGGGAATTTTAGGAGTTATTTCTCTAATTGTTTGATTTGTTTTCACTTGAGATTTTCTCGTATGTGCATCTTTGGATCTTGTCTGATTATCTGTTTGAAAAGGCACTTGTGCCATTGTGCTGGGATTGTTCATTTGACTTATTTATGCATGTTTGGATTGTTATCACCATAGTATGTCTTTACTTGGGTTCCATCTATCTCACTTCTTTTACTTGTGTCTGTTTCTCATTAACCTTTTATGCAGGGACTCAGGTAACCTCTTTAAGGGTATGGATAAGTCATCCGTATTCACCCTTATTCTTTCTTTCTCTCCTATATTCTTCATTTAGGATTTAGGTTGTCGTCAAACGTCACTAACCGTAGGTCACCCATGCATGATAACTTTAGGACTCATAGTTCCCTTTAGAGTTACCCTGGTGTCTTCTCTCTTCTCATCTCAAAATTTCCTGAAAACACTTAATAAGTATAAAGTGTATTGCGCACGAGCCTTAAGCGTGGGGAATGAGAAATGAGGGGCTTCCTCTCATCTTTCTAGAGTGCTTAGCGAGCGTCCTGTCTTGGGACGACGCGTTAAGTATTCGCCCCCATGCCCTAGACTTTGGTGCAATGCAACTTAGGAACTAACTTAAGTCAATTCTGTCCTGAAAAACACAAACCAACTTCAAACCTTTTTGTCCTTCGGGATCGTCAAACTTAAAGGCTATTTTCCAAAAGGGCACGTTATTTTCCGTCTGAGTCGCAAACAGGCATCGACCCTAACTGCCGGACGCGAACTTAACGTCGCTCATAAAAAAACACAAAAAGAACTTGGTCCGAACTATGTTGACTCTGAATTCCCCATTGCACAAAGGGGGTACGTAGGCCTAGGACATCGACGTCCTACTGAGTCTGTCTTTGTCTTTCCCTTCCCCGTCATAGTACAGCCATAGATGATAGTATAACTCACCCTTAGAATAGACAACAAGCGTGGATCCCATCGAGTACGATGGACGCGTGGGGTGCTAGCACCTTCCCCTCGCGTAACCGACTCCCGAACCCAGGTTATGGTTGCGATGACCATTCCTTTCCCTCTTCCTAAGGTTTATGCGGTGTTCCCTTTCCCTCTCTTGGGATAAATTTACACGGCTGGCAACTCTGTTTTTCCGCGCCACTCTCGCGTTTGTACCTGGATGAAAATCCTGGGAGCGACACCTGTGTCTACCAGTACGCTGGCCAAAGCATCGTCCTGGCAGTTAACTGTAATGTTGAGCGCCATGTTATGACGGTGACCCTCTTCGGGTAATTCCTCATCACTAAATCCCAAATTATCGCAGGAAGTGATGTTAGAGACAATGCTATCGAACTGTCTGATTGTTACATCCTGTTCCACAAAGGCTCGCTCCAAGACTTTCTGTAGGGCCTCCCTGTGGGCTTCTGAACTGAGTAACAGTGATAATATCGAGATCTTTGAAGGAGTTTGTAACAGTTGATCAACAATGTTGTATTCACTCCTTTGGATGAGCTTTAGCATCTCATCATCATTTTTCAAAAGGTCGGGATTACTGGATTGACCGACTGGTAGATCAGGAGCTTCCGTCTGAAGTTCCTTTTCTCTGTTAGATTCTCCAACTCCCCGGTTGAAGATTCTACCACTCCGTGTTACACGACTGATGTCTGCAATGTTCACAACGGAGGGTAGTGGAATTTACTTTCCATTTTCAATGGTCGTTGCACCGTATTTGTAAGGGATAACCTTAGTTGATTCATACGGTAATGGTCCCGGCAGATAGATGACTATGGGAACGCTCTGATTTTTCTGACCATCATAAGTAATCTCGATCCATTCCCGGTTGGGAACTTTAGATTCGTCAAGTAGAGGGATAATGGCAAAAACATCTCTGGTCCTGTGATGACCAGAGATTGTGACAGCATCCTCAACTTGATCGGCAAGGTAGTCCGACGTCCAGTTGATGGGTCCAGAACCCGGATATGGACGAATCTCCCCACGATCCACCTGACCCTGAAGAGCTGCTCTCACAAGGTAACACCCTTGGTTACTTTCCGAGCAGACGCTACAACGGTTATAATTGTGTGGTGGCACCTGGCCACGCCCACTTTGAATACAATGTAACCTCACTAGGTTAAATTCCACGAGTCGGACATCCTGACTTTGACGCCGAGTGGGGTTTCTGTTATTGATACTAATTTGCTGAGTATCTTCATCCATATAGATTGGCATCCACCAGTGATTTAACAAGTGCTGAAGTGCCTCCTAGACAAGGGTACAACCTCGATCGTTTTCTCAACCCGCTTTACAGCTTTGATAGTCGTATGATATTAAGAATCCGAGTCGGACCTGCTCATCATGTAACTCTACCAGGTTGGTATTCATCACGCGAATATCAAAGATCTGAACCATGTTGAATTGATAGGAATTCATATCATGGTAGTCTTGGATCCATCCAAGATCCATCTGACGCTGGAGGGCTTCCTGTATGAAAGAGCATCCCTGTTTGTTTACCGAGCAAGTCAGACAAGAACTGTAATCGTGCCGCGGCAGATTATGATACTGGTTTTGCCTTGAGTGCATCACCACCAGGTTGGCATTCATCGCACGGATGTCGTGGTTTTGAATGATGTTGGAATTCGTGGAGACCATGTTGACTCCACGAGCTTGGTGCTCTTGGATCCATCTGAGATCCATCTATTCCTGTAGAGCTGCTTGCACTACAGAACATCCTTGGTTGTCTTTAGAGCAGATATCACACTGGTGATAGTTATGAGGTGGCACATGGCCATATCCACTCTGTCTATAATGCATCTTGACCAGACTGGTCTTCAACAAGAGTACATCATGAATTTGATAGATATTTCTAGATTCTCCTTCTATCAAATTGACTGCAGCCTTCTGGTGTTGAGGCAGCGGGTTTGTAAGAACGTTAGGATTTGTATCCTTGAAGGATAAGACCCAGCTCCTAACAAGTTTTTGCACGTCGGATTTGAAATTGAGACAAGTCTCTATGTTATGCCCTGGTCCTCCTTGATGATAAGGGCATGTTTGATCCACCTTAAACCAAAAAGGCGGATTTTCCGGTACTGTAAGAGGAGATTTAGTCTGAATGTGCCCCTTAGCCAGTAGTAATGGAAACAGCTCTGCGTACGACACGGGTATAGGATCAAATCCTGGTGGCCGTGTTGTACAGTTGTTGTTATATGGAGGACGAGCCTGCTGAAGAGGCTGTTGTGTCCTTTGCTGATCAGGTTGGCATTGCGCAACCTGAGGTTGATACGTAGGCGCAGTGCTGATAGCAGGAGTTACAGCTGCTACTGGTTGATACCGTCGCCTTTTCTTTCTGAGAGAGATATTCCTAATATCCTGCTCTTTTTTCTTAGGGAGAGCACTACCGTATCGTTTTGTACTACTTGATGATCCAGCGTCTTTTATCAAACGTCCTTCTCGGACGGCTTCCTCAAGACGAACCCCCATACCCACCATCTCGGTGAAATCACTGGGCGCACTGGCAACCATTCTATCATAGTAAAATGAGCTTAAGGGTTTTAAGAAGATCTTTGTCATCTCTTTTTCCTCAAGAGGTGGACAAATTTGAACGGCAATTTCACGCCATCTCTGAGCGTACTCCTTAAAGGTTTCCTTGTCCTTTTGCGACATCGATCTGAGTTGATCTCTGTCGGGTGCCATGTCCAAATTGTATTTGTATTATTGGACGAAGGCAGTGCCAAGATCTATGAATGTGCTGATCGTGGCACGGTTTAAACCCATGTACCACTTGAGTGCGACACCAGTTAAACCATCCTGGAAGTAGTGAATCAGTAGGTCCTGATTCTACGTCTGAGCTGACATCCGCCGAGCGTACATCACCAGATGGCTTTGAGGGCAAGAGTTACCCTTGTATTTTTCAAAGTCGGGCACTTGAAATTTGTGCGGAACTTTTACATTGGGGACCAAGCAGAGGTCTGCGACGTCCTTTCCAAATAAATCCTGATCGCGAATGGCTTGCAGCTCCTTCTGCATTTCCAGAAACTGCTCCTGGAATTCATCCATTCTGTCGAACATGGTTTCCTTTTTACCAGAAGGTATGTATGGAATCTGTCCTTCCGGGACAGTGTGCACCACAGGGGGTGGTACCGTGACTACGACAGTGAGTCTTGGCATTTCCCGAAGTTTGTAACCTTCAGGAGTCTTCAGTAAGCCCCTGGCATCTTCGCTTTCCCGAAGTTTGTAACCTTCAGGCCCAGCAGCTTCTGTTGTGATTGCCTGATCTTCAGTGATTGGCGGAACATATCCTTCCGGGATATAGTTAACAGGCATGCCCCAAGGACGATCTTTTGGCATTTGATACCTAGGATCATACTTCTCCACCATGGGCGTTGAGGTGATCTCTGAGATCACAGTCCTTTGTAGCTGAGCTTCTGCCATGGCTTGCATGTCGTTACGAAGCTTTCTCATATCGTCTCTCAGAGCGTCGATCTCTTCTTTCAACTCTCTGTTTTCTTCCTCAAGATCATCCATCCTTTTCTGACGATTGGCCCGATATTGTACGAATTAGACAGTTTGACTCTAGAATCGAGATACAAACGTGAGATTCGTAGGGAAGAAGAATACGTGATGTGAGAATGATGAATGCAATGATTATATTAATTATTTTTTGGTTTAATCAAAATAAACTTCGACAATTAGATTGCAAATATCAAACAGTGGGGAAACCCCTTTTTATTGAAATCAAAGGATTACAGAAATGGAAATACAGTAGATTACAAAGTGCAGAAACAGAAACCTAAGCTAATGGGTCCCGAGAGAACTCGGGTGCTGATTCTGGTATCTTCCTTTTCTTTAACCGGGGCTCTTGAGCCGTTGTCGGGTTGTCATTCCTTTGCCAAGTGAAAGGAGCGAGCAAATTCCTTTGGTCATCTTGATTCTCTACAGCATGTTGCTCCAAAATTTCAATCAGATCGTCATTTTCTTTTAGTAATTGCTGTATTTTGATGCACTCTATGTCGAGGGTGCGGTACTTGTTTTCCAATACCTTCTCTCCTTTTGAACTTTGTTGAGAGAAACCTGAAGCTTTTCAGTTTCCGTCATGAAATACATGACAGATTCCCTCGACGGAAGAATTCCTTAACGAGGATAAGGCATTTTTAGCTTGAGAGCTCTAGTTTGTACCCAATGGAGATAAGGCTCCACCGAGACACAGTCCGATTTTCCTAGAGACTCCCGTCCTTTCTTCCGAACGTGTTTCCAAGCGTGCACTATTTCCATCTTTAGTGCTCTGTCACTTTATCCTTCTTTAAAGAAAAGACCTTCCAGATGAGCATTCAGCGGAATATGCCTCATCGGGTATCCAAACTGACGGCGAACCAATATCGGATGATAGTTGATTCCTCCCTTAGTTCCTATAAGGGGTACGTTGGGGAAGTTTCCACAATGGTCAATGATCCTGATTCCATCATAAATCCTATTACACCAATCTATATCAGAGTTGGTGAGAGACATGATTTTCTACGACCAGCGCAAGGCACTCTTGCAATCTCAAAAAACAGCAGACTTGGGTAAGTAGGAGATAAACCATTTGTAAAGCAAAGGTACACAGCATGTGATCTCCCCTCCGCTGTACAAATTTCCCAAATGTACAGAATGATACGCATCTGCGAGCAAAGTCGGCACAGGGTTTCCAATGAGAAAAACCTTAATGGAGTTGATATCGACGAAGTTATTGATGTTGGGAAACAAAAATAACCCGTAGGTGAGCAAGACAAAGATGCTTTCAAAAGCAGTCATGTTTCCTATACTGGCAAAATACAGGGCCTTCTTTGTCAAGAATTGGGCTGGCAAACCTTGGATGTCACCCTTAGTGGTTAGGTGAGTCCTGACCTCAGACTCGTCCCAATGAATTGCTCTTGCAATGGTCTGATTCTTTGGAATTTCTTCCAGTCCAGAAAATGAAGCTCGATCAGTGATGTGTAGATCAATCAGATGAGAATACTCCTCCAGCGTTGGTGCGAGCTGGTAATCCAGGAATGTGAAACAGTGATAAACTGGATCATAAAACTGAATGAGTGCATCCATGATTCCCTCAATCACATGGACTCTTAACAGTGGTAGTAGACCTCTGTATTTGGCTCCGACGGCCTCAGGGTAGGTGATCATTCTCGCTAACCTTCTCAAATCCTCTAGATTTGGAACCTTGAAGGTATACCTATGAGTTCTCCTTCTACCGAAATCCATTAGTGCAATCCTTTTCTCTGATATTTGCAATCACAGTCTTAGTTTAATTTGAAAAACAGAGAGACTAGAAGAGAATTTTTTTTAATGTTTTAATGTTTTTAAATGAATGCATGAATGCAGCGCACAAAAACATAGAAAAAACATGGGGTCAAAGGGTCGTTGTCATGAAGTCAAGGCTCTACCCATCCCCAAAGGTTTATACTAAGGTGATTTTTGTACCTGTACTCATTATCATCAGCTCCTCCCAGGAAAGCAAAACAACAAGCGGATCGCCAGCGAGTTGTAGAGCAATCTTAGAGTAAGTGCCATTCACCGAGAATAGATCACCAGCCTCAAATGAGGGTAGTATCGCATAACAACTATTCCCGATAGTTTCCGCACTACAAAAAGGTTTGGCTCCTCAGCTTCTCAGACATCACAATCGGCCCATTGTCTAGGTGAGAGAATGGGTTGCATTGGTCAGCCTCCACTGAGGTTGATGGTCGACCTCGTCGCCATCACTTATCTTAAGTGTATACTCAATCTTTCCACATGCGGCATCACACGCATTCCTATTAGCAGAAAAATAAACACGTATAGCAATTAGGAAAAGCAGTATATATATTTGTCCTAATCATCCTAGACCTTTAAAGCTATGAATCCTAAGTTCCTGACAGAAAATGGGTTCCCCGGCGGAATTACCATCCTGTGGTTTCATTCCAAATTAACGGCGTTTTGACCTAAGATCCTAGTGACGTCAAGGTTTCTATCTAGGGGAAAAAAAGAACAGGATCCCTAAAGAGACCTGCATGGTCCCCAGCAGAGTCGCCATTTTTCTGTAGCGAGTGATTTTTGGATGTGGTTGCGAAGCACGATCGCTCTGGTACTACAGCTCGATTCATTTTTTATCCTATTGAAGCTGATGAAGGAAGGGAAATAGATGTCTCCAATTAACCCTGCTTGCATACTGAGGTTAAACAGTCAAAACTGTTGGTTTACAGATGCTACAAAGATTCGGGGTCTCTCCTAGGTTATTTTGTTGACGATGGGTGCTTTAGGCTATCGGTTAGGATGTTAGGATGAATGTATGAGAGTATGGGATTTTGGGTTTTTGTTTAGTGTGCTCGCTAAGATTTTTCTTTCAATCTTATGCCTATGTATTCCCGTTTACCGAAACAGGGAAATCAGAAGGATCGTAGTTCCTCCTATTCTATGGGAGGAAATGGTTGTTTTGGGTGTCTTGTTCAAAGCCCAAGATGTGAAGCGAAAGGTGTTTGTATCTTGTTCAAAGCCCAAGATATGAAGCTGAAAGGTCTATTTGTATCTTGTTCAAAGCCCAAGATGTGAAGCTGGAAGTAGTTTGACTTTAGAGAGAATTTGTCATCTCTAAAGAGGGTCTGTATGTCACAATTGTTTATAAAGGAGAATTACTTTAACCGGGATATGTGAATCCGGCAATGCCATAATTTCCTTTATAGGGGGTTTCCAACCTAAAGGAGAAGACTTTAACTCAGTGCAGAGCAATGCTATCTTTCCTTAGGAATTTCTCATACTAAAAGAGGGACAGTGGCATGGATGTAGATGATCCAGAGGCTTGCCGCTTACAACAATTAGATGAAGGGGAAGGAGTTGTTGATGTTTGTGTACTGTGAATGAGGCACAGCTTTGATGCTAAAAGGTTGATTGGATCAACCAGTGGTTTTCTTATACAAAGCCTAAGAGGAGGCTAAAAGGTGTCTCGTACAAAGCCCGAGAGAGAGGCTAAAAGGTTTTGACTCGACGATGGAGTCTTTTGGTATCTCGTATAAAGCCCAAGATGAAGGCTACTTGACTTAACAAGAGAGTTTTTTGTATCTCGTACGAAGCCTGAGATGGAGGCTGTTGTTTGTTTGGCTCAATAAGAACCTTTTTGTATCTCGTATAAAGCCCGAGATGGAGGCGAAAGGGTGATTGACTCAACGAGGGAGTCTTTTTATGTGTCTCATACAAAGCCCGAGAGAGAGGCTAAACGTTGTTGGACTCTGCTGGGAAGAATCATTGTACAAAGCCCAAGAGAAGGCTAACTTCACTAGAGAAGAATCATTATACAAAGCCTAAGAGAAGGCTATGGTTACTGTTTCAGTTGAGTGACAGGTCCAGTATACTGATTTAAAGAGAAAATCAGTTCTTATATGAGCAATGCTGTACTCAAGAATTTTGATTCGAGGATCAAGGTTATTTCCTTTTCTTCAAGGAAATGGGAAATCCAAAGGGTATCGAGACTGTCCGAGTCTACGGGGTTCCTTCCTCTTTTTGAAGGGGTCACTTGAGAATGTCTTAAAGACTCAAGGAGATTAGACTGTCCAAGTCTAGAGTTTCATCTTTTGTACTAAGCTTTGAGAAACAGTAGTAGACTCTTTGAAAGGACTGTTCTATGCAGATGACTAATTTCTATTCCTATACCTCTAGGAGGTCGTCGGGACAATTTGTACGAAGCCCAAGAGGAGGATGGAAACTTTTAAGAAGCCGATCGGTCCTTGTACGAAGCCCAAGAGGAGGCTATCATTTCCAGAGGAAGAGATCATTATACAAAGCCTAAGAGGAGGTGGTGAATACTTCTAAGAAGCCAAGAGGTCCTTGTACTAAGCTCAAGAGGAGGCGGGTGCTTTTAAGAAGTCGATGGGTCCCCAAACCCCGAGAAATTCAAGACATGCCATTCACCGAGAATAGATCAAGCCAGGAAAGTTCGAGAATTTGGAAGAAACTCAAGAAATGCAATTCACGGAGAAGAGATCATCTCTGGGGAGTAGAGTTTCTTTGACAACTTCTACAAGTGACAGTCTGAGAAAGGGTTAAAAAAGAATCTGCCTTTCACATCTCCATATTGTTTAACCCCAAGAGGAGGGAAGACTGTGTCTGGTAATCCTATGGGGATCTAGTTTTGACTATTTCTAAGAGTGATCAACGGGCTTAATGCTAGACGTAGTTGCCGGGGAAACTCTAAATATCTATACTATTATTACACAGTTGATATGAGTTTATGAAAGAAGGCTTACAGCGAAACAGCCCCACAATACAGTTATATGTATATGAAAGTGGTAAATGAAAGCGTATAAACACTTACTCGGTTGTAGAGCTTCCATGCTGTTTGGTTAGTTGTTCAACAAAGAAAGATTGAAAACAACAGTATATTCAAAATCAAAGGAGAAAGTGCTTTGAAAAAGAAAGATTTGGGGCTTACAGCTCAAGGAGAGGCCCAGGGTTTTATCAGTGAGCGCACTGTTTGAATTTGTACAGAGGGACTTATACAAGTGACTGAGGCCCAAAAATGTTTTCGGTACAAAGGCATGGGTCTTACACTCTCTCAAGAGGCCCAAAAGGTTTAAAGAAAAAGAGTGGGGCTTATAACACGAGGGTAGGCCCAGTTGACTTTTCGTTAAAAATGGCGATCTCGCCGAGATTTTCTTTTAACGCGAAGGGGCTTATACAATATCTGAGGCCCAAATGATTTTGGTTAAAAGGGGGTTGGGTCTTACACTCTATTAGAGGCCCAAAAATTTTGAATGGGTCTTACTACTCGAGGGTAGGCCCAGTTGGTTAATTTTAAACTGGCGACGATCGCGTCGTTTATTCGAAAATGTACAGTGGGACTTATACAACAAATGTGGCCCAAAAAGTTTTCTGTACAAGTGTCATACCCCAAATTTGTCCTACCTGTATAATTTTCATTTGTATATCCGTCCACTAACCATTATTCAAAAATCAAAAAAAATATATCCATTATATTTCAATTGTCCACTTCTTTCTTCTAATTCTCTTTCTACCATATCCACTTCGTAAATCATTTATATTTCTAAACCAATTTCTAACCCTTTTTATATCTATATTTTATTTTATCTTGTCCACCTTTTTATAATCTAATTTCCATTTTTGCCCATATTTCATAACCATTAACCAAAAACCCAAATTCTAAATTAAACCCATTTTTATTATCTTCTCCACTTTAATACCCACATTTAACTTTTTATTTATTTATTTTTATTTCAATTTAGTTTTTCAAGCATAACTTATAGATTTAATTTTATTAGAACTTTATGTTTTATTAGATCTTTAATTCATTTAGAACTTTATATTTAAATTTTAATTTAATTTAATTTTATAGCTTTATTTATTATTTATATATTTTATTATTTTTTATTACCATTTATTATTCCATGATTTTCTATTACTATCACCATTATTAGTATGTTATTATCATTTATATATATTATTATTATTATTATCATTTATTGTTATTATGGTCATTATTATTTATTTCATTATTATTATTATTATATTATATTTTTTATTTTGTTTATTCATTTATTTTTATTACTATTATTATTATTTGTATTAGTATTATTATTATTATTATTTCATCATTTTACTATTCGTTATTTATTTATTTCATTGTTATCATTTTTTATTTCATTTTTATTATTTGTATCATTTTATTTTCGTTATTTTTAATTTTATTATTTTTAATATTTCATTTTTTTTATTACTCTTATCTTTTTATTATTTTACTTTTATTAATTTTACTATTTCTTTTTTATTGTTTTTATTATTTCATTTTCATTTTTATTATTTGTATCATTTCATTATTAATATTATATTTTATTATTATTATTATTATTATTATATTTTATTGTAATTATTTTTTTTAGTAGTACTGTTATTATCTTATTATTATTATTATTATTATTATTATTTATTTTATTATTATTATTACTAATATTTCCAACCCAATATTGTATCCAATTTGAACCTTTGACCAATAGTCTGCGCAAAACTCAACACCAACATTGCCACTACATGGGGTCATCTTACATGTTGCCAAAACACGCTACTTGCTATACTCCAAAACCCTGCTACTTGCTATACTCCAAAACCCTGCGCCTGTAACATGAGGTGAAAGGGATCCAACATGGAAACTTTTGACCCAAAGCCTACCACTACAAACCTGCTGCCATCTGTGAATCTCAGCAACGTCCGAACCAAGGTCTGTCACAGAAAAAGACATTGCAATAACAATTAGACAAATTCAATAAAAACTCAATAAAAAAAAAGAAGAGGAATCGAGTTTACAAAAGACTGAAACCTTAACAAACAGAAAAAATAAACTTTCTTCTTCAATCTCTTTCTTTAAATATCTCACCTGCAAAATCCCACTCAACACCTTCAAATCACATCTCAGCGAGAAAACAAAACAGCATCGCGACCAATCTTCTTCTCTTCTTCGCTCAGAACAAACCACTCAAATCACTCGCTCGACCTTCTTCACCCCCAACCTTATTTCAAAACCAAAACAACACCCAAATCATTTCCAAAACTGCAACTCATAATAAAAGAGATTGGGAGAGATTTCACAAACCCATTCACCACAACAACCGCAAATATCCTTCAACCTCAAATCAAATCCTCCTCCTTCAACCTCCTTGAAATAATTCCAAATCAACCCTTTCTTCTTAACCAACCCATAAATCCACCTTCATTTCACTTCCTTTCACAAATCACCAATAACAGTTTTTTTCAGAAACCAAATCCAAAGAATCCGAAACAACACGAACAGAGGAGATGAGGAAAGATTAAATCGAAACTAAATAGATGAATCCGAAACCTGAGAGCGAGCGACAACGATTCCAAAGCAAAATAAACAGAGAGAGATAGAGATTGAGGAGAAAGAGGCGAGTTTGTTTCCATGCGTACTGACCTCTTTTGCTTTTTTTTCCATGCGTTATCGTTTCAGAATGAGAAAGGGTTTTAGGGCTTCTTGTTTTTGTGACGTTAAAAGCAGAATGAGTCATAAGATTTGACCCAGTTTGGTTGGCTTGCTGATTGTACCCAGCCCATTCCTTTTTCTTTAACTTTTAGAATCAGTTTTTTTTCTTTTAATTATTAGCTTCTAATTAATCTTAGTTAGACTTAGCTTATTTAAATTTAATTAGAGATTAATTTAGTTAATAGTTTTTTATTAGTTGTTTAGTCATACTTAGAAATTAATTATTTAGTCTTTAGCTAGGTTTATTTAGTTAATCAAAAATTAGTTAATTAGGTTTTTCTTCATTCTTTTGCCAACACTAATGCTTGGATGTTGTTGGACCGAGCGGATTCTTGCTGTTGTTGGGCTCGTGGGCCCATTTTTATTTCTACCTCTGTTTTTGTTTCAACATTTTATCTTCTAAGCTTTTCTAATTATTTTTTTTTAGTATGATTCTCAAATTAATTCTTAGTCTATTTTCATTTTGGATTTCCTTTTTATTTCGATTTTTATTTTTCATTTTGGGCCAATGATAAGATAAAACTCTTGATTTGTTGATTTTCTCTAATAGATCCAAAACTTGATTTATATGAGGTATACCCTTTTTTATTTCGATTTTCATTTATATTCATTTGTATTCACCATTCATTTATTTTTATTTCAATTTATTTATCACTTTATTTAGATTTTATTTCATTTTTAGCATTTTTATTCATTTTGGTCAATGAAAACCAAAATATCAAGATTTATCAATTTTTTATTTTAAATCTTGATAAAGGTGAGACCTTTATTATTTTTATTGTCATTTTCAATTTTTATTTTATTTTATTATTTATTCTTTTTTTTTATTCATTTTGGTCAATGAAAACCAAATATCAATGATTTATCGATTTTTTATTTTAAATCTTGATAAAGGTGAGACCTTTATTCTTTTATTGTCATTTTCGATTTTATTTCATTTCCATTACTTTATCAATTTTGGGTCAATGAAAGTCAAAAATCCGATTATCGATTTATTGATTAAATCGAGATTAAGACGGACTAACTTTCATTTTTATGTCGATATTATACCTTGTCAATTCTATATCGATTATATCGTTGTACATATTGTATCATATTCATATTCATTTCATCCGCTCACCCTTAATCGAAAACAATTAACAACTATCGCAACCATAAAAAACGAACATGAACGGACTGTGGTTATGATCATTGCTCGACGCGCATTCAAGGCTTAGTTTAGGACACTTTGCACACACACGGCTTCCGCTTGGGCTACCTTACAATGAGACCATTTATTTCTGTCAACACTTGTAATTTATATGTATCCCTCCCCCATTCTGATGTACGCACTTAATATTGTTTTGATTGTGGTTTGTTTACTAGGAGCACCCCTAGGGACTAGCATAGGCAACCCATTTTCAAACCAAAACCTCGATTCGTCGTCGATACATTTTTCAAACAACCCATTTTCACACCAAAGCCTCGATTCATCGTCGAGCCATTTTCAAACAAGCCTCTTTTCAAACCAAACCCTCGATTCGTCATCGAGTCATCTTCAAATCAAACTCTTTTCGCAAATAAACCCTTGATCCAACGTCAAGCAGATTTTCATAATCAAACTCCAAAAATAATTAACGACTATCGTAACTCTTTTAAGGTGAAAAATGGGGGTTCAAGTCTTTGATCTCCCTTGGATTGTTTGGGTGCGAGTTCTCTTACTCGTGTGTGAGCAATTGAAGCCTCTTCTTTTAATAAATCAAATCCTTTTCAAAATAACCGAGCACATATAATAAACCCTTGATCCCACGTCAAGCGGATTTTCACAAATAAACTTCAAAAACGACTAACAACTATCGAAACTCTTTCAAGGTGAAAAATCGGGGTTCAAGTCTTTGATCTTCCTTCGATTGTTTGGGTGCGAGTTCTCTTACTCGTGTGTGAGGAATCGACGCCTCTTTTAAAACTCAACCACCTTAGATGAAAAAGAGAGAGAGCCAAATCTTTGACTCACTCTCCCGATTACTTGGGCCTGAGGAATCTTTCTTAAGTTCAAGTAATCGTCATCTATACCAACCCAACTCTACCTTTTGTTTCGTGGGCGTACCACGAACTACGACTGCTCTGATTCTTTATTCTCGTCCGAATAAAGATACGTAGGCACAAGATTGCGATGATCTTGGCGAGCTACCTTTTTCTTTTTCCCCCGTTTGTGTCTACCTTTTTCTTTTTCCCCCGTTTGTGTCTACCTTTTTCTTTTGCCTCCGTTTCCACACTACCATCTTTTTTCCGTCAAACCCCGTAGTCGAACTACGATTGCTCTGATTTCTCATTCTCGTCTGAATGAGCATACGTAGGCCCGAGGTCGCGATGACCTTGCCGAGCACCCTATCCTTAAACCACCTCATTTTCCCTTAATACCTTTTCCTTTTATCTTACCTTTCTGCATTTAATTTTTGAGAAGAAAATAGATAAACTTAGCTAACGAGCATTGCGATTCGAATCAAGAGGTTCCCGTTGAGTACAACGGACGTGAGGGGGTACGCGTACCTTCCCCTCACGTAACCGACTCCCGAACCCAGGATGTGGTTGCGACGACCATGTTCTTATCTCCCTCCTTAAAGGTTTTCTCGATATTTTCCTTTCCCTATTTTTGGGATAAATAAAGTTCGGTGGCGACTCTGCCGAACCGTTTTCTGCGCCTTTTGCGCGAGGGTCGTATTTTCGATAAATTTTCGAGGTGCGACAGCTGGTGACTCTGCTGGGGATCATTTGCTCCATGCAAGAGAGAGTCGAGCCTATCTTGATTCGAATCGCTAGCTCTTTAGCTCCGTTTATTTATTTTCTTCTCGTTTGCTTATTTACTTGTGTTACCTTTTGTGGCACTGTTGGGATGTTCTGACATTGGGAACTTTGTGAGATGGCTCTACACCCGAGTCTGAGAAAAACCCTAGGATTAGGATGGTGGTTGTGTAGTGTAGGCTTGCGTGGTCTCTTCCGCGTGAGTTGAAGCGAAAACCACCGCGTGGAGTATATTTCCTTGGAGATATTATTGTTGTGGTGAATCTTTGCCATGGTGGTAATACTTTCGAGGTGGGTCGTCGATCCCAAGGACCACTAACCCAATTTACCCATGGTGGTTGGTAGCGTTAATTCTATGTGAGTTAATGCGAACGCCCCAATCAGATGAGATCCCTCGAACGTATTACTTCCTGACAGTAATATTTTCGACCTCGATCTAGGATTCTGAGAACCCTATTTAGAACCCGTGTGTCGATGGTTGTGTAGTGGGCACCTCCGAGGAATCTTTCTCGTGGGGAAGAAACGAAAACCTCACCTAGACGAGATTATTTCGAGGATATTATAGTCGGATGTCTCTTCGTCTTGGTTATAATGTTTTCGAAATATATCCATAACTCTAGGCACCTACCCGTCTTAGAAACCTACCTGTGGGTTTTCTTGATCCTAGTTGTGGTTCATGACCCGTCATCTCCGACCAACCTCAGAGCTGTTTGAAGCTGTATGATCCTGCGATCCTGGATCTTGCATCTTGCATTGCATCTCATATCATTGCATTGCATTGCATCTGTTACGCATCTTGCATTGCATTTTCAACCTCAGAATCTCACCTCAACTTCCTTCATAACTAGCAAATCAAGCCGATTCCTCGACACCAGTATGCAACTCGAGCCAAAAGTAGACAAATGATGAATCATATCCAACAAAGACCATGTCAGCATATGTCAGTCTAGGCCATCAGTCATTGAAGGGGTTGCCGAAGACAAGCAGAATAGTCTCCGCCTCTGACCAAGCCAGTTCAAGCACCAATCAAGTCAAGACAGGAAAATCAGTTCCTCGAAGAAGGCAGTCATGTTGCCATCCCGTCATTTGCATTCTTGTTATTTCGTCTTTATTTGTTTAAGTACTGTTTGCTTCAAACATTGTCATTTGTATTTGGTTTTCTTAATGTAGTGATTATGCATGTTTTGAATTAGTTATGTCGTATTCACTCATTTTTTTTCCTTTTACTGCAAGTCACAGACACATTTATATCCATTTCACTCTCTTTATCAACTGTTGTTTTAGCAATGATTGGAGGGAGGATGATGAAAACGAAATACCCATAATTGCAAAATGTATGCTTTCGGACAGAATCTCGTCGATGATGTACAGGCATTGTTTCAACCCCCAAACACTGGAGAGACAAGGAGTTAATCCCTAGTAAACCACTTCGAGCTTAGAAGTAGTAGTTTCCTTCGGATATTTAAACCCTTATACTCAACCTGGGGCAGGGTAGTGTTCAGTTAATCCAATTACGCACTCAAATCACAAAGACAAAATCCAAAAGACATGTCGGTTGTTCATCAATACCCATGACTTGGCAGTCACAACCCTCCAAAAAAATAAAAAATAAAACAAAAATCAAAAGCCTGCTAAGTCAAACACCTCAAAGAAGACTTAGGCAAAAAATCAAGGCTACCCTGATGGACTCGAAAAGCAAAATTAGTCCATGCAAAAGATAGGGATCAAAAACAAAAAAAACAAAAGAGGCCCTCGAACCCTCAACAAAAACAAAATAAGATTCAGTGACCACCATATCAAAACCAAAGGGTCACTAACATCCATCAAAAACAAAATAAAGTGACTGCCATTTCGAGCAAACCTTGAATCATCACGCTTACACCGTCAACCCTTTTGGAATACAAACATGTGCAAAATTAACTGAACGTATGACTGGAGATCATCATGAAGAAGGGGTGGGTACAAATCATACTTTGAGCCTATTATCCTTTGTTTCATAACCGTGAACCAGACCACGTTATAACCCTCGAAAGACCTAATTGAGGCGAGGTTTATTCTGAAAGCATACCATCGCAAGGTTGCGTAAACTGACTCCCCATATTTGCTAATCTTCAGCATTGGTGTCATTCTCCTTGCTATATCTTTCACACCATCAAAATCAGCACACGTTTGGGCTAACGGTCCATTCGTCTCACTATCACGACACTCGAATAAACGACGCTTTTTCAAAGCTTGCATGAGCATTGCATTAAGATTACCATTTGTAAATGTTCAATTTTAACTGCAAATCAGTGCTAGACATTCAAGACGATTCCAACCAGGGGAAATCAAAGAGGAACTTGAACTTTCAGTGGTGCCGTCCCGAATCAAGAATCCCTCAAACCCTCAGGCTGGGGCAAATCTTTCAGCAGCTCAATCAGGGGCAAGTCATCTCAAAGCACATCAAAGTTCATCTTCCAAAGATCAGACCACTTCAGAACTAGTTAATTAGGGGCAGACCATTACCATGCTCAGACTGGGGCAAGACCCATTACAGCAAGCAACCCTGACCATCAAGCAACGTTGTGGTTCTCTCAGAAATGAACTCATGACTCATTATCAAGTGATCAAACTCGAGGCTTCAAAAGCATCTTCGTCTGCTTCAATCATGGTGTCTTCAACGAACTGAGTGTCGAGGAAATCAAGTCCCTCCCACCGCCCAAAAGTCCAATCCGCATTGGCAACTACCAAAAGTCCACCATGCTGGCACCTTTACACGTTATCCAATCACCCGTCTGCAATCATATGCATCGCATTCATCATCATAGACATCATATGCATCATATGCATACCAAAACCCAATCATACTTCCCCAGCACTTGCATCTCCGCGCGTCAGCATTTGCATTTGCATTTCCATTCGACATGAAGCATAATCGAGCATTCATACATGCATAGGATCCAGGATCAATCTCAAGACTGCAAGACGATCTTCAGCCCAGCCAGGGGCATCTTCTGTAAATCTGTGGGCGTTCCTCACGAAGTTGTTTTCGACCTTTGGTCGAACAAGACAAGCTCAAGACGATCTTCAGCCCAGTCAGGGGCATCTCCTTCAAATCCTTAAACATTCCTCTGAGTTAGTGGGCGTTCCTCATTGAATCTTTTCTTCAAGTCGAACTACGACTGCCCTGATTCTTTATTATCGTCCGAGTAAAGATACGAAGGCACAAGATTGCGTAGAACTTGGTGGGTTACCTTCTCCATTTTTTCACTATCTCCCTTTCCTTTTCGTGGGCTCTCCTCATTGATTTCTTTACTTCAACCTTTGTGTGTGTGCCCTATTATCTCGTCGGTAATAGCAGGCTGTGTGTGTGTGCCCTATTATCTCGTCGGTAATAGCAGGCTATGTGTGTGTGCCCTATTATCTCGTCGATAATAGCAGGCTGTGTTGTGTGCCCTATTGTCTCGTCGGTAATAGCAGGCTCTGTTGTGTGCCCTATTATCTCGTCGGTAATAGCAGGCTGTGTTGTGTGCCCTATTATCTCGTCGGTAATAGCAGGCTGTGTTGTGTGCCCTATTATCTCGTCGGTAATAGCAGGCTGTGTTGTGTGCCCTATTATCTCGTCGGTAATAGCAGGCTGTGTTGTGTGCCCTATTATCTCGTCGGTAATAGCAGGTTGTGTTGTGTGCCCTATTATCTCGTCGGTAATAGTAGGCTATGTGTGTGTGCCCTATTATCTCATCGGTAATAGCAGGCTGTGTGTGTGTGCCCTATTATATCGTCGATAATAGTAGGCTGTGTTGTGTGCCCTATTATCTCGTCGGTAATAGCAGGTTGTGTTGCGTGCCCTATTATCTCATCGATAATAGCAGGCTGTGTTGTGTGCCCTATTATCTCGTCGGTAGTAGCAGGCTGTGTGTGTGTGCCCTATTATCTCGTCGGTAATAGCAGGCATTGTGTGTGTGCCCTATTATCTCGTCGGTAATAGCAGGTTGTGTGTGTCTGCCCTATTATCTCGTCGGTAATAGCAGGCATTGTGTGTGTGCCCTATTATCTCGTCGGTAATAGCAGGCATTGTGTGTGTGCCCTATTATCTCGTCGTTAATAGCAGGCGTTGTGTGTGTGCCCTATTATCTCGTCGGTAATAGCAGGCGTTGTGTGTGTGCTCTATTATCTCATCGGTAATAGCAGGCGTTGTGTGTGTGCCCTATTATCTCGTCAGTAATAGCAGGCGTTGTGTGTGTGCCCTATTATCTCGTCGGTAATAGCAGGCGTTGTGTGAGTGCCCTATTATCTCGTCGGTAATAGCAGGCGTTGCGTGTGTGCCCTATTATCTCGTCGGTAATAGCAGGTTGTGACCTCATTTTCATCCTTTTGGTGAAAGGGTCTTTGTGTGTGCGTGTTCACTATCATCCTTTTGGTGATAGGTCTATCATCCTTTTGGTGTCTGGTTTCTTGTATTTCAACTTCCCAAGCATTTTCTTTCTCTTCGGACAAATTTGTGGTCTTCATCATATCTAATTGTCTTATACCTCGAAAAACCGAACGCCGTAGCAGTTCATCTAACTCGGTTTAAGCCAATTAGATAGGGGCATCTGTCATACCCCAAATTTGTCCTACCTGTATAATTTTCATTTGTATATCCGTCCACTAACCATTATTCAAAAATAAAAAAAAAATATATCCATTATATTTCAATTGTCCACTTCTTTCTTCTAATTCTCTTTCTACCATATCCAAAATCCATATCCACTTCGTAAATCATTTATATTTCTAAACCAATTTCTAACCCTTTTTATATCTATATTTTATTTTATCTTGTCCACCTTTTTATAATCTAATTTCCATTTTTGCCCATATTTCATAACCATTAACCAAAAACCCAAATTCTAAATTAAACCCATTTTTATTATCTTCTCCACTTTAATACCCACATTTAACTTTTTATTTATTTATTTTTATTATAATTTAGTTTTTCAAGCATAACTTATAGATTTAATTTTATTAGAAC
Organism: Lathyrus tuberosus; assembly: GCA_022829125.1. Taxonomy (NCBI): domain Eukaryota; kingdom Viridiplantae; phylum Streptophyta; class Magnoliopsida; order Fabales; family Fabaceae; genus Lathyrus; species Lathyrus tuberosus. Next base: position 17,283,717 of record JALAZF010000042.1, read on the forward strand.
TTTATGTTTTATTAGATCTTTAATTCATTTAGAACTTTATATTTAAATTTTAATTTAATTTAATTTTATAGCTTTATTTATTATTTATATATTTTATTATTTTTTATTACCATTTATTATTCCATGATTTTCTATTACAATCACCATTATTAGTATGTTATTATCATTTATATATATTATTATTATTATTATCATTTATTGTTATTATGGTCATTATTATTTATTTCATTATTATTATTATTATATTATATTTTTTATTTTGTTTATTCATTTATTTTTATTACTATTATTATTATTTGTATTAGTATTATTATTATTATTATTTCATCATTTTACTATTCGTTATTTATTTATTTCATTGTTATCATTTTTTATTTCATTTTTATTATTTGTATCATTTTATTTTCGTTATTTTTAATTTTATTATTTTTAATATTTCATTTTTTTTATTACTCTTATCTTTTTACTATTTTACTTTTATTAATTTTACTATTTCTTTTTTATTGTTTTTATTATTTCATTTTCATTTTTATTATTTGTATCATTTCATTATTAATATTATATTTTATTATTATTATTATTATTATTATTATTATATTTTATTGCAATTATTTTTTTTAGTATTACTGTTATTATCTTATTATTATTATTATTATTATTATTTATTTTATTATTATTATTACTAATATTTCCAACCCAATATTGTATCCAATTTGAACCTTTGACCAAAAGTCTGCGCAAAACTCAACACCAACATTGCCACTACATGGGGTCATCTTACATGTTGCCAAAACACGCTACTTGCTATACTCCAAAACCCTGCTACTTGCTATACTCCAAAACCCTGCGCCTGTAACATGAGGTGAAAGGGACCCAACATGGAAACTTTTGACCCAAAGCCTACCACTACAAACCTGCTGCCATTTGTGAATCTCAGCAACGTCCGTGTTGGAACTAGGTTCCAAGAAAGATGAATATTTGAGAGAAGAAGAAGAAGGAGAGAAAAGAGATTAGGGTTTTGAGAAACTTTGTAAAATTTTATTATGAAGCTGTTATTCTAACAATGCTGTATCAAAATACAAAGTACAAAGCCCTTTATATAGGCTATCAAAGCCCAGGCCCAAAACTAACATTTCAACTAACCCTAGTCAATTCGACTGAATTCCTACCAGCTGTATTCGATTCTGTCGAATACAGCTGAATATACATCAATATACTATTCGACTGACTCTACAACATTTCGACCAAAATCTATAAAACCCTTCAACTTCGACAGACTAACATGAATTACTTCTAACACACCACCTAATTCATGTTTTCGAGACTTCTCATCCCAATGCTCTTCTTTAACTCGTCGAATCTGATTTTCTTCAAAGGTTTGGTAAGTATGTCAGCTAGTTGAACTTCAGTCTTACAATATTCAAGATCCAGCTTCCCTCTGTTTACTTGTTCCCTGAGAAAATGATACCTTCTTTCTATGTGTTTACTTCGACCATGACACATAGGATGATTGGCAAGATCAATGGCTGACTTGTTGTCTACAAACAATTTCATCTTCCCAGGTTCCTTGATCTTGAGTTCTTCGAGCAACATATCTATCCATGCTGCCTGACATGCTGCATACGATGCAGCTACATACTCAGCTTCACATGATGACAAAGCTACAATGCTTTGTTTTCTCGAACTCCAAGAGATTGGAGCTCCTTCGATCATGAAAATATAGCCTGCAGTACTTTTCTTCTCATCTTGGTCTCCACTGAAATCTGAATCAGTATAACCATATACCTCAGCATCTTTCGACTTGGACTTCTTTCGACATGGCATCAGCACACCATGATCAATCGTACCCTTAATGTATCTCAGTACTCTCTTTACTGCAATGAGATGACATTCTTGGGGTTTCTCTATAAATCGACTTAACAATCCGACACTTTGACAAATGTCTGGCCTTGTATTGCAAAGATACCTCAAGGATCCAATGATTTGTTTGTACAGTGTCAAACTTACAAACTCATCATCAGTTACCTTTTTCAACTTTGCTCCTGTCTCCAATGGAGTTGTTGCAGCTTTACAGTCAGTCATCTTGAACCTCTTCAAAATATCTTGAGCATACTTCTTCTGGTGCAGGAACACACCTTCAGCTGTGTCTTTGAATTCCATCCCTAAGAAATATGACAAATTCCCTAGGTCGGACATTTCGAACTCTTGCATTAGCTTCTACTTGACTTTTCTTATCTCAGCTTCATTTGCACCTGTAATCAGCAAATCATCAACATACAGGCATAAAATGATTCGACTATCATTGTCAACATCATTTACATAAACTCCATGCTCAGACACACACTTCGTGAACCCTGCTTCGATTAGGAAACTATCTATTCTCTTGTTCCAAGCCCTTGGGGCTTGCTTCAATCCATAGAGAGCTTTCCTCAATCTGTACACCTTCGACTCATGCCCTTTAATCTCAAATCCTGGTGGTTGACTGACATATACTTCTTCCTCCAAAGGTCCATTCAAAAATGCTGATTTTACATCCAACTGATGTATCTTCCATCTTCTATTCGCTGCTGTCGAAACAACAATCCTGATTGTTTCCAACCTAGCCACTGGCGCATAGACTTCGTTGAAATCAACACCAGGTTTCTGCAGAAATCCTCTTGCCACTAGTCTTACCTTATGCTTGGCAATTTCACCATTTGGCCTTCGTTTCAGCTTGTAAACCCATTTCACATCAATAGGCTTCTTGCTGGCTATTTCGACAAGTTCCCAGGTATTGTTCTTCTCAATTGCCCTGAGTTCTTCCTTCATGGCTTCACACTAATTCGAATCATTCATGGCTTCATCCAAATTAATTGGTTCTGCTTCAGCCATCATCATTGCTTCTTCTATTAAGTCACCATCTGCATCGATTGCATTATCTGGAAATCTCTCATATCCAGCTAACCTTGTAGACTCAGCTCTTGTTCTAGTTGATCTTCTAACATTCTGCTCAGGAGGTTCTTCATTTCGACTTGTTGTGGCATCAGTTTGTTGATCTTCTTCAAACACTGTCGGAACTGTCTCTTCCATCTGTCGACCAGATTCCTGTCGAACTGATCCATGACTCCACTCCCATGTTTGATTTTCATCTACCAGAACATCTCGACTGATCACAAATTTATCGTCTTCTGGTGAATATAGTCTATATGCACCAGTTGAATGATAACCTATGAGCACCATGGTTTGACTTCGATCATCTAGTTTTGTTCTCAATTGCTCCGGAACATTCCTAAAACATATTGATCCAAAAACTCTAAGATGACTCACATTTGGCTTCTCACCTGTCCAAGCTTCATAAGGAGTCTTCTCGACTAACTTCTTCGTTGGACATCTATTCAGAATGTATACTGCTGTCGAAGCTGCTTCAGCCCAAAATCTCTTTGGCACCTCTTTAGCCTTCAACATACTTCTCTTCATATTCAGTAACTTCTATTCTTCCTCTCAGCTATTCCATTATGTTGAGGTGTATAGGGAGCAATAACCTCATGCTCTATACCTTCCTCTTCACAAAATCTAGCAAACTCTCGATAGGTGTATTCACCACCACCATCAGTTCTCAACTTCTTTAGCTTGCAGCCACTTTGCTTTTCGACAAGCAACTTAAACTTCTTGAACTTTGTGAATACTTCACTCTTACTTTCAATCACATAAATCCACATATATCTGGTGAATTCATCAATGAAATTTAAGAAGTAACGCTTTCCACCATTCGACCTAACTTCAAAAGGTCCACATACGTCAGAATGAACAAATTCCAACTTTCCTTTCGACTTAATTGGCAGATCATGTTTGAATGCTTTTCTAGCCTGCTTTGCTTTGCAGCATTCTTCACACACATGATTTGTTTCCTTCACCTGAGGTAAACCATACACCATCTTCTTCTGATTCAGCATACCCAAACTCCTGAAGTTTAGATGCCCGTATCTATGATGCCATAGCCAATTCTTTTCTTCTTCTGTAGTTGACGCAAGACATTCATGATTAATCATGTTAATCTGAACTTTAAAAGTCTTGTTATCAGCCAATGGTGCTTTTAGTACCAACCTACCATCAGCATGATACACCTTCATTTGGTTCTTCTCCAGCTTCATATTATGTCCTTTGGCAAGTAATTGACCTATACTTATCAAGTTACTTGTCATAGAAGGAACATACAACACATAAGTAATGCTGGCTTTTCTACCATCTCTTCTCATTACAGATATGTTTCCTTTTCCACCTGATGTGATCTGTCTATCATCTGCAAACTTTATCACCTTCTTAACTGATTCATCAAGCTTGTTGAACCAGTTCTTGTTACCAGTCATGTGGTTGCTGCAACCTGAATCAAGATACCACAAATTCGTGTCATCATCATTCGACTGAGTGTTTGCCATTAGTAGCACACCTTCAGAATCACTCTCTCCTGCCTGTGCATACTGCGCTTTGTCACTTTCTTTTGCTCGTGCTTTCTTCTTCTTTCGACAGTCTCGAGCATAATGACCAAAACTTTGGCAATTGTAACACTGCACGTCTTTCATGTCAAATTTCTTCCCAGAATACTTGTTGCCCATGCCTTTCTTTGTCGAATCATCATGATTCTTTGAACTCTTGCTTGACTTCTCATCACTAGCAAGATTCTTTCCCTGCTTCGCCTTCCCAGATTTCTTGGTTAATTTCGCTTGTAGTGCTTGGTCCGATACCTTTTCCATTTCTGAATCTCTTTGCTTCAATCTCATCTCATGAGCTTCTAACGAAGCCTGTTGCTCTTCAATCTTCATCTCAGCAAGATTCTTGGACTCTTCAATTGACACTACAATGTAATCAAAATTTGCAGTAAGAGATCTTAGTACCTTCTTAATCTTCTGCAAATTTGTGATTGTTTCTCCACAAGACTTCATCTGGTTCGTCAGCATCACCAATCTTGAAAAGAATTCTGAAACTGATTCATCTTCCTTCATTTGAATCATCTCGTATTGCTTTCTCTAGGTTTGCAGCTTCACCCTCTTCAGTTTCTCATCACCTCCATACAAGTTCTTTAACTTGTCCCATGCTTCTTTTGCAGATTCTTCTTCAATAATTTTCTCAAACACATTCGGATCCACACACTGGTGAATCAAGAACAACGCTTTGCCATCTTTCTTCCTTTGATCCTTGTACGCAGCTTTCTGTTCATCAGTAGCATTTGCCCCCAATTCCGTTACGCCATCATTCATGATTTCAACCACATCTTGAAATCTGAAGATAACTCTCATCTGCGCCACCCACCGTTGGTAGTTTTCCCCTTTGAAAACCAGTAGATTCACTGGGAATTGTGTGGATGTTGTTGTTCCGTTTGCCATTAGAATCTCTCTGAATCGCAACCGGGCTCGATGATACCAATTGTTGGAACTGGGTTCCAAGAAAGATGAATATTTGAGAGAAGAAGAAGAAGGAGAGAAAAGAGATTAGGGTTTTGAGAAACTTTGTAAAATTTTATTATGAAGCTATTTTTCTAACAATGTTGTATCAAAATACAAAGTACAAAGCCCTTTATATAGGCTATCAAAGCTCAGGCCCAAAACTAACATTTCGACTAACCCTAGTCAATTCGACTGAATTCCTACCAGCTGTATTCGATTCTGTTGAATATAGCTGAATATACATCAATATACTATTCGACTGACTCTACAACATTTCGACCAAAACCTATAAAACCCTTCGACTTCGACAGACTAACATGAATTACTTCTAACAGTCCGAACCAAGGTCTGCCACAGAAAAAGACATTGCAATAACAATGAGACAAATTCAATAAAAACTCAATAAAAAAAAAGAAGAGGAATCGAGTTTACAAAAGACTGAAACCTTAACAAACAGAAAAAATAAACTTTCTTCTTCAATCTCTTTCTTTAAATATCTCACCTGCAAAATCCCACTCAACACCTTCAAATCACATCTCAGCGAGAAAACAAAACAGCATCGCGACCAATCTTCTTCTCTTCTTCGCTCAGAACAAACCACTCAAATCACTCGCTCGACCTTCTTCACCCCCAACCTTATTTCAAAACCAAAACAACACCCAAATCATTTCCAAAACTGCAACTCAGAATAAAAGAGATTGGGAGAGATTTCACAAACCCATTCACCACAACAACCGCAAATATCCTTCAACCTCAAATCAAATCCTCCTCCTTCAACCTCCTTGAAATAATTCCAAATCGACCCTTTCTTCTTAACCAACCCATAAATCCACCTTCATTTCACTTCCTTTCATAAATCACCAATAACAGTTTTTTTTCAGAAACCAAATCCAAAGAATCCGAAACAACACGAACAGAGGAGATGAGGAAAGATTAAATCGAAACTAAACAGATGAATCCGAAACCTGAGAGCGAGCGAGAACGATTCCAAAGCAAAATAAACAGAGAGAGGTAGAGATTGAGGAGAAAGAGGCGAGTTTGTTTCCATGCGTACTGACCTCTTTTTCTTTTTTTTTCCATGCTTTTTCGTTTCAGAATGAGAAAGGGTTTTAGGGCTTCTTGTTTTTGTGACGTTAAAAGCAGAATGAGTCATAAGATTTGACCCAGTTTGGTTGGCTTGCTAATTGTACCCAGCCCATTCCTTTTTCTTTAACTTTTAGAATAAGTTTTTTTTCTTTTAATTATTAGCTTCTAATTAATCTTAGTTAAACTTAGCTTATTTAAATTTAATTAGAGATTAATTTAGTTAATAGTTTTTTATTAGTTGTTTAGTCTTACTTAGAAATTAATTATTTAGTCTTTAGCTAGGTTTATTTAGTTTATCAAAAATTAGTTAATTAGGTTTTTCTTCATTCTTTTGCCAACACTAATGCTTGGATGTTGTTGGACCGAGCGGATTCTCGTTGTTGTTGGGCTCGTGGGCCCATTTTTATTTCTACCTCTGTTTTGTTTCAACATTTTATCTTCTAAGCTTTTCTAATTATTTTTTTTTAGTATGATTCTCAAATTAATTCTTAGTCTATTTTCATTTTGGATTTCCTTTTTATTTCGATTTTTATTTTTCATTTTGGGCCAACGATAAGATAAAACTCTTGATTTGTTGATTTTCTCTAATAGATCCAAATCTTAATTTATATAAGGCATACCCTTTTTTATTTCGATTTTCATTTATATTCATTTGTATTCACCATTCATTTATTTTTATTTCAATTTATTTATCACTTTATTTAGATTTTATTTCATTTTTAGCATTTTTATTCATTTTGGTCAATGAAAACCAAAATATCAAGATTTATCAATTTTTGATTTTAAATCTTGATAAAGGTGAGACCTTTATTATTTTTATTGTCATTTTCAAATTTTATTTCATTTTATTATTTATTCATTTTTTTTATTCATTTTGGTCAATGAAAACCAAATATCAATGATTTATCGTTTTTTGATTTTAAATCTTGATAAAGGTGAGACCTTTATTCTTTTATTGTCATTTTCGATTTTATTTCATTTCCATTACTTTATCAATTTTGGGTCAATGAAAGTCAAAAATCCGATTATCGATTTATCGATTAAATCGAGATTAAGACGAGACCAACTTTCATTTTTATGTCGATATTATACCTTGTCAATTCTATATCGATTATATCGTTGAACATATTGTATCATATTCATATTCATTTCATTCACTCACCCTTAATCGAAAACAATTAACAACTATCGCAACCATAAAAAACGAACATGAACGGACTGTGGTTATGATCATTTGCTCGACGCGCATTCAAGGCTTAGTTTAGGACACTTTGCACACACACGGCTTCCTCTTGGGCTACCTTACAATGAGACCATTTATTTCTGTCAACACTTGTAATTTACATGTATCCCTCCCCCATTCCGATGTACGCACTTAATATTGTTTTGATTGTGGTTTGTTTACTAGGAGCACCCCTAGGGACTAGCATAGGCAACCCATTTTCAAACCAAAACCTCGATTCGTCGTCGAGACATTTTTCAAACAACCTATTTTCACACCAAAGCCTCGATTCGTCGTCGAGCCATTTTCAAACAAGCCTCTTTTCAAACCAAACCCTCAATTCGTCGTCGAGTTATCTTCAAATCAAACTCTTTTCGCAAATAAACCCTTGATCCAACGTCAAGCAGATTTTCATAATCAAACTCCAAAAACAATTAACGACTATCGTAACTCTTTTAAGGTGAAAAATGGGGGTTCAAGTCTTTGATCTCCCTTCGATTGTTTGGGTGCGAGTTCTCTTACTCGTGTGTGAGCAATGGACGCCTCTTCTTTTAATAAATCAAATCCTTTTCAAAATAACCGAGCGCATATAATAAACCCTTGATCCCACGTCAAGCGGATTTTCACAAATAAACTTCAAAAACGACTAACAACTATCGAAACTCTTTCAAGGTGAAAAATGGGGGTTCAAGTCTTTTATCTTCCTTCGATTGTTTGGGTGCGAGTTCTCTTACTCGTGTGTGAGCAATCGACACCTCTTTTAAAACTCAACCACCTTAGATGAAAAAGAGAGAGAGCCAAATCTTTGACTCACTCTCCCGATTACTTGGGCCCGAGGAATCTTTCTTAAGTTCAAGTAATCGTCATCTATACCAACCCAACTCTACCTTTTGTTTCGTGGGCGTACCACGAACTACGACTGCTCTGATTCTTTATTCTCGTCAGAATAAAGATACATAGGCACAAGATTGCGATGATCTTAGCGAGCTACCTTTTTATTTTTCCCCCGTTTGTGTCTACCTTTTTTTTTTTCCCCCGTTTGTGTCTACTTTTTTCTTTTACCCCCGTTTCCACACTACCATCTTTTTTCCGTCAAACCCCGTAGTCGAACTACGATTGCTCTGATTTCTCATTCTCGTCTGAATGAGCATACGTAGGCCCGAGGTCGCGATGACCTTGCCGAGCACCCTATCCTTAAACCACCTCATTTTCCCTTAATACCTTTTCCTTTTATCTTACCTTTCCGCATTTAAATTTTGAGAAGAAAATAGATAAACTTGGCTAACGAGCATCGCGATTCGAATCAAGAGGTTCCCGTTGAGTACAACGGACGTGAGGGGGTGCGCGTACCTTCCCCTCACGTAACCGACTGCCGAACCCAGGATGTGGTTGCGACGACCATGTTCTTATCTCCCTCCTTAAAGGTTTTCTCGATATTTTCCTTTCCCTATTTTTGGGATAAATAAAGTTCGGTGGCGACTCTGTCGAACCGTTTTCCGCGCCTTTCGCGCGAGGGTCGTATTTTCGATGAATTTTCGAGGTGCGACAACAAGGGGGTTGGGTCTTACACTCTAATAGAGACCCAAAGAGTTTTAAGAGATGAAATGGGTCTTACTACTCGAGGGTAGGCCCAAGGTTATTTTTCAAAAGGCGACGATCGCGCCGTTTGTTTTTTACGGTATCGGGACTTATACAATACACTGAGGCCCAAAAATGATTTGGTCAAAAAAAGGATTGGGTCTTACACTCTATTAGAGGCCCATAGTGTTTTGAAAATGATTTATGAGGATTGAATTAATCCAAAAACCCTAATTTGTTTTCAAAATGTGTTTTAATTGAATAAAAATTCAATTAAAATGATCAAAATTGTTTAACATATGAAAAACAAATTGTGATCTTGGATTAATGCTTCAAAAATTAAGTATTGACCTACAAAATAATTAGAAAGCATTAAAAGTTGCAAAATCAAGGTGGAAAAAATATTTTAAATGTTAAAAACAATTAAAACATTAATTCTTTGCAAAAATATCAATTATATAAAATAAATAATATTTTTGGGATTTTTTGGGAAAATAAAATATTTTAACATTTTTGTGAATTATTAAAAAAAGAACCAACTCAAAATCATTAAAACTCAGAGAGAAATTAATTTTTGAATCAATTAAATAAAATCACAAAATTCAAATATTTGAATTTTCAAAAATGGCGCCAAGAACACACGCGTGTTCTGGGTTTGCCCAGATTTGCATTTTCTCTTCAATCTCACTGAATACTTGATTATATCATGCAATCCACATACCAATCAACTCGTTTCAACCTCACGATCATGTCTATGGTATTTAATTTCATTTAAATTAAACATATAACAAGAAATCATGAAAAATCCTCAAGAACCCTAATTTCTGCATGAAGGCTAGGATTTTTTATACACGATTCAAACAATGCAATTAATTGAGGGGAAACATTCCATGCATGATTATGAACATATGGCCAAATTATTGTGCAGCAAAAATTGCATGGATCATAGAGGTAGAAGAGCTCATGCTTACCACTTGCAGCTGGTGATCGTGATTTGTGTTGGAGGTGTTACATCTAGGTTCCAATGATCTGGATAGCTTCCCTAGGTGCCATGGAGTGTGTATGAATGCTTGGAATGGATTGAAATGATCTGGAACTTGAGATGGTACCCCAACTGCAAATCTGTCAAGAACTTGAGCAATTGGCTGGTGATTTCGTGAAATCAGTGTTCTAGATGTTAAGTGAGTGTTTGGATCACTTCTATATGATGTATGTGAGGTGTGTGTGTGATTGGTTTGATTGGAAAAGTTCTCAAACTCAAAACCCGATAGTGACTTGCCTTAGAAGGCAAAATTGGAATGAAAGAAGAGATTTTGAGGAAAGTATCTGTTTGATGGCTTTGGTGTACTCAAACTGATCACAATTGAGCTCTATTTATAGTAGAGCAAGTTTGTTTTGCAAGGAATAGTGAATGACAACTGCTGAGTAGGTTTGGCCAATGTTGGCAAATGAAAATCCAAGTCTCCTCTAGCCATTGACTAGAGGTTAGGGCACAGGCTGTTGGCCCCCTTGGTCTTGGATAAGTCTTGACTGAATTCAGTTGAGAATGGCTCAGTCCATGCCACCTTCATGCTTCCATTGAATGCTCCAATCCAAAATTGGAGTCTTGTCCCTATTTTGGCAATTCTATGTTCAACATGCTATTTCTTGTTCCAAAGACTTTGGAGGCTTGGCTCAGTGATTGTCCCCTTTAGATTCAATCCTCTGAGGTGTCCAAGTGGATAGGAGCATTTGGATTTGGCTGATTTTGGTAAATCGAGCAAAAATACAAAATCTGCCTTGCCTTGACAGATTTCAACAAGGCAACTTGCCAATGTTATATCTCATGACTCAAATTGAATTTGGTAATGTTCTTGGTCATTTTGGAAAGCCCTTACATGATACAACAACTGTTTGAACATGTTTGGTTTTGATATCTTTTGAATCCAAGTGAAAAATCCCCCTACATTTGGCAAAAAGTAGGGTAAAATCTGACTTAGTGAAATTTTCACTAAGTGTTGGAACAAAGAGACTTTTCTTGATTTTGATCACTCCATAACTCAAAATCCATGAGGAATTTGGACATAGGTCAGTATGAAGCTTTTGTAGAGGGCAATGAGATCTACAAATCAAGCTTTGAATGGGGAACAATGGCCTTGTGGTTTAGGAGTTATGGTCCTCCAAAGTTGGCACATTAGTGTCACTTTTTCCATAACTTAGGAATTTTTCCAAGTTTTTATGGTTACCCTTTTTACAAGTTATCTCACTTTCTTTGATTTTTCTTGATGAATGATGATTCAAATCATACATTAACATCATTTTAGGGTTAAAAATCTATTTTGGTTAAAAATCTCAAAAAGTCAAAGTTGACTTTTGTGCACAGTTGACTTTTTATCAAATGAATTCCAAACTGTGCAATTCTTCATGAAATCATGTCCTTGACCTAAATCAAACTTGATGGACATGTTCCATGGGTGTCATAGGGTATATTGAATCATGTCTTAGGGCTTGGGAGCATGTCTTGGTCAAAAGTCAAAGTTACAGTTGACTTTCCTTTCGAAACCCTAATTGTGGTGCAGATGAAATTGAGACTTGTTGCTCAAGCTTCTTGGATTAATCCATTGTTGCAAATGGATCAATATAGTATATTAAAGACCCTCAAATCCTCTCTTGAGGTCTTGGCTCATGATTTGCCCTAAAAGTCAACTTAGGGGTGAATTAGGTCAAGAAACCCTAATTCCCGATTTTTGATGAATGCATCCCCTGAGGCAAAATTGACTTGATGATTGGGTCCATGAGGTCCCATGAAGTATATTAGGTTATGTTTTGGATCATTGGCTTGTGCCCAGATGAAAAATTTCCATCTGGAGGCCCTGGTCGACCAAAACCCTAATTTGGTGACACTGTCGATCTTGAGACTTGATCCACCTAGAAGGGAGTAGCCTTGTGCTTGATCCTTGAAGTGGGAGTCCTTTTGATCCATTGTGGATGTTTGAGAAGTTAGACAAGTTGAAGATCATGTCATTCCTTGATTGATCCTTTGTCTAAGGCTCTGAGAGGGCTTGAAACCCTAATTCTGATTGTAGTGGATGCTCACCCATCTTTGGGGAGACTGATGAAGTATGATGGTTTCCCCATATTGTGATGATGATTTGCACAATGATGGGAAATCTTAGTGGTCAAAATTTGGGGTATGACAGATATACAAAGAAATTGAAGTACATGTCGATGACGTGATTGCTAAATCTAGAACTGAAGAAGAACACGTGGAACACTTATCAAAGTTATTCCACCATCTGAGGAAATGCAAACTCTGCTTGAATCCCAACAAATGAAAATTTAGTGTTCGTTCAGGAAAACTCTTAGGTTTCATTGTTAGCAAGAAAGGAATTGAAGTTGATCCCGACAAAGTCAAGGCCATTCAAGAAATTCCTTCGCCCAGAACTGAGAAACAAGTAAGAGGATTCTAGAGACATTTGAATTACATTTCAAGGTTTATATTCCTCATGATTGCAACATGCGCACCAATTTTCAAGCTCCTCTTAAGGATCAAGGCTGTGTATGAATAAAAGATTGCCAAACAGCTTTTGTAAGTATCAGGAATATCTGCTTAAGCCGCCTATTTTGTCCCCTCCAGTGGAAGGAAGACCCCCTGATTATATACTTAACGGTCTTAGAAGAATCCATGGGTTGTGTACTTGGCCAACAAGATGAAACAGGAAGAAAAGAGTATTCCATTTACTACCTGAGTAAGAAATTCACGGACTGTGAGACTCGATACTCTATGCTCGAGAAAACTTGTTGTGCTTTAGCTTGGGCTGCTAAACGTCTTCGCCAGTATATGATTTGTCATACCACTTGGTTAATATCCAAAATGGATTCGATCAAGTATGTCTTTGAGAAACCTGCTTTAACCCAAAGAATTGCTCGTTGGCAGATGTTACTATCAGAATACGTCGAATACCACGAGCAGAAAGCTGTCAAAGGAAGTATTCTAGCTGATCATTTGGCCCATCAACCAATTGATGATCATGAATCTCTCAAACTTGACTTCCCCGATGAAGATGTGATGTATCTAAAGATGAAAGATTTCGATGAACCATTTCTAGATGAAGGACTAGAGCTAGGATCCCGTTGGGGTCTAATATTCGACAGAGCTATTAACACTTATGGAAATGGAATTGGGGCGATCATTGTTACGCCTCATGTGTCATACCCCAAATTTTGACCACCAAGATTTCTCATCATTGTGTAAATCATCATCACAATGTGGATGAACCATCATGCCTCATCAATCTCCTCAAAGATGGTTGAGCATTCACTACAATCAAAGATTAGGGTTTTGAGCCCTCTCAGAGCATCTAGACAAGGATCAATAAGAAATGACATCATCTTCAACTTGTCTAGCCTCTCAAACACCCACAAAGGATCAAGAGGACTCCCACATCAAGAATTAAGCACAAGGTTGCAGCATTCCAAGTGGATCAAGCCTCAAGATCGCTTGTGTCCCCAAATTAGGATTTTCGTCGACTGAGGCCTCCAGATGAAAATTTCCATCTGGACATGAGCCAATGCCTCAATATGTGGTCCTATAAACTCAAAAGGATCTCAAGAACCCATCCACAATGGAAAAATCACCTTGAAGGTCCATCTATCAAAGAATCAGGAATTAGGGTTTTGACCTAATTCAACCCTTGACTTAACTTGTGAAGTGAGGCATGACTTGAAGCTCCAAAATAAACTTCAAAGACCTCAAATACATCATATTGACATGTTTATAAGATTTGATTGACTCAAAGAACCCAAATCATAAGTCACAAGAGGTCAAAACCATCTGATCACAAATTAGGGTTTCTGATGGAAAAAGTCAAACCCTATCCTTGATTGTTGGCCTACCCTTGATCTCAAACCTTGGGGAGGGGTCCAAGACATTCCTAAATACCCTTGGAGGCCATCCAGGAAGTTTAATTAAACCCAAGGATTAATTTCACAAAAGGATCACAAAGTCAAAATTTCATCTGATGGAAAAAGTCAACTATACAAAAATCTAAATTTGACTTTTTGGATTTTTGGTCAACCAAGGCTCCTTAACCCTAAAACAATGTTAATATGTGATTTGAATCATCATTCATCAAGAAAAATCAAAGAAAGTGAATTAACTTGCTAAAGGGGTAACCATAAAAAAACTTATAATTTTTCTAAGTTATGGAACAAAGTGGCTAGGGTACCAACTTCCAAGGACCATAACTTGAGATCCAAGCAACCATTTTGGGTGATCCAAAGCTGGATTTGTAGGTCTTGCTACACTCTACAAAAGCTTCAACTACATCAAGTTCCAATTCTTCACGGATTTTTAGTTAGTAGTGGATCAAAGTGGTGAAAAAACCAAAATATGTCAAAAAAACACTTAGTGAAAATTCTGCCTTGTAATTTCAGCATAAAACATCAAACTTCCAAGGCATTTTTCACATTGATCCAAAATGAATCAATGAAATCTTAAAACTTCAATGTTTTAGTACATCATTCAAGCTTTTCAAAAAGTACAAGAAGTCTCTCTAATTCATTTTGAGTTGAGAGATACATCCATGGGAAGTTAGCTCCAAAATCTGATTTTTCACTAAGTCAGAATTCTGCATTTGGTCGAATTTGCATATTATGAGTCACCAAAGACATGTTTATCCATCTGCACACCTCAGGGGGAGACCAAGGAGGAACAAACACTGATCCATGAGCCTTCCAAGTCTTTGGAACTACATGTAGGTGTGCCATCCCTAAAAGCTAAAGATGACTCCAATTTTATTTTGAGACATTCAATGGATGCATAGAGTTGGCATGTATCAGTTCATGATCAACCAAATGAGTTAAGATAAGCTCATACCATAGAGGACCATAGACATGTGCTCTAATCTCAAGTCAATGTCTTGAGGAGACTTGAGATTCCATTTGATACACATTGGCCAAAGGCCTGCTGCAGTTGCCACACACTGTTGCTTGCAAAACAAACTTGACAAACTATAAATAGGCCTCAATTGTGATCAGTTTGAGTACACCAAAGGTCCTAAACAGATGCCTTTCTCAAAATCACCACTTTCACTCCAAGAACACCTTCTCTTGCAAGTCACTATCGGGTTTTGCATTTGAGACTGATTCCAGCCATACCAATGGTTCACACACCTCACATATAACATATAGAGGTAATCTAAACTCTTACATAACATCTGGAACACCAATTTCACAAAATCACCAGCCAACTGCTCAAGTTCTTGACAGAGTTGCAGTTGAGGTACCATCTCAAGTTCCAGCTCATTTCAAACCACTCCAAGCATTCAGACACAACCCTTGGTACCTAAGGAAGCTGTCCAGATCATTGGAACTAACTTACAAAACCTCCAACTTAGAATTCGATCATCAGCTACAAGAGGTAAGCCTGACACTCTCAAACTCCATGATCCATGCATCATAAATGAATTTTTGAGTTACCATCTTATTTCTACATGTATATAGAGTAATAACCCTCAATCAATTGCCATGAATCAATCGTGTATGGAATTTTATATTGGTTTGTTCAAATTAGGGTTCATCTGTGTTCATCACGATTATCTCACTCCACACTGAAAATAAATGAAATTAAGTACAATAGTCATGATCGTGAGTAAAAAACGAGCAAGTTTGATATTTAGAGCATGTGATTTCATCAAGTAATCAGTGAGAAATCATGAATTTTGCAAATCTACAAAAATCATAACACGCACGTGTTCTTGGTATGTTCTTGGCGCCATTTTTAAAACTTTTGAATATTTGAATTTTGTCATTTTATTTAATTGATTCAAAAATTAATTTCTCTATCAATTTTAATGATTTTGAGTTGATTTTTTTTTCAAAATTCACAAAAATATTAAAATATTTTATTTTACAAGAATTTCCCAAAAATATTATTTATTTCAGATATTTGATATTTTTGCAAAGAATTAATTTTTATTTGTTTTTTAACATTTTAAATATTTCTCTCTCTTGATTTTCCAAATTTTAATGATTTTTAATCATTCTATGGATAAAAACATGATTTTTCAAACATTAATCAAAGATTATAATTCATTTTTTCACATGTTTGATTAAGTCTTCCATAATTTTATTAATTTTTAATCAAAATTAATTCCTTTTTTAAGCAAATTAGGGTTTTGATCATTTCCACCCTCACCATTACTTTTTTCAAAATCTTGGGGCCTCTAATAGAGTGTAAGACCCAACCCCTTTATAAATACAAATAATTTGGGTCTCAATCATTGTATGCCATGGGCCTCTCCTTGAGTTGTAAGCCCCATCACTTGTACAAAAATAAATCTTTGGGCCTCTAATAGAGTGTAAGACCCAACCCCCTTTGTACATAAATGATTTTTGGGCCCCAGTCGTTGTAGAAGTCCCGATACAATTTTCCAAACAACCGTAAGATTACTGTTTTGTTCATCTGGGCCTCTCCTTAAGTATAAGCCCCAACAATCTTTTCAAAAACAACTTCTCTTGTGATTTAGGTTCAAATATACAGTTGTTATGAAAACTTTCTTTAATTTCTTTGAACAACTAACAATACAACATGGAAGCTTGCTCACCTGTAAGCTTTTATCAGCTTTCATTTACTTGCTTTCATATATATATAACTGTATTGTGGGAAGCTGCTCCCCTGTAAGTCCTTCTTTCATATCCTTTAAAATACTTGTCATATATCAACTGTATATATACTAGTATATCTATTTAGAGTTTTCCCCGGCAACTAGGTCTAGAACTGGGTAAAGCCAGTTGGTCACTCTTTAAATACATTCAAAACTAAATCTCCATAGGATTTCCAGATATAATCTTGCCTTCTCTTGGGCTTAAAAAATATGGAACAAAGAGAAAGGCAATATTCTCGGTGAACCTTTTCTCAGACTGTCACTACTAGAACTTGTCAAAGAAATTCAGTTTCCGCAGAGAGGATTAATTCCCGGTGAAACTTCTCTTGAATTTCTTCAAACCCTAGAACTGTTCACTAAAGAAAAGATTATTCCCGGTGAAACTTTTCTCGAACTATTCTTAAGTTTGGACCCACAGGCTTCCTAAAAGCATCCCCGCCTCCTCTTGGGCTTTGTAAAAGGACCCTCCGGCTTCTTAGAAGTTCTCATGCCTTCTCTTGGGCTTAATACAAGGACCTGACGACCTCTTAAAGGTATAAGACAGAACTTAGTCATCCTTTGCTAGAGCAGTATTTCCAGTGTCAAATCTCAGACCAATTGAGGGTTGATTCTCATCCCTTAAAACACATGCCTCCTCTTGGGCATCGTACAAAGATAAACTCTTCCATACCAGTAGACTTGGACAGTCTAATCCCCTCACAGGATCTCTAAGACATTCTCATGCACTTTACAAACATAGGAGAAACCCTGGTCATTCTGGATCAAACTCCGACAGAGTTAAAACCCATGGGTTCTAGAACCCAGTCTCTCTCCTAAAAATCCCTAGCTAGGGTCAGCTTGTCATCAGTATAACACTATCTTAAATCATAACCTCAAGGTCTCTGATATCTCAACTCTTCTGTAACCCTCAATAAGAGTTGATTCCCCTTTTTTACCTGCTCCGGGATCTCAATAATCCCCAGCAGAAGTTAGCCTCCTCTTAGGCTTGGTATAATGACCCTTCCGTTCCTCAGTATATTCAGCCTCCTCTTGGGCTTTGTACAATGATACTCCCCAGCGGAGCTAACCTTTTCAGACTCTCTTGTTGAGTCAATCACCTTTTCAGACTCTCTTATTGAGTCAATCACATTTCACCACTCTCTTATTAAGTCAACCCTTTTGGCCTCAATCTTGGGCTTTGTACAAGATAGATAAAACCATTCTCTTGTTGAGATAGTCTTTTCCAGCCTCCTCTTAGGCTTGGTATAAAGATTTCCCCTAGCAGAAGTCAGCCTCCTCTTAGGCTTTGTATAAAGAATTCTCCAGCTTGTTCAACCACAATCCTGGGCTTTGTACAAGACACATAAAAACCCTCCCCAACGAGGTCAAAGTTCCTTTTGCCTCAATCTTGGGCTTTGCACAAGACTGACAAAATATTTCCCCAGAAAAGTCAAACTTTTAGCCTCCTCTTACGCTTTATATAATGATATCCCCAAAAGAGTCAGTCTCATTTTTCCTCAATCTTGGGCCTTGAACAAGACATATATAAACACTCTCTTATTGAGTCATTCTTTTCCAGCCTCCTCTTAGGCTTTGTATAAAGACTTCCCTAGTAGAGTCAACCTTTTAGCTTCAACCTTGGGCTTTGATCAAGGCACGTAAAAATCAACATCCCCTCAGAGGAAATCATAAACTCACTGTAGGAAGATACCTCTCTGTTTATCACTCTCTAAAACAGACATTCAAAACAACCCCTAATCCCCGATAACTGCTATAAGAGGCACACTTGTTGATTCAAATATCCAAGTTGTTGTCCATCTTTTATCCTGGTAAATCCTCTCTTTCATCTAATTGCTGTAAGCGGCAAGCCTCTAGATTATTTACATCCATGCCATTGTCCCTCTCTTAGCATGAGAAATTCCTAAGGAAAAATGGCATTGCTCAACACTGAGTTAAAGTTTTCCCCTTTAGGACAAATCCCCTGTAAAGGAAATTATGGCATTGCTGGATTCACATATCTCAGTTAAAGTAATTCTCCTTTATAAACAGTCACCCAACAGTTGTGATAAACAGACGAGATGTCTCCCTTTAGAGGTGACAAATTCTCTCTCAGTCAAACCTTTTAGCTTCAATCTTGGGCTTTGAACAAGACACAAATCAAGCTTTTAGCCTCAGTCTTGGGCTTTGAACAAGACACCAAAATATCTTTTTTCCTCCCTTAGAATAGGAGGAACTACGATTGCTCTAATTTCCCTGTTTCATTTAAACGGGAACACGTATGCATAAGATTGCGAAATCTTAGCGAGCATACTAATCAAAAACTATAGGTCAAGTACCTTCATATCAATCAAAACTTAGGTCCAGTACCTCACCAAAAACATCGGAAAACCCGAACCTCAACAAAAACATACTCTCGCTTTCATATTTCCCAAGAAACTTTCCCAACCCATTAACAGATAAACACCATCAAGTACAAAGCAGAACCTAAAGCTAACAACCTGTGGATAACCACATATAGGATGGGTCATTGACAACTCCCCATTGTATAACCTGACCCCGAACTCCCCGAATCTCTTTAAGCGTTTGTTCAGTTAAACATTCGTGTGTAAGGTTAGTTTTAGATAGCTTCCCTTTCCCTTCCAGCTTCACGGGATAAATAAGAAATCAGAAAGTTGAGACTCTGCTGATGGAGTGCCATTTGGATTTGTTTTACCTTAGTCATCATCGTCCCCGTTTTCAACAATAAAATTGAGACTCTGCTGGGGAGTCATTTTGCCTGTTTAGGATTATAGACTAGAATTCTTAAGAGGTCTAGGATGTTAGTTTTAGTAATATATATATATATATATATATATATATATATATATATATATATATCGCTTTTCCTACTTGATATCCATGTTTATTTTTCTGCTAAAGGGAATGCGGGTGATGCCGCATGTGGAAAGTTTGTGTGATACCTAAGATAAGTGATGACATAGACGGGTGGTCTTACATGGAGTGATTCCCGAATAAGCGATCCCGATAGACCATCGAATCAGTGGAGATACCCTTTGCAGATTCAATGTCTAGTGACTTCGGTTGCAAAAGCAGATTGTTCGATTGTGGTATCCATGAAACTGAGGATTTAGTAGACTGAGACCATGTGACTATTTTATAGTGCGAAAGCTATCGGAAATAGTTGTCACGCGATACTACCCTCATTTGAGATTGCCCTAAGATACTACATCTCGCTCGGGTGAACCATCATGCTGTTGTTATCCCAAGGGGATCAATGATTTTGAGGACAGGTACAAAATTCACCATAGTACAACCTTTGAGAATGGGTAGAGCCATGACTCCATGCTCGTAACGCTGAACCTTTGAACCCATGTTTTTTCTATGTTTTTGTGTGCTACATTCATGCATTCATTTAAAAAACTTTAAACAAAGAAAAAATCTTCTTTTCTAGTCTCTCTTTTTCAAATTAAACTAAAACAAAGATTGCAAATATCAGAGAGAAAAAGACTGCGTTATGGATTTCGGTAGAAGGAAGACGCACAAGTACACCTTCAAGGTTCCAAAACTAGAGGATTTAAGAGGGTTGGCAAGGATTATCACCAACCCCGATGCTTTCAGAGCTATGTACGGAGGACTACTGTCTCTGTTAAGGGTCCATTTAATTGAAGGAATCTTGTCTATGCTGATTTAGTTCTACGATCCGGTTTATCACTGTTTCACATTCCCGGATTATCAGCTAGCACCGACGCTAGAGGAGTACTCTCACCTGACTGATTTACCCATTACTGACCAAGCTCCCTTTTCTGGACTGGAAGAAATTCCAAAGGATCAAAGCATTGCAAGAGCAGTCCATTTGGATGAATCAGAAGTCGGGACTCACATGACCGCTAAGGATGGAATCCCAGGTTTACCGACCACGTTTTTGATAGAGAAAGCCCTGTACTTTTCCAGTATAGGAAACGTTATTCCTTTCGAAGATATCTTTGTTCTACTCACTTACGGGTTGTTCTTGTTTCCCAACATTGTTAACTTCATTGATATCAATGCCATTACCGTACCGACCTTGCTCGCATATGCTTATCATTCTGTATATTTAAGGAATTTGTACAGCAGAGGAATGATCACATATTATGTACCCCTGCTATACAAATGGTTCACTTCCCATTTACCAAAGTCTGCTACTTTTTGGGATCATAAGAGTACTCTACGATGGTCACAGAGAATCATGTTTCTTACCAACTCTGATATCGATTGGTACAATCGAATCTATGACGGGATAAGAATCATTGACCGTTGTGGGAACTTCCCTAATATACCCCTCATAGGAACTAAAGGAGGAATCAACTATCATCCAGTTTTAGTTCATCGTCCATTCGAATACCTGATGAGACATATCCCGCGTAATGTTCACCTGGAAGGTCATTTCTTCAAGAAAGGAGAAAATGATAGGGCACTAAAGACGTAAATAGTGCATGCCTAGAAGTATGTTCACCGAAAAGGACGAGAGTTTCTAGGAAAACCAGACTGTGTCTCTGTGGAACCTTATCTCCACTGGGTACAAGCTAGGGCTCTCAAGCTGAGGATGCCTTACCCTCATCAAGAAGCTCTATCGTTAAAGGAATCTGTCCTTTATTTTATGTCTGATATGGAAAAACTCCAAGTCACTCTCAACAAAGTTCAACGGGAGAAGAAATCTTGGAAGAACAAGTACCGCATTCTCAATGTGGAGTGTACCAAAATTCAGCAACTGTTAAAAGAAAAAGATGCTCTGATTGAGATTTTAGAGCAACATGCTGTAGAAAACCAAGAAGACCAAAGGAATTTGCTCGCTCCTTTCACTTGGCAAAGGAATGACAACCCGACAACGGCTCAAGAGCCTCGGTCAAAGAAAAGGAAAATACCAGAACCAGCACCTGAGCTCTCCTCATAGAGGACTCAGGATCCATAAAGTCTAGACATTTCCTTTTACAGCACTTTGTAAATTTCTGTATTTCCATTTTTGCTATCTTTGAATTCAATAAAACGGGGGTTTCCCCACTGTATGATATTTGCAATCCAATTGTTAAAGTTGCTTTTGATTAAAATAACAAATTTAATAATTATTGCATATCATTCATCATTCTCACATAACGCATTCTTCTTACCTACGAATCTCACGTCTGTGTCTCGATTCTAGAGTCAAACTGTCTCATTTGTACAATACTCGGGCCAATAGACAAAAGAAAATGGATGATCTCGAGGAAGAGAACAGAGAGTTGAGAGAAGAAATCGACACTCTGAAAGAAGATTTGAGAAAACTTCACAATGACATGCAATCTCTGGCAGCAACTCAGATACAACAACAAAGTACTGTGATCTCAGAGATCACATCTACGCCCATAGTGGAAAAGTATGATCCTCGGTACAACATGCCTAAAGATCATCCCTGGGGCATGCCACTCAACTATATCCCTGAAGGATATATTCCGCCGATCACGGAAGATCCAGAAACTGCAGTAGAAACCGCTGGGCCTGACGGTTACAAAATTCAGGAAAGCGAAGATGCAAGGGGCATGATAGCAACTCCTGAAGGTTACAAACTTTGGGATAGGGAACCACCAAGAGTCACTGCCGCAATGACTATACCGCCACCCATGGTACAATCTGTCCCGGAAGGACAGATTCCACAGATACCTTCTGGTGGAAATGAAAGTATGTACGACAGATTGAATGAGTTCCAGGAACAATTCTTGGAGATTCAGAAGGAACTGCATGCCATTCGCGTTCAGGATTTATTCAAAAATGATGCCGCAGACCTTTGTTTGGTCCTCAATGTGAAAATTCCGCACAAGTTCAAGGTGCCCAAATTTGAGAAATACAGGGGCAATTCTTGCCCTCAAAGTCATTTGGTGATATACACTCGAAAGATGTCGAGTCATATAGAGAACCAACAACTACTGATCCATTATTTTCAAGTTAGTTTAACCGGTGCCGCACTCAAATGGTACATGGGGTTAAACCGCACTAAGATCACCACTTTCAGAGATCTTGGCGCTGCCTTCGCTCAGCAGTATAAATATAACTGGACATGGCACCAGACAGAGATCAACTCAGACCCATGTCGCAGAAGGACAAGGAAACCTTTAAGGAATATGCTCAGAGATGGAGTGAAATGCCGCCCAGATTTGTCCATCTCTTGAGGAAACAGAGGTGATAAAGATCTTTTTGAAAACCTTGAGCTCATTCTATTACGATCGAATGGTCGCCAGTGCGCCCAGCGACTTCACTGAGATGGTGAGCATGGGAGTTCGTCTTGAAGAAGCAGTCAGAGAAGGACGTCTGGTCAAAGATACCGGACCATCAAGCAGTACCAGAAGATACGGTAGTACTTTCCCTAAGAAAAAAGAGCAAGATATTGGTAATATCTCTCTCGAAAAGCAAAGGCGACGGTACCAACTAGTAGCAGCTGTAACTCCTGCTACCAACCCTGCGCCTGTTCCGACGTATCTACCTCAGGTTGCACAGAGCCAACCGAATCAACAACAATATCAGAAAAAGACACAACAGCCTCTTCAGCAGGCTCGTCCTCAGTACAACAAGAACCGTACAACGCGATCACCAGGGTTTGACCCTATACCAATGTTGTACGCATAACTGGTTCCACTACTACTGGTCAAGGGGCACGTCCAAACCAGGTCTCCTCTTACAGTACCGAAAAATCCACCTTTATGGTTCAAAGCGGATCAGACTTGCCCTTACCATCAAGGAGGACCAGGGCATAACATAGAAAATTGTCTCGGCTTCAAATCCGATGTGCAGAAGCTTGTCAGGAGTGGGGTCTTATCCTTCAAGGATACAAATCCAAATGTTCAGACGAACTTGTTGTCTTAAGACGAGAAAGCTTCCCTAGTTATACAATAAAAAGGAAATCGGGTCATAACCCAACTGGGTCAAAAACAAGATAAAAGTCGGCCCAAAACTAATTGTTTCTTTATGACTGAAAATTCAACGAATTTTCCGAGGCATCTATATTCTGAATCAGCTTCTGGCTTCCAAACAAAAGTTGTAGCTCTTTCTCTTAGCTTTCCAACGACTGGTAGAACGTCTCTATCCGATTCTTGTAGCTCCAGTTATGAATTTTTTATTGAAAACTGCTAATGCTGAAAATAACAAAGAAAAATCAAATAAGGATGAAAATAAATTAAATTATAAAAACATCATAAAATAGAAAAATAAACAAATAAAACCATAGAAATGCCTAAGTCTAAACATAGAGGAATGTGCATCAAAATGCACTGATCAATAAGTCCCGATACAGTTTCAGAAGTTTCGACGCGATCGTCGTTTTCAAATTATTTTCAACTGGGTCTACCCTTGTGTTGTAAGTCCCATTTCTTTTCTTTAAATACTCTTTGGGCCTCTATTAGAGTGAAAGACCCAACCCTTGTTGTACAAAAATATTTTTTGGGCCTCAGTCGTTGTATAAGTCCCGATACGGTCTTCAAAACAACAGTACGATCACTGTTAAAACATGGGCCTCTCGTTGAGTATAAGCCCCAACAATCTTTTCAAAACAATTTCCCTGTTAATTTAGATTCAATATACAGTTGTTATCAAAACTTTCTTTAATTTCTTTGAACAACTAACAATACAGCATGGAAGCTTGCTCACCTGTAAGTTTTAAACAGCTTTCATTCACCCGCTTTCATTTAAATATAACTGTATAGTGGGAAGTTGCGCACTGTAAGTCTTCTTTCATACCCTTTTAGATACTTGTCATATATCAACAGTATATATACTAGTATAGTTATTTAGAGTTTTCCCCGACAACTAGGTCTAGAACTAAGTAAAGCCATGTTGGTCACTCTTAAATACAGTCAAAACTAGATCCCCATAGGATTCCCAGATACAGTCTTGCCTTCTCTTGGCTTTAAACAATATGGAACAAAGAGAAAGGCAGTATTCCTCGTGAACCTTTTCTCAGACTGTCACCCCTAGAAATTGTCAAAGAAATTCTACTCCCCAGAGTGCATCTATTCTCTGTGAATAGCATCTCTTGAGTTTCTTCAAACCTTAGAACTTTCACTATATGATCTATTCTCGGTGAATAGCATTCCTTGATCTTTTCTTGGTTTGGGACCCACAGGCTTCCTAAAAGCATCCCCGCCTCCTCTTGGGCTCTGTACAAGGACCCTTCATCTTCTTAGAAGTTCTCATGCCTTCTCTTGGGCTTCATACAAGGACCCTGAAGACCTCTTAAAGACATAAGACAGAACTTAGTCATCCTTTGCTAGAGCAGTCTTTCCAGTGTTAAATCACAGACCAATTTAGGGTTGATGTTCATCCCTTAAAACACCCACCTCCTCTTGGGCATCATACAAAAGATAAAAATCTTCTACCCCAGTAGACTTGGACAGTCTAAATCCCCTTGAGTCTCAAAGACATTCTCAAGTTCCCTACAAACATAGGAAAACCCTGGTCATTTTAGATAAATCTCCAGTTGAGTTAAAACCCGTGAGTTCTAGAACCCAGTCTCTCTCCTAAAATTCCCAAATCAGAACCTCGAGGTCTCTGATATCTCAACTCTTCTGGAACCCTCAGCAAGAGTTGATTCCCCACTTGGACCTGCCTAGGGATCTCAATAATCCCCAGCAGAAAGTTAGCCTCCTCTTAGGCTTTGTATAATGATTTTTCCTCAGCATATTTAGCCTCCTCTTGGGCTTTGTACAATGATTCTCCCCAGCGGAGCTAACCTTTTCAGACTCTATTGTTGATTCAATCACCTCTTAGACTCTCTTGTTGAGTCAATCACTTCTCAGACTCTCTTGTTGAGTCAATCAAACTTTCAGACTCTCTCGTTGAGTCAATCACCTTTTAGCACTCTCTTGTTGAGTCAACCTTTTAGCCTCAATCTTGGGCATTGTACAAGACAGATAAACACACTCTCTTGTTGATTCAAACCCTTTTAGCCTCAATCTTGGGCTTTGTACAAGACATAAATCTTCTTCTCTTAAGCTTGGGACATATATCTTCCCCGACAGAGTCATTTCCTCCCAGCCTTCTTTTAGGCTTTGAGGAATGATTTCCCAAGCAGTGTCAAACTCATTTCAGCCTCAATCTTGGGGTTTGTACAAGACACATAAAAGTATCCTCACCAGAGTCAGTTAAAATTCCCATTTCAGCCTCAATCTTGGACTTTGTACAAGACACATACAAACCTCCCCGGTGGAGTCAAAATCCTTTTTTTAGCCTCAATCTTGGGCTTTGTACAAGACAGATAGAATATTTTCCCCAGAAAATCAAGCTTTCAGCCTCCTCTTAGGCCTTGTATAATGATATCCCTAAAGAGTCAGTCTCTTTTTTGCCTCAATCTCGGGCTTTGTACGAGACAGATAAAAACACTCTCTGGTTGAGTCAGTCATTTTCAGCCTCCTCTTAGGCTTTGTATAAGGACTTCCCTAGAAGAGTTAATCAACCTCTTAGCTTCAACCTTGGGCTTTGATCAAGGCACACAAAAATCAACAACCCCTCAGAGGAAGTCCAATCCCTCTTTAGAGAGGACAAATTCTCTCTCAGTCAAACCTTTTAGTTTTAATCTTGGGCTTTGAACAAGACACAAATAAACCTTTTAGCCTCAATCTTGGGCTTTAAACAAGACACCAAATATCTTTTTCCTCTCTTAGAAGAGGAGGAACTACGATTGCTCTAATTTCCATGTTTCATTTAAACGGGAATACGTAGGCATAAGATTGCGAAATCTTAGCGAGCATACTAAACAAAAACTCTAGGTCCAGTACCTTAATATACCAATAAAAAATTAGGTCTAGTACCTTACCAAAAACACCCGAACATCAACAAAAACTCACTCACTCTGTCATATTTCCCAAGAAACTTTCCCAACCCATTAACGGATAAACACCATCAAGTACCAAGCAGAACCTAAAGCTAACAACCTATGGATAACCACATATAGGATGGGTTATTGACAACTCCCCATTGTATAACTTGACCACGAACTCCCCGAATCTCTTTAAGCATTTGTTCAGTTAAACATTTGTGTGCAAGGTTAGTTTTAGATAGCTTCCCTTTCCCTTCCAGCTTCATGGGATAAATAAGAAATCACAAAGTAGCACCCCCTCCTCATTGTGCGGAGAAACCCAAAAACCAGCAATAAGGTGGTCGCGTCACTGACAAAAATCACTCGCTACAGTAAAATGGTGACTCCGCTGGGGAGTCCTTAGAATGATCTTTGGGGCATCGTCCCCATTTTCCAACAGTAAAATGGCGACTCTGCTGGGGACGTTCATTTTAGTTAGGACTAGGATTATAGCTCTAAAGAGGTCTAGGATGTTAGGAATGAATATATATATATATATATCGCTTTTCCTACTTGATATCCGTGTTTATTTTTCTGCTAATGGGACTGCAGGTGATGCCGCATCTAGAAAGTTTGAGTGACACCTAAGATAAGTGATGGCATTAGACGAGTAATCTTACTGGGAGTGACTCCCAAATAAGAGACCCTGGTACACCATCGAATCAGTGGAGATACCCTTTGCGGATTCAATACTTATACGACTTCGGTTGTTGAAAGTAGATTGTTCGATTGTGGTGTCCATGAAACTGGGGATTTAGTAGTCTGAGACCTTGTTACTATTTTGTAGAGCGGAAACTATTGGAAATAGTTGTCACGCGATACTACCCTCATTTGAGATTACTCTAAGATACTGCAACTCGCTCGGGTGAACCAGCCTGTTGTTGTTATCCCAAGAGGGGTCAATGATTTTGAGGACAGGTACAAAAAAATCACCAGTACAACCTTTGGGGATGGGTAGAGCCATGACTTCATGACACTGAACCTTTGACCCCATTGTTTTTCTATGTTTTTGTGTGCTACATTCATGCATTCATTTCATCTAAAAAACTTTAAACAAAAAAAAAATTCTCTTCTAGTCTCTCTTTTTCAAATTAAACTAAGACAATGATTGCAAATATCATAGAGAAAGATTACGTTATGGATTTTGGTAGAAGGAAGACTCGCAAGTACACCTTCAAGGTTCCAAAACTAGAGGATTTAAGAGGTTTGGCAAGGATGATCACCAACCCTGATGCTTTCAGAGCTAAGTACGGAGGACTGCTGTCTCTGTTAAGGGTCCGTGTAATTGAAGGAATCCTAGCTACGCTGATTTAGTTCTATGATCTGGTATATCACAGTTTCACATTCCCGGATTATCAACTGGCACCAACACTGGAGGAGTACTCTCACTTGACTGATTTACCCATCACTGACCAAGCTCCCTTTTCTGGACTGGAAGAAATTCTAAAAGATCAAACCATTGCAAGAGCAATCTATTTGGACGAGTCAGAAGTCATGACTCACATGACCATTAAGGGTGGAATTCAAGGTTTACCAGCCAAGTTTTTGATAAAGAAAGCTCTGTACTTTGCTAGTATAGGGAACGTGACTGTTTTCGAGAGCATCTTTGTTCTGCTCACTTACGGGTTATTTCTGTTTCCCAACATTGATGACTTCGTTTATATCAATGCCATTAAGATATTTCTAATTGGAAACCCTGTACCAACCTTGCTTGCAGATGCCTATCATTCTGTACACTTAAGGAATTTGTACAGCGGAGAAATGATCACCTGTTATTTACCCCTGCTGTACAAATGGTTCACTTTCCACTTGCCCAAGTCTGCTGCATTTTGGGATCATAAGAGTACTTTACGTTGGTCGCAGAGAATCATGTCTCTTACCAACTCTGACATAGACTAGTACAATCGAATCTATGACGGGATAAGAATCATTGAGTGTTGTGGAAACTTCCCTAATGTACCCCTCATAGGAATTAAAGGAGGAATCAACTATCATCCAGCTTTAGTTCGTCATCAATTTGGATACCCGATGAGGCATGTCCCGCGTAATGCTCATCTTGAAGGTCTTTTCTTCAAGGAAGGAAAAAATGACAGGGCACTAAAGACAGAAATAGTGCATGCCTGGAAACATGTTCACAAGAAAGGAAGAGAGTCTCTAGGAAAACCAGACCGTGTCTCTGTGGAACCTTATCTCCACTGGGTACAAACTAGAGCTCTCAAGCTGAGGATGCCTTACCCTAGTCAAGAAGTTCTTCCGTTAAAGGAATTTGTCCTTTATTTTATATCTGATACGGAAAAGCTTCAGGTTACTCTTAACAAAGTTCAATAGGAGAAGAAGTCTTGGAAGACCAAGTACCGTATTCTCAATGTGGAGTGTACCAAAATACATCAACTGTTAAAAGAAAAGGATTCTCTGATCGAGATTTTAGAGCAACATGCTGTAGAAAATCAAGAAGACCAAAGGAATTTGCTCGCTCCTTTCACTTGGCAAAGGAATGACAACCCAAAAACGACTCAAGAGCCCCGGTCAAAGAAAATGAAAATACCAGAACCAGCACCTGAGCCCTCTTCAGAGAGGACTCAGGATCCATAAGTTTAGACTTTTCCTTTTACAGCATTTTGTAAATTACTGTATTTCGATTTCCACACTCTTTGAATTCAATAAAACGGGGTTTCCCCATTGTATGATATTTTCAATCCAATTGTTGAAGTTTATTTTGATTAAAAAAAAAGAAAATATTAATTAATATAATCATTGCATATCATTCATCATTCTCACACAACGCATTCTTCTTACCTACGAATCTCACGTTTGTGCTCGGTTCTAGAGTCAAACTGTCTCATTCGTACAATACTCGGGCCAATCGACAGAAGAAGATGGATAAACTTGAGGAAAAGAACAGAGAGTAGAGAGAAGAACTCGATGCTCTGAAAGAAGAGTTGAGGAAACTTCACAATGAAATGCAAGCTCTGGCTGCAGCCCAGATGCAACAATAAAGGACTGTGATCTCAGAGATCATATCGACGCCCATAGTGGAATAGTATGATCCTCGGTATAACATGCCTAAATATCATCCCTGGGGCATGCCACTTAACTATATCCCAGAAGGATATATTTCGCAGATCACGGAAGATCCGGAAACTGCAGCAGGAGCCGCTGGGCCTGAAGGTTACAAACTTCTGGAAAGCGAAGATATTGAGGGCATGACAGCAACTCCAGAAGGTTACAAACTTCGGGATAGGGAAGCACCAAGAGTCACTACCATAATGACTATGCCACCACCCGTGGTACACACTGTCCCGGAAGGACATATTCCACAGATACCTTCTGTTGGAAATGAAATTATGGATGACAGAATGAAGGAATTCCAGGAATAGTTCCTGGAAATACAGAAGGAACTACATGCCCTTCACGGTCAGGATCTATTCGGAAAGGACGCCGCAGACCTTTGTTTGGTCCCTAGTGTGAAAGTTCCTCACAAGTTCAAAGTGCCCGAATTTGAAAAGTACAAGGGTAACTCTTGCCCTCAAAGTCATTTAGTAATGTCCGCTCGGAGGATGTCAACTCATACAGAGAACCAACAGCTACTGATCCACTATTTCCAAGATAGTTTAACCGGTGCCGCACTCAAATGGTACATGGGGTTTGAACCGCACTAAGATCGTCACTTTCAGAGATCTTGGGGTAGCCTTTGTTCAATAATATAAATATAACCTGGACATGGCACCGGATAGAGATTAACTTAGAGCCATGTCGCAAAAGGACAAGGAAACCTTTAAGGAGTATGCTCAAAGATGGCGTGAAATTGCCGCCCAGATTTGTCCACCTCTTAAGGTAAAAGAGATGATAAAGATCTTCTTGAAAACCTTGGGATTATTTTTCTATGACAGAATGGTCGCCATTGCGCCCAGTGACTTCACTAAGATGGTGGGCATGGGAGTTCGTCTTGAGGAAGCAGTCCGAGAAGGACGTCTGGTCAAAGATGTCGGACAATCAAGCAGTACCAAAAGATACGGTAGCACTCTCCCTAAGAAAAAAGAGCAAGATATTGGCAATATCTCTCTCGGAAAGCAAAGGCGACTGTACCAACCAGTAGCAGCTGTAACTCCTGCTATCAACCCTGCGCCTGTTCCTACGTATCAACCTCAGGTTTCTCAGAGCCAACCGAATCAACAACAATATCAGCAAAGGACACAGCAGACTCTTCAGCAGGCTCTTCCTCAGTACAACAACAATCGTACAACGCGACCACCGGGGTTCGACCCTTACCAATGTTGTACGCAGAACTATTTCCATTACTACTGGTCAAAGGGCACGTCCAAACCAGGTCTCCTCTTATAGTACTGGAAAATCTGGCTTTTTGGTTCAAAGCGGATCAGACTTGCCCTTACCATCAAGGAGGACCGGGGCATAACATAGAAAATTGTCTCAGTTTCAAATCCGATGTGCAGAAGCTTGTCAGGAGCGGGGTCTTATCCTTCAAGGATACAAATCCAAACGTTCAGACAAACCCGTTGCCTCAACACGAGAAAGCTGCGGTAAATTTGTTAGAAGAAGAGTCTAAGCATAACTATCAAATACACGATGTACTTCTGTTGAAAACCAACCTGGTCAAGATGCATTGCAAACAAAGCGGATACGGTCATATACCATCTCATAATTATCACTAGAGTGATATCTTCTCTAAAGACAATCAAGGATGTTCTGTGGTGCAATCCGCTCTACAGGAACAGATGGATCTCGGATGGATCCAAGATCACCGAATTCGTGAAGTGAACACGACTTATACAAATTCCAACATCATTCAAAACCACGACGTCCGTGCAATGAATGCCAACTTGGTGGCAATGCACTCAAGGCAAAGCCAACATCATGATCTGCCACAGCACAATTACGATTCCTGTCTGGTCTACTCGGTAAACAATCAGTGATGCTCTTTTGTACGAGAGGCCCTCCAGCGTCAGATAGATCTCGGATGGATCTAGGATTAGCATGATAGAAGTCAATATCAAGTTAATATGATTCAAATCTTTGATATTCGCTTGATGAATACCAGTTTGGTGGAATTACACGCAAAGCAAGCCCAGATCGGTTTCCTGACTTCGCACGATTATCAGAACTGCAAGGTGTGTCGTGGGAATGACCAAGGATGTGCACTCGTTCAGAGGACACTTCAACACTTATTAAACCACTGGTGGCTTCCGATCTATCTAGATGAAGACACGCAACAAGTCAGCATGACTAACGGGAACCCTACTAGACATCAGAATCAGGATGTTCGATCAATGGAGACAGTTCTAGTAAGATTACACTGCATACAGAGCGGAAGTGCCCGGGTGCCACCACACAACTATGAGCGTTGTAGAGTTTGTTCTGAAAATAATCAAGGATGCTACCTCGTACGAGCAGCCCTTCAAAGTCAGTTGGACCACAAGGAGATTCAACCATGGTCAAGCTCTGGTTCAATGTCAGACTATCATCCTAATCAGAGCAAAGATGTTGTCTTTATCCTTAAATAAGAAGTGGCCAATGATGTATGCACCATAATCCCTCTACTCCATGAATCAAGAGTTCCTCTCGATGGTGGAAGGATTCTCAACCTCGAACCAATAGAGGCTGGCTATGATAGTCAGAAAAATCAGAAGGCTCATGTAGTTATCTATCTACCGGGACCAATACCGTACAAATTTGATAAGGCTATCCCTTACAAGTACGGTGCAACAACAATTGAGAATGGAAAGGAAACTCCATTACCCTCCATCGTGAATATCGCAGATATCAGTCGAGTAACACGGAGCGGTCGGATCTTCAAATGAGGAGTTAAAGAACCCAGCAAAGAAAAGGAACCTCAAACAGAAGTTCCTAATCAACCAGTCGGTCAATCCGGTGATCCTGACCTTTCAAAGAACAACGATGAGATGTGAAGCTTATCCAAAAGAGTGAATACAACATTGTTGATCAGTTGTTGCAAACTCCTTCAAAAATCTCTATGCTATCTCTTTTACTCAGTTTCGAAGCTCACAGGGAAGCTCTACAGAAAGTCTTAGAGCAGACCTTTGTGGAACAGGATGTAACAAT
This sequence comes from Lathyrus tuberosus, assembly GCA_022829125.1. NCBI lineage: Eukaryota > Viridiplantae > Streptophyta > Magnoliopsida > Fabales > Fabaceae > Lathyrus > Lathyrus tuberosus. Next base: position 17,316,582 of record JALAZF010000042.1, read on the forward strand.
AAGACAATTCGACAGCATCATCTCCAACATCACTTCCTGCAACAACTTGGGATTCAGTGATGAGGAACTGCCGAAAGAGGGCCAAAATCATAATATGGCACTCAATATTACAGTCAAATGCTAGGACGATGCTTTAGCAAGCGTACTGGTAGACACCGGATCAACTTTAAACGTGATTCCAAAATCCACTCTAATGCGACTATCATTCAAAGGATCTCCGATGAGAGGCAATGAGATCATCGTCAGAGCATTTGACGGATCCCGAAAAACGGTTATCGGCGAAGTCGACCTTCCCATAACTATCGGTCCTCACACTTTCAAAGTCACTTTCCAGGTCATGGACATCCGGGCAGCATACAGCTATTTGTTAGGAAGACCTTGGATACACGAGGCTGGGGAAGTCACTTCGACACTTCACCAGAAGCTGAAGTTTGTCAAGAACGACCAACTAGTCACAGTCTGCGGAGAGCAAGCCTTGATCGTGAGTAATTTATCGTCATCCACTTGTGTAGAACCCGAGGAGGTTGTAGGAACCCAGTTCCAAGCACTTTCAGTGAGCAATGACAACCAATCAGAAAAAGGAACATCGATTTCCTCGTACAAAGATGCTCTCGAAGTGATCAAAAGTAACAACGCAAAAAGATGGGGACGACTTGTCGTTCCTAATGATAAAAAGATGAAGAAAGCTCTTGGTTTTTCCTCAAACTGTACCCAGACTGTGTAGCACCTCAAAATTTGCCTTGTTGTTTTTACCTAACTGGCTTATGTTTCTTTGCATTTCTTGCATTATCATCTTTGCATATCATTGGCTCTTGGCATGGGATCAAGGTATTTGTTTCAACTCAAGGGCAAAGGCTTCTATTGAGCTCCATGAGCTTCTCACATCCTTATATGGTGGCCCAAGGGCATTTCATTGAGGGATTCTCCAAGTGGTTAGATCAAGGGTTTGTATTCTTACACTGATGACCAAAACTAGGGTTTCTTGGTTAATGGTACTAAGCTCAAGGAATTAACTCAAACTTGTTACCAAGGTTCTTCATATGTCAAAACAGGTCTAAGAATGGATTTTGAGCCAAAAATTCATTGTGGAAGGCCTCAGATGGTTCAGTAGCCTACAGATGAAGTAATCAGCCAAACTGGTCAACTGAGAAGTCAAACTAGGGTTTTGAGAGGTCCTCATCATGGTAATCAAGTCAAGAGACCTTTATTTGGTCTATGGAAGGCTTTCATGATCACAATTTGCAAAAATCAAGTTTTGGTAAAAAGTTGCCAAATTTGGAAAGTGACTTATAATTTCAAGTTACTATTTTTGGCATATTTTCAACCAACTTCAACCAAACTGTCCATGATCAAAAATGCTTCAAACAAATTTTTGCCCAACACCAAAGTTGTAGATCTCTTTCTCCCCTTTCCAAAGAGTGGTGGACCATGATCATACCATTTGTAGATCAAGAGTTATGAGCATTTGAAGTTAAAAAGTATTTGGTGTTTCACCATGCATACCACTTTGATACAACTTGCAAGATGCATTCTAATGCACCAATATGGCTTCTAATTGTCCATTTCACTTCACTACACTCCTATGCATCTCATTTAACATCATTTTGAGCCAAGAATTAAGTGAACCCGTGGATTACATGTCCATAATTCATCATTAAGCAATTTTGCAAGATCACTTGGAAATCACAATTCAATTAATCTCCAGCCCCAAGATCAATCCAAGGGTTCTCCATGCATCAAAAGGAGATCAGTCATGCACTTTTCATGAAGAACGCACGAGCAAAACACCTCATGTGCACACTTTTGCAAATTTGCAAAACAACCCAAAACTCATTGCTCTCAAGTCCCTGAAGTTTCAAACCCTAAACAGTATCATCTACACACTATATAAGCTAACTCACACGAATTTCTGAGCAGCTACAATTCATTTTCACCACTTTTCAAAGTTTTTTCTCTCAAGTTCCTCTCCTTCGATTCTTCCAATTCTTCAAGTTTCTTCCACTTTTTTTGGTTGGTTTGTGATCAGTGAAGCATAAGGAAGAGAAATCCACCACTGTTTTGAGGTTTAAGCAACGAATTCATCAAGTTGAGTTCAGATCTTCAACTTTTGGATTCAAGGATTCAGGCCAACTTAAAGGTCTAACTGCATTTATTTTGCAATTAGACGGTTCAAGGAGTTGATCTGCAGCTTATCTTGGAGTTTCTTGGTGAATTTCCAGTTCTGCAAATCTCAGGTGAGCTCCAAATTCATGGATCTGGAAATGATTTTTGTTGTGTGTTTAATGTTCATCTTGATGTACTGAGTGCATATATGTGTTTAGAATTGATTTTGAACGTGAATCATGGCTGGAATTTGGATCTGAAATTTTCAGATCCAAACTTGTTTTGTTCGATTCTTAAAATATATGCATGTTAAATGATTTTGAGTGATATATTTGTGATCTATGTGAGTTGCTAATCATTTTGATGTATGATTTTGTGATTTTGGTTACCGTTTGAAGTTTGATGGCCGGAGAGTGGCCGGAGAAGACGACTGGCGCTTCTCCGGCCGGTGAGGGTTTAATTAGGGTTTGAGGATTTTCCAGATTGAATCTCGTGCATTGGATCGTGATTATGTGATTTTAATTAAGTTGATTAGGGTTTAATAAATCTGATTAAGTCATGACCGTCCGATTTCATTTAATTTGTGAGTTTGAATGTGAACCACTGGATTGATTACTTTTTCTTGTTTGACCGAGAATGTGAACCCGTGGATCTGGAGACTTTTCTTTGGTTGACTCAATCTAAGCCGTCCCTTATTTCTGAACGTTTGAAGGTGCTTGGGCCTCTTTGCTGTTTGTACCCCCGTTTCTGAGCCCATGGTCATTAACACGCGTGTGGATTCATTTATACACCTCTGGCTTCATTTCATTTCATTTTTATTTTCTATTTTCATACCATTTCATAATTAATTTTTAAAAATACTTGCATATGCTAAAAAATTCCAAAAAAATTCATCACGCCTATTCATTAATAAAATTAATTTTTCACATTTCATTTCATTTTTTTTTTGCATTAAAATTGCATTAAATATTAATTTTCCAAAGTTTTTTTTCTCATTTGCATTTCATGTTGCATACTTCATATTGCATCATTTATTTCTCTCATTTTAAAAGTGATTTGATCCTGATTCTTTTTGGGTTGTGTTCTTAACATGTTGAAGTATGTTTGAGATTTTTGGGATGATTTTTAGGTCCTGTTTGGATGACTTTTGATGTGTTGCTTTGAGCATGAATGTATGAAACTCTAGTGATGCTTTGACCTAATTGTTGATTGACATTGGTTCTGATTCATTGCTTGTGGCTTTGATATGTTAATTGTACATGTTTGAGATGCTTGAATACTGAATGACATAATTTTTTGTGGCATGTTTGTTATTTCTTTGAAGCATGAACTTTAACTTGTCCAATTTGTGAATATATGTTTCATGTTTAGTTTGTTTGATCATGAAGGCACTTGTGGCATAATTTGAGGTTTTGTTTGAGGATTGATGGCATGTTAATTGACTTCTGGTTGTGATATTTGAATCTCATTTTTACATGTTTGATGTTTGCCTTGCACCTTAAGTCACTTGTTTCACAAGTATGAATCACGTTTCACTTCACTTCACTTCTCCTTCTTTGCTTCTTAATTGATTGTGAAAGTGTTTGTATGACTTGAGTGATGTTTGAAAATCATGTTTAGGCACATGTTTAGGATTGTGTCACTTCTGGACTTGGTTCATTTTGTGGAATTTTGACTTGGTTGCTTCACATGATCACTTCCTTTTATCTCACTCCTTCTTTAATGACTTGGATGATACTTGAGTGACTTCTCCCTTTTCTTTTTGACTAATTGTACATGACTAATATTAGAGGTCAGTAGGACCATTAGGTTCTAAACTTGATGTTTGATTTACCTTAGAACTTGTTTCTTTATTGCCTTATGCTTGTTTGAGTTTCATGTTGTCATATGTGAATACTTCTAACACTTTCAGGGGCAAATGGTAAGTTGTTTGAGTGTGGATATGCTTACACATTCTACCTTCTTCCTTTATCTTTTAATTTTCATACTTGTGTTTGAAGTGGGCTTAGTCCACTTGCATTTCACTTCTCATCTTCCCTTTCATGGAACAACTTAACTTCTCTTGAGAAGTAAGTTGATTCCATTCTTCTTTCTCCTCCTTTCTCTTTTCTTCTCTTTCACTCTTTCTCATCCCATGAATGTCAAGACTTGTTCAAGTCTTGGATTCCTTTCTCTTTAGAGCTACCTAGTCCAACTTAATTTTTTATTAAGCTTGGAGTAGGATTAGCATTAGGTTAGGTAGTCTTTTCTCCTAAACCTCACTAACCATAGGACATCCATGCTTGATAACGTTAGGACTCTTAGCTTCCCTTTAGAGTTTCCCTTGCGTGTTTCTCTTCTCATCTCAAAAAGAAAAGTAAAATTACTTAATAAAGGTTAACGTGTATTGCGCTCGAGCCTTAAGTGTAGGAAATGAAGAACGAGGGGTCCCCCCTCCTCTTCTAGAGTGTTTAGCATACGTTCCATTTGGGAGCGACCATGCGATTCACTCGTTCCCGCACGATAGACTTTGGTCCAATGCAAGTTACAAGCTAACTAAAAAACACTTCTGTCTAAAAAACTCAAAACAAACAATAACGTCTTTCCTTCGGGAATTCTTTTCTCATCTCACTCACTCTCGGCGTACGAACGTGTTCCTACTCGTTCTCTTGCAAGACGGTAACGCCTAAGTCTCGATTCATGAGCTAGAACGTAAGCCGTTTTCTAAAAAACACAATCCACCCCTAGTGAGAGGAACTACGTCGCTCTGATTCTCATGCTCCCGATGAGATACGTAGGCAGTGGGGTAGGGCCCATGCGAGCACTTCTTTTATTTTCCCTATATTTGTTTCTTCGTTTCTTTCCGTTCTCGTTCTTTTCGCCGGTCCAGTAGCAGTGGAGTTCCGGATGACGACACCCTTTGATGCAGACAGCAAGCGTGGATCCCATCGAGTACGATGGACGTGTTGGGTGCTAACACCTTCCCTTCGCGTAACCGACTCCCGTACCCGTTCTCTTGGTCGTGAGACCATGTTCTTTCCCTTCTTTCAGGTTTACGCAGTGTTTCCTTTCCCTCTCTTGGGATAAATACACTTTGCTGGCGACTCTGTGTTCTTTTGCGCCACTCTCACGTTTGTACCGTTGGATGCGAATCTTTCGGGAGCGACAGCTGGCGACTCTGCTGGGGACTCTGGTTGACCTCCTGCTGGTCCTTCCCCTTTAGCGAGTCAATCCTAGCGCTTGTTTGTTTTCTTTCATCGGGTGTTTTTCTGTGGTGCTTTGCTTTGTTGTATATTACTGTATTGTTGTTTACTGTACTTTTACTTTACTGCTTTACTGTTTTTACAGCTTTTATTGCATTGCATTTCATTACTGTCATACTGGATATTACTGTGCTGTTCTGCTGGCTTGTTTTTCTGTTTGCAGGGTGGGCTGGATTCATGAGAGAGAAGCCCAATACCAAGGCTTGAGCATACACCTATGATTAGCGTGGAAAGTAGTGTGACTTGTTTGGCATTTGGCCAGACGAAGTATACATGAAAACTCCACATCCAGACGAGGTTTTCTTGGTAATATTCTGTCCTGTCCATTTGGGGCAGATGATGGAATATAATCTGGAAAACTGTCGACTCTGGCGACCGTTTCCCAAGGACTCAGTTGCGGCACTCCTCCTGAGTAGTGACAGTGGCAGACCACATTCTGTGGCAAACCCATTGCACACTCTCGATCCGAGGACCCAATGCTGGGAACTTGCCATAGGATCCTTCTTTTTTGAAAGTGAATCAGCGGACGACCTCTTTGATTGGCGGTAGCATTGTATCCTTCGGGCTGAATGTGCTATTGCTTCTCAAACCTCTGAAGCTGAGGATATTTCGTTTTTGGAGAATCAGTTGAGGCCTCCTCGATTGATGATGATGCCAAACCAGAAATGGTGAACGTATAATCATTTCTCGACCTGAGAGCCCGGGATACTGAACATCCTAGTACCCACATATGAGAGGGGCGGGTTGTTTACAGGTTTGCAGGTAACCTTGACCTTCAACATACCCGGTATTATGGATTTCCTATCAGTGTGGACTCATCAGCCTGGTATTCTGGTATTTTGATCAGCCTGGTATTCTGGTATTCTGGTATTTCTCTTCAGAGCAGGCCTTTGAGCCTATTCAGTCAGCACAGTGCAGCCAGTTTGTGTGGATACCTTGATCCCATGTCCGTTGCATATGCATCATCATTCTTGCACACATGTTCTCGTATTTCCAAGGATATCATTGTTGAGGATCACTGTTGATCATTTCCATTTATTACTCGTGGTTATTCTAAAAATTCTTGAATTAAAACAGAATGATTCCTTGGAAGTATTTGAACATGGCATTTGCATAATCATCTCATTTTGCATAGCAGGTGTTCAAGGCTGGTTATTCTTGATCTGATCTGGTTTTCTTCAGGATTGTAGACTTAACTCCTCAGGCCACTCGAGAGTTCGTCATGGAACAAATTCAAGCTGAGTTGAGGAAAATTCGAGGCCAGATAGGGCATTTTATGGGGAAGATGCAAACTTTGGTTCAAGACCAGAAAGTGCTGAAGGAAGAGGTCAACCAACTGAAGAATCAGATGAGTCTGGTTATGGAGATCGTGAGAGGTGTGCTAAGCAAAGATAATACCCTCATGCCTGAAGCTGTGGCCGGAATTGTCTATCCTCCGTTGTTTAAGGAATCCCTCCCAAAGAGTAAGCAGGTTGCCACTGTAGCCGTCCCGGCTGTATCCCAACGGCCAAATCAGGCCCCTCGCCAGAATCAGCCAAGGCCTAAGCAGAATAGGCATCTTGAGACTCCACCAGTGCCATATTCTCAACTATTACAGCATCTTCTTTAGTTGTAAATGGTACAAAAAAGGACTCTGGCTCCTCTTACTGGTATTCCTCCACCGGGTAATGATGCAAGAGCCCATTGTGACTTCCACTCTGGTGCGCCAGGGCATAATATGGAAAATTGTAAGGCCTTTCAGCATGCCGTTCAGGATTTGGTCGATTCAAGGAAAATTGAATTCACGCCGAGCGGCATAAGCATACATGGTGGTCCTACTCTAGTTGTTGAAAAAGAGGTGGATATCCCTGTTGCCTCTCCCAAAGCTACATCAAGTCAGGGGCATTTCTTGCAGTCTTTGGTCTTAGAATCCCCACGTCCACAACTGCTGCCTACTCCTCGATTAAGTCTGAGGGGGAAAGCGCCTGAGCCAGATGAATACGCAAATCAGAATCAACAACGGAACTATCGGCGTCAGAATCAGCATAGGCCTCGCAATAACTTGGAAAGAAGGAATGCTCATCTTCATCCAGTTCCCATGTCGTACAGTCAACTCTTACCACGCCTGGTTCAAAATTCATTGGTGGAGCCCAAGACTTTAAAGCCTGTTCCAGAACCATACCCTCCGGGGTACAATCCCCAAGTGCAATGTGGATATCATGGAGGATCTATGGGACACTCAACCGAAGATTGCAAAGCCTTCCAAGCCAAAGTGCAACAATTGATTGACGAAAGGTACATATCATTTCCAGAAGAAGACTTGGTTGTGCATGTCGACATCTCATCTGCTTGAAGGCTTCAAAGGACATCATCAGAAGAAACCAGTCCAGACGGAGTCAAGTCTCCTCAATGGCAATCATCAGCTCCCTTTACTACATTTTCATATGTAGTTTTCCTTTGTTTGTTTAAGCATTGTCGGCATGTAAAAACTTGTTTGTGTTTGAATGTTGATTTTAATGCAATGATGTGTTTTTCTTGAAGTTTTTTTACTTTTATGCAAACATATCATGTTTATATGCACTGCGATACCAACCTTTCTTATCTAGAACTCTTGATGGAGGATGACGAAATAAGAACGCAGGTTTCTAATGGTACGCTTTTGGATAAAACCCTGTTAAGGATATACAGGCATTGCTTCAAATCCCCAAACACTGGAGGTATAAGGGAGATAGACCCTCGTCAGCCCCTTTGAGCCTTGAAGTAGGAGTTTCTTTTCATTAAAAAAAAACCCTCACATTTAACCCAGGGGCAGGGTAGGCGTCAGTTAGCTTGACCAAGTGTTCAACTTTCAGAAGGAGTGTACATCTGAGGATCCATTACCTTCCATTCCACCGTCAAGAGGTGAAACCACAATGGTTATCCACCTACAATCAAAGAGTGAGGCAGTCACAGCCCTTTCAAGCAAGTAAGACAACCAGTGTCTCACGACTTGTTCAAAAAAAAAAAAGAAAAAAGAGAATAAAAGAAAGAGAGCCCGCTAAGTCGAAACTTGAAAACAAACGACTTAGGCAAAAGTTAGGGCATCCCGCTGGACTTCAAAATCGAAAAAACTCAAAAGAGTCAGTCCAGGCAAAATCAGGGAAATAAAAAAGGCGAAAAAAAAGAAAAAAAAATAAAGGACAAAAAGAAAAATCCTCAGATAAGAACAAGTCGTGTGACCAGACACAAAAGACAAAAGGGGTGACTGTTGCTCCAAAACCTCATCGGGTCTCAAACAATCAATTGCATGGGTCCCTGAAAGATCATAAACCCTTCGAGAGGTGAGCGCTTGTGTCAGATTAGCTGAACGTAGAAATGGAGAACATCATGGAGAGTGGGTGGGCACCAATAAACTTTGAGCCATAAATCCTTTGTTCTCAAACCGTGAACCAGGCCACGTTACAACCCTTAAAAAGTCCTAATTGAAGCAAGGTTAGCCTGAAGGCGTACTTCAGCGAGATAGCGTTCCTGACTCCTATGAGTTATGCTAGTAATATTTTTGTTGGTATTGCATGTGCGTATTGTTTCCCTTCAAAAATCCATGTCGCATCCCAGCTAGTGATTCGTTCACAAGGCTTGGCGACGCTTTTCAATAAAAATTCGAGATCAACACGAGAGTTGCATTAGGATTGTCATTCTCATAATAAACATCTTCTGCTTGCATGTGTTTGACATCAAAGGAGCTTACATGATGAACGTCAGTTGAGAAGCTCGATTACGCCAAGTTGAGATGGTGAAAACTCCGAAGGACAGTCATGTCAAGAGATGTGAATGTGGTCAAGAGATTGTGCGCAACCTGGAGATTCCCGGTAAATGGTGATAAGATGTAGTCAATCTAGAGCAGTCACGCTGAAAACTCTCCCTAAAGCAGCCAAACAGGGGCAATCAGGTCGATTGGACAAATCTCTGTAAGATCAGTCAGAGGCAAGTTCCTTCAAGACTTGGGGCAAGCCACCTCTAGAGCGTAAGAAGTTGTCCACCCCTGAAGACGGTTAATTGAAAACACCTCTTCAAAGTTCAAAATACGGGTGCAGAGTATTTTCAAGTCATTACAAAATCCTTTCGAGGCAAGTTCACTTCATGGGTTATGAAGTCTGGGGCAGTTATGTCGAGATCTGATAAATCTCTCCAAGAGTTTGAAGACCCTGGGGCAGTGTGAATGCCCGGTCTTCTATAAAATCCTCTTGAGATGATTTCTTCCATTAGACCCTGTGGTCTGGGGCAAGTGGAAAGTTCAAGGGACCGTTGGTCGTGCATGGAGATCAGTACGTACCTGATCAGCAGAAACGTGAAACACCCAAGTGCCTCCCCAGTAGAGCTCTCCCCAAGTCTGTTCGTCCTCAGCAGTTTATTACTCTTCCCCATCAGAGTACAGAGGATCACTTCCCCAGCTAGGACTGTATCTGGTTACTCTTTTAGCAGGCAACCAGGATTTGATGTTTCAGCATCCCCAACAAGAAACTGACGGGATACCTTCTTTGGATGAAGACGTTATTTCCCCACAGAGTCTGAACACCCGTTTTCCTCGGTTAGTCAGAAAATGTCTTTTTCTCATCAGCAGCGATGTGATCTAATTCCCAGCAAATGAGTAAGCTTGATGGTATCCCCTAGCAGAGTTGATGTCGTCAATCGTCAAGCAAGCTCGCTGATAGTGGATGATGTTCCCCAGTAGGGTGAAGCTGCAGATGTCTCTCAGTAGCAGGTTGAGTTCAGTAACATCGCCAAGTAGGTTTAGTATTATTGGCTCGTTTCCTCAGTATCGAGGATCGTTTTCCTCAGAAGAGTATGGAAAAGTAATTCCCTAAGCGGAGTCGTTGAGGATCGTCCCCCTCAGCAGGATATATAAGGTTTGCACACAGCCGGAATATTGGTTTGGCTCATCTCTCCTCAGCAGGTTATCCCCAAGCAGAGTTTGTTGGCGGTTGGTATACCCAGCAGGTTTTGAATCTAGGTTCTGAAGTATTTAGTGATCCCCAGCGGAGGAATCTCTACTCTCAGTATCCATCCCCAACAGAGAGGGTTGTCTCTTGGAGTTTCATCCATCTCTAGCAGAATTGGTGATTGTGATCTTCCCCAGCAGGGCGAAGTTTTCCTCAACAGGTTTTCCTTGGTTTCAGTGGCAATTTAGTTTGCCATCCCCAGCGGAGTTGCTTCTGGTCTTCAGCATTTATTTTGCTGAGACGCCTCTTTTGCATTGCATAAGCATTTTCTTTGCATGGCATCCTCCCAAATGCGTAGCATTTCCACTTCGTGTGGAGCATTACGGCAAAATTCAAACATATGCATTCGAAGCATAAGCCATGTTTGATAGCCTTTGTCGGTTTCTTTACCTAGCAGAAAGTAACGTGATTCAGGAGATGTTGTTTAACATTACACCGCAACCAGTGGATTCGTCCTTCTTGTTGAATATTATTATAATCACCCCGCAGAGTTGTCTGCTTAGATTTCTCTTGTCCCCGGCGGAGTCATCTTTGTAGAGCTGTCAATTCTACATATCGTTGTTTGAAAGTCTACCTTCGGCATAGTCTTTCTTTGAAAGCCCACCTTCGGCTTGGTCTTTCTTTTTTTGAGTCCACCTTCGGCTTGGCCTCGTATTATCCTTCATTTGAAAGTCTACCTTCGACATAGTCTTTCTTTGAAAGCCCACCTTCGGCCTGGTCTTTCTTTTTCGAGTCCACCTTCTGCTTGCCCTCGTATTATCCTTCATTTGAAAGTCTACCTTCGGCATAGTCTTTCTTTGAAAGCCCACCTTCGGCTTGGTCTTTCTTTTTCGAGTCCACCTTCGGCTTGGCCTCGTATTATCCTTCATTTGAAAGTCTACCTTCGGCATAGTCTTTCTTTGAAAGTCCACCTTCGGCTTGGTCTTTCTTTTTTGAGTCCACCTTCGGCTTGGCCTCGTATTATCCTTCATTTGAAAGTCTACCTTCGGCATAGTCTTTCTTTGAAAGCCCACCTTCGGCTTGGTCTTTCTTTTTTCGAGTCCATCTGCGGCTTGGTCTTTCTTTTTGGAGCCCACCTTCGGCTTGGCCTCGTATTATCCTTCATTTGAAAGTCTACCTTCGGCATAGTCTTTCTTTGAAAGCCCACCTTCGGCTTGGTCTTTCTTTTTCGAGTCCACCTTCGGCTTGGCCTCGTATTATCCTTCATTTGAAAGTCTACCTTCGGCATAGTCTTTCTTTGAAAGCCCACCTTCGGCTTGGTCTTTCTTTTTTCGAGTCCACCTTCGGCTTGGCCTCGTATTATCCTTCATTTGAAAGTCTACCTTCGGCATAGTCTTTCTTTGAAAGCCCACCTTCGGCTTGGTCTTTCTTTATCGAGTCCACCTTCGGCTTAGCCTCGTATTATCCTTCATTTGAAAGTCTACCTTCGGCATAGTATTTCTTTGAAAGCCCACCTTCGGCTTGGTCTTTCTTTTTCGAGTCCACCTTTGGCTTGGCCTCGTATTATCCTTCATTTGAAAGTCTACCTTCGGCATAGTCTTTCTTTGAAAGCCCACCTTCGGCTTGGTCTTTCTTTTTCGAGTCCACCTTCGACTTGGCCTCGTATTATCCTTCATTTGAAAGTCTACCTTCGGCATAGTATTTCTTTGAAAGCCCACCTTCGGCTTGGTCTTTCTTTTTTCGAGTCCATCTTCGGCTTGGTCTTTCTTTTTGGAGCCCACCTTCGGCTTGGCCTCGTATTATCCTTCATTTGAAAGTCTACCTTCGGCATAGTCTTTCTTTGAAAGCCCACCTTCGGCTTGGTCTTTCTTTTTCGAGTCCACCTTCGGCTTGGCCTCGTATTATCCTTCATTTGAAAGTCTACCTTCGGCATAGTCTTTCTTTGAAAGCCCACCTTTGGCTTAGTCTTTCTTTTTTCGAGTCCACCTTCGGCTTGGCCTCGTATTATCCTTCATTTGAAAGTCTACCTTCGGCATAGTCTTTCTTTGAAAGCCCACCTTCGGCTTGGTCTTTCTTTATCGAGTCCACCTTCGGCTTGGCCTCGTATTATCCTTCATTTGAAAGTCTACCTTCGGCATAGTATTTCTTTGAAAGCCCACCTTCGGCTTGGTCTTTCTTTTTCGAGTCCACCTTTGGCTTGGCCTCATATTATCCTTCATTTGAAAGTCTACCTTCGGCATAGTCTTTCTTTGAAAGCCCACCTTCGGCTTGGTCTTTCTTTTTCGAGTCCACCTTCGACTTGGCCTCGTATTATCCTTCATTTGAAAGTCTACCTTCGGCATAGTATTTCTTTGAAAGCCCACCTTCGGCTTGGTCTTTCTTTTTCGAGTCCACCTTCGGCTTGGCCTCGTATTATCCTTCATTTGCAAGTCTACCTTCGGCATAGTCTTTCTTTGAAAGCCCACCTTCGGCTTGGTCTTTCTTTTTCGAGTCCACCTTCGGCTTGTCCTCGTATTATCCTTCATTTGAAAGTCTACCTTCGGCATAGTCTTTCTTTGAAAGCCCACCTTCGGCTTGGTCTTTCTTTTTCGAGTCCACCTTCGGCTTGGCCTCGTATTATCCTTCATTTGAAAGTCTACCTTCGGCATAGTCTTTCTTTGAAAGCCCACCTTCGGCTTGGTCTTTCTTTTTCGAGTCCACCTTCGGCTTGGCCTCGTATTATCCTTCATTTGAAAGTCTACCTTCGGCATAGTCTTTCTTTGAAAGCCCACCTTCGGCTTGGTCTTTCTTTTTCGAGTCCACCTTCGACTTGGCCTCGTATTATCCTTCATTTGAAAATCTACCTTCGGCATAGTATTTCTTTGAAAGCCCACCTTCGGCTTGGTCTTTCTTTTTCGAGTCCACCTTCGGCTTGGCCTCGTATTATCCTTCATTTGAAAGTCTACCTTCGGCATAGTCTTTCTTTGAAAGCCCACCTTCGGCTTGGTCTTTCTTTATCGAGTCCACCTTCGGCTTGGCCTCGTATTATCCTTCATTTGAAAGTCTACCTTCGGCATAGTATTTCTTTGAAAGCCCACCTTCGGCTTGGTCTTTCTTTTTCGAGTCCACCTTTGGCTTGGCCTCGTATTATCCTTCATTTGAAAGTCTACCTTCGGCATAGTCTTTCTTTGAAAGCCCACCTTCGGCTTGGTCTTTCTTTTTCGAGTCCACCTTCGACTTGGCCTCGTATTATCCTTCATTTGAAAGTCTACCTTCGCAATAGTATTTCTTTGAAAGCCCACCTTCGGCTTGGTCTTTCTTTTTTCGAGTCCATCTTCGGCTTGGTCTTTCTTTTTGGAGCCCACCTTCGGCTTGGCCTCGTATTATCCTTCATTTGAAAGTCTACCTTCGGCATAGTCTTTCTTTGAAAGCCCACCTTCGGCTTGGTCTTTCTTTTTCGAGTCCACCTTCGGCTTGGCCTCGTATTATCCTTCATTTGAAAGTCTACCTTCGGCATAGTCTTTCTTTGAAAGCCCACCTTTGGCTTAGTCTTTCTTTTTTCGAGTCCACCTTCGGCTTGGCCTCGTATTATCCTTCATTTGAAAGTCTACCTTCGGCATAGTCTTTCTTTGAAAGCCCACCTTCGGCTTGGTCTTTCTTTATCGAGTCCACCTTCGGCTTGGCCTCGTATTATCCTTCATTTGAAAGTCTACCTTCGGCATAGTATTTCTTTGAAAGCCCACCTTCGGCTTGGTCTTTCTTTTTCGAGTCCACCTTTGGCTTGGCCTCATATTATCCTTCATTTGAAAGTCTACCTTCGGCATAGTCTTTCTTTGAAAGCCCACCTTCGGCTTGGTCTTTCTTTTTCGAGTCCACCTTCGACTTGGCCTCGTATTATCCTTCATTTGAAAGTCTACCTTCGGCATAGTATTTCTTTGAAAGCCCACCTTCGGCTTGGTCTTTCTTTTTCGAGTCCACCTTCGGCTTGGCCTCGTATTATCCTTCATTTGCAAGTCTACCTTCGGCATAGTCTTTCTTTGAAAGCCCACCTTCGGCTTGGTCTTTCTTTTTCGAGTCCACCTTCGGCTTGTCCTCGTATTATCCTTCATTTGAAAGTCTACCTTCGGCATAGTCTTTCTTTGAAAGCCCACCTTCGGCTTGGTCTTTCTTTTTCGAGTCCACCTTCGGCTTGGCCTCGTATTATCCTTCATTTGAAAGTCTACCTTCGGCATAGTCTTTCTTTGAAAGCCCACCTTCGGCTTGGTCTTTCTTTTTCGAGTCCACCTTCGGCTTGGCCTCGTATTATCCTTCATTTGAAAGTCTACCTTCGGCATAGTCTTTCTTTGAAAGCCCACCTTCGGCTTGGTCTTTCTTTTTCGAGTCCACCTTCGACTTGGCCTCGTATTATCCTTCATTTGAAAATCTACCTTCGGCATAGTATTTCTTTGAAAGCCCACCTTCGGCTTGGTCTTTCTTTTTCGAGTCCACCTTCGGCTTGGCCTCGTATTATCCTTCATTTGAAAGTCTACCTTCGGTATAGTCTTTCTTTGAAAGCCCACCTTCGGCTTGGTCTTTATTTTTCGAGTCCACCTTCGGCTTGGCCTCGTATTATCCTTCATTTGAAAGTCTACCTTCGGCATAGTCTTTCTTTGAAAGCCCACCTTCGGCTTGGTCTTTCTTTTTCGAGTCCACCTTCGGCTTATCCTCGTATTATCCTTCATTTGAAAGTCTACCTTCGGCATAGTCTTTCTTTGAAAGCCCACCTTCGGCTTGGTCTTTCTTTTTCGAGTCCACCTTCGGCTTGGGCTCGTATTATCCTTCATTTGAAAGTCTACCTTCGGCATAGTCTTTCTTTGAAAGCCCACCTTCGGCTTGGTCTTTCTTTTTTCGAGTCCACCTTCGGCTTGGTCTTTCTTTTTGGAGCCCACTTTCGGCATGGTCTCTTATCCTTTATATCCCCCAGTGTAGTCCGCCTTTGGTTGGTCTACCCTTTTCGAGTTCGTCTGCAGCCGTCCTCATAAACCACTCTTTTTTCATCATCCCCACAGGTTGCAAATTTCTAGGTTCTTTTGGTATTCAATCTCCCTGTATCCCGATTGTCCGAAAGCCGTTGCTTCCGTACCCTCGGATCCAAGAAGTTTGAACAGGGCAGCTGTAGCACCTCAAAATTTGCCTTGTTGTTTTTACCTAACTGGCTTATGTTTCTTTGCATTTCTTGCATTATCATCTTTGCATATCATTGGCTCTTGGCATGGGATCAAGGTATTTGTTTCAACTCAAGGGCAAAGGCTTCTATTGAGCTCCATGAGCTTCTCACATCCTTATATGGTGGCCCAAGGGCATTTCAATGAGGGATTCTCCAAGTGGTTAGATCAAGGGTTTGTATTCTTACACTGATGACCAAAACTAGGGTTTCTTGGTTAATGGTCCTAAGCTCAAGGAATTAACTCAAACTTGTTACCAAGGTTCTTCATATGTCAAAACAGGTCTAAGAATGGATTTTGAGCCAAAAATTCATTGTGGAAGGCCTCAGATGGTTCAGTAGCCTACAGATGAAGTAATCAGCCAAACTGGTCAACTGAGAAGTCAAACTAGGGTTTTGAGAGGTCCTCATCATGGTAATCAAGTCAAGAGACCTTTATTTGGTCTATGGAAGGCTTTCATGATCACAATTTGCAAAAATCAAGTTTTGGTAAAAAACTGCCAAATTTGGAAAGTGACTTATAATTTCAAGTTACTATTTTTGGCATATTTTCAACCAACTTCAACCAAACTGTCCATGATCAAAAATGCTTCAAACAAATTTTTGCCCAACACCAAAGTTGTAGATCTCTTTCTCCCCTTTCCAAAGAGTGGTGGACCATGATCATACCATTTGTAGATCAAGAGTTATGAGCATTTGAAGTTAAAGAGTATTTGGTGTTTCACCATGCATACCACTTTGATACAACTTGCAAGATGCATTCTAATGCACCAATATGGCTTCTAATTGTCCATTTCACTTCACCACACTCCTATGCATCTCATTTAACATCATTTTGAGCCAAGAATTAAGTGAACCCGTGGATTACATGTCCATAATTCATCATTAAGCAATTTTGCAAGATCACTTGGAAATCACAATTCAATTAATCTCCAGCCCCAAGATCAATCCAAGGGTTCTCCATGCATCAAAAGGAGACCAGTCATGCACTTTTCATGAAGAACGCACGAGCAAAACACCTCATGTGCACACTTTTGCAAATTTGCAAAACAACCCAAAACTCATTGCTCTCAAGTCCCTGAAGTTTCAAACCCTAAACAGTATCATCTACACACTATATAAGCTAACTCACGAATTTCTGAGCAGCTACAATTCATTTTCACCACTTTTCAAAGTTTTTGCTCTCAAGTTCCTCTCCTTCGATTCTTCCAATTCTTCAAGTTTCTTCCACTTTTTTTGGTTGGTTTGTGATCAGTGAAGCATAAGGAAGAGAAATCCACCACTGTTTTGAGGTTTAAGCAACGAATTCATCAAGTTGAGTTCAGATCTTCAACTTTCGGATTCAAGGATTCAGGCCAATTTAAAGGTCTAACTGCATTTATTTTGCAATTAGACGGTTCAAGGAGTTGATTTGCAGCTTATCTTGGAGTTTCTTGGTGAATTTCCAGTTCTGCAAATCTCAGGTGAGCTCCAAATTCATGGATCTGGAAATGATTTTTGTTGTGTGTTTAATGTTCATCTTGATGTACTGAGTGCATATATGTGTTTAGAATTGATTTTGAACGTGAATCATGGCTGGAATTTGGATCTGAAATTTTCAGATCCAAACTTGTTTTGTTCGATTCTTAAAATATATGCATGTTAAATGATTTTGAGTGATATATTTGTGATCTACGTGAGTTGCTGATCATTTTGATGTATGGTTTTGTGATTTTGGTTACCGTTTGAAGTTTGATGGCCGGAGAGTGGCCGGAGAAGACGACCGGCGCTTCTCCGGCCGGTGAGGGTTTAATTAGGGTTTGAGGATTTTCCAGATTGAATCTCGTGCGTTGGATCGTGATTATGTGATTTTAATTAAGTTGATTAGGGTTTAATAAATCTGATTAAGTCATGACCGTCCGATTTCATTTAATTTGTGAGTTTGAATGTGAACCACTGGATTGATTACTTTTTCTTGTTTGACCGAGAATGTGAACCTGTGGATCTGGAGACTTTTCTTTGGTTGACTCAATCTAAGCCGTCCCTTATTTCTGAACGTTTGAAGGCGCTTGGGCCTCTTTGCTGTTTGTACCCCCGTTTCTGAGCCCATGGTCATTAACATGCGTGTGGATTCATTTATACACCCCTGGCTTCATTTCATTTCATTTTTGTTTTCTATTTTCATACCATTTCATAATTAATTTTTAAAAATACTTGCATATGCTAAAATATTCCAAAAAAATTCATCACGCCTATTCATTAATAAAATTAATTTTTCACATTTTATTTCATTTTTTTTTTGCATTAAATATTAATTTTCCAAAGTTTTTTTTCTCATTTGCATTTCATGTTGCATACTTCATATTGCATCATTTATTTCTCTCATTTTAAAAGTGATTTGATCCTGATTCTTTTTGGTTTGTGTTCTTAACATGTTGAAGTATGTTTGAGATTTTTGGGATGATTTTTAGGTCCTGTTTGGATGACTTTTGATGTGTTACTTTGAGCATGAATGTATGAAACTCTAGTGATGCTTTGACCTAATTGTTGATTGACATTGGTTCTAGTTCATTGCTTGTGGCTTTGATATGTTAATTGTACATGTTTGAGATGCTTGAATACTGAATGACATAATTTTTTGAGGCATGTTTGTTATTTCTTTGAAGCATGAACTTTAACTTGTCCAATTTGTGAATATATGTTTCATGTTTGGTTTGTTTGATCAAGAAGGCACTTGTGCGATAATTTGAGGTTTCATTTGAGGATTGATAGCATGTTAATTGACTTCTGGTTGTGATATTTGAATCTCATTTTTACATGTTTGATGTTTGCCTTGCACCTTAAGTCACTTGTTTCACAAGTATGAATCACGTTTCACTTCACTTCACTTCTCCTTCTTTGCTTCTTTATTGATTGTGAAAGTGTTTGTATGACTTGAGTGATGTTTGAAGATCATGTTTAGCCACATGTTTAGGATTGTGTCACTTCTGGACTTGGTTCATTTTGTGGAATTTTGACTTGGTTGCTTCACATGATCACTTCCTTTCATCTCACTCCTTCTTTAATGACTTGGATGATACTTGAGTGACTTCTCCCTTTTCTTTTTGACTAATTGTACATGACTAATATTAGAGGTCAGTAGGACCATTAGCTTCTAAACTTAATGTTTGATTTACCTTAGAACTTGTTTCTTTATTGCCTTATGCTTGTTTGAGTTTCATGTTGTCATATGTGAATACTTCTAACACTTTCAGGGGAAAATGGTAAGTTGTTTGAGTGTGGATATGCTTCCACATTCTACCTTCTTCCTTTATCTTTTAATTTTCATACTTGTGTTTGAAGTGGGCTTAGGCCACTTGCATTTCACTTCTCATCTTCCCTTTCATGGAACAACTTAACTTCTCTTGAGAAGTAAGTTGATTCCATTCTTCTTTCTCCTCCTTTCTCTTTTCTTCTCTTTCACTCTTTCTCATCCCATGAATGTCAAGACTTGTTCAAGTCTTGGATTCCTTTCTCTTTAGAGCTACCTAGTCCAACTTAATTTTTGATTAAGCTTGGAGTAGGATTAGCATTAGGTTAGGTAGTCTTTTCTCCTAAACCTCACTAACCATAGGACATCCATGCATGATAACGTTAGGACTCTTAGCTTCCCTTTAGAGTTTCCCTCGCGTCGTTTCTCTTCTCATCTCAAAAAGAAAAGTAAAAATACTTAATAAAGGTTAACGTGTATTGCGCTCGAGCCTTAAGTGTAGGAAATGAAGAACGAGGGGTCCCCCCTCCTCTTCTAGAGTGTTTAGCATACGTTCCATTTGGGAGCGACCATGCGATTCACTCGTTCCCGCACGATAGACTTTGGTGCAATGCAAGTTACAAGCTAACTAAAAAACACTTCTGTCTAAAAAACTCAAAACAAACAATAACGTCTTTCCTTCGGGAATTCTTTCCTCATCTCACTCACTCTCGGCGTACGAACGTGTTCCTACTCGTTCTCTTGCAAGACGGTAACGCCTAAGTCTCGATTCAACGAGCTGCAACACCTGAGCTAGAACGTAAGCCGTTTTCTAAAAAACACAATCCACCCCTAGTGAGGGGAACTATGTCGCTCTGATTCTCATGCTCCCGATGAGATACGTAGGCAGTGGGGTAGGGCCCATGCGAGCACTTCTTTTATTTTCCCTACATTTGTTTCTTTGTTTCTTTCCGTTCTCGTTCTTTTCGTCGGTCCAGTAGCAGTGGAGTTCCGGATGACGACACCCTTTGATGCAGACAGCAAGCGTGGATCCCATCGAGTACGATGGACGTGTTGGGTGCTAACACCTTCCCTTCGCGTAACCGACTCCCGTACCCGTTCTCTTGGTCGTGAGACCATGTTCTTTCCCTTCTTTCAGGTTTACGCAGTGTTTCCTTTCCCTCTCTTGGGATAAATACACTTTGCTGGCGACTCTGTGTTCTTTTGTGCCACTCTCGCGTTTGTACCGTTGAATGCGAATCTTTCGGGAGCGACAGACTGCTACTAACAATGAAAGTCTTCATCCCATTCAGGACTTCTTCCACAGTGGAGGTTTCCTTCACCCAGTGTCTCAAGAAGTACATACCATCAACGAGGGTGACTTCCCCTTTACGGATAACGAGGACGGTTATATGTCTTAGGGAGAGGTGCCTATGCCATTTTTCTATCCCGCACAGAGTCCGAGATATATACCTAGATCGAACGTCAAAATGATATACGAAGATTGTGATCCAGAAGGATGTCTTGCTCCACCAAACTCATTAAAGGAGGACACTCTGATGAAGGACAACTTTGACCATGACTATTATGGACCAATGGATGGCCTGCCTATCTGGCAGTCGTACCCAGGAGACTTGGGGCAGGGGAGTCAGCCGAACGATGCATATTAGCTGAGCATCATTGAAAAGAATACCTGCGTTCCCACAGAGTCATGGGATCATTATTCCGGGCATTCAAAAGATATCCAGTATGACGATGAATTTGTAAAGATTGCAGGATAACAGTTCATCAACTATGCTTTTCCCGAGGTCAACGTCATTGAAAAGGATGACTCCTCCAATTCCAAAGAAGCGTGGGACACCTTAGGACAACCGAGTGGAAAATTAGACTTCCTGGTTAAGTACACCGCTCCTGAAAGCTCTCGTATTAGGCTCGAAGACATCTAGCCAACTGGATGGGGAGATCCGCCTGAGAATGCAAACACTGTGCAAGATACAAGTGAGGAATCCTCCTACGACAGCTCTGCCTGGGAAACAGATTCCTACGATCTTGCTCCACTAGAAATCAGCGTCATTTCTGAAGACAAGTCAAGAAAGAAGGTACCATACTTTGTGATTCACCGAGGAGTTCGCCGCCAATGGGTTGCTGTCAACATTCCGAAAGTCGTTCATAAGTCTAAGTAATTGTCGTCTTTATTTTAACCTTTCATCCTGCCCAGGTGAAACAGATGTTTTGATAGGGCTCACATTCTGTAAATGTATCTTTTCGCTTCGCCCAAAGGCACAGAGTTTTGTTATATAGGGTTGTAGTTTCAAGAATCGACTAGATCATAAATAAAATAATGTAGTTCTGTAATTTCCGCATTTATTCCTGTTTTCTCTTTTCGCTTTTTCAAAAAATGGTAATCCTAAAATACAACTCAAATAATAAAAACAAGCAGTTATCAGAAAAAACACTGCACACACTCTTGCATTCTCTCTATCCCTTCTAAAAACAAATCATTACGTCATGCAGATTGCTTGTTTTAAACCCTATTGAAACATACGATCCAATGCCTTCTCCCAACTTTGAATTCCCGGTATTTGAGGAAGAAGAAGAAAATGACGAAGAAATTCCAGAAGAGATCTCCCAATTACTCAGACAAGAGGAAAGGTCCATTAAACCTCACAAAGAGCCGTTGGAAGCGGTCAACTTAGGTTCAGAAGAAGAGAGAAAAGAAGTCAAGATTGGGGCACTGCTCAGTCCGACTATCAAAGAAGGTTTGATAAAGCTTCTCAAACAGTTTCTCGATGTATTCGCTTGGTCCTATCAGGACATGCCAGGGTTGGATACCAGCATTGTGGAACATTATCTACCGTTAAGGTCAGAATGTCCGCCAGTAAAACAAAGGTTAAGACGGGCTCATCCTGATATGGCCATCAAAATCAAAGAGGAAGTACAGAAACAGATTGACACGGGTTTCCTCGCCACATCAGAATATACTCAATGGTTAGCCAACATAGTACCAGTTCCGAAAAAGGACGGAAAAGTCAGAATGTGTGTGGACTACAGGGATCTGAACAAAGACAGTCCAAAGGATGACTTTCCCTTACCGCACATAGACATGCTGGTAGACAGTACAGCAAAGTTCAAAGTCTTCTCCTTCATGGATGGATTCTCGGGCTATAATCAAATCAAAATGGCACCTGAAGATATGGAGAAAACTTCATTCATCACCCCATGGGGCACCTTGTGTTACAAGGTAATGCCATTCGTCTTGAAGAACGACGGGGCAACCTATCAAAGGGCCATGACTACTCTATTTCATGACATGATACACAAAGAAATTGAAGTATATGTCGATGATATGATTGCCAAATCTAAAACAGAAGAGGAGCATGTGAGCCACCTGTCAAAATTATTCGAGCGTCTGAGAAAGTACAAACTCTGCTTGAATCCCAACAAGTGTACGCTCGGTGTTCCCTCAGGGAAACTCTTAGGGTCCATCGTCAGCCAAAAAGGAATTGAGGTTGATCCTGACAAGGTCAAGGCCATTCAAGAAATGCCTTCTCCAAGGACTGAAAAACAAGTCAGGGGATTCCTGGGACATTTGAATTACATTTCCAGATTCATATTCCTCGACCGCGACATGTACACCGATCTTCAAATTACTCAAAAAGAATCAGGACTGCATTTGGACAGAGGACTGCCAAACTGCCTTCGACAGTATCAAGGAATACCTGTTGAACCCACCAATTCCATCACCTCCAGTGGAGGGAAGACCACTGATCATCTACCTAACAGTCTTGGAAGACTCAATGGGTTGTGTACTTGGCCAACAAGACTAAACCAAAAGGAAAGAGTCTGCCATCTACTATTTGAGCAAGAAATTTACCGACTGTGAGACTCGGTATACTATGCTTGAGAAAACTTGTTGTACTCTGGCTTGGGAGGCCAAACGTCTTCGCTAGTATATGATTCGTCACACTACTTGGCTAATCTCTAAAATGGATCCGATCAAGTACGTCTTTGAAAAAATTGCTCTCACGGGAAGGATTTCCCGTTGGCAGATGTTGTTGTCAGAATATGACATAGAGTACCATGCTTAGAAACCCATCAAAGGAAGTATTTTAGCCGATCATTTGGCTCATCAACCGAATGATGATCAGGAATCAGTCGGATTTGACTTCCCGGACGAAGATGTTATGTACTTGAAGATGAAAAATTACGATGAACCGATACCCAGTGAAGGGCCAGAACCAGGTTCCCAATGGGGACTTATTTTTAACGGAGCTGTCAATCATTACGGAAATGGAATTGGGGCAATCATCATAACAACTCAGGGTACACACGTTCCTTTCATAGCCCGACTGACATTCAAGTGTACAAACAACGAGGCCGAATACGAAGCTTGTAAAATGGGTCTCGAAGAAGCGATCGACTTAAGGATCAAGAACTTGGATGTATATGGCGACTCAGCCCTGGTTAACAATCAGATCAAAGGAGATTGGAACACATACCAATCAGGACTGATTCCTTACAAATATTACACGAGAAGATTGTTACCATTCTTCAACAGAATCGAATTTAATCACATCCCTCGTGAAGAGAATCACATGGCTGATGCATTAGCCACTCTCTCTTCCATGATTAGTGTAGGTCAATGGAACGACTTACCTAAGATTGACATAATGCGCCTTGAAAGGCCCGCTTGCATCTTCACAATTGAAGTAGTCATAGACGACAAACCTTGGTATCACGATATCAAATGCTTCCTTCAGAAACAAGAGTACCCACCTGGGGCATCCAGAAAAGACATAAAGACCCTCAGAATGCTAGCAGGCAGTTTCTTCCTGAGCAGTGATACACTCTATAAGAGGAACATTGACATGGTCTTGCTCCGATGTGTAGACAGACCAGAAGCAAACAGGCTGATGAAGGAAATTCACGAAGGATCCTTCGACACTCATGCCAACAGACACACAATGGCGAGAAAAATTCTGAGAGCAGAGTACTATTGGTTGACAATGGAATCTGACTGCTACAAGTACATGAGGAGATGTCACAAGTGTCAGATATACGCTGACAAAATCCATATACCGCCAACGCATCTCAAAGTTCTCTCTTCCCCGTGGCCTTTTTCCATATGGGGAATGGACATGATTGGCATGATCGAACCCAGAGCTTCAAACAGACATCGGTTCATTCTGGTAGCCATTAACTACTTCGCCAAATGGGTCGAAGCAGCGTCATACGCCAATGCAACCCGACAAGTGGTGGTCCGATTCATCAAAAACAATCTCATCTGGCGTTATGGTGTTCCAAGCCAGATCATTACTGATAATGGATCTAACTTGAACAACAAGATGATGAAAGAGTTATGCGTTGAGTTCAAGATCGAACACCATAACTCATCTCCCTACCGACCCAAAATGAACGGCGTGGTAGAAGCGGCTAACAAGAACATCAAGAGGATCGTTCAAAAGATGGTTGTAACCTACAAAGACTGGCATGAGATGATACCCTTTTCTCTTCATGGTTATCGCACATCTGTCCGCACTTCAACAGGGGCAACCCTTTTTTCTCTAGTATATGGCATGGAGGCAGTGCTCCCCATAGAAGTAGAGATCCCATTAATCCGGGTATTGATTGAAGCTAAGCTAACAGAGGCTGAGTGGTGTCAAAACAGACACGACGAACTGAATCTGATCAAAGAAAAACGAATAACAACACTATGCCATGGTCAATTGTATCAATAAAGGATGAAGAAAGCGTTTGACAAAAAGGTTCGACCTCGCGTTTTCAGAAAAGGAGACCTCGTGCTCAAAAAGATCCAATCATTTCTCACTAATTCCCGGGGCAAATGGACTCCGAATTATGACGGCCCCTATCTGGTCAAGAAAGCTTTCTCAGGAGGCACCTTGAAACTCGCAACCATGGATAGAGAGGAATTTTCCTACCCCACGAATGTTGACGTAGTCAAGAAATACTTCGCCTAAATAATAATTAAAAAAAAACGTCTCGGTGGATTGAAAATTCGAAAGGGCGGTCCAGGAAAAAATTAGAGACATAATCAAAAATCATCCCGGTGGATTGGAAATCTCAAAGTACAATCCAGGCAAAAGTTAGGGATTAATGGAAAGTAACTACACCCAACAAAGGGGCAAATCCCTTAGCAGCAGTAATACCATCCATAAGAAAGACTCCAGAATTTAAAGTTGGTAGAAGGATAGTGGTTTATGTTTCAATGTAGCCCTTTTCCCGTAAATTACCATTTTTTAACTTTGTAAATACTCTATGGAATCACGTGCTTGGCTGATTTCCATCCTATCAATAAAATTTGAGCCCTAGTGCTTTTGTTTTCAATTCTTATTTGTTTTACCTTTACAGAACGACATTTTAACATGATTAATGATTCTTGAAATAAAACAAAAATGAATTTACTTGTCAAATTTTTCTGCTTTTAAAATAAAGATGGCAATTCTTTTGACTGTTGAACATCGAAAAAACATTGATTGCTTCTCCAAAGGCGATTAAGTTTCAAAGTACAGAATCAAAGTACTCCTTCTAAGCCAGTACGCCTGAACGAAGGATCAGCTGTGTCAGATGTGAATATTCCGTCCGACACCCCCGGCCGAGTTCTTATCTTCTAAGCCCGACCAACGTTGTTCCCCACCAGAACTATTTCTCCTAAGCAAGGCAGAATTGCTATCTTGGACCAAACGGTATTTCTTTGTCCCCTGCAGTGGCCGCGTATCCAGTCGTGTTCATCTATTCGTCTGTATGTCGCTTCAGTTTTGTCAGCATAAACATACATACATCATGCATAATTGATTCACATTCACATTCATACTGCATCACTATCACTCTGGTCGGTCTTATCCCCTAGCGATAAAAGTCCTCTCACTCGAGTTATCTGTTCTTTCCTCGTCAGGGAATGTTTTGTCTGAACCACCTATCTCCCTAGTTTATTTCTGGCATGGAGACGGTCTTCGACCACTTTGATAACTTGAACCTCTGAAAGACAAGAAGACCTTCGATAAGCGTCACTCTTCGCCATTGAAGATGATATCCTCGCTTTCCCGGATTAAGGAAAATCCCCAGAGAAAGCCTCACAACCAAAGGCTCTCAGCAACACATTGGTTTTTCTCTTCAGAGAGTCAATGTTAATGAAGTCATCAGCACCTCAAAATTGGATTGCATCACATGGCATTTCTTCAAAAAGATCTCGAGGAAAAGTATGATGTAATATCCCCAGGCAAAAAACAGCCTCTCAAGAGACTCGTTTACTCCAGTAGAGTCGACAAATGGTGTCTCCAATAGAGAAGTTTGCGCACCTCTACAACTTAGACCAATGGGTTCCCCAGCAAGTATGACCTTTAAACTTTTTCCCAGCAAATGGTATCTTCCCAGGAAAATTCGGCCAGAAGTTTGAGGAAAACCGCTACTAATAGCATCCCTTGTCAAGAAAGCTTATTGACAAAAGAAACTGAGACCAGTTCCTTGGTAGGAAACCAGGATCGAGGGGGAGTTTATTTCAGAAACTGAGACCAGTTTGGTGGCTGAAAACCAGGATCGAGGGGAAGTTTATATCAGAAACTAAGACCAGTTCCGTTGATGAAGACCCGGATCGAGGGGAAGTTTATATCAGAAATTGAGACCAGTTCCGTGGCTAAAAACTCGGATCGAGGGAGAAGTTTATATCAGAAACTGAGACCAGTTCCATGGCTGAAGACCAGGATCGAGGGGAAGTTTATATCAGAAACTAAGACTAGTTCCTTGGCTAAAGACCAGGATCGAGGGGAAGTTTTTACCTTTTCTAAGCATCATTGCTTAGCTAAAGAAGATGGATGTGCAAACTGCCGTTCATAACCACCATCAAAATTTCGGGTATTCTGATATTTAATCATCTTGCACCCTGAATGCCCGAATACCTTCGCCATTCACACCTTCGGGTCCAAGAAAATTAAATAGGGGCATCTTCCATACCCCAAATTTTGACCACTAAGATTTCCCATCATTGTTCAAATCATTATCACAATATGGATGTACTTACATGCCTCATCAATCTCCTCAAAGATGGTTGAGCATTCACCACAAACAAGAATCAGGGTTTCAAGCCTTCTCAGAGCACTTAGACAAAGGATCAATCAAGGAATGACATGATATTCAAATTGTCTAACATCTCAAACCTCCATAAAGGATCAATAGGACTCCCACATCAAGAATCAAGCACAAGGTTGCAACATTCCAAGTGGATCCAGCCTCAAGATCGTCAATGTCACCAAATTAGGGTTTTGGTCGACTAAGGCCTCCAGATGAAAATTTTCATCTGGGCATGAGCCAATGCTTCAAAGCATAACCCAAGATACTCCAAGGGACCTCATGGACCCAATCATCAAGTCAATTTAACCTCAGGGGATGCATTTACCCAAAAAATCAGGAATTATGGTTTCTTGACCTAATTCACCCCTAAGTTGACTTTTGGGATAAAACATGAGCCACGACCTCAAGACATGATTTGAGGGTCTCCAGTATACTACATTGATCCATTTGCAACAATGGATTGATCCAAGAAGCTTGATCTACAAGTTTCAATTTCATCCGGACCACAATTAGGGTTTCGAGGGAAAACTCAATTGTACCTTTGACTTTTGACCAAGACATGCTCCCAAACCTTGGGACATGATTCAATACACCCTATAACACCTATGGAACATATCAATTAGGTTTGATTCAGGTCAAGAACTTGATTTCACAAAGGATCACACAGTTTGGATTTCATCCGATAAAAAGTTAATTGTGCACAAAATCAAGATTGACTTTTTGGAATTTTTCACAATTATGGTTCATTGACCCTAAAACAATGTTAATATGTGATTTGAATCATCATTCATTAAGAAAAATCAAAGAAAGTGAGTTAATTTGTAAAAGGGGTAACCATAAAAAACTTAGAATTTTTCTAAGTTATGGAACAAAGTGGCTAGGGTACCAACTTCCAAGGACCATAACTTGAGATCCAAGCAACCATTTTGGATGGTCCAAATACGGATTTTTAGCTCTCATGGCATACTTTAAAAGTGTCAACTACATCTCATTCCAATTCTTCATGGATTTTTAGCTATGGAGTGATCAAAATGGCTGAAAACATGAAAATGACACTTTTCCAACACTTAGTGAAAATCTGCCTAAGTTAGCAGCCTTGAACATCAATGTTCATGATGATTTTTCAATTGGATCCAAAACTTTTCAAGACAAACTATGATCACACATGTGTTGTATCATATGAGGGCTCTCCAATGAGCCCAAGAATATGAGAAAATTCCACCTGAGCTAGGAGTTATGACAGTTGCAACATGCCTTGCTGCAAACTGTCTTGGCAAGGCAGATTTGTGCATAAGGGCTCGATTTGATCAAATTATGCAACAACAAACATGGTTATCCATCTACACACCTCAAGGGGGAACAACCAAGGGACAAAAACTGATCTCCTAGCCTCCCAAGTCCATGGATCTATGTATAGGCATGACACTCCTAAATTCAAAGATGCTTCAAATATTCAATTTTGTTTCAAAGCATTTAACTGATGCATAAAGGTGGCATTCATCAAGAGAATGTTATCCAAGTTCAGTCAAGACTTATCCTTGAACCAAAGAACCTTAGTGTTGCGGTGAGAATCGGATAACAAGCTATTAATTAACTTGCATCACAAAACTTTGAAATTCACCACCGACTTTGATTTATCCAAAGGAAAGGTTCAAGATCGAGAAAACCTAAAGGGGGGAGATCTAAGGTTCGGGGGTTGGTTATACAAAGGGAAAGTATTAGCACCCTTAATATCTGTAGTACTCTACAGGAACCTCTTGTTTAAGTTTGTGTTATGTTATGTTTGCTTGTTAAGAATATCTGCTAAAGGTAAAGGTAAAGACCTAGGGGTATGTACACTAAGTTTGCTCGCCAAGACGTCGCATCTTGTGCCTACGTATCTGACTAAAGAATCAGAGCAACCGTAGTTGACCTAACTAAGGGTGAGGAACCATTGACTATGGCCAAAGTTCCAGGGGGAATGAGTATGAGCTCATATAGAGTTTAAGAAAAATCTCTAAGTCTAAGTTATGATGGGGGAAGTGAATACTCAAGATGATGAGTTTCACATAGAGTTCAAGAACTCTAATTTGTTGTAAGTTGTAATATGATTGGCTATGAGGCCAAGGGAGAATGGTTATGACTATGAGGTCAAAGCCTCCCTATTACTATGAGGTCAAAGGTTTAAGAGATGGCTCTATGACTATGAGGTCAAGAGGGGATTCTATGACTGTGAGGTCAAGGAGGATGTGAACACCTATGACTGTGAGGCCAAGGGTTGATTTGTTTATTGACTTATGAGTCCATTGAAAGGGAATTTCCTTTGGAATGAGATAACAAAGAGGGTTAAGGAGAGAAGCTAAAGAGCTTGCCTCACTTGGGGAATAACTTATAATACACATGAACAATATGGGTATACATGGACAAAGATAATATTCAAGCATGGTATCAATATATAAATGATGAAGATGATAAATGATGCAAAGGTTGACCAAAAGTTCCTTCAGGCACATTTAAAGGTAACTTCCACTGGTGGAAGATTAGTGCAAAAACTGACCAAAAGCATTTTCAGGCAGATTTTAAGGGTAACTTCCATTGGTGGAAGATTAGTGCAAAGACTGACCAAAGAATTTTCAGACAGATTTTAAAGGTAACTTCCACTGGTGTAAGATTAGTGCAAACACTGACCAAAGAATTCCTTCACACCCGAACTGAACCAGAGTTTTAAAACAAAAAAACACTTCATATATAAACATGCTAAAGTGCAAACCATAGCAATCACAAACTAAGCACATTATTTTCACATTTTGAAAACAAGTACCAAGCAAAGCAGTGTTTGAACATATTGGAATAAGCTCAGTAATGATTCAAAAGGGTCAGGAAACACAAGCAAAGAAACCTAAGATATTTCACATAATGCACATAGACAAAGGTCCTTTAAAATAAATATTTTTGAAGATTTTGAATGTTATAATAAAATATGTGAAAAGAAGAGGGCAATACAAAAATAATGGTAAAAAAACTTTAAAGCATGAGGAAGTTATATCTTATTGAAGTTGGCTTGATAATTTCAACAAAATAAGTAATTAAAAGATAGGAATGGTGCCAAAGGGTGTTGAACACACGCACCCATGTTTACAACTTAAAAGGGTGGCCAGCTGAGCTATTGTGCGCAGTGCAACATGGTACGGGTTACATACAATATATGAAAAAACACCTTAATTCAGAGGATAAAAACCAAAGACTAGGGAGAAGGGGATTCGAACCCCAGTCTTATTGGTTTCATGCGCAAAGTACTCGCCACTGGGGTGGCCATACTTCCAATGTATGAGCCGCCCCGAGTAATATTTTAACCATTTAATAAAATGAAATGCTAGCTTCAATAAAAGACATGAAAAATGTTGCATACAACGCGCTGCAACCATCATCAACCGGTCAAATATTTTAAAATCACAAGACGACAAAACCTGGCCCAACCAATCCCAATTTGCCATGCCTACGTCTTCTTCATGCACATGAAAATAAAGAGCCTACAACTATCGTGAAATACACCAGCAAGAACACCAATGCAACGTCACCTTGTCTGGTTATTTTCTCACTCAGTTCTCAACCCAAAACCATGAAATAAGATACCATCCCGTAGGGTTCATTTAGTAGAACAATAATGGATCCTTACCAATTCAAAATATACATTAAAATCAAAGCAAATTAGTCACAAACATCATGTCACGAAACTGAAATATGACCACAGCTCATCATGGAAACATGACACATGAATTGAAACCAAAACCTTCTAAGCTAGAACACAAATCATGTATTAAAATGATGCATCGTGCTATTCAGTATAAGGGACAACCATCAAACTTTCACAACTTAAAACTAAAGTATGAGCCAAAAATGAAAGAAAAGAAAAGTTCAGAGATGAAACCACCCATTTTTATGTCAAGGTTCTTTTTCTACAGGTAATATTTCATCCTAAACTAATACAAAGCAAGATAACCCAAAAGCACCTCCAACCATCCAAGCTAATAACATGAACATCATGTATTCCACTTATCACAACCGGCAGAAGAAAATGCACCAGAACATAAATGTGATCAGAATATAAATGAAAGGTATGAGAGCATGGTGTTCAGACTGGTATGGAATTAATATCAATGATGGTACACGATTGATGACATGGTATTACTTCAAACTTAATAAGTGCAAACATGTAGATGAAACGGGCAAACATAGAATGGATAAACATAAAACATGAAACGGTTCAATCCAATGTGAACTCTCAGTCTAATATGAGGGATCCTAAAATCTCTCCAAATTGTTATCTCAGTCCAATATGAAGTGGACAAACATAAAATAGTTCAGACGTATAAAGGACACTTGAATATTTGAATGGTGACAAAGTATTTTGAAACTCAATCATAAATCCTGTCTGATGCATATGACTCATGATATGCAAAAGACATCAAATATCCAATACTTTCAAACACTTCATTAAGCCTATACATTCACCCTGCAGTTCCTGACCATTTCAAAATGAGCAGACTTAAATTTCTACACTTGTCAACCTGATTTTGATGAGGGGTTTAGAGACATCAATTAGACATACATATACAATAGAAAATGGAGGAACAATTAGTCTACCTATGTTTCATCAGAAAACAAAACTTAATTACACATTCCATACTTAGCAGTGTTAAGGTGTCTTGAGCCAAATCATCCCCAGTTCAAATTGTCATTTGCAAAACAAGATAAGAACTTAAATACAACACATTTATGGTGGATGCATAACAAAGGGAAACAGCCTTGGAATATGGTAAGAAAGAAAGGGAATTGCCAAGTATCCTGTGATTCAAGTTGTGAGCCTCGAAACAAGCAAAACAACAAGGCAAAAACGAACTTCAAAGTGAACCTAAATAGATTCTATTTTAACACAAAACACATGCCTTGAGGGCGTTCATAACCAAGTGAATTTCAGCAAGAAGGCACCATAATCACCTTTTTAATCTTTTTGACGGTACCAGGCCAAGATTCATGGGAATTTAACATATATTGCACCAACCCTATCATAACTACAGTTTCACAAATAACACAAAACTATAACAACCCTACTATTCTTAACAGTCACGGATCAGGTGCTAATAAGCCATGCTTAACATAAGGTAAAACAACCTTAATCAACTGAGTAAGTAAGTTCCATTATTGTGGTGAGGCAAGTTCGTAATAATATTAATCATGATGTCAAAACTACGCATATAATCATGCAAAGAGGTTTTCAAAGACAAATATCACCCCATAAACTCAAACCAAGCTCTCCACATAATCATCTGATCAAGTGCAAAAAGAAACCAAATGGACAGGCTCATAGTTATAGTAAGAACAAAGTTAAATGACACAAAAAACCTGTTATGACAGCCACACAACAAAAACCTATGCCACCAAAATAGCAAAATGAGCCTAGCAAACTAACATCAAGAACATCAACCTTGCACCCTCCAACTTGGCAGTAGGAACAGCATCAACATTATTCATACTTAATCATGGTAGCTCAAATGCAAGGTATGTATGCTATCAGAATGGTATATCAGTATGAATACAACAACGGCACAAGAAAGTGAAGAATACCTGGTAGGAGATATGAACTGACTTCTTGTTTCTACTTGACACCAGCTGCAACAAGTGGACTCCTCCTTTTCTCCCTTTTGCCAAACTAGAACTTTAGAAGTTTTTAGAGTGAATATCAGAAATGTTGTCCGAAACTGAATAGCAAGCCTGCTATTTATAGGGAAAGGCCAAGAACTCAAGGTATGGCCACATTTACACAATATGTCAACAATGCCCTTTTCCTTACGTGAGAAACCATGCTGGCTGAGCAAAAATCCTCCAAAATCTTCTAAACATCTAAGCAAGGACTGTTGAGAGGTGATTGGTTCATAGCTCAAGGAATAAACAAATGTTTATCTACTTTTGGAAAGTTTCTCTCTCCCTCCCACTTGCATCAACAAGACATAAATCCATTTTTTAATGCCAATCAATTTCAAATTCATGGAAAGGCTTGTTTCAATGCTAAATGTAACATTAGAACTCAGAAATAATAAAAAATGGTGGTTAGGGAAGTGTTAGAATCAAACACCAAAAGTTCGTTTTTTTTAATGTTAAGGAATGAAACCCCCATCTTTGACTCTTCGAAACTCCCAGCTCCCTTGATGGATGGAGGAGTTCTAGTACTCTTTGGAAAGCTCTCATTGCCCTCTACAAATTTCATGTAAAAAAGTTTTTGAGTTGAGGCGTGGAAGTTTATGAAAAACTGGGTTGAAGTTGGTTGTTCATTAGGGCAAAAAATGCTGAAATTTCTCTAAGTCCTTGGGTAGTTTGGCTTCCAAGCTTCATAACTCAAAAACCATGCATTTTTTGGAGAAAAGTCATATTTAACACTTTGAAGATCTTGGAAAAAGCTTTCATTTGGGCTTTGAGTCACTCCATTTGGTGGTTTGGAAGTTATGACCATTTCAAGCTATCACAAGAGAGGAAATTTTCACATATGAAAAGTTTCATGCTCATAAACTTACTTCCTTTGCAAGAAACTTCTTGCAACTTGATCTTGACACTTTAAATCATAAATAAGACATGTTATGATGATTTGAGTCAAAGGAGACACCATTTGGATCAAAATCCCAAAGATTAGGGTTTCAGTCAAAACCCTAATTTCGACTGTGAATGCACTGAGCTACACCTCTATGATCTTGTTTCTGTCTTCATATCCAAAGCTCATAGAAGACCTTTAGGTATGTTTACTAACCCATGGAGTCATGGTTTAGGGTTTGAGGGCCCCCTCCTGATGAAAATCAAGGCCAATGACTCATATGTCTTACAGAAACCCTAATTTGGAGGCAGGGTGAGATTGGGGCCCAAACTACTCAGGATGAGAGCCAAATGATCTTGAATTATTGTTGAGTAAGACCTCTTGGATGTAGGTAAAATCAAATGGTTGATGAACCAAGCAAATCTTGACTTGATAGGGCAAAATTCTTCAGTGATTCCTCAGGTTAAAACCCTAATTCCACAATTTGGTCTGGTGATCCTTTTGTTAACTTGACTTGATTCAAAGCCTTGGGATATTGGTTTTAAACACATGGTGAACCTTTGTGAGGAGTGCATGGAGCCAGAGAATACCTTAGGAGGCCTTGAATCTCTCTGTGCAAACCCTAATTTCAAACATAAGAGAAACAAGCTGCAAGATATGGGTTAGTTAAAATAGTTCACATATGATTGATCCTAAATGTCTATGCAAGATGTTATGACATCCAAGGGGTAAAATTTGGGGTACAACAGTTGCCCCTACTTAAATAGCTTTACCGGGTGGCACGAGGAATGGAAATCCTCGGGGCATCAAGGTGAAAGGTGTTTAAATATAGCAAACCGGAAATTTTTCCCTTAGATGGAATGCATATGCTAAGGACAAGCGACGGACATGCAAATACTGACATGCCATGAACTTCTAGTATGATGATACAATGTCATGATAGTGCAAAAATGCAGACAGACCAGACACCAAAGCTGAAGAGTAAACAACCACAGTGAGCAACACTGGGGAAGGATGAAAGTTAGCATTCATGAGGAAAACTCACGGGGATACAGGCTGACCAATAAAAAGAGACTCATCGGGGAGACTTCTAATGAAACACTGGGGATAGAAAAATAAAGGGGACACCCTACAGCTCTTCACTGGAGATAGGAGCCGAAGAGGTATTCTCCACTAGGGAAAGATCCAGGGAGATGGACGACAGGTTCAAAGGTGACCGAACGACACTGGGGTAATAAAGACACATTCTTACTAGGCATGAAACTAGAAAGAAGACATGATCTCCATTGGGGATCAGTTTGAAATAGAAGGATAGACATTCGTTAAAAGATTTTCTGGGATTTTCTTATACTGAAGAGTTCAAACGGGATCTTCAAGAAAAGCCAGAAAAGACAGAGATAGACTTTTTCGTGCCAGATGATGAAAGATGACTGGACTTTTTTAGTTGGGAATAAGGTTAATGAGTCATTAATGATTGGACTCGAGTACCAATATGAGTTGGGCTCCAATATGAGTTAGAAAGGACATCAATTTGGTCATAGTTTGGATACCAATATGAGCTGGATTTTGAATGCTAGTATGAGCTGGACTTTTGGATACCAGTATCAGGTGGATCTTAGGATACCAGTATGAGCTGGATTTTAGGTTACCAGTATGAGCTGAATTTTGAATGCCAGTATGAGCTGGACTTTTGGATACTAGTATGAGCTGGATCTTGGGACACCAGTATGAGCTGGATTTTGAATGCCAGTATGAGCTGGACTTTTGGATACCAGTATGAGCTGGACTTTGAGGTACCAGTATGAGCTGGATTTTGGATACCAGTATGAGCTGGATTTTGAATGCCAGTATGAGCTGGATTTTGAATGACAGTATGAGCTGGATTTTGAATGCCAGTATGAGCTGGACTTTGAGGTACCAGTATGAGCTGGATTTTTTAGTTACCAGTATGAGCTGGATTTTTGGTTATCAGTATGAGCTGGATTTTTGGTTACCAGTATGAGCTGGATTTTTGGTTACCAGTATGAGCTGGATTTTTGGTTACCAGTATGAGCTGGATTTTTGGATACTAGTATGAGCTGGATTTTTGGATACCAGTATGAGCTGGATTTTTGGATACCAGTATGAGCTGGATTTTAGGTTCACTTTGACCTGGTTTCAAACAACGAGTTCATGTCTGACTCTAAGTTCAGGTTCATGGCGACCTGGTTTCAAACTACGGGTTCATGTCTGACTCGAAGTTTAGGTTCATATGCGACTTGGATTCAAACAACGGGTTCATATGTGACTCGAGGCTTAGGTTCATATGTGACCTGGGTTCAAACAACGGGTTCATATGTGACCTGGGTTCAAACAACGGGTTCATATGTGACTCGAAGTTTAGGTTCATGTTTGACCTGGTTTCAAATAACGGGTTCATATGTGACTCGAAGTTTAGGTTCATGTTTGACCTGAAATAAATGATTATTGGACTTTAGGTTCCGTATGAGGAAATCAGATATCAGATAGGTTAATACTAGGGTTGCATAACTGAAGATTAGACTTCCTGGGGAATACCAATTATGGTTACAAAAAGTTTGGATAGTACCAGAGATAGATAAGCTTCTCAAGAGATTGCTACTTATTATTGGCTATAAATTCCAAAGAGATATTGATATCACAACACTGCTGGAGAATGAACTTTGTCTTCCATGAGGGTCTGTAAAAGATTCTTCCTGCAAGACACAGTGTAAAATAAATGCACGTTCAAACTAGGTTCAACAACCCAACCTGTCGGGGACCAAAGTTCAATCAAGGAACAAGCTAGAAAGAAACGGTTAAACAAGACTCCCACCATTGAGGAATGAGCTCAAATGGGGATTTATCTTATCCTATTATGGAAAAGATAACCGAACCAACCATCATCCACGAGGATAAAACTCTGTGGGGAATTCAGAAAGGATGGGTACTTTATGCCTAAGGTTGACAACTCTATTGGAGAGAATAGACAAACCCAGTCACTTGGAGATATAACGCCAAAGTGAACAAAACAGGTAAACACCATAAGAAGAGGTAACGGAGAGCTAAAATTCTATGCATATGATGTTTATATCATGCTTATGCTTATGCTGACAAAACAGACAAGAAGCGAAACTGGAGATGAAATAAACATCTCGACAAGGATACCCAGCCAAACTCATCAGATTGGACCATTACTGGGGATGAACTTGCAGAATTAGTAGTTCTGCTTCAAGATTACACTTTCTCTGGTGAGAAGAGTACTCCACTTGGTATAGCATCATGACTTCACTAGGATTGCTATCATGAGCCTAATTTCTTTGCTGGAGAGAAAAAATCCATTAGGAATTGTCAAGTTTGGCTAATGTAACAGCTTACTGGAGAGCTAGCAAAAGATGTCACAAAGACTGAGTAGTTATGCATAACTCATTTGCCCTAGAGTACACGGTCTGTCAGAAGAAAATATCAAGAGGATTTTACAGAATAATTTGCATGCAATATGCTTCAATATCTTCAAACTCTTAGAGAGATTCATAAATTTCGGCATAACTGCCCCAGATTAACTACAAGGTCCTTGAACTTGTTCTTCAGAGTGGTTGTTGACCTCTGGGGAACAAACTTGCCCCTGTCAGCTTGGTCAATCTGTGGAGGAGATTGTCATTGACTTTTAGAGATTTATCGAATCTCGACTTGACTGCTTCTGATTGATGGGTCTGTGAGGATAGGTCATCAAAAGAATTTTACAGAAGGATTGGTATACCAGATGCTTCAATACTTTCAAACTTTTGACGAGAGATGAACCTCGACGTAACTACCCCAACTCAACTGTATTCATGATACAAAGTCCTTTAGGCTGTAATGGAAATGACTGCGGAACCAACTTGCCCCTGCTGATGGGTCACTGGAGTCCAAACTTCTCATGAGATGACCTTAAGAAGGCTTGCCCCAATATTCTGAACTTAAAAAGTCCTGCCCCTGATTCGATAACTCTTGGAATGGTGGATTGGTAAATCCCTCCGCTTGGTTGCCCCTGACTAAGCTTCCTTTATCAAGTCAAATTCCCAAGCTGGCTGCATTTGTCGGGATTTCTTTGACATTTAATTGTCTTTGCAAACAAGTATTGTTCATTAAAAATTGGCAATTTTAATGCAAAATTTATGCAAGCTTTTAAAATCAAGTTTATTTATGAAACACACACGGTGGAATGATTAAATAACCAAAAACAAAGTGGATCTAGTCATTTACAGAATGATAGATGAAGTGATCAACACACGCAATTTGCAAAGATCATTAGGAGTCAGGTTAATCAACCTTGTTGTAGTATGTTTCAAAACAACCTTACCTCAATTAGGTCTTTTAAGGGTTGTAACGTGGCTTGGTTCACGGTTTATGAAATAAAAGATAAAGGCTCAAAGTATATTTGTCCCTAACCCATCTCCGTGATGAACTCCAATCCTACGCTCAGTTAACTCAAGCTATACATTCTGGTTTCCATAGGCTAGGAATGAACTGATGATAGTTAATGATGATTCAGACACCTTTGTAGTCATTAATCCCTTGTAGTACTTGGTCATCCTTTATCGCTGAGGTTATGAGGCCTCTTCTTTTCTTCACCGAGGTTATGAGACCTCTTTTTCTTTGTCTTTATTTGTCTTGATTGAGGTTATGAGACCCTTTTCTTTCTTTCTTTTTTTTTCACTGAGGTTTTGAGACCTCTTCTTGTCTTTGTTGAGGTTTTGAGACCTCTTTTTCGCCTTTGTTGAGGTTTTGAGGCCTCTTCTTGTCATCGCTGAGGTTTTGAGACCTCGTCTTTGTCTTCTTAGGTTATGAGACCCTTTTTTTTGTCACTTGATTTGAGAGAGCTGACAGGTGTCTTGCATGAAGCGCTTGCATTCGAATGCATAACTAAGTTAAACTGAGAACTACCCACCCCAAGGTTTGAGATTTAAGGGTTTTTTTATGTAAGGAAAGAAAACTCCTACTTCTAGGCTCGAAGGGTTAACGAGGGATTATCTTCCTGATTTCTCCAGTGTTTGGGAATTGAAAAAATGCCTTAAATACTCTGCAAGGTTTAATCGAAAGCATACCACAACAATTATGGATATAATGTTTTCATCATCCTCCATAATCTTTGCTCAACAACAAATTGATAAGTGGAAACAAGATAAAGATATATTTGTTTTTATGAACATAAAAGTAAATGAGTGAAACGAATGGACTTAACCAAAAGATGCACAAACATTT
Organism: Lathyrus tuberosus; assembly: GCA_022829125.1. Lineage (NCBI taxonomy): Eukaryota > Viridiplantae > Streptophyta > Magnoliopsida > Fabales > Fabaceae > Lathyrus > Lathyrus tuberosus. The sequence goes on from JALAZF010000042.1 coordinate 17,355,103, forward strand.
CATTAATCTTGCCAATTTGAAAATACAGCAAAGCTTTTAAGCAAATAAAAATTCAGAATGCAACGGAAATACAATTGAAAGTACTGAAATGCACAAAATACAGCCAGCCTTGGCGAATTGTTTTCAAAAGATCTCAGTTTCCGGGCCCAAGCGGGGGAACACCTTTGTCACCGATAACTTGTTCCTTATGATACAGAATCTTAAGAGGCTTAGCTGGCCTTTTACCTTTTGCTTCAAGAGTTGGGACATTGACATTTGACATACCTTCCTGAGGTTGTAGTGTTTTCAGCAGGCTTAGCAGTCTTACCACGAACTCTTTGCACTCTTCAATGGGATGCCCCATTGTCCCAGTGTGGAATTTGCATTCAATTTCTGGATGATCTTCTTCAAAGATCAAGTCCTTGTTGTGGATCAGATTTTGCACAGTAGCTTCTAAAACCAGGAAACCATCCAAATTATGTCCTTCAGCCCCTTTATGAAAATCGCAAGTCAGGTTTGCATTGTGCCAAGGTCCTGGTACAGGTTTGTAAGGTTGAGGAATCACCAACTTGTTATGAATCAGCAGTGGGAATAGTTTTCTCAGTGGTATCGGGATAGGTGTGTAGTGAACCTTGCCCCTTTTGACAGAGCACTTTTTCTTATCTTGGTTTTGAGAACTTCGAGGAGAAATAACCGTTGGAGGCTGAAACACTCTTTCGGTAGACACCTGATGACGATTACAATCTGGTGCAGGAACAAGACCAAAGGTTGGTTGGTGTGAAGTTTCCCCAAAGGCAGACTCTTGGCATGGGAGAACCACGGGAGGTGGCAAAGGATTGTTGATTTGAATTCCTTGAGGCGTGAACGAGAATTTATCAGAGTCTAACAGATTCTGAACCTTACTCCTGAGCACCTTACAATTTTCAGTTGAATGTCCCCGTGCCCCAGCATGGTAGTCACATTGGGCAATGGTGTCAAAGCCTGGTGGGTATGGAAAAGGCACTGGCTCTATTTCCTTTGGTACTATCAATCCTCCTTTGATCAAAACTGGTAACATCTGACTGTATGTCATTGGTAGCGGAGAGAAATGCCTCCCTGGTTTTCTTGGCCTTTGTCGTGCACGCTGGCGGGGCTGATGGCGGTCCGACCTTTGACATTGAGGAGGTCCTTAAGTTAGAGGAGCCACAAGAGGTGATGGACTAACAACCTCTCTAGGAGTAACTGGGTGAGCGTGCTCCTCTTTTTTCATCAGAGTTTGCAAAGTTTTCAGAACCCAATTCATCTGGCGTTTGAGAATTCTGACCTCCTCTTTCAAGTCTTCTTGGTTCTTCAGAATTTCATTCATTGTAGCCATTGTCTTGAATAGGTGCTAGGTATCCTTCAGACATAGAGGGAGAGACTCAAGACCGAGAAATGCAAATGAGATGCGAATACGCATGGAATGCAAATACAAACCAAGTGGTTTCAAGGAACTCAAAGGCAATTTGCAAAAAATTTTGTGGAAAAATGAAGAAGTTTTTGTTTTTAGGATCCAAGCTCTATTGATCATTTGAAAAGGAAATGAATGTCTGAATTCCTTGAAACCAACAATGGATGCAAATGAGATGCATGCAATGCATAAACACGGGTAAATATACACAGATATATGTACACAGCACATCACATGAGTCCTAGGTTTAGAGGTCACATGAATGGAGCCATGGTCTACTCATCCCAACAAGGCGTGGACTATATGTTCATCAACTGTAGAACAGGGTTCTTAAAAGTTCGAAGAGTCTACGTAAATCCTTCGGATATTATCGGCCTGCATGACTACTCACGCGGGTTAATAATATACTCAAGATAAACTCGCCTGAGTGTAGCATCGCGTAACAACTACTTGGGACTTACTCCCTCATAGACACCGCACTACATCCTAAAAGACCAAGTGGGGTGAAGGTAACTACGGTCCTCAGAATCCCTGGCTCTTAATTGGAAAGAGTGACATCAATGCGACTGCTCACATCAGACATCAACAATCCCAAAGGGCCTCATCTGAGTGGGGTCATCATATTCCATTAATTGTTAGGACTACTCCCAACAACCGACTATTGATTACACCACGATCCTATCATATATGTGCTCTTAAGTCCGGGTTAGGACTTATCTCACCACTCAAAAGTAGCACCCTGCACACAGAAGAACCCAAGCAAACAGATATACAGATATATACAGATATGTATAATCAAGCAAGCAAAACATATAACAAACACAAGCAAAAACAAGGTGGGATTAACCCTCAAGATGCTTTCCCCAGTGAAGTCGCCAATTCTGTTGCGGTGAGAATCGGATAACAAGCTATTAATTAACTTGCATCCCAAAACTTTGAAATTCACCACCAACTTTGATTTATCCAAAGGAAAGGTTCAAGATCGAGAAAACCTAAAGGGGGAGATCTAAGGTTCGGGGGTTGGTTATACTAAGGGAAGGTATTAGCACCCTTAATATCTGTAGTAATCTACAGAAACCTCTTGTTTAAGTTTGTGTTATGTTATGTTTGCTTGTTAAGAATATCTGCTAAAGGTAAAGGTAAAGACCTAGGGGTATGTACACTAAGTTTGCTCGCCAAGACGTCGCATCTTGTGCCTACGTATCTGACCAAAGAATCAGAGCAACCGTAGTTCACCTAACTAAGGGTGAGGAACCATTGACTATGGCCAAAGTTCCAGGGGGAATGAGTATGAGCTCATATAGAGTTTAAGAAAAATCTCTAAGTCTAAGTTATGATGGGGGAAGTGAATACTCAAGATGATGAGTTTCACATAGAGTTCAAGAACTCTAATTTGTTGTAAGTTGTAATATGATTGGCTATGAGGCCAAGGGAGAATGGTTATGACTATGAGGTCAAAGCCTACCTATGACTATGAGGTCAAAGGTTTAAGAGATGGCTATATGACTATGAGGTCCAGAGGGGATCCTATGACTATGAGGTCAAGTAGGATGTGAACACCTATGACTGTGAGGCCAAGGGTTGATTTGTTTATTGACTTATGAGTCAATTGAAAGGGAATTTCCTTTGGAATGAGATAACAAAGAGGGTTAATGAGGGAAGCTAAAAAGCTTGCCTCACTTGGGGAATAACTTATAATACACATGAACAATATGGGTAAACATGGACAAAGATAATATTCAAGCATGATATCAATATATAAATGATGAAGATGATAAATGATGCAAAGGTTGACCAAAAGTTCCTTCAGACACATTTAAAGGTAACTTCCACTGGTGGAAGATTAGTGCTAAAACTGACCAAAAGCATTTTCATACAGATTTTAAAGGTAACTTCCACTGGTGGAAGATTAGTGCAAAAACTGACCAAATAATTTTCAGACAGATTTTAAAGGTAACTTCCACTGGTATAAGATTAGTGCAAAAACTGACCAAAGAATTCCTTCACACCAGAACTGAACCAGAGTTTTAAAACAAAAAAAAAACAACTTCAGATATAAACATGCTAAAGTGCAAACCATAGCAATCACAAACTAAGCACATTATTTTCACATTTTGAAAACAAGTACCAAGCAAAGCAGTGTTTGAACATATTGGAATAAGCTCAGCAATGATTCAAAAGGGTCAGGAAACACAAGCAAATAAACCTAAGATATTTCACATAATGCATATAGACAAAGGTCCTTTAAAATAAATATTTTTGAAGATTTTGAATGTTATAATAAAATAGGTGAAACGAAGAGGGCAATGCAAAAAGAATGGTAAAAAAACTTTAAAGCATGAGGAAGTTATGTCTTATTGAAGTTGGCTTGATAATTTCAACAAAATAAGTAATAAAAAGATAGGAATGGTGCCAAAGGGTGTTGAACCCACGCACCCTTGTTTACAACTTAAAAGGGTGGCTAGCTGAGCTATTGTGTGTAGTGCAACATGGTACGGGTTACATACAATATATGAAAAACACCTTAATTCAGAGGATAAAAACCAAAGACTAAGGCGAGGGGGATTCGAACCCCAGTCTTATTGGTTTCATGCGCAAAGTCCTCGCCACTGGGGTGGCAATAATTCCAATGTATGAGTCGCCCCGAGTAATATTTAAACCATTTAATAAAATGAAATGCTAGCTTCAAAAAGAGACATGAAAAACGTAACACGCTGCAACCATCATCAACCGGTCAAATATTTTAAAATCACAAGACGACAAAACCTGGCCCAACCAATCCCAATTTGCCATGCCTACGTCTTCTTCATGCACATGAAAATAAAGACCCTACAACTATCGTGAAATACACCAGCAAGAACACCAATGCAACGTCACCTTGTCTGGTCATTTTCTCACTTAGTTCTCAACCCAAAACCATGAAATAAGATACCATCCCATAGGGTTCATTTAGTAGAACAATAATGGATCCTTACCAATTCAAAATATACATTATAATCAAAGCAAATTAGTCACAAACATCATTTTACGAAACTGAAATATGACCACAACTCATCATGGAAACATGGCACATGAATTGAAACCAAAACCTTATAAGCTAGAACACAAATCATGTATTAAAATGATGCATCGTGCTATTCAATATAAGGGACAACCATCAAACTTTCACAACTTAAAACTAAAGTATGAGCCAAAAATGACAGAAAAGAAAAGTTCAGAGATGAAACCAACTATTGTTATGTCAGGGTTCTTTTTCTACAGGTAATATTTCATCCTAAACTAATACGAAGCAAGATAACCCAAAAGCACCTACAACCATCCAAGCTAATAACATGAACATCATGTATTCCACTTATCACAACCGGCAGAAGAAAATGTATCAGGACATAAATGTGATCAGAATATAAATGAAAGGTTTGAGAGCATGGTGTTCAGACTGGTATGAAATTAATATCAATGATGGTACACGATAGATGACATGGTATTACTTCAAACTTAATAAGTGCAAACATGTAGATGAAATGGGTAAACATAGAATGGACAAACATAAAACATGAAACGGTTCAATCCAATGTGAACTCTCAGTCTAATATGAGGGATCCTAAAATCTCTCCAAATTGTTATCTCAGTCCAATATGAAGTGGACAAACATAAAATAGTTCAGACGTATAAAGGACACTTGAATATTTGAATAGTGACAAAGTATTTTGAAACTCAATCATAAATCTAGTCTGATGCATATGATTTATGAGATGCAAAAGACATCAAATATCCAATACTTTCAAACACTTCATTAAGCCTATACATTCACCCTGCAGTTCCTGACCATTTCAAAATAAGCAGACTTAAATTTCTACACTTGTCAACCTGATTCTGATGAGAGGTTTAGAGACATCAATTAGACATACATATACAATAGAAAATGGAGGAATAAAATGTCATCACATACTCACCTAACCAAGCATGATTCTAAAGATAGCTATGATAGTCTACCTATGTTTCATCAGAAAACAAAACTTAATTACATATTCCATACTTAGCAGTGTTAAGGTGTCTTGAGCCAAATTATCCCCAGTTCAAATTGTCATTTGGAAAACAAGATAAGATTTTAAATACAACACATTTATGGTGGATGCATAACAAAGAGAAACAGCCTTGGAATATGGTAAGAAAGAAAGGGAATTACCAAGTATACTGTGATTCAAGTTGAGAGCCTCGAAACAAGCAAAACAAAAAGGCAAAAATGAACTTCAAAGTGTACCTAAATAAATTCTGTTTTAACACAAAACACATGCCTCGAGGGTGTTCATAACCAAGTGAATTTCAAACAGAAGGCAGCATAATCACCTTTTTAATCTTTTTGACGGTGCCAGGCCAAGATTCATGGGAACTTGACATATATTGCACCAACCCTATCATAACTACAGTTTCACAAATAACACAAAACTATAACAACCCTACTATTCTTAACAGTCACAGATCAGGTGCTAATAAGCCATGCTTAAAATAAGGTAAAACAACCTAAATCAACTGAGTAAGTAAGTTGCATCATTGTGGTGAGGCAAGTTCATAATAATATTAATCATGATGTCAAAATTGTGCATATATTCATGCAAAGAGGTTCTCAAAGACAAATATCACCCCATAAACTCAAACCAAGCTCTCCACGTAATCATCTGATCAAGTGCAAAAAGAAACCAAATGGACAGGCTCATAGTTATAGTAAGAACAAAGTTAAATGACACAAAAAACTTGTTATGACAGCCACACAACAAAAACCTATGCCACCAAAATAGCAAAATGAGCCTAGCAAACTAACATCAAGAACATCCTCCTTGCACCCACCAACTTGGCAGTGGGAACAGCATCAACATTATTCATACTTAATCATGGTAGCTCAAATGCAAGGTATGTATGCTATCAGAATGGTATATCAGTATAAATACAACAAGGGCACAAGAAAGTGAAGAATACCTGGATGGAGATATGAAGTGACTTCTTGTTTCTACTTGACACCAGCTGCAACAAGTGGACTCCTCCTTTTCTCCCTCTTGCCAAACTAGAAATTTAGAAGTTTTTAGAGTGAATATCTGAAATGTTGTCCGAAACTGAATAACAAGCCTGCTATTTATAGGGAAAGGCCAAGAACTCAAGGTATGGCCACATTTAGCCATGGCAACGGGGCGGGTTTAGCTAGCCCCGCACCCGCACCCGCACCCGCCTTCCTGTTATAGACCCGCCCCGCCCCCACACCCAGTCGAGGGTGAAAATTTACCACCCAGACCCGCCCCCGATAGAAACGGGTTTGCCCGCACCCGCACCCGTCCCCACCCGCAAAAAAAATATTTTTTTAAATAGTAATAAAAATTAATAATTTTATTAAAACCTTAACTATTTTAATAATAAACTTGTTTTTAAAGATGTGAGTTTTAGTGAATGGTGAGAAATGACTAATGAGGATTTTTAATTACTTATTCAAAAGTGAATAAATGAGATATAAGATAATTTAAATATGGGTATTAAAGTAAATATTATAAGACCGGGCGGGGGCGGGGGCGGGTGCGGGTGGGTAGTAGCATCCCCCGCCCCCGCACCCGCACCCGCAATTACAAACCGGGTTTTACCCGCACCCAATCAAATCGGGTTCCCCCTTTGTTTTCAGGCCGAGTCCGGGCAGGCCCCGGCGGGCCCGGGTTTTCTTGCCATGTCTAGCACATTTACAAAATATGTCAACAATGCCCTTTTCCTTTCGTGAGAAACCATGCTGGTTGAGCAAAAATCCTCCAAAATCTTCTGAACATCTGAGCAAGGACTGTTGAAAGGTGATTGGTTCATAGCTCAAGGAATAAACAAATGTTTATCAACTTTTGGAAAGTTTCTCTCTCCCTCCCACTTGCATCAACAAGACATAAATCCATTTTTTAATGCCAATCAATTTCAAAATCGTGGAAAGGCTTATTTCAATGCTAAATGTAACATTAGAACTCAGAATTAATAAAAAATGGTGGTTAGGGAAGTGTTAGAATCAAACTCCAAAACTTAGTTTTTTTGAATGTTAAGGAATGAAACCCCCATCTTTGACTCTTCGAAACTCCCAGCTCCCTTGATGGATGGAGGAGTTCTAGTACTCTTTGGAAAGCTCTCATTGCCCTCTACAACTTTCATGTCAAAAAGGTATTGTGTTAAGGCCTGGAAGTTTATGAAAAACTGGGTTGAAGTTGGTTGCTCATTAGGGCAAAAAATGCTGAAATTTCTCCAAGTCCTTGGGCAGTTTGGCTTCCAAGCTTCATAACTCAAAAACCATGCATTTTTTTTGGAGAAAAGTCATATTTAACACTTTGAAGATCTTGGAAAAATCTTTCATTTGGGCTTTGATTCACTCCATTTGGACGTGTTGTTTGGAAGTTATGACTATTTCAAGCTATCACAAGAGAGGAAATTTTCACATATGAAAAGTTTCATGCTCATAAACTTACTTCCTTTGCAAGAAACTTCTTGAAACTTGATCTTGACACTTTAAATCATCAATAAGACATGTTATGATGATTTTAGGAAAAGGAGATTCCATTTGGATCAAAATCCCAAAGATTAGGGTTTCAGTCAAAACCCTAATTTCGACTGTGAATGCACTGAGCTACACCTCTGTGATCTTGTTTCTTTATTCATATCCAAAGCTCATAGAAGACCTTTAGGAATGTTTACTAACCCATGGAGTCATGGTTTAGGGTTTGAGGGCCCCCTCCTGATGAAAATCAAGGCCAATGACTCATATGTCTTACAGAAACCCTAATTTGGAGGCTGGGTGAGATTGGGGCTCAAACTAATCAGGATGAGAGCCAAATGATCTTGAATTCTTGTTGAGTAAGACCTCTTGGATGTAGGTAAACTCAAATGGTTGATGAACTAAGCAAATCTTGACTTGATAGGGCAAAATTCTTCAGTGATTCCTCAGGTTAAAACCCTAATTCCACACTTTGTTCTGGTGATCCTTTTTTTGACTTGACTTGATTCAAAGCCTTGGGATCTTGGTTTTAAACACATGGTGAACCTTTTTGAGGAGTGCATGGAGCCATAGAATACCTTAGGAGGCCTTGAATCTCTCTTTGCAAACCTTAATTTCAAACATAAGAGAAACAAGCTGCAAGATATGGGTTAGTTAAAATAGTTCACATATGATTGATCCTAAATGTCTATGCAAGATGTTATGACATCTAAGGGGTAAAATTTGGGGTACAACACTTAGGCCTGTGCTCTAACCTCAAGTCAATGGCTAGAGGAGACTTGAGATTCCATTTCATCACAATTGGCCACAGACTTGTACCAGTTGCTATACACTATTGATGCCAAAACAAACTTGACACACTATAAATCGACATCAATTGTGATCAGTTTGAGTACACCAAAGCACCCAAACGGATGCTTTCCTTAAAATCTCCATTTCACTCCAATTTTGCATCTAACTTAAGTCACCATCGGGTTTTGAGTTTGAGAGCAATTCCAACCAAACCAATCACACACACACCCCACATATAACATATTGAAGTGATCCATAACACAAAATCACATCTGGAACATCAAATTCTCAAAATCACCAGCCATCTGCACAAGCCTTTGACAGATTTGCAGTTGAGGTGCCAAATCCAGTTCTAGCTCAATTCAATCCACTCCAAGCATCCAGACACACTCCATAACACCTTAGGTAGTTGTTCACATCATTGGAACCAAGCTGTAACACCTCCAACCTAGAACTCGATCACCAGCTGCAAGAGTCAAGCCTAAACTTGGTCATCTCATGATTCATGCATATTTCTTCACACAATAATTTTGCCATATGTTCATAATCATATATGGAGCGTTTCCCCTCAATTGATTGCTTTGTATGAATCGTGTATGGAATTTCTTAGCCTTCATGCAGAAATTAGGGTTCTTGAGGTTTCTCTTTGATTTCTCATTCCATACTTAAAATAAATGAAATTAAAGACCATAGACATGATCGTGTGTTGAAAACGAGCAGATTGATATGTGGATTGTGTGATTTCATCAAGTATTCAGTGACATTAGTGAGAAAACGCAAATCTGCAAAAACTCAGAACACGCGCGTGTTCTTGGTTGTTCTTGGCGCCATTTTTTAAATATTCAAATATTTGAATTTTGTGATTTTATTTAATTGATTCAAAAATTAATTTCTCTCTGAATTTTAATGATTTTGAGTTGATTCTTTTTTTCAAAATTCACAAAAATGTTAAGATATTTTATTTTACAAAAATTTCCCAAAAAAATATTATTTATTTCATATATTTGATATTTTTGCAAAGAATTAATTTTTATTTGTTTTTAACATTTTAAAAACTTTCTTTCTCTTGATTTTCCAAACTTAAATGGTTTTCAATCATTTTGTGGATAAAAACATGATTTTTGAAACATTGACCCAAAATCACAACTCATTTCTCACATGTTTTCAATGACTTTATTAATTTTTAATCAAAATTAATTCCATTTTTTAACAAAATTAGGGTTTTGATTGATTTCACGCTCATCAATCTTTTTCAAAACACTCATGGGCCTCTAATAGAGTGTAAGACCCAATCCCCTTTTAACCAAAATCATTTTGGGCCTCAGATATTGTATAAGTCCCGACACGATAAAAAAATCTCGGCGCAATCGCCATTTTTCAAACAAAAAAACTCCTTGGGCCTCTCTTTGAATTGTAAGCCCTATCACTTGTACAAAAACACTTTTGGGCATATTGTTAGAGTGTAAGTCCCACCTCTTTGTTAATAAAATAATTTGGGCCTTAGTGTCTTGTATAAGTCCTGATACAGTTTCAGAAGTTTTGACGCGATCGTCGTTTTCAAACTATTTTCAACTGGGCCTACCCTTGTGTTGTAAGTCCTATTTCTTTTCTTTAAATACTCTTTGGGCCTCTATTAGAGTGTAAGACCTAACCCTTGTTGTACAAAATTCTTTTTTGGGCCTCAGTCGTTGTATAAGTCCCGATACGGTCTTCAAAACAACAGTACGATCACTGTTAAAACTTGGGCCTCTCGTTGAGTATAAGCCCCAACAATCTTTTCAAAACAATGTCCCTATTAATTTAGATTCAATATACAGTTATTATCAAAACTTTCTTTAATTTCATTGAACAACTAACAATACAGCATGGAAGCTTGCTCACATGTAAGTTTTAAGCAACTTTCATTTACTCGCTTTCATATAAATATAACTGTATTGTGAGAAGCTGCGCACTGTAAGTCTTCTTTCATACCCTTTTAGATACTTGTCATATATCAACTGTATATATACTAGTATAGTTATTTAGAGTTTTCCCCGACAACTAGGTCTAGAACTTAGTAAAGCCATGTTGGTCACTCTTAAATACAGTTAAAACTAGATCCTCATAGGATTCCTAGATACAGTCTTGCCTTCTCTTGGGCTTAAACAATATGGAACAAAGAGAAAGGCAGTATTCCTCGTGAACCTTTTCTCAGACTATCACCCCTAGAAATTGTCAAAGAAATTCCACTCCCCAGAGTTGATCTATTCTCTGTGAATAGCATCTCTTGAGTTTCTTCAAACCTCAGAACTTTCACTAAATGATCTATTCTCGGTGAATAGCATTTCTTGAACTTTTCTTGGTTTGGGACCCACAGGCTTCCTAAAAGCATCCCCGCCTCCTCTTGGGCTTTGTACAAGGACCCTTCGGCTTCTTAGAAGTTCTCATGCCTTCTCTTGGGCTTCATACAAGGACCCTGAAGACCTCTTAAAGGTATAAGACAAAACTTAGTCATCCTTTGCTAGAGCAGTCTTTCCAGTGTCATCTCACAAACCAATTTAGGGTTGATGTTCATCCCTTAAAACACCCGCCTCCTCTTGGGCATCATACAAAAGATAAAACTCTTCTACCCCAGTAGACTTGGACAGTCTAAATCCCCTTGAGTCTCAAAGACATTCTTAAGTTTCCTACAAACATAGGAGAAACCCTGGTCATTTTGGATAAATCTCCAGCTGAGTTAAAAGTCGTGGGTTCTAGAACCCAGTCTCTCTCCTAAAAATCCAAAATCAGAACCTCGAGGTCTCTGATATCTCAACTCTTCTGGAACCCTCAGCAAGAGTTGATTCCCCACTTGAACCTGTCTAGGGATCTCAATAATCCCCAGCAGAAAGTTAGCCTCCTCTTAGGCTTTGTATAATGATTTTTCCTCAGCATATTTAGCCTCCTCTTAGGCTTTGTACAATGATTCTCCCCAGCGGAGCTAACCTTTTCAGACTCTCTTGTTGAGTCAATCACCTCTTAGACTCTCTTGTTGAGTAAATCACTTCTCAGACTCTCTTGTTGAGTCAATCAAACTTTCAGACTCTCTCGTTGAGTCAATCACCTTTTAGCACTCTCTTGTTGACTCAATCTTTTAGCCTCAATCTTGGGCTTTGTACAAGACAGATAAACACACTCTCTTGTTGAGTCAAACCCTTTTAGCCTCAATCTTGGGCTTTGTACAAGACATAAATCTTCATCTCTTAAGCTTAGGCCAGATATCTTCCCCGACAGAGTCATTTCCTCCCAGTCTTCTTTTAGGCTTTGAGGAATGATTTCCCATGCAGAGTCAAACTCATTTCAGCCTCAATCTTGGGGTTTGTACAAGACACATAAAAGTATCCTCACCAGAGTCAGTTAAAATTCTCATTTCAGCCTCAATCTTGGGCTTTGTACAAGACACAAACAAACCTCCCCGGTAGAGTCAAAATCCTTTTTTTAGCCTCAATCTTGGGCTTTTTACAAGACAAATAGAATATTTTCCCCAGAAAAGTCAAGCTTTCAGCCTCCTCTTAGGCCTTGTATAATGATATCCCTAAAGAGTCAGTCTCTTTTTTGCCTCAGTCTCGGGCTTTGTACGAGACAGATAAAAACACTCTCTGGTTGAGTCGGTCATTTTTAGCCTCCTCTTAGGCTTTGTATAAGGACTTCCCTAGTAAAGTTAATCAACCTCTTAGCTTCAACGTTGGGCTTTGATCAAGGCACACAAAAATCGACAATCCCCTCAGAGGAAGTCCAATCCCTCTTTAGAGATGACAAATTCTCTCTCAGTCAAACCTTTTAGCTTCAATCTTGGGCTTTGAACAAGACACAAATAAACCTTTTAGCTTCAATCTTGGGATTTTGACAAGACACCAAATATCTTTTTCCTCCCTTAGAATAGGAGGAACTACGATTGCTCTGATTTCCTTATTTCATTTAAACGGGAATACGTAGGTATAAGATTGTGAAATCTTAGCGAGCATACTAAACAAAAACTCTAGGTCCAGTACCTTCATATACCAATCAAAACTTAGGTCTAGTACCTTACCAAAAATGTAACGCCCCGGTCAGTTTTGTCAGTTTTGTCGTTTTATCTATTTGAGTCGTTTTGAGTATTTTATTATTATATTATTTTATTTCTGACTTTTATGTGAAAATATGTTATTTTTCGTTGTGAATATATTTTATCGCGTTTTAGGAACATTTGCGAGATATTTGAGTGTAGGGGTAATTTGGGCATTTTGATTTATTTTGTTAAGTTAGAATAAATAGAAAGAGAAAAAAATAGTAAGAGAAAGAAAAGAAGAGAAGAAGAAAAGGAAAGGAGAAGAGAAGAAAAGAGAGAATTTGGAAAACTTGGGAATCAATCAATCGACTTTCTAGAACACGATTAAATCGGGTAAGGGTGCGAAACTCGATTATACTATGTTTGTGTATGATTATGTATGTGTTTGCTTGGATGTTTTCTTGCTTTTCCATAGCTTTGTGTTCTAGGTTGAAATGAGAGATATGATGAAAAATCAATGAATTTGCAGTTGAAAATCGGTGTAAACGTAGTAGAATACTTGTTATCATGATTAGAATAGGTTATGATTGTCATATGTTGGTTTGGAAATGTTTGGGTTGAGAAAATGTCATTTTTGGATGAACTGGTGCGCTGCTGGGTTTTGCTGAAATCGCAGGTTCGCACTGCGAATGGCCAGCGAATGGAGTGACGAGCGTTCGCGTGATGTTCGCACTGCAAACGTTGTAGTATTTTTCATTCTGCCACTGTTCGCTGGAGGGTTCGCACTGCGAAGGGGGTAGCGAGCATTCGCTGGGACATTCGCACTGCGAACGGTGGGAATTTTCTAGGCAATTTTTGCTTCTGCCTTGTTTTGCTGAGACATTCGCACTGCAAATGAGCTAGCGAAGGACTCGCTAGGAGCTTCGCACTGCAAATGTAGCAGTTTTTCCCAATTTGTTTTCTTTACAACTTTTGATCTGTGTTTCGGTTTGAGGCGTGGTTTGATGCGTTAGAAAGCTTGTGAAATGTACTTTATTATGATAATGGTTTTGAGACTGTTGGCCGATTAAATTATGTCAGGAATTAGAAAATGTGTTATTTTGTTGTCGACTTTTGCCGTTTAATTATGTGAACTTGATGTGTACGTACAATATGCTGTTGGTGTGGATATTTTATGACTTGCGTACTGTTGAGTGATGAAATTGCATGAAATACATATTGTGATGATGGTTGGTGGCCTTACGGCAAGAAAATGCGATGTATGGTAATTGTTGATATATGCATGATTATGGTTGCATATATGTGTGCATATTAAATGTCATGAGTCATTGTATGCCAAGCATCATGATATGCATTGTTGTGACGTCCTGAGTGACGGATTGATTCCAGAGGGAATCTGCTATAACATCGTGCGCCTTAAAAATAAGAGGACCTAAAGCGATTTGATATATCGTGCATCTTAAAAATAAGAGGACCTAAAGCGATGGTTATAGACGATCGTGTGCCCATATGGGGTGTGAGCGATCGGATTGTGCGCCTTATACCGAGAGGACCTAAAGCGACGGGGAACATCGTAGGCCCGACGGGGTGTTACTTAAGTGATCCTCAGTAACGAGCGATGATTCCAGCAGAGTTCCTGAGTGAACTAGTGATGAGAAATATTGGAAGTCGGTACCGCATGGCATGTGCATAGAGTCGTTGTGTCGGTCTCTGTGCATTTGCATAAATCATGGATTAATTGTGCATGGAATTGTGAATGTGATTGATGAGATGGAATATGTGTAATTGTATTGATGATGAGTGTATTGTGTATGATTGATGTGTAGTGGTATTTGATACTTGAGAATTGTACTGTGTTGTGTTGTATTTGATTGTGGTGCATTTGTGATGAGAATGTTTTACCTGTGTATTTCTGTGTTAATATATAATTATATGCAACTGTATTATGATTGTTTTTCTCACCCTTATGCTGTTTTATAATGCTCTATGAGGCATTGCAGATTAGAGTTGCTGGAGGTCTTTTTGTGAAGCTTTGCGTCTTCATTCTTTTGTCGGTCGGCTCTGATATGTGACACCGGGTAGTTAGGGTGGCCGTTTGTGATTATTTTGTATTATGTATATGTATCTTTTGGATTGTACATGTATGACTTGATGTATAACAAACTTTCATGAGATATATATATATGTTGATATTCAGTTACGGATTTTCCACTTATATTTTGTTTCTGAATTTTGGGTATAATACTACCTGAGTGGTTGCATATCTGTATGAGCAGGTGTTGTATGTTTGTTTCAAATTGTTGTGGCATCTCCGGTCTATGTCGTGCATGTTTTAAATATACTCTGATGAAATTTTGAAATTTTTATTTATCGCTTTAATAGCTTCGGGGTATAGATTAGGGGTGTCACAATAAGTGGTATCAGAGCCGGTTCGTGTCAGTTCGTGCCAGTCCATGTTAGTTCGTGTCTGGGTGTGTTAGTCTTTGTCGGTGTTGGCGTTTGGAGTGAGCTGTTTGTTTAACCATAGTTTCTGTTATTGGAAATGAATAGAATATGGCTGGTAGGAACGATGCTGCTTTGGCTGCTACGATGCAAGCAATGGCTCGTGCTGTGCAGGGTGCACCTAATGCTGCTGGTAATGATGAGTTCAGGAAGAACAAACCGCCTGTCTTCAAAGGGAGATATGATCCTGATGGTGCACAGATTTGGTTGAAAGAGATTGAAAGGATTTTCCGAGTTATGGATTGTGCTGAGGACAGTAAGGTGAGACTGGGAACTCACATGTTACAGGAAGAAGCTGATGACTGGTGGGTTAGTATTCGTCAGGTGTTGGAAGCTGGGGATGAAGAAGTTACTTGGGAATTGTTTAGCCAGGAGTTTCTGAGGAAGTATTTTCCCGAAGATGTTAGAGGAAAGAAGGAGATTGAGTTCTTGGAACTGAAACAAGGTAGTATGTCTGTTCTTGATTATACTGCTAAGTTTGTGGAACTTGTGCAGTTTTATCCTCATTATGCTGAAGCGACTGCAGAATTTTCTAAGTGTGTGAAGTTTGAGAGCGGACTGCGTCCTGAGATTAAGCAAGAAATCGGTTATCAAAGGATAAGAAGGTTTTCTGATTTGGTGGAATGTTGTAGGATTTATGAAGAGGATAGTAGGGCTCGTTCTACTCACTACAAGAGTGTGAGTGACCGGAAAGGGAAGCAACAGTTTCGTAGTGGTCCGTATGTAACACCAGCGGATAAGGGTAAGCAAAGGGGTACTTTTGATCAAAGGTCAGGTGGAGGAGGTATGTCTAATTCTCCGAGATGTTTTAAGTGTGGTGAGTTGGGGCATCGTCAGTTTGAGTGCAGGAAAGATGTGAGAAAGTGTTCTAATTGTGGAGGTGTCGGACATGTCGTAGTTGATTGTAAACGGAAGAATGTGGTGAAGTGTTTCAACTGTGGTGAACCTGGACATATTAGCACAAAGTGTCAGAACCGAAGCAAGCTCCAACTAGTGGGAAGGTATTTTCATTGGCGGGGACTCAGACTTCAAGTGCAGATCGTCTAATCCGAGGTACTTGTTTTATTAATAGTACGCCTTTAGTTGCTATTATTGATACTGGAGCGACTCATTTGTTTATTTCGTCTGAGTGCGCGAAGCGTTTGAATCTTGTGTTGTCTTTGATGGATGGTAAGATGGTTATTGATACTCCCGCAATGGGGTCAGTAACTACTTCTTTGGTTTGTTTGAGTTGTCCTTTGACCATTTATGGTAAAGACTTTGAGATGGATTTAGTGTGTTTGCCGTTGGAAGGTTTGGATGTGGTTCTGGGAATGAATTGGTTGCAATTCAATCGGGTTCATATTCATTGTTATCATAAGTTAGTAAGGTTTCCTTCTCTTGAGGAAGACGAAGACTCGAGTTTCTTATCTACCAAAGAGTTGAAGAGACTTTTGGCGGAGGAAGCTCAGTTGTTTGGGTTGTTTGCGTCGTTGACTGTGGATAGTCAAGTTTCACTTGATGTGTTTCCGGTTGTGTGTGATTTTCCTGAAGTGTTTCCTGAGGATATTTCGGACTTGCCGCCAGAGAGAGAGGTGGAGTTTTCTATAGATTTAGTTCCTGGTACTAGACCTGTTTCTATGGCACCTTATCGTATGTCGGCATCTGAGTCGGTAGAGTTAAAGAAACAGTTGAATGAGTTGTTGGAGAAGAGGTTTGTGAGACCAAGTGTTTCTCCTTGGGGTGCTCCAGTTTTGTTGGTGAAAAAGAAAGACGGAAGTATGCGGTTGTGTATTGATTATCGCCAGTTGAATAAGGTGACGATTAAGAATAAGTAGCCTCTTCCGAGAATTGATGATCTGATGGATCAGTTGGTTGGTGCTTGTGTATTCAGTAAGATTGATTTGAGATCAGGGTATCATCAGATTAGGGTGAAGGAGGAAGATATTCAGAAGACGGCTTTTAGGACACGTTACGGTCATTATGAATATTCTGTGATGTCGTTCGGGGTTTCTAATGCGCCAGGTGTGTTTATGGAGTACATGAATCGTATTTTTCACGAGCATTTAGATCGATTTGTTGTTGTGTTTATTGACGACATTCTGATTTATTCTAAGTCTTGGGAGGAGCACGCGAAGCATTTGCGTATTGTTTTGCAGGTTTTGAAGGAAAAGAAGCTTTTTGCCAAATTGTCTAAGTGTGAATTTTGGTTGTCGGAAGTGAGTTTTCTTGGACACGTAATTTCAGGTAATGGTATTTCTGTGGATCCATCTAAAGTAGAAACAGTTCTACAATGGGAGGCTCCGAGATCTGTTACTGAAATTTAAAGCTTTTTGGGTTTGGCCGGTTATTATCGAAGGTTCATTGAAGGTTTTTCTAAACTAGCACTTCCTTTGACCCAGTTGACTTGTAAAGGGCAAGCGTTCATTTGGGATATTCGGTGTGAGGAAAGTTTTAATGAGCTGAAGAGAAGATTGATGACAGCTCCAATTTTGATTTTGCCGAATCCTAATGAACCGTTTATGGTGTATTGTGATGCTTCTTTGATTGGTCTAGGTGGTGTGTTAATGCAAGACGGTAAGGTCGTGGCGTATTCCTCGAGGCAGTTGAGAGTGCAAGAGAAGAATTACCCTACGCATGACTTGGAGTTAGCGGCTGTGGTTTTTGTGTTGAAGATTTGGAGGCATTATCTTTTTGGTGCGAGGTTTGAAGTCTTTAGTGATCACAAGAGTTTGAAATATCTGTTTGATCAAAAGGAATTGAACATGAGGCAGAGAAGATGGTTGGAATTTTTGAAGGACTACGACTTTGGCTTGAATTACCATCCTGGTAAAGCTAATATGGTAGCCGATGCGTTGAGTCAGAAATCTTTGCATATGTCTGCTTTAATGGTTAAGGAGTGGGAGCTTTTGGAATCGTTTAGAGATTTGAGTTTGGTTTGTGAAGTGTCGTCGGATAGTGTGAGGCTGGGTATGTTGAAGGTTACGAATGATTTTCTGATGACGGTAAGCGAGAAGCAGAAGTTGGACGTGAAATTAGTGGATTTGATGTTGGTTGGCGAAAAAGATGCGAGTAGTGATTTTCAAGTGGATGTTAATGGTGTGTTGAGGTTCCGTGGGCGAATTTGTATTCCGGACGATTCGGAGTTGAAACGGATGATTTTGGAAGAAGGACACCGGAGTAATTTGGGTATACATCCGGGAGCGAACAAGATGTACCAAGATTTGAAAAAGATTTTCTGGTGGTCTGGATTGAAAAGAGATGTGGCTCAGTTTGTGTATGCTTGTTCGACGTGCCAAAAGTCGAAAGTGGAACATCAGAGACCGAGTGGTTTGTTGCAACCGTTGGATATTCTGGAATGGAAATGGGATAGCATTTCTATGGATTTTGTAACGGGGTTGCCGAATACTCAGCGAGGGCATAATGCTATTTGGGTGGTTGTTGATAGGCTGACTAAATCGGCTTATTTCATTCCGATTGACATCAGTTTTTCTTTGGAACGGTTAGCTGAGATTTATATCAGCGTGATTGTGAAGTTACACGGAGTTTCGTTAAGTATTGTTTCAGATCGAGATCCAAGGTTTACCTTGAGATTTTGGGAAAGTTTACAGAAGGCATTGGGTTCTAAATTGAGGTTGAGTTCGGCTTATCATCCGCAGACGGATGGGCAGACGGAGAGAACGATTCAGTCTTTGTAAGATTTGTTGAGAGCGTGTGTTTTGGAACAAGGTGGTGCGTGGGATAATTATCTTGCGTTGATTGAATTCACGTATAATAACAATTTTCATTCTAGTATTGGAATGGCACCGTTTGAAGCATTATATGGACGAAGATGTCGAACACCGTTGTGTTGGCACGAATCTGGTGAGAGAACGATGGTTGGACCAGAGATGGTGCAGCAGACTACGGAAAAAGTGAAGTTCATTCGTGAGAAAATGAAGGCTTCTCATAGCAGACAAAAGAGTTATCATGATCGGAGGCGGAAGGATCTTGAGTTCCAAGAGGGCGATCATGTATTTCTAAGGGTTACGCCGGTAATGGGTGTTGGTCGTGCATTGAAATCGAAGAAGCTTACTTCTCGATTTATTAGTCCTTACCAGATATCTGCGAGAGTGGGTGTTGTGGCTTATCGGGTGGCGTTGCCGCCGAGTTTGTCGAATTTGCATGATGTGTTCCATGTTTCACAGCTTCGGAAGTATGTTCTGGATCCGTCGCATGTGATTCCGATGGATGAGGTTGAGGTAAGGGAGAATCTTACGGTTGAGGCTTTGCCGGTGAGTATTTTGGATCGCGAGCTGAAGAGGTTGCGGGGCAAGGATATTGCACTTGTGAAGGTAGCGTGGGGAGGCGCTTCTTAGGGCAATTTAACTTGGGAGTTGGAGAGTCGGATGCGGGAGTCGTATCCAGAGTTATTCGTCTCAGGTAAGATTTTCGAGGACGAAAATTTCTAAGTGGGGGAGAGTTGTAACGCCCCGGTCAGTTTTGTCAGTTTTGTCGTTTTATCTATTTGAGTCGTTTTGAGTATTTTATTATTATATTGTTTTATTTCTGATTTTTATGTGAAAATATGTTATTTTTCGTCATGAATATATTTTATCGCGTTTTGGGAACATTTGCGAGATATTTGAGTGTAGGGGTAATTTGGGCATTTTGATTTATTTTGTTAAGTTAGAATAAATAGAAAGAGAGAAAAATAGTAAGAGAAAGAAAAGAAGAGAAGAAGAAAAGGAAAGGAGAAGAGAAGAAAAGAGAGAATTTGGAAAACTTGGGAATCAATCAATCGACTTTCTAGAACACGATTAAATCGGGTAAGGATGCGAAACTCGATTATACTATGTTTGTGTATGATTATGTATGAGTTTTCTTGGATGTTTTCTTGCTTTTCCATAGCTTTGAGTTCTAGGTTGAAATGAGAGATATGATGAAAAATCGATGGTTTTGCGGTTGAAAATCGGTGTAAACGTAGTAGAATACTTGTTATCATGATTAGAATAGGTTCTGATTGTCATATGTTGGTTTGGAAATGTTTGGGTTGAGAAAATTTCATTTTTGGATGAACTGGTACGCTGCTGGGTTTTGCTGAAATCGCAGGTTCGCACTGCGAATGGCCAGCGAATGGAATGGCAAGCGTTTGCGTGATGTTCGCACTGCGAACGTTGTAGTATTTTTCATTCTGCCACTGTTTGCTGGAGGGTTCGCACTGCGAAGGGGGTAGCGAGCATTCGCTGGGACGTTCGCACTGCGAACGGTGGGAATTTTCTAGGAAATTTTTGCTTCTGCCTTGGTTCGCTGGGACATTCGCACTGCAAATGAGGTAGTGAAGGACTCGCTAGGAGCTTCGTACTGCAAATTATCTCTCAGTCAAACCTTTTAGCTTCAATCTTGGGCTTTAAACAAGACACAAATCAACCTTTTAGCCTCAATCTTGGGCTTTGAACAAGACACCAAAATATCTATTTTCCTCCCTTAGAATAGGAGGAACAACGGCTCTGATTTCCCTGTTTCATTTAAACGGGAATACGTAGGCATAAGATTGTGAAATCTTAGCGAGTATACTAATCAAAAACTCTTGGTCCAGTACCTTCATATCAATCAAAACTTAGGTCCAATACCTCACCCAAAACATCAGAAAACCTGAACCTCAACAAAAACCCACTCTCTCTTTCATATTTCCCAAGAAACTTTCCAACCCATTAACAGATAAACACCATCAAGTACAAAGCAGAACCTAAAGCTAACAACCTGTGGATAACCACATATAGGATGGGTAATTGACAACTCCCCATTGTACAACCTGACCCCGAAATCCCCGAATCTCTTTAAGCATTTGTTTAATTAAACATTCCCGTGCAAGGTTAGTTTTAGATAGCTTCCCTTTCCCTTCCAGCTTCACGGGATAATTCAGAAATCAGAAAGTAGCACCCCCTTGTTGCACCCCAAAATTTGCTCTCCTTACTTTAGTACTAACTGGCTTATGTTTCATTACATTTTTGCATTATCATGTATGCATATCATTAGCATGGTGTCAAGGTGCTTGAGGCAATTCAAAAAGGTCATATCTGGTCTATCACATCAGCAAGAGTCCTGGTATTGTCCAAGAGAGCTCAAGTGGATCATCCTCTCCTAACCAGTGCATAGATTAGGGTTTTAAGATTCTTGGGTTTATTTCTCCAATGGGCAAGCTCCTTAGGTTTTTATCATCATCAAATGGCACATCTTATCTTTGTTGGAGAGGATACACATCATATTCAGAGGAATTTGGATTTGGAGACTATGTTATTTCCTCCTAGACTGAGGGTACCAAAACCAGGGTTTGCTATAAAGTCACTTTATTTCTGATTTTTTGGACAAGACTTGATTCTATGGTATTCCTTGGGTCCCTAAGTATCTAGGGATGGGAGGTTGTCCATCAGTTTGGTTCAGGAGAGATTCAATTGGCCAATGGATTGGAAATCAGTTGAATTAGGTAAAAGTCAACAGTGAGAGGAGAAGTCAACTGTGGAACTTTGACGTTCTCTCCAAGGTTTTCAAGGTCTCACATCCTCCTATGATTATCAAGAGTCAAGTTTCATGCCATTTATCAAGAATCAGGAGTTGGTGCAAAAGTTACTAAAAATGGAAATGACCTGTAATTTGAAAGTTTCCTTTTTGGGCAAGTCCCTGCACTGCATTAAACTTGGTTTTTCACCATCAAGAAGGCTTCAAATGAATTTTTCTCCAACATTAAAGTTGAATATCTTTTTCTCCTCTTTCCAACAAGTACTAGTGGGTCTCTATATCATTTGTGAAACTCAACTTATGGTCAAGAGAAGGCAAAGAGGTTTTTAGGGTTTCATTTTCACAACTTTTAGATTTTGGGACATATGGACCTATGATTAATTCCATTGCTTCAAGACATGTTCCAACATCCAAGAACAATCCCTAAGGAGAATTTTTGGCTTTTTAATCAAGTGGTTTCATGGGTTATTATTCACTTATTTTCCGTTATGTCAAAAAGCCAAGTCATCAAAAACTCATGAATCAATTGTTTTTCAAGGCCCAAGTTCAATTGTGGTGTAATTAGCAATTCACATATGGGTGATCCATCATGGATTTCTTAAGTATACATGCATGGAGAGAGGTGTAATTCACATTATGCAATTTTCCAAAATTATCCAAAAAATCATTAAGCAAGTAATTACCCAAGCCCAAATCATTGTCAGAGGAAAACCCTAGTCTATTTAAACCTATCCATGCACTGATTAAGGGGCTTGACACGTGATATTTTGGAGAAAAGAAAGTGCAACCCTAATTCTTGAATTCATTGGATCTCTCAATCTTCAAGGAGTTTCTTCAAAGTTCTTCCACAAATCTCTTCCTGGTGATCTCTAGAACACAACCCAACCACCATTTGCAGCCAAAAGCAAGTACACGTGTGGAACCATCTTAGGTTAGTGTTGATTTTGATGATCATGAAACTCAATTTCTAAGCATGCATATTGTTGTGCGATTGTCACTGATCATGCTGGTATAATTGGTTTAGTGTTTGGACGTGTATGTTGCTTGCTATGTGTGTTTTAAGTTTTATGCCCTAACCTTTCTCCTTTCGTTTTTTATTATACACTAATGGTTTGCAAATTTTGATTGGATATTCATAATCTTCGTGAAATTCTGGATGGAATGGTGTATGGTTTGGTGTTTTTTGGGTTGTTTCAGGTTGCAGGTGGCGGAGGACGGTGGCCGGAACCCTAGCTCTGGCAGCTGTGAGGGTTCCGGCGAAGGAAGGTTGAAGACGAAATCTCCACCATCCATTCCCTTGATCTAACGGCCCTCACTTCGCCACGTGTGGTTTTCCTTATTTTTTTTTCTGAGTTTTATTTATTGATTATGTGCATATTACCTCACGGTAGTTACCATGCTCATCCAATTAGGTTGTGTTATTTGGACTACTTTTGTTTAAGTTGACTAATCAGGGACCGTCTGATAGATCATGTGGCTACCACGCTGCCAGCAAATAAAAAATGACATGTGCAGGGCACATGGCGTGTGCACAGTATACTGACCCATCACGTGCGTGTGTGCGTACCATTGTTGTGATGTACCGTGCGATCTGGACCATTAATCACTATTACCATTGTTTTGTGTTGACTGCATGCCACGCGTAGATTTGATCCAAGGGTGATGGTAAGTCAACCCAGCTGACTAAAGCCCACGTGCACTCTTTTTTTTTTATTTTTTTATTTCGCTGATTAGGTATTGGGACGGGCCTTCTATTTACACCCCACCCTGTCAGCCCATTAACCATTCCAACGTGTTTTTCCTACTAAACGCACCCCTAGCACATTTCATTTCATTTTATTTTTATTTTAATTATTATATTTCATTTTTAATTTTTAAAAATACATAATTGCATCAAAAAATCCCAATAAAATTCATGCATCATTTTTATTATTTTATAAAATTTACAAAAATTTTATTTTTATTTTATTTTATTTTTTATCATCTAAATTTATTATTTAGTCAATTTTCCTTTTGAATTATCCATATAATGCATACCTAATTTATTTATTTTATTTCTCTGCAACCATAAAATATTTTTGATCCGTTCTTTTTGCATTTGTTCACCAACATTCTAAAATGCATTAAAATATTTTTCTATCATTTTTAAAATTATTTCATATTGCATTTTGGTCCTTCCCTTTGGCCCATTGAACCCTACTCCTCACCTGAGCTTTGCCTAATTGTTTAAGTGACTAACACCTTTATTTTTTGCAGGAGTTTTTAGTATTTTGTTTTTCTCCGGTTGAGTAACTTTCATATTTAATTTGGTGATTTTAGAAGTTGTCTTACTATTTGTTTAATGGCTCTTTGCATGAGATTTTCTTGTATGCACCTCCTTGATCCTGTCTGATTATCTGTTTGAAAAGGCACTTGTGCCATTGCTTTGGGGTTCTTTATTTCACTCCTTTATGCATGTTTGGATTGTTATCACTATTATATGTCACTTCTTGGGTCTCATCTATCTCATTTCTTTTACTTATGTCTATTTCGTACTAACCGTTTATGCAGGGACTAAGGTAAGTTATCTGAGGGTATGGATAAGTATCCATGGTCACCCTTGCTCCTTCCTTCTCTCTTTTTACTTTAGGATTTAGGTTGTCGTCAAACCTCACTAACCATAGGTCACCCATGCATGATGACTTTAGGATTCATAGGCCCCTTTAGAGTTACCCTTGTGTCTTCTCTCTTCTCATCTCAAACTTCTTTAAAATACTTAATAAGGATAAATTGTATTGCGCACGAGCCTTAAGCGTGGGGAATGAGAAATGAGGGGCTTCCTCTCATCTTTCTAGAGTGCTTAGCGAGCATCCTGTCTTGGGATGATGCGTTAAGTATTCGCCCCTGTGCCCTAGACTTTGGTGCAATGCAACTTAGGAACTAACTTAAGTCACTTCTGTCCTAAAAAACATAAACCAACTTCAAACTTTTTTGTCCTTCGGGATTGTCAAACTAAAGGATATTTTCACAAAGGGCACGTTACTTTCCGTCTGAGACGCAAACAGGCATCGACCCTAACTGTCGGACGCGAACTTAACGTCGCTCATAAAAAACACAAAAAGAACTTGGTCTGAACTACGTTGACTCTGAATTCCCCATTGCACAAAGGGGGTACATAGGCCTGGTACGTCGACGTCCTACCGAGTCTGTCTTAGTTGCTTCCCCCTCTCCGTCTTAGTACAGCCCTAGATGATAGTATAACTCACCCTTAGAATAGACAACAAACGTGGATCCCATCGAGTACGATGGACGCGTGGGGTGCTAGCACCTTCCCCTCGCGTAACCGACTCCCGAACCCAGGCTATGGTTGCAATGACCATTCCTTTCCCTCTTCCTAAGGTTTATGCGGTGTTCCCTTTCCCTCTCTTGGGATAAATTTACACGGCTGGCGACTCTGTTTTTCCGCGCCACTCTCGCGTTTGTACCTGGATGAAAATCCTGGGAGCGACACCCCTCCTCTTCATTAAGGAGAAGACCCAATTCCCGTGATAAGGTGGTCGCGTCACCGACAAAAATCGCACGCTACTTCATGGTAACCACATTCCTTTCACAGCCAGATTAATATTCAAATGTACAAACAACGAGGCCGGGTATGAAGCTTGCATCATGGGTCTCGAAGAAGCTATTGACTTAAGGATAAAGAATCTGGATGTGTATGGAGACTCTGCTTTAGTTATAAATCAGATCAAAGGAGAATGGAACACACGTCAACCTGGTTTAATTCCTTGCAAAGACTACGCAAGAATGTTGTTACATTTCTTCCATAAAGTTGAATTTCATCACATTCCCCATGAAGAGAACAATATAGTTGATGCACTTGCTACTTTATCCTCCATGATTAGTGTGAATCAATGGAACTGTCACTCCCGGGATTTTCATCCAAGTACAAACGCGAAAGTGGCGCGGAAACAGAGTCGCCAGCAATGTGTATTTATCCCAAGAGAGGGAAAGGAAACACTGCGTAAACCTGGGAGAAAGGAAAAGAGCATGGTCTTACGACCAAGACAACTGGGTTCGGGAGTCGGTTACGCGAGGGGAAGGTATTAGCACCCCCACGCGTCCATCGTACCCGATGGGATCCACGCTTGCTTGTTTCAATCAAAGGGTGTCGTCGAATTGAGCTTCGCTGCTGATGGAAAGGAAAAGGAACTGAACTGATGCGATATCTCGACGAGCAACCTTTCCCCGTTGTCCTAGGCCTACGTATTCCCTCAGTGCAATGGGAAAGTCAGAGTCAACGTAGTTCGACGGACTACGGGGAAAGGTTGCTCGTCGAGATATCGCATCTCGTGCCTACGTATCTTCAATCACACGAGAAAGAAGAATCAGAGCAAACGTAGTTCGGCTCAACAAGGGTTGCTTTGTTTGTGTTTTTTAATGGAAACGTCAGAGTGCGCGTCCCAACAGTTAGGTGTTGCAGCTCGCTGTATGGAGACTTAGGCGTTACCTGTTTGCGGTTGAACGGACATGACGAGTCCTTATCACTCTTCACCACACTCTTCGCCGCTCTTCGCAAGTGGTTCCGTCTCCGCTTCCCTCATCTTCGTTGTGACATCATCATCACCGTCATCTTCTTATCATAGCTTCAACATAAACCTCCGCTGGACTTCTTCCTCTTCGTCTTCGCAAGACCTTCGGCCACCACCTCACTCTCTTCTCCGGTGAATCGCCGCCGCGCACCATATCGCCACCGATTCCGTCCTTCTCAACAATATGCTAATATTCGCAAAACAGAACAGAACAGTGCACAACTCTCTCTCGGATCACTCGATCTCTCAACCACGATTCAAACCCTCAGCACTCGCACACACGAATTTGGAATCAAGCAAGAACAACAACAAGCCACAATCACACCGTGAGCTAAAATCTACTATCTATCGATTCGCAGAAAAAGAAACAACGAGGAGGTTCGAAGAGCTTACCGACCGGAGACAGTCCGGTGCTTCTTCAAATCGACGAAAGAAAACAGAAAACCAGAGGTAATGTTGATTCCATTTGCTTTTGATTCTCGTACTTGAGCGAACTTGAATCTAACAAAATCTTCTTAATCCATTGCTTGCTGCATGATTTTCTCCTTCTTCTGTTTGCTTCAATTGTTGTTGAAGTACGATTCCGAACTCGAAAATAATATAGAGTTTGTTGCAAATCTTCAAGTTATGATGATATGATGGTGATCTTGCGCAGGTTCTTGATGGTGATGAATTAGGAGCGACGGAACTTTCAATTCTGTTACATCTTCTCTTTTTTCTGGTTTTCTACAGGTGATGAATTTGGTGACAAGTGAAGCTTGTTGATGAATATTGATGAGGAATTGTTGAAGGTGAATCAGAGCAGAGAGATTGTGGAAAAGTTGAAGAGAGAATGAAGACGATGAGAATCGCCAATGGAAATGCAGAAAAGTGGTTGAAGAAGATGAAGATTGGTGTGGATCCTCTTATATACAAGAATTGGGTGAGGGTAGATTAGGTTTTTCCAACTCAAATTATGTTAGAGTTTGTTATGAGTTGGTTAGAGTGAAATTCTGTTAACTTGAAATGGAGAATGATTTTGGAATTCATTTACGGTTTGTACGTGCGTCTGAAAATTCTGCAGTTAGCCTTTTGCACTTTATTTTTTCCTCTGCGTGTGACCTTCATTTTGCTGCTATGCATTTTATTGTTGTGTATTTTGGTTTTTTGGATTTAATGGAAAAAGAATGGATTCACAAGTGGATTATGGATTATGGAAAAAGGTGATTTAATATGGATTAGTACAAAATGGATATTAAAAGAACAAAATGAGAGTATTATGGATAAAGAATAAAAATTAAAAAGGAATATTAAAGGTGGATTTAAATTGGTTTTAAAGATGAATGTGCGTTAAAAAATGGATATGTATTTTATTTGTTTTAATGGACACGAAATGGATTGTAAATGGATTTAAAGTGGAATTGGTTTGAATAAATGGATATTAGTGGGAAAATGGTTTATGGTTAGAGGGGATGGGCTTGTAATCGACATGAACAATTCTAACGTGCTCCTTAAGAATGTTGATCCTTTTGAATGTCCTCAAACCAAATTTCAAATCCAAATCAAATTCACTTTCTTGATGGACCTCCAGTGCCATTTTCAAATTCACATAAACCCGTATTTCAGGCAACAAACAATAAGCAATAGAGAGAACAACAATATCCTAACCCCAGTATGAGCCCACGACTTGATCTCTTCCATGAGTACCTAAAATGACCCCACTGTGAAACCCTGACCCCCACTGATACTCTTGAGAAACTTGAAGAAGATAAACTTGATGAGAATTCAACCCTGAATAAAGAGGAGAGTCTCACAACAAGAGAGAATCCTGAGCCTGCACATGATACCTTGATCCCACGCCCTAGGAGCCCATGCAAATGTATGAATATGAAGTTATGACCTAATGAGATGCAAATGAAGAAGAAATATAAGCCAGTTGAGGTTAGAAAAAGGTTAGGGCAAATTTTGGGGTGCTACAGGAACAACGTACCCAAGATTAATGTGACACGCCCTGATAGGCCCACTTACATATTCAAAATGGAGGCAGTCATCGATGAGAAACCATGGTACCATGATATCAAGTGCTTCCTCCAAAGACAAGAATACCCTTGTGGGGCATTTAGGAAAGATAGGAAGACTCTTAGAAGACTGGTTGGCAACTTCTTCCTAAACAAAGATGTGTTATACAAAAGAAACTTCAACATGGTTTTGCTCAGATGCGTGGATAAACGTGAAGCAGGTATGTTAATGAAGGAAATCCATGAAGGTTCCTTTGGCACTCATGCCAATGGATATGCAATGTCGAGAAAGATGTCAAGAGCGGGATATTATTGGCTAACTATGGAATCTGATTGTTACAAATACATGAGGAAATGTCACAAATGTCAGATTTATGCCGACAAGATTCATGTGCCTCCAACTTTTCTCAAAGTTATATCCTCCCCATGGCCCTTTTTTATATGGGGGATTTATATGATCAGCATGATCGAGCCTAAGACTTCAAATGGACATCACTTCATCTTGGTTGCTTTTAATTATTTCACCGAGTGGGTCGGAGCAGCATCATACGCCAATGTAACCATACAAGTGGTGGTCCGGTTTATCAAGAACAATCTCATCTGCCGTTACGGTGTCCCAAACCATATCATTACTGATAATGGATCGAACTTGAACAACAAAATAATGAAGGAATTATGTGTTGAATTCAAAATGAAACACCATAACTCGTCTCCCTACCGGCTTAAAATGAATGGAGCGGTTGAAGCAGCTAACAAAAATATCAAGTAGATCATTCAAAAGATGGTCGTGACTTACAAGGATTGGCACGAGATGCTCTCATTTGCTCTTCATAGATATGGTACGTCTGTTCGTACTTCAACAGGGGAAACTCCTTTCTCTTTAGTATATGGCATGGAAGTTGTGCTCCCCATAGAAGTTGAAATCCCGTCAATAAGAGTCTTGATGGAAGCCAAGCTAATGTCAAAGCAGATACGATGAACTGAATCTAATCGAAGAAAAGAGGATGACAGCTTTATGCCATGGTCAGTTATATCAACAAAGGATGAAGAAAGCTTTTGACAAAAAGGTTAGACCTCAGGTATTCGAGAAGGTTACCTCGTACTTAAAAAGACCCAATCTTTCCTCACCGACTCCAGGAGCAAATGAACTCCAAATTATGATGACCCATATGTTGTCAAGAATGCCTTCTCATATGGTGCCTTAATGCTTACAACTATGGATGGTGAAGAGTTCACTCGCCCTACAAACTTTGATGCAGTTAAGAAATACTTCGCTTAAAAAGAAACAAAAGAACAGCTCGCTAAGTTGAAACCCTGAAAGGGAGGCTTAGGCAAAAATGAGCGTCTCGATGGACTAAAAACCCGAAAGGGCGGTCCAGGCAAAAATTAGAGACAGAAAGAGATAATAACTATCTCGATAGATTGAAAACCTGAAAAGGCAATCTAGGCAAAAGTTAGGAATTTATGGCAAGTAACTACATCCAAAAAGATTGGATCATCTAAAAGCAACATCATTTGTCAAAGAATCCTCAATCAAGTCACCTTCAACAGAAGCTCAAGAATACTCGAAATTTAAAGTTGTTAAAAGGATAGTGGTCATTATATTTCAATGTATCCCTTTCTCTTTAAATTACCATTTCCTAACTTTGTAATGCTCCATGGAATCACACTTTTGGCTGATTACCATTCCATCAATGAAAATTTGAGACTTTTACCCATTTAATTACAATTCTTATTTTATTCTGCCTTGTAAAATAATTTTTTTTTATTTATATTCATTCTTGAAACAAAAAATGTATTTACTTTTGCTTTCAAAATAAAGACGACAACTTCCTTTGATTTATGAACATAAGAAGGAATGTCAACAACTACTCTAAGAAAGATCAAACCTCGAAATACAGAATCAAGTGCTTTTGTGACTAGTCTCACAAACATCTCCAGGTGGCGGATCATTATTTCAAATTAAGGTGCTCAACCCATCGCCATCAGTAAGGAGTGAACTTCCTTCTTCCTCTGATGAATGTTGGAATCAAGATAAGATTTGGTCTCTCTCCCCAGTAGAGTGTTGCCTTCAAAATCTCCAGTGTTACTTCCATCTACACAAGATTGACCGAGTATCCGATTTTTTTTATTATCATTACCAATTCTTGTCTCGCGTATGTTTTGTCAGCATAAACATAACATAACATAACATTCATTCATATGCATCTCTTAACATGGTTCACTCACTTTGGTCATGTTTTTTCCCCAAGTGGTAAGTTCCCTCTCTCCAATAGAGTTGTCAACTTTAATTAGAAATTGTATATCCTTTCCAACTCCACACTGAGTTTGATAATCGTGGAAGTTTTTGCTTCAGTCCTCCTCTCCACACTTAGATAGAATAAATTCCCAGTTTGAGTTCGTTCCTCATTGGGAAGTGTCTTGTTTAAAAAGTCTCTCTCCAGTTTATTCCTGGATTGAATTCGGTTTTTGACCAGTTTGATAACTTGAACCTCTAAAGAATGAGAAGGAATTTATTTATGCACCTATTAAACCCCAATCTTCCCAGCGGAGGCGCACGTTGCTTTCCAGGATAAAAGTAAATCCCCCAGTGGAAGCCTCTCAACAAAACCTCTTGAAAAAAAGGATATCACATCCCCAGGAAGTCTCTACTAATCAACAAACGGTTGTCTCCTTCCGAGCAGTTTGTCTATCCCCGTTTAAGATAAGTTTATCCTTCTTTGGAATATGCACCTGACAAAGAAGTGGCAGTCTCTTAAGAAGCTTGTTTTTGCCCCAGAAATTCCCGGTGGATCGAAAAATGGCAATCTCTTCCCGAGAAGTTTGACCCTCTTTCAATGAAGTCATCAACACCTCAAAATTGTCCTACATCACATGGTATTTATCCGAAGAGGTCTCGAAGGGAAGTATGATGAAATCTTTCCAGCAAATGGCATCTCAGCAGAGAAATTTGCAAACCTCTAAATTTCAGAAAATGGTATTCTCTAGCAAGTCTAACATCAGATTGTTACTCATCCTATGGCGTCTCTCCGAAGAAGTCTCGAAGAGAAGTATGATAAAGTATCATTTCATCAAATGGATATTTCCCCAGTGAATCTCGGCGAGGAGTTTGGTGAGGACCATCACAGGTTTTGTCTCTTTATTTAAGAAATTTGTCCCGCGAGATAACTAGTATGCTTCTCCTTGAAGATTCCCGGTGAAATTATTGATCCAACAAGTGATCACCTTTTCCAGAGCTTTTTATCTCAACCTTTTCAAGAGAAAGACTTGATAAGAAGAAACGAAGACCAGTTCCATGGCTAAAAAACCAGGATCGAGGGGAAGTTTATTTTGGAAACGAAGACCAGTTCCATGGCTAAAAAACCAGGATCAGGGGGAAGTTTATTTCAGAAACAAACACCAGTTTCATGGCTCATGACCAGAAACGCGAGGAAGTCTTACCCTTTCTAAATAGGATTACTTAGTTAAAAAAGATGAGTAAGCATGTTCCGATGGTAGGAGCCTGTTACCATTTAAGTTATCAGAATCATAGTCGTTTCCCCCCAGCGGAGTTGTCATCTCCCTAATCAGTGAAGATACTTCTTTGTTTCCCTGCAGCCTACATCCTTAGTTGTTACAGTGAAAATCTGATAATAAGCTATTAATTAACTTGCATCATTTTCTTTTACAACCGACTTTGATTTATACAAAGGAAAGGTTCAAGATCGTTAGAAAAACCTAAAAGGGGGGAGATCTAAGGTTCGGGGGTTGGTTACGCCTAGGGAAGGTATTAGCACCCTAAACGTCCGTAGTACTCTACGGGAACCTCTTATTTTAATGTTATCTTATGTTTGCTAAAGGTTGAAACCCTAGGGGTTAGTATCTAAGTATACTCGACAAAGCATCGCACTTTGCGCCTACGTATCCTCGGGAGTAGAATCAGAGTATGCGTAGTTCTACTTCTACTGAATGATTGATTGTGGTCAATATTCAGAGGGGAAATGAGTGTGAACTCATTGTAGAGTATAAGAACTCTCTAAGTCTAGTTATAATGGTCCTATGTTATGTTTTAGTCAATAGGGAAAGTGAGTATTCATTAGGATGAATATCACCAAGAGTGCAAAACTCTTTCCTAAGGCTAGTTATGATTCCATGGCTCTGATGAGGCCAAGAAATAAGGTTTAGCTCTTATGAGGCCACTAGGTTAAGGTGGGGGCTATGACTTTAAGAGTCAACGTTAATCACCTTCCTTTGGAACGGGGGGAAAGATAATAGTTGTAGGATATGATAATAAGAGATATTGATAAAGATGAATAAGATAACAACAATAGCATGAGTATGGCAAGAAGTATTTCATAATAAAGCATGGATAAGATGAACATGAACATCATAGAAACATGTAAACAAAGACAAATCAATATGTTTCAATCTTAAGGAAGACAAACATAAGGAACACTCACAAGATAAAGAGGCATGATATTTTAAAGAAGAACAAAATTCACACATCCAAGTCAAACACATGATGAATCAAACATGGGATAAATTTGTTCAAGACCTTTACAAGATATTAGTGAACAAACACTCAAATGATCAATAAAGATAACTCATAAATAAAGTTTACAATTAATCCAAGGATAAAAGAAATAAAACTCACACATTACTAGTTAAGCTTAAATATACAATTAAGAAATAAAATTGATAATTAAAATTAAATAAAAATATTTTTGGAGTTTTTGAAATAAAGAAAAAGTTTTAAATAAAATAAATAAAATAAAAACTTTGAAAAAAAGATTTGAAGTGATATGAAAATATTTGAAAATAGAAAATAAAAAAACAAAACCCACGTAGGGGGGTGCATTAGCAAAGTGAGAATGAACTAAAGGTTAGTTGTTGTGCACATTTGGGCCTAAACGAGAGGGTGCAGTTAGCAATGCTGAAGGCCCACGATAAAAATGAAAAAAGAAAAAAAATACAGCAGAGGAAATATTATGCTGGGTGTACCAAATGTTATGTAACGTTGAATCAATAGGTCACTGGGTTTTTAAGTCACAAAATGACAAAACCATAACCCTGCCAATCGTGCGATGCCACGACTCTTTCTCCTTCATGCCCATGTAACGAAAAACCTGCAGTTATCGTGATTCGAAATAGAAGAAAAAACATGGTGCATGCTCCCTTTGTTCACTCAATATTTCCCTCGTTTCCCACTAAATTGACAGAATAAAATACCAAACCGTATGCCTCAAAAAGGAGAATTACATCAAGCCTTAAGCCACTCAAGATAGCAACTGGAATTTGGGGAATATGGACATGAACATCAATGTTAAAAACCGTCATAAATTAACCGGACGAAAGCAGACCATACAAACTTAAACCTCTATTCGTGTTATCATTCAGAAACCAACCAAGATGCAAGTGTGAACAAGTTAACAGTATGAGATCACTTAAACTTATGCATACAAGTATGGAACAATGAGCATGGAAAGAGAGAAGGAGTTTTACCAAGTGGAGAAAGGTCCACTGCCCCTTCAATCTTAAGAGCTTTGGAGTTCCACTAGATGCGCCTCCTCTTTTGGCTGCTGATTGCTCAAAATCCTTGAACAGAAAGTGCCACTCGTGTATCCTCTTGACTACTCACGAGTTCATCCTCCCGTTGATGTGTTTGTAGTGAATGGTGGTCTGATTGTTGATGCCAAATGAAGGGGAATAACTCTCCTTTTATAGGAGAGCAGGCTGGTCATGGCACTAGAAACACAAAGGGTATTGACTTTGTTCTAGAGAGAAATATCATGAGGAAGATTTTGGTATGCACGGTTCTCCTTCTTTATCATTCTTGAGCCATGTGTACATTATGGTGGTTACTTGTTTTCAGTCTTAGAGTTTATGTCAGTAGAGAAAGTGGACTAGGGACCAATGGAGAAAAGAAGCATGAGGTGTTACATAATGGTTTCTTGTTTTGACTTTTGGTGTGCCAACTTGCTAGGTACAAAGTAATTGTACTTTGGAGCATTCTTGCACAGGTTCTTGGGCAAAAGGTGTTGGGAAAAGGTAAGGAAAGGATCAGCTGGTGTGTACTTGTGGTTTATCTTGCTCAGACTTGGTTTGGTTTGCTAGAAAAATTTAAAGAAGTGTAAACTGCATTGTGATCTTTTTTCACATGAGCCCATTGCCAACCAGGCGCCAAAAAAAATGCTTTTGAGTTCCTTGGACAGCTGGCATAGGATAGGCTGACTTATTTGTTGGTGGAAGTTGGAAATTTTATTTTAAGAATACATGGCAACTTGTGGCACCAAACCAGAACTTCCAAGAGTGCAAAACTTTGTGACATGCCCACTTTGGTACAACATTTCTTGTTGAATCATGCACCATTTAGTGAGTCCTTTGGACCTTTGGAAAGTAGGTACTTGATATAACAATTCTTGTGTGGAAAGTAGCTTGAAATAATGCTTGTAAGAATGAGAAAAGTCTCCACAAAATCATGCGCAAGAGTTGGCAAAAAGACTTAGAACATTTTTCTAAGTTATTGAATTTTTCTAATTTGAAACACCCAACCTTAAAGAACCATAACTTGAGAATGGCTTATTCAAATGAGATGTTCCACATATGTTGGAAAGCCCTCATCATGCTCTAAAACTTTCATTTGGGACCCAAGTCTTGAATCCAAGTGGAAACGGGTGAAAAATGAGGTCAAAGTTAGAGAAAATGTGAAGAAAAGTGTTGAAATTTCTTTAAGTGTTTGGTCAAATTATCTTGCAAGCTTCATAACTCAAAAACCAAGCATTTTTGGATGAAAAGTCATATGGAACAAATTGAATATCTTGAATAGAGCTTTCTAATGAGCTTTGAGTCACTCAATTTGAGTGTGTGGTTTAGGAGTTATGGTCATTTCAAATTGTGCTATTAGAGGGAAAATCTCACATATGAAAATCTTTCATGAGAAAAACCCTACTTCTCTTGCAAGAAACCTCATGAAACTTGCGCTTGATGCTTTGAATACCTCATGAGACATTCTATGATGATTAGAACCATTGACACTTCATTTGAACTAAAATTCTAAAGGATTAGGGTTTCAGTCAAACCCTAATTTTGACTGTGAATGTACTGAGGTCAGATCTTGTAAACTTGCTTCTTCCTTCTCATCTAAAGGTCTTAGGAGACGCTTGAGGATGTTGATAAACCAATAGAATCAAGAATTAGGGTTTGGGAGTTCATCTTGATGGAAATCAAAGTCATTGACTGACAGGTGCCACAGAAACCCTAATTTGGAGGTATAGTGAGGCTAAGGCTCAAACTTCTCTTGTTAAGGACCAATAGATCTTGGATTCCTGTTGAATGATGTCTCTTGGATGTTGATGACCTTAAGTGGTAAGTGAACCACAAAAATCTTGACTTGATAGAGTCAATTTCTCAGTGATTTCTTCAGAGCAAAACCCTAATTCCAAAGTTCTTTCACTGGAGATCTTTTGTTGACTTGACTTGCTTCAAAACAACTTGTGGAGCTTCATGATGATATGAAAACCTAATTTGAATACAAAGAAACAAACTGCAAGATATGGGTTAGCTCAAACAATGCAAAGATGATTGACCTAAGATGCACAAATGAAGATGACATCTAAGGGTAAAAATTTAGGGTACAACAGTTACCCCTATTTAAATAGCTTTACCAGATGGCACGAGGAACGGAGATTCCAGGGGCATCAAGGTGAAAGGTATTTAAATATAGCAGACCGAAAATTTTGCCCTTAGATGGAATGCAGATGCTAAGGACAAACGACAGGCATGCAAATGCTGACATGCCATGAACTTCTAAAAAATGATGATATGATGCCAAGAAGGTGCAAAGATGCAGACAGACAGGACACCAGCGACAACAGGAAGCAAACACACAAGATAAGCTTCACCGGGGAAAGGAAAAAGCTAGTATCCATAAGAAAAACTCACTGGGGATACAGGCTAACCAGCGAAAGAGACTCACTAGGGAGACTCCAAAGAAACACTGGGGAAAAACCAAAAAAAACAATCCCCACTGGGGAAAGAAAAAAAACCGGGGAGATAGACTACTGGGGACAAGACAAACCCACACCCTTCCTGGGCATGAAACCAGAAAGAAAAACTTGATCCGGGGATCAGCCTAAAAAACAGACAACCAAGCAAAGACTTCCTGGGGATTCTTATACCGAAGAGTTCAAAATGGGATCTTCAAGAAAAGCCAGGAAGACAGAGACAAACCCTGGGCACTAACTAGGAGTCTTATAAGGTTGAAGAAATTTGTTCCAAGAAGCTTAGCTTAAAGCAAGTTTTCAAAAATCCAAGGTAATGGTTCAATGTCCGACACGATTCGAACAAGAACGGTTTTAAAACAAGAAGACAGTGCTTGACACGATTCAAACAAAGTCCAAGTTCAAGTTTGACATGATTCAAACAAGAACAAGTTTTAAAATAAGAAGACAATGCTTGACACGATTCAAACAAAGTCCAAGTTCAAGTTCGACACGATTCGAACAAGAACGGTTTTAAAATAAGAGGCAGTGTCCGACACGATTCGAACAAAGACTCTGTTCAGGTTTGACACGATTAAAACAAGAACAAGTTTTAAAACACAAGACAATGCTTGACACGATTCAAACAAAGTCCAAGTTCAAGTTTGACACGATTCAAACGAGAACATTTTTAAAACACAAGACAATGCTTGACACGATTCAAACAAAGTCCAAGTTCAAGTTTGACACGATTCAAACGAGAACAGTTTTAAAACACAAGACAATGCTTGACATGATTCAAACAAAGTCCAAGTTCAAGTTTGACACGATTCAAACGAGAACAATTTTAAAACGAGAGGCAGTGTCCGACACGATTCGAACAAAGATTCTGTTCAGGTTTGACACGATTCAAACAAGAACAAGTTTTACAAAATCTTTAATGTTAAACTTCTTGGGGAACAGTAAAAGGTTTAAAGATTCAAATCTGGCGTGCAAAGGTTAAGACCGAACAAGCACGACACAAAGCAAATCGGGAATGTCTTTACTTCACTGGGGAAATAATGACAGACACCAACAAAAGACCACAAGCAAAATAAAGCACAGGGATGCAAAGATGCTAAGGTATGATGCATATGTTTAGCTACATGCGAGAAATGACGCGAGCGACGCAAAAACAAAGAGAAGAAAAGATAACCCAACCCACACCCTGAAATCCAAACATCAAGGATAACCGGGGCAATCTTCTTTTCATTGGAGATGGCAAATCCAAGCCAAAGATACAGTACTACTAACTCTTCCTGTATCAACTTGATTCCATATAACAAATTGATACTAGAGTAAAACTTAGTTCATCTTTGTGTTTTCTTAAAACTTTCGCTTCCAAGAATCAGATGAAAATGACGAAGTTATTGTATTCAAAGACCAATAACAATTCTGGTGACTAAGAATTCTGTCGTCTAACAGCTGACTTCTCTGGGGGCTCCTGCATAAAGAGCTGGGGTCCGGTACTCAAAGGTGAAAACCAAAGCATAAGCCTAGCTTAGACAAATGTTTTGGATAAATTGGGAAAGTTCTTCTTCTTTATTGGGGAAATAAATCCATTGGGAATTTGTCAAAATTAGCTGATGTAGCAACTTGATGGGGAGCTAACAAAGTAATTATGCATTCCACTGGCATAACTACCATCTTCAAATCTTGTCTGCCCTAGGCTAGACGGTCTATACGATAACAAGAGGATTTTATAGAAAAATTGGCATACAGGGTGTTTGAATATCTTCAAACTCTTGGATAGATCTCGACATAACTGCCCCAGATTAGGGGATGAATAATCAAAAGAATTTTACAGAAGGATTGAAATACCAGATACTTCAATATCTTCCAACTTGAATAATCAAAAGAATTTTACAGAAGGATTGAAGTACCCGATACTTCAATATCTTCCAACTTGAATAATCAAAAGAATTTTACGGAAGGATTGAAATACCAGATACTTCAATATCTTCCAATTTGAATAATCAAAAGAAATTTACGGAAGGATTGAAATACCAGATGCTTCAATATCTTCCAACTTGAATAATCAAAAGAATTTTACAGAAGGATTAAAATACCAGATGCTTCAATATCTTCCAACTTGAATAATCAAAAGAATTTTACGGAAGACTTGAAATACCAGATGATTCAATATCTTCCAACTTGAATAATCAAAAGAATTTTACGGAAGACTTGAAATACCAGATGATTCAATATCTTCCAACTTTTGAATCTTGAAGTAGCTATTTCTGTTCAGTTATACTCGTGATACTCAAACTGTAGTAGAAATGACTGGGGAACGGATTTGCCCCTGCTGATGGGTTACTGAAGTCAAAACTTGTCATAATATGATCTCAAGAATATTTGCCCCAATATTCTGAATTTGCAGAATTCTGCCTCTGATTTGTCAACTCTTGGGATAATAGATTGGCAAACCTCACACTTGGTTGCCCCTGACTGAGTCAAATTTCCTTTACCAAGTTCAATTCCTTGACTGACCGCGTTTGTTGGGATTCCTTGATATCGAATGGTATTGCA
This sequence comes from Lathyrus tuberosus, assembly GCA_022829125.1. NCBI lineage: Eukaryota > Viridiplantae > Streptophyta > Magnoliopsida > Fabales > Fabaceae > Lathyrus > Lathyrus tuberosus. The sequence continues at coordinate 17,393,881 of JALAZF010000042.1, forward strand.
AACAAGTGTTGTTCATTAAAATTGGCAAAATTTAATGCAAAGTTTTGATAAAAAATGCACAGTGAAATGATTAAATGGTCAAAAACAATGGTGGGTCTAGTCATTAAGGACGTGACCAACACACGCGAGTAACAAAGATTATTAGGAGTCAGGTTACTCAACCTTGCTGTAGTATGCTTTTCAAAACAACCTTACCTCAATTAGGTCTTTTAGGGGTTGTAATGTGGCCTGGTTCACGGTTTTATGAAACAAAGGATGAATTCCAATCCTACGCTCAGTTAACTCAAGATATACGTTCAACTCTCCAAAAGTAGGAAGTCACTTGATTTGAAAGCTGACTGGCGCCTTATATGAAGCGCTCACATTTGAATGCATAACCGAGTTAAACTGAGAACTACCCTGCCCCCAAGGTTGAGATTTAAGGGTTTTTATGCGTAAAGAAAGAAAACTCCTACTTCTAGGCTCGAAGGGGTTAACAAGGGATTATCACCCTTTTTTCTCCAGTATTTGGGAATTGAAACAATGCCTTACATCCTCAGAAAGGTTTAATCGGCAGCATACCATGACAATTATGAACATGAGGTTTTCATCATCCTCCCTAATCTTTGCTTTAACAAAATTTTGAAAAAGGGGTGAAAAAGATATATATTCTTTTGCTTTTATGAAAATAAAAGTAATTGAGTGAAACAAATGGATTATTTCATTAATGTTGCCAATTTAAAGGTACAACAAAGCTCATATACAAATATCAATACAATTAAAGGAAATACAAAACACAGCCAATCAAAGATTTCAGTTTCCGGGTCCGAACGGAAAAAAGTCTTCACCACCAATCACTTGTTCCTTGTGGTATCGAACTTTGAGAGGCCTTGCAGGTCCTTTACCTTTTGCTTCAGAAGTTGAGGTACCAGCGTCTGAAGTATCTTCCTGAGGTTTCAGTTTTTTTAGCAGGCTCATAAGCTTTTCTTCGAATTCCTTGCATTCTTCAATGGGATGCCCGATGGTCCCAGTGCGAAATTTGCATTCAGTCTTTGGGCGGTCTTCTTCGAAGATCAAGTCCTTGTCATGGATCAGCTCTTGCACAAAATATTCCAAAGCTCGGCAATTGTCCAAATCATACCCTTCAACTCCCTTATGGAATTCACAAGTTAGGTTGGGATCATACCAAGGTCCCAGGAAAGGTGTGAGAAGTCATGGAGTTACCAGCTTGTTTTGCATCAACAGTGGGAAAAGTTTGCTTAACGACACCGGGATAGGCTGGTGGTTAAATTTTCCTCTTTTGGCAGCACACTTCTTCTTATCTTGAGGAGAAACACACATTGGAGACTGAAAACCTCTCTTCGTAAACACCTGACGAAGATTACGTTTGGATGCAGGAACAGGACCAACGTTCAACTGGCATGAGGCTTCTCCAAAAACAAATTCTGGACACGAGAGATCCTTAGGAGATGGCAAAGGATAGTTGATTTGAATGCCTTGTGGTGTAAATGATAACTTCTCAGAATCAAGCAGCGTCTGAACCTGGCTTCTGAGTACCTTGCAATCCTCAGTTGAATGCCCCGGTGCCCCAACGTGGTAGTCGCATCGGACGTTGGCATCAAAACCTAGTGGGTATGGAGGGATCGCTGGCTCTAAATTCTTCGGCATTATCAATCCACTTTTGATCAAAACTGGCAAAAGCTGACTGTACACCATCGGCAACGGAGTGAAATTCCTCTCTGTCTTCCTTGGCCTTTGTCGTCCACGCTGACATGGCAAACGAGCGCTCTTGAAAGCTGGTCTGACGGGATGAATGCGATTCTCCTTTTTCAACAGAGTTTCCAGAACCCAATTCATCTGGCACTTGAGGATTCTGATCTCCTCTCTCATTTCCTCCTGGCACCCCCATATTTCCTTCATCGTTGCTAGCGTGACCTTCATAGTTTCCAGAAACTGCCCCATTCCTCCTCGGAGTTCTCTCAATTCATGGTTGACTCTGTCCATTTCACAGTATTGTTCAGACATCCTTTGTCGAGTTTGGACTTGGGTATTGGCATTTGGAAAATTAAGGTGACGGGTTCTGAAGAGAACGAAACGACATGAGACGGGGAAGAACACACATGCACATGCAAAAATATAAAATGAGATGCTAATGCAAGCTAAATGGTGGGCCTGATTCAAGGGACTCAACATTGTATTTTGCAAATTTTAAGGAACATTTTCTTAGAAGAAAGTCTCATTTCATTTCATTGATAATAACATTTTTTTTATTACAAAAAGAGACGAATACACCTTCAAAAGCCAAAATACAGAGTACGAAATAAAGAAAACTAAGTTCTAAACCATCCAATCAGTCTTCTCCCATCAATCTCTTGGCGAGCTTCTGGTTTTCCTTCTGCAACCTTTCATTCACAACAGTGAGCTTGACCAACTGTGACTTCCATGGTTCTGGTGGACATGATATGCTAGGAGAAAATAAATCTCCTTGCGCCTTCCTCTTTCTGACGGACTCTTCTTCCTTCCTCCTGAGACTCTTCTGAAGTTCATTCATCTCAAAGTTAAGAATCTGATACTTGTTCATCCATGCATTCCTTTCTCGTTCTGCTTGAGCCAGCCAGATCTTCAATTCGTCCTCATTGCTTGTGAAGAAAAGAACAGGATCTCTGGGAGCTAGTGGAATAGGATCATGACGATCATACGACATCTTCAACTCAACAGTTCTCTTTTGCACCCACTGAGTGTAGGATTCTGATGCCAAACACTCAGGTTTCCCCAAAGCAGAGATACCTCTTGTGTGAACATGACGCCAAGCGTGAGCCATCTTCTCCCTAAGCACAGGGTCCTTATCTTCTTCAAAGAACAAACCTTCCAAATAGATGTTGTTAGGCTTAGCTTCCATAGAGTAACCATGTTGACGACAAGCCAAGGATGGATTGTAGCTTATGCCTCCTTTTGTGCCAAGAAGAGGTACATTAGCAAATCCTTTATAGCTAACAATCATATCTTTGCCTTTGAGCATTGGGTGGTACCACTCCAGATCAGTGTTGGTGAGAGACATGATCTTTTCTGACCAAAGAAGTCCATCTTGGAGATCCCAAAAGGTCTTAGAGCGGGGTAAGTGGGAAATAAACCACTTATACAACAATGTGGCACAGCATGTTACCATCCCTCCCTTATGAGCAGTCCTCAAATGCACTGAATGATAGGCGTCTGCAAGTAAGGTTGGAACTGGATTTCCAATGATAAAGATCTTGATTGCCTTCATATCAACAAAGTTCTCAATGTTGGGAAACAGAAATAACCCAAAAATGAGAAGGGCCATAACAGCTTCATAATCCACCATACTCTTCATGCTAGCATAATAACTGGCTTTCTCCATTAGAAACTTGGCAGGTAACCCAAAAAGCCCTCCCTTGACAACCAAGTTAGCCTTGACTTCTAACAGCTTGAGATGAGCCGCTTCTGCAATTTCCTTCTCCTTAGGCGTCCTTTCTAAACCAGAGTAAGGAAGGTTTGGGGTAATAGGAATACCAGCCAAAATAGCATACTCCTCCAGCGTAGGCATTAACTGATAATCCAAAAAAGTGAAACAATGATACATGGGATCATAAAACTGTATGAGAGTAGGGAGCATCCCATCTACCATCTTTGTCTTCATCCGAGAGAAAATCTTCCCATACTTGTCTTGAAGCGTTGTTGATTCATTGATTGGTTTACCCAGATTCTTTAAATCTTCCAATTTTGGACTAATGAAGGTGTACTTCTTCGTTTTCCTTTTTTCAAAATCCATCCGATAAAGTTTGCAAAACAAAGTTGAATCCCTTGAATAGACACAATGAATATGATGCAAGGATGAATACAACAAACACACATAAACAGATAAGCACAAAGCACACAGAGAAACCTAAGTTAAGAGTCACGAGCATGGAGTCAAAGGTCTACCCATCCCAAAGGTATGTACTATGGTTTTCACCTGCCAGACAAGGTTCTAAAAAGTTCCCAGAGTCGACAACCCATCTTTCGGATTTTATCGACTTTCCAATTGCTTGGTGATCGGTAAAATTCTCAAGAAAGTCTCATCTGAGTGTAGTATCACGTAGCAACCATTTGGGATTGCTCCCTCACAGTCCTCGCACTACGTCCTAAATAGGCCAAGTAGGGTAAAGGGGTAACTAAAGGTCATCAGTATCCCTGGCACCAAATTGAAAGTAGTAACGCATTCACGATTGCTCGCGTAACATTCTAATACATTCAAGAGGGCCTCAACTGAGTGTGGACTTCAAGTTCCCTCCTTTGGGATTTCTCCCTCGAAGTTCCCTTGACTATGTCCACGGTTCCTAAACATATGTGTTCTCTCAAGTCCGGGTTAGGACTTATCTCACTCATAGATACCATGTCAACCCATAGAACAGATATACAAATATGTAAGCAAATATGACAAGTATATAAGCAGATATAAGTAAAACAAACAAACATAAATAACATAAAAACAAGACAGGCTTAACCCTCTAAGGAAAGGACCAGCAATAGGTCTAACCCTCCCTAGTGAAATCGCCATTTTTGTTGCGGTGAAAATCGGATAACAAGCTATTAATTAACTTGCATCATTTTCTTTTACAACCGACTTTGATTTATCCAAAGGAAAGGTTCAAGATCGTTAGAAAAACCTAAAAGGGGGGAGATCTAAGGTTCGGGGGTTGGTTACGCCTAGGGAAGGTTGTTAGTTCCTGGATTGGCTGGAATTTTGGTAAAACAAAGCATGTTCAATGTTGATGTCAAGGTGTTGATGTTGCAACATAGAAGTCTTAACACTGGGCTGTGTTAAGTAGTTAATTGCTGAAGTTGGATGTCTGATGTCACACAGGTGATGTTGTAACATCAGATCTGCAGAATCAATAACATCAGGTGCAGATGTTATTGCGTGTTAGCTGGAATTGTGGAGAGTGGTTGACTCATTGGATGAGAATATCTTGGGATAGATATTTTCTGTTACATGGGAGATTTGATTGCAGGTCTGTTGGAGAATTAAAAGGTTGAAGATTTAAAAATATTTTGGGGATAAAATCTGTTTTGAAGATTCAGTTTTAATTAACAAATCTGATCAAATATTGTGACAAGTCCAAGCCCAATTCTAGGAGCTATATAAAGCGCACAAGACCAAAGGAAAAGGTACAGAAATACAGAGAGAAGATCAAGAGCATAGGCTGAGTGTCTTGAGTATTTTGTACGAGTTGTATTTACACTATTCTAGGGTTTGAATAGGTGTTAAGTTTCTGTCCTCTCTAGAAGCTGTGAAGCAATAGAGAGTGGTTGTTTGATCGAAGCTGTGAAGTAAGATCAAGGGTACTCAAAGTGGTCTCTTTGAGTGTTTGTAAGGGATTGAGTGGTGTTCTCATACCTAAGTGGTTTCTTAGGTAGGAAGTCATTAGTAGAGTATAAGTTTAGGAGATTGTCAACGGGTTGTTGAGTCTGTAAATTATATCTAAAAGTAGTGAATTCCATCCCTGGCTTGGTAGCCCCCAGAGTAGGTTGGTTGTAACTGAACTGGGTCAACAATTCTTGGTGTTATTTTACTGTTATTGCTGTCCATTGTGCAGAGTGTGTTGTTGTGACATCACACCTTAACATCACACGTCTGATACCAAAATTTCAATTGGTATCAGAGCAGGCATCCTGTCTGTCTCTGGGTGAGATCTAGGGAAGTTACTTTCTGGTGTAAAGATGGACAAAGAAGTTGGAGGATTCGTCAACAGACCCCCTATTTTGGATGGATCGAATTATGACTATTGGAAGCCAAGGATGACCACCTTCTTAAAATCCTTGGACAGTAGGGCTTGGAAGGCTGTTGTTAAAGAATGGAAAGCTCCTGTCATGTGTGAGAAGGATGATGCTGGTAAAGATAAAGAAGGCACCTCTAAGCCAAAGCCTGAAGAAGAGTGGACCAAGGAGGAAGACGAGCTTGCCCTTGGAAATTCCAAAGCTCTAAATGCCATATTCAATGGAGTGGATAAGAATATCTTCAGGTTAATTAATACCTGTGAAGTTGCTAAGGAAGCGTGGGATATCTTGCAGGCTACACATGAAGGAACGTCTAGAGTTAAGATGTCGAGACTTCAGATTTTAACATCAAATTTTGAAAGCCTGAAGATGAAGGAAGATGAGACTATTCATGATTTCCACATGAGTGTTCTTGAGCTGGCCAATGCATCTAGTGCTCTTGGAGAGAAAATGTCTGAAGAAAAGCTTGTAAGGAAGATTCTTAGGTCCCTTCCTAAGAGGTACAAGATGAAGGTGACTGCTATTGAAGAAGCTCAAGACATCAGCAAAATGAGAGTAGATGAGCTCATTGGATCTCTTCAGACTTTTGAACTTGGTTTAAATGAAGAAGAACCAGAGAAGAAGCCCAAGGGTATTGCTTTGGTCTCCACTCCTGCAGAAGATAAGGTACTCAAAGATTCTCCGGAAGATTTGTCACAAGCCATTGCACTGTTGGGAAGGCAGTTCAACAAAGTGTTAAAAAGATGGAACAATCACTACAAGCCTAGTGTCAAGAACAGTTCTTCTGACATCAACAAGCCAAAAGATAAAGATGAAGAGAAGACTGCCCAGGATAGAGGTGTCCAGTGCTTTGAATGTGAAGGGTATGGACATGTCAAGAAAGAATGTCCCACATTCTTGAAGAAGCAGAAGAAGGGCATGTCAGTTTCCTGGTCTGAATCTGATAGTGAATGTGATGGTGAGTCAGCAAGACATGCTAGAGCCTTAACATGAACTGTTGTGTCTGATGATGATAGTGATGAAGAAATAACTTATGAGGAACTAGCTTCTACTTATCAAGAGCTGTGTTTGAAAAGTGCTGAGATGTGTCAAGAAAACAAGTATCATAAGCAACAGATTGCTCAGCTTGAAAACGAAAAAGCTGATCGGGAAAACGAAGTTGTACTAATTAAGTCCCAACTGGATCAGATGACAAAATTCGTTAGGATGATGAATAGTGGTACTGCTGATCTTGATAAGATTCTTCAGTTAGAGAAAGCTGCTGGAGATAAATTAGGCATAGGATATGTGGCCAGCACTTCAGGAACAAAAAGGGAGATGTCTCAACCTTTGTCTCAACATCAACCTACGAAACAGGGTCCTACCCCAAAGAAGGTTGTTCCGCCCCAGAATGCTGAGAAGAAGAATGGTCCTCATCTGAGGAAGACACAGCCTCAGGGAGCTAGTCAGTATATGCCTCCCCAATATCATCAGAGGATGCAAGCTGCCAAGCAGAACATGTCTCATCAGAGGTTTCAACATCAGGATAACTGGTATGGTTATGCATACAACAATGTTGTGCCTTATTACTATGGAAGAAGGAAGCCTCATCACCATAGAAGACAGCTTAAGAGACAACAGCATCAGTACAGAAGAAGACAATTCAACTATGGAATAAGGAGACAACATTATGGGTGGCAGCCACAACATTATCAAAGTGGGAGAAGATTTAACCACTTTAGAAACGACAGAGTCAGATGCTTCTATTGTGGCAGGATTGGCCATATGCAGTCCTCGTGCTTCAAGCTTCACGGATATCCTAATTCTGCTCCTCAACCCAAACAGCAAGAGGTAAGGCCTAAGGTGATGAAGCAATGGATACCTAAAGTTACCAGCTTGATAGCTCACACTTCCTTGAGGGTTTCTACCAAAGATGACTGGTATTTTGATAGTGGGTGTTCAAGACACATGACTGGAGTAAAGAATCTGCTTGTTGATGTGAAACCTCAGTCTTCTGGCTATGTTACATTTGGTGATGGGATCAAAGGAGAGATAAAGGGGATTGGAAAACTAAACTATGCGAGTACTCCCAAGCTAGAGAATGTTCTTCTTGTTAAAGGACTAGCAGCTAATTTGATTAGCATTAGTCAACTTTGTGATCAAGGATTCAAAGTAGACTTCACAAAGTCCGAATGTATGGTGAAAGATAACAAAGGAAAAGTCATTATGAAGGGAGCCAGATCTAAGGACAATTGTTATCTTTGGGTGCCGGAAAATTCAAACTCCTCCACGTGTGTGCTTGCTAAAGAAGATGATGTCAAAATCTGGCATCAGAAGTTGGGACAACTTCACCTAAAGGGAATGAAGAGAATTATCTCCTCAGAAGCAGTCTGAGGGATTCCCAAACTTAGTATTGAGGAAGGAAAGGTGTGTGGAGACTGTAAAAAAGGAAAGCAGACAAAGATGTCTCATCCGAAGCTTCAACATGACACCACCTCCAAGGTATTGGAACTCCTTTATATGGATTTGATGGGACCTATGCAGGTTGAAAGTCTGGGTGGAAAGAAATATGCTTATGTAGTTGTGGATGACTACTCAAGATACACCTGGGTAAATTTCATCAAAGACAAATCTGAAGTGTTTGATGTCTTTAAAGAGCTCTGTCAAAAACTCCAAAGAGAAAAGGAGAGTAAGGTCATCAGAATAAGAAGTGATCATGGTAGAGAGTTCGAGAATAGCAAGTTTGAAGAATTTTACTCGTCTGAAGGTATAAGTCATGAGTTTTCATCTCCTATCACCCCTCAGCAAAATGGAGTTGTTGAGAGGAAGAACATAACTATACAAGAGTCGGCTAGAGCAATGATTCATGCAAAGAAACTACCTTATCACTTCTGGGCTGAAGCCATGAACACTGCCTGCTACATTTACAATAGAGTTACCCTAAGAATAGGCACTTCATCCACTCTATATGAACTATGGAAGGGAAGAAAACCTAATGTCAAGTACTTCCATGTGTTTGGTAGTAGATGTTACATCCTGGCAGATAGAGAACAGAGAAGAAAATTAGATTCCAAAAGTGATGAAGGGATATTTTTGGGGTACTCCATCAATAGCAGAGCTTATCGAGTCTTCAACTCCAGGACCAAAGTAATGATGGAGTCAATCAATGTTGTGATTGATGATGAAGATAAGCATGAAGTTGAGGATATCATAGAAGATGTTGGAACATCAGCTGATGAGGCAGCAGTTGAAGTTGAAGAAAGAAATCCATCCCCAGGCGCTGCTGATACTGAGCCTGAGCAACCTCAGAAGGATCCTTCTATCAGAATTCAGAAGGATCATCCTAAGGAGCTAATTATAGGTGATCCAAATTCTGGAGTAAGAACTAGGTCCAGAGAAATCATCGCTAGCTCGTGCTTCGTATCCAAAATTGAGCCAAAAAATGTCAAGGAAGCTCTGACAGATGAGTTTTGGATAAATGTTATGCAAGAAGAACTGGAGCAGTTCAGAAGAAATGAAGTCTGGGATCTTGTGCCAAGACCAGAAGGGGTGAATGTTATTGGAACAAAGTGGATCTACAAAAACAAGTCAGACGAACTTGGAGTGGTTACAAGAAACAAAGCGAGACTTGTTGCACAAGGTTATACTCAAGTTGAGGGAGTTGACTTTGATGAGACGTTTGCTCCAGTGGCAAGATTAGAATCCATCAGACTACTCTTGGGTATGGCTTGTAACCTAAGATTCAAGCTGTTCCAAATGGATGTGAAGAGTGCCTTTATAAATGGCTATCTGAATGAAGAAGTCTATGTAGACCAACCTAAAGGATTCACTGATCCAAACTTCCCCAATCATGTGTTCAAACTGAGGAAAGCACTGTACGGGTTAAAACAAGCTCCAAGGGCCTGGTATGAGAGGTTGACAGAATTCTTAGTAGCAAATGGGTATAGAAAAGGAGGCATTGACAAAACTTTGTTTGTCAAGGAAGAAGGCAGAAAATTAATGGTAGCCCAAATTTATGTGGATGACATTGTATTTGGGGGGATGTCAGATGGTATGGTAAAGCAGTTTGTCCAACAAATGCAATCAGAATTTGAAATGAGTTTGGTTGGAGAACTTACCTACTTCCTTGGATTACAAGTCAGACAAATGGAGGATTCTATCTTTATTTCTCAAAGCAAATATGCTAAGAGCATAGTAAAGAAATTTGGCCTGGATAAAGCCAATCACAAAAGGACACCTGCTCCCACCCATTTGAAGCTATCCAAGGATGAGAAGGGAGTAAGTGTGGATCACAGCTTATACAGAAGTATGATTGGGAGTTTACTATATCTCACAGCAAGCAGACCTGATATTTCCTTTGTTGTTGGAGTGTGTGCTAGATATCAATTTGATCCTAAGGTGAGTCACTTGAATCAAGTGAAGAGGATTCTGAAATATGTGAATGGCACAAGTGACTATGGGATGCTATATAGCCATGATTCTAGGATTGATTTAAAAGGATACTGTGATGCTAATTGGGCTGGAAGTGCAGATGATAGAAAAAGCACTTCAGGAGGGTGTTTCTTTCTAGGGAACAATCTGATTTCCTGGTTCAGCAAGAAGCAGAATTGTGTATCTCTATCAACTGCTGAAGCGGAGTATATAGCAGCAGGAAGTAGTTGTTCTCAGCTGGTATGGATGAAGCATATGTTGAGTGAATACAATGTTGAACAAGATGTTATGACACTATACTGCGATAATCTTAGTGCAATTAATATATCTAAAAATCCTATACAGCATAGTAGGACAAAACACATAGACATAAGGCATCACTTCATAAGGGATCTGGTTGAAGAAAAAATTGTTACCTTGGAACATGTAGCCACAGAGAACCAGCTGGCTGACATATTCACTAAAGCCTTAGATGCAAACCAATTTGACAAGTTAAGAAGCAAATTGGGAATCTGCATTTATGAAGACTAAATCTGCTAGAGGGGTTATGGGCAGTTGGGGTGTTTCTGAAAATATGTAGTCAATTGCCTGGTGAAGTTTGTCTAATTATGGCTAAAAAGGGGGAGACGATAGCCAAGATAGTCAAGAGTTATTATTGCCATATGCTACAAGTATGATGCAGATATTAAGGGGGAGTTATTGACAGTTGCTATGCTGAGCAACATTGCTGCAGTGAGGAGGAGTCTTGACTGAACTTTTGAAGATATCATGACATTTGAAGAGTGCAGCCAAGCAGACATCAAGGGGGAGTAAAGTGTTGCACATTGTGAGCTACTGAACAGCTGTGATGCTGGTTCATGTTCTTAGAGGGGGAGCACCAATTGGCTGTTGTCAATTATGAAGATGGTGCTGCAGCAGATCGAGTGATGAAGACTATGAAGATTGTCAATTGTCAAACTGCTGCTAATGAGTTTCAAAACTTTTGAAGATTATTTCGCTGCTGAAATTTATGAAGGTGCAGAGTGCAGAGATTGTTTTAGCCAAAATTAGCCAAAGGGGGACATTGTTAGTTCCTGGATTGGCTGGAATTTTGGTAAAACAAAGCATGTTCAATGTTGATGTCAAGGTGCTGATGTTGCAACATTGAAGTCTTAACACTGGGCTGTGTTAAGTAGTTAATTGCTGAAGTTGGATGTCTGATGTCACACAGGTGATGTTGTAACATCAGATCTGCAGAATCAATAACATCAGGTGCAGATGTTGTTGCGTGTTAACTGGAATTGTGGAGAGTGGTTGACTCATTGGATGAGAATATCTTGGGATAGATATTTTCTGTTACATGGGAGATTTGATTGCAGGTTTGTTGGAGAATTAAAAGGTTGAAGATTTAAAAAGATTTTGGGGATAAAATCTGTTTTGAAGATTCAGTTTTAATTAACAAATCTGATCAAATATTGTGACAAGTCCAAACCCAATTCTAGGAGCTATATAAAGCGCACAAGACCAAAGGAAAAGGTACAGAAATACAGAGAGAAGATCAAGAGCATAGGCTGAGTGTCTTGAGTATTTTGTACGAGTTATATTTACACTATTCTAGGGTTTGAATAGGTGTTAAGTTTCTGTCCTCTCTAGAAGCTGTGAAGCAATAGAGAGTGGTTATTTGATCGAAGTTGTAAAGTAAGATCAAGGGTACTCAAAGTGGTCTCTTTGAGTTTTTGTAAGGGATTGAGTGGTGTTCTCATACCTAAGTGGTTTCTTAGGTAGGAAGTCATTAGTAGAGTATAAGTTTAGGAGATTGTCAACGGGTTGTTGAGTCTGTAAATTATATCTACAAGTAGTGAATTCCATCCCTGGCTTGGTAGCCCCCAGAGTAGGTTGGTTGTAACCGAACTGGGTCAACAATTCTTGGTGTTATTTTACTGTTATTGCTGTCCATTGTGCAGAGTGTGTTGTTGTGACATCACACCTTAACATCACACGTCTGATACCAGAATTTCAAAGGTATTAGCACCCTAAACGTCCGTAGTACTCTACGGGAACCTCTTGTTTTAATGTTATCTTATGTTTGCTAAAGGTTCTATGCTAAAGGTTGAAACCCTAGGGGTTAGTATCTAAGTATACTCGACAAAGCATCGCACTTTGCGCCTACGTATCCTCGGGAGTAGAATCAGAGTATGCGTAGTTCTACTTCCATTGAATGATTGACTGTGGTCAATATTCAGAGGGGAAATGAGTGTGAACTCATTGTAGAGTATAAGAACTCTCTAAGTCTAGTTATAATGGTCCTATGTTATGTTTTAGTCAATAGGGAAAGTGAGTATTCATTAGGATGAATATCACCAAGAGTGCAAAACTCTTTCCTAAGGCTAGTTATGATTCCATGGCTCTGATGAGGCCAAGAAATAAGGTTTAGCTCTTATGAGGCTACTAGGTTAAGGTGGGGGCTATGACTTTAAGAGTCAACGTTAATCACCTTCCTTTGGAACGGGGGGAAAGATAATAGTTGTAGGATATGATAATAAGAGATATTGATAAAGATGAATAAGATAACAACAATAGCATGAGTATGGCAAGAAGTATTTCATAATAAAGCATGGATAAGATGAACATGAACATCATAGAAACATGTAAACAAAGACAAATCAATATGTTTCAATCTTAAGGAAGACAAACATAAGGAACACTCACAAGATAAAGAGGCATGATACTTTAAAGAAGAACAAAATTCACACATCCAAGTCAAACACATGATGAATCAAACATGGGATAAATTTGTTCAAGACCTTAACAAGATATTAGTGAATAAACACTCAAATGATCAATAAAGATAACTCATAAATAAAGTTGACAATTAATCCAAGGATAAAAGAAATAAAACTCACACATTACTAGTTAAGCTTAAATATACAATTAAGAAATAAAATTGATAATTAAAATTAAATAAAAATATTTTTGGAGTTTTTGAAATAAAGAAAAAGTTTTAAATAAAATAAATAAAATAAAAACTTTGAAAAAAAGATTTGAAGTGATATGAAAATATTTGAAAATAGAAAATAAAAAAACAAAACCCACGCAGGGGGGTGCATTAGCAAAGTGAGAATGAACTAAAGGTTAGTTGTTGTGCACATCTGGGCCTAAACGAGAGGGTGCAGTTAGCAATGCTGAAGGCCCACGATAAAAATGAAAAAAGAAAAAAAATACAGCAGAGGAAATATTATGCTGGGTGTACAAAATGTTATGTAACGTTGAATCAATAGGTTATTGGGTTTTTAAGTCACAAGATGACAAAACCATAACCCTGCCAATCGTGCGCTGCCACGACTCTTTCTCCTTCATGCCCATGCAACGAAAAACCTGCAGCTATCGTGATTCGAAATAGAAGAACAAACATGGTGCATGCTCCCTTTGTTCACTCAATATTTTCCTCGTTTCCTACTAAATTGACAGAATAAAATACCAAACCGTATGCCTCAAAAAGGAGAATAACATCAAGTCTTAAGCCACTCAAGATAGAAACTGGAATTTGGGGAATATGGACATGAACATCAATGTTAAAAACCGTCATAAATTAACCGGACGAAAGCAGACCATACAAACTTAAACCTCTATTCGTGTTATCATTCAGAAACCAACCAAGATGCAAGTGTGAACAAGTTAACAGTATGAGATCACTTAAACTTATGCATACAAGTATGGAACAATGAGCATGGAAAGAGAGAAGGAGGTTTACCAAGTGGAGAAAGGTCCACTGCCCCTTCAATCTTAAGAGCTTTGGAGTTCCACCGGATGCGCCTCCTCTTTTGGCTGGTGATTGCTCAAAATCCTTGAACAGAAAGTGCCACTCGTGTATCCTCTTGACTACTCACGAGTTCCTCCTCCCGTTGATGTGTTTGTAGTGAATGGTGGTCTGATTGTTGATGCCAAATGAAGGGGAATAACTCTCCTTTTATAGGAGAGCAGGCTGGTCATGGCACTAGAAACACAAAGGGTAATGAATTTGTTCTAGAGAGAAATATCATGAGGAAGATTTTGGTATGCACGGTTCTCCTTCTTTATCATTCTTGAGCCATGTGTACATTATGGTGGTTGCTTGTTTTCAGTCTTAGAGTTTATGTCAGCAGAGAAAGTGGACTAGGGACCAATGGAGAAAAGAAGCATGAGGTGTTACATAATGGTTTCTTGTTTTGACTTTTGGTGTGCCAACTTGCTAGGTACAAAGTAATTGTACTTTGGAGCTTTTTTGCACGGGTTCTTGGGCAAAAGGTGTTGGGAAAAGGTAAGGAAAGGATCAGCTGGTGTGTACTTGTGGTTTATCTTGCTCAGACTTGGTTTGGTTTGCTAGAAAGATTTAAAGAAGTGTAAACTGCATTGTGAACTTTTTTCACACGAGCCCATTGCCAACCAGGCGCCAAACAAAATACTTTTGAGTTCCTTGGACAGTTGGCATAGGATAGGCTGACTTATTTGTTGGTGGAAGTTGGAAATTTGATTTTAAGAATACATGGCAACTTGTGGCACCAAACCAGAACTTCCAAGAGTGCAAAACTTTGTGACATGCCCACTTTGGTACAACATTTCTTGTTGAATCATGCACCATTTAGTGAGTCCTTTGGACCTTTGGAAAGTAGGTACTTGATATAACAATTCTTGTGTGGAAAGTAGCTTGAAATAATGCTTGTAACAATGAGAAAAGTCTCCACAAAATCATGCGCAAGAGTTGGAAAAAAGACTTAGAACATTTTTCTAAGTTATTGAATTTTTCTAATTTGAAACACCCAACCTTAAAGAACCATAACTTGAGAATGGCTTATTCAAATGAGATATTCCACATATGGTTGGAAATCCCTCATCATGCTCTAAAACTTTCATTTGGGACCCACGTCTTGAATCCAAGTGGAAACGAGTGAAAAATGAGGTCATAGTTAGAGAAAAATGTGAAGAAAAGTGTTGAAATTTCTCTAAGTGTTTGGTCAAACTATTTTGCAAGCTTCATAACTCAAAACCCAAGCATTTTTTGATGAAAAGTCATATGGAACAAATTGAATATCTTGAAAAGAGCTTTCCAATGAGCTTTGAGTCACTCAATTTGAGTGTGTGGTTTAGGAGTTATGGTCATTTCAAATTGTGCTATTAGAGGGAAAATCTCACATATGAAAATCTTTCATGAGCAAAACCCTACTTCACTTGCGAGAAACCTCATGAAACTTGATCTTGATGCTTTGAATACCTCATGAGACATTCTATGATGATTAGAACCATTGACACTTCATTTGAACTAAAATTCCAAAGGATTAGGGTTTCAGTCAAACCCTAATTTTGACTGTGAATGTACTAAGGTCAGATCTTGTAAACTTGCTTATTCCTTCTCATCTAAAGGTCTTAGGAGACACTTGCGGATGTTGATAAACCAATAGAATCAAGAATTATGGTTTGGGAGTTCATCTTGATGAAAATCAAAGTCATTGACTGACAGGTGCCACAGAAACCCTAATTTGGAGGTATAGTGAGGCTGAGGCTCAAACTTTTCTTGGTAAGGACCAATCGATCTTGGATTCCTGTTGAATGATGTCTCTTGGATGTTGATGACCTTAAGTGGTAAGTGAAACACACAAATCTTGACTTGATAGAGTCAATTTCTCAGTGATTTCTTCAGAGCAAAACCCTAATTCCAAAGTTCTTGCACTGGAGATCTTTTGTTGACTTGACTTGCTTCAAAACAACTTGTGGAGCTTCATGATGATATACAAACCTAATTTGAATACAAAGAAATAAACTGCAAGATATGGGTTAACTCAAACAATGCAAAGATGATTGACCTAAGATGCACAAACAAAGATGACATCTAAGGGTAAAAATTTAGGGTACAACATTAGTCTTAATTTGTTTCCCAAGTGAATAATTCTTTAATCCCCAGCGATTGGGATTATTATTAGTCTTCTATGGTGTCATCCTCATAAGTCTCATGTCTTGAATTCACAAGCATCACATCATTTATGGCATCTTAGGGTCCAACATTTTTGTATTTTTAGTTGTATTTAAGTCTCTCCTATCTGGTCGAAACTAAGATGTCAATCTTCACATTTCCAGATAGGAGAACCTTAAATAGGGGCATCTCTCATACCCTAATTTTTGAACCGAACATCCCACATCATTTGCATTTCATTAGCATCATATTTGTGTATAATTTTATGCATCACTAACCCATTTGGAAATACAAAGATTCTTGTTGGTTTCATTTGATTACAAATTAGGTTTTTTGAGGTTCAAAAGAGACTCGGGCAAAGGATCAATCAAGAATGGACATGATCTTCAACTTACCTAGTATCTCATTCATCCATGAAGATCAAGAGCTCTCATTCATCAATAATCAAGTACAAGATTGCCTCATTTCAAAATCAACAAGCCTCAAGATCCTCAGTGCACCAAAATTAGGGTTTTGACCTAATTTAATCCCTGGGTTGACTTTTGGAGCAAGGCATGATCCAAAACCTCAAGATATGTTTTAAGGACATTAAATGTCTCATATTAGTCCATTCATATGATTGGATTGATCCAAATAACTTGATTCATAAACAATGCAAGAATTCAAATTCATCTGGGCCACAAACTAGGGTTTTGATGAAAAGTCCACTGTACCTTTGACTTTTAAGCAAGGCATGATCTCAAACCTTGGGACATGATTTAAGACTCTCAAAAACACCTTTTTAATCCATCATGATTTTTAATTTATCCCAAGGATTTGATTTCATAAAGAATCCCAAACTTCAAAATTCATCTGATACAAAAAGTCAACTGTTGTCAAAATCAAGTTTGACTTTTGGAGTTTTTGGTCAAACATGATCTCTTCAAGCCAAGAACAATGTTAATATGTGATTTGGATCATGATTGATCAAGAAAAATCAAGAAAAGTGAGGTCACTTGTAAAAAGGGCAACCTTAGAGAACTTAAAATTTTTCTAAGTCTTGAAAAATAATGATTTTTGTCCTACTTTCCAAGACCATAACTTCCAAACCAAGTAACCATTTTCTTTGATCCAAAGATCAAATTAAAGAGCTTGTTACATACTACAACTTGGTCACTTAGGGTGGATTCCCAAAAAGTGCATAGTTTTTAAGATATAAGGCCATGAAGTTAGGGTTTCAACACTTTTTGAACTTTGACACTTAGAAAAATTTTAGACAGAATCTGTCTTGTGTTTGAGCCAACTTTGAGGCTATTTTTCACCATGAATCAAGATGAATCAAGACTAATTTTAAACATTAAAGTTGAAGTATGACATCTCAACTTTCCAAAATGTCCAAAACCACAATCTAATTCCACTTGAGTAAGGAGATATGGAGTGCACAACATGCCTTGATGCAACTGTTTTGGTAAGAAAGATTTGGCATTACTTGTGATGCACGATTTTTTAGCCCAAGTGTGATGATCATACAATGCTAATTCAATAATAATCTGAATGAATCATACAAAACCTGCAAGATAGAGCCACTAAGTCAAGAGGAATCCCTTTGAAATGATGAAACATTATCACTTAAGCCTTGAATTCAAGAGGCATTTATGTGGAATAGTGCATTGTCAAAGAAACCACTCCCACCAATCAAGATGCACTCTTAAACAACAATTAAAACATCTGCACAATTTGGAATTGGTCAAAAGGAGAGCTAAGCTAGTGGAAGAGGTAATATACCTTGAGATAGAAGTAATGATGCATTGTTAAAACCATTGAACATTGAGCCCATCCTTCAACCATCACTATTCCTCAAAAACAATTTTGTTCCCATATAAATAGAGGCCACATTTGATCATCAGAGTACATATAAACAATTACAACACTTGTTTTCTCATTCTTCTTCTTTCACTTCAAAATTTTAAAATTTCAAATAGTGAGAATCGAGTTTTCAAAACCAGGGCTTCTCAACTCAAACGTTTGATTCAAACACTTCATATATATCATGTATAAGTGATCCAAACACCTAAACACTTTCTGTAACATCAAATTCCTCAAGATCATATCTCACCTTGATCAAGTTGCACTTGGATTCGAGCCAAGCAATCTAGGAGGTTTAAACTTGTTCTAAGCATCTCAACACAATCCTTGAGGTCTAGAGAAGCTGTTAGGATCATCATTTCACATCTGTAACACCTCCAACTGAGGATTCAATTTCCTCTTGCAAGGTAAGCCTGAACTTTTCAAACTCTATTCATGCATCATAAATGTTATTTCAAGTTACTAATGTGTTTCTGGTAGTTCATAGATCAATTACCCTCAATCAATTGTCATTTATATTACGTGTATAGGATTTCATTATAGTTTTTGCAAACCTAGGGTTCATCTGGTTCGTGCTTGATAATTCACTCCACACTAAAAATAAATGAAATTAAATACCACCATTCAATTCCTTGTTTAAAAACAAACAATTTTCATGTTTACATCTTTCAAAATCATTGCGTATTGAGGGAGATAAACCCCTTTCTGCAAATTTGAAGCCCGAGGAAGAAGATGAAGTTCATGCCGCGCATTTTTTAAATTTGGCACGCAATTTTCATATTTATTCAAATGGTTGTGTTTAATTTACACCAACGCACGTTGGCTCAGTTGGAAAGGGCGTGTTTTGTTGGTTGTGTAACACCCCCCAATCTATACCCCGAGAAATTAAAGCGCTAAAAAAATAATCAGAGTATAATTAAAACATTCATGGCATAGACGGGAGCGTCACATCAAAATAACGAAATATAACAACCTGCTCATATAGACATGCAACAATCAGGTAGCAACATAAACAGAGGAACTCGGTTCCTAACACCCATAATTCAGATACAGAATAAAAGCGGAACATATATAAACATAAAAGTTTATCTGTCATATACAGAGTCATACATGTACAATCCAAAAAGATATATATACACATAATCACATAACGATCTCCCCGACTACCGGGTGCTACATATCAGAGCCGACCGACAAAAGAATGAAGACATAATCTTCACAAAAAGACCTCCAGCATCTAATCTGCAATGCCTCATAGAGCATTCAAAACAGCAGAAGGGTGAGAAACACAATTATAATATAGCTGCATACAATTATGTAATAATATGAAATACGCATACAAAACATTCTCACCACAACGTACACTATAGTTCAAATACAAAACAAAACAATTCATAATTAATGCATCCATCACAAAGGCATATAAATCATGCTCAACACATTTATCACCAATATATATATCAACTCATCAATCTCATTCACAATTTCCCACACATAATCAATCGATTCATGACTTATGTAAATGCACAGAGACCGACACAACGACTCTATGCATGCGGTACCATTCCATCCATCATTCTCATCATCATTAATTCACTCAGGAATTATTGGAATCATCGCTTGTTACTTAGTGTAACTCCCCGTCGGGAAAACGATGCTCCCCGTCGCTTTAGGCCCTCTTTGTATAAGGCACACGACATTTATGGATCGCTTTAGGTCCTCTTTGTATAAGGCACACGATCTGATCGCTTTAGGTCCTCTTTGCATAAGGCACACGATCGTCTATAACGTCGCTTTAGGTCCTCTTTTTATAAGGCACACGACCGTTACAACAGATTCCCTCTGGAATCGTTTCGTCGCTCACACCCCACAAGGGCACACGACATCACAAGATGCATATCATGATGCATGGCATACTAATGACTCATGACAATCAAATGCATATACATATATAACCATGTGAACCATCTCAACATCCATAATCATGCATTGCAATCAAACCCAAAACAATGCATTTATTTACCATAAGGCCACAAACCATCATCACAACATTTCATCACATGCATTCACATCATATAACAGCACACAAGTTATACGTTATATAACAAAAGCATATCGCATGATAACACATCAATCGCACACAATTACGACGATAAAAGTCGACAAAACGTCACGTTTCCAAATTCCCGACACAATTAAATCGGCCACCAACCTCAAACCCATTTTTATAAGAAAGAACGTCTCATTAGCTTTTCAACGGTACTAAGAACGTCTCGATCCGAGTTACGGATCAAAAGTTATGGATTAACACAGCAAAAATTTTGAAATTTTGCCTTTTTATTGCATTGTTGTGGCTCTGGCTTGATTCTTTTTGCTTGTCAAAGAAGGCATGGAAATAAACACATGAACCTTGAAGTCTCTTGAATAATAGTCAATCAAATCTCGGGAAACTCTTGATCAAATGATTTTAAATTGTTTGCATATCAACTTTGACTTTATTTAGATGAATTTCATTAGAGCTGAGAAACTGGTATTTGATATTCTTGATCCTAACTTCTTCCTGAAAAAGTTAGTAAAGGGAAAACAAACATAATTTTGGAATTTAATTAGGGGTTAGAAAACGTAAACAAAAAATATGAAGCAAATAAGAAAAACAGCGTGCTTGGTGATCTCTCTCAAAAACAAACCTACAAAGGAAGGCAAGAGAACCAAAGCTTGTGATTTTGTTTATGGTATGAGATGCAAATGATATGTGGAATCGTAGGGGTAAAAATTAGGGTATTACAGGATCATTCTTCATACTTTGGGATCGTAATAGGTTGCCTTTGACTAATCGATGGAAGTTCTTGATTAAGACGAGACCGTTATCTTTTTCTTTTCGTGGGGCACGACTTTAGGAAAATTATCTACATATTATTTCTCTATCGTGTTTTAACACAAAGATTGTTATAGGTCGGCCTCCCATAGTATGATCTTCCTCATAGATTGTGCTACAATTGCTTAACATAGCGCTAAATTCGTCCCGATTCAAAAAGTGGTCATCTGATCAATGAAAATTAACAACTAACATCTAACTTTAATTTTCGCTCTTTATTCTCTTGACATTTATCTTTCTGTCATTTACTTTTCCGCAACTTATATCAATGTTCATGTCTTATTGTTCATAAAAAACATAAAAACATGATAAAATGATAAAACCCTAAAAAAAACTTTCAAGCTTGGACTATAGTTATTATCCTTAGCATCATGGAGTTTGGACCTTATACATAATCTTTAGCAAAGGAGGAGCCTTGGATTGAATTTCTCTATCTTGTTTTGCTTTGTCTTAAGACACCATTTACACATCATTCATAGCTTACTCTTGAGTTTTCTTACAATGAGACTTATTTGATCAATTACTTCTAGTTGGTCGTCTAAAAGACTAGCCCACTTTGCTAGTACACGTGTAGTTTATTGTTTGGATTATATGCTTATTCCATCCCCATTTTGAGGAAATGTATCCCCACTCCCTTGATGTGTAGTTGCTCAGGTAGTCTAATGCAAGAATAAAATCAATCACCCTTTTTCAAAAGAACAAATAAGCTTGATCCAACGTCAAGGATTTTTCATAAAAAAAACAATTCAATAGGGATTCCATCACCATCAACCCCTAACCAATAACACTCCATTTCGCATTCACCCTTTGTAAGTCGGTTTCCTTGTGTTTCGCCATCAACCTTCCCATTGACCAAAATGTTTTCTTAATCACCAAAACAAACACTTGATCCAACGTCAAGTTATTCAAACTCTTTTTTTCTCAATAATTACCGATTGAAAAAGATTGGGGTGGAAGCAATTTTCCTCTCTTTTCCCAAATATTCATGTGATGGCCGCACTTAGTTTAACACCCCAATTTTAGTAATTATTTATTCATATTAATTAATTGAGTGATTTTATGAATTATTTGATTTATTGGATATATTTGAGTTATTTGAATTAATAGGTTTATTTGAGTTATTTGAATTAATTGATTTATTTGAATTAATTGATTTATTTGATTTAATTGAATTATTTGATTAATTTAATTATTTGATTTAATTGATTTATTTTATTTGGTGGAATAATATAAAATTGGTAGAATTAGTAAATGGGCCTAAATTGAGAGTGTGAATAGAAAGTGAGAAAGTGGGTTAGTAAGTCCAATAGACTAATGAGAAAAGAAAATTTTACTCCATACCCCTACACTTATCCCTATACCCCTACACTTTTGCAAATATTCCAAAAATACCCATGATAATTTTTTTAATTTTTTACTGCACAGTCAAAAAAATCAAAAGTTACTATTGGAATTTACTCGATATTAACCGGAAAACTTTAAATAAAGAAATTTGTAGTGTTTTTTTTCAAACCGGAAAACAACAAATAAAAAAATTCGGTAATTGTTTTTATAAACTGAATAACTTGTATCTAAGTTATCTGGTTCACATTTTTTTTGCAGTGACAAAGTCGAACGCATATTTGAGTCTATTATGATACCATATGGTACATGCAGATTGTTGAAGAAATTGAAGTACCTGTAAGACTGTCCATTAAAGTGCCATTTGGAACGTACTCATAGACAAGCATTTGTTCGCCTTTCTCGTAACAGAAGCCAAGGAGACTAACGAGATCCTTATGATGGACCCTTGATAGAAGTTCAATCTCAGTTTTAAACTCAATAACACCCTGCATAGATTCTTTTCCGATCCTTTTGATTGCAACCAATTCTCCCGTAGGAAGAGTACCTTGGTAAACCTTGTAAATGAGGATTACTAATTAGATTTTGCAGGATACAAAAAGCGAACAATTTGAAAAAAAAAATGTGAACCGGATAACTTAGATATAAGTTATCTGGTTTATAAAAACAACTACCAAATTTCTTTATTTGTTGTTTTCCGGTTTGAAAAAAAACACTCCGGATTTCTTTACTTAAAGTTATCCGGTTAATATCGTGTAAATCTCAATAGTAATTTTTGACTTCTTTAAACTATGTAGTAAAAAATTAAAAAAAAATTATCAAGGATATATTTGAAATATTTGCAAAAGTATAGGGGTATAGGAATAAGTGTAGGGGTATGGGGTGAAATTTTCATGAGAAAATTGTGAGATTGATAAATAAGAGAAAGAGATAGAATATGGTTAGAAGTTGGAAAGGAGGCTAAGGAGAGAAAGAGGAGAAGAGAATAGAAATTCAAAAAATCCAAGAAAATCAAGGTAAGGGTGGGTTTTTATATGATTATTTAAATTGTTTGATAGTGTATAATGAGTAGAAACATGTTTAGGATAAAACCCCTAAATTTTCATGATTTGGTAATTGTTGGGTTTTGATGATAATCTTTGTTATGTGATGATTAATTTTGTTTTGGACTTGATATATATATATATATATGGTATTATGTTACTGTAGCATACACTTAGTAGTAAAATGAAAAGTAGTAATGTCAAAAAAAAAATATATATATATATATAGGAACAGTAGTGAAACCTTGTAGTAACATGATATTGTATATCCTGGGTTATTGTAGCACATGTATTACAAAAAGTAACAAAATGTGATGATTTCATATGCTTTGGTAATCTGAACGTCATGTTGCAAAATATATTGTTATTGACATTACATTGGTTGTTGATGGTTGAGTTTAATAAGTAAATATAAGATAGATGATATTGGATAAAATTGTAACAGTAATGCACATGCCACATTGTATCAGCAAGACAAAATATGAAAACTTATTGGTACTGTAGCGCCACTTGATTTCAAAATGAAAAATGAATTCCCTAGATGATACTGTAGCGTATTCCTAATGAAATGTGATGAGTAGTACCAATAGTTACTGTACACGATCATTTGATAACCAAACAAAATGTAAAAATTATTAGAATTCTTTTTTTTTTGTTTAATTATATCTTAATTCACTAGTCTAAATAATACAAATATATTTCACTTAATTGTTAATATTTATTTTTAGTTATCACATAAATATTAATTCAAAACAGTTAGTGTAAGTAGTTGATTAATTGGCACTGAAACTAATTGTTGATAGTCAGTCTTTGCATAATGAGGTTAGTATATGTGATACTGGATCGTGTTGTATTGAATTAAGTATGCCAAAATTGAATTGTCATGTTACCCAATCAGTTGTTACATGACATGCTAGAGTAGCTAAAGAAGGTGTAAATTAGTGAATATCCTAAACTGAATATTGTTAGTGTTAGGAGTTTAATTGGTATTATTGTAGTTGTAAAAAAAACTAACAGTGAGAGCTAATGCTTAACTTGGAGTTAGTTTGTTGAAATGAAGTCAATGAAGTATTGTCTTGTCAATTGGTATGAACCTGAATCCATATTGATATGCAGAATTGAATGAATGTTAGTTTTGGGGAGTAAATTGTAATGGAAATGTGACTGTCAGAAATTATTGTAATTAAGTATTGACTATTGGTATTGAAAATTAGTATGAATGGAACTTGACCCCTTTACTTGTAACAAGTTGTAGCAATATACATTTAGATATTGAACTTTATAGAATTTTGATTAGTTATTAAAACTATTTAAAAAATTGAATGTTGATTAAATATTAAAACTATATTAATTATTTATTTAAATATTAATTAATTATTCAAATATTGATTATTTATCAAAATTTTGATTATTTATTAAAATAATGATTGTTTGTCAAAATATTGAATTGTTTATTGAATATTGAATTATGTATTAAATATTGAATTGTTTATTGAATATTGAATTATTTATTGATTATTGAATATTGAATTGTTTATTGAATATTGAATTATTTATTAAATATTAAATTGTTTATTGAATATTGAATTATTTATTGAATATTGACTATTTATGAATATTGAATTTAATTATTGATGATGGATTAATTATTTTATATTTAATCGGCAATATGTGTTTTGTGAATTGAGGTTGCATTGTGTTGATGCTTGTGTATGTGCAAATGTGTGGTAATTCAAGTGTGATGAATTATTGAAGATATGCGTGAATGTTAAAATTAGGGAATGATCTTAATTGCATATGATTGTTGAAGTTGCACAAACCTAGAGCGGGGTTTGAAAGCTTAGGGAACAGGCTTTTGTGTTATTGGTCTAGGGAATGGACCCGGTTTAATTTAAAAACCGAAAATAATAACAAGTGATTGGTACCACATGCATGAGTTGGATTTGAGTCTTGCATTGTGTATATGTTGTGTTATGAGATTATGTGCAATAGTTGAAATTGATGAATTGATGAGATTACGGAATTGTGAGTATGTACTTGTGAATGGTATGGTTACTTGAGTGATACTATGTTGATGAAACTTTTGAAGAGTGAGAATAATTGGGATTATGCTTGTGTGCCTTAAATTATATATTATCTTATGATTTTGATAATTATGTGAATTCCCACCCTTCTGTTAGAATGATGTTTTGTACGACATCGCTCAGGTACCGAGGAGTAGAGTTGCTTCTAGCGTGAGGTAGCCGTTGGAGTAGCTTATTTAGTTTCTTTATTTATTTTGGGTCAAGTCGTGCTCTGATTATGTAACACTGGGGAACGTTTCGATTCATGTCTTGAGAGATACTTTATGTACTCTACTTTATTTTGCTATTGTTATTCGAATTATGTGGAGTATTGGCCTTTATGCCTAAGTGATGATTATGAATGAGATGAGCATGAGACTTTCATTATGTCTATTTATGACTGAAGTAAATCCGGTGCTACATGCAATGTGAAAGTATATGAAAAGCATGAATTTATTTTAAGTATTATTGAGCATGACAGGTGTATGTATGATGTTTTGAAATGATATGTGACACCCTTATCTGAGATGCATGATAAATTACTCTGATTATTTGTATATATTCCGTGGGGTTTAGAAGGGTGTTACACTTAGACTACCGTTTGAACATTTGTCAATCGTCTTAAAACACTCTTAAATTAAACGACTTAAGTCAATTCTTTGATGGATGAAAAAGTTGAGGGTGGAAGCAATTTTCCTCACTCTTCTCAAGTATTTGTGTGATGGTCGCACCTAGCCTACCGTTCGAATATTTGTCATCCTTTGAATGAAACGTGACTTGATTCGCCACACAAATTTCATAATTGCCGATTGAAAATGATAATGGTGGAAGCAATTTTCCTCTTTTTTCTCGAATATACATGTGATGGCCGCACTTAACCTACCGTTTGAATATTCGTAAATTACTTAAAAATTAAACCAATAACCCGTAGTTCCACGAACTACGAACGCTATGATTCTTCATTTTCGTCTATACGGAGATACTTAGGCACAAGGGCCCCAATCCTTGGCGAGCACCCTAATAAAAAACCTCCCATTTCCCCTTTTTTGAGGTTTTCATTCTTTCCTCTTTCTAAACCTTTCACTTTGGAGAAAACAAATATCATTGGCTAACAATGAATCGCAAATCAGACTAAGAGGTTCCTGTTGAGTACAACGGACATGGGGGTGCTAATACCTCCCCCCTTGCGTAATCGACTCCCGAACCTAGAATTTAGTTGCGATGACCATGTTCTTATCTTTTAAAGATTTTTTGGATATTTTCCTGTTCCTTCGTTAGAATGAATAAAGTTTGGTGGAAACTTTGTTTGAATTTTTTTTGCGTCCCATCGCGAAGGAACGTATTTTTAACGAGGTGCGACAGATTGGCGACTCTGCTGGGGACATTGCTTCATGCAAGAGAGAGTCAAGCCTAACTTAGTTCGATTTGTGATGAATGTTAGCTTTGTCTATTTACTTTTTTCCTCTTTATTTCATTATTTGTGATCCGCTGTTGGTTCTTATGTATTACAAAGGACGTTCTAATTACTTTGTGAGATGGGCTCTCTACCCGAGTCTTGAGAAAAAACATTAGGATAGTGTCGCACCTTAATTTTTGACCCTAAGATCCATTTTCTTTTTGCGTAGCATCTTTAGATCATATGCTTGTGTGTGCATGTTTATTATGACTAATAAACTTGTGCAGGAACATTGATTTCAAACACTCATTCTCACAATCAAGTACTTTAAGACATGACCAATTACTTCTTATTCAAAGGGATCTTAAAGTTTCTATGTGATTTGGCCTCCTTAAGACTTTTTCTTTCTCATTCATTGATCATCTTTGGACCCACATTGTAAATATATCTTGGGTGTTGTTGCGGCCATATATCCTTAAAGTCAAGATTAGTCCTTGGTTTCATTTTGTCCAAGTTACTAATTTAAGGATTATTATTCAAAGTCCCTAAGCTTCAATTACATCGTTTGATTGTCTAACCAAAGCAAATGGTCGAGATTACGCTTATGATTTACCTAGAACACGAGATACAAAAGGATAAGTCTCATCAAATTCTATTCCAAAGATTAATGGCATTCAAGACTTTGTCTTCATTATATAGAATGCAAGTTGGCTTCCATTAGGAATTAAGAGCTTTGGTGGAATTGTTCAAACAGCCTTAAATTTGTCCGTGTGCTAAGGTATTGATCACGGTAAATTTCCAAATTGGATTGTCAACATGAAGAACAAACATAAGTTAAAGCTTCTATAGTTTTTATAACAAGCAATCATCAACTGCTTCTTCACTAATTACGTGAATTTTCCATTCATGTGATTCCTTTTGGAACATCCTGATCAAGATTTCGCTCCCTCTCATCAAGTGGGTCGCAATTTTTTTTCAGATTAATTAAAGTTGGTGGTAAAGTTTCTGACTAAAACCATTTGAGTGTGTGTGGCATAAGAATGTAAAATGTCAAGAAACAGGTAATAATAGCAATACAGTGAGAACCTACCCTATTTGCCGTCAAATATCATTTGGTATGCCACAAAGGAAGAAAACGGGAAAGTATTGATAATTACAAGGTAAATTACAGATTTTTGGGGGCAATATAAAGAAAGTGAATAATAGAAACCTAAACACCATGAAGGCTTCAGTGAAAAGGTCTTGGTACTGCCAAGCTGAAGTCGCAGTCTGAAGATAGATTAGTGCAGTTCACAGTAGCCCCTATTCTTGCATCTATCATTATGAAACTTCAAGATCCTAATGCTACTTCTCTGACATTAGAGATATACTAGTTAGTAATTGGGGAGGGTCAAAGAACAGCTTGGGAACCGCCCGTGCTCACATTACTATCGCACCCCGTCAAAAACGACGAGCAACTTTGAATTGGAAACTTAGACATTTTTGAAACAAGATATCAACCTATGGCTGCTCGAGTTCATCGTTATCACTCGCCACTGCAGAACATGAAAAATCAAGTCAGCGAGGTTGTCCCAATAAGGGTCGTAAAAGTAACAAAACATTCATGGTATCAATCACGGTTTCGTATCCATGGCAGATATTGATATACAAGGCACAGATCAAAACATACCCAGTTTAGAATAGAAATATTGCCAAGTTGAAACCAGCCGTCGTGTCCCTTCACGCGTCCGCCTCTGACCGAATCCAAGTCCTCCTCCTCGCCATGAGTGCACATGAAACAAAGGATAACAATACAAGTAGCCATAAAACATTTCATCCGAATTTAATGGTAACGGCAATGAAGCTACCAGGTCCACAAGCCAAGAATGGCTGTAGA
Organism: Lathyrus tuberosus; assembly: GCA_022829125.1. Lineage (NCBI taxonomy): Eukaryota > Viridiplantae > Streptophyta > Magnoliopsida > Fabales > Fabaceae > Lathyrus > Lathyrus tuberosus. The sequence goes on from JALAZF010000042.1 coordinate 17,422,410, forward strand.
TAAGATAACAAGCTACAAACAGGGCCAGTCCAAATCACAAGGAAATACTTAGAGCCAAGAAAAAAACTTGAGTCTAAGAGAGAAAGATGTCACAACCTTAAGTTTTAAGCCCTCACATAAATGGAAAAGATTTGTTACATCCTTCAAAACTCATCCTTGTCATTGGAACGGATACCCCAATTGCCAATACCGTATCGTGTTGTACTTTCTGTCCATACCAATGTGGCTGCACCTGTGTTCACGAAGGAAAAACAAATATTCAAAACCACCCTCTAACACATACAAATGAAAAGGAAAGTCTTACAACTTTGTGAATCATCCATAACCAAACATGTCGAATGCAAATAAATATCCAGACCTCAGTTGTTAAGCGTGTAAAATTCTTTTGCAAAAGAACCATCAAGGCAACTTTCATTTGATAATGTTTAAAACATTAAACCAGAACGTACAAACTACGATGCAAGTACTACGACTCCAGGATTATTTCATTTACAAGTAATTTGAAGTCAAGCACAAGGAATCACAACGTTTTCAGACCACATCATAAAGTACGAGTATGCTAATCCTCGCAAGTAACATGAAAAGAAGCTTGTGAAGTGCTTAGTTGAAATACCTCTAAAGCTGACGAAGTGGATCCAAATTGTAGGTTGTGCGAACAAGTACTGATGGTTCACCAACCATTTTCATGTTGTATCTACCTCCCTGCAAGAAAGGCAATCGCAAGTCTACGGTTTTTAGGAACCCTGATGGAATTTGTAAAACTATCGCACTGCTCACGTCCTGCTGAGAAATTATGGCAGACAATAGAAAATCAATACATTTTGAAAGTAAGACAATCCACATCAGCATCATAAAAACAAGGAGACAAGGACTTAAAATCTCCCCAAAGCATCCACATACATAACGAATTGAGAAGAGAAAGAATTCAAATATGTTTCAGATATGTTTAACCAGATTTGGAAAGATTTCATCATGCAGCAGACACAATTAAAACCAGTTTATTTCTTCCCAAAACGAGCCTCAGACAGGTTCTTAACAACCATCATCATTTGTCAATCAGCAATTCAAAATTTCCACAAGACAGATTGAAGTCTTTCCGAACATGGTCTAGACCAATTCAAAAACATTCTAAAACCAGAAATGACAATGCAATCTCGATATTCAATTCAGAAATTAACTCCTTGTCTTAGCAAAAGTCTATAAGAAGAGGATACAATTCACGCACAAAGGGACAATGGGGAGAAAAGGGATTCACCAAAAAAAAAACAAACACGCTATATTCATATGATAACGGAGGAAAGTTTCATAAAATAGCAGAAAACACATATTCACAAAATCTCAAAAGAGAGTTCACACGCATTGACAAAGGTGATTACAGTTTTGAACAACATACATATACATCATCAGGATTCACATTACATACAAAGAGGCAAATAACACAACACACCAGATTCCGAAAAATTCACAAACAAGATTGAAGGAGCAAGAGGGGAAATTCACAACATACAAACATATCACCAACACAAACGGAGAAATCAACACGAAGGAGAAGAGGATCCATCAAAGTACCTGTCTTGAATTGGCGACTCGGTTCTCTTTTATGATTCGTACATTTTTTTCTCTGATCAACACCTTGTAATTGTAACTCTCAAACATAGTGGATTGGGGTTGGGTTCGATTGGGGATTAGGGTTAGATTTAGGGTTTCACGGCTCGAGGATGGTTGATTTAGGGAGAATCGAGAGAGAAACGGCGTGTGAGAGGTTCTGTGAGCGGCGCCGCAAATTAGGGTTCCAAGAACCCTATTTTTGCTTGAGAGCGAGAGAGCTGGACGAGAGAGGGTGAGATGAGAGACCGTGTGTGGTTTCTCTTCCTTTTTGTCTTTCTTTTGTTGATGATTCGTTCCCTACACATGCACACACACCACTAGCATACACCCCCCCGTTTGACTCTTTAGATCTATCACGATTATGCATCGTACGGTCAAGATCTGAGGTCTATCATAGGCTCTCTCCCTGTCACACACTGAATCCCTCCTTTTTTTTTTTTTAATTAACTCTAATCTAAAAAAATAAATAACTTTTTCTTTTTATAATATAACCAATGAAAGTCTTTTATAGTAAAATCTTTTTTTAGTAAAAACTTTTGTTTAAAATTTAAAATTAAAACTCTTTTTTTTAATTAATAAGACAAGTATTTTTTAATATTAAAATTTCATTAATTTAATTTTAAAATTAAATAGAAACTCTTATAACATTTAAAACTTTTTTTTTTAAGAAATTCTAATTAAAAATCATCCCAAATATAATATCCCTTGTTAATAAAACTTGTTCTTTACTAAAATATTAAAATTAATCAATAAGTAAAAAAAAAAACCTTTTAATGAAAGCCTTTAATAAATTTTTCATTTATTAAAATATTAACATCTTTTTCTAGTTGTTAAGAAAATTTTTTTTAACTAAAAGAATAATAAGAACCTTTTAAAATAATTAAAAATCTTCTTTATTAATAAGAAAACTTTAATAAACTCCTTTAACATAACTTTAAACTAAATAATAATTAAAACCTTTTTCAAAATAATTAAAATCTTTTAGAAAATCTTTAACTCTTTATCAAATTAAGTAATCATATCTAACATAATTTAAAAAAATATATATAATCAAACTCGTTAAACCCTCGTCACGCGCTTGAGTGTACGCTTGCATGTTTATTCATCTTGTCTCTGTTTGTTATCATACCTTACTATGCTTTACTATCATATTTGATGAATGCTTGTTATTATTTCAAACCTTTTCAAACTTATAAAAAAAAAAACTCTCGATCCAACGTCGAGCCAATTTTTCACCCATGTAAGTCGATCGCCTTCGGGCATCGCATTCGACCTACCGATCACTGGACACAAGTCTAGCATCACTCTGCTAGCACACTCGCCTAAATAATATAATTAACTGCATAAATATCCAAGGGAAAATCCCATGCATGATAATCATATTATTGTGCATGGTGCATATCATTTGCATTTCATAATCGACACCCTTAAGATAAGTCTATTAGATAACTTAGGATAGATTTCCTAGGTTAGTCCCCCCACAATTTTGATTTTTAAATCAAACTTTAGCCCACCTAATTCTCCATACAAGAGAATTAGATGTTAATCATCTCAAAGAAAGGGACATACAATCCCATACCCCACAAAATCCAAACATTTTCAAAACTGTGGTGGTCTTTCTTAAGATGATGACTCATCTTCCTCTCCTAAACCTTTAAAACTTTTTGTATCCTTAATAAGGAACTACAAGTGCTCTGATTCCCTCCTGACAGGATATGTAGGCACAAGATGCGATATCTTGTCGAGCACACTTAGGAATAAAATAATAAATCACCTACCCTTAAACCCTTAGCAAAACAAATATAACAGATAATATAAAATAATCAAGAGGTTCCTGTAGAGTACTACAGATATCTAGGATGCTAACACCTTCCCTAGGTATAACCAACCCCCGAACTTAGAATCTTAGTGCATCTGCATTGCATTGTGGGTATTCGGTCTTTCTCCCTTCCCTTGGATAAAATCAAAGACGGTGGTGACATTAAAAATATGCGATACAAGTTAGCTAATAACTTGTTATCCAATTTTCACCGCGACAGAAATGGCGACTTCACTGGGGAGATCACTCATAAGAGGGTTCCCCCTAACTTGATCTTTTAATGTTATCTGTTATATATTTGTTTTGCTGTTTGGAGGGATTCTTGAGTGGTGAGGAGTCCTAGACCCGGACATGAGTATAATTATAGGAGATGATATGGTCAAGGGTACTTTGACGGAGTCGATTCCCAAAAAGTCGAATTGAGAAAATCATCGCTCAGTTTAGGTTCTTTTGAACTTAATATTGTTTGAACGAGTTCATTCGTGAAAACGGTATTAACTTCGACCAAGAACCCTTAAGACTGAGGACCGTAGCACCTTTAACCCCACTTGGCCTTTTAGGATGTAGTGCGGTGACTATGCGGGAGTCTATTTCCAAATAGTTGCCACGCGATACTACACTCAGATGAGATTCTCTTGAGAATATTATTGACTAACCGAGTAATTTGGGAAGTCGATAATATTCGAAAGATGGGTCGTAGACTCTGGGAACTTTTAGAACCCGTTCGGCAGGTACATTTTGAAACCACACTACCTTATGGGATTGGTAGACCTTGACTCCAGTTCACGCTCCTTTGAACCTAGGACTTTTGTCTGTTTGTTTGCTTGTGTGTGCTCTGTGTTTTGTGCTTTGCCTTCGTGTTGCATTAGCATCATATCATGAAGATTCATGGAGCTTAGTCTTATTTGTAAACATCATAATAATATCATGTACTCTAAAAAAAAAACGTTGAAGTACACTTACAATAGTCATAACTTGGACGATCTAAGGAGATTAGAGACTTTACTGGCAAATGAAGAAAAGTTCAAGACAAGATAAAAAGCTATTATCTCCAATTCATGAGGACTAGTTGATGACTAACTATGAAGAACATTCTTAGCTGGTGGAGTTACTATTTCAGGACGAAGTTCATATTCAAGATAAGACAACTACAAAAGGAGAACATACTGGAAAAAAGCTCAATTGGAAGAAAAAGTCAAAGAAGACCGTTGGAAGAGTCTCCTTAGATCCATCATTATTAGCTTTTATTTGGCTTTACGTTATGACTCTTGTAAGGAGTACAGACGCGTTTTAATCAATCTTTGTAATAAATCAATCATTTAGTATTCCGATACTAATGACTGTAATAATTTTTTTATGATTACTAAAAACGAGTCTTTTGATATTCCTTGACGATTATAAATAGCTGAGCTCCATGAAACTTGTTGCATTTGCATTTGCATCTTTAGCATTGCATCCTCTTTGCATTCGTCTTTTCTCCACCTCAGCTTATTCAGTCTTCTATATTCGTGTCGCTCAGCTGATCTTCTGGCATTCGCATCGAACTTGAAGTAGTTACTGGGGATAATGGATAGAACACAAAATATGGATCCCATGTCAAGCTTCAGAGTGATGACTAACCTGATGTACGGTTTTTCTATTGACGACGATGCTCCACAAGTGGATGTCCCTACTCGATCTCAGCCTGTGCAAGATAACCGGGTTGGTCAAGTTAATGAAAGAGATTCCCGCTTTCCAAGGCATATGCCAAATTCTCAAAACGTCCTTCATGTGACAACTGTGAACGATCTTAGAGTTACGAAAATTGAGAAAGGATTTCGTGACCTCCAAGAACAATTGAATATGTTGAAGAAACCTAATGCATCTGGTTTTAAAGCTTCTGACTTGTGTCTAGTTCCGGGCGTGGTTTTTCCTCCGAAGTTCAAAATGCCTACCTTCGAAGTATACAAGGGTGTTAGTTGTCCAAGTTACCATTTGACGATGTTTTGTCGAAAGATGACCACTTATGTCGACAATGACAAGCTGATGATCCATTGCTTTCAAGAAAGTTTATCTGGGGCATCCTTGAAGTGGTATATGAAGCTAGAAAGGAACCTTATTCAGTCTTGGGAAGACTTAGCTAACGCTTTTATGAAGCAATACAATTACAATGTGGACATGTCTCCAGACAGTGACCAATTGATGAACATGAGTAAAAAAGACAACGAGTCATTCAGAGAATATGCACAACGGTGGAAAGAATTGGTAACCCAAGTTCAGCCACCACTTCAAGAGAAAGAACTGGCCAAGATGTTTCTAAAAACACTGTCAGACTCTTATTATGTCAGAATGATAGGCGCTGTGCCATTAGAGTTCTCTAAAATTATGGAAGTCGGAGTGAATATCGAGAATGCACTCAAAAGTGGGAAAATTAAAGACGTGTTGAATAGTCAAGCTGATGAAGAGAAATCTGTCAACGATTCTCAAAGGGAAAGGAGTGTTGAAGTTAATGCAATTCTGGACTCTCCTCAGACTTTGCAAGCTCCAGTTCTGGTGCCTTATCGCAAACGTCGGTTTACAGCGCCTGTTTAGTGCCAGCAATCACTATCCCATGGACGTCCGTACAAACGACAAAGGTTGACTCATCAAGATCAACGTCAAAATCCACGTATTCAGAACATGAATCACCGGAATCAGCGTCAGGATCAACAGAGACCCCTAAATAGTCCAGAAGAAAAGACTCGTTGGTTTGACCTAATCCTAATGACTTACAGTCAATTGTGGTCTTACTTTTGCCGAAACTCAGTGATGGCACCCAGAAAGACCAGAGCCATGAAATCTCGTCCTCCTTGGTTCAATCCAGATACCAGTTGTGAATTTCATGATGGAGTGGTGGGGCATTCGATTGAAGGTTGTAAAGTTTTTCAAGAAAAGGTCCAAGAAATGATTGACGATGAAGTGCTGACCTTCAAGAGAGGAAGCCCAATTGTGAATGGAGCACCTTTGTGCTGATGGACGTGAAGACTTACGAGAGTTCTTCCCAAACCAGTGGAATCAAGAGTAGAGCTCACTCTCAGGATCATTAATTTATTTATGTATTTGCTCGCATTTGTTGTTATTTCTTTGATTATAAGCATGTTTTGCGTGTAAGAACTTGTTATTTTGAATAATTAATGCAACGAATAATGTTTGTCTTGAAGAAATCCATTCGTTTCACTCTTTTTTAAACGTTCTTTCTATTTTATAATGCCAATACTACCCCAATTTCTTGCCTTGGCAGAGAATTGAATGGAGGATGATGAAATCCCAAACGCGAGATCTCTGGTTGTATGCTTTTGTATAAAACTCTGCTAGTGATATAAGGCATTGTTTCAAAATCCCTAAACACTGGAGGCATAAGGAGATAAGCCCTCGTTAACCCTTTTGAACCTTTGAAGTAGGAGTTTTCTTCTTCCAAATAAAAACCCTCATTCTTAACCTGGGGCAGGGTAATTTTCAAAAAAAAGGAGTAAATATCACGAAGATTGGGTGGGCACAAATAAACTTTGAGCCTTATATCCTTTGTTTCTTAAACCATAAACCAAACCATGATACAACCCTCAAAAGACCTAGTTGAAGCAGGGTTTATTTCAAAAGCATACTCATTGAGACATCGTTTCCTGACTCCTATGAGTTATACTCAAGTTGTTGGCATTATAAAATCGGTAATTCAATCACAAAAATATTTTAAATAAAACTTCAAGACAAACATACGTTGCATTGTCGGTTTCAGAATTAACATTTTTTACTTGCTAACATTGCTTGACATCATAGAAGCTAGCATACGAGCATCAGCGATGAGCTAGGTCTTTTGAGATTTGAAACTCTGATGGAAAAATGGTGAATCATTTAAAAAAGATGACTATATCCAGGGGCATGATACCTGAAGACTCTACTAATCAGGGGCAAGCTGTTGCCCAGTTGTTTCTTTCATATTCTGACCCCAGGGGCAATCTTGAAGACTCCGAATCCCGTCAATCTGGGGCAGTTACGTCGACATTTGATAAATCTCTTCATGTTCGAAGATTCAGTGGTACAGAACACAGTTAATCCGAGCTAGTTACGTCGAGATTTGGCAAATCTCTCCAAGAGTTTGAAAACTTTGGAACAGTTGGATGCCAAGTTTTCTGTAAAATCCTCTTGAGATGACTTCTTCTCATAAACCATGTACCCTGGGGCATTTTGAGAAGTGAGGATTACTCTTTCATTCGTTCACAACAACTGTTGTTCAAAATGGCGACTACCATGCAGATCACCAAAACAGAATTACTTTGTTTCTATCCCAAGTAACATGACGAATCCCCAATAAGTTTTACTTCGGGTAGTCACGACCGGTCCCCGGTAAATCTCTACTACAAGAAGTTATGGCGCGTATGATGCAGGGTTTCTCCAGTCAGCAACCTAAGAATCCTCAGTAAATGTATTTGGTTTTTAACCTTCCCCAACGAAGCGAGTGTTTATTTCACTCCTCAACGAATTTTCTCACTACCTCCATCTTCTCCAGTGGAGGCGGATGTTTATTTCATCCTCTCGAAAGTTTTAAATCCGACGTTTTCAACTACTATTAATCCAAGTTTCCCCGATGAAGTGGATATTTATTTTATCCATCTACAAATTTCGTTCAAGATTATTTCAGTTTGTAGCGGATATTTATTTTATCCCCCATGGAGTCTTTTCGATCATGAGTTTGATTCGTTCCCAGTGAATCTTTCTCATCCCCAACATAATCACAAGGTTCATATTGACAATCCTAAGTGAAGTCACGATGTTCATCCCCAAGTGGAGTACTCTTTTCCCCAGAGAAGTTCTGAAGCTTCGAAGCAGGATTGTAATTCCATATATGGCTCTCCATTCATCCCCAGTGATGCTTCTTATATTGCAAAGATTGGCCGAGTATCTGTATCGAGATGCTTGTCTTCGTCTCCAGTTTGCCTCTTGTTTTTGTTTTGCATAAGCATAAGCATAGCATGGCATTATTTCATGTGGATTCATGGCATGTTGCATTTTTTTTTGCATCTTGCATCTTTGTGTTTGTTTGTTTGATTTCTTTCACTTTGGTTGCGCTCATCTCCAAGTGATTGGGTTTGTCTGTTCCCTCCAAGTAGAGTCGTCAGCCCTAGGCAGGAAAAGCAAATTTTTTCTAACTCCCCACCGAGTTCGATCCTCGTGGAAGATGGTTGCTTCAGTTTTCTTTTCCATATGTGGATAAAGTTAAACCCCATCGAGCTCAGTCCTCAATGGATGGAGTCTTGTTTGACCGTTTCTTTCCAGTTATTTCCTGGATTGAACTTTGGTCCCTGACAATCACAAATTTTGGATATCTCTAGGCTTTTGAACCTAGACTGAGCGTGCATTTATTTTGCACTTTGTCTCCCCAAGGAGAGTTTATTTGAAGATCTCTATGGAAGACATAAATTATTTCTCCAGCAGTATTATTACAACATTTTCAAGGGATTTACACCCAGACAACGAGTGGTAGCTCTTTATTTGAGCACAGTTTTCTATCTGGATGACAAATGGCAGTCTCCCCAGGACAGTTTGTTTATCCCCGGTGAAGTTGTCAAGATTATCAGCTTATTCTCCAGAGAAAGTTATTGAAGACCTTCCAGTATTCTCTTTATTTGAGAATCATATTACAAGAATCTTACTATCTTCAACGCTGTTTTCAGCTATAGTGATTTTACTTCTCAGTGGCATTCTCCCCATTGAGCCCACGATTTAATTTGCTTCCGTCAAATGGCACCTCTTCGAGAAGTTTGATGAAGACTCAGATGATCTTTCTCTTTATTTGAGAAGACATATTTTACAAGTCAGTCGACCCACATCTCTTTTGAAGATCCCCGGTGAAGCTTCCAGGATCTCGGCAGTAGATTCCCTGGTTTATTTTAAATTGTGACAAATAGTCGTTTCCTCCCAGGATCTCGATAGTAGATTCCCTGGTTCATTTTAAACTTCGACAAACAGTCGTTTATTTTCCTGGTTATTCTCGGCAGTAGATTTCCAGAAGACCTCGGCAGTAGGTATTTCATTTTTATTTTCCTGGTTATTCTCGGCAGTAGATTTCCAGAAGACCTCAGCAGTAGGTATTTCATTTTTATTTTCCTGGTTATTCTCGGCAGTAGATTTCCAGAAGACCTCGGCAGTAGGTATTTCATTTTTATTTTCCTGGTTATTCTCAGCAGTAGATTTCCAGAAGACCTCGGCAGTAGGTATTTCATTTTATTTTCCTGGTTATCCTCGACAGTAGATTTCCAGAAGACCTCGGCAGTAGGTATTTCCCTGGTTATTCTCGGCAGTAGATTTCCAGAAGACCTCGGCAGTAGGTATTTCCCTGGTTATTCTCGGCAGTAGATTTCCAGCAGACTTCGACGAACAGTCGTTTCTTTACAGGATCTCGGCAGTAGATTCCCTGGCTAACTTTAAAATTTGACAGACACTCCTTTCTTTTCTCAGCAGATTTCCCGGTATTGACCCTTTCTAAACAGAACATTCAGAGGAGAAGCTGAGTCACTATTTTGATCATCAGAAGCTTATTTTGGTTATTACCTTTGCTTAGGCTATCATATGTTCGATAGTAGGTAATATACCATATCATTTGGTCAGAGACCTTTGCTTAGGCTACCGTGGTGGTAGTAGGTCATCTTTCCTTTTGTACTTACCTCGCTTAGGCTATCATGTGCTTGATAGTAGGTAACACACCTTTTTGGGTCGGACACCTATGCTTAGGCTACCATGTTTGGTAGTAGGTGATCTTTCCTCCCCAGTTTATTACCTCTGCTTAGGCTATCCTGCGTGATAGTAGGTAATATACGCCATTTTATTTCAACTGGATACCCTCGCGTAGGCTACTAGCTGTTGGTAGTAAGTTACCCTTTTCCTTTCAAGTTTCTTGCCACGCGCTTAGGCTACCCTATGATTGTCAGTTGTTAGTCTCTTTTCCCCTGGTGGAGTTAGATCTTTCCCCGTGGAGCCTTGTCTTGCTGAGTCGTCCTCGTCGGGTCTGTCTTTTTTTGTGTTTTAACTTCAGTTATCCCCTGTGACATTATTCCTCACAGGATCTTTGTCTTGCAGTTCATATCATTTCATTCCATATCATGTGCATTTGGCGGCATCTTAGGGCCAAAAATTTGTGCATGTTTGTATTTAAGTCTCTCCTATCTCGTCGAGACGAAGATTTCAATCTCCACATCTCCGAATAGGAGAAACTTAAATAGGGGCATCTGTCGCACCTTAATTTTTGACCCTAAGATCCATTTTCTTTTTGCGTAGCATCTTTAGATCATATGCTTGTGTGTGCATGTTTATTATGACTAATAAACTTGTGCAGGAACATTGATTTCAAACACTCATTCTCACAATCAAGTACTTTAAGACATGACCAATTACTTCTTATTCAAAGGGATCTTAAAGTTTCTATGTGATTTGGCCTCCTTAAGACTTTTTCTTTCTCATTCATTGATCATCTTTGGACCCACATTGTAAATATATCTTGGGTGTTGTTGCGGCCATATATCCTTAAAGTCAAGATTAGTCCTTGGTTTCATTTTGTCCAAGTTACTAATTTAAGGATTATTATTCAAAGTCCCTAAGCTTCAATTACATCGTTTGATTGTCTAACCAAAGCAAATGGTCGAGATTACGCTTATGATTTACCTAGAACACGAGATACAAAAGGATAAGTCTCATCAAATTCTATTCCAAAGATTAATGGCATTCAAGACTTTGTCTTCATTATATAGAATGCAAGTTGGCTTCCATTAGGAATTAAGAGCTTTGGTGGAATTGTTCAAACAGCCTTAAATTTGTCCGTGTGCTAAGGTATTGATCACGGTAAATTTCCAAATTGGATTGTCAACATGAAGAACAAACATAAGTTAAAGCTTCTATAGTTTTTATAACAAGCAATCATCAACTGCTTCTTCACTAATTACGTGAATTTTCCATTCATGTGATTCCTTTTGGAACATCCTGATCAAGATTTCGCTCCCTCTCATCAAGTGGGTCGCAATTTTTTTTCAGATTAATTAAAGTTGGTGGTAAAGTTTCTGACTAAAACCATTTGAGTGTGTGTGGCATAAGAATGTAAAATGTCAAGAAACAGGTAATAATAGCAATACAGTGAGAACCTACCCTATTTGCCGTCAAATATCATTTGGTATGCCACAAAGGAAGAAAACGGGAAAGTATTGATAATTACAAGGTAAATTACAGATTTTTGGGGGCAATATAAAGAAAGTGAATAATAGAAACCTAAACACCATGAAGGCTTCAGTGAAAAGGTCTTGGTACTGCCAAGCTGAAGTCGCAGTCTGAAGATAGATTAGTGCAGTTCACAGTAGCCCCTATTCTTGCATCTATCATTATGAAACTTCAAGATCCTAATGCTACTTCTCTGACATTAGAGATATACTAGTTAGTAATTGGGGAGGGTCAAAGAACAGCTTGGGAACCGCCCGTGCTCACATTACTATCGCACCCCGTCAAAAACGACGAGCAACTTTGAATTGGAAACTTAGACATTTTTGAAACAAGATATCAACCTATGGCTGCTCGAGTTCATCGTTATCACTCGCCACTGCAGAACATGAAAAATCAAGTCAGCGAGGTTGTCCCAATAAGGGTCGTAAAAGTAACAAAACATTCATGGTATCAATCACGGTTTCGTATCCATGGCAGATATTGATATACAAGGCACAGATCAAAACATACCCAGTTTAGAATAGAAATATTGCCAAGTTGAAACCAGCCGTCGTGTCCCTTCACGCGTCCGCCTCTGACCGAATCCAAGTCCTCCTCCTCGCCATGAGTGCACATGAAACAAAGGATAACAATACAAGTAGCCATAAAACATTTCATCCGAATTTAATGGTAACGGCAATGAAGCTACCAGGTCCACAAGCCAAGAATGGCTGTAGATAAGATAACAAGCTACAAACAGGGCCAGTCCAAATCACAAGGAAATACTTAGAGCCAAGAAAAAAACTTGAGTCTAAGAGAGAAAGATGTCACAACCTTAAGTTTTAAGCCCTCACATAAATGGAAAAGATTTGTTACATCCTTCAAAACTCATCCTTGTCATTGGAACGGATACCCCAATTGCCAATACCGTATCGTGTTGTACTTTCTGTCCATACCAATGTGGCTGCACCTGTGTTCACGAAGGAAAAACAAATATTCAAAACCACCCTCTAACACATACAAATGAAAAGGAAAGTCTTACAACTTTGTGAATCATCCATAACCAAACATGTCGAATGCAAATAAATATCCAGACCTCAGTTGTTAAGCGTGTAAAATTCTTTTGCAAAAGAACCATCAAGGCAACTTTCATTTGATAATGTTTAAAACATTAAACCAGAACGTACAAACTACGATGCAAGTACTACGACTCCAGGATTATTTCATTTACAAGTAATTTGAAGTCAAGCACAAGGAATCACAACGTTTTCAGACCACATCATAAAGTACGAGTATGCTAATCCTCGCAAGTAACATGAAAAGAAGCTTGTGAAGTGCTTAGTTGAAATACCTCTAAAGCTGACGAAGTGGATCCAAATTGTAGGTTGTGCGAACAAGTACTGATGGTTCACCAACCATTTTCATGTTGTATCTACCTCCCTGCAAGAAAGGCAATCGCAAGTCTACGGTTTTTAGGAACCCTGATGGAATTTGTAAAACTATCGCACTGCTCACGTCCTGCTGAGAAATTATGGCAGACAATAGAAAATCAATACATTTTGAAAGTAAGACAATCCACATCAGCATCATAAAAACAAGGAGACAAGGACTTAAAATCTCCCCAAAGCATCCACATACATAACGAATTGAGAAGAGAAAGAATTCAAATATGTTTCAGATATGTTTAACCAGATTTGGAAAGATTTCATCATGCAGCAGACACAATTAAAACCAGTTTATTTCTTCCCAAAACGAGCCTCAGACAGGTTCTTAACAACCATCATCATTTGTCAATCAGCAATTCAAAATTTCCACAAGACAGATTGAAGTCTTTCCGAACATGGTCTAGACCAATTCAAAAACATTCTAAAACCAGAAATGACAATGCAATCTCGATATTCAATTCAGAAATTAACTCCTTGTCTTAGCAAAAGTCTATAAGAAGAGGATACAATTCACGCACAAAGGGACAATGGGGAGAAAAGGGATTCACCAAAAAAAAAACAAACACGCTATATTCATATGATAACGGAGGAAAGTTTCATAAAATAGCAGAAAACACATATTCACAAAATCTCAAAAGAGAGTTCACACGCATTGACAAAGGTGATTACAGTTTTGAACAACATACATATACATCATCAGGATTCACATTACATACAAAGAGGCAAATAACACAACACACCAGATTCCGAAAAATTCACAAACAAGATTGAAGGAGCAAGAGGGGAAATTCACAACATACAAACATATCACCAACACAAACGGAGAAATCAACACGAAGGAGAAGAGGATCCATCAAAGTACCTGTCTTGAATTGGCGACTCGGTTCTCTTTTATGATTCGTACATTTTTTTCTCTGATCAACACCTTGTAATTGTAACTCTCAAACATAGTGGATTGGGGTTGGGTTCGATTGGGGATTAGGGTTAGATTTAGGGTTTCACGGCTCGAGGATGGTTGATTTAGGGAGAATCGAGAGAGAAACGGCGTGTGAGAGGTTCTGTGAGCGGCGCCGCAAATTAGGGTTCCAAGAACCCTATTTTTGCTTGAGAGCGAGAGAGCTGGACGAGAGAGGGTGAGATGAGAGACCGTGTGTGGTTTCTCTTCCTTTTTGTCTTTCTTTTGTTGATGATTCGTTCCCTACACATGCACACACACCACTAGCATACACCCCCCCGTTTGACTCTTTAGATCTATCACGATTATGCATCGTACGGTCAAGATCTGAGGTCTATCATAGGCTCTCTCCCTGTCACACACTGAATCCCTCCTTTTATTTTTTTAATTAACTCTAATCTAAAAAAATAAATAACTTTTTCTTTTTATAATATAACCAATGAAAGTCTTTTATAGTAAAATCTTTTTTTAGTAAAAACTTTTGTTTAAAATTTAAAATTAAAACTCTTTTTTTTAATTAATAAGACAAGTATTTTTTAATATTAAAATTTCATTAATTTAATTTTAAAATTAAATAGAAACTCTTATAACATTTAAAACTTTTTTTTTTAAGAAATTCTAATTAAAAATCATCCCAAATATAATATCCCTTGTTAATAAAACTTGTTCTTTACTAAAATATTAAAATTAATCAATAAGTAAAAAAAAAAACCTTTTAATGAAAGCCTTTAATAAATTTTTCATTTATTAAAATATTAACATCTTTTTCTAGTTGTTAAGAAAATTTTTTTTAACTAAAAGAATAATAAGAACCTTTTAAAATAATTAAAAATCTTCTTTATTAATAAGAAAACTTTAATAAACTCCTTTAACATAACTTTAAACTAAATAATAATTAAAACCTTTTTCAAAATAATTAAAATCTTTTAGAAAATCTTTAACTCTTTATCAAATTAAGTAATCATATCTAACATAATTTAAAAAAATATATATAATCAAACTCGTTAAACCCTCGTCACGCGCTTGAGTGTACGCTTGCATGTTTATTCATCTTGTCTCTGTTTGTTATCATACCTTACTATGCTTTACTATCATATTTGATGAATGCTTGTTATTATTTCAAACCTTTTCAAACTTATAAAAAAAAAACTCTCGATCCAACGTCGAGCCAATTTTTCACCCATGTAAGTCGATCGCCTTCGGGCATCGCATTCGACCTACCGATCACTGGACACAAGTCTAGCATCACTCTGCTAGCACACTCGCCTAAATAATATAATTAACTGCATAAATATCCAAGGAAAAATCCCATGCATGATAATCATATTATTGTGCATGGTGCATATCATTTGCATTTCATAATCGACACCCTTAAGATAAGTCTATTAGATAACTTAGGATAGATTTCCTAGGTTAGTCCCCCCACAATTTTGATTTTTAAATCAAACTTTAGCCCACCTAATTCTCCATACAAGAGAATTAGATGTTAATCATCTCAAAGAAAGGGACATACAATCCCATACCCCACAAAATCCAAACATTTTCAAAACTGTGGTGGTCTTTCTTAAGATGATGACTCATCTTCCTCTCCTAAACCTTTAAAACTTTTTGTATCCTTAATAAGGAACTACAAGTGCTCTGATTCCCTCCTGACAGGATATGTAGGCACAAGATGCGATATCTTGTCGAGCACACTTAGGAATAAAATAATAAATCACCTACCCTTAAACCCTTAGCAAAACAAATATAACAGATAATATAAAATAATCAAGAGGTTCCTGTAGAGTACTACAGATATCTAGGATGCTAACACCTTCCCTAGGTATAACCAACCCCCGAACTTAGAATCTTAGTGCATCTGCATTGCATTGTGGGTATTCGGTCTTTCTCCCTTCCCTTGGATAAAATCAAAGACGGTGGTGACATTAAAAATATGCGATACAAGTTAGCTAATAACTTGTTATCCAATTTTCACCGCGACAGATAGGGCGTTGGTTGTGTAGTGTTGGCCCACCGGACCCACATGTCTTGTTGGGGTAACACGAGAACCACACTTATAGTAGATCTTCTTGAGGGTATGTCAATTAGCAAGCAATTTTGCTAATGGGGCAATATTTTCTTGTTGGATCCATGACTCTAAGAACCTTTTAGAACCCGAAACACTATGTTTGTGTAGTGTTGGCCCACCAGACTCACTTGTCTTGTTTGGGTAACACGAGAGCCATACTCAGATGAGGACCTTTCGAGGGAATTGTCAAATAGTAAGCAATTTTGCTAGGGGCAATATTCTTGAGAGCGGCCTATGACTCTGGAAACCTTATAAACCTAGAGTTTCCTTGACCCTTGTATACAAAACAATGAGAAATATCTTGAAGTCATGTACTTGGACTCTCATAAGACTTTGTACATGTGATCTTGGAATCTTGCATTAGCACTGCATCCATACATGTCATAGCATCACATTTTCAAAATTGCATCAATTGTGCATCTTGCATTTCATTCCAAAAATTAAAACTCATTCCACCTTCCTTCGTCTCTAGTAAATCAAGTTGATTCGTCGACACCAGTACGCTACTCGAGCCAACACCAGACGAATGATGGATCAGATTTAACAAGAGCAAGCTGCTTTCAAAAAAGAGATGAACTCTGTCAAAAACAAGATTGATCATATTTTCGAAACAATCACAACTTTGGCCAGAAGGGAAGATGAATTGCGTGACGCTGCCGCAAAGAGCAATGTTCCTGTGCAAGGGTATACCTCACACTCAATACCTTCAGTTCCCATTCCTAATCTCATAATCTATGGAATGCCTCTAAAACTACACTCCTGCAGTTGAAGGAGTTGTTACTCAACCAATAACCACATCTGGAGTTACTGTTGGAGCTATCCCTCAAGTTCAACATGTTATTACTCAGATTCCCATTCCTCATGTTGAAGAAGAGCTACAAGATGAGTATGAGATGCAAAACTATCATACTACTATTTCAATTTCCAATCCTACTGCTGCTCAAGATTTTTAAGCCATCAAGATGTGTCGAGATCTAGCTGAAAAACTCTGAGTCATGGAAGGGCATAACTTGACTTCTTTGTTTGCCTTGGAAATGTGCTTGGTGCCAGATGTTGTGATTCCTCCCAAGTTCAAGGTGCAGAAATTCCCAAAGTATAAGGTCCTCAGCTATCCTAACACTCACCTGAAGATGTATTGTCGAAAGATGGTTGCCTATGTCAGGGATGAGAAGCTCATGATCCATTGTTTCCAAGATAGCATGTCTGGGGCATCTCTAGAGTGGTACATGTAACTGGAGCATAGCAGTGTGCATACTTGGGCTGAGTTGGCTGAAGCATTCATTAAGCAATACAAATATAACACTAATCTGGCTCCAAATCGTACTCAAATCCAGAGTATGGCTCAAAAGGACATCGAATCCTTTAAAGAGTACGCGCAACGTTGGAGAGAGTTAGCTGCAAGAGTGCATTTGCCACTGGTTGACCGTGAACTGATTGATAACTTCATGGGTATCTTGCAAGGCCAATACTATGAAATGATGATCAATAGTGTGTCTTCAAGATTCTCTGACATGGTGATCGTCGGTGAGAGAATTGAAGAAGGTTTGAAAAGTGGAAAGGTTCATGGAGGTTCTAGCAGCCAGACTGGAGTGAAGAAGCCTTTCAATGGGTTCAAGAAAAAGGAGGGCGAAACAAATGTTATCTCTTCTCAGACGGGAATAGCCCAATATGCCTGCGCCAATACCTTACTTCCAATACCCGTATATTGCAATTAAGCATTACACTCTCATGCCTTCTCAACAGATTGTTCTAGCCCCAATTCCTACTCAAATACCTCATTAATACACTCCTCAGCAATTCGCTCCCCAGCAACACGCTCCACAGCAGCATTAACCTAATCAGCCAAGGATGAGGAGGCCAAAAAGATATTTTGATCCTCTGCCTGTGTCATATGCTCATATTTTTCCTTTTCTGCTAAAGGATGGATCGATTACCTTGAGAGATCTAGCTCCTACAACTATTATCCCTCTAGACTATGATGTCAATGCTCATTGCGAGTATCATAAGGGCGCCCCAGGGCACACAATCGAGAATTGTAGAGCTTTCAAGCACAAGGTTCAAGACTTGGTGGATTCCAAGGCTCTTACATTCACCCCAAGAACCCCGAATGTCACAACAAACCCCATGCCGCCACCAAGCTAGTTCAGTGGTGAATCAAGAAAAGAAGTTCATTTCCCCGAAGAAGGCCATGATTATGCAATGTTATCATTTTGCACTCTTGTATTTTATTCTTGTTTGTTTAAGTACTGTTTTCTTTAAACATTGTTATTTGTATTTAGTTTTATTAATGATCGCTATTTAGTGTGCCTAAATAAATCTAACTGCAAGTATACAGTCGTATCGCATAGTTTTAAAAGATTATCGATCCCACAGAGACTAAAAATCAAACGTACCGTTATCTAATGTTACTATGTAAATCTAAGGCTAATCTAATATGGTTTTTAGATTTAAAAAGGGAAATTAAAGGGAAATTAAAATTTAAGAATAAACTAGTTATGATTAGGACATCGGTATATAATTCAGTATACCATCATGGATTTCATTGAACCTAAGCGTATAAAAGTTTATCACTTTATAATTATGTAGAAAATACCAGTTTAAAAGCCCTCACCTCACACTCTCGTGGTTATTGCTTCGGACTATACCTTTAAGTCAATATGTCTGCTCTCGCTAGCCCATATGAGGTTAAAAATAATTTTTGGAAACTAATAAGTCCTAATTAACTTTAAAGCGCTCTCGCTGTTTTTAAACCTAATGCTCGATTTCAGCTATTCGGGTAAAATCTCACACTCTCGTGGTCTTGACCTTAACCTTTGTTACCTTTTTACTTTCGTAATAAAAGTTGGTTTTAAATTAAGAAATCAAATCCAGAAAATAAGTTGATTTATGATTTTAGCTTAGAAATAACTAATCCATTCTGGTTACTCAATTACATACCGATAAAATCGGTTTAGCTCGACATACTAATTAAAATGAACTTGAATGCGAATAAACAATTAAACTTAAATTCAGACATAATAAAAGAAAAACAATTACTATAAATTGAAACGATAAAAACCTGGTAAATGCGGTCTAAGCAATTCCTCCACAGATCGGTAACCTTTTGCTCGAATAAGTAAAAACGAAATGATGAAGGCAGGAAACAAAAACTTAAACTAATGTGCAATAGTTCCTCAATGTGAGAAACTATTGCTTTGTTCGGTAATAAGCGGCAAGGAAAATGGTAAAGGAAACAAAGTGAAACAATAATGAAATTCTGTAAACAATTCTGCAGCAATACGGCAACTTTGGAAAGCAAATGGACCTCCCTTGGCTCTTCGAAATCTTCTCATATATATAGCCTCAGCTATGGCCACGGTTGGAGAAAATGTAGGCACACTCCTTTGTCAGTTATTTTCATTTGGGACCTAGAATTTCTCGGAGAAAATGCAACGTGAAAACTGAATTTCTGAGTCTTCGTGACCATGTCTGAGCTTAACGTCTAAATTCTGTTTTTGCTTCCATGACGACGTGATGAGCTGTGACGAGCGTGATGACTTTAAACTCCGTGACGACCGTGAGGGAGGTGTGACGGTCGTCACACCAGCAAATTTTGAAATCTTCTATTTTCTGCTCTTTTCTTGCTCTTTTCTTACTCGTTCGGCTTCTTTTATACACTTTGCGTACTTTTGACTTGGCAACTGAAATACCTGCAAAACACTTAAATATTCTCGGAAAAATCGGAGATTAGACTGAAATGGAATATGAT
The DNA here is from genome assembly GCA_022829125.1 of Lathyrus tuberosus. Classification (NCBI taxonomy): domain Eukaryota; kingdom Viridiplantae; phylum Streptophyta; class Magnoliopsida; order Fabales; family Fabaceae; genus Lathyrus; species Lathyrus tuberosus. Next base: position 17,442,249 of record JALAZF010000042.1, read on the forward strand.
TTTAACATAAATCAAAGTAAAAATACGATATGTTTTCGTGTTATCAAACTCTCCCACACTTGAATCTTTGTTTGTCCTCAAGCAATCAACAAGTTAAATTCGGACAAACTTCATCAAATGCATATGCATGGTACACCAATGGATTTGAAATGTTGGAGGAAATTATGTTAGTAAGTAGGTACTTGCATGAACACGAAAAATACATTAATGACACAAAGCGACAAGCCTCGTCATAGGCCTCTCTTTTGTGCAATCCAGTTCTAATCAATCTATTATAGTTCAACCTGAAGCTTTCGTGTCTGTTTCACCCGGTTTCATTCTAACGCAATCACATTAAGCCCTTTGCCTTATTCACGCACGTAGTGGAGTAGCCGGTTAGTGACTTTGATCCCTTTTTCTTACGAGGCCTGATACACAAGTGTGGTAACCCTTTATGCATCTCATTCGTAGATTGCGGGGGATCGAACCGTAGTTCGCCCTACCGAGTCCAGAATCAGGTACCTCTGAACCAATCGACAACGGATTTCTTTCTTTTCTTGTAAGTTTTCACAACTGTAAGAATTGTTTCATATTCTATATTTCTCGGCAGACAAATAAGAAAAGATCCTCTTTTCATGATTGGGCATCAAACACTTATATTCATCGGCTCCCCACGTGGTTTTGTGATTTAGACGGTGCTGACTGCTAATATAAACTATTAGGGGTTACTTTAGGACTGAACTCAAGGTATCGGTATAATAAGTATTTGAAACTGATATCGCATACGCAAGAGGTCTAAGGTGTCAAGACGGTATCGATCTTGTTAGCACTTTCCCAACTTCCTAACATAATTTAAAGCTTGGTATGTCACGATGTGTATTAATCGTAAAATTTTTTTTTTCCGTTATGGCTGAATAATATGGGGAAATCGGATACTGAATGAAAAATCTCATATATTGACTTTGATAAGGGAAAAAGGAAAATACAAAAAGGGAAATAAAACGAAAATAGACTAACTCTCCCACACTATATCGGACATTGTCCTCAATGTTGCGATATAAAGGGAAACAACAAGAAAAACTAAAAACAAACAAAATAATCAGGGACCTCCACGTCCTCTGCGTCTAGGGCGCCCGCGTCCATGCCGTGCCACATGATCTGGAATGCCCACGTGATGGATGTAATCGTGTAAGTCATGTACTCGCAGTGTCAATGTACCCATCTTATCGATGACACCGTCAAGCCTCTGACCTTTGTCAACTTGCCCTTGCTGGATTTGACGTATGAGAGTCATCATTTCATTGTGTTGCGTCTGTTGCTGTGCTTTTCTCTGTGTAGCCAGTTGGTTTTGTTGCCATATAGCCCTCAAGATTTCTTCATTAGTAACGGGGTCTTGGTCGGGGAGGCGACGACGTCTGGAGGTCGAAGGAGCATCATTGGCAGGCGGTGGTTGGTTTTCTGGGGCATTATCCATCTCTTGCTCCATCTCATCAACAGGGTCCTGATTATGATCATCATGGGCAGGCGCATTTTGCTCAGGAGCATTCAGATCAAAGAGCCAATTGGCCATATTCTGAGGGTCAATGCGGCTCCTGCAAGGCATAATGATACTTCTAACAGTTCTCGTTCGGACCATTGGATGGTATTTACCATCTCTTCTCAGTTTGATATGGTGTGAGCTGCGGTAGTAGTCGATGTCGAGCAACACTAGAGGCACGGAGGGTAGTCCGTTAAGTGCGTCCCCCAAGTCCAAACTTAGAGCAATAGAAGTGACAATCCCTCCAAAATAGAAGGGTTTGGAACCTCTAGCATAGTTAGCTTGGATGTGTGTTAACAGAAAGGGTGCGGCGTTGATAGGCTTGGGGTGAAACATACAATGGAGGAAGAAAAGTTCCTTTGAGTTCACCTTGTGGTTGCTGTCCCTTGCAAAAATAGTGCTTCCTAATGTGCGGTGAACATATCTGATGGTTGGGTTGTGGATATATGTTGTTGAGGCTTTCCCAGCTATCGACCCTTGTTTCGGTCAATCTATTCCATAAATCAAATGCTTCTTGAAAGAATGTTTCCTGTGGCACCCTGCAATGCACATTCTCGCCATGGTGGAAACCAAGCATTCCGACAAGTTGATTTGCCGATTTTATACTCAGTACCAAACATGCGGAACGTGGCTACGCCGGTGAGTTAGTTCGTTTCGCCAGAAGATGTTACGTATGTGAACGACCTTAGAAATTCGAGCGTTAGTGCTTCGTAAGTAGGCCGGCTCTGAGTGCAGAGCTGCCATAGACCAGCATTTTGTAGCATCCATTTAACTCCTTCAAGCATTCCGAGTTCTTCGAGACATGCAATGTCGACATAACGAGTTGGTTGCACGGAACATTGGTAGAAGTTAATGTAATTAGCCCTTTGACATTCCCCGGCTGCTCATTCTCTGAAATTCACGGTGGAAAGGTCTGGAGTTTGTCTTGCCATGGTGGGTTCACAAAGAAACAAGGTATGGAAGAAATTAGGTTTTTGGAGAAAGGAGGTTTGTGATAAAGAATGGTGTACGAGGGTGGTTTTATAATGAGTGGGAAGACGAATGGCAATGGGAGTTATGATATTTGGTCAAATGTGTAGTGGTAAGAGTGGTTTGGAATTCTTGGAGGTAGTGGGACGGTGGTGTTGAATTGAAAGAAGGAAGAAGAAGAAGAGGGGAACGTTTCTGTTTTAAAATAGAGCGCGTCCCAAACCCGCATGACGGTCATCATGGGGTTGTCACGATCGTGACACTAGCAAATTCTGGGAGTTGAAATAGTTTTTGACAACAAACGTTTAATTTTCTTCTCTTTTGCAGCAGGGGACATGTTAGTACATATGGAAATACTATTATGCATACAAAATCATAAATAAAATGACAAAATAAATTGGAAGAAAAATAATGTACGACAGGAGCAAATTTAATTCCAGCAAGATCAAATATTAAGCAATAAATTGGATAATTCATTAAAACCAGAAAATATGCTAGCAAAGACTAGCAGTGTATTCAATCATAAATAAAACTGAATGTAAATCAATTTGTTCCCAACATAAAGAAGAAAAACTGAAAGTAAAATGTTTCCTAAGTAAAAGCAGTAAAACATGAAAAAGTAGTGCTTAAAAAATCTAGCCAAGGAGTTTCTTCAAAGATGCAATGGCTTGGTTCAAATGATCAAATTGCTCAACTGTCATATCCATGAGGCCGACAATGTCTTGTCGCATGGTGTTCAGTTCACCCTTTACTGAGGTGATCTCTTTATGATAGTCATCCATAGTTTTAAGGATAGTAGTCAGATTTGCAGCATAATTTGTGGCATCAACCTTAGGAATGTCAGTGTCATCTTGGAATTCCATAAAGTCAAAGTCATGGTAATGAGGGGGTGTCTTAGGATCAATTTCAGGCTCGGGAAAGGTTACTTCAGGTTCAGGTTGTGGTTCATCTAGGTCATATAGCCAGTTGTGTTCGTTGTGCACACTTGTGCGTTCATGATTTGGTAGAGTAAAGTGTGGCACAACTACATTATTGATTAGGAGCTGGAAATGGTGTGGACCTTGGTTCCTAATCATGGCCCTATTGAAACAGAAGGTGATATTCATGGGTCTAAAGTCTCCAAAAGGGTTGATTTTAGAAAGTTGGGTCCTGAATCCCATAGCATCGGCTATTTTGGTAACCAGGCCACCTATCAGAATTGGGCTGTTTTCATTCCTAATGATTTTGCAGAAGTTATTAAACATGAAAGTCAGTCCGTTAACCTCTCGAGACTGAAATGCACAAAAGATAATAAATAGCTCATCCCTCGAAACAGTATTGTCATTCTCAGGCTTTCCAAACAGGGTGTAGGCTAGGATCATATGAAAGTATCGGATGGCTGGGTTATGAATTTCAGTTGACAGCATAGGGTTCATGTCAAGATCAGGTCTCCCTGAAATTCTACCCCAGAAGGCATTCAGCTCACCTACTAACATCAAATCCTCTTGTACCACGGAGAAAACGGTGGGTCCTTCAAGGAAACCTAAAAGATCCGACAGTTCCTTCATGGTAAACTGGCAGTGGTATCCAAACAACCTAAAAGTAATTCGGCCCCTATTAATGCCTTTTCCATAGTAAGGATTGTAACTCATTGAACTTAGGAATTCTAAAGTCAGTCTACGATAAGTCTTGTGTTTTTTATTAGCAAAACCCTCCCAACCTAGTTAGTTAAACAGAAAATCAATGCTCTCACCTAGGCCTAAAGAGGTCATGGTGGGTCTGTGGGCAAATTTTGTCAGGGCGAAGGGTCGAAGAGACAGAGCCTCATAGCGATGCCACTGAGCTGCATCTCTGAATTCTACCAACATATTATCTTCGTTCTCCATTTTTTAGTGATTAAGCAAGAATGAAATCAGAAGAGGAGAACAGAAAATGTAGAAAAACTTTGTAATCCTGTATTTTGCAATTATATAATTAGCACAGCAATTTCCAAAAAAGTTTAAGAAAATATAAATGAAAACTAGAAATTTGAAAACAAAATAGAATATAGAAAATGTAAAGAAATAACAATCATAAAGAAGGAAAAACAATCATCATGGGTTGCCTCCCAATAAGCGTTGTTTTTAACGTCGTAAGCCTGACGAAATCAATTAGATATTTTAGTTAGGGGGATCAACGGGCAACTCTAAAAGTTTAAGGCTATTCAAATAGTCCCTATTTTCAATGCTATGATAGTGCTTTAAACGTTGCCCATTTACTATGAATAGTTCGTTATTCCTACCCTTAATTTCTATTGCTCCACTCTGTAATACCTTGATAATTTCAAAAGGACCGGACCATCTAGATCTTAGTTTCCCAGGAAAGAGTTTTAGTCTTGAATTAAATAGGAGCACAACGTCTCCCACACTAAATTCTTTTCTAGATAAACGCTTATCATGCCATTTCTTAGTTCGTTCTTTATATATTTTTGCGTTCTCATAAGCGTCTAGTCTTAACTCTTCTAGCTCGTGCAGATCTAGGATTCGCTTTTCACCTGCAGAATCGTACCTTAAGTTCAGTGTTTTAATAGCCCAATAGGCTTTGTGTTCTAATTCTACTGGTAAGTGGCAGGATTTACCATAGACTAGTTTGAAAGGTGTAGTTCCGATTGGTGTTTTGTAGGCCGTCCTATATGCCCATAAAGCTTCATTAAGTTTAGAGGACCAATCTTTCCTAGAGGTTGCTATGGTCTTCTCTAAGATTTGTTTTATTTCTCTATTCGAGACCTCAACCTGTCCACTAGTTTGTGGATGATATGGTGTTGCTATGCGGTGTCTTACTCCATACTTTGATAGAAGTTTGTCAAATATTTTTGATATGAAATGAGAGCCACCGTCGCTTATGACAAGTCTCGGCACACCAAATCTGGGAAAAATTGTGTTTTTGGAAAGCTTTATGACTACTCGTGTGTCATTTATAGGAGAAGCTATAGCCTCAATCCATTTTGAAACATAGTCGATAGCTACGAGTATATATTTATTTCCAAAAGATGATGGGAAAGGTCCCATGAAATCAATCCCCCATACATCAAAGACTTCTACCTCCAATATGCCTTTTTGGGGCATCTCATCGCGTCTTGACATGTTACCAGTGCGTTGGCACCGGTCGCAGTTTAGTATTGCAATGTGAACATCCTTCCAGAGGTTAGGCCAAAATAGGCCGGATTGCAGAATCTTAGCGCATGTCTTTGAAGTACTAGCATGTCCTCCATAAGGAGCAGAGTGACATTGAGAGATGATGTCTTCTATTTCAGTTTCAGGGACGCAACGACGGAAAATACCGTCGGCTCCTCTTTTAAAGAGCAGAGGTTCATCCCAATAATAATGTTTTAGATCATGAAAGAATTTTTTCTTTTGTTGATAATATAGGTCTGGTGGAAGTACTCCAGCTGCTAAGCAGTTGACTATGTCAGCATACCATGGCAGTATTGTGTGTGAGTTAATTTCTTCCACGGCTTCTTCTATTTTTGGTTCATTTAAATGTAGTTTAGACATATCATCTTCAAGTTGGGCAATGAGTCGTTCATAAGGGAAATCGTCATTAATAGGGACTGGCTCTGGTTTGATGCCATCTAATCGGGATAAGTGGTCTGCCACTACATTTTCAGTTCCATTCTTATCTTTGATCTCTAAGTCAAATTCTTGTAAAAGCAGGATCCACCTTAGCAGTCTAGGTTTTGCATCCTTTTTGTTCAATAAATACCTAATAGCCGTGTGGTCTGTATAAATGATGATCTTCGCTCCCACTAGGTAAGAACGGAATTTGTCAAGGGCGAAAACCACGGCTAGAAGTTCTTTTTCTGTGGTGGCGTAGTTCATTTGGGCAGGGTCTAAGGTTCTACTTGCATAGTAAATAACATGGAGTTTTTTGTCCCTTCTTTGTCCTAAAACTGCACCTACGGCATAATCACTTGCATCACACATAATTTCAAATGGTAATCTCCAATCTGGTGGTTGCATGATAGGTGCGGTAATGAGGGCTGTTTTCAGCTGTACAAACGCTTTTTGACATATCTCATCAAAGGTAAATTCAGCATCTTTCATCAATATACCGGTAAGAGGTTTGGTAATTTTTGAGAAATCTTTTATGAATCGTCGGTAAAAACCGGCGTGTCCTAAGAAACTTCGTATTTCTCGTACGGTTTTCGGAGGTTGAAGATTTTCTATAATTTCTATCTTGGCTTTATCAACTTCGATCCCTCTGTCAGATACTACGTGTCCAAGTACGATTCCTTGATTTACCATGAAATGGCATTTCTCCCAGTTTAATACGAGATTAACTTTTACGCATCTTTCAAGTACCATTTCTAGGTTCGATAGACATCCTTCAAAACTCTGCCCACAAACAAAAAAATCGTCCATAAACACTTCCATAATGTCATCTATAAAATCAGCAAAGATCGACATCATGCATCTTTGGAATGTGGCAGGAGCGTTACATAGTCCAAACGGCATTCGTCGATAAGCAAATGTTCCATAGGGACATGTGAAGGTTGTCTTTTCTTGGTCATCAGGATGTATCGGGATTTGAAAAAATCCTGAGTAACCGTCTAAATAGCAGAAGTAAGAGTGTTTTGCCAATCGTTCTAACATTTGGTCAATGAATGGTAATGGGAAGTGATCTTTACGAGTAGCTTTGTTCAACTTTCTATAATCGATGCACATTCTACTTCCAGTTACAACTCTTTGTGTTATAGACTCACCTTTTACGTTCTTAACAACTGTAACACCTCCCTTCTTTGGTACGACATGTACTGGGCTAACCCATTTACTGTCTGATATCGGGTATATAATTCCTGCTTCTAAATGCTTTTTCACTTCATCCTTGACTACAGTGCTTAGGATTGGATTAATCCTTCTCTGCGGTTCTCTAGAGGATTTACAGTCTTCCTCTAGCATAATGCGATGCATACAAATAGAAGGACTTATTCCTTTAAGGTCAGCGATGTTATAGCCTAACGCAGTTGGGTATTTTCTCAAGACATCTAAAAGTTTCTTAGTTTCGGTCTGTCCTAAGTCTGCATTGACTATCACGGGTCGTTTGAGTTCTTCGTCCAGGAATTCATACCTTAAATTATTGGGTAGTGTTTTCAGTTCTAGAGTTGGTTTCTTCGGTCAAGGCAGATGATCTGGTGTAAGTGCTAAACATTCGCTTAGGCTATCGTCTTGATAAGGTTCACGCCAATTATCATCTTCAAAAATCAGAGGTATTGGAATTTTTATAATATCTGAGTATGTCGTTGGTTACATCTCTATTTCTCTTACGCACTCATCTATGACATCTAGTAGATAACATGTGTCGTCTATAGCTGGAGCTTGTAAGAATTACGTCAAAATAAACTCAACCTTCTCTTCACCAACTTCAAAAGTTAGCCTACCCCTCTTTACGTCTATAATGGCTCCAGCGGTAGCTAAGAATGGTCTTCCTAGTATGATAGGAGTAGTGGAGTCTTCTTTAATATCCATGATTATGAAATCGGTGGGGATATAGAATTGTCCTATGCGAACTAGAACATTTTCTAGTATACCAACTGGGTATTTAATAGAGCGGTCAGCTAATTGAACAGACATCTTAGTTGGTCTTAAGTCTCCCATATCAAGCTTCTTGCATATGGATAAGGGCATAACACTAATACTGGCTCCTAAGTCGCATAGAGCTTTGTCTATGACGAACTTCCCAATTACACAAGGTATGGAGAAACTACCTGGGTCTTTCAGCTTAGGAGGCATATTGTTTTGAATTATTGCGCTACACTCAGCAGTAAGTGTAACTGCTTCGTTATCCTCAATCTTTTTCTTATTGGATAAGATTTCTTTTAGGAACTTAGCATACGAGGGCATCTGAGTGATGGCTTCTGTAAAAGGTATCGTGATGTTTAATTGTTTCAGAAGTTCAATAAATTTCTTAAATTGCCCTGCAGTTTTAGAATTTGCAAATCTTTGAGGATACGGAATAGGTGGTTTATAGGGTGGTGGAGGTACATAAGGTTTTTCTTTGTTTGCGGCTTCTTGGTCATTACCTTCCTTTTCCTTGGGTTCATTCTCCTTCTTAGTTGTTGTGCTATCAGGCCTTTGGTACATGGTTGGGTTCTGAAGTCTCAGATCAATGGGTCCGCCTAGTTCTTTACCACTTCTCAATATAACGACATTTGCATGTCCTTTTGGATTAGGTTGTGGCTGTCCAGGAAATGTTCCAGCAGGAGCAGCAGTAGGTGCTTGTTGTTGTGCCACTTGTAAAATTTGGGTTTCAAGCATTTTGTTGTGGGTGGCTAAAGCGTCTACTTTGTTTGCTAACTGCTTAATTTGCTCACTAGTGTGTATGTTTTGATTCAGGAAGTCTTTGTTTGTTTGAGCCTGGGTAGCTATAAAGTTTTCCATCATTAGTTCAAGGTTGGACTTCCTAGGAACATTTGTGGCAGTTACGGCAGCCTTTTGGTAGCATGGTGGTGTAGCAGGTGCTTGACCAGGTGCATACAATGCATTGTTGTTTTTGTAGGAGAAGTTTGGATGATTCTTCCAGCCTGGATTGTAGGTATCTGAATAAGGGTTCCCCTGAGCATAATTCACTTGGTCACTGGAGACTCCTGCCAAAATTTGACATTCAGTGGCGGCATGTCCAGGTGTTCCGCATAATTCGCAATTTTGAGCTACAGCAGCCACGGTGGCTGCAGGTGTTATGGTCAAGTTATCAATCTTTTGGGCAAGGGCATCTACCTTAGCATTGACACGATCAAGGCTACTAACCTCGTACATTCCACCTTTCGTTTGGGATTTTTCCACTGCAGTTCTTTCTCCTCCCCATTGGTAGTGGTTTTGAGCCATGCTTTCGATCAGTTGATAGGCTTCTTCATAAGGTTTATCCATAAGTGTACCACCAGCGTCGGCATCTATTGTCAATCTTGTATTGTACAAGAGACCATTGTAAAACGTGTGGATGACTAGCCAATCTTCAAGACCGTGATGCGGACACATCCTCATCATGTCTTTGTATCTTTCCCATGCTTCGTAAAGAGATTCGTTGTCCTTCTGTCGAAAACTATTAATTTGGGCTCTCAGCATAGCTGTTTTGCTTGGGGGGAAATATCACGCTAAGAATACCTTTTTTAACTCATCCCACGTAGTAACAGAGTTTGATGGCAAGGATTGCAACCAAGCCCAAGCTCTATCTCTTAATGAGAAAGGAAAAAGTCGTAGTCTTATCGCGTCTGCAGTTACACCATTTGTCTTCACTGTGTCTGCGTACTGCACAAACTTGGTCAAATGTTCGTTAGGATCTTCTGTAGGATTTCCAGAGAATTGATGTTGTTGTACGGCTGACAGCAACGAGGGTTTCAACTCGAAATTGTTTCGGTTGATAGCAGGGGCAGCAATGCTGTTATGTGGTTCTTGCTCAGATGGGGTAGGATAATACTTAAAATGACGGTTCTGGGGTCCTTCGGCCATGTTTCGTTCTTTGACTGATTCAGGAGTATGAGCAAGGAGATCAGTAATATTATACTTGCGTTGATACTCAAGTATTCTACGTCTTAAATGTAAGAAACGCTCGAATTCGGCGATTGGTGGTTGCAAGTCTTCGCTTTGTGAGCGAGTACTTGGCATACAATCGAGAAAAAGGGGAAATTTGGTTTTTGCCTTAGTCTATACGGCGCAACAAAGGAGTTACGATATCAACTTAATTAGTCCCCTGCAACGGCGCCAAAAACTTGATCGCTATCTAGTGTGCCTAAATAAATCTAACTGCAAGTATACAGTCGTATCGCGTAGTTTTAAAAGATTATCGATCCCACAGAGACTAAAAATCAAACGTACCGTTATCTAATGTTACTATGTAAATCTAAGGCTAATCTAATATGGTTTTTAGATTTAAAAAGGGAAATTAAAGGGAAATTAAAATTTAAGAATAAACTAGTTATGATTAGGACATCGGTATATAATTCAGTATACCATCATGGATTTCATTGAACCTAAGCGTATAAAAATTTATCACTTTATAATTCTTTAGAAAATACCAGTTTAAAAGCCCTCACCTCACACTCTCGTGGTTATTGCTTCAGACTATACCTTTAAGTCAATATGTCTGCTCTCGCTAGCCCATATGAGGTTAAAAATAATTTTTGGAAGCTAATAAGTCCTAATTAACTTTAAAGCGCTCTCGCTGTTTTTAAACCTAATGCTCGATTTCAGCTATCCGGGTAAAATCTCACACTCTCGTGGTCTTGACCTTAACCTTTGTTACCTTTTTACTTTCGTAATAAAAGTTGGTTTTAAATTAAGAAATCAAAGCCAGAAAATAAGTTGATTTATGATTTTAGCTTAGAAATAACTAATCCATTTCGGTTACTCAATTACATACCGATAAAATTGGTTTAGCTCGACATACTAATTAAAATGAACTTGAATGTGAATAAACAATTAAACTTAAATTCAGACATAATAAAAGAAAAACAATTACTATAAATTGAAATGATAAAAACCTGGTAAATGCGGTCTAAGCAATTCCTCCACAGATCGGTAGGCTTTTGCTTGAATATGTAAAAACGAAATAATGAAGGCAGGAAACAAAAACTTAAACTAATGTGCAATAGTTCCTCAATATGAGAAACTATTGCTTTGTTCGGTAATAAGCGACAAGGAAAATGGTAAAGGAAACAAAGTGAAACAAGAATGAAATTCTGTAAACAATTCTGCAGCAATACGGCAACTTTGGAAAGCAAATGGACCTCCCTTGGTGTCGCTCCCGGGATTTTCATCCAGGTACAAACGCGAGAGTGGCGCGGAAAAAATAGAGTCGCCAGCCGTGTAAATTTATCCCAAGAGAGGGAAAGGGAACACCGTATAAACCTTAGAAAGGGGGAAAGGAATGGTCATCGCAACCATAACCTGGGTTCGGGAGTCGGTTACGCGAGGGGAAGGTGTTAGCACCCCACGCGTCCATCGTACTCGATGGGATCCACGCTTGTTGTCTATTCTAAGGGTAAGTTATCCTATCATCTATGGCTGTGCTAAAATGGGAGGGGAAAGACAAAGACCGACTCGGTAGGACGTCGACGTCCTAGGCCTACGTACCCCCTTTGTGCAATGGGGAATTCAGAGTCAACGTAGTTCGGACCAAGTTCTTTTTGTGTTTTTTATGAGCGACGTTAAGTTCGCGTCCGGCAGTTAGGGTCGATGCCTGTTTGCGACTCAGACGGAAGGTAACGTGCCCTTTTTGAAAATATCCTTTAAGTTTGAAGGTCCCGAAGGACAAAAAAGTTTGAGGTTGGTTTGTATTTTTTAGGACAGAAGTGGCTTAAGTTAGTTCCTAAGCTGCATTGCACCAAAGTCTAGGGCACAGGGGCGAATACTTAACACATCGTCCCTAGACAGGACGCTCGCTAAGCACTCTAGAAAGATGAGAGGAAGCCCCTCATTTCTCATTCCCCATACTTAAGGCTCGTGCGCAATACACCTTATTCTTATTAAGTGTTTTAAAGAGATTCGAGATGAGAAGAGAGAAGACGCAAGGGCAACTCTAAAGGGAAACTAATGGTCCTAATGTTATCATGCATGGGTGACCTACGGTTAGTGAGGCTTGAAGATGACCTAAACCCTGAAGAATAAAAATAGGAGAGAAGAAAAGGTGAGGGTAACCATGGATACTTATCCATACCCTCAAGGAACTTACCCTGATCCTGCATAAAGGGTTAGTGAGAAACAGACATGAATTAGAGCAATGAGGTGAATGAAAATCAAACAACGGCAAACAATGATAATAATGAACCAAACATGAATCAAAGAAATCAAAGAGCACCCCTAAAGCAATTGGCATGAATGCCTTTCAAACAAGGTAATCATATAAAGTCAAAGGTGCGTCTGCAAGAAAATCTCAATTGAAAACAAAACCCAATAATTAGAAAAATGATTCCTAAAATTCTAAAATTAATCCTAAGGGACCCTCAACCAGAGGCAAACAATATATAAAAAAATCCTGCAGAAATCCAAAATGTTAGCCATTCAAATAAACACACAAAGCTCAAGTAATGGATAGGGTTTAATGTGCCAAAGAGGGGGACCTAAATGCAATGTAAAGTAAATTTAAAAATGAAAGAAAAATATTTTTAAGCACTTTAGAATGTTGATGAATGAATTCAAAAAGAACGAGTGAAAAATGTTTTATAGATGAGGAGAATGAAAATAAATAAATTTATGCATGCATGTGATGTGTAATTAAAAAGAAGTTTAATGAAACAATTAATTTTAAATGATAAAATAAAATAAAAATGAAAAATAAAATTGGTAAAAATTTTATAAGATAATAAAAATTATATATTAATTTTATAGGGATTTTTAAATGTAATTTACCATTTTTAAAAATTAAAAGTGGAATTATTATGAATTAAATGAAATAAAAGTGAAATAAAAGAAATAAAAATAAATAAAAGAATGCATGGGGGGTGCGTGTAGTAAGGAGGACACGTTGAAAGTGGAATTGGGCTGAAGGTTGGGGTGTGGATAGCAGAGGCCCGGTCCAATAATTCATCAGAAAATAGCCAAAAATAAAAAATGGTGCACCGTGTTCCACCACGTGCAAGGCGCGTGCGATCATTAATTCGCTGTTACCATCCTGGCCGCTTGATCAGTCAACACAAAAAAATACACTTGATTGATGGCTATGATTAGAGGACTCACCATAATAAACATGGAATCACACACACACACGATTATTAAATGAAAATCAGAAAAAAAATAAAAAAATAACACACGTGGAAACACACGGGCCGTACGATGGAAGCAATCGACGGCTGGAACTTCATCTTCCTCGCGAAACCCTAGCTGGCCGGAAAACTTCTCAGGTCGCCGGAGCCCTAGCTCCGGCCGCCTGTCACCACCACCTGCAACCTACAAGATACCCAGAAACCACCAAACCGCACACCATTTTGTCCAGATTTTTACGAGGATCATGAATATCCTATTGTTTTTCACCAAAGATCAACTTACAAGGAAATTCGCAAGAAAGAAAAAGTGGGTCCAAAACTTTGAATCAACACAACAAGCAGTATGCACGTCCAAAATCAAAACCAAATATATCATGATGATCAACAGGCATATCATGTCATTATACACATCAAAAAGAGAGGTTTTGTGACCACGAAAAAAATGACAAACCTGAGATGGCACGGCCTTTGTTCCTGCTTTTAGCTCCAAGCGACGATTGGTTTTCGTCCCAGAGATCCCTAGGGTTGAGTTTGTGGAAGAATTTTGTGATGATACCTCCTGAGTCGTGAGCTTTGATGAAGAATCCTCCTTTAGGTTTTTCTTGAGGTCTCCTCTAATTTCACGTGCATCTGTTTCAACCCTAGCATGAATTGGCTTATAAAGACTAGGGTTTTCTTTTCTGATGGTGAGTTGGGCCTGAATAATCCATGGTTAATTATTTTTGAATTATTTCATTTATTATTGGATTTTAACTAAATAAATCCAATAAAAATAAAATAAAATGAAGAAAAACCAAATATATGCTCTTTGGGTCGTGCATGGCTTTATGTTTATGTTTGGTTTAAGAAACTTATGGCCCATTTGTCAAAATTTGGATTTTAGGCATAGTTTGCTTTGTGCACCTCCTCAAAATTGCCCAACTTTGACTAAGCATAACTCCTCCAATTTTTAGCTCCTCAATGCAAATTAATACTTTTTAGAAACCTCAAGATGTCCTCTAACCAACCCTTTTGATCCCATGTCAATTTGATCTTCTATGTTCAAGTTATGAGCTTTTGAAGAAGGTTGACTTTTGTTGACTTTCAAAATGACCTATAATGTCTTAGCTCATATCTCCCAAATGAAGCATTTCTGGCCTTGGCTTGTGAGACACAAAGTTGTAGGGAATTAAATTTCTTTCAAGATGGGCTTTGGTTGAGGAATTTTTGATGAAGTATGTGGAAGTTAGGCCTGGTCAAAGCACAGTTGACTTTTCCTACAAAAACCCTAATTTAGTAACTCCTGATTCTTGATGATTCTGAGGTTTCCTTGATGAATCATGATCAACCCTTGATCAAATGATGAATTTCACCCCATGATCTTGATGTTGACCAAAAATCTTGAGGTTTGACTTTGTGTTGACCACAGTTGACTTTTTTGACCAAGTTAACTGATTCTCAATCCATTGGCCAATTGAACTTCTCCTGAATCGAACTGATGGCCAATCTTCCACTCCTAGGTACTCAGGGACCCAAGGAAAACCATGGAATCAAGTCTTGCCCAAAAAATCAGAAATAAACTGACTTTATAGCAAACCCTAGTTTTGGTACCCTTAGTCTAGGAGGAAATAGCACAGTCTCCAAATTCAAGTTCCTCTGAATATGACGTGTATCCTCTCCAACAAAGATAAGATATGCCATTTGTTGATGATAAAAACCCAAAGAGCTTGCCCATTGGAGCAATAAACCCAAGAATCTCAAAACCCTAATTCATGCACTGGTTAGGAGGGAGTAATCCACTTGAGATCCCTTGCCACCTGTGAACCCTTGATGATGTGATGGACCAGATATAACCTTCCTGGATTGCCTCAGGCACCTTGAACCCATGCTAATGGTATGCATACATGATAATGAAATGAAACATAAGCCAGTTAGTAAAAAGTAAGGAGGGCAAATTTTGGGGTGCAACACTTGGCTCTTCGAAATCTTCTCATATATATAGCCTCAGCTATGGCCACGGTTGGAGAAAATGTAGGCACACTCCTTTGTCAGTTATTTTCATTTGGGACCAAGAATTTCTCAGAGAAAATGCAACGTGAAAACTGAATTTCTGAGTCTTCGTGACCACGTCTGAGCTTAACGTCTAAATTCTGTTTTTTCTTCCATGACGAACGTGATGGGCTGTGACGAGCTTGATGACTTTAAACTCCGTGACGACCGTGAGGGAGGTGTGACGGTCGTCACACTAGCAAATTTTGAAATCTTCTATTTTTTGCTCTTTTCTTGCTCTTTCGGCTTCTTTTCTACACTTTGCGTACTTTTGACTTGGCAACTGAAATACCTGCAAAACACTTAAATATTCTCGGAAAAATCGGAGATTAGACTGAAATGGAATAAGATTTTAACATAAATCAAATTAAAAATATGATATGTTTTCGTGCTATCAATTAATGAAGTGATTATGCATGTTCTGAATTAATTTTGTCGTATTCACTCATTTTTCCCATTTACTACGAACCACAAACACATACTTCTCCACTTCACATTCTTTATCAAACTGTTGTTTTAGCAAAGATTGGGGGTAGGATGAAGAAAATGAAATCCCCATAATTGTTGATGGTATGCTTTCGGATAAAATCATGTTGATAATGTACAAGCATCTTTCAAACCCCCAAAACACTGGAAAGATAAGGATTTAATCCCTAGTTAGCCACTTCGATTCTAGAAGGAAGATTTTCTTTTGGATCTACAAACCCTTACGCTTAACCTGGGGCATGGGTAGTTGTTCAGTTAATCTAATTACGCACTCAAATTAAAAGATGAAACATCTCGTCTGGGGATCAACCTCGTGATATTCTTCACACACATCCTGACGTGTCGAAGGAACCATGCAAAATTCAAAAGTTATGGAGCTTGTTCTTTATTGAACAATGACTTGGCAGTCACAATTTTTCAGCTAAATCGAGAAAAAATCAAAAAATCGAAAAGAAAAAATCCGCTAAGTCGAACACATCAAGAGGATACTTAGGCAAAAATCAGGGCAATCCCAGTGGGCTTGAAAAACAAAATCAGTCTGAGCAAAAAGTTAGGGATCCAAAAGAAAATCAAAAGAGGTCCTCAAATCCTCAAGCAAAAATAAAATAAGAATCAGTGACCACCATGTCAAAAATCAAAGGGTCGTCGACATCCACGAAAAACAAAATAAGATGATTGCCATTTCAAGCGAATCTTAAAACCTCATCTTCACCCTTACACCGTCAACCCTTTTGGTAGACGAACGTGTGTCAATTTAACTGGACGTAGGAATGGAGATTATCACAAAGAAGGGGTGGGTACAAACCAAGTTTTGAGCCTTATATCCTTGGTTTCAATAACCATGAACCAGACCATGTTACAACCCTCAAAGACCTAATTGAGGCAGGGTTTAATCTGAAAGCGTGC
The DNA here is from genome assembly GCA_022829125.1 of Lathyrus tuberosus. Lineage (NCBI taxonomy): Eukaryota > Viridiplantae > Streptophyta > Magnoliopsida > Fabales > Fabaceae > Lathyrus > Lathyrus tuberosus. Next base: position 17,458,865 of record JALAZF010000042.1, read on the forward strand.
TACTACAAGGTTGCATAAACTGACTCCTAGAGATTTGCTAATCCTCAGCATTGGCGTCATTCTTCTTGCTATATCTTTCACATGCTAGTAGAATCAACATTACGTTTGGACTAATGTCCCATTCATCTCACACTATCACAACATTCCAATAAACGACTTTTTTCAAAACTTGCATGAGCATCACATTAAAATTACCATTTGTAAATGAACAACTTTATCTGCAAATCAGGGCTTGACATCAAAGAAATTCCAACAAGGGGCAGTCAAAGAGGAACTTGAACTTCGTTGGTGCTGACCCAAATAAAGACTACCTCAATGTTGGTGTAAGCCCTAGAGGCCAATACTTTTGGTGCTTGTATCGAATTACTTATTAGTTGTAAAAGATATTTCTTTATTATGGTTGTTTTTTATAGATTTATAAAGTCCCTAGAATAGCTAGTTCGTTTAATGAAATATTAAGTGTGACTTAATCATGAAATCCCATTAAACATAAGGACACTATTCTCAAAGTATTCGTAGTCGAGCTTTACTGTGAAGTGGGATAACCTTAAAGTATTAAGACTATTATGTAGATAGACTAATGATCACATCTCATTAGGAGTAATATTTATATTGGATTGACCCGCTATGAGAGTACTACATAGAATGTTATGCAAAGTATCATAAGTTACTCTCATGGTGATAGTGATGTATACCACCCTTCGACCTAAAACCACTATGGACCCTAGATGTAAAGTCGAGTACTTTATTAATGATCCAACATTGCCCGTAACTGAATAACCATAAAGACAGTTGATGGGAACTCCACGAAGCATGCTGAGGGACATGAGTGACCTAGATGGAATTTGCCCATCCTGCATAACGAGATAAATGTCTAAGGGCCCAACATTGAACTGGACAAGGATGACACGGTATATGCCTTGTGTTCAAGACAGACATAAGGGTAAACGGGTATTTGTACACACAAGTACTATCACAAAAGGTTTTATTAGATCACATGACATTTTCGTGACTTGGATAGTTATGATGTGTTGCTAGATATCGCTCACTGTTTATTATATTAAATATATGATTTAATATAATTGTCAACGTCACGAGAATCTACAGGGTCACACACATAAAGACAAATTGATAAGAGATAGAATAACTAAGGAACAGTGTAAGGTACAGTATACTTGAGAGAATTATGGAACATCGTAAGGTACTGTGTACTTAAGTGAAATATGGAACATTGTATAATATGATAATAAGTTAATATTAATATTAATATTATTATTATTATAGTTATTAAATATAATAATAAAATATGTTTATTATAATAATGGTTATAATAATAATAATAATAATAATAATAATATTATTATTATTATTATTATTATTATATAGTGCACTTAAGTTTGGTTTTTAAGCTTGCAGCCCACACAAGTGATTCTATAAATACAACCCTTGTGTAGAAGCTTTCTGAACTAGATGAAATTCAGTTGGTGAAACTTTGTCCGTATTTCTCTCTTTTTCTCTCTCACTCAAAGTCTTCAATCGTAGCAGTTAGCACTGAGACTGAAGGAATCTGTTCGTGTGAACTGAGTAGAGGCGTTGTTCATCATACATCGCTCGTGATCACTCCTTCGATTCAGAATCAAAGGTTCCATCTCCAAAAGAGGTAACCATTCTATCACTGATCATGACCATTCTTAAGGATCACTAAAGGGAAAAAATTTATTTTCTGCTGCATTTTGGATCGTGATTTCCCTACAGTTGTATTATAACCACTTACTAAACCATGCATCTGATAAATGTTTATTTTATGTCATTATGTTTTAATTCTATTAAAACACATAATAAATTAATTATAATCGAGTAATTGAATTTTGGCATCAGGCTGTGTACGATTTGGATGATCGATATTGACTATGCTTCGGAATTCGATATTAGTATGGTGAAGCAGCGATATATCAATCGTCCTTAAGTTACACAAATATGATCGATCAAATTTTTATATGTGATATAAGTAACTCTGATGCAAAGATGGTATATTGGATATACTATTTCATTTCGTCCATTCAATCACGTAAGGATTGTTATTCCTTTGAGCGATCCATGTTCATTTTCTTCGGAATCTGACATTAGTATGGCGGAGCAATGGCATGTTGATCAATCATACTAAATTTTCGATCATGGTGTTTTGACGGTATGAAATTGTTGCATTATGGTTTATGATGACACAAGGGTTGTCCTGTCAAAGAGGTATGCGATTAGGGTTGCGATGGTACAAAAGTTGTGCTTTAATGTTTATGGAAAGTATCAAGTGTTTATGGAACCCCCGTCCGATGACCGGGTAGCGGAACCCCCGGCTATCTTTGCGTAGTGTGATCATTCTCCAAAATTTAATTTGATTTTTTTAATTAACATGATTTTAATTAATAATAATAAAAATATGTTTATTATTGCTCTCTTGTGGTGATCAGTTATGGCCTTAGTTTTCCTTTATTTTGTTTTGTGATTTTAAAATACGACATGCGTGTCGTGCCTTTCTTTTAATCTCTTTATGTAACTTTTTTTCTCATCTCACTCCCTCGTATGTAAAACGAGTATTCTTTGATGTAATGTAATGTTATGAAGAAAGAGAAGAATACAAGATCAATAGAGGACAACCTTGGAGATCTTGCTTGAAGACGGGTAGATCGTTATTAGGTTTAGCTTAGGAGAACAATTGTGCTAGGGGCCATAACTGTTTCATTTTATATGTATGTTGATGCATGTGAGAGATGATTTATATGATAAATAAGACGGTGAGATCAAACTAATTGAAAAATTCCCATAAAATTGATTACTAAGTTTATGCTTTCCAAGTTTTAGAACTCATCAAGACTAGTATCGAATAATGTAGGTTTCTCCTAACGCGAGGTGCATGTTCTATATTGGTAAGGTACGATGGGATAAATGTAATATCTAATTTCTAAAACAATGGGTCAAACTTAACTAAACAAATTATAATAAGATTACATACGTTTAGAAGCAAGAGTTGGGAATTATCCATATGATGGATTAGAATAAGGAGTTATTCACCCAACTGAAAATATTCGAGAATTATATTAGATAAAATTGGAAGGAGTTCCTACCTAAATAGTTGAGTTTTGTGTAATCAGCCTAACGCTGACTTAAAACAAAGTGAAATATGGATCTCGGTCCACTAGAAAATCTTCCAATGGGATTTTTCGAATCAAATGGTGAGGGTCATTTGGTTTAAGTAAAATAGTGGGAGCATATTTAATTAAAGGCCTAATTGAATATGCTGGTTTTAATTGATACTTATAATTTCACATTTATTTTGTAGATTACCATGACAACAAACACCTCTAACAACATTTAGCGATCAATCCTTGATAAGGAAAAATTGTTTGGGACAAATTTTATGGATTGGCACCGAAACCTGAGGTTTGTCCTCAAACATGATAAAAATTTGTATGTCTTAGAGACACCTGTTCCTGAAGAGCATCCTCATAGTTTTGCTCCTAAGGCTGAAAGAGATGCTTATTAGAAGCATTCGATGATGCCAATGAAACTGCTTGCCTCATGCTGGCTATCATGAATTATGAATTGCAAGAGAAACATGAAAACATGGCAGCGTTTGATATGATCAAACACCTGAAGATGCTCTATCATGAGCAGGCAATGCATGAGAGATTTGAAGTTTCAAAAGCCCTTTTTTAAGGCAAGCTAGCTGAGGGAGCCCCAATAGGTCCCCATGTATTCAAGATGATTAGGTATGTGAAGAACCTTGAAAGATTGGGTTTTCCCCTCAAAAAGGAGCTTGCGACTGACTTGATCCTGCAATCGTTGCCAGAGATCTTCAATCAATTTGTCCTAAATTTCAACATGAATGATATGGACAAAAGTCTTCCAGAGCTGCTAAGCATGTTAAGAACTGCTGAGCAGAATCTGAAGTCAAAATGGAAGTCATTTCTGATGGTCAGTAATGGAAAAAAGCATAACAAAAGGCCCACCAAGCAGGGTGGTAAAGGGAAAGGCAAGGAAGTTGCTGGACCCAAACCTACTACTCATGCTTTGAAGCCCAAAGGAGGCATAGCAAAGGAGGGCACTTGCTTCTATTGCGGTAAGATCGGACACTAGAAGAGAAATTGCCCAAAGTACCTAGAAGATAAAAATAATAGAGTGGAGACTTCGACATTAGGTATTTTTGTTATAGAAATAAATTTATCTACTTATGCCTCACGGGTATTGGATACTGGATGTGGTTCTCACATTTTTACTAATGTGTAGGGGCTAAAAAGGAGTAGAGATTTGGCAACAGGTGAAGTTGACCTACGAGTTGGAAATGGAGCAAAGGTTGTTGCTTTAGCTGTAGGAACTTATATATTGACATTACCTAGTGGTTTAATAATTCAGTTCGAGAACTATTATTATGCACCTGCAATTAGCAGGAATATTATTTTTGTTTCTTGTTTGGATAAGTTTGGTTTTTCATTCATAATAAAGAAAAATTATTGCTCCATTTATTTGAATGATATATTCTATGCTACTGCACAAATGAGCAATGGATTGTATATCCTTGATCTTGAAATTCCAATTTATAACATTAATACTAAAAGGATGAAATCTAACGAGTTAAATCCAAGTTACCTTTGGCATTGTCACTTAGGCCATATAAATGAGAGGCACATCTCCAAACTCCATAAAGATAGACTCTTGGACTCTTTTGATTACGAATCATATGATACATGAAGATCTTGTTTAATTAGAAATATGACAAAGTCCTCATTCATAGGAAAAGGTGAACGGGCTAATGATCTTTTGGCCCTCATACATACTGATGTATATGGACCACTGAACATACCAGCTAGAGGAGGTTTTCAATACTTCATCACATTTACTGATGCTTTCAGTAGGTATGGTTATGTGTATTTAATGAAACACAAATCTGAAACCTTTGAAAATTTGAAGGAGTTCAAGAATGAAGTACAAAACCAACTAGGTAAGAATATTAAAACTCTTCGATCAGATGGAGGCGGTGAATATTTAAGCCTTGAGTTTGATGACCATCTAAAAGAGTGTGGGATTCTATCCTAACTCACTCCTCTTAGAACACCACAATGGAATGGTGTATCTGAGAGAAGAAATCGAACTTTATTAGACATGGTCAATTCCATTATGAGTCACATCGATCTTCCAAACTCCTTTTGGGGACATGCACTCCTGACAGTAGCTTACACACTTAACCGTGTTCCATCCAAAAAGGTTGAGAAGACACCATATGAGATATGGACTGGTAAAAAAGCACATATGTCTTACATGAAGATTTGGGGTTGTGAAGTATATGTGAAACGATAAATTTCAACTAAGCTTGATCCCAAATCTGACAAATGTTTATTTGTGGGGTATCCTAAAGAAACAAGAGGGTATTACTTGTACAATCCTTCTGTGGGAAAAGTGTTTGTCGCTCAAACTGGAGTTTTCTTGGAAAAGGACTTTATTTCCAAAGGAATCAGTGGGAGGAAAGTAGAGCTTGAAGAAATTCAAGAATCACAAAGCATTGATACACCTATGGAGGAATTAGAGCAGGAATCGCAAGTAGTTGTGGAATGGCAACCTGCTCAAGTAGAACAAGACCAACGTAGGTTGAGTAGGATACATCACCAACCACAGATATATGGATATCTCGTAACTAATCAAGGTGATTTTTTACTGATGGATCAAGATGAGCCTATAACCTACCAATAGGCCATAACTGGTCTTGAGTTAGAGAAGTGGCTAGAAGCCATGAAATCTGAAATGGATTCCATGTACACAAACCAGGTTTAGACCTTGGTAGATCCACCTTTAGAAGTTAATCCTATAGGATGTAAGTGGGTCTACAAAAAGAAGACTCACATGGATGGTAAGGTACATACCTATAAGGCAAGACTGGTTGCTAAAGGCTATAAACAAATTCATGGGGTAGACTATGATGAAACCTTTTCACCTACTGCAATGCTTAAATCTATTCGGATTTTACTTGCTATCGCTGCATATCATGATTATGAAATATGGAAGATGGATGTTAAGACTGCTTTCCTTAATGGGAATCTTCTTGAGGACGTGTACATGACACAACCTGTCAGATTTGATATACCAAAAGAAACCCAAAAGATATGCAAGTTACAACGATCAATCTATGGATTGAAGCAATCTTCCAGAAGCTGGAATCTTTGTTTTGATGAAAATGTAAAACAATATGGATTCATTAAAGAATGAAGATGAGCCTTGTATCTACAAGAAGGTTAGTGCGAGCATGATCATCTTCCTGGTATTATATGTAAATGACATATTACTCATTGGAAATGATGTACCTACCTTGCAACAAGTGAAAACTTGGTTAGGGAATTGCTTTTCTATGAAAGAAATTGGTGAAGCAACCTATATATTACGAATCAGGATCTATAGAGATAGATCACAAAAACTTCTTGGCCTAAGTCAGAGTACATACATGGACAAAGTGCTGAAACGCTTTAATATGCATGATTCCAAGAAAGGATTTGTACCTATGCAACATGGCTTATGTCTATCAAAAACACAATCCCCTTCAACTAAGAAAGAAAGGGGTCGCATGAATAAGATTCCATATACATCTACAATATGATCTATCATGTATGCCATGTTATGTACTTGACCAGATGTCTCGTATGCTTTAAGTGCAACGAGTAGGTACCAATCTGATCCTGGTGATTCTCATTGAGTAGATATTAAGAATATCCTTAAGTACTTGAGAAGGTCTAAGGACTCATTCTTGGTATATGGAGGTCAGGAAGAGCTTGCTGTAATTGGATACAGCGATGCCAACTTCCAGACAGATAAGGATAACTTCATATCACAATTTGGTTATGTGTTATGCTTAAATGGTGGTGTTTTGAGATGGAAAAGTTCAAAGCAAGAAATAGTTGTTGATTCTAAAACCGAGGTCGAGTACATTGTTGCCTCAAATGCAACAAAGGAAGTTGTTTGGATCAAGAAGTTTATTAGTGAATTTGGCATATGTAGCGAGTGATTTTAGACGTGGTTCTTAAGCACTGTTGCTATGGGGTACTACAGGTCGATTCATTTTTTATCCTATTGAAGCTGATGAAGGAAGGGAAATAGATGTCTCCAATTAACCCTGCTTGCATACTGATTTTAAACAGATGATTGTTGGTTTACATATGCGATTTAGATTGTGGGCCTCTCTCTGCTTATTTTGTTAAGAATGAAATGACGGGACTATTCATGGGGATTTTGGATAGGTACTGGATTTGATGTTTTTAATTAGTGTGCTCGCTAAGATTTTTCAATCTTATGCCTACGCATTCCCGTTTAACGAAACAGGGAAATCAGAGCGATCGTAGTTCCTCCTATTCTACCGGAGGAAAAAGGTTGTTTTGGTGTCTTGTTTAAAGCCCAAGACGTGAAGCTAAATGTGGTTTGTATCTTGTTTAAAGCCCAAGATGTGAAGCTGAAGAGTTTATTTGTATCTTGTTCGAAGCCCAAGATGTGAAGCTAAAGGGTTTTGACTTTAGAGAGAATTTGTCATCTCTAAAAGGAATTTTTGTTCTGTTTGTCACAACTGTTGCGTGACTGATTATAAAGGAGAATTACTTTAACTGGGATATGTGAATCCAGCAATGCCATAATTTCCTTTATGGGAGTTTTTAACCTTAAGGAGAAGACTTTAACTCAGTTTAGAGCAATGCCATCTTTCCTTAGCAATTCCTCATGCTAAAAGAGGGACAGTGGCGTGGATGTAAATAATCCAGAGGCTTTCCGCTTACAGCAATTAGATAGGGGGAAAGGAGTTGTTGATGTTTGTATACTGTGAGCAAGGCACAGATTGATGCTAAAAGGTTGATTGACTCAACCGGGGTTTCCTTATACAAAGCCTAAGAGGAGGCTATTGACCCAACAAGAGGGTGTCTTTTATTTGTCTCGTAGGAAGCCCGAGATAGAGGCTAAAAGGGTTGACTCTACAAGAGCGTACTTTTATATATGTCTTGTACGAAGCCCAAGACGGAGGCTTAAAGGTGATTGACTCAACAAGAGAGTCTTTTATACCCAACAAGAGAGTGTTTTTGAATCTCGTACGAAGCCCGAGATGGAGGCTAAGAAAGGTTTGACTTAACAAGAGAGTCTTTTATACTTGACAAGAGAGTGTTTTTGTATCTCGTACGAAGCCCGAGATGGAGGCTAAGAAGGGTTTGAGTCAACAAGAGAGTCTGAAAAGGTTAGCTCCGTCGGGGAGAATCATTGTACAAAGCCCAAGAGAAGGCTAACTTCACTGAGGAAGGATCATTATACAAAGCCTAAGAGGAGGCTATTGTGCTGGTGACTATTTCAGTTTAGTGACAGGTCCAGTATGTTGGATAAGAGAGAAAATCAGTTCTTATAAAGGGAACGATTAAAGGTAAGGCGGTGCTTTAGGATTGATCAGAGGATCAGGGTTATTTCCTGTTATTTAAGGAAATGGGAAGTCTAAATGGGTATTGAGACTGTCCAAGTCTACTGGCATTTTGAGAAATCGATTCTCAGATAGGGAAAGATCTTTGTATGATGCCCAAGAGAAGGCCGGTATGTTAAGGGATGAAGGTCAACCCATTAACAGGTCTGATACTTGACTCAGAAAGACAGCTCTAGCAAATTAATGACTAGGTTCTGTTCCTATACCTGTAGAGGTCTCTGGGTCCTTGTACTAAGACCAAGAGAAGGCATGAGAGCTTTTAAGAAGCCGAAGGGTCCTTGTACAACGCCCAAGAGGAGGCGGGGATGCTTTTAAGAAGCCTGTGGGTCCCCAAACCCCGAGAAGTTCAAGACATGCCATCACCGAGAATAGATCAAGCCAGGAAAGTCCGAGAATTTGGAAGAAACTCAAGAGATGCCATTCACGGAGAAAAGATAATCTATGGGGAGTAGAGTTTATTTGACAATGTCTAAGGGTGACAGTCTGAGAAAGGGTTCACTGAGAATGCTGCCTTTCACATCTCCATATTGTTTAACCCCAAGAGGAAAGAAGACTGTGTCTGGTAATCCTATGGGGATCTAGTTTTATTTGTATTTAAGAGTGACCAACGGGGCTTTACCTAGTGCTAGACATAGCTGTAATACCCCAAAATTTTCCCTCTCATTTTTCATATCATTTAGCATATACTTTCATTTGCATTGCATTCCATTCAAGCATAGAAGAATAAAGCATTGCATTGCATGTTGCATAGGGGCATGTGGTCAGTGGACTTCAGAGTGTTGATCATCCAAAGCAAGAGAACAAGAGCCAAGGGTCTTCAAGCAAGGCTCAAGAGTCCCTTACATCTCATATGATCTCAATTGATCCCACAAGGAATTGGGAGATGGGAATTCATCAAGAAAGTTGGACAGGTCATCATCTCTTAACCAAAAGCAGTCAAAATTAGGGTTTTGGATTCAAGTGCTCTCCTGATGAAATTTTGGTTCAAACTTGATCTCAATGTTTTCTACATGATATCAAGTATCTAAGGATGGAAGATTACCCATTGGTTCATTTCAGAAGAGGTTCAATTGGTCAGTTGCTTGAGAATCAAGAAATTGGGGAAAAAGTCAATCGTGCAGTGAAAAAAGTCAACTCCTGACTTTTTAAGGTCAAATATATGAAATTCAAGTTACATATGGTCATTGGACAAGATTTGATCAAGAAATGATGGAGGAATCATGAAAAATCAAGAAATGTACAAAGTTTCCATTTTTAGAAACTTAGGGTTTCCAAAAATGGCAAGTTTGGACCATTTTGCACTACCCTTTAAGGCTTCCTTTCTTCAAGATAAAAGCTCCAAACTTCAGGCCCAAGTTGAGCCAATCAAATATCACATTCTAAGCTTCAAATCCATATAAAGAACTCTTTCATTGGATCAAAATTGAGGGAGTTATGATCAATCAAAGTTTGGTAAAATCAAGGCAAAAAACAAGTCATGGCAAGGCAAGTTCAGGCCTCCAGGCCATAATTTCATCAAACACTTGGTGTGCCAAATGTCAAGCCATTTTTCTCATGGAAGAAAGCTTCAAATGAAAAAATGTTGAACATCAAAGTTGTTCATCTCAATGTCCTCTTCAACTTTGATGTTGGACATGTTTCCATTTCAACAAGTTATGAATGAGTTATAGTGGTTCTAATTTTATCACCGGAGAAGATGACCGGAGGTCCTTCTCCGGCCGGTGGCATTTATCAGCTAGGGTTTCTAGTTTTAAATCATAGCTGTTTGATTGTTTGCATCGTGTGGTTCTAATCTTGCCAGCACATAAATGAAGAGGGTGCCATTCACGTGACTTCTTTTTTGGTTTCAGTTAATCACATGTGTGTGCGTGCGTGACAGCTATTGTGTTCGTGCATTTTAATTCGTTTGATCTGATTGTTTTTAATATTTGACCATCATGACTTCATCCTATGGCCCTGATTGAATACCATGTTGACTGCATGTGCACCCTATCACACACAAACCCACGCCTTAGTAGACTGAGCTCATATTGCTTTTTACACTCCCCCTATTGGGCCCAAACTTTTTTAAACGTGACATTTGCTTTCGCCACACCCCCTGCTCATTTTCATTTCATTTTATTTTCTTTTTGTATATTGGTTCATTTTCTTATTTAAAAAAAATACTAAAATGCATTAAATAATCCCAAATTAATTCATGTGTGTTCTTAACACATTTAACTAATTTTATATTATTTTTAACTCTAATTTCATGGATTTTAGATCATAATTTCGTAATTTTCTTTTAATTTCTTTTTTGAGTGAACTTCTTCATGAACACTTGAACTTGCACATTTTATTTCTCTCATTTCACACACTGTTTTTCCTCCATTCTTTTTGCATTGATTAAAGGACATCTTGAAGCATCTAAACTAATTTTCATTTTATTTTTAAAGTCATTTTATCATGTGTTTGGATGTGTATCTTTAAGTATTTTTGTGGTGTGTTTCAATGTGCTTTCATGAGGCCTTTTGAGGCATTTTTCTTTTGAGTTTTGCTTTGAGGTTTTTGTGGTGTGTTTCAATGTGCACTCATGAGGCCTTTTGAGTTTAGTATGAGTTTATGCATGGTAACTTGAAAGTTAGACATGGTTCCTTCTCTTGTATCTTCTTAAGCTCTACATGTTTCATGTGTGCATTTTTGTATGCTATTTCATACATTCCATTTGCATATCATTAATGGTATGCCACTGTCCATATGCATTCATTAATCATTCCATATGATCTACATCCTTAACATGTAAATTTGTGCATCTAATTGAAACTTGTTTCTCTCCTTTTCATTCCTTTTCATCTTGTCTTTTATACTTGAACCATTGCATTTATACTTATATGATTGTCTATATGCATCATAAGACCCTCATAGATAATGTATGCTTCTGACCTTAGCATTTCATTAAGCATAAATGCATGTTCACTTTGCATTTCCATTCATCTTCCATCTTTTCCTTTCATGGTGCATCTCTTGGATGTGTAAGGCATTATGTGTGCAAAGTTTGGGTGTGTTTGTTCTCTTAACCTTAGAGAGCATCCTTTGGATATAGGTTCTGACCTTGAATGATTTTCATCTCTTAGGATCTTTATCCATTGCTTCTTAATTTGTTTGATCATTACTTGTTATTCTTTCCTTATTTCACTACTTGTAAATAGTTTTGAACTAACCTTTTCATGTAGGTGCTAATGGTAATTAAGGGTGTGGATATGCTTCCGCATACACTTCTTTCTTTCATTCTCTCTTATCTCTTTTAATCATTCAACTTGTGATCATGATAAGCATTTATATGCTTTCCTTGAATAACTTCTTTCTTCTCCCTTTTGAGTTATAACTCATCTTCTACTTTAGAAGTGAGTTGTTTAATTCATTCTTCTTCTCTTTTCTTTTAGAGTTAGGTTTCTAAACCACACTTGACCATTAGGAATATCCATGCATGATAACTTTAGGGTTTGAGTCTTAGTCTCCCTCATTAGATTTTACCTTTCTTAACATTTGAGTCTCTCTTCTTCTCATCTCAAAACAAAAGCAAAAACACTTAATAAAGGCATAATATATATTGTATTTGAGCCTTTCATGTGAGAATAAGATAGTGAGGGGTCTTCTCTCACTTTCTTAGAATGTTTAGCATACGTCCCGTCTTGGTCGATATGTGAGGCATTCGATCTTACGTGAAAGACTTAAATACAATATGCGTTGTAAACACAAAATAATCAAAACACTTCTTCTTAAAATACAAAAACAAACAAATTCTCTTCTCATCTCCTTCATTCTATTCCTTAAGGACCCGTCATTTCCGTTCTACCGCAAACAGGTAACGCCTAAGTGTCCATACAGCGAGCTGCAACACCTAAACTGCTAGAACGTGAACGTTGACGTATTCCACCTAAAAAAAAACACAAACAAAGTAACCCTGGCTGAGGGGAACTACGTCGCTCTGATTCCCATGTTCCTAATGAGACACGTAGGCAGTGGGGTAGGACCCATTCAAGCACTTCTTTTATTTTCCCTACACTTGTTTCTCGTTCTCTTTCCATTCTTTTTCCAGTATCTTTTCTATCACCCTTTGAGCAGTACTTCAAGCGTGGATCCCGTCGAGTACGACGGACGTGAAGGGGTGCGATAACCTTCCCTTCACGTAACCGACTCCCTTACCCGTTCTCTTTGGTTCGCGAGACCTCGTCCTTTCCTTCCTCCCGGGTTTGTGCAGCATTACCTTTCCCTTTCTTTGGGATAAAAATGCCTGACTGGCGACTCTCTTTCCTTCTTCCGCGCCACTTTCGCGTTTGTACCTGGATGAAAATCCCGGGAGCGACAGTAGTTGTCGGGGAAAACTCTAAAATAACTATACTAGTATTACATAGTTGATATTTGACGAGTATATAAAAGTTTGTGAAAGAAGACTTACAGTGAGCAGCCCCACAATACAGTTATATATATGAAAGCGGAAAAAGAAAGCGGGTAAACACTTACTCGGTTGTAGAGCTTCCATGTTGTTTTGTTAGTTTGTTCAACAAAGAAAGCTTTGATAACAATATTATATTCAAAATCAAAGGAGAAAGTGCTTTGAAAAGATTGTTGGGGCTTACACCTCAAGGAGAGGCCCAAGGTTTTATCAGTGATTGCACTGTTGTTTTGTACAGAGACTTATACAAGACTCTGAGGCCCAAAATGGTTTTTTGTACAAAGGGATGGGTCTTACACTCTCTCAAGAGGCCCAAAGGTGTTTAAAGAACAAGAATGAGGCTTATAACACGAGGATAGGCCCAGATATCTTGATTTTGAATTGGCAATCGCGCCGAGATTTCTTTTAACGCAGAGGGACTTATACAATGCATTGAGGCCCAAAATTGTTTAGGTTAAAAGGGGATTGGGTCTTACACTCTATTAGAGGTCCAAAGTGTTATTTTTGTACAAGTGGTGGGGCTTACAGCTCAAGGAGAGGCCCATGGGTTTTTTAAAAAGGCGACGATCGCGCCGAACTTTTTGACGATATCGAGACTTATACAATACACTGAGGCCCGAATTATTTTGGTTTCTGCAAAGGGTTCGGTCTTACACTCTACCAAGAGGCCCAAAGAGTTTTAAAGAAAAGAAATGGGACTTATAACATGAGAATAGGCCCAGATGATTTTTGTTTGACAACGGCGATCGCGCCGAGATTTTTGAAAATGCAGTGGGTCTTATACAATGACTGAGGCCCAAAATTGTTTTGGTTTTCAAGGGGGATTGGGTCTTACACTCTATTAGATGCCCAAAGTGTTTGAAAAAGTTTGATGAGGGTTGAATTAATCAAAAACCCTAATTTGTTTTCAAAATGTATTTTAATTGAATAAAAAAATTCAATTAAAATGATCAAAATTGTTAAACATGTGGAAAACAAATTGTGATCTTGGATTAATGTTTCAAAAATCAGGTTTTTATCCACAAAATGTTTGGAAATCACTAAAATTTGAAAAATCAAGAAGGAGAAAATATTTTAAATGTCAAAAACAATTAAAATATTAATTCTTTACAAAAATATCAAGTATATGAAATAAATAATATTTTTGGGGTTTTTTGGGAAAATAAAATATTTTAACATTTTTGTGAATTATTAAAAAAAGAATCAACTCAAAATCATTAAAACTCAGAGAGAAATTAATTTTTGAATCAATTAAATAAAATCACAAAATTCAAATATTTGAATTTTCAAAAAGGGCGACAAGAACATGGCAAGAACACGTGCCACCCTCTGTTTTTGCAGATTTTCATTTTCTATCCAAACTCACTGAATACTTGATGATATCATCCAATCTACATATCAATATACTCGTTTTCACCTCACGATCATGTCTATGGTCTTTAATTTCATTTATTTTAAACATGGAATAAGAAATCAAAGAGAAACCTCAAGAACCCTAAAATTTGCATGAAGGTTCAGAAATTCCATACACGATTCAAACAAAGCAATTGATTGAGGGAAAACACTCTATGCATGATTATGAACATATGGCAAAATTATTGTGCAGCAAAAAATGCATGGATCATAGAGTTAGAAGAGCTTATGCTTACCTCTTGCAGCTGGTGATCGTGTTTTGTGTTAGAGGTGTTACAGCTTGGTTCCAAGGATATGGATAGCTTCCCTAGGTGCCAAGTGATGTGCCTGAGTGCTTGGAATGGTTTGAAACAAGCTGAAACTGAAGATGGTATCCCAACTGCAACTTGGTTAAAACCTTGAGCAGCTGGCTGGTGATTCTGAGAAATCAGTGTTCCAGATGTTGTTTAAGTGTTTGGATCACTTCTATACGATGTTTACGAGGTGTGCGTGTGTGATTAGTTTGGTTGGAATAGCTCTCAAACTGAAAACTCGATAGTGACTTGCTTTGGAAGGCAATTTTGGAGTGAAGAAGGAGATTTTGAGGAAAGCATATGTTTGATGGCTTTAGTGTACTCAAACTGATCACAAATGAGCACTATTTATATTAGAGCAAGTTTGTTTTGCAAGGAATAGTGAATGGCAACTGCTGCATATGTTTGGCCAATGTTGATCAATGAGAATCCAAGTCTCCTCTAGCCATTGACTAGAGGTTAGGGCACAGGCTGCTGGTCCCCTTGGTCTTGGATAAGTCTTGACTGAATTCAGTTGGAAATGGCTCAGTCCATGCCACCTTGGTGTATGCATTGAATTCTCCAATCCAAAATTGGAGTCTTGTCCCTCTTTTAGGCATTTCTAGGTTTGGCATGCTATTTTTGGTTCCAAAGACTTGGGAGGCTTGGGATCAGAATTGGTTCCTCCTTGGTCCCCCCTTGAGGTGTTTAGATGGATAAGTGTGCTTGTCATTTGCACAAATTTGGTAAATGGAGCAAAATGCACAAATCTGCCTTGCTTTGGCAGTTTTCAGCAAGACATGTTGCCATTGTCATATCTCATGGCTCAAGTGGACTTTGATGGAGTTCTTGGCCATTTTGGAAAGCCCTCATATGATACAGCAACTTTTTGATCATAATTGGTTTTGATACTTTTTGGAACCAAGTGAAAAATGCCCCTACATTTGGAAAAAAGTAAGGCAGATTCTAACTTAGTGAAAATTTCACTAAGTGTTGGAAAAAAGTGACATTTTCATTTTTTGTGATTTTGATCATTCCATAACTTAAAATCCATAAGGAATTGGAATGATTTGTGCTTGAAGCTTTAGTAGAGGGCCATGAGAGCTACAAATCCAGCTTTGAATGGGGAAAAATGGCTTTGTGGTTTAGGAGTTATGATTCTCCAAAGTTGGTACCCTAGCCACTTTGTTCCATAACTTAGAAAAATTTCTAAGTTTTTATGGTTACCCCTTTTACAAGTTATCCCACTTTTCTTGATTTTTCTTGATGAATGATGATTCCAATCACACATTAACATCATTTTAGGGTTAAGGAACCATAATTGTGAAAAATCTCAAAAAGTCAAAGTTGACTTTTGTGCATAGTTGACTTTTTGTCAGACGAATTCCAAACTGTGCGATCCTCTATGAAATCAAGTCCTTGACCTAAATCAAACTTGATGGATTGATTTCATAGGTGTTATAGGGTGTATTGAATCATGTTCTAGGGTTTGGGAGCATGTCATGGTCAAAAGTCAAAGGTACAGTTGACTTTTCTCGCGAAACCCTAATTGTGGTTCAGATGAAACTAAAACTTGGTGATAAAGCTTCTTAGATCAATCCATTGTTGAAAATGGATCAATGTGCTTTATTAGAGGCCCTCAAATCATGCCTTGAGGTCTTGGCTCATGATTTGTCCCAAAAGTCAACTTAGGGGTGAATTAGGTCAAGAAACCCTAATTCCTGATTTTTAGTGAATGCATCCCCTGATGTAAATTAACTTGATGATTGGGTTCATGATGTCCCTTGGAGTATCATAGGTTATGCTTTGAAGTGTTGGCTCATGCCCAGAGGGAAATTCCCATCTGGAGGCCCTGGTCAACAAAAACCCTAATTTGGTGACACTGGCGATCTTGAGGCTTGATCCACTTGGAAGGTAGCATCCTTGTGCTTAATCCTTGCTGTGGGAGTCCCCTTGATCCATTGTGGATTTTTGAGAAGTTAGAAAAGTTGAATATCAGGTCATTCCTTGATTGATCCTTTGTCTAAGAGCTCTGAGAGGGCTTGAAACCCTAAGTTCTTGTTTGTAGTGGATGCTCACCCATCTTTGGGGAGATTGATGAGGCATGATGGTCCATCCATATTGTGATGTTGATTTTCACAATGATGGGAAATCTTAGTGGTCAAAATTTGGGGTATGACAGATGCCCTTATTTAATCTTCTTGGACCCGAAGGTGTGAATGGCGAAGGTATTCGGGCATTCGGGGTGCAAGATGATTAAATATCGGAATACCCGAAATTTTGATGGTGGTTATGAATGGCAGTTAGCGCATCCATCTTCTTTTGCTAAGAAATGATACTTAGAAAAGGTAAAAACTTCCCCTCGATCCTGGTTTCCTACCAAGGAACTGGTCTCAGTTGCTGATGTAAACTTCCCCTCGATCCTGGTTTCCAACCAAGGAACTGGTCTCAGTTTCTGATGTAAACTTCCCCTCGATCTTGGTTTCCTACCAAGGAACTGGTCTCAGTTTCTTATGTAAACTTCCCCTCGATCCTGGTTTCCAACCAAGGAACTGGTCTTAGTTTCTGATGTAAACTTCCCCTCGATCTTGGTTTCCTACCAAGGAACTGGTCTCAATTTCTGATGTAAACTTCCCTTCGATCCTGGTTTCCTACCAAGGACCTCATCTCAGTTTCTTATGTAAACTTCCCCTCGATCCTGGTTTCCAACCAAGGAACTGGTCTCAGTTTCTAATGTAAACTTCCCTTCGATCCTGGTTTCCTACCAAGGAACTGGTCTCAGTTTCTGATGTAAACTTCCCCTCGATCCTGGTTTCCTACCAAGGAACTGGTCTAAGTTTCTTTTGTCAATAAACTTTCTTGACAAGGGACGCTATGTGTAGCAATTTTCCTCAAACTTCTCGCCGAATTTCCCTGGGGAGATGCCATTTGATAGAAAAAATTTTGACGTCAAAATTGCTGGGGAACCCAGTCGTCTGAGTTGTAGAGGTGCATAAACTTCTCTATTTGGAGACGCCATTTGTCGACTCTATTGGGGGAAAATGAGTCTCTTGAGAGACTGCTTTCGCTTGGGGTATTACATCATACTTTTCTCGGGATCTTCTCGGAGAAATGCCATATGATGTGATCTAATTTTGAGGTGCTGATGACCTTTTTGTCAGCGGATTTTTCGGAGAAAAACTGCTGTATTGCCGAATCTCTGATTAAGAGGCTTTCTCTAGGGATTTTCCTTAATCCGGGAAAGCGAAAATATCATCTTCAATGACGAAGAGAGACTTTTGTCGAACGTTTTCTGGTCTTTAAGAGGTTTAAGTAATCAAAGTGGCCGAGGACCAACTCTAATCCAAAAATAAACTGGAGGAGAGAGATAGTTCAGACGCAGCATTTCCTGACGAGGAAAGAACTGACAACTCGATTGAGAGGACGGTTATCACTATGGGACAAGACCGACTAGAGAGATATTGATGCAATATGAATGCAAATAAATAATGCATGATGAATGTATGTATATGCTGACAAAACTGACGCGACATACAAACCGACGGATGAACACGACTGGATACTCGGCCACTGCAGGGACGAAGAGGTATCGCAGGTCCAAAAGTAGCAATTCTGCCTTGCTTAGGAGAGATAGCCCCTGTGGGGAGCTATGTTGGTCGGGCTTAAGAGATAAGAACTCCGTCGGGGATATCAAATGGGAAAATCACATCTGATACAGTTGATCCTTCGTTCAGGCGCACTGGTTTAGAAGGAGTACTTTGATTCTACACTTTGAGGCTCGAACACCTTTGGAAACGCAATCGATGTTCCTTCGATGTTCCCCAGTCAAAAGAATTGTCGTCTTTATTTTAAAGCAGAAAAAAATTTGACAAGTAAATTCATTTTTGTTTTATTTCAAGAACCGCTGATCATGTTAAAATGTCATTCTGTAAAGCTAAAACAAATCAGAATTGCAAACAAAAGCACAAGGGCTCAAATTTTATTGATAGGATGGAAATCAGCCAAACGCGTGATTCCATAGAGTATTTAAAAAGTTTGAAAATGGTAATTTAAGGGAAAAGGGCTACATCGAAACATAACGACCACTATCCTTCTACCAACTTTGAATTCGGGACATCCTGAGCTTCTGTCGAAGATGACCTTGACTGGAGTTTTTCTCGGATGGTGTAACTGCTACTAGGGAATTTGCCCCTGTTGGACGTAGTTACTTGCCATTATCCATAAATTTTGCCTGGATTGTACTTTGAGATGTTTCCAATCCACCGGGATGACTTTTGATCATGTCTCTAATTTGTGCCTGGACCACCCTTTCGGGTTTTCAATCCACCGAGACTCTTTTTTTTTTATTTAGGCGAAGTATTTCTTGACTACATCAACATTTGTGGGGTAGGAAAATTCCTCTCCATCCATGGTTGCAAGTCTCTAGGCGCCGCCTGAGAAATCTTTCTTGACCACATAGGGACCGTCGTAATTCGGAGTCCATTTGCCCCGAGAGTCAGTGAGAAATGATTGTATCTTTTTTAGCACAAGGCCTCCTTTTCTGAAGATGCAAGGTCGAACCTTTTTGTCAAACGCCTTCTTCATCCTTTGCTGATACAACTGACCATGGCATAATGCCGTGATTCACTTCTCTTCGATCAGGTTCAGTTCCTCGTGTCGACTTTGACACCATTCAGCCTCTGTTAGTTTAGCTTCCATCAATACCCGGATTGATGGTATCTCTACTTCTATGGGGAGCACTGCTTCCATGCCATATACTAGAGAGAAAGGGGTTGCCCCTGTTGAAGTGCGGACAGACGTGCGATAACCGTGAAGAGCAAAGGGCAGCATTTCATGCCAATCTTTGTAGGTTACAACCATCTTCTGAATAATCTTCTTGATGTTCTTATTAGTCGCTTCTACCGCTCCGTTCATCTTGGGTTGGTAGGGAGATGAGTTATGGTATTCGATCTTGAACTCAGCGCACAACTCTTTCATCATCTTATTGTTCAAATTAGATCCATTATCAGTAATGATCTAGCTTGGAACACCATAACGTCAGATGAGATTGTTTTTTATGAAACAGACTACCACCTGTCGGGTTACATTGGCGTATGACGTTGCTTCGACCCATTTTGTGAAGTAGTCAATGGCTACCAGGATGAACCGATGTCCGTTCGAAGCCTTGGGTTCAATCATGCCAATCATGTCGATTCCCCATATGGAAAAAGGCCATGGGGAAGAGAGAACTTTGAGATGCGTTGGCGGTACTTGGATTTTGTCTGAGTATATATGACACTTGTGACACCTCCTCATGTACTTGTAGCAGTCGGATTCCATGGTCAACCAGTAGTACCCTGCTCTCAGAATTTTTCTCGCCATTGCGTATCCGTTGGCATGAGTGCCAAAGGATCCTTCGTGAATTTCTTTTATCAGCATCTCTGCTTCTGGTCTGTATACACATCGGAGCAAGACCATGTCGAAATTTCTCTTATAGAGTGTGTCACCGCTCAGGAAGAAGCTGTCAGCTAGTCTTTTGAGGGTCTTTCTGTCTTTTCTTAGTGCCTCAGGTTGGTACTCTTGTTTCTGAAGGAAGCACTTGATATGGTGATACTAAGGTTTGTCATCTATGACTGCTTCAATCATGAAGATGTAAGCGGGCCGTTCAAGGCGCATTATATCGATCTTAGGTAGGTCATTCCATTGACCTACACTAATCATGGAAGATAGAGTGGCTAATGTATCAGCTATGTGATTCTCATCACGAGGGATGTGAGGAAACTCGATTCTGTTGAAGAAGGGTAACAACCTTCTCGCGTAATATTTGTAAGGAATCAGTCCTGATTGGTATGTGTTCCAATCTCCTTTGATCTGATTGATAACCAGGGCTGAGTCACCATATACATCCAAGTTCTTGATCCTTAAGTCGATCGCTTCTTCGAGACCCATAATACAAGCTTCGTATTCGGCCTCATTGTTTATACACTTGAATGTAGGTCGGGCGGTGAAAGGAATATGGGTACCCTGAGGTGTTATGATGATTGCCCCAATCCCGTTTCTGTAATGATTAACTGCTCCATCAAAGATAAGTCCCCATTGGGAACCTGGTTCTGGCCCATCACTGGGTAGTGGTTCATCGCAATCTTTCATTTTTAGATACATGACATCTTCGTCTGGGAAGTCAAACCCGATTGATTCTTGATCGTCAATCGGTTGATGAGCCAAATAATCGGCTAAAATACTCCCTTTAACGGCTTTCTAAGCATGGTACTCTATGTCATATTCTGATAACAACATCTTCCAACGGGCAATCCTTCCCGTGAGAACGGATTTTTCAAAGACGTACTAGATTGGATCCATTTGTGAGATCAACCAAGTAGTGTGACGAATCATGTACTGGCGAAGACGTTTGGCTGCCCAAGCCAAAGCACAACAATTTTTCTCAAGCATAGTATACCGAGTCTCGCAGTCGGTGAATTTCTTGCTCAAATAGTAGATGGCAGACTCTTTCCTTTTGGTTTCGTCTTGTTGGCCAAGTACACAACCCATTGAGTCTTCCAAGACTGTTAGGTAGATAATCAGTGGTCTTCCCTCTACTAGAGGTGATAGAATCGGCGGGTTCAACAGGTATTCCTTGATACTGTTGGAGGTAGTTTGACAGTCCTCTGTCCAAACGCAGTCCTGGTTCTTTTTGAGTAATTTGAAAATCGGCGCGCACGTCGCGGTCATAAGGAATATAAATTTGGAGATGTAGTTCAAACGTCCTAGGAATCCTCTGACTTGTTTTTCAGTTTTCGGAGAAGGCTTTTCTTTAATGGCCTTGACCTTGTCAGGATCAACCTCAATTCCTTTTTGGCTGACGATGAACCCTAAAAGTTTCCCTGAACGGACACCGAAGGTGCACTTGATGGATTTCAAGCAGAGCTTGTACTTTCTCAACCGCTCGAATAGTTTTGACAGGTGGATCACATGCTCCTCTTCTGTCTTAGATTTGGCAATCATGTCATCGACATATACCTCGATTTCCTTGTGTATCATGTCATGAAACAGAGTAGTCATAGCCCTTTGATAGGTTGCCCCGGCGTTCTTCAAACCGAACGGCATTACCTTGTAATAATAGGTACCCCATGGGTAATGAACGAAGTTTTCTCCATGTCTTTTGGCACCATTTTAATCTGATTATAGCCCGAGAATCCATCCATGAAGGAGAAAACTTTGAACTTTGTTGTACTGTCTACCAGCATGTCGATGTGCGGCAAGGGAAAGTCGTCCTTTGGACTAGCCTTGTTTAGATCTATGTAATCGACACACATCCTGACCTTTTCGTCCTTTTTTGGAACGGGTACGATGTTGGCTAACCATTGAGGATATTCAGACGTAGCGAGGAAACCCGCGTCAATCTGTTTCTGTACTTCCTCCTTGATTTTGATGGCCATGTCTGGGTGAGTCCGTCTCAACCTCTGTTTTACTGGCAGACATTCCGATTTCAAAGGTAAATGATGTTCCACAATGCTGGTATCCAACCCTGGCATGTCCTGGTAGGACCAAGCAAATACATCGGGGAATTCTCTGAGAAGCTTTGTCAAACTCTCATTGGCAGTTGGACTGAGCAGTGCCCCAATCCTGATTTCTTTTCTCTCTTTTTCTGAACTCACGTTGATCGTTTCCAACGGCTCTTTGTGAGGTTTAATTGACCTTTCCTCTTGTCTGAGTAATCGGGAGATCTCTTATGGAATTTCGTCGTCAACTTCTTCTTCAGCCCCAAATACCGGGAACTCAAAGTTAGGAGAAGGCATCGGATCGTATGTTTCAATGGGGTTTAAAACAAGCAATCTGCATGACGTGATGATTTGTGTTCAGAAAAGATAGAGAAAATGCAAGCGTGTACAGTGTATTTTTTTTGAAAAACTACTTGTTTATTATTATTTGTTTTTTAAGATTACCATTTTCTGAGAAAAGCAAAAAGAGAAAACAGCAATTAATGCGGAGATTACAGAACGATGTTATTTTATTCATGAACAAGTCGATTCTTGAAACTACACCCCTATAAAACAAAACTCTGTCTCTTTGGGCAAAGCGAAGAGGGACATCTACAGAAAACGAGCCCTATCAAAACATCTGTTTCACCTGGGCAGGGTGAAAGGTTAAAGACGGCAATTACTTTGACTTATGAATAATATTCGGAACATCGACAGCAACCCATTGGCGGCGAACTCCTCGGTGAATCACAAAGTCTGGTACTTTCCTTGATTTGTCATCAGAAATAACGCTGATTTCTGGTGGAGCAGGATCATTGGAATCTGTCTCCCAGACAGAGTTGTCGTAGGAGGTTTCCTCTATTGTATTTTGCATAGTATTTGTGCTCTCAGGCAAATCTCCCCATCCAGTTGGTTGGATGTCTTCGAGCCTAATATGAGAGCTCTCAGGAGCAGTGTACTTAACCAAGTAGTCAAACTTACCACTTGGTTGTTCCAAGGTGTCCTACACTTCTTTTGAACTGGAAGGGTCATCTCTCTCGATGACGTTGACCTCAGGAAAAGCATAGCTGATGAATTCAAGTTCGGCAAGCTTTGCCAATTCATCGTCATGCTGGATATTTTCTGAATGACCTGAGTAATGATCCCATGACATGGTGGGGATGCAGGTATTCTGTTCAATGACGCTCAGCTGATTTTCTTGCCCCAAGTCTCCTGGATACGACAACCAGATAGGCAGGCCATCCATTGGGCCATAATAGTCGTGGTCAAAGTTGTCTTTCATCAGAGTGTCCTCCTTTAATGAGTTTGGTAGAGCACGACATCCTTCCGGATCATAATCTCCGTATATCATTTCGACGTCTGATCTCGGTATAAATCTCAGAATCTGTGCAGGATAGCAAAATGGTGTAGGCACCTCTTCCTGAGACATATAACCGTCCTCGTTAAGATAGGACTTCCACTTCTCATCCGTGTTGGAGGAATCTTCCTCGTTGATGGTATATGGACTGCTTGAGGCAACGGGTGAAGGAAACCTCCACTGTGGAAGAAGTTCTGAATGGGATGAAGACTTTCATCGTTAGCAGCTGTCTGGGTGTAGGTTGCAAAAAACCCAAGACCCTTCTTTGTTTTATTATCAGTAGTAATGACAAGCTGTCCCCATCCTTTTGCATTGCAATTCTCGATCACTTCAAGAGCATCTTTGTACGAGGAAATCGACGTACCTCTTCCTGATTGATTCTCGTTGCTCACCGAAAGTGTTTGGAATTGAGTCCCAACAACCTCCTCGGGTTCTACACAAGTAGACGATGATAAGTTACTCACGAGCAAGGCTTGCTCCCCACTGACCGTGACGAGTTGATCGTTCTTGACGAACTTCAGGTTTTGGTGCAGCGTCGAAGTGACTGCCCCAGCCTGGTGTATCCAAGGTCTTCCTAATAAACAGTTGTACGCTGCCCGGACGTCCATGACCTAGAAAGTGATTAGGAAAGTGTGAGGACCGATAGTTGTGGAAAGGTCGACTTCACCGATAACTGCTTTCCGAGATCCGTCAAAGGCTTTGACGATGACCTCCCTGCCCCTCATCGGGGGACCCTTTGAATGATAGTCGTATTAAAGTGGAGTTCGGCATAACGTTGATGGCGGATCCTGTGTCTACCAATTCACTGGCTAAAGCATCGTCCCGACAGTTAACTGTGATATTGAGCGCCATGTTGTGACTTTTTCCCCCCTCTGGTAAATCCTCATCACTGAATCCTAAGTTGTTGCAGGAAGTGATGTTAGAGATGATGCTATTGAACTGTCGTATTGACACATCATGTTCCACAAAGGCCTGCTCTAAGACTTTCTATAGAGCCTCTCTGTGGGCTTCAAAACTGAGTAAAAGTGATAGCACTGAGATCTTTGAAGGAGTTTGTAACAGCTGATCAACAATGTTGTATTCACTCCTTTGGATGAGCTTCATCATCTCATCATTATTTTTTCGAAAGGTTGATATTACTGGATTGACCGACTGGTGGATCAGGAGTTTCTGTCGGACGTTCCTTTTCTTTGTTAGGTTCTCCAACTCCTCGGTTGAAGATTCGACCGCTCCGTGTTACTCAACTGATGTCTGCAATATTCACGACGGAGGGTAATGGAATTTCCTTTCCATTCTCAAATATTGTTGCACCGTATTTGTAAGGGATCGCCTTAGCTGATTCATACGGTAATGGTACTGGTAGATAGGATGATGGTACAAACATCCTAGCTAAGAACCTTTGATTCGTCCAGTAGAGGGATGATGGTACAAACATCCTTGTTCCTCTCAGGGTCAGAGATTACAACCACGTCTCTGATTTGATCAGCGAAGTAGTCTGGCGTCCAGTTAATGGACCCCGAACCTAGGTATGGGTGAATCTCCTTGGGGTCCAATTGACCTTGAAGGGCTGCCCGCACAAGGTAGCATCCTTGGTTACTTTCTGAGCAGACTCTACAACGTTCATAGTTGTGTGGTGGCACCTGGCCACGACCGCTTTGAATGCAATGCAACCTTACCAGGTTTGTTTCCAAAGATCGGACATCCTGACTTTGACGCAGAGTTGGGTTTCCATTAAGCACACTGATTTGTTGCGTGTCTTCATCCAGATAGATTGGAAGCCACAAGTGGTTTAACAAGTATTGTAAAGTTCTCTGAACAAGAGCGCACCCTTGGTTACTCTCACAACATTCTTTACAGTTCTGATAATCATGTGGAGTGAGAAAACCGAGTTGAACCTGCCTGGCATGTAACTCTACCAAGCTGGTATTCATCAGACGAATATCAAATATTTGGATCATGTTGATCTGATAAGGATTTTTATTATGGTAGTCCTGGATCCATCCAAGATCTATCTGACGCTAGAGGGCCTCTTATACAAAAGAGCATCCCTGTTTGTTTACCGAGCAAGTCAGACAAGAATTATAATCGTGCCATGGCAGGTTATGATATTGGCTTTGCCTTGAGTGCATCGCCACCAAGTTGACATTCATTGCACGAATGTCGTGGTTCTAAATGATGTTGGAATTCGTATAGGCCATGTTAACTCCATGAACTCGATGCTCTTGGATCCACCTGAGATCCAATTGTTCCTATAGAGTTGATTGCACCACAGAACATCCCTGATTGTTCTTAGAGCAGATAACACACTGGTGATAGTTATGAGGTGGCACATGGCCATATCCGCTCTATCTACAATGCATCTTGACCAAGTTGGCGCTTAACAAGAGTACATCATGAATTTGATAGCTGTTGTTAGACTCTCCCTCTATCAAATTAACTGCAGCTTTCCCATGTTGAGGCAGCGAGTTTGTGAGAACATTAGGATTCGTATCTCTGGAAGATAAGACCCCGCTCCTAACAAGCTTTTGTACATCGGATTTGAAACTGAGATAGTTTTCTATGTTATGCCCTGGTCCTCCTTGATGGTAAGGGCACGTCTGATCCGTTTTGAACCAAAAAGGCGGATTTTCCGGTACTGTAAGAGGAGACTTGGTTTGGACATGCCCCTTGACTAGTAGTAATGGAAGCAGTTCTATGTACAACATGGGTATAGGGTCGAACCCTGATGGTCGCATTATACGGTTGTTGTTGTACTGAGGACGAGCCTGCTGAAGAGACTGTTGCATTCTTTGCTGATATTGCTGTTGATTAGGTTGGCTTTGAGCAACCTGAGGTTGTTACGTAGGAACAGGTGCAGGGTTGATAGTAGGAGTTACAGTTGCTACTGGTTGGTAACGTTGCCTTTGCTTTCTGAGAGAGATATTCCCGATATCTTGCTCTTTTTTCTTAGGGAGAGCACTACCGTATCATTTTGTACTACTTAATGATCCAGCATCTTTTACTAAACATCATTCTCAGACGGCTTCCTTAAGACGAACTCCCATGCCCACCATCTCGGTGAAGTCACTGGGCGCACTAGCGACCATTCTATCGTAGCAAAATGAGCTTAAGTTTTCAAGAAGATCTTTGTCATCTCTTTTTCCTCAAGAGGTGGAAAAATCTGAGCGGCAATTTCACGTCATCTCTGAGCATCTTCCTTAAAGGTTTCCTTGTCCTTTTTTGACATCGACCTGAGTTGATCTCTGTCTGGTGCCATGTCCAAATTGTATTTATATTGTTGAACAAAAGCAGCGCCAAGATCTCTGAATGTGCTGATCGTAGCGGTTTAAACCCATGCACCATCTTAATGCGACACCGGGTAAACTATCCTGAAAGTAGTGAAAGAGCAACTCCTGGTTCTTTGTCTGAGCTGACATTCGCCGAGCGTACATCACCAAATGGCTCTGAGGGCAAGAGTTACCCTTGTACTTTTCAAAGTCGGGCACTTGTAACTTGTGTGGAACTTTCACATTGGGGACCAAGCAGAGGTCTGTGGCGTCCTTTCCAAATAGATCCTGACCGCGAAGGGCCTACAGTTCTTTCTGCATTTCCAGGAACTGTTCCTGGAATTCATTCATTCTATCGAACATGCTGTCATTTCCACCAGAAGGTATCTGTGGAATTTGTCCTTCCGGGACAGTGTGTACCACGGGTGGTGATATAGTCATTATGGCCGAGACTCTTGGTGCCTCCCGAATTTTGTAACCTTCAGGAGTTGTTGTCATGCCCCTGACATCTTCGCTTTCCCGAAGTTTGTAACCTTCAGGCCCAGCAGCTCCTGCTGCGGTTCCTTGATCCTCATTGATCGGCGGAACATATCCTTCCGGGATATAGTTAAGTGGCATGCCCTAGGGACGATCTTTCGACATTTTGTACCTAGGATCATACTTCTCCACTATGGGCGTAGATGTGATCTCTGAGATCACAGTCCTTTGTTGTTGCATCTGAGCTTCTACTAGAGCTTGCATGTCGTTATGAAGCTTTCTCAGATCCTCTTTCAGAGTGTCGATCTCTTCTCTCAACTCTCTGTTCTCTTCCTCTAGATCATCCATCTTTTTATGACGATTGGCCCGAGTATTGTACGAATGAGACAGTTTGATTCTAGAATCGAGACGCAAACGTGAGATTCGTAGGTAAGAAGAATGCGTTTATGAGAATGATGAATGAAATGATTATTAATTATTTTTGTTTATTCAAAGTAAACTTCGACAATGGATTGCAAATGTCAAACAGTGGGGAAAACCCCGTTTTATTGAATTCAAAGGATTGCGGAAATGGAAATACAGTAGATTTACAAAGTGTTGAAAAAGGAAACCTAAACTAATGGATCCTGAGTCCTCTCTGAGGAGAGCTCAAGTGCTGGTTCTGGTACTTTCCTCTTCTTTGACCGGGGCTCTTGGGTCGTTGTCGGGTTGTCATTCCTTTTCCACGTGAAAGGAGCGAGCAAATTCCTTTGGTCATCCTGATTCTCTACAACAAGTTGCTCTAAAATCTCAATCAGAGCATCTTTTTCTCTTAACAGTTGCTATATTTTCCTGCACTCCACATTGAGAATATGATACTTGTTCCTCCAAGACCTCTTCTCCTGCTGAACTTTGCTGAGAGTAACCTGAAGCTTTTCCGTCTCAGACATAAAATAAAGAGCAGAGTCCTTTAATGGAAGAACTTCCTGGCGAGGGTAAGGCATCCTCAGCTTGAGAGCTCTTGTTTGTACCCAGTGGAGATAAGGCTCCACCGAGACACAATCTGGTTTACCTAGAGACTCTCGTCCTTTCTTGGGAATGTGTTTCCAAGAATGCACTATTTCCATCTTTAGTTCCCTGTCATTTTCTCCTTCCTTGAAGAAAAGACCTTTCAGATGAGCATTGTGCAGAACAAGCCTCATTGGGTATCCAAATTGCCGACGAACCAATATCGGATGATAGTTGATTCCTCCCTTAGTTCATATAAGGGGTACATTTGGAAAATTTCCATAATGGTCAATGATTCTGATCCCATCGTAGATTCGATTGTACCAATCGATGTCAGAGTTGGTAAGAGACATGATTCTCTGCGACCAACGTAAAGTATTCTTTTGATCCCAAAATGCAGCAGACTTGGGCAAATGGGAAGTAAACCATTTGTAAAGCAGGGGTACACAGCATGTGATCATTCCTCCGCCGTATAAATTCCTTAAGTATATCGAATGATATACATCTGCGAGTAAGGTCGGCACGGGGTTTCTAATCAGGAAAATCTTAATGGCGTTGATATCTACAAAGTTATCGATGTTGGGAAAAAAAAATAACCCGTAGGTGAGCAAAACAAAGATGCTCTCGAAAGCGGCCACGTTCCCTATACTAGCAAAGTACAGGGCTTTCTTTGTCAAGAACTGGGCTGGAAAACCTTGTATTCCACGCTTAGTGGTCATGTGAGTCCTAACTTCTGACTCGTCCAAATAAATTGCTCTTGCAATGGTTTGATCTTTTGGAATTTCTTCCAGTCCGGAAATGGGAGCTTGATCAGTAATATGTAAATCAGTCAGGTGAGAATACTTCTCCAGCGTTGGTGCTAGCTGATAATCCGGGAATGCGAAATAGTGATAGACAGAATCGTAGAACTGGATTAACCCGAACAGGATTCCTTCAATTACGTGGACTCTTAATAAGGACAACAGTCCTCCATACTTGGCTCTGAAAGCCTCATGGTTGGTGATCATTCTCGCCAAACCTCTCAAATCCTCAAACTTTGGAACCTTGAAGGTATACTTATGAGTTTTCCTTCTACCTAAATCCATTAGCGCAATCTCCTTTCTCTCTGACATTTGCAATCGTTGTCTTAGTTTAATTTGAAAAAGAGAGACTAGAAGAGAAGATTTTCTTTGTTTTAATGTTTTTTAAATGAATGCATGAATGCAGCACACAAAAACATAGAAAAAACATGGGGTCAAAGGGTCGGTGTCATGAATTCAAGGCTCTACCCCCCAAAGGTTTATACTGGTATTTTTTGTACCTGTCCGCAAAATCATTGACCCCTCTGGGATAACAACAGCAAGCGGATCGCCAGCGAGCTGATGTATCCTAGAGTGATCTCAAATGAGGGTAGTACCGTGTGACAACTATTTCCGATAGCTTCCGCACTACAAAATGGCTTAAGTCTACAAAAAACCTCAGCTTCTCAGATAACCCAGTCGACCACACTACTTTCAACAACCAAAGTCGTATAGGCAATGTATCTGCAAAGGGAGTCTCCACTGAGTTTGATGGTCAATCGGGGGCTCTTAATTGGAATTCACTCCCAGTAAGATTACCCGCATTGCCATCACCTATCTTAGGTGTATACTCAATCTTTCCACATGCGGCATCACACGCATTCCCATTAGCAAAAAATAAACACAGATATCAATTAGGAAAAGCAGTATATATATTTGTCTTAATCATCCTAGACCTCTAGTCTTATGATCCTATACAGACAATGACTCCCCAGCAGAGCTATCATTTCTGTGACATGAATTTAGGGTTTCGTCCCTTGGGAAAGAAAGAAAGAATGCCTCCCACTGTGGTCACCAATCTGCTGTGGCACTATCTAAGGTTTCTACCTAAGAAATAAGAAGGGAACAAGATCATAATTTCCGTCCCTAGCATAGTCGCCATTATTCTTGGCAGTTTTCAGACTTAAGGTTTCAACCAGAGAGATAAGAGGGACAAGATACCCTGCGGGGCCCCACGGTGGGAGCCATTTTTCTATAGCGAGCGATTTTGGACGTGGTCTTAAGCACTGTCGCTCTGGGGTACTACAGGTCGATTCATTTTTTATCCTATTGAAGCTGATGAAGGAAGGGAAATAGATGTCTCTAATTAACCCTGCTTGCATACTGAGTTTAAACAGATGACTGTTGAGTTACAGGTGCGATTTAGATTGTGGGCCTCTCTCTGCTTATTTTGTTAAGAATGAAATGACGGGACTATTCATGGGGATTTTGAATAGGTACTGGATTTTATGTTTTTAATTAGTGTGCTCGCTAAGATTTTTCAATCTTATGCCTACGTATTCCCGTTTAATGAAGCAGGGAAATCAGAGCGATCGTAGTTCCTCCTATTCTACGGGAGGAAAAAGGTTGTTTTGGTGTCTTGTTTAAAGCCCAGGACGTGAAGCTAAATGTGGTTTGTATCTTGTTCAAATCCCAAGATGCGAAGCTGAAGAGTTTATTTGTATCTTGTTCGAAGCCCAAGATGTGAAGCTAAAGGGTTTTTAATTTAGAGAGAATTTGTCATCTCTAAAAGGGATTTTTGTTCTGTTTGTCACAACTGTTGCGTGACTGATTATAAAGGAGAATTAACAAGAGAGTCTTTTATACTCAACAAGAGAGTGTTTTTGTATCTCGTACGAAGCCCGAGATGGAGGCTAAGAAGGTTTGACTCAACAAGAGAGTCTGAAAAGGTTAGCTCCGTCGGGGAGAATCATTGTACAAAGCCCAAGAGGAGGCTAACTTCACTGAGGAAGGATCATTATACAAAGCCTAAGAGGAGGCTATTGTGCTGGGGACTATTTCAGTTTAGTGACAGGTCCAGTATGTTGGATAAGAGAGAAAATCAGTTCTTATAAAGGGAACGATTAAAGGTAAGGCGGTGTTTTAGGATTGATCAGAGGATCAGGGCTATTTCCTGTTCTTTAAGGAAATGGAAAGTCCAAATGGGTATTGATACTGTCCAAGTCTACTGGCGTTTTGAGAAATCGATTCTCAGGTAGGGAAAGATCTTTGTATGATGCCCAAGAGAAGGCCGGTATGTTAAGGGATGAAGGTCAACCCATTAACAGGTCTGATACATGACTCAGAAAGACAGCTCTAGCAAATTGATGACTAGGTTTTGTTCCTATACCTGTAGAGGTCTCTGGGTCCTTGTACTAAGCCCAAGAGAAGGTATGAGAGCTTTTAAGAAGCCGAAGGGTCCTTGTACAACGCCCAAGAGGAGGAGGGGATGCTTTTAAGAAGCCTGTGGGTCCCCAAACCCCGATAAGTTCAAGACATGCCATTCACCGAGAATAGATCAAGCCAGGAAAGTCTGATAATTTGGAAGAAACTCAAGAGATGCCATTCACTGAGAAAAGATCATCTCTGGGGAGTAGAGTTTCTTTGATAATGTCTAAGGGTGACAGTCTGAGAAAGGGTTCACTGAGAATGCTGCCTTTCACGTCTCCATATTGTTTAACCCCAAGAGGAGTGAAGACTGTGTCTGGTAATCCTCTGGGGATCTAGTTTTGTTTGTATTTAAGAGTGACCAACGGGGCTTAACCTAGTGCTAGACGTAGTTGCCGGGGAAAACTCTAAAATAACTATACTAGTATTACACAGTTGATATTTGACGAGTATATAAAAGTTTGTGAAAGAAGACTTACAGTGAGCAGCCCCACAATACAGTTATATATATATATGAAAGCGGATAAAGAAAGAGGGTAAACACTTACTCGGTTGTAGAGCTTCCATGTTGTTTTGTTAGTTTGTTCAACAAAGAAAGCTTTGATAACAAATTCAAAATCAAAGGAGAAAGTGCTTTGAAAAGATTGTTCAGGCTTACAGCTAAAGGAGAGGCTCAAGGTTTTATTAGTGATTACACGGTTGTTTTATACAGGGACTTATACAAGTGACTGAGGCCCAAAAAGGTTTTCTGTACAAAGGGATGGGTCTTACACTCTCTCAAGAGGCCCAACGGTGTTTAAAGAACAAGAATGGGGCTTATAACACGAGGGTAGGCCCAGATATCTTGATTTTGAATTGGCGATCACGCCGAGATTTCTTTTAACGCAAAGGGACTTATACAATGCATTGAGACCCAAAATTGTTTAGGTTAAAAGGGGATTGGGTCTTACACTCTATTAGAGGCCCAAAGTGTTATTTTTGTACAAGTGGTGGGGCTTACAGCTCAAGGAGAGGCCCATGGGTTTTTTAAAAAGGCGACGATCGCGCCGAACTTTTTGACGGTATCGGGACTGATAACACTATTTTAGTGTGTTACTCTTAACCAATTTTTGTGACAATTCTAGTTCATGATTTCCTTTTTACAGCATGATTTTAAAATGTTTTTGCACTATTAAAGCTTTAAGCACTTTATGTGTTTCTTTTACGTTGTCATTGTGTTTGTGCTTTAAAAGGAAGATAGATGATGATGAGAAGAGGCATGACCCCAGTTGCCAGAGTCTGGAGCAGCATTAGGAGCTATTTGGATTACTGATGGTTTAATCATCCATTTCACCAAGAGATTTGGAGAATTAATGATAAAAACCCATGAATGACTAGGGCTCACGTGGCAGCACTATGAAGAGCGATGAAGCAAAAGGAAGGGATAAGATCAAGCAAGCTAGAGGACAAAAGGTAGTACGGTGGGGACCACTCAGCTGAGGACGCCCAACACCAGCATCACCATCTGTCTGCTCTGTAGCACCAGCCGTCTGCTCTGCTCCAGCCGCCTGCTAAAAGCAAATGTGTCTCCCACCAACATCTGTACCAGATTACTTGCAAAGGAAGGATTGATGGACAACTGTCCCACATGAAGGATTTGATTTGGGCCTAACCTTATTTTCCTCAAGAGACCCACGATCCAAGAAAGGAGGAACCATCACTTCCACTGATCACTAATTAAAGAGAGATTGTGCATTGAAAGCGAGAGACAAGAAATTCCACACACAACAATATTTTATTTTCAATGTTTTTAGTATTCTCATTTCTAGAGTTTAAGTATTAATAGAGAGTATTCTTTTTCTCTCCAGACCTGTACACTCTGCTGAGAACTGTCGTGACTGAAGAGAGCTGTTGTTGTTTATCCAACGCAAGAGATCTCCAAGTTATTAGTAGGTTGCATTTCTTTACTACACTTTGTAAGATGATGCTCCCTCCTAATTTCATTCCAGTAGTTTGTACTCAACTCACTATGAGCTAAATCTTTGTTTGATGAGACTAATGAAGTTAGTATAAAAGTGTTTTTTATGTTGATATGATGTGTTGGCTAGTGTCTTATTTTGTTATGTGTTTTTATGCTATAAACTTGGTTCTTAGAGTGATCAACTAGGAAAAAGGTACAAGCTTGTTGTTGAGAGAGATCCAATAAACAAGTGGATTTCATAACAAAAGTGGTTAGTAAAGTAGGATAGAGATATTCACTTAATTCAACTTGCTTAGAAATAAAAAGTTGAGACCACAAAGACTTATCAGAATTAAAACCAGACATATTTTAGGGTTACAAGTGAGACTTAGAGATTTGTTCCCTTGTCCTAGTTATACATGTTTTTGATGTTGTAGAGATACACCCATAGATCACGTTCTGACCTTTTGAGGCACGACACTTCACATCATAAAGACATTTCAAGCATTATATATACTAATGAATTTAGCTCATCAACTATTCTCTCTGATATTTTTAACTCCTTTTAGTTTTAATTTATTTTAGTTGTTTGTGTGTGCTCTTGTTCCTTATTCTCATATTTCTGTTACATTGCTCATACTTTTCTTAAACAAAGAAAGTCAATATTAGTAGTTCAAATACTTTACACTTCCCTGTGGGTTCGACCTTTATTTTATCACTTGCTACATTACCAAGCATGTATACTTGTATGTGACACCTTTGCCCTATTATTCAAAAGAAATATATTATAAAACAATTAGAGTAGAGTTGATTAGGTAAAAAGTAGGCAAACAAGTTTTTGGCGCCGTTGTCGGGGAAGTGAAAAAGTTTGAAAAACTATATTTATTTTTTTTGTTTAAGACTGTATTTGAGCTTTTAATGTTTGCTGTGATTTGGTGATACGACAGACTTAAGCTCTCGCATGCGCAGGTCGTTACAACCAGTTCACAGTGGTTATCCTGAACCTGAAAGAATTCTCAAGGCACAAAGAGGATTTGTGCGTACTCAGTAAATATCTGGAGATTCTTCAACTTCAGCTGTGGTTGAGCCTGAAGTAGTAGTGTGCAAAGAGGACACAGAAGAGGAAAGTTCATCATCGTCTTCAGACGAATCATTACAAGAGACAACCATGGCAGATCCAGATATCACTGGCATTGCCAATGACCGAGCGCGTAGCATCAGGGATTATGATGTGTTTGATCCAAATGCTATGAATATGGGCATTGCTAGGCTAGCTATCACAGCACCACAGTTCAAGTTCAAGCCTATGATGTTCCAAATGTTGCAAGTTGCTGGTCAATATTCAGGCTCTCCTCATGAAGATCCTCATTTGCACTTAAAACAATTTCTGGATGTTGCTGACAACTTCAAGATCCTTGATGTGCCCGTGGATACCTTTAGGTTGAGGCTGTTTCCATATTCTATAAGGGATCGAGCCAAGAGCTGGCTTAATTCTTTGGAACCAAATTCCATTACTACATGGAATGCCTTTGGCAGAAAAGTTTCTGGCCAAATATTTTCCTCCTTCCAAAAATGCAAAAATGAGAAATAAAATCACATCATTTAGGAAAGGAGATGACGAGACGTTGTTTGACGCATGGGAAATATTTAAGGAGCTGTTGAGACAATGTCCACATCATGGGATTCCCATCTGCATACAACTTGAGACCTTCTATAATGGATTAATTCCATCCTCAAGAAATATGTTAGATGCATCCAGTGGTGGAGCTCTATTGTCTAAATCCTATGATGATGGTTACAAGTTGATTGAAAGCATTACGGCCAACACTTATCAATGGCAAGTCACAAGGGCCACTTCAAGTTCAACTCAAAATAAGCCTGTTGGAGTTCATGAAGTCACTGAGACCACAACTCTAGCTGCTCAAGTGGCTCAAATCCACCAAATGATGAAGAATTTGATGAATCCTGAAGTGCCAAAACCTGACCCTGTTAAGGTGGTTACTTACGCTTCTGAGGTCGCCTGTGTTTACAGTGGAGGACCACATCAATTTGAAGAATGTTTTGCCAATCCTGTTTCAGTTAACTATGTTGGCAATCCCAACAACAACAGCAGATACAATAATCCCTACAGCAACACTTACAACCCAGGATGGCGCAATCATCCTAATTTTTCTTAGAGTAACAATCAAAATCAACCTAAACCGCAAGCAACCACACCTCAAGTTCCACCAGGATTTTCTAACCCTAACTATGCTGGGGTTAACCAGGGAAACAACCATCTGGAGAATGTGCTCAAGTCCTTTATTCAAGAAGCAAAGAATCAATTTCAAGCACAAGGAGTAAGTATCAAGAACTTGGAGACCAAGTGGGCCAAATTGCTACGACTCTAAGTTCAAGAAACTTGGGAAATCTTCCCAGCTCTACTGAGACTCCTAGCACACAAACTGGAGTGAAGAATGTTGAGACTTGCCAAGCTCTTAAGTTAAGAAGTGGCAAGGAAGTTGACGAAACAATTACAAAGAACAAGGAGTCAAGTACAGTTGTGTCTAAGCCAGACAGTACTGAAGCAAAAGAAAATGATGGAGAACCTTCTTCATCCAAACAGAAAAAGAACCAAGATATTGTACTCGATGAAGAATACCTTCCTCCAGAAGATCAAAGAGTCATCACTGAAGCCAACAAGAAGCAAAAACTTGTACAAGAAAGACCACCACCCCTTTTTCCACAAAGAATCAAAAAAGCAAAAGAGGAGCAACAATTTTCAAAGTTCATGGAGATCTTGAAGCCATTCAACAAAGTAGAATTACTCAAAATTCATGAAGGATGTGCTTACCAAACGTAAAAGGGTGAGAGAGTTTGCTACGGTTGCACTTACACAAGAATGTAGTCAATTAGTTCAAGGCAAACTCCCTCCCAAGTTGAAGGATCCTGGAAGTTTCACTATCCCATGCACCATTGGAGACACCTTTTGTGGAAAGGCGCTATGTGACTTAGGGGCCAGCATTAATCTCATGCCTCTCTCCATATTCAAGAAGCTAGGGATAGGTGCTGCCAGGCCTACAACCATCACCCTGCAGTTGGCTGATAGGAGTATTTGCTACCCACAAGGGAAGATTGAGGATGTGTTGGTAAGGGTTGACAAGTTTGTCTTCCCAGCTGACTTTATCATTATGGATTTTGAAGCTGATGAGGAGACACCCATTTTGTTGGGAAGGCCATTCCTAGCAACGGGTAGAACCTTAATTGATGTTGAAAGAGGAGAACTCACCATGAGGGTGAATGGGCAGCAAGTAGTGTTCAACATACTTAATGCTTTGCAATACCCAGAAGAGGAGATAGCTAAGTGTTCTATGATATCTAGTTGGGAAGGATTAATTCATAAAAACCTTCTTAAGGCTAATGATATGTTGAAAATTGAGTTAGGAAAAGTGGAAGACGAAGGACTAAAAGATGGAGTCATCTATGGTCCAATGCCAAAGCAAGAGGAAGAGTATGTGGAAGTGATAAAATCCACCACTGTTGCTCATAAACAGCAGCTAACTTCCATTGAAGAACCCCCTGAATTGGAGCTTAAGCAACTTCCGGAGCATTTACAATATACATATCTGGAGGCAGGACAGAAGCTGCCAGTCATCATAGCTACAGATCTGCAAGAAGAGCAAAAAAAAAAACAACTGATTTCACTACTGAAAAGACATAAGAAGGCAATTGCATGGCAGATTTATGATATTAAGGGAATTAGCCCAGCAATATGCATGCACAAAATTCTGTTGGAAGAAAATGCCAAGAATAGCATTGAGAGCCAATGAAGGCTGAACCGCATCATGAAGGAGGTTGTAAAAAAGTAGGTTATCAAGTGGTTAGACGCAGGAATTATCTACCCTATCTCAGATAGTGTGTGGGTAAGTCCAATTCAGCGCTTACCGAAGAAGGGAGGCATGACAGTAATAGTCAACGAGAAGAATGAGCTCATTCTTACTAGAACAGTTTCTGGTTGGAGAATTTGCATGGATTATAGGAAGCTGAACAAGGCAACAAGGAAGGACCATTTTCCCTTGCCTTTCATTGACCAGATGCTGGATAGGCTGGCTGGAAAGGAGAATTATTGCTTCTTAGATGGATATTCGGGCTACAACCAAATTGCCATAGCCCCGGAAGATCAAGAGAAAACGACATTCACATGCGCTTATGGCACCTTTGCTTTCAGAAGAATTCTGTTTGGAATGTGCAATGCACCAACCACTTTACAACGTTGCATGATGGCTATTTTCTCGGATATCATAGAAAATTGCATGGAGGTGTTCATGGATGATTCTTCAATTTTTGGAGAATCATTTCAAGATTGCCTAAAGAATTTGGAACTGGTACTGATCAGGTGTGAAGAGAACAACTTAGTCCTCAATTGGGAAAAATGCCATTTTATGGTAAAAGAAGGAATTGTTCTTGGTCATAGAATTTCTAAAGAAAGGTTGGAGGTAGATCAAGCAAAAGTGGAGGTAATTGAAAAACTACCTCCACCAGTAAATATCAAGGGCATTAGGAGTTTCTTGGGGCATGCTGGATTTTATAGAAGGTTTATAAAAGATTTTTCAAAAATTTCTAAGCCACTGTGCCAGCTGCTGCAGCATGACACGCCTTTCGTCTTCAGTAAAGAGTGCCTTGAATCTTTCAATCTTTTGAAGAAGGCCCTCATTTCTGCACCTGTAGTCAAAGTTCCAAATTGGTCCAAGCCATTTGAGTTGATGTGTGATGCTAGTGATTTTTCCATTGGCGCTGTTTTAGGCCAAAGGCATAGCAAAGTGTTTCATACTATTTACTATGCAAGTAGAACGTTGATAGAAACACAAATCAACTACACAACCACGGAGAAAGAGCTGCTGGAAGTAGTTTTTGCTTTTGATAAGTTCAGACCTTACTTGGTAGGAACTAAGGTCATTGTGTATACGGACCATGCTGCAATTAAATATTTGATTGCCAAAAAAGATGCAAAGCCACGGCTTATACGTTGGGTGCTCCTTCTACAAGAGTTTGACCTGGAAATAAGAGACAAAAAGGGAGTAGAGAACTCAGTTGCTGATCATCTCTCAAGACTCCCTGAAGAAGTGCAACCTCAAAATAGTGGAGAGATTAAGGAAAGTTTTTCGGATGAGAAGTTGTTGGTGATTACTGATGGCATGACTCCTTGGTACGCTGACATTGTGAATTACTTAGTCAGTAGGGTTGTGCCACCAGAATTCAACTACCAACAGAGAAAGAGGTTCTTTCACACTGTAAAGAGCTATTTCTGGGATGATCCATACCTATACAAGAAGTGTACAGACCAGTTGCTAAGAAGATGTGTTGACTATGAGGAGGCACGCCATATCTTATCAGCATGTCACAAAGCCCCATATGGTGGACATTTTGGAGGAGTAAGAACTGCAGCCAAGGTGCTGCAATCAGGTTATTTCTGGCCCTCTATTTTTAAAGATGCTCATGAATTTGCTAAGAGATTTGATAGATGCCAAAGGGTTGGAAATGTGTCCATGAGACAAGAGATGCCACTAACTAGTATTCTTGAAGTAGAAGTTTTTGATGTGTGGGGCATTGATTTCATGGGACCATTTCCTCCCTCTTTTGGAAATATTTACATTCTTGTGGCTGTGGACTACGTGTCCAAGTGGATTGAGGCAGTAGCAACACCATCCAATGATGCCAAGGTTGTGACTAAGTTCTTGCTCAAGAACATCTTGACACGACATGGCACGCCTAGAGCTATCATCAGCGATGGTGGATCTCATTTTTGCAATAAACTTTTTAAAAACCTAATGGAAAAATATGGGATTAAGCACAAAGTTGCTACAGCCTACCATCCCCAAACAAGTGGACAAATGGAGTTGTCCAATAGAGAAATCAAAAGAATCTTGCAAAAGGTTGTTAATCCAACAAGGAAGGATTGGTCCTATCATTTGAACGAAGCACTATGGGCGTATAGGACTGCCTATAAAACCCCTATAGACATGTCTCCATATAGACTTGTCTATGGGAAAGATTGTCATCTACCTATTGAATTGGAACACAAGGCATTTTGGGCTGTGAAGCAATTAAATTTTAATATTCAGAGTGCTGGCCAAGCTAGAATGCTCCAATTAAATGAGTTAGATGAGCATAGGCTATTCTCATATGAGAATGCTGAATTGTATAAGGAAAAGACCAAGAGGTGGTATGACAAGAAATGCCAGAAGAGGGAATTAGTGAAAGGCCAAAAAGTTTTACTTTTTAACTCAAGGCTAAAGCTATTCCCTGGGAAATTGAAATCTAGATGGTCTGGACCTTTTATCTTAGAGAAGATTTATCCTCATGGTGCAGTGGAATTGTTAAATGAGAAGAATGGGGAGAAATTTAAGGTCAACGGCCAAAGGGTCAAGGCTTACCTTGGAGAGTCCTCACATAACACAAGGGATGCTCTCCATTTTATTGATTAATGGATTTTTCTGTTGGTCAGGCGATAAGACCTTAAAATAGCGCTACTGGAAGGCAGCCCAGCTTCATGCATTTTTTTTTTCTTTTACTTTGTACAGGATCAGGATATGTTCTACTAGTCTCAGCACATGACAAGACCAGACATGCCAGCAACATACGCATGAACAGTGGAAGGGGAGGAATGACAAAAACTGAAGGAAGCAAAAAATTTCCTAAGTCCAAGGAGATTAATGATCAAGCTGAGTTGGCATTGATTATTTTCTCTTGAATAATCAGAAAAGAATTTGAACCGTTCATCTTGGAAGGAAGAGAGAGAAATAAAGCATAACATAGGGAGAAAGTGCATTGGACGGAGTGAAGGAGCAGAGTTATGATGGCCAAGTCTGCCACGTCAGACACCTCAGCCACCTAAACACGCAACCCCAATTAAAGGTGTCTTTTCAAGTGTCAGCCCTAGGGTTTTCACTCCTTGCCCTATGAAACACCAAAATAGAAAAATTTCTCTCTCCACTTCAAAGAAATGTTTTGTTTTTAATATTTTCTTAAAACTTTTTGCAACCATCCTTACAACTCCCCCACTTTTGCCTATACCCAAACAGTCCGACAAAGACCTCTTCATTTTCATTCAACCATTTTTCTCTCAAACCCTAAAGAACTTCTTAACCCTTTCTCCTTCTTTCACTTCAGAAAAATGACTCGTGACCAAACCGGCCGCCGTTACAAAACCACTGCCACGAAAAACACCAACCCCACCATTAATATCTCTAGCCATGACGAAGATAAAACCTTCGTGAATATGGAAGCTCACAGGCGTTTTACGGAGTATTTTAGCAAGATGAATCTTTTTTCTGAGCGTGGTTTTGTTATGGATTCTACTGAGGAAGGTCTGGGACTACCAGGAGGCATTGGAACCACAATATCGAAGTTGAAATGGGAGCTTTTGTGTAAACAACCTGGTGCTTACAACGCCAACCTAGTAAAGGAGTTCTATGCAAACCTCACCGATCCCGGTCACAAACGGTTGGAGGTGATCATCAGAGGTACAAAGGTTGTGTACAACGAAGCAAATATCAACTATTACTTCAAACTGGATGCTCCTGAAGACGACTACCAAAACTTGGTGTTACAATCTCAGGAAGATGAGTATGACGTGTATCTGGAGTCATTGTGTGTACTGGGAGCAAAATGGGTGGACAAAGCCGTGAAGAGGATGGACCTCAGGCCGGAGGTAAAAGTTTGGTACCAATTCTTAAAACATTCCATCAAGCCAACCGCTCACAATGAGACGGTTTCTAGGGATAATTTGGTACTCTTACACTGTATCACCGGCTTAAGACCCATCAATGTAGGAAAAATAATAGTGCAGGAAATCCACGCATGTTCAAAGAAAAAGGAAGGGATGCTCTTCTTCCCGTGTTTAATCACAACTCTGTGCCAAAGACATGGTGTGTTTGAGTATGACTCAGGCAATTTTGGAACCCCTCAACAGCCGCTGGACAAGACACTCATCATGACACTCATGAATCCTAAAGGAGTAAGGAAAAGAGCAGCTACTAGTCAAACCTTATATGCAACCGAAGAGAAGCCAGACCCTGCATTAGAAATGTTGAAGCAGATGCGTAGGGATCAACAGGTATTTTTCGCCTACCAAAAGGCCAAGACACAGTGGTTGGAAGCAATGTGGACTATGCAAACCCCATCTCATGTGTTTAAGGCTCCAGAGTTTCCAGACCATATCTTGGGAAAAATGGAACCAATGGTTGCTGTTGAAGGAGAAAAGAAATCTATGAAAAAAGAGAAGGGAAAGAAGAAGAAGAAGGAAAAAGAGGAAAAGAAAAAAGATGTTGGTGAGACTAGCAAGAGCGTGTCAGTAGACACCAGTCAAAGCCAGGTGAAGAAGAAGAAAAAGCTGAGAAAGGCTTATCCGTCTCCACCTCCAGAAATGGAGGAAACACCAAAGAAGAAGCTCAAGGCTGAGTGGAAGAAGAAGGAGCTGGTTGTAGCCATGACACCGCCTGCCAGCCATATAACAAACGCCAACAAATTTGACTTAAATAAATCAGACCAGGAGGAAGAAGGAACAGAGAAGGATGAAGTATTAGAAACCATGTTATCAGAAGCAGAAAAAGATGTTGAGGACTTGAACAATGGGGAAGCTACTGAGGAGGAAGAAGGAAGTAAGAAAAAGGAGAATGTTGAGGAGGTGCAATCCGAATGAGGGGCTGAGGAGAAGGATTTGGAAGGAATAAGGAGATATTACTCCTCTACAGAAACTGAGAAAGAGGAAGCTGCAAAAGAAGACGACGAAGCTGATAGTGATCAAGCAGAAAAAACAGGAACTGAGCCAGAACCTCTCCCTGTTGTGGAACCCGAAGCAGTTAAAGAAGACAATGTCCCGGCGGAGCAGTCAAAGGAAGGTGGAGAACAGCCACAACACAAGGCAAAGAGTCCTGAGAAGACTGCTGGGAAGAAGGTTGTTGCTGCTTCAGCTGAAGAGGGAAATGACAAAGACCCAGGAGTGCAGGGGAGCAAGAAGAAAAAGAAGAAGCAACCTCTGCAGGCTCCAAGGAAAAGCTCCAGGCTAAGGGCCTAAATTGGTAAAAGTGTAAATAGGCGAGTACTGACTTGCCTCCTCTCATTGCTAAACAGTGAGGACACTGTCCTTACTGTCGCTCCCGGGATTTTCATCCTAGTACAAACGCGAAAGTGGCACCGAACAGAGTCGCCAGCAATGTGTATTTATCCCATGAGAGGGAAAGGAAACACTGCATAAACCTGAAGGAAAGGAAAAGCATGGTCTTGCGACCAAGAGAACTGGATTCGGGAGTCGGTTACGCGAGAGGAAGGTATTAGCACCCCCTCGCGTCCATCGTACCCGATGGGATCCACGCTTGCTGCTTCAATCAAAGGGTGTAAGAAAAGGATACTGGAAAAAGAACTGGAAAAGGAATGGAAAAGGAAAGGATAGAGAAAGAGAAACAAATGTAGGGAAAATAAAAGAAGTGCTCGCATGGGCCCTACCCCACTGCCTACGTATCTCATCGGGAGCATGAGAATCAGAGCGACGTAGTTCCCCTCACTAGGGATAGTTGTTTGTGTTTTTTAGTGGAATACATCAATGTACGCGTCCTAGCAGTTTAGGTGTTGCAGCTCGCTGTAGGGAGACTTAGGCGTTACCTGTTTGCGGTAGAACGGAAATGACGCATCCTTACGGAAAGAGTGAATGAGATGAGAAAAGAATTCCCGAAGGAAAGACGTTATTGTTTGTTTTTGTCTTTTAAGAGTTTTTTCATTTTTGTTTGCATATGATAATGTATCTGAATCTTAGTCATTGGAATGTGTACATCCTCACATTCCAAGATGGAATGAGTAAGAAAGCACACAAAGGATGAAGAAGACCCTCACACTTAGTTCCAATTATTAAGGTTCAAACACACTAGCATACTTGTATTTATTAAGTGTTTTTGTTGATTATGAAATAAAGAAATGTTTTTCTTTATTTGTACCTTCAACAAGTATTGCATTTAAGTCCCTCATACAAGATCAAATGTTTAACACATTGACCCAAGATGGGCTATATGCTACACATTCTAAGATTATAAGAGAAGACCCCTTATAATCTTTTCTTTATATGAAAGGCCTAAATGCAATAAATGCCTACCTTTATTACATATTTTGAATTTTCTTTGAGATGAGAAGATGAAAGACTCAAGGGAGGAGAAAAGGTAAAAGTCTATGTGAACTAAGACTCAATCCTAATTGATTAGTTAAGGGAGTGATCCTAATGGTTTGTGAGGTTTCAACCTAAAGTCTAAAGCAAGAATGAATTAAACAATTCACTTCTAAAGTAGAAGATGAATTGTAATTCAAAAGGGAAAGTGATGAGTTAATAAAAGAAAGCACATAAGTGCTTAACAAAACACAAGATTGAATTGTAAAAGAGATGAAAGGAAAGAGATTTGAATGTGGAT
The DNA here is from genome assembly GCA_022829125.1 of Lathyrus tuberosus. Lineage (NCBI taxonomy): Eukaryota > Viridiplantae > Streptophyta > Magnoliopsida > Fabales > Fabaceae > Lathyrus > Lathyrus tuberosus. The sequence goes on from JALAZF010000042.1 coordinate 17,502,589, forward strand.
TCCTTGTCCATACTCAATTGTAACTTACCAAAGTCCCTACATGGTCAGTAAACATGTGTAAGAAATATAAGAAGTAAAAGAACATTTAATACACCATAAAGATCAAAAGAAAATCAAAGAATAAGATGAAAGATCAAATCCTAATGTCACAATCAGAATGTACATCATATGGAAAACAAATGATTATCATCAAGCAAGTTCAAGTGAACAACCAACAATCATCATCCATGGCATTAGAACATGCTATCATAAGAAAAGGGAGATGAAAGATGAAAAGAAAGAGAAGAAACATGCATAAATGAAACATGTAATCCAAGGATCAGAATTGAAATGAAATGAAAAATGATTCACAAACATCTCACAAGTATTCATGAAACAACTAAGACATGCAAGGAGTAATAGGAGAAGTAGAATTGAAATGGAAGTTCAAAAGAAAGGAAATGCAAACACAACATGTTAAGGATGCACCAAGTTCACATGACAATGAATATGCAATGATGACATATAATGTGTATCAATGACCTATAATGTCACATGAATAGCTCATTGAAATAGGCAAATGATCATGCAAGTATGCACAAAAGAAAACATGTAAACATGCACAAATATTGCAAGGATATGACATGTTATTATGCTTCAAATGTAATGCCTTAAACAAAAATTAAATGGACTCATGGAAATTAAGCAAGCATGTTTTAAAGATACACAAATCATAAGTGAATCATATACCAAAATAGCATGCAAGAAATCAAGGTAAAAAGGCTTTATACAATGCACTTAAGTCAAATTGGATACACATGCAAAGTAATGCAAAGATGAACATCCAAACATGTCATAAAATGATCTAAAAAAGTAAAATAAAAATCATAGGACATACTTCAAGATGTTAATGACTCAATACAAAAAAATCAAATCAAAACTATTTTTAATGATCAAGAACAAAAATGCACAAAATCATGTACCACATTAAGAATGCACACAAAAGAAAATCAAAGAAAATTATGGAACAGGGGCAAAAAGGTCATAAAATCAAGAGATAAAATCATCAAAAATTTTATAAATGTCTTAATGATGTTCATGAATTTTTATGGAATTTTATGATGATATTTGATCTTTTTAAAAATTAAAAAGCAAACGTGTATGAAAAATGGAAAAATAAAATGAAATGGAATAAGGAATAGGGGTGCATGCGTAGCAAATATCCAGTTCAAAAATGTTTTGGGCTCTAAAACATGGGGTGCGAATAGCAAAATAGTCTAGGTCCAAATCTGCGCAATCCATAATAACTAGCATGTACACTCAGTCAACACAAGGTCAAAGCAATTACAGCCATCAGATTAAGTCAAGTCAAACAAGCAGTCAAAGTAACCACAATCAATGCACACACGCGAGGGAACACATTATCTACAATGAACTGCACCACACCATGTTTAAAAATAAAATCAGAATGAGCACGTGAGAAGCACATGCGTTTTAATGTGTTGGCACATTCTTAGCCACACGATAATGATCATCCAACGGTCCTCATTCAAACTGCAACAAAACCCTAAAATAATGACCACCGGCCGGAGAGGGACCTCCGGTCACCTTCTCCGGTCAATCACCACCGTGTGCAACTTTTAATCTCTCCAGAAATCCACAAAATGTATATCAAAATGAAGTTGAGCTCGTGTACATCATGAATATGCTCATAAAAACCACGAAACACACGCACACAGCAAGAACAGAAGAGATCAAATCATGCCCTAGGTTTTGCAACTACGCCTTTAGAAGGCCTATCAACTAGCCAGAGTTAGCAAATGCTCCTATTGAGCTCAAACACGTTGAATATCAACAAAAATCAAGCAACAGAAGCATGAATCGAAACCTGAAATTTGAAGTTGCTCGAGTCTTCAGAAAACCAGAGATCCTTTCCAATGAGTCTTGAACTTGATCTGGCCAAATAAAGGCTTACAATCTCTGAAGAATCGAGATGAACACGAATCTGCAGTGAAGCTACTTCCACAATACAATGCCACTTCAAGTTCAGTGATGCTTGAGGATGAAGCTTAAGGATGAAGTTAGAGGAGAATAATGATGGATTCGTGCTAGCTAAGAGAAAGAATGTAGAAAAACTGAGAGAGAAAGAAGAGAGGTTTTGGAGTGAATGTGGAAAATGAAGCTGAAATGTGAATTTGTGAGTGAGTTTTCTATTTATAAGATGAGCTAACTAGGGTTTAGTGAGTGGAGTTAACTGAGTTGGATGAGTTAAGGTGAGTGCACCCTAACTAACTGAGTCAAGTTAGTTAGGGGCGAGTTATTGAGGATTGTGGTGTGGTGTGGAGATGTTCATGACAGTTATGGTGGGAGGGAGAAATGAGGGTGAAGCTGCAGCAAGCAAACTTGTAGTGTAAGCTTGTTTGTTTATTCCCTTTTTATGCATGGTACAACATGTATGTATGTGTGTGTAGTAGCATGTTTGGCTCAAAAAGGAAAAGAAAGTGACTGATGCGTGTGAGTGTTACACAATAACAACAACATTTCATTTCTTTTTCTGGTTTTTAGCAGCTTGAAACAAATGCAAGCATGGTGGTTTGGTAATGATTTTCTCCACGCATAGTAAATGATTTAGGGAACTTTTGATGCCAAATAAAAGAGGGCAAGTTGTGGAACACATTTGATATTGATTTTAGATTGAGATGAGGTTTAGAAAAGGATGCAAAATAGCTCATAACACAAGGACTTGGAATTGGTGGAAGGCGTGACAAGATGTGGCATGGCAAGGCAACATGGCCAGTTGATTCTCAGCATGATCACACCACCTTGGGACCAAAATTTCTACCTCATAACTTGGTCAAATGGAATTTTGTTCAACATGAACATTGAAGATGACACTACAAGGAACATCTTTGATGTTGAAAGTTTTCTCATTTGGAGATTCCTTCTTGGAGAAATTAGGCTTGACTTTTGGCACACCAACTGTTTGTGAAAATGATGGCGCGCAGGCCTGGCAAGGCTTGGTCATGACATGGTTTTTGCCCTACTTTCTTCCAACTTTGATCCATCGTATCTCCCTCAATTTTTATCCAATGGAGATGTTCTACACAAGGATTTGAAGCTTAAAGCAAGATCTTTTGTTGTGGCCTGGTGGTATTTTTATTTGATGCTTCAAATTTAAATGGCCTTGGTTCAAAGTCTAGTCCAAAATGGTCCAAAATTACTATTTTTAGTAACCCTACTTCACCCAAAAATGGCAACTTTCCACATCTTGATTTTTTCATGATTCCTTTGGAGTTTCTTGATCAAATTTTGCACATTGGACACATATAACATGAATTTCATGAATTTGGCCTCAAAAAGTCAAGAGTTGACTTTTTCTTCTGATTATTTGACTTGGCCCCCAATTTCTCTGATTTTTGATCTTTCTTCCAATTGAACCACTTCTAAAACCAATTGAGAGGCAATTTTCCACAGACATACACTTAAGGGCATGTAGAATACCATGACAACAAGTTTTGTCCAAAAAATCAAAGATACTCTGATTTAATTGGAAACCCTAATTTTGGTACCCTCCTCCTAGGAGAAAAATGTGCATTCTTCAATTTCAAATTCCTCAGAGTATGATGTGCATCCTCTTAAAGGATGATGCAATATGCCACTTGAGGGTGACTTTGGATCAATGAGCTATCTCATTTGAGGATTTTCCTTTAATTTTTGGATCTCTTGCATAGTGAAAGATGTAGGGCTTCAATCTCCTATTGAATTTCACCTTCTTGAGGTTTTGGATAGTCAGTTGAGGTAGTGTGAGACATGAAAGACCTCTTGGCTTGCCTTGAGTGAACTTGACTGACCTTTTTTGTGCTTTGAATGATCCCTTGATTGTCCACCTTCCACCTGATCACATGCCTTGATGGTAAGAGAGATGCTATGCTTCATTTTTCTATGTTAAATGCAATGCAATGCTAATGAGATGGATATGATATGATATATGATAATGCTAAACTATGATGCCAAAAAGGGAGAGAAAATTTTGGGGTATTACACTTACTAAGTTTGGGGGAGGGCATCAATACTCAGCCTATTTTCACTTAATCTAACCCTGTTTCTATCTTTTACTTATGTTTCTGCCTATGACTGATATTTTATGTCTAAGTTTGGATATTGTGTTTGGTTGGCCATGTTTTGAGCCAAATGTTTTTAATTTTCTTGCGGGAATGTCGTAACGCTCCCAGAACATATTGACTGATGTTGCAGTTTGATGTTTTGTTTGAATGTTTTGTTTCAATGATGTGCATGGCACTTTTTGGTGACTATTTCTTTCTTGTTAAAATGGTGTGAAAATAGTGAGAATCATAGCCTAGAATAAGGAAGAACCAGGGAATGTGGAGATCCAACTAAGTCAGGAGCGAAAACTTTTAATTTCTGGGTGCAAGGGTTAGGAAGTTGTTAGGTGTTAGGGAAGCAAGGTGTGGGAGTTTCACCAAATGAGTTTGACAAGAGGAGAGTGATGTTCTCACTCACGACGACACTAGTCTCTTAAACCAGCCTGAGATTTTTTTCCAAAAGAAACTGAAGTGTGAAAATCAAGGGAAAGGTTGAAATCCTAGGAATCACAAAGGGAAGGACAAGAAGATTTAAACAATGATTGAAACAACCACAGAAGGGACACACTTCACACAAAGACACACAAAAGTGTGCAAAGAGATGGCTAAGACCACCAATAAAGTTCCTGTGCCCGAAACTGGAGGAACAGCAAGCGTCCTCATCATAAAAAATAGTTGAACTCGCATGAGAAGATTCTGAGATGAGACGTGTTGCCAAAAAAAAAAGAAAAAAAAAGAGAGAAAAGAAAACAAATAAGTGAAAGAAGTGTGATCCCAGATGTGTTAGTCAAAAATATCAAATCAGAATCAGGACAGAATTCCTTAGTCAAACCAAAAGAATAGACCCCACTCAAGAAAGTACACAAAGAAGGATCAAAATGAGGGAATTGTGGCTTGTTTTCTGGAAGATTAAGGTCGTGATATGAGACGTTAGTTCCCCTTTGGGATAGCAAAACTTTGGGACAATTTCAAAACTGAGCAACTCGCACCAATACCGCTTCTTTACCTTTCCAAAGCTTGAACCCTCATTACTCTGCTAAAGCCTGACTGAAGCTGTTGAGAACCAATTACACTTCCCTATGTCTTTCGCTGTCACATCACCTGAGGACAGGCGAACATTCAAGTTTGGGGGAGTGATAACACTATTTTAGTGGGTTACACTTAACCAATTTTTGTGACAATTCTAGTTCATGATTTCATTTTTACAACATGATTTTAAGATGTTTTGCACTATTAAAGCTTTAAGAACTTTATGTGTTTCTTTTACGTCTTCATTGTGTTTGTGCTTTAAAAGGAAGATAGATAATGATGATGAGAAGAGGCATGACCCCAGTTTCCAGAGTCTGGAGCAGCATTAGGAGCTATTTGCATGACTGATGGTTTAATCAGCCATTTCAAGAGATTTGGAGAATTAATGATAAAAAAAAATGAATGACTAGGGCTCACGTGGCAGCACTATGAAGAGCGATGGAGCAAAAGGAAGGGATAAGATTAAGCAAGCTAGAGGACCAAAGGTAGTACGGTAGGGACCACTCAGCAGAGGATGCCCAGCACCAGCATCACCAGCCGTCTGCTCTGCAGCACCAGCCGTATGCTCTGCTCCACCAGCCTGCTCCAGCCGCCTGCTAAAAGCAAATGTGTCTCCCACCAACATCTGTACCAGATTACTTGCAAAGGAAGGATTGATGGACAACTGTCCCACATGAAGGATTTGATTTGGGCCTAACCTTATTTTCCTCAAGAGACCCACGATCCAAGAAAGGAGGAACCATCACTTCCACTCATCACTATTTAAAGAGAGCTTGTGCATTGAAAGCGAGAGACAAGAAATTCCACACACAACAATATTTTATTTTTAGTGTTTTTAGTATTCTCATTTCTAGAGTTTAAGTATTAGTAGAGAGTATTCTTTTTCTCTCCAGACCTGTACACTCTGCTGAGAACTGTCGTGACTGAAGAGAGCTGTTGTTGTTTATCCAACGCAAGAGATCTCCAAGTTATTAGTAGGTTGCATTTCTTTACTACACTTTGTAAGATGATGCTCCCTCCTAATTTCATTCCAGTAGTTTGTACTCAGCTCACTATGAGCTAAATCTTTGTTTGATGAGACTAATGAAGTTAGTATAAAAGTGTTTTTTATGTTGATATGATGTGTTGGCTAGTGTCTTATCTTGTTATGTGTTTTTATGCTATAAACTTGGTTCTTAGAGTGATCAACTAGGAAAAAAGTACAAGCTTGTTGTTGAGAGAGATCCAATAAACAAGTGGATTTCATAACAAAAGTGGTTAGTAAAGTAGGATAGAGATATTCACTTAATTCAACTTGCTTAGAAATAAGAAGTTGAGACCACAAAGACTTATCAGAATTAAAACCAGACGTATTTTAGGGTTACAAGTGAGACTTAGAGATTGGTTCCCTTGCCCTAGTTATACATGTTTTTGATGTTGTAGAGATACACCCCTAGATCACGTTCTGACCTTTTGAGGCACATCACTTCACATCATAAAAACATTTCAAGCATTATATACTAATGGATTTAGCTCATCAACTATTCTCTCTGATATTTTTAACTCCTTTTAGTTTTAAGTTATTTTAGTTGTTTGTGTGTGCTCTTGTTCCTTATTCTCATATTTTTGTTACCTTGCTCATACTTTTCTTAAACAAAGAAAGTCAATATTAGTAGTTCAAATACTTTACACTTCCCTGTGGGTTCGACCTTTATTTTATCACTTGCTACATTACCAAGCATGTATACTTGCATGTGACACATTTGCCCTATTATTCAAAACAAACATATTATAAAACAATTAGAGTACAGTTGATTAGGTAAAAAGTAGGCAAACAGGGACTTATACAATACACTGAGGCCCAAATTATTTTGGTTTCTACAAAGGGTCTTGAACTCTACCAAGAGGCCCAAAGAGTTTTAAAGAAAAGAAATGGGACTTATAACACGAGGGTAGGCCCAGATGATTTTTGTTTGACAACGGCGATCGCGCCGAGATTTTTGAAAACGCAGTAGGTCTTATACAATGACTGAGGCCCAAAATTGTTTTGGTTTTCAAGGGGATTTGGGTCTTACACTCTATTAGAGGCCCAAAGTGTTAGAAAAAGTTTGATGAGGGTTGAATTAATCAAAAACCCTAATTTGTTTTCAAAATGTATTTTAATTGAATAAAAAAATTCAATTAAAATGATCAAAATTGTTAAACATGTGGAAAACAAATTGCGATCTACATATCAATCTACTCGTTTTCACCTCACGATCATGTTTATGGTCTTTAATTTCATTTATCTTAAACATGGAATAAGAAATCAAAGAGAAACCTCAAGAACCCTAAAATTTGCATGAAGGTTCATAAATTCCATACACGATTCAAATAATGCAATTGATTGAGGGAAAACACTCTATGCATGATTATGAACATATGGCCAAATTATTGTGCAGCAAAAAATGCATGGCTCATAGTGTTAGAAAAGCTCATGCTTACCTCTTACAGCTGGTGATCGTGTTTCGTGTTATAGGTGTTACAGCTTGGTTCCAAGGATATGGATAGCTTCCCTAGGTGCCAAGTGAAGTGCCTGAGTGCTTGGAATGGTTTGAAACAAGTTGAAACTGAAGATGGTATCCCAACTGCAACTTGGTTAAAACCTTGAGCGGCTGGCTGGTGATTCTGAGAAATCAGTGTTCCAGATGTTGTTTAAGTGTTTGGATCACTTCTATATGATGTTTATGAGGTGTGTGTGTGTGTGTGTGATTGTTTTGGTTGGAATAGCTCTCAAACTCAAAACCCGATAGTGACTTGCTTTGGAAGGCAAGTTTGGAAGTGAGAAGGTGATTTTGAGGAAAGCATCTGTTTGATGGCTTTGGTGTACTCAAACTGATCACAAATGAGCTCTATTTATAGTAGAGCAAGTTTGTTTTGCAAGGAATAGTGAATGGCAACTGTTGCATAGGTTTGGCCAATGTTAATCAATGAGAATCCAAGTCTCCTCTAGCCATTGACTAGAGGTTAGGGCACAGGCTGCTGGTTCCCTTGGTCTTGGATAAATCTTGACTGAATTCAGTTGGAAATGGCTCAGTCCATGCCACCTTGGTGCATCCATTGAATGCTCCAAAACAAAATTGGAGTCTTGTCCCCTCTTTAGGGATTTCTATGTTTGGCATGCTATTTTTAGTTCCAAGGACTTGGGAGGCTTGGGATCAAAGTTGGTTCCTCCTTGGTCTCCCCTTGAGGTGTTCAGATGGATAAGTGTGCTTGTCATTTGCAGAAATTTGGTAAATCGAGCAAAATGCACAAATCTACCTTGCTTTGGCAGTTTTCAGCAAGGCATGTTGCCATTGTCATATCTCATGGCTCAAGTGGACTTTGATGGAGTTCTTGGACATTTTGGAAAGCCCTCATATGATACAACAACTGTTTAATCATAATTGGTTTTGATACTTTTTGGATCCAAGTGAAAAGTGCCCCTACATTTGGAAAAAAGTAAGGCAGATTCTGACTTAGTGAAAATTTCACTAAGTGTTGGAAAAAAGTGACATTTTCACTTTTTATGATTTTGATCATTCCATAACTTAAAATCCATAAGGAATTGGAATGAGTTGTGCTTGAAGCTTTTGTAGAGGGCCATGAGAGCTACAAATCCAGTTTTGAATGGGGAAAAATGGCTTTGTGGTTTAGGAGTTATGATCCTCCAAAGTTGGTACCCTAGCCACTTTGTTCCATAACTTAGAAAAATTTCTAAGTTTTAATGGTTACCCCTTTTACAAGTTATCCCACTTTTCTTATTTTTCTTGATGAATGATGATTCCAATCACACATTGACATCATTTTAGGGTTAAGGAAGCATAATTGTGAAAAATCTCAAAAAGTCAAAGTTGACTTTTGTGCACAGTTGACTTTTTGTCAGATGAATTCCAAACTCTGCGATCCTCTATGAACTCAAGTCCTTGACCTAAATCAAACTTGATGGATTGATTTCATAGGTGTTATAGGGTGTATTGAATCATGTTCTAGGGTTTGGGAGCATGTCCTGGTCAAAAGTCAAAGGTACAGTTGACTTTTCTCTCGAAACCCTAATTGTGGTTCAGATGAAACTGAAGCTTGGTGATCAAGCTTATTAGATCAATCCATTGTTGAAAATGGATCAATGTGGTTTATTAGAGACCCTCAAATCATGCCTTGAGGTCTTGGCTCATGATTTGTCCCAAAAATTAACTTAGGGGTGAATTAGGTCAAGAAACCCTAATTCCTGATTTTTAGTGAATGCATCCCCTGATGCTAAATTGACTTGATGATTGGGTTCATGATGTCCCTTGGAGCATCATAGGTTATGCTTTGAAGTGTTGGCTCATTCCCAAAGGGAAATTTCCATCTGGAGGCCCTGGTCAACCAAAACCCTAATTTGGTGACACTGGCGATCTTGAGGCTTGATCCACTTGGAAGGTAGCAGCCTAGTGCCTAATCCTTGTTGTGGGAGTCCCCTTGATCCATTGTGGATTTTTGAGAAGTTAGACAAGTTGAAGATCAGGTCATTCCTTGATTGATCCTTTGTCTAAGAGCTCTGAGAGGGCTTGAAACCCTAAGTTCTTGTTTGTAGTGGATGCTCACCCATCTTTGGGGAGATTGATGAGGCATGATGGTCCATCCATATTGTGATGTTGATTTTCACAATGATGGGAAATCTTAGCGGTCAAAATTTGGGGTATGACAGCATAGTCGCTAGCATTGTGGATCCCATTGATCTCTATTGTGATAACAATGGTGCTACAGCACAAGCTAAGGAGCCTAGATCTCACTAACGATCCAAACACATACTTAGGCATTATCACCTCATTTGAGAGATAATAGATTGGGGATATGTGAAGATATGCAAAGTTCCTACAATTCAAAATGTTGTTGACCCACTAACAAAGCCTCTTGCGCAGCAGAAGCATGATGGTCATACTAGATCTACGGGTAATAGGGGTATGCCTGATTGGCTCTAGTGCTAGTGGGAGATTGTTGGTGTAAGCCCTAGAGGCCAATACCTTTGGTGCTTGTATCGAATTACTAATTATTAATAAAAGGAATTTCTTTATTATGGTTGTTTTTTTTAAGAATAATAAAGTCCCTAGAATAGCTAGTTCGTTTAATGAAATATTAAGTGTGACTTAATCATGAGATCCCATTAAACATAAGGACATTATTCTTAAAGTATACGTAGTCGAGCTTTATTGTGAAGTGGGATAACCTTAAAGCATTAAGACTATTATGTAGATAGACTAATGATCACATCTCATGGATCATGGATAAGGAGTTATCAAGTCTTAACATAGGTATGAATATTAGGAGTAATATTTATACTGGATTGACCCGCTATGAGAGTACTTCATAGAATGTTATCCAAGGTGTCATAAGTTACTCTCATGGTGATAGTGGTGTATACCACCCTTCGACTTGAAACCACTATGGACCCTAGATGTAGAGTCGAGTACTTTATTACTGATCTAACATTGTCCGTAACTGGATGACCATAAAGACAATTGATGGGTACTCCACAAAGCATGTTGATGCACATGAGTGACCTTGATGGAATTTTTCCATCCTGCATAATAGGATAAATGTATAAGGGCCCAGTATTGAACTGGACAAGGATGACACGGTATATGCCTTGTGTTCAATATAGACATAAGGGAAAAAGGATAATTGTACACATAAGTACTATCATAAAATGTTTTGTTAGATCACGTGACATTTTTGTGACTTGGATAGCAGTGATGTATTGCTAGATACCACTCACTTTTTATTATATTAAATTATATAATTTAATATAATTGTCAACGTCACGAGAACCTGCAGGGCCACACACATAAGGACAAATTGATGAGAGATAGAATAAACAAGGAACATTGTAAGGTACAGTGTACTTGAGAAAATTATGGAACACCGTAAGGTAAGGTGTACTTAAGTGAAATATGGAACAACGTATAATATAATAATAAGAGTTAATATTATTATTATTATAATAGTTATTAAATATAATAATAATAATAAAATATTTTTATTATAATAATGGTTATTATATTATTATTATTATTATTATTATTATTATTATTATTATTATTATTATTATTATTATATGGTGCACTTAAGTTGGGCTTTTTAGCTTGCATCCCACACAAGTGATTCTATAAATACATCCCTTATGTAGAAGCTTTCTGAACTTGACGAAATTCAATTGCTGAAACCCTGTCCGTATTTCTCTATTTTTCTCTCTCACTCAAATCCTTCAAACGTAGCACCTAACCCTGAGACTGAAGGAATCTATTCGTCTGGACTGAAGGAATCTATTCATCATACATTGCTCGTGATCACTCCTTCGATTCAGAATTAAAGGTTCCATCGCCATAAGAGGTAATCGTTCTATCACTGATCATGACCATTTGTAAGGATCACTAGAGGGAAAATTTTTATTTTCCGCTGTGTTTTGGATCACGATTTCCCTTCACTCAAATCCCTATGAATTTGGGGCAAATCCCTCAAAAGCTCAATCAGGGGCAAGTCATCTCAAAATCACATTGAAGCACCTTCCAAAGATTAGACCATTCCAAGAGTTGGTTAATCAGAGACAGACTACTACCATATTCAGACACTTGGGCAAATCATGTCTTGGTAACTCCTAATAACTTTCGTTCAAGGGGAATTCTTTCAAAAACCCTACAGACTGGGGCAAAAAAGTTGTAAAGAGGGCAGGTCTTCTCTGTACTTTCAAGTTGGACAAGCAGATCTTGCCAGACATTAGCAATCATTGAGTTTAGAGCAAAAGCACAATCTTCATGCGTTGATCACGTCGTTACGCTCATTTTCCGGCCATCCTGGCCTTTAGGCATAAAAGTTGTGGTTCTCTCATAAACAAATGCACGACCTATCAGCAAGTAATCAAACTTGGTGCATAGAGATCATCTTCGTCTGCTTTTGATCTTAGCATCATCAAAAATATGGTGTCGGAAAGCCAAAACCTCTTCCACCAACCAAAGACCAATCAGCATTGGCAACTAATAAAAGTCCACCTTGCTGGCGTTTTCATAAAACAAGTCCAATCACCTATCTACATTTAAAAATACATCATATACATCGTATACGTCATATGTATCACATGCATCATATGCATACACGAACCATAATTATATATATCCCCAACATTTGCATCCCAATATATCAGTTCACGCATTGTATTTCCATCCGAAATGGGATACCTTTACAAAATCAAACATGCATACATGCATAAGTCAAGATCCAGGATCAATCACGAGATTCCAAGGTGATCCTCAGCTCAGCCAGTGACATTTCTCCAAGTTAGTGGGTGTTCCCCATAGTGTTGTTTTCCTCAACATTTTGTTGATTGAAGTTGTTATTACTATTCATCAGTTAGTGGGTGTTCCCTATTGAATTGTTTTCCTCAACCTTTTGTTGATGAACTTTATCCTCAGACCAATTAGTAGGATTTCTCTGAACAGATTCTTACTTTTCTCTTGGGCGTTCTCCACTGAGTTGGTTCCTTTCAACCTTTTGTTGATAAAGATGGTGTTCATTGGTAACTTCTTTGCTTCAAACTTTTTGATGACCCCAAACAAATCTTACCCATTATTCCTCCTGCAAATTTACTTTTTTTTTTTAACTTTTTCAGTAGTCTTACTATCATCCTTTTGGTGATAGCAAGTGTTTATTTGCTCTTACCTTCATCCTTTTGGTGAGTATGATCATTAAAGTTGTCTATTTACTATCATCCTTTTGGTGATAGCTGTGAGGGCAAGTTGTCTCTATACTCGGTTTTAATGATGACAAAACATTTATGTGTAGAATGGTATATCATGTCAAGCATATTTATAATACACATGTAGGTTCATATAGAAGTGCATACTATGTGTTTTTAAATGTGTTTGATCAAGTTGATAATGTTGTATGTGCATTAGGTGTTATTAGGAACGTTTAGAAATGTCAAAATATTGAGTTTTGCAAGTTTCAAAGGTTTAGGTAGACTCACAACCCTGTTCTGGTCGACTCAAAGATGTTGCATTTCTCAGAATTAGCAACTGGAGGGCTCGCGTCGACCCTACGATCGACCCATACTGATTGCATTTATAATTATCAAAAACTGGGAGGTTTGCGTCGACGCATGTCCTGTTCCGGTCGACACAAACATGTTGTTTCTGCGTATTTGTAGCAATGGGGTCGCTCAGGTCGACCCCCCCATCTTCACAGGTCAACCGTTCGCTCGTTATGCACTATATTTCTGCTGTGTTTTGATTTCAAATGTTTCTTATTCTTGTTACTTGGTTCTAGCATTGTATATATATTGCTTTTGGCTCATTTTTACAAAAAAGGAACAAGAAACGTGAAATAGGCACTGATTTTTCTCTTCATCTTCATCTTCAACCTTACATTCTCTAACAACTACACATAACCATTTTTGTTAGTGTTGTGTATTTTGTGAAGTGATAGCGTTCAGACTTAGGTGTGTTGTATCCTTCATGCTGGGTTGAGAATCAGTGGGTGTTTCTTGAATAAAACCCTAGGGTTTAGTCCTCCAAGAATCTTGGTGATTTTGGGGGTTTTTGTACAAATCGGTTTCTCTACAAGGATTCAGCCGTGCGAAGGGGATTGAAGAACGTAGTGTTCGAACAGTCAAGTAGCAACAATCATAGGATCGTAGGAGAAAGATTTGGGATCGAATTATGGAAGATCAAAATCGTCTGAATGAAGGGGATTGAAGAGCTGTGGGTTCTTGCAATCGAATAGCGTAAGACGGTGATTTGTTCGACCAAATTCGAGGCACTTGATTCATCTTAAATCAAGGGGAGAGAATACTTCACATCGACATCAAAGACGTTTGAGGGTTTGGTGTATCTGTTTTCTCTTGTATAAACAATTTGCAACCGTAATATATACATATCTTAATTCCATTTTCGGAATTGGGGCCAGAGGTACCCTTAGCGAGGACGAAAGGGCAACTGCCTAAACAAATCGTGTTTGTTCTCTCTTTCCCTATCCTTTTACATTTTTTATATTGATTAAACTTGTGAATTATCAATTGATTTAAAATTTCTGGTGTAGTGTAGTATAGAGCTGAATAATTGATTTGTAAAACACTACAATCCTTTGGATTGTAATTAGATTAGCTCTACACTCACATTGCTTTGAAATTTACACTTGGAGTGCCTCGCACGCCAAGTGTTTGATAAATTGATTAAGCACAAGTTTCTAAAGTACTTTGTGAATAAAATTTGTTGTATTCACCCGTTGGTGATTGGATAATATCAAGTGCATATATTTGAGTTGATTACATTGTGTATTGTTGATTCAATTGTATTTTTCTCCTCCGCCACATCATTCTTAGTGGCTTTACGTATTTCCGATTTTTCTAGTAGCGGTTCGTTGTAGACGAATTGATTCAGTGGTTGCTTTCGCATTAAATTTTTAAAACCAATTTTTGGAACACCATAAGCGTGTAATAAATTATGGGATCTATTCAACCCCCCTTCTAGATCCAAGCCATCATCTAACAATATCATACATTGTTTCAGTCTTACCTTCATCGTTTTGGTGTTGGTGATTATTGAAGTTGGAAAATTACTATCATCCTTTTTTTGGTAGCAATTTGTGTTGTTCAATCCTACCGTCATCCTTTTGGTGTCAGGGATCCTTGAATCTTTAGTATGTTCATCATCCTTTTGGTGGTAACAACCTCTGAAACTGTTGGACTTACTATTATCCTTTTGGTAATAGCAAGTTGTGTTTTGATCTTACCCTCATCCTTTTGGTGATGGCAATCATTGAGTGTGAACTTACTATCATTCTTTTGGTGATAAATCTGTCATCTTTTTGGTGTTGAAAATCATGGTGTGTGTTCTCTATCATTCTTTTGGTGATAGATCTGTCATCCTTTTGGTGTCAGAAATCCTGGTGTATGTTCTCTATCATTCTTTTTGGTGATAGATCCATCATTCTTTTGGTGTCAGAAATCCTTGTGTGTGTCTACTATCATCCTTTTGGTGTCAGGGATCTCTTTGTGCACTTATTATCAACCTTTTGGTGATAGAAAGTTTTGTTATGATCTAACCCTCATCCTTTTGTTGATGGCGATCTTTGTCCTTCTGATTTATCTGGCATCCTTTTAGTGTTGGCAATCTTCGAATTCATCGAGTTTACTATCATCCTTTAGTTGATAGCCAAATTTGTTGATCTCACTAATATCCTTTTGGTGTCAGCAATCTTCGCAGTTTTGATCTTATTGTCATCCTTTTGGTGTCAGTAATTTCTGTCATTGTGATCTCATCGTCCTTTTGGCAATGACGACCTTATGCAAGTTATTCAGTGTCCACTCGAGGGTCAATATTAATCTGGTATCTTGCTTCCCACACATTTTTCTTTCTTTTTAGACAAATTCGGAGTCTTCTTCATATTTAAGTGACTTAGACCTTGAAAGCATAAACATTATGGCAATTCATCTTACTAGGTTTAAGCCAATTAAATAGGGGCATTTTTCACACCCCAAATTTGTCCTAGCCTTTGATTTTTCTTGTCTCAAGCATGTGGGCAATGATGGTTGAAGTTCAGTGGGAATTTAAGCAATTGGCTTCTTAATCAAGTTACCAAGGTTGTGTCAAGTTCATCATGCTTCTTTTCATTTTCCAAATTAGGGCTTTGGTGCAGTTGTAATGCATCCCATGTGACAAGTCATTATCTTCTGATTTCAAGGAAATTGTTGCTCATTTGGTTCATGGTGAAAGATTTGGTTTATCAGTGCAAGGGGAAAAGTCCAAGGATTGATTCAGTGGTGGATTCATTTCGATTCAAGGTTCTGATTCATTTCAAATTTAAGATGAATTCATGTGTTGTTTAGACCTATTTGAGCTATTTCATTTTCAAGTGAAGAAGTCAAGAGTATTGAAATTTGGTTCTAGTTGGAATTTCAAGATCATGATTTTAAGTCAATAGCAAAGTCAAAGGTTTGTTCAAACATGGAGGTGCAAAAGACAAAGATTTCAAGTGTGCAAAGCCCATTACATTCAAGAAAGGTTCTACAAAAAGTCAAAGGCCCATGATCATTACAAGCAAAACTACAAATTAGAGGAAGAAAATTTTACTTCATACCCCCACATTTGTTCCTCTACCCCTACATTGAATTTTTTTTTACCAAAATACCCTCATATAAAACGTTAATTTGTTTTATTTGTTCACTTTTTCATTATTTATTTTTTCAACTTTTCATCATTTTTTTTCACCTTTTTAAAACAATTATCATACAGGAACACTTTTTAAAAGTGTTTCGGTTAGCTATATTATTAAGACACCGAAACACTTTTTGAAAGTGTTCTGATTAAAAAAAATTGCTAAATGAGTTTCTGCAACAGTTCAAAACCGTGGCCTAAAGTAACAAAAAAATTACCACACCGGAACACTTTTTGAAAGTGTTCTGGTTGAATGTATAAGTAACACCGGAACACTTTTTGAAAGTGTTCTGGTAAAAAAAATTGCAAAATGAGTTTTAGCAACAGTTCAAAACCGTGGCCTAAAGTAACGAAAAAATTATCATACCGGAACACTTTTTGAAAGTGTTCCGGTTAGATCTATTAATAACACCGGAACACTTTTTGAAAGTGTTCCGGTTTAAAAAATTGCTAAATGCGTTTCTGCAACAGTTCAAAACCATGGCCTAAAGTAACGAAAAATTATCATACCGGAACACTTTTTAAAAGTGTTCCGGTTGGATTTATTAATAACACCGGAACACTTTTTGAAAGTGTTCCAGTTCAAAAATGAGTTTCAGAAACACTTTACAAACGTTGTCTATTTACTTTAGGCAACGGTTTTAACCTGTTGCCGAAACTAATTTAGTAAGAAAAATTCTATCCAGAACACGTTTATAATGATGTCCGGGTTTTATAATATACTCAACTGGAACACTCTTAAAAGGTGTTCTGGTATGAATTTTTTTTTTTTTTTGAAAGATTTTCAACCGGAGCACTTTTTCCGGTATTAATTTTTTTTGAAATTTTTTAAAACACGAATATTATTTAAGCGGAACACTTTCATAAAGTGTTACGGTATGATAACTTTTTTCTGTATGGGAATTTAGAAACATAAATGATGAAAAAGTGAAAAAATAAAACAAATTAATTTTATATGAGGGCATTTTGGTACAAAAAAATTTAATGTAGGGATAGAGGGATAAGTGTGGGGATATGAGGTAAAATTTTCTGGAATTTATATGCGGTTTTCCAGATCTTTTAATTTTCATTTCATCTAGTTTTTCACATCTTGTCTATTTCATTCGCTATATTTTGATTTAATGATTTTACAATCGAATGGATTTGGATTTTGTAATAGATTGATTTCAGATCTAGATCGATGCATTTTATGTAAAATTAGAAAAAAAAATCCCTAATTCTTGTTTTACGATTTCACAAATGGAATGAATGTGTTTTTATCGGTGAGTTTCTTCAAACCTTGTTGATTTTTACATATTGATCTAACTTAAATATTGGTTGCATTACTCTACAATGGAAGGAGAAGAGATGAAAAAGAGAGAGATATTATGCATGCACTACGGATAAAAAAGTGAGTTGGTAGAGAAGGTGTGATAATTTTTCGTTCCTTTAGGCCACGGTTTTGAACTGTTGCAAAAATGCATTTAGCAATTTTTTAAACCGGAACACTTTAAAAAAGTGTTCCGGTGTTATTAATAGATCTACGGATAAAAAGGTGAGTTGGTAAAGAAGGTGTGATAATTTTTTCGTTACTTTAGGCCACGGTTTTGAACTGTTGTTAAAACTCATTTTGCAATTTTTTTAACCAGAACACTTTCAAAAAGTGTTCCGGTGTTACTTATACATTCAACCGGAACACTTTCAAAAAGTGTTCCGGTATGGTAATTTTTTCGTTAGTTTAGGCCACGGTTTTGAACTGTTGCAGAAACTCATTGAGCAATTTTTTTTAATCAGAACACTTTCAAAAAGTGTTTCGGTGTCTTAATAATATACCTATCCGAAACACTTTTAAAAAGTGTTCCTGTATGATAATTGTTTTAAAAAGGTGAAAAATAAATGATGGAAAGTTGAAAAAATAAATAATGAAAAAGTGAAAAAATAAAACAAATTAACGTTTTATATGAGGGCATTTTGGTAAAAAAAAGTTCAATGTAGAGGTAAAGGAACAAATGTGGGGGTATGAAATAAAATTTTCTAAGAGGAATAGCTCATGGAAGTTACATTGTTTTCTTACAAGGCCCGATTACCAAGTCCATACCACATTATTATTATAACTCTAATTCCCAAAATAACAAAAAGCCTATTACACAACTTCACAAAAAATCCAAATATGCTGCACAATACCAAATACAACCAAGCCATTACAAGATTTAATTACGCACATGCCAAGCTAAAATAGCCATGAGATGAATACAATTTCAAGCATCACAACACTTCTCCAAGCATCTCACCCTACAACTTATTACAAAACCATCCAATTTGCATAATTTCATGAGACAAACTTTCAGCAAGCCACCCAAAACTCCCAAACTTGCTCAAGCCGTTACGTAAACCATCCAATTAGCCACAATGTCATGGACCCCACGCAAAACTGATTCGCCTCTGCATCATAAAACAAATCCAAACGCAGCGTATAAGCACAAATTGAGAACATTCCAAAATGGTTTTGCATCGTCATCAGCTGCAGCAACCGATTTCTCAAATTCAAATGACAATTTTCACCCTTCATCCATCTATAAATAAGCATCTTCATTCACACGTTAAAGGAAGCTCGAGAAGCTATTGTCACGCTGTGGAATTTTCTCCCAAACCTGAAACCAATCAATAACTACAAACCTCCAAATCTCGTCTCCAACCCCTCTTCATCAAACCTCAAACCCAATCAATCACTCTCATTTTCAAATCACCACCCACAAACCTTCAAATACCTTTCCATCAAATATCAGTACAACCAAAACATAAATAGAAAACATAGAGATTGAGATGAAGTAGAAAGCACGCGATTGAAAATGAAACCAAACCAAAATCAGAGGCGAAAGGAACGGAGATTCCCGCAGTGAGAAAGAAGGTTAGAATGAAACCAAACTAAAATAGTTTTATCACTCCCCCAAACTTGAATGATCACCTGTCCTCAGGTGATGTAACAGTGAATGACTAAGGAAATGAATTTGGAGTTCAACAGCCTCGGCCAGGTTTAGAAAGATGAAGCGGCTTGAGGTTTAGAAGGGCAATAAAACTAGATTAAGTGAGACTTGCTCAACCTTGCAATTGATCAAAGTGGTGTTAAGCTCAAAAGCGAATTGACATCTCTTGTCACGACCTTACTCTTCTAGAAAACAAGCCAAATTTCTCTCTTTTGATCCATTTTTTGTGTACTTTCGTGAGTGGGGTCTCTTTCTTTGGTTTCACAGGGGAATTCTTTTCTGACTCTCAAATGATATTTTTGACTTTCACACTTGGGACCACACTTTTCCACTTTTTTTTTTATTTTTATTTTTTTCTTCTTTCTCTCTCTTTTTTTGGCGAAACATCACATCTCAGAAGGATCTCACTTGTAATGAGTCCAACTGAATATTATGATGAAATGCTTGTTGTTCCTCCAGTTTCGGGCATAGGAACTTTATTATTGGTGGTCTTTGCCACTTTTGCACAGTTTTGTGTGTGTTTGTGTGGAGTGTGCCCCTTCTGTGATCATCTCAATCATTAATCAAGTCTTTTTGCCCTTCCCTTTGTGATTCTTAAGGTTTTAACCTCTCTCTTGATTCCCAACAAATCAGTTATCTTTTTGAAAAAAAAATTGGCTGGTTTAAAAGACTAGTGGTGTCGTGACAGGGAACATCAGTCTCCTCTGTCAAAACTCACTTGGCACAATTCTTACACTTTGCTCTGCTCACTCATAAAAGCTCCCTTCCCCTTTTTTATTCTTGTTAGTTTTTGTATTGGCTAGAATTTTGGTAAAACAAAGTTGAACAATGTTGATGTCATATGTCTAATGTCTTAACATTGGTTTCTAACATTAGTTGTTGCAGGGTTGAAGTTTTATATGCTGATGTTAAACTTGATGTCTTGACATCAGTTATCAGAACATCAGAACATCAGGTTGTGATGTTTTAGGGTTGCGCGTGTTAGCTTGTTTTGAGGAGATCTGTTAGAGAGATTGGATGCGAATATCTTGGTGAAGATATTTTCAATCAGATATGGAGCAGATCATGTCATTAACATTAGGGCTGATTTGAAAAGATTTAAAAAGATTAGAAGATCAAATTTGTTTTAAATCCTGTTTAATAACAAATCAAATCATATTTTTTTGGAAGAGGTCCAATCCCAAGTCAGAATGATATTTAAAGCAGCCTCAACCCTAGGTTGGAAAAAGACGAAGACAGAGAGAATAGACTGAGAGTCAATTTGAGTTTTCGTGTGTGTTTTGTAAACCATTCATGTTTGAATTGGTGTTACTATTTTGAGTTGTAATTGGTTTCTCTAGAGCTATTAAGCAAGAGAGAGTTGTTCTTGATCAAAGCTGTTAAGCAGGATCAAGGTGAGTTTTAAAGTGTAATCTTTGAATTGTATCACTGAGGTGATTTAGGGAGTGAGTGGTTTCTCATATCTAAGTGGTCTCTTAGGTAGAAGTGTCATTGGGTAGTGATTAAGATTAGTAGATGTCAACTGGGATTGTTGAGTCTGTAATTTAATACTACTTATAGTGAATTTCCTCCCTGGCTTGGTAGCCCCTAGACGTAGGTAGTTAGACCGAACTGGGTGAACAATTCATTGTGTTGATTTACTGTTGTTATTTCCTTGTTCATATAGCAGATTGTGTTGTTGTGACATCACACTTAACATCACACATCTGATACCAGAATTTTAATTGGTATCAGAGCAGACATCCTGCTCTGCATCTGGGTGAGATCTAGGGCTGATACTTTCTGGTGCAATGGACAAGGAGAGTGGTGGATTTGTGAATAGACCCCCCATTCTAGTTGGCTCTAATTATGACTATTGGAAACCACAGATTGTTACCTTCTTAAAGTCATTAGACAGCAGGGCTTGGAAGGTTGTCTTAAAAGAATGGAAAACACCTATTATTGTTGAAAAGGATGGTTTAACAAAGCTGAAACCTGAGGAAGATTAGAGCAAGGAAGAAGATGAGCTTGCACTTGGAAATTCAAAAGCCTTGAATGCCATCTTTAATAGTATTGACAAGAACATCTTTCGGCTGGTAAACACTTGTGAAGTAGCTAAGGAAGCTTGGGATGTCTTGAAAACTACTCATGAAGGAACTTCCAAGGTCAAGATGTCAAGACTTCAACTGTTGACTACTAAGTTTGAAAATCTGAAGATGAAGGAGGATGAAACCATTCATGATTTACACATGAATATTCTTGAGCTGTCCAATGCTTCTAGTGCTTTAGGAGAAAGAGTGACTGAAGAGAAGTTGGTAAGGAAGATCCTCAGATCCCTTCCCAAGAAATATAAAATGAAGGTGACTGCTATTGAAAAAGCTCAAGACATCAGCAAAATGAGAGTTGATGAGTTGATTGGTTCTCTTCAAACTTTTGAGTTGGGATTGAATGAGGAGCCTGAAAAGAAGACCAAAAGCATAGCTTTGGTGTCTAATAGTGAAGATTGTAAGAAGGAAACTTAGGAGGAACTGTCAAAAGCTATTGTTCTGCTGGGAAGACAGTTTAACAAGGTTCTAAAAAGGATAGACAGGAGCTACAAACCAAATGTCAAGAACATCACATCTGACACCAACAGATCAGGAGATCAGGGGAAGAAAACTAGAGATGAAGAAAAGACCAATAATGACAAAGGAGTTCAATGCTTTGAGTGTGAAGGGTATGGTTATGTCAAGAAAGAATGTCCTACTTATCTCAAAAAGCAGAAAAAGGGGTTATCTGCTTCCTGGTCTGATACTGATAGTGAGAGTGAATCTGAAGAAGAATCAGCTAAGCTTGTTAGAGCTATGATTGGGGTTTGTGAGTCAGATGATGATTCATGTGATGATGAGGTTTCTTATGAAGAGCTTGCTGCCTCTTATAAAGAACTGTGCATGAGAAGTGAACAAGTCTGTCTTGAAGGAGAAATGCTAAAGAAAATCATAGTGTAGTTAGACGGTGAAAAAACTGATCTAGAAAATGAAGTCAGTATGCTTAACTCTAAACTGGACTCTATGACCAAAACTGTCATAATGTTGAACAATGGTACTGATGCTCTAGACAACATTCTTAGTATTGGAAAAACTGCTGGAGACAAAAGTGGTTTGGGATTCAACAATGGAGCAGCTTCTAATGATGTTATTACCAGTTCCAAACCAGTGATGTTAAAACAGATGTTTAAACATCCTGATAGGATACCTTCTAGGAAGAAATTCAGGCGCTGGAGATGTCATCACTGTGGGTGTTTTGGACACATAAAGGCTTACTGTTATAAGCTACATGGGTATCCTCAGAAGACACATCAGTATACTCCCAGACAGAAGTTTCACAAAGGTAATAAGGCCTTCAATTATAAGAAGTAATGGGTTCTAAAAGGTAAAGTTACCAGCTTAATAGCTCACACCTCTCTTAGGGTTTCTACCAAAGTAGACTGGTACTTTGATAGTGGGTGTTCAAGACACATGACAGGAGTTAAGAATTTGTTGGTAGATGTTAAGCTTCAGTCTTCAGGACATGTAACCTTTGGTGATGGTGTCAAAGGAGAAATCAAGGGGATGGGAAAGCTGAATTGTGCTGGTGCTCCTAGACTGGATGATGTTCTACTTGTCAAAGGGTTGACAGCAAATTTGATCAGTATTAGTCAACTTTGTGATCAAGGATTCAAAGTAGACTTTACAAAATCTGAGTGCAATGTCACAAATGAGAAAGGAGAAGTCATCATGAAGGGTGTTAGGTCTAAGGCCAACTGTTATCTATGGGTCCAACAAGACTTAAGTACCTAAACATGTGTGTTTGCTAGAGATGATGAAGTCAAAATCTGGCATCAGAAGTTGAGACATCTTCATCTGAAGGGAATGAAGAGAATCATATCTTCAGAAGCTGTCAGGGGAATTCCTAAGCTCAATATTGAAGAAGGAAGAGTTTGTGGAGATTGTCAAATAGGGAAGCAGACCAATATGTCACATCAGAAGCTTCAACATAACACCACCTCTAAAGTTTTGGAACTTCTTCATATGGACTTGATGGGACCTATGCAGGTAAAAAGTCTAGGTGGGAAGAAGTATGCTTATGTTGTTGTAGATGACTATTCAAGGTGCACCTGGGTAAGCTTCATCAAAGACAAAACAGAGGTGTTTGATGTATTTAAAGATTTATGTCAAAGACTCGAAAGAGAGAAAGAGAGCAATGTCATAAGAATAAGGAGTGATCATGGGAGGGAATTTGAAAATAGCAAGTTTGTTGATTACTGCTCTGCTGAAGGCATCAGTCATGAGTTTTCCTCTCCTATTACTCCTCAGCAAAATGGAGTTGTTGAAAGGAAGAACATAACTCTCCAAGAATCTGCTAGAGCAATGATTCATGCCAAAAAGCTTCCTTACCATTTCTGGGCTGAAACCATGAACACTGCTTGCTATATTCACAACAGAGTTACTTTGAGAAGGGGCACTTCAGCTACTCTGTATGAACTGTGGAAAGAGAGAAAGCCAACTGTGAAGTACTTTCATGTTTTTGGAAGTAAATGTTACATTTTGTTAGATCGTGAACAGAGGAGAAAATTGGATCCTAAAAGTGATGAGGGAATCTTTCTAGGATACTCTACAAATAGCAGAGCTTACAGGGTTTTCAACTCCAGAACAAAGGTTATGATGGAGTCTATAAATGTGGTGATTGATGACATTGATAAGCAGGAAGATGCTGATGTCCTGGATGATGTTGAAACATCAGTTGAAGAAGTCACAACAGAAACTGAAGACAGAAGTGGGTCTCTCAGTCCTGTTGATGTTGAGCGTGAACCTGAACAATCTAATAAAGAACCATCTATTAGAGTACAAAAGGACCATCCAAAGGAGCTTATCATAGGTGATCCTAAATCAGGGGTTAGCATTAGATCAAGAGAGGTTGTGTCAAATTCTTGTTTTGTTTCCAAAATTGAGCCCAAGAATGTCAAAGAAGCTCTGACTGATGAATTCTGGATTAATGCCATGCATGAAGAGCTGGAATAATTCAAGAGGAATGAAGTGTGGGATCTTGTTCCAAGGCCTAATGGAGCTAATGTGATAGGCACCAAGTGGATTTACAAGAATAAATCTGATGAACAAGGGGTGGTCACCAGAAACAAGGCCAGATTAGTTGCTCAGTGATACACTCAGGTTGAAGGAATTGATTATGATGAAACCTTTGCTCCTGTGGCAAGACTAGAATCTATCAGATTACTTTTAGGGGTGGCTTGTAATTTCAAGTTCAAGCTTTTTCAGATGGTTGTTAAGAGTGCCTTCTTGAATGGTTACTTAAATGAAGAGGTGTATGTTGATCAACCAAAAGGATTTATTGATCCAACATTTCCTGACCATGTTTACAAACTAAGGAAAGCTCTCTATGGTTTGAAGCAAGCACCAAGAGCTTGGTATGAAAGGCTTACTGAATTCCTGGCTGTAAATGGCTACCGAAAAGGAGGGATTGATAAGACTTTGTTTGTTAAAGAGGAAGGAGGAAAACTGATGATAGCTCAAATATATGTTGATGACATAG
Organism: Lathyrus tuberosus; assembly: GCA_022829125.1. Classification (NCBI taxonomy): domain Eukaryota; kingdom Viridiplantae; phylum Streptophyta; class Magnoliopsida; order Fabales; family Fabaceae; genus Lathyrus; species Lathyrus tuberosus. The sequence goes on from JALAZF010000042.1 coordinate 17,527,393, forward strand.
TATTTGGTGGGATGTCAGATGCAATGGTGAAACATTTCGTGGAACAGATGCAGTCTGAGTTTGAAATGAGTCTTGTTGGAGAGCTCAGCTATTTTCTAGGTCTACAAGTTAGACAAATGGAAGACTTTATATTCATATCCCAGAGCAAGTATGCAAAGAACATTGTTAAGAAGTTTGGTCTGGAAAATGCAAATCACAAGAGGACACCTGCTCCTACTCACTTAAAGTTGTCCAAAGATGAACATGGTGTGAGTGTGGATTAAAGTCTATACAGAAGCATGATTGGTAGCCTATTGTATCTCACAGCTAGCAGACCTGATATTTCTTTTGTTGTTGGAGTGTGTGCCAGATATCAATCTGAGCCTAAAGTTAGTCACTTGAATCAAGTGAAGAGGATTCTGAAATATGTGAATGGGACTAGTGACTATGGAATGCTTTACAGTCATGGATCAGGTATTGAGTTATTTGCTTTTTGTGATGCTGATTGGGCAAGGAGTGCTGATGATAGAAAAAGTACTTTAGGAGGTTGCTTCTTCTTAGGGAATAATTTAATATCATGGTTTAGTAAAAAGCAGAACTGTGTGTCTCTTTCTACTACTGAAGCTGAGTACATAGCAGCAGGGAGTAGTTATTCTCAACTTGTTTGGATGAAGCAGATGTTAACAGAATACAATGTCAAGAAAGATGTCATGACATTGTACTGTGATAATCTGAGTGCTATTAATATCTCTAAGAACCCTATTCAACATAACAGAACTAAACATATTGATATACGTCATCATTTTATAAGAGATTTGGTTGAAGACAAAGTAGTTGCTCTGGAACATGTTGCTACTGAAAAGCAGTTAGCAGATATTTTTACCAAGGCCTTAGATGCAAATCAATTTGAAAAATTAAGAAGCAAATTAGGAACTTGCATATAAGAGGATTAAATGTGCTGGGAAGTGTCTTGTGCAGTTGTGATCTTTATTACATATGTTTAGGAAACATAATTTTATTCAACTGCTGAAAGCATACAAGATTAGATTTTAGTACAACAAAAGCAACATATAAAGGGTCTAAAGATTATCCCAACCCCCTGCATCAAGAAAAGTTTTCCAATCTTCATCCCATTCATCATTAGAAACATGAAGTTGCACTGGAGGTTTTTTGATGTTTTTCATCCTTGTCTCTGATGTTTTTCTTGTTCTTGTTGCTCCTGAAGAAGTCCCAGCTGCTGTCATTGTTTTGTTCTTATTCTTCAATGGATCTAGTTTCTTGACCTCATGCATGTGTTTCTTCCCTGCATCTTTGTTAGACTGACTCATACTTGTTTTGTGTCTGGTGCTGTTAGAAGGAAGAAGGCTTGGATTTTATAGTTCTATAAGAATCCATTGGTTGTATCGCCTGACCAGTCAATGTCTTTGGAAATTGTGTTCCTTGGGAAGCTTGCTATTTGACCATGTCTTAATGGATGTCAGATCTTTGTGTTTGATGTAGAAGTTGTCCAATTATGGCTAAAAAGGGGGAGAGTTATCCTATGTGTTGCCTAGTTGTCTGATGTGGTTCTAGGCTTGAGGGGGAGTGTGCATGTTTGAACAGCTGGTATGCTGGTTCTTGGTGGTATGCATATTTTGGATGTGATTGCTGCTGGTTGTGAAGTTTTTCCGCTGCACGTATCTCTGATGTTGGCAGAGATTGTTTTAGCCAAAATTAGCCAAAGGGGGAGATTGTTAGTTTTTGTATTGGCTGGAATTTTGGTAAAACAAAGTTGAACAATGTTGATGTCATATGTCTGATGTCTTAACATTGGTTTCTAACATTAGTTGTTGCAGGGTTGAAGTTTTATATGCTGATGTTAAACTTGATGTCTTGACATCAGTTATCAGAACATCAGAACATCAGGTTGTGATTTTTTAGGGCTGCGTGTGTTAGCTTGTTTTGAGGAGATCTGTTAGAGAGATTGGATGCGAATATCTTGGTGAAGATATTTTCAATCAGATATGGAGCAGATCATGTCATTAACATTAGGGCTGATTTGAAAAGATTTAAAAAGATTAGAAGATCAAATCTGTTTTAAATTCTGTTTAATAACAAATCAAATCATATTTTTTTGGAAGAGGTCCAAGCCCAAGTCAGAATGATATTTAAAGCAGCCTCAACCCTAGGTTGGAAAAAGACGAAGACATAGAGCATAGACTGAGATTCAATTTAAGTTTTCGCGTGTGTTTTGTAAACCATTCATGTTTGAATTGGTGTTACTATTTTGAGTTGTAATTGGTTTCTCTAGGGCTGTTAAGTAAGAGAGAGTTGTTCTTGATCAAAGCTGTTAAGCAGGATCAAGGTGAGTTTTAAAGTGTAATCTTTGAATTGTATCACTGAGGTGATTTAGGGAGTGAGTGGTTTCTCATATCTAAGTGGTCTCTTAGGTAGAAGTGTCATTGGGTAGTGATTAAGATTAGTAGATGTCAACTGGGATTGTTGAGTCTGTAATTTAATACTACTTATAGTGAATTTCCTCCCTGGCTTGGTAGCCCCCAAACATAGGTAGTTAGACCGAACTAGGTGAACAATTCATTGTGTTGATTTACTGTTGTTATTTCCTTGTTCATATAGCAGATTGTGTTGACATCACACTTAACATCACACATCTGATACCAGAATTTCAATTCTTAAGCCCAAAATTTAGAGAATTGACGATCCTGACCTATTGCAATTTAACCCAAACATTCCCTAGCATTCTTACTCTAAACTACGACATGCAACTAAATGAAACACACATAACATTAAGAAAAATAGATCATCAAGTTCTTTGGGCATCAAAGCTTCCCCACAAAAGATTCAAAAACTTATGGCTCAAAACATGGTCATCCAAAGCATAAATCCAAAACATTATCCAGAAACAGAAACATGCAAGACAAAAGACAGAATATCCAATTTGTGATATTAGAGGGTTAGAGTGGTGAGAATAGGCTAAGCGTTGGCGTCTTCCCCCAAACTTAAAGTAAGGACAGTGTCCTCACTGTTCAGTGATGAGAGAAGGCAGGCCATCACTTGCCTATTTCACTTTACCAACTAGGCCCTAAGCCTGGAGCTTTTCCTTGATGCAATCATGTCTTGTTTTTTCTTCTTTTTCTTTGCCTCTGTGCCCTATGCTCCTAGCTCCTTTTTCTCATTTCCCTCTTCAGTCGGGACTCCAGTTAACATATTCCAAACAGCTTTCTTTGGACTTTTAGCCTTATTCTTGGGTTGTTCCTCAACTTTCTCTGGCTGCTCCTCTGCAACATTATCATTTGCATTCACGGCAGGTTCCACGACGGGATTGGGTTCTGGGTCAGCGACGATCTTCTCTGTCTCTTCACTGTCTGCTTCATTATCTCCCTTAGCATTTCCTTCCTTCTCTGTGGTTTCTGTTGAAGAATAATATTTCCTCAATGCTTCTCCTTCAATATCTTCCTCAGTTCCCTCCAGCTGGACAGTTTCTTCCACTGGATTCTCTTTTTCCTTACTCCTCGCCTCTTCTTCAGCTGCATCTTCCTTATTCATCTCCAGATCCCTAGTATCCTTATCCACTTCTGCTAAAAAGCTTTCCAAAACCTCATCCTTGCCAGAGCCTCCTTCCTCCTGATCGGGCTTGTTGAGATCAAAGTTATTGGCAGGACTGATAGGTGGTGTTGGGGTTGTAGTGGTCTCTTTCCTCTTCCATTCTACTTTCATCTTTTTTCTATTTGGGGCTGCCTTCAAATTCTGGAGGTGGAGATGAGTAGGTTTTTCTCAGCTTTTTATTTTTCTTGACACGGCTCTGAGTGGTGTCTACAGACACGCCCTTGCTTATCTCCTCAACTTCTTTCTTCTTCATTACCTTCTCCTTCTTTTTCTTCGTCATTTTCTCCTTCTTGGTGGATTTCTTCTCTTTTCCTTCATTCTCAGCAACAACCGGCTCAACACTTCCCAGAATATGATCAGGGAATTTGGGAGCCTCAAGCAAGTTGGAGGGGGTTTGCATGGCCCACATCTTTTCTTGCCATATTGCCCTAGCCTTTTGATATACAAAATACTCCTGCTGATCCTTTTGCATCTGCATCAGGATTTCCATAGCTGGGTCTTGTTGTTTAAATACCCAATAAAAAGCTTGGCTCACCGCTGCTGTCCTTTTTCTAGATCCTTTAGGTTTCATCAAAGTTATGATTAAGTTCTTATCCAAGGGTTGTTGAGGAGACCCAAAGATATCTGAGTCATATTCTGGCACACCTTGTCTTCTATAGAGGGTTGTTATTAGACAAGGAAAATACAACATTCCTTCTTTCTTCATTGAACAGACGTGAATCTCTTGAATAATTATTTTGCCAATATTAATGTCCCTTAATCCAGTTATGTAATGGAGCAGCACAAAACTAGCCCTGGATACTGTCTCGTTATGAGTAGTGGGCTTGATTGAGTGCTTGACAAACTGGTACCCTACCTTCACCTCCAGCCTCAAATCCATTCTTCTCACAACCTTCTCAACCCAGCTCGTTCCAGCTACACACAACGATTCCATGTAGGCGTCGTACTCATCTTCTTACGAGCTGGGTACCAGATTCTGGTACTCATCTTCAGTGTTTCCCTGCTTGAAATAAAAGTTAATATTGGACTCGTTATAGATCAGCTTCGTTCCTCTGACCAATACTTCTAGCCTCTTGTGCCCAGGGTCAGTCAAGTTGGAATAGAATTCCTTGACCAGCGTTTCATTGTAAGGACCGGGTTGCTTACAAACGCTACCCCACTTCAGATTTGAAATAGTTGTTCCTAGGTCACCTGGAAGTCCCAGCTTTTCATCTTCAGTGTCCATGATAAATCCTCTTTCAGCGAACACATTCATTTTGCTGAAGTGCTCCACAAATCTTTTGTGGGCTTCAACGTTAACTAAAGTGTCGTCTTCATCTTGGCTGGAGAGGTCGATCGTGGGGATGACGGTCTTCTTTGCTGCAGTCCTGTAGCGATGGCCAGTAGTTGGATCTCTAGTCATTTTCTTGGTGAATGGAGGTGAGAGGGTTTAAGAGATTAGGGTTACGGGAGGAAGGGTAGAGAATGAAAAGTCAAAAGTTTGTTTTGAATATTTGGATAGAGAGAGAGATGGAGGGAAGTTGAAAAGGTGATTGAAAAATTTGAGAAAAGAAAATACGTCCTTGGGAAGATGGAGAGATAAAGATTTCCCTTTTTGTGATAATTAGGGCAAAGGGTGAAGGGACTTGGGACTGACCACGGAAAAGACCCCATTAGTGGTTTTAGCGTGTTTGGCTAGCTGAACAGTTTGACGTGGTAGACAAGGCCATTATGACTCTGCTGCTACACATGGCCCAAGGCGCATGGTCCCCATGCCACACTTTGATTCTCTCTCCTTCTCTTAAAACAAAATGATTCATTTTCTTTTTGGTGTCCAAAAGAAAATATTTATTGCCAGGTCACCATTAATATCTCATCTTCCCATATTCCACTTCTACTTTTCTATTGTCCTTTGCTGTCGTGTCACATCTTGTCATGAGTTGATGCCACCAAAAACCTTCATGATCCTGTACAAAAGTAAAAACAAAAGAAAATGCATAAAGTTGGGCTGCCTCCCAGTAGCGCTATTTTAAGGTCTTATCGCCTGACCAAGATAAGTATCTATTAATCAATGAAATGGAGGGAACCCCTTGTGTTTTGTGAGGGTTCTCCAAAATAAGCCTTGACCCTTTGGCCATTGAACTTAAATCTTTCTCCATTTTTCTCATTCAACAGTTCTACAGTACCATGGGGGTAAATTTCTTCCAAAATAAAGGGGCCAGACCATCTTGATTTTAATTTTCCAGGGAATAGCTTCAGCCTTGAGTTAAAGAGTAAAACTTTTTGGCCTTTCACTAATTCCCTCTTCTGACATTTCCTATCATGCCACCTTTTGGTCTTTTCTTTATACAACTCAACATTCTTGTATGAGAACAGCCTATGTTCATCTAACTCATTTAATTGGAGCATTCTAGCTTGGCCAACATTTTTAAGATTAAAGTTTAGTTGCTTCACATCCCAATAAGCCTTATGCTCCAATTCAATGGGTAGGTGACACGCCTTTCCATAGATAAGTCTATAAGGAGACATGTCTAAGGGAGTTTTATAGGCAATCCTATACGCCCATAGTGCTTCATCTAAGTGCTTGGACCAATCTTTCCTTGTGGGATTAACCACTTTTTCCAAAATTCTCTTGATTTCTCTATTGGAAAGCTCCACTTTTCCACTAGTTTGTGGATGGTAAGCCGTAGAAACCTTGTGTTTTATCCCATATTTTGCCATTAAGTTTTCAAAAAGTTTGATGCAAAAATGGGACCCCCATCACTAATGATAGCTCAAGGCGTGCCATGTCTTGTCAGGATGTTCTTGATCAAGAACTTGGTCAATACCTTAGCATCATTGGATGGTGTTGCTACTGCTTCAATCCACTTGGACACGTAATCCACAACTACAAGGATGTAAAGATTGCCAAAGGATGGAGGGAAAGGTCCCATGAAATCAATGCCCCACACATCAAAAATTTCTACTTCAAGAATACTCGTGAGTGGCATTTCTTGTCTCATGGACACATTTCCAACCCTCTGGCATCTATCACATCTTTTTGTTAATTCATGAGCATCCTTAAAAATAGAAGGCCAGAAATAACCTAATTGCAGCACTTTTGCTGCAGTTCTGACTCCACCAAAGTGTCCACCATAGGGGGCTTTGTGGCAGGCTGACAGAATCTGTCTTGCCTCCTCATAGTCAACACATCTTCTTAATAACTTATCAGCACACTTCTTGTACAGATAAGGCTCATCCCAAAAATAACTCTTGACAGTGTGGAAGTACCTATTTCTTTGTTGGAAGTTGAATTCTGGTGGTATGACTCTGCTGACCAAGTAGTTAACAATGTCAGGGTACCAAGGAGTCGTGCCATCAGTAATCAACAACAGCTTCTCATCCGGAAAAGTTTCTTTAATGTCTCCACTGTTTTGGGATTGAACCTCTTTAGGTAGTCTTGAGAGATGATCAGCAACTGAGTTTTCCACTCCTTTCTTGTCTCTTATTTCTAGGTCAAACTCTTGTAGTAAAAGAACCCATCTTATGAGTCGTGGCTTTGCATCTTTTTTGGCAATCAAGTACTTGATTGCTGCATGATCCGTGTACACAATGACCTTAGTTCCTACCAAATAAGGTCTGAACTTATCAAAGGCAAACACTACTGCCAGCAGCTCCTTCTCCGTGGTTGTGTAATTGATTTGTGCTTCTATCAAAGTCTTGATTGCATAGTAGATGGTGTGAAAAACTTTGTGGTGCCTTTGGCCTAACACAACACCAATGGCAAAGTCACTGGCATCACACTATAGCGAGTGATTTTTGTCGGTGACGCGACCACCTTATCGCTGAAGTTTGGGTTTTCTCCTCGAGGAGAAAGGGTGCTACTTTCTGATTTCTTATTTATCACGTGAAGCTGGAAGGGAAAGGGAAGGTATCTAAAACTAACCTTGCACGTGAATGTTTAACTGAACACACGTTTAAAAGAGATTGGGGGGTTCGGGTCAGGTTATACAATGGGTAGTTGTCAATTACCCATCCTATATGTGGTTATCCAAAGGATGTTAGCTTTTAGGTCTCGCTTTGTAATTGATAGTGTTTATCTGCTGATGGGTTGGGAAAGTTTTTTGAGAAAGTGTGACAGGGTGAGTTTTGTTTTTTTTGGAAAATGATGATGATGATGGCTTAAGGTATGAAACCTAAAGTTTTGATTGATATTAAGGTACAGGACCTAGGGTTTTTTTATTGGTATGCTCGCTAAGATATCGCAATCTTATGCCTACGTATTCTCGTTTAAACAAAACAGGGAAATCAGAGCAATCGTAGTTCCTCCTATTCTAAGGGAGGAAAAAGATATTTTGGTGTCTTGTTCAAAGCCCAAGACAGAGGCTAAAAGGGGATTTGTGTCTTGTTTAAAGCCCAAGATTAAAGCTAAAAGGTTATGACTGAGAGAGAATTTGTCATCTCTAAAGAAGGATTGTTGATTTTTGTGTGCCTTGATCAAAGCCCAAGGTTGAAGCTAAGAGATTGATTGACTCCACTAGGGAAGTCTTCATACAAAGCCTAAGAGGAGGCTAGATAAGACCGACTCATCAAGAGAGTGTTTTTATCTGTCCTGTACAAAGCCCAAGATTGAGGCTAAAAAGAGATTGACTCTTTGGGGATATCATTATACAAAGCTTAAGAGGAGGCTAAAAAAGGGTTTTGACTCCGTCGGGGATGTTTATATATGCCTTGTACAAAACCCAAGATTGAGGATGAAACGAGTTTGACTCTGGCTGGAGAGTATTATCTGTCTTGTACAAAGCCCAAGATTGAGGCTAAAACGGGAAATTTAACTGGTGGTGAGGATGTGTCTTGTACAAATCCCAAGATTAAGGTTGCAATGAGTTTGACTATGCTTAGGGAAATTATTCCTCAAAAGCCTAAACGATGGCTGGGAGGAAATGACTCGGCTGGGGAAGATATATGTCCCCAACTTAACAGAGGAAAATTTATGTCTTGTACAAAGCCCAAGATTGAGGCTAAAAGGGTTCTGACTCAACAAGTGAGTGTTTTTATCTGTCCTATACAAAGCCCAGGATTATGGCTGAACAAGCTAGAGAACTTGAGAGGAGGCTAGCTCCTACTAAAGGGGAAATCTTTATACAAAGCTTTGGATAAAGACCGACTCAACAAGAGAGTATTTTTATCTGTCTTGTACAAAGCCCAAGATTGAGGCTAAAAGGGTTGACTCAACAAGAGAGTACTGAAAGGTGATTGACTCAACAAGAGAGTCTGAAAAGGTGATTGACTCAACAAGAGAGTCTGAAAAGGTGATTGACTCAACAAGAGAGTATGAAAAGGTGATTGACTCAACAAGAGAGTCTTTTATACTCAACAAGAGAGTGATATGTTGTCTCGTACGAAGCCCGAGATTGAGGCAAAAAGGGTCTTGACTCAACAAGAGAGTCTGAAAAGGTTAGCTCCACCGGGTAGAATCATTTGTACAAAGCCCAAGAGGAGGCTGACTTCGCTGAGGAAGGATCATTATACAAAGCCTAAGAGGAGGATAGCTTTCTGCTAAGGAAAGGTCCTTATACAAAGCCTAAGAGGAGGCTATCTTTTGTCGGGGATAATTGAGATCCCCAGGCAGGTCCAAGTGGGGAATCAAATCTTGCTGAGGGTTACAGAAGAGTTGAGATGTTAGATACCCCGAGGTTCTGATTTGAGATAGTGTTGACCCTGGTCGGGGAACTCTCACGAGAGAGGATGGGTTTCTGCTGGAGATCGATCCAGAATGCCCGGGTTTTCTTCCTATGGTTGTAAGGAACTTGAGAATGTCTTTGAGACTCAGGGGATTAGATTATCTAAGTCTGCTGGTGTGGAAGAGTTTTATCTTTTGTATGATGCCTCCAAGAGGAGGCAAAGGCATTAAGGGATGAGAATCAACCCTAAAGTGGCCTGAGGTCTGACACTAGAAAGACTGCTCTAGCAAAGGATGACTAAGTTCTATCTTATACCTTTAAGAGGTCGTCAGGGTCCTTGTATTAAGCCCAAGAGAAGGCATGAGAACTTCTAAGAAGCTGAAGGGTCCTTGTACAAAGCCCAAGAGGAGGCGGGGATGCTTTTAGGAAGCCTGTGGGTTCCCAAACCAAGAGAAGTTCAAGAAATGCAATTCACAGAGAAGAGATAATTCCAGGAAAGTTGAAGGGTTTGGAAGAAACTCAAGAGATGCTATTCATAGAGAATAGATCAACTCCGGGGAGTAGAATTTCTTTGACAATTTCTAAGGGTGACAGTCTGAGAAAAGGTTCACCGAGAATACTGCCTTTCTCTTTGTTCCATATTGTTTAACCCCAAGAGAAGGGAAGACTGTATCTGGAAATCCTATGGGGATCTAGTTTTGTTTGTATTTAAAGAGCGACCAACAGGGCTTTACCTAGTTCTAGACCTAGTTGCCGGGGAAAACTCTAAATAACTATACTAGTATATATACAGTTGATATATGACAAGTATTTAAAAGGATATGAAAAAAGACTAACCATGCGCAGCTTCCCACAATCTAGTTATATATATATCTGACATGTATTTAAAAGAATGAAAGAAGAATAACCATGTGCCGCTTCCCACAATACAGTTATATATATTCAAGGAGAGGCCCAAGGTTTGAATAGTGATTGTACTGTTGTTTTGAATATAGTATCGGGACTTATACAACGACTGAGGCCCAAAAAGTTTTAGTCACAAGGGGATTTAGACTTACACTCTATTAGAGGCCCAAAGAGTTTGAAAATGAATAAAGATGGGTCTTATAGCTCAAGGAGAAGCCCATTTGATTTTGTTAAAAAGGTGACGATCGCTCCGAACATTTGAAAATATACAGAGGGACTTATACAATGTGTGAGGCCCAAAAAGGTATTATTTACATAGGGGTGGGATTTACACTCTATCAAGAGGCCCAAAGAGTATTTAAAGAAAAGAAATGGGACTTATAGCTCGAGGAGAGACCCAATTTTTTATTTTAAAAATGGCGATCGCGCCGAGGTTTGATAACACAGTGGGTCTTATACGATGACCGAGGCCCAAATTATTTTGGTTTTCAAAAGGGGTTGGGTCTTACACTCTATTAGTTGCCCAAAAGTGTTTTGAAAAAGATTGATGAGGGTGGAATTAATCAAAACCCTAATTGTGTTTAAAATGGAATTAATTTTGTTAAAAAATTAATAAAAATCATTGAAAACATGTGAAAAATGAGTGGTGATCTTGGATCAATGTTCCAAAAATTATGTTTTTTTCACAAAATGATTGGAAACCATTTACGTTTGGAAAATCAAGAAGGAAAAAATATTTTAAATGTTATAAAAAACAAATAAAAATTAATTCTTTGCAAAAATATCAAGTATAGGAAATAAATAATATTTTTGGGAAATTTTTGTAAAATAAAATATTTTAACATTTTTGTGAATTATTAAAAAAAAAAATCAACTCAAAATCATTAAAATTCAGAAAGAAATTAATTTTTGAATCAACTAAATAAAATCACAAAATTCAAATATTTGAATATTTGAAATAGGGCGCCAAGAACACCTTGGTTTTGCCCGCGTGCTCTGTTTTGCCCAGATTTGCATTTTCTCATCAATCTTACTGAATACTTGATGAAATCACACAATCCACATATCAATATACTCGTTTTCACCTCACGATCATGTCTATGGTCTTTAATTTCAGTTATTTTAAGCATGGAATAAGAAATCAAAGAGAAACCTCAAGAACCCTAAATTTTGTATGAAGGCTCAGAAATTCCACACATGATTCATACAAAGTAATTAATTGAGGGGAAACATTCCATACATGATTATGAACATATGGCAAAATTATTGTGCGAGGAAATATGCATGAATCATGATATGACCAAGTTGAGGCTTACCTCTTGCAGCTGGTGATCGTGTTTTGAGTTAGAGGTGTAATAGCTTGGTTCCAATGATGTGGATAGCTTCCCTAGGTGCTATAGAGTGTGTCTGAATGCTTGGAGTGGTTGGAAACAAGCTGGAACTTAAAATGGTACCCCAACTGCAAGTCTGCTAAAAGCTTGAGTAGTTGGATGGTGATTTTGTGAAATTGGTGTTCCAGATGTTGTTTAAGTGTTTGGATCACTTCTATATGATTTTTATGAGGTGTGTGTGTGATTGGTTTGGTTGGAATTGCTCTCAAGCTCAAAAATCGATAGTGACTTGCTTTGGAAGGCAAAATTGGAGCGAAAGAGGTGATTTTGAGGAAAGCATCAGTTTGGGTGCTTTGGTGTACTCAAACTGATCACAAATGAGGTCTATTTATAGTGCACCAAGTTTGTTTTGGCTGCAATAGTGCATGGCAACTGGTACAGATCTGTAGCCAATTGGATCATTTTGGAATCTCAAGTCTCCTCTAGCCATTGACTTGAGATTAGAGCACATGTGTATGGTTCTTTGATTCAAGGATATGGCTTGACTGAAGTGTTCATTTTTGCTCTGATAGATGCCACCTCTAAGCATCCATTGAATGCCTCAAAACAAAATTGGAGTCTTGAGGCATCTTTAGCTTTTAGGGGTGCCAAACGTATATGTAGTTCCAAAGACTTGGGAGGCTTATAGATCAGTGTTTGTTCCTCCTTGGTCTCCCCCTGAGGTGTGCAGATGGATAAACTTGTTTGTCATTTGCACAAATTGATCAAATCGAGCCCTAATGCACAATCTGCCTTGCCAAGACAGTTTGCAGCAAGGCATGTTGCAGCTGTCATAACTCCTAGCTCATGTGGAGTTTGATGGACTTCTTGGACATTTTGGAAAGCCCTTATGTGACACAACACATGTGTGATCATAGTTTGTCTTGGAACATTTTGGATCCAAGTGAAAAATTCCCCTACATTTTTAAAAAAAGCAAGACAGATTCTGACTTAATGAAAATTTCACTAAGTGTTGGAAAAAGTGACATTTCATGTTTTCAGCCATTTTGATCACTCCATAACTAAAAATACATGAAGAATGAGAATGAGGTGTAGTTGACACTTTTAAAGTATGCCATGAGAGCTAAAAGTCCATCTTTGGATCATTCAAAATGGTTGCTTGGATCTCAAGTTATGATCCTTGGAAGTTGGTACCCTAGCCACTTTGTTTCATAACTTAGAAAAAATTCTAAGTTTTTATGGTTACCCCTTTTACAAGTTATCCCACTTTCTTTGATTTTTCTTGATGAATGATGATTCAAATCACACATTAACATTGTTTTAGGGTTAAAGAACCATAATTATGAAAAATATCAAAAAGTCAAACTTTGACTTTTTGTGCACATTTGACTTTTTATCAGATGAATTCCAAACTGTGCGATCCTTTATGAAATCAAGTCCTTGACCTAAATCAAACTGGATGGATATGTTCCATAGGGGTTATAGGGTGTATTGAATCATGTCCCAAGGTTTGGGAGCATGTCTGAGTCAAAAGTCAAAGGTACAGTTGAGTTTTTCCTCAAAACCCTAATGGTGGTCCAGATGAGATTGAAAATTGTAGATCAAGCTTTTTGGATCAATCCATTGTTGCAAATGGATCAATGTGGTTTATTAGAGACCCTAAAATCATGTCTTGAGGTCTCGGCTCATGTTTTGTCCCAAAAGTCAACTTAGGGGTGAATTAGGCCAAGAAACCCTAATTCCTGATTCTTGGTGAAGGCACCCCCTGATGTCAAATTGACTGGATGATTGGGTTTATGAGGTCCCTTGGAGTATCTTGAGTTATATTTTGAAGCATTGGCTCATGCCCAGATGAAGATTTTCATCTGGAGGCCCTGGTCGACCAAAACCCTAATTTGGTGACATTGGCGATCCCAAGGCTTAATCCACTTGGAATGCTGCAACCTTGTGTCTGATTCCTGATGTGGAAGTCCTCTTGACCCTTTATGGATGTTTGAGAGGTTAGACAAGTTGAAGATCATGTCATTTCTTGATTGATACTTTGTCTAAGCTCGAAGAGGGCTTAAAACCCTAATTCTTAATTGTAGTGGATGCTCAACAATCCTTGAGGAGACTGGTGAGGCATGAAGGTACATCCAATTGTGATGATGATTTGCACAATGATCGGAAATCTTAGTGGTCAAAATTTGGGGTATGACAGATGCCCATATTTAATCTTCTTAGACTCGAAGGTGTGAATGGCGAAGGTATTCGGGCATTCGGGGTGCAAGATGATTAAATATCGAAATACCCGAAATTTTGACAGTGATTATGAATGGTAGTTTATGTATTCATCTTCTTTTGCTAAGCAATAATGCTTAGAAAAGGTAAAAACTTCCCCTCGATACTGGTCTTCTACCAAGGAACTGGTCTCAGTTGTTTTTTTTTACTAAACCTCCCCTCGATCCTGGTTTTCAGCCAAGGAACTGGTCTCAGTTTTTGATGTAAACTTCCCCTGGATCCTGGTTTCCTACCAGGGAACTGGTCTCAGTTTCTGATATAAACTTCCTCTCGATCCTTGTTTCCTACCAAGGAACTGGTCTCAGTTTCTGATATAAACTTCCCCTCGATCCTGGTATCCTACCAAGGAACTCGTCTCAGTTTCTGATGTAAACTTCCCCTCGATCCTGGTTTCCTACCAAGGAACTGGTCTCAGTTTCTTTTGTCAATAAGCTTTCTTGACAAGGGACGCTATTCGTAGCAGTTTTTCCTCAAACTTCTCGCCGAATTTTCCTGGGGAGATGCCATTTGATGGGAAACGTTTTGATGTCAGACTTGCAGGGAACCCATTGGTCTGAGCTCTAGAGGTGTTCAAACTTCTCTGGTTGGAGACGCCATTTGTCTGCTCTACTGGGGAAAATGAGTCTCTTGAGAGACTGCTTTCTGCTTGGGGATACTACATCATACTTTTCTTCGAGACCTTATCGGAGAAATTCCATACAATGTACCCCAATTTTGAGGTGCTAATGACTTCAGTGACATTGATTTTCTATAGAGAAGAACCACTGTCTTGCTGAGAGTCTTTAGTTGCGAGGCTCTCTCTGGAATTTTCCTTAATCCGGGAAAGCGAAGATATCATCTTCAGTGGAGAAGAGTGACGTTTGTCGAGAGTTTTCTTGTTTTTGAGAGGTTCAAGTTATCAAAGTGGTCAAGAGACCAACTCTAATCCAGAAATAAACTGGAGGAGAGATTGTTCAAACGCAACATTTCCTGATGAGGAAAGAACTGACAACTCGATTGAGAGGGTTGTTATCACTAGGGGGATAAGAGTGACTAGAGTGATAGTGATGCAATATGAATATGAATGCAAAGTAATAATGCATGATGTATGTATGTATATGCTGACAAAACTGATGCGACATACAAACTAATGGATGAACACGACTGGATACTCGGCCACTACAGGGGATGAAAAGTATCAATGGTCCAAAAGTAGTAATTCTGCCTTGCTTAGGAGAAAGTAGTCCATGTGGGGAACAACTGTTGGTCGAGCTTAGGAGATAAGAACTCTGTCGGCGGTGTCAGATGAAACACGGTCTCTGACACAGCTGACCCTTCGTTCAGGCGTACCGGTTTAGAAGGAGTACTTTGATTCTGCACTTTGAAGCTCAATTGCTTCTGAAGAAGCGATCGAGGTTTTGTCGACGTTCAACAGTCAAAAGAAATTTCCATCTTTATTTAAAAGCAGAAAAAGTTTGACAAGTAAAAATTCATTTTTTTTTTATTTCAAGAATCGTTGATCATATTAAAAACATCATTCTGTAAAGCTAAAACAAATTAGAATTACAAACAAAAGTATTTGGGCTCAAATTTTATTGATAGGATAGAGATCAGCCAAGCGCGTGATTCCATGGAGTATTTACAAAGTTTAGAAAATGGTAATTTAAGGGAAAAGGGCTACGTTGAAACATAACGACCGTTATACTTCTACCAACTTTGAATTCTGGACATCCTGAGCTTCTGTCGAAGATGACCTTGACTGGAGTTTACCTAATTGTTGGCATTACTGCTGAGGAGTTGATCTGATCAGACAAAGTTACTTGCCATTATCCCTAACTTTTTCATGGATTGTACTTTGATATTTCCAATCCACCGGGATGATTTATTATTATGTCTCTAATTTTTTCCTGGACCGCCCTTTCGGGTTTTCAATCCACCGAAATGTTTTTTTTTTTATTTTATTTAGGTGAAGTATTTCTTGACTACGTCAACATTCGTGGGATAGGCAAATTCTTCTCCATCCATGGTTGCAAGTCTTAAGGCACCGCCTGAGAAAGGTTTCTTGACCACATAGAGGCCATCATAATTCGGAGTCCATTTGCCCCGGGAATCAGTGAGGAATGATTGTATCTTTTATAGCACAAGTTCTCCTTTCCGGAAGACGCGAGGTCGAACCAGTTTTTAGAGTCTTCCAAGACTGTTAAGTAGTGTCAGTGGTCTTCCTTCCACTGGAGGATATAAAATCGGTGGATTCGACAGATACTCTTTGATATTGTCGAAAGCTTTTTGGTAATCTCCTATCCATTCGCAGCTTTGATTCTTTTTGAGTAATTTGAAAATTGGTGCGCATGTCGCGGTCATGAGGAATATGAATCTGGAAATATAATTCAAACGTCCCAGGAATCCCCTGACTTGTTTTTCAGTCTTTGGAGAAGGCATTTCTTGAATGGCCTTGACCTTGTCAGGATCAACCTCAATTCCTTTCTGGCTGACGATGAACCCTAAAAGTTTTCCTGAGCGGACACCGAATGTGCACTTATTGGAATTCAAGCAGAGTTTGTACTTTCTTAAACGCTCGAATAGTTTAGACAGGTGGGTCACATGCTCCTCTTCTGTTTTAGATTTGGCAATCATATCATCGACATATACCTCGATTTCTTTGTGTATCATGTCATGAAACAGAGTAGTCATGGCCCTTTGATAGGTTACCCCGGCGTTCTTCAAACCGAATGGCATTACCTTGTAATAAAAAGTTCCCCATGGGGTAATGAACGAAGTTTTCTCCATATCTTTCGGCACCATTTTTATCTGATTATAGCCCGAGAATCCATCCATGAAGGAGAATACTTTGAACTTTGTTGTAATGTCTACCAGCATGTCTATGTGTGGTAAGGGAAAGTCATCCTTCAGACTTGCTTTGTCAGATCCCTGTAGTCTACACACATTCTGACCTTTTCGTCCTTTTTCGAAACTGATACTATGTTGGCTAACCATTGAGGATATTCTGATGTGGCGAGGAAACCTGCGTCAATCTGTTTCTGTACTTCCTCTTTGATTTTGATGGACATGTCCGGATGAGTCCTTCTCAACCTTTGTTTTACTAGCGACAATTCTGATCTTAACGGTAGATGATGTTCCACGATGCTGCTATCCAACCCTGGCATGTCTTGATAGGACCAAGCGAATACATCTGGAAACTCTTTGAGAAGCTTTGTCAAACTTTCTTTGACAGTTGGACTGAGCAGTGCCCCAATCTTGATTTCTTTTTTCTCTTCCTCTGAACCCAAATTGACCATTTCCAATGGCTCTTTGTGAGGTTTAATGGAGTTTTCCTCTTGTCTGAGTAATCCGGAGATCTCTTCTGGAATTTCTTTGTCATCTTCTTCTTCAGCCTCCAATACCAGGAATTCAAAGTTAGGAGAAGGCATTGGATCGTATGTTTCAATGGGGTTTAAAACAAGCAATTTGCATAACGTGATGATTGTTTTTAGAAGAGATAGAGAGAATGCAAGAGTGTGTGTAGTGTATTTTTTTGAAAACTGCTTGTTTTTATTATTTGAGTTGTTTTTTAGGATTACCATTTTCTGAAAAAGCGAAAAGAGAAAACAACAATAAATGCGGAAATTACATAACGACGTTTATTTTATTTATGATCTTGTCGATTCTTGAAACTACAGCCCTATAAAACAAAACTCTGTCGCTTTGGGCAAAGCGAAGAGGGACATTTACAGTAAGTGAGCCCTGCCAAAACATCTGTTTCACCTGGGCAAGGTGAAAGGTTAAGATAAAGACGACAATTACTTCGACTTATGAACAACTTTCGGAACGTTGACAGCAACCCATTGGCGGCGAACTCCTCGGTGAATCACAAAGTCTGGTACCTCCCTTCTTGATTTGTCTTCGGAAATAACGTTGATTTCTGGTGGAGCGGTGTTGCACCCCAAATTTTACCCTCCTCTTTTTGCTAATTGTTGTGTGATTTATTTTTCTCTGTATGTCATTTTAATATCCATTTTCTTATTTTCATTTGTTTTATTTTAATTTAACGCTTATTTTAATAGTTTTATTTGTTTTATTTTTAATTTAATTTTATTTTAATTTGGTTTATTCTTTTTTTATTTCTATATTCAAATAGTTTTATCTTATTTAATTTTAATTAGTCATCAACTAATTTAATTTAATTTTGTTTTTAGTTTAATTAATTAATTTGTTGGTAATTTGTTTTCAATTTAATTAATTAGCTTTAATTAATTATCATTTATTATTAATCATTTTTAATCCACTTGAAAGAGAAGAGAATTTATCCGTATGCACATGTTGCATTTTGTTTGGTCCATTTAATCAATTTGTGAGAGTTGTGATTGGAGGATGAGTTGTGCTATCAGCAAATGGGAGACCAGCTCGGTTCCTTTGACTTTTCAACACTAGGCAATGGCCAATAGGAGTTTGGCACGTGGTTTTGAAACTCTTCCTTCTTCCTTTGGTCGTATGTGTTTTCGTTTTGCAGAAGAAAATGATTCCAAACGATTCCAAACATCTTCAATTCTTCAAGCTCATTTCAAATTACAACTTGGCGCATTTTCGATTTCGAATTCACCCAAGAGTTTCCCCTTCAAGCTCTCAAGAATTAACTTGTACAAAGCAATTGTGAAGCTTTCCATTCTCAGCTCAACTCTTCACACCCTGCGAACTAGCCAGAGCAATGTTGCTTTCGATTCCCTTTCTCATGCCTATCTTACTTGCCACAGAAGAGAACCAAGAAGCAAGGCCTATTTTGTTATTGTTCAACCCTGTAACATCTGCCAATGTTCAGAAGGGGGAGCGTATGTCCCTTGGGGTTCAATGTTTGAGTTCATTTCAAACCCTAGCCTCCAACATTTGAGGGTTGGAATTCTCTTGACCCAGCCCAATATCATTGCCTAAATAAAGAGGTTTAGGTTCAGTTCATCGAGATCAACAATTCTTTCCTCTCAAAAATACAAAGTGTCTGAATATTCAAGTGTCACGGAGAAGAAGTTTGGTTTTCTTGGAGTTCTGATCCAGAAGGGTGAGTTTGATCACAAGCTGAAGGTGCAGTGCACATTTCTCCACTAGGTAACCTTCCATCCTTTTTTAAATATATCATGTCATACTCATCATAATATCATGTCTATATTGTTCATACTGACCTATGTTTGAATGTGTGTCTTGACATCAAATTTTGAATCGTTTTGATCTTGTTCTACTATGAAGGTTACCCTGCTGAATTAGTTTGGTTCACTTTTATTGTAATGTTATGCTTCTGGCATGAGTTTTATGACTGTCCTGTTTAAGAATGTCCATTTGATTATTGTTCCTCTTTGAATGATAATGCTTGTTTTGACTTAATGTTACCAACTACTATGTGGCACTCTTGTGTGTGTTTATGTTTTGATACTGTCTTATGATATGTTACTCGAATTTGGAATATACGCTGTTAAGAATGTTTATGTCATTTCTTTAGAATCTTGGTATGGGGTTTTGGTCTTTGTGTGGCTGATCAGATGTGCTGGTTTGATTCTCTATGTGTGACTTATGTGTGTGTTGAAGATTTCCTATGTTGTTTCTGTTCTTTGAGATTAATGGTTTGAAATGCCAAACATGCTTTTGCTTCTTTGCCTTGCTGAGCTACACCATTGATTCTATTAGTTTATTAATGTTTGTCCTTGGTTAGTGTTTGTTATGTCCAGACCTTGTTTTTCTAACTTTCCATTCTAACATTACTTCTTAACATTGCTAATATGATATTGATACATTTGAAGTATTACTTTGACAAATCTGCACTCTGCTATAACCTATGCTCTCTTGCTATGTATTTGTATGTCATATGGCCTTGCTTCAAGTAAAATGTTTTGTATTCTTAAGCTTCTAAGTTTGTCTGTTCTGACCTGAATGTATCAAGTGCTTATTTTCACCATGCTATATTCACACTGATGTCACCATTATTGATTGATAAGCAACATGCTTTACTCTGCTAAATAATGTTGCTCATGTGTTTGTTTAAACCTCTATATGCTGCCTATCCATCTTTGACCATGCTATTCTGCACACACCTTGCACTATCCTGGTCATGTTGTTCTTGCTTTTCAAGTTCACTTATCAAATGACAAGTTTGTTTGCCAAGCTTTTGTACTAAGTGTTAATCTCTTCATGTTGTGGATTTAGAAATTTGCTTTGATGTGTAACTAGTTTGTGTGTGTACAAGTTCCTTAATTTGTTTGTGTATTGCCTGCTGACCTATACTATGCTTCATATTCATGTTGCTCAAGTTCTTAGCATAATATATGTGTTCTCAATTGACTTGAATTTTTGAATGCTCAACCTGCTTTTCTTTTGGATATCTTGTTGTCATTAAAAGTCACATGCTTGTCCAACTTCACAAGTCATTAGGCCTGAACTACACTCTTTTTTAGACCAGTTGCATATTTGAAGCTTAAGTGTGTGTCCTAGTGATCCTATTATACACATAGGGCAGGATTGATGCTCACATGTTTTGAGTTTAAGGTTGTGTTTTCATGTTGAACTGCTGTGTTTATTTTGTTCTCATTTGTTTGCCCTGCTAAACCTTGAGCCAATGGCATGATATTCTGGTCTTGAACTTTAGTATGCTCGTGGTTTGTTCCTTTGTTTTTTTTAATCATATAAATATAAGTCATGATTCTTGGGTTGGATGGTGTGCTTTGTTTAAGGTTTTGATTGCTTAGTGAATTCAGAGGGTATGTTAAGTTAGAAACACTCTCAATCCTTTGCTATTTATCTGTCCTGGTGTTTCAACATCTTTATACTAGTTTGTGAACTTTGTGGCACCTTCTTTGTAGCATGTATACTCTTTGTAAGTTAGGTTTTAGAGTAAACAAAATATACCTTTGAAATCCTTGTTCTTTGCTGAATAGTTTAGACTTTTACTTTGTGTAATTTGGTTGTGTATGGACTGATTTATGGTTGGGTGAACTTTGGTTGTCTGAACTGTGTTTGGTTGAACCTTGGCTGGGCAGCGTATCACGCGTATGGCTTTGGCTGGGATTTAGAGCATGTTTTGCCTTATGTAGTTTTTGAAGCGTATATTGTTTGGATGAGAGCGTAGCACCGCTGGTCCATGGAGGGTTTTGTGAGCATTTGTAACCAAGGGGTCTGGGGTTCGAATCCCCCTCGCCCCAAACACCCATTTCCCATTTTATTTCTTTCTTTTTTTTTCCAACCTTTCATACGTATTGGGCCCATAGCGCGCGCCTGCTAACCACACCCTCAGTTTTAGGCCCATTGCGCCTTTAACTCTTTTTCTTCTTCCCAATTTTCTGCTAGTGCACCCCTTTTTTTCTTTATTTTATTTTACTATTTTGTTTTATTTTCACAATTATTTTATTTAAAGATAGTTTCTTTTATTCAAAAATCCCAAAATCTTTTATAAATGTTTTATAATATTTATTTTATCTTTTTCTTATTTATTTATTTTTCACAATTTATTTTATTAATTCTAAATTTATAAAAATGTATTCTTTTTTTTTATTTTATTTTATCGCTCGTTGCCAACTTGGTCATCCCATTAAGGAACAACCAGATCCCAAGGAGCTGGAGTTAATCTATTATGGGTATGGAGAGGGATTTGAAGACAAACTCAAAATGGGGCACGCCTGGTTCCACATTAATCAGCAGAGGTGGACCACTGCCGGTCCCGTCACAGAAGCTCATTTGAAATGGGCGCAGGGGATTTCGCTCAGCATGAAGAAGCCTTTTCCATACTACGAGACACCCACGAGTGCCAAGCAGAAGTGGATGGAGTTGTTGGGAGAGATGACTGTTGAGAAGGCTAGAACCAAGCAGCGCATCAAGGAGATCATGAAAGGGACTAGGGAAGGTGAAGGGCCCTCTTATTTAGAGTTGTAGCTTTTAAGTTTCCTGTTTTATGATCAGTTGTTGTAATCCTGTTTTAAGTTGTATTTCTTTTAATGTAATTCGAACAATGGTTGTAATATTTCCTTTTTGTAAGCACTTGTATTATCTTTCAGTGGGAAGGAGTTTATGTTGTTGGTAATCCTATTGTTTACACTGTTTGCAAATAATTTTTAGTTCTTGATGGTTTAGCCTGCATTTGTATCTCATTTGCATCTTCGCGTGTGCATGTGCATTCTTCCGTGTCTCATCGTCGTTTTGTCTTCTCCAGAACCGTCAACCTGAATTCTCTACATCGTTACAACACCTGGGCACAGGCTCGAAGAAGAAGAATGTCTGAGGATTGCGAGAATTTGGATCAGGTTAACAACGAACTCAACGAATTGAGAGGAGGAATGGGGCAGATCATGGAAGCTTTGAATATTATACGAGCAAAGATGGATACGCAGGTCACCGTAGTCTCAGAAGTCGTTGCTACAACTGTAGAGCCGCTGGTTATACCTGTTGTGAACCCTACTCTAGGGATGCCACTTGAGTTTATACGAGCCACGGCTCCTCAATCGACGCAACAAGCAGTGCCGTTGTTTAGTGAGAATCAGCAAACTATTCCAACTTATGCTCCGCCTGTGGTGCAGACCCAGTTCCAACCTATTTTTCAGAATCAGCATCATTTTGATTATGATAATATATCTGTGGAGGAGGATGATCGTAATGAGAAGCTGAGAGCGAGTGCGGAAGTTATGCAGAGGAAGTTGAAAGCTATGGAGGGAAGTAATGTCTTCAGTACTGACCTCAAGGACATGTGTTTGGTTACAAATCTGGTAATTCCACCGAAGTTCAAGCTGCCAGGTTTTGAATTGTATTCCGATGCTACGTGCCCAAAGCGCATTTGGTCATGTACCTCCAGAGAATGGCTGCGTACATGGACAACGATAAGCTAATGATTCATTGTTTCCAAGATAGCCTGAAGGGCGCCGCTGCAAAATGGTACCTAGGTTTGGGTCAGTCTCAGATCAAGTGTTTTCAAGATGTAATGGATGCCTTTGTGAGACATTATAAGTATAATTTGGATTTAGCTCCGGATCGTAGATTACTGCTGACTATGACTCAAAAGAGCACCGAGTCATTCAAAGAGTACGCTCAAAGATGGAGGGAGACGGCCTCGCAGGTTGAACCGCCGTTGACAGAAAAAGAATTAGCTGATTGGTTTATGGATACCGTAAAGCCTGAATTTTATGAGAAGATCATCAGTAATATTGGTGCCAATTTTTCTGATATTATTGCCATTGGTGTGAAAGTAGAAGCGGGTTTGAAGAATGGAAAAGTAGCCAGTTCACCTAGTAGTTCCACTAGTAACAGTGTCAAGAAGTCTCCGAGTAATTTTCATAAGAAGAAAGAAGGTGAGACTAATGTTGTTATGTTAAAGAGTCGAAATCCCAGATGGAAACGATCTCTCTTTCAACAACAACCCGGTCTCAGTTTTCCTCAGCAACCGATTTACCCAATGCAGTTCGCACAACAACCGTATGTGGCGGCCGTTACACCCACTTTTAACCATCAGATAATGCAACCAGTTCGTGTTCCCCAGCCACCAAATCAACAGCAGTGGCCGAGAAATCAAAATCAGAATTACCAGCAGCAGAGGTGGCCACCGCCATAGCAAAATACCCCTCAAAGAAGACAGGCGGTAACACCAAATTTTCCACCCATACCGATGACCTACACAACATTGTATCCTTCTCTGGTAGAGCAAGGATTAGTTGTTACTAGGCCGTTGGGGCCACCATCTGAGAAGTCTCTGCAGTTCTTCAACCCCAATGCAACTTGTGCTTTCCATCAAGGAGGGGTGGGTCATGATTTAGAAGGATGTTTGGCATTAAAGAATCTGGTGAAAGTCTGATGGAGAAAAACATTCTGTCTTTTGCTAAAAATCAGCCAAACGTGAAGAGTAACCCCTTGCCAACGCATGGGTCAACTAATGCTATCGAAGACGAGAATGATGAAGTGTTGGTCTCAGATGCAGCAAAGATTAAAACTCCCATGAGAGCGTTTCATGCCAAGTTGTTTAGCGTCGGTTTGGTCAAAGTATACCATGATGGTTGTGAAGAGTGTGATGGTAGTAGTAAAGGGTGTCAGTTAGTTCAAGATGATATTCAGTAGTTGATTAATGAAGGTTTCCTACAGGTTTTCAGAAAAGAAAGCAGAGTAGCAGTGATTGAACAGGTGTTCAACTTGCCAAAGCAGGTGCCAGTGTTTGACGAAGAGGAATACATATCAGTAGTTCCTGTGTTCAACAATCCAGGGCCAAGTGATGTGGTTCCTGTGTTCAACAGTCCAGGGACAAATACCGTGAGTCCCGCGTTTAAACAATCAGTTCCAAGATTCAACAAACCTGAAGTTTTTTCTCCTGTTAATCATGCCAGGCGAAATAATTTCCCAAGACCAGTCCCATTCAGGTTCAGGGGAACCAAAGTGTTACCGTGGATCTACGAAGACATTACAGGTGGTAGGAAGAAGGTGGAAACGATCCCAAGGAAAGAGGTGGGGGTCGTTATAGAAGAACCAGTCCCAAGGAAGGAGGTGGGGGCTGATGAGAAAAATGTGTCCAGTATAGTAGGAACGGGGAAAATGACGAGGAGTGGAAGGATTTATACTCCTGTGAACAAAGAAGTGTACAGTAAAGAAGGTGATATTCATGTACCTGCCAATGGCAAGGATAAAGAAGTGGTCTCCAAAGAGGATGACGAAGAATTTCTCAGAATAATAAAAAGAAGTGACTACAAGGTTGTGGATCAGCTCCACCAGACTCCATCAAAAATTTCCATTTTATCTCTGTTGATTAATTCACCAGTCCACCGATTAGCACTGCAGAAAGTATTGGCCCAGGTTCATGTAGCTCAGGATATTACCGCCGGACAGTTTGATCATGTTATCGCTAACATTACTGCATGCAATACACTCAGCTTCAGTGAAGAAGAGTTGACCCAAGCGGGTCGGAAACACAATCTTGCGCTACACATATCAATGAGATGTCAGGAGGACACGTTGGCTAGGGTTCTTGTAGATACAGGATCTTCTCTGAATGTTTTATCAAAGAGGACTTTTGATAAGTTGGCATACCAAGGAGGAAAAATGAGACCCACGTCACTAATTGTCAAAGCTTTTGATGGTTCACGTAGATCTGTGATGGGAGAAATTGAGCTACCTGTTTTGATTGGCCCTCAGGAATTCAATGTTCTGTTTCAAGTCTTAGATATTAATCCTGCCTATAGTTGTCTGCTAGGAAGGCCCTGGATCCATGAGGCTGGCGCTGTCACCTCAACCCTACATCAGAAAATGAAGTTCGTGATTGATGATAAGTTGGTCATTGTGCAAGGGGAAGAAGATTTGATGGTTAGTAATTTGTCGTCCTTCTGTTAAATTGAGGCTGATGAGGATGCGTTGGAGACTTCTTTCCAAGCCATAGAAATAGCTAATGCAGTTGTGATTGACAATGAGAAGTCGGCGATACCAGAGTATCCATCCTTTGCGTCGTATAAAAGTATCCAGTCTGCCCTTCAAGAAGGCGTGCCTGCAGGTTGGGGCGAAGTTATTGAGGTTGAGAAGAGGGACCGACACCAAGGGTTGGGTTACAGACCAAATCCAGAAGATGAGGCTGCTTCAGGTATAAGAAGAAGAGGGATGGAGATAAAGACTGTGCAGGAAACATTTGTCAGAGGTGGACATCAGGTCCACGCAATCATTGGAAGTGCTGAGGAAGAGGAAGATATTGATCGTTTTGTTTTACGCCAGGAAGGCGGGTTAAGCAATTGGGAGTCTGTTGAGATCCCAACTTTGTACCCAGAACCAGAGTAACTTGTTTTGATTTGTTGTTTTCATTTCCCTAGTCTTGCCCAAAGCTAGTGGATTATTTTGTACGGGCCTCCGTTTTCAATATCTTAATCAATGAAATAACATTTTGCTAAAATTCTCATTGTCTTTACTTTATTGCATTCTGTTTCTAAAAAATGGCAATCTTTTCAAAACAAAAACATCTTCATCTCGCATGTTCTTGAATTATTGTGCATTTTAATAAGATAAGTCATTTTATCGTGCAGAATGAATCATAAACCTATTGTATTCACTGACCTTGCTCTTACCATTGACTTCGACTTCCCTGTCTATCAAGCTGAGGAGGAGGAAGATTATGAGGCGCCCAAAGATCTAGCAGATATATGTGATTACCAGTATACGGATCTCCATCCTCATGAAGAGCAGGTGGATGTCATCAATCTTGGCATTGAGGAAGAGCAGAAAGAGGTTAAGATTGGGGCATCGCTGAAGCCAGAAATTAGACAGCGGTTGATTTCACTCCTTGAAGAGTATTTGGATATGTTTGCTTGGTCCTACCAAGACATGCCTGGTTTAGATACATATATTGTGGTCCACAAGTTACCGCTCAAGCCTGAGTGCCCGCCAGTAAAACAAAAGCTTCGCAGAAGTCATCCTGACATGGCCCTCAAAATTCGAGATGAAGTTAAGAGACAGTTGGATGCCGGTTTTTTAGCAGTTTCCAAATACCCATAGTGGGTAGCTAATATTGTTCCAATTATGAAGAAGAATGGGAAGGTACGAATGTGCGTGGATTATAGGGATCTTAATAAAGCTAGTCCCAAGGATGATTTTCCTATACCGCATATCGACATGCTGGTAGACAACACGACTCGTTTCGCAATGTTCTCATTTATGGATGGTTTTTCAGGCTACAATCAGATTAGAATGGATCCAGCTGACATGGACAAGACTACTTTCATCACCCCGTGGGGTACTTATTGTTACAAGGTTATGCCTTTTGGATTGAAGAATGTCGGGGCAACTTACCAGAGAGCCATGGTGACCCTGTTCCATGATATGATCCACAAGGAGATTGAAGTGTACATGGACGACATGATAGCCAAATCACAGAGTGAGGAGGAGCACGTAGACCATTTGTTAAAATTGTTTAAGAGACTTCGAAAGTATCAATTGAGGTTAAACCCTGCAAAGTGTACCTTTGGAGTCAGATCAGGGAAGTTATTGGGTTTCATTGTTAGCCAGAAGGGCATTGAAGTGGACCCGGATAAAGTGCGAGCAATTCAAGAAATGCCAGCTCCGCAAACCGAGTCTCAAGTCAGGGGATTTTTGGGCCGTTTGAATTACATCTCCAGGTTCATCTCCAACATGACTCCAATATGTGCACCAATTTTCAAATTACTCTGTAAGAATCAGCCAGTAGAATGGAATGCTGACTGTCAACAGGCTTTCGAGAAACTCAAAAGTTATCTCCAAGAACCTCCTATTCTAGTTCCTCCGGTTCCCGGAAGACCTCTCTTTATGTATTGGACTGTTTTGGAAGGATCTATGGGCTGTGTTTTGGGACAGCATGACGAGACTGGCCGGAAAGAACATGCAATTTATTATCTGAGTAAGAAGTTTGCAGACAGTGAAAGCCGTTACTCAGTACTTGAAAAGACTTGTTGCACTCTGGCTTGGGCCGACAAACGGCTAAGACAGTACCTGATTTGTCATACTACTTTGTTGATTTCCAAGATGGATCCGATAAAGTACATTTTCGAGAAACCTGCTCAAACGGGTAGACTTGCCCGCTGGCACATGTTATTATCTGAATATTACATTCAATATGTCACTCAAAAGTGTCGCTCACAGGATTTTCATCCAAGTACAAACGCGAAAGTGGCACCGAAACATAGTCGCCAGCAATGTGTATTTATCCCAAGAGAGGGAAAGGAAACACTGCATAAACCTGACGGGAAGGAAAGAGCATGGTCTTGCGACCAAGAGAACTGAGTTCGGGAGTCGGTTATGCGAGAGGAAGGTATTAGCACCTCCACGCGTCCATCGTACCCGATGAGATCCACGCTTGCTTGTCTCGATCAAAGGGTGTAAGGAAAACAACTGGACAAGGAACTGCTAACTGGAGAACTGGAAAAGGAAAGGAGAGAGAAAGAGAAACAAATGTAGGGAAAATAAAAGAAGTGCTCGCATGGGCCTTACCCCACTGCCTACGTATCTCATCGGGAACATGAGAATCAGAGCGACGTAGTTCCCCTCAACGAGGATCGCTTTGTTTGTGTTTTTTAGTGGAAACGTCAGAGTGCGCGTTCCAGTAGTTAGGTGTTGCAGCTCGCTGTAGGGAGACTTAGGCGTTACCTGTTTGCGGTGGAACGGACTTGACGCATCCTTAAGGAATAGAATGAAGGAGATGAGAAAAGAAATTGTTTGTTTAAAGTTTTTTAGAAAGAAGTGTTTTGATTATTTTATGTTTTGTAACATGTATTGTATTTAAGTCCCTCATGTAGGATCGAATGCCTCGCATATCGACCCAAGACGGGACGTATGCTAAACATTCCAAGAAAATGAGAGAAGACCCCACACCTCCTTGTTTCCATATGAAAGGCCTAAATACAATAGGTGTTATGCCTTTATTAAATGTTTTTTTACTTTTGTTTTAAGATGAGAAGAAGAGACTCAAAGGTCGATAAAGGTAAAAATCTAATGTGGGAGACTAAGACTCAAACCCTAAAGTTATCATACATGGATGTTCCTAATGGTTAAGTGTGGTATGAGAACACTATACTAAAACAGAGGAGAAGAACATAGGAAGCAACTTACTTCCAAGATGGAAGTTAAGTTGATCTTAAAGAGGGATGAAGAAAATTAAGCAAGCAAAGAAGCATTTAATCAGGAATTCATCGGAAAGTAATCAAGATAATCCAAGTTAGAATCAAAATGCTAAGTAAAAAAACAAGATTAAATTCTAACAAGAAAAGTTAAATTGTCTAATTCTAAAATTAATCCTAAAATTAGTTCAAGATAATTCTAAACTAAATCTAAAGTTATAAACTAATTAAAAGAAAATTAGTTCTAAAACTAATTCTAGAATTAAAAACTAATATGAATCCTAAAATTTAATTCCACTTAATTTCTAGTTAAAATATAATTCTAACTAATCAAATTCTAAAAGTGAGTTAACCAAAATCACGATTAAGAATTACAATCAAAACCAAGATTAAATTCTAATTCTCTAATCAAAATCTAATTTCTAGAATATAAATCCAAAATTATTAACTAAACAATTAATGAAATCAGATAGAAATAAAACTAAAATAAAACTAAAAGCAAAGGGTGCAGTTAGTATTCTGGGGGTGGGAAAATCAGTCCAGGCGAGTGGGCTTGCTGGTTTAGGCCAAAAAATTAACAAGAGGAAGCCAAGGGGGTGTCTTGAGTGATTGGGGCGTGCGGATAGAAAATGCCACGCGCTGGGCTTTGTGCTAGGCCCAAGAGCTTTCAGCCAAAGGAGAGGGGGTGTAAGCAGAAATTGTAGTGGTGTGACAAAAAAAACCAACGTCTGGGCTTTGCAGGCTTTAGGTCCAACATAAATGCTCAAGAAACCAGGGGTGCCATTAGCGATATGCAAGTGGGAGAAGTATGGGGTGTAGAGAATAAACGGGGGTGTGAAAAGAATCAAAATGTGGTGTGATCAGAAAACCAATGCGGGCTCAAGGACCCGGCCCAACTACCTTGTTAACCTAAATGCCAAGAAGGAGCTCACATGCATTGAACCTCAGCAAATCACCCCAACTCATCTGCCGTCTTCCTCAACCTTCTCCTATCACGCCGTCACCACTGTTTGCCGTCACCTTCCTTCAACATCATCATAGCCGGAGAAACAAAACGACACTGTGTCGGAGCAACAACAAACGACGCATCGCGCCATGATCCTTTCCTCCATCTCGCTCACGCCGTGGCATCCTCATCACCACTCAATAATCTCAAAATCGCTCAACGTACATGACACAAATCAGATCAACAGCAAGCCACAAATATCTAACTCTACGCGCAATCACACACCGAACTGAGACATTCACTCATGACAAAAAGAAACAGCGAAGTGGAGACAACACAACCTACTTGCAAGCCCGCGGTATACGAAATGAAGAAAAGAAAAGTTCAGAAAGCTTACCGACCGGAGAGAGTCCGGCGCTTCTTCAAGTTTGCGACGAGAAACAGAAAACCAGAGGTGAGATAATATTCTTCTTTGCTTTTGATTCTTCTTCGATTTACTCTCGCTGGATCTCTTCTTCTTCGTTTGAATTCCGCTCTGATATGTTTTGAATTGTTGTGACTTTGAATTCCCTCGCATTGCCTCTTTGATGCAGAACCGTGTTGCGGTTGTTGTGGTTGCAGAGAGAATGGAGTGAATTGACGATGCCGAAGAGCGTGAATACTTGCAGTTGAACCTTGCTGCAGAGCAACTTGATAGCTTCAAGACTTTGCAAAAAGTTGTTACGATGAAGATGACGAAAGTTGTTGCAGATTGTGAACTTCCGAATTGATGTTGAGCTTCTGAATTTCTGTTGAGTTTTTCTACAGGTTCTGATTTGAAGAAATGAAATGGAGGAGGTAGCAGAAGAATGAAGTTATAGAAGATGGTTGAAGAATGATGATGATGATGAGCAGAATGTGAAGAACCTCCTGAAGAATGAAGAGAATGAAGCTTTTATATCAGAAGTTGGATGAGGGTAGATTGGTATTTTCAGGCTTGAATTCTGTTAGAGATGGTGAAGTTAGTTAGGATTTTTGTTGTATCAGTTGGAATAGTTTTTGCTGTTAATGAATTTTCTGATTTTTATTTTCTCATTTTCTGATAGAAACTTCCGATGCAATTTTCTTTTTCTACTATGTATTTCTTTTTTTTTTAATTTCTGTTAGGGATTAGGAAATTGGTTGACAGTTAGAGAAAATTGTAATAGGAGTTTTTTCTGTTACGTATTTTCTACTAATGTGAGCCATTTCTACTGATGTGAATTTCTTCAAGCGCTGTTATGAGATTTATTGCTTAAAATCACTGCTACACCTTTTCTTCCTTGATGCCATGTATTAGTAATATCCACCGCCAATATGTAATGAAACGGCCAAGCACAACTGTCCCTAAGGAAAAACCATCCCTAACGGTGGTTTATGACAAAAGGATAATGGGAAAAGCAAAATGGATAACAGTTTTTTAAAACAACTGAATAATCAAAATGGATTAAAAAGAATGATTGTTGAATGGATTTGTGATTTGTATTTGAGATATGGTTTGAAATGGACTTTGAATGGGGTTTAGAAAATGATTAAGAGAATGGACTTAAATGAAGTTGGATATTTGATATTGGATATGGATATTTGCAGTGTGGATCTAGATGGATAAAAGTGGACAATTAATTTGGTAAATGAACAAAATGAGAATGATGTGGATAAAGAATAAAAATGAAACATGGATATTTGTAATGGGAAGTGATTTGAATTTAGTAATTGGATAAAAATGGATAAAGAAAAATGGAGATGAATAATGGGTTTAGAAGTGGATATTTGGATATTAATGGATTTAAATGAATATGGACAATGATAACTTGAGATTTACAAATGAAATTGAATTTAGGAAAAGGTGATTAAATGGATAATGACGGACAAAAAACAGATTATGGATAAAAACCAATCTTGACTCTTTCACCCATGCTACTGAAATAAAACATCTGAATCAAACATCCTCTGCATTTCTGACCAATGGAAACCTGACTTTCTGAACCTACACCTCGCATGGCCCACTGTTCGTTGACCTGAGGACCTCCACCCACAACAACTTGACCTTATACACCGCTTGGGAAATAATCACTTTGAATGCGCACTGATAATCTTCTGAATACGGAAAGCTCAAACTAAAGGAAGATGCCTTGACCCCACGTCTTAGGAACCTAATGCAAATGAACGATTACGAAATATGACCTAATGAAGATGCAAATGAATGCGAAACAAAAGCCAGAAAAAGGTAGGGCAAATTTTGGGGTGCTACAGCTGCCCCTATTCAATCAACTTGGACCTGAAAGGATGATAGCAACTGCTTTCAGACATTCAAGGTACAAGGTGATTGAATACAAAAAGAACCGCAAAATTTGCACTCTGTGGAGAATAAAGGGGATATAAACCCAACCAAATGAACACTGCTTGGATAAAACTCTGGTGGGAAGAAAAGCACTGGAGAGATGTCTTTTAGAACAACGCCAGACGACTACTGGCTTGCCACACTACGGGTGGACTTTAACAATGTCTTTTGTACAACGCCAGACGACTACTGGCCTGCCACACTACGGGTGGACTTGCAGCTGATTTGCCACCCTTGGATGGACTTTTGCCAATCTACGTTGGACTTAGCTGATTTGCCACCCTTGGATGGACTTTTGCCAATCTACGGTTGGACTTAGCTGCTGTCTTTTTGAATGGAGTCAGACGACTACTGACTTGCCACACTGCGGGTGGATTTTGCCTTCTTGCCACCCTAAGATGGACTTTTGACCGAAGGTTTGTAGAATCAATGGACCTACAAAGATGACTCCGCTAGGGATAAGAGGGTAGACCATCAACTCTGAGGTTGAGGAAAAAATGGCATCAGCTCTGAGATTGAAAATTAATTTGGAGTAAACACCAACTTTGAATGTTTGAGGAAACGGTAGACATCAACTCTGAGGTTGAGAAAAACCATAACTTCAACTCTGGGGTCGGAAGAAGGATATACGTCAACTCTGAGGTTGGAGACGAAAGGTGTCAACTAGGAGTTTTGGGAAGAAAGGGACGTTCATCAACTCAAAGGTTGAGAAGAGGTACACGACAACTTTGAAGTTGGTAAAGAAAAGGATATTCATCAACTCTGAGGTTGAGAAAGGTATACAACAACTTTGAAGTTGGTAAAGAAAAGGATATTCATCAACTCTGAGGTCGAGAAAAGGTATACAACAACTTTGAAGTTGGGGAAAAAAAGGATATTCATCAACTCTGAGGTCGAGAAAAGTTATACAACAACTTTGAAGTTGGGGAAGAAAAGGATATTCATCAACTCTGAGGTCGAGAAAAGGTATACAACAACTTTGAAGTTGGTAAAGAAAAGGATATTCATCAACTCTAAGGTCGAGAAAAGGTATACAACAACTTTGAAGTTGGTATAAAGGGCGTCAACTCTGGGGTTGGACAAAACAGGCGCTAACTCTGAGGTTGGGAAAAAAGGCGTCAACTCGGAGGTTGGGAAAAAAGGCGTCAACTCGGAGGTTGGGGATCACTGCCTTAATTGAGGGTTGATCTGGGCTTTCGTACAAGGTACCAAATCTGGCGTATGCTTCGATGCATGTTTGAATTTTCTTTCTATGGCGTAATGCTCCATACGAAATGGAAATGCTACGCGTTTTGAGGATGCAATGCAATGATGATTACTATATGCAAGAATGAGAGGACACTCCATCGGGGAATACGCAGAACAGAACAAGCAAACTTCGCTGAGGAAGGGATCACCAATATCTGATCTCCTGTGGGGAGATAACCAACTGTACCACCAATAACCACTGGTGATGCAAACCTTGTCGGAGAACCGCAAGCTGAACTGCAAACTCTGTTGGGGAGATGCCAATAAAGATTGGACTTTGGACTGCTGAGAATGCTAATAACTGTAATACCCCAAAATTTGCTCTCCCCTTTTGGCATCATAGTTTAGCATCATCATATATCATATCATATCCATCTCATTAGCATTGCATTGCATTTAACATAGAAAAATGAAGCATAGCATTCCTCTTACCATCAAGGCATATGATCAGGTGGAAGGTGCAAGGGATCATTCAAAGCACAAAAAGGTCAATCAAGTTGCCTCAAGGCAAGCCAAGAGTCTCTCATGTCTCATACCATCTCAATTGATCATCCACAATCTCAAGGAAGTGAGATCCAATGGGAGATTGAAGCAATACATACTTCAACATGCAAGAGGTTCAAAAACTGAAGGAAAACCCTCAAAAGAGATAGCTCATTGATCCAAAATTATCCTCAAATGGCATATCCCATCATCCTTTAAAAGGATGCACAACATACTCTGAGGAATTTGAAATTGAAGACTGCACTTTTCCCTCCTAACCAGAGGAGGTCAAAATTTGGGTTTCTAATAAAATCAGGATATCTTTGATTTTTTGGACAAAACTTGATGTCATGGTATTCTAAATGTTCTTAAGTGTATGTATGTGGAAACTCACCTCTCAATTGGTTTTAGAAGTGGTTCAATTGGAAGAAAGATAAAAAATCAGGGAAATTGGGGCCAGGTCAAATAATCAGAGGAAAAAGTCAACTCTTGACTTTTTGTGGCCAAATTCATAAAATTCATGTTATATGTGACCAATGTACAAAATTTGATCAAGAAACTCCAAAGGAATCACGAAAAAATCAAGAGGTGGAAAGTTGCCATTTATGGATGAAGAAGGGTTACTAAAAATAGCAAGTTTTGGCCATTTTGCATCAGAGTTTGAACCAAGGCCATTTAAAATTGGAGCATCAAATGAAAATTCCACCAGGTCACAACAAAAGGTCTTGCTTTAAGCTTCAAATCCATGTGTAGAACACCTCCATTGGATAAAAATTGAGTGAGATATGATTGATCAAAGTTTGAGCAAAGGAGGTTCAAAACTAGGTCATGACCAAGGATTTTCAAATCACGCGCGTGTCATTTTCATAAGCACATGGTGGGCTAAATGTATTGATCAATTACTCATGGTTAGAGGCCTCAAATGGAAAATCTTTCAACATGAAAGTTGTTCCTCTATGTGAGATCTTCAAAATTGGTGTTAATGGTTTTTTCATGTGATCAAAGGTTAAGAGGTTATGTTAAGTCCAAGTTGGGGCGATGTTGCTGAAAATCCATGTCATGCTTGCCTTGTCAACCAACCTCATTGCCACGCCTTTGTATCAGTTCCAAATGTGGATGTTCTAAGTCATTTTGCAACCTCTTCCAAACATCATTTCAACTCATTTTTCAAATCAAACATGTTCTCCAATATCTCTTCTTTCCAATGAATCCAAGAACTCACTAAACCATCCATTGAGTAGAGAGAAAAATATCACCAATTCACCCTATCTCCATTGTTCTCAGCTGCCATGAAAAATCAGAAACAAAACCAATGTTGTTGATGTTGTTGTTACAAGCTTGCGCGTGCATTATTCATACCAGCTATCCATTGCCTTTTTAAACCAAACACTCTTCATACACACCATAGCACGTGCCTCATTATGCATGAAAGTAGAAATGACAAGCTTGCTGAACAAGTTTTGTATTACACAGCCTTGCTATTTCACTTCTCTTCACCTCCACCTTAGTTTATCATGAGTTGCCATCACCATACCATTGCTCTCCCTGACTAACTTGACTCAGTTAGTTAGGGATGACTCAGTTAACCATGATAACTCACCCTAACTCAACTCATTAAACTATAGTTAGCTCACATTATAAATATAAAACTTCTTCACAAATTCGTTTTTCAACTTCATTTTCTCACATTCAACTCAGAAACTCTCTCCATTCTCTCTCGATTTCTCCACATTGCAACTGATTTTCGAGCTCCATTTCATTCATCTTCCTCATCTTCATCTCATAATCTCTCTGATTCTCTCTCCATTTTCATCACATTGCAACTGTTTTGAGGCTTGGATTTCAGATCTTCTCCACTGAAGCATCATCCATTTTTGCATCTAAGCCTTTATTTGGCCAAAAGAAGCTCAAAGAGGAAGCAACATCTCTGGTTTTCTGAAGAACACATCAAGATCATAAATCTTCAGGTACGAATTTCTTCCATTATAGACATAATGTGAAGATGTTATCAGGTTCTTGATGCTTCCTATAAGCTCAAGAACTTGTCTGGCTAGTTGATAGGCCTTTAGAGGCATAGTTGAAATGTTAGGGCAAATATTCCTCTGTTCGATTCTCTCATGTCATGAATATTTTGTATGTTTTATCACTGGATTCATGCTCTACATAAGCTCAGCTTCATTTTGATATCATATTTGTGTATTTTGGTGAGATGTGAGGGTTGCAGACGGTGGTGATTGACCGGAGAAGGTGACCGGAGGTCACCTCCGGCCGATGACTGTTAGAGCTAGGGTTTATGCACGTTTTAATCTCGTCCATCCATTTTCCTTGATCGTGCGGCTTGTATGATGACAGCACATTAAATTTCACATGCACCTCACATGTATTATTTCTGATTTCACTTAAACATAGTGGGGTGCGGTACATTGTATGTTATGTGTTCCCTCTCATGTGCGCGTTGATCTTGTTTACTTTGACCTTTGTGTTGACTTGACCTAATCCAACGGTGATCCTTGCTTTGACTTGTGTTGACTGAAGAGCATGGTAGTTATTGTGTTATGCGCACTTATTGGACCTAGTCAGATTGATATCCAAACCTCCCATGTTTTCAAGCCCAATTAATTTGAACTGAACAATTACTATGCATGCACCCCCATTCATATTGCATTTCATTTTTATTTTCATTTTTTCTACACGTTTGCTTTTTAATTTTTAAAAATACCAAATTGTATTATAAAATTCCACAAAAATTCATGGGCATCATTAAAACATTTAGAAAATTTTTCATGATTTTATTTCTTGATTTTATGACATTTTTGCCCCTGTTCCATAATTTTCTTTGATTTTTATTTGTATGCATGCTTAATGTGATACATAAATTTGTGCATTTTTGTTCTCAATCATTAAAAATTGTTTTGATGCTCTTATTTTTGCATTGAGTCATTATCATCTTGAGGTATGTTAAGTGGTTTTTATTTTATTTTTTTTAGGTCAGTTTATGGCATGTTTGGTGTTCATTTTTGTGCTACTTTGTATGATGTGTATACTTGACCTAAGTGCATTGTTTGACATCATTTTGCCTTGGTTTCTTGCATGCTCATTTGATATGTGATTCATCTCTGATTTGTGAACCTCAATACCATGTTTTCATAATTTTCATGAGGCCGTCTAATTTTTGTTTAATGCAATACCTTTGAAGCATAATAACATGTCATATCATCTCAATATTTGTGCATGTTTACATGATTTCTTTTGTGCATACTTGCATGATCATTTGCATATTTGGTGAACCATTCATGTGACATAATAGGTCATTGATATGTATTATATGTCATCTTTGCATGTTGATTATCATTTGAATCTTGTGCACCTTTAACATGTTGTGTTTGCACTTTTCTTCTTTTTGACTTCCATTTCAATTCTACCTCTTCTATCACTTCTTAAATGTCTTGATGTGTCATGCATGAACACTTGTGAGATGTTTGTGAATCATTTTTCATTTCATTTCAATTCTGATCCTTAGATTACATGTTCCATTCATGCATGTTTTTTTCATTTCTTTTCATCTTTCATTCTCCCTTTTCTTATGGTAGCATGTTCCAATGTCATGGATGATGTTTGTTGCTTATCCACTTGGACTTGCATGATAATGATCATTTGTTTTCCATATGGTGTACATTCTGGTTGTGGTTATAGGATTTGATTTCTCATCTAATTCTTTTGAGCTTTATAGTGCATTAAATGTTCTTTTATTTCTTATACTTCTTATACATGTTTACTAACCATGTAGGGGCTTTGGTAAGTTGCAATTGGGTGTGGATAAGGAATCCACATTCAAACTTCTTTCCTTTCATCTTTTACAATTCAATTTTGTTTTGTTAAGCACTTATGTGCTTTTCTTTTAATAACTCATCATTTTCCCTTTTGAGTTACATTTCATCTTCTGCTTTAGAAGTGAATTGTTTAATTCATTCTTGCTTTAGACTTTAGGTTTAAACCTCACAAACCATTAGGATCTCTCCCTTTAATCTTCAATTAGGATTGAGTCTTAGTTCACATAGATTTTACCTTTTTCCTCTCTTGAGTCTCTTTTCTCATCTCAAAGAAAATTCAAAATACTTAATAAAGGTAAGCATTTATTGCATTTAGGCCTTTCATATAAAGAAGAGATTATAAGGGGTTTTCTCTTATAATCTTAGAATGTGTAGCATATAGCCCATCTTGGGTCAATGTGTTAAACATTTGATCTTGTATGAGGGACTTAAATGCAATACTTGTTGAAGGTGCAAATAATAAAAAACACTTCTTCATTTCTTAATCAACAAAAACACTTAATAAATACAAGTATGCTAGTGTGTTTGAACCTTGATAATCGGAAATAAGTGTGGGGGTCTTCTTCACTCTTAGTGTGCTTTCTTACTCATTCCATCTTGGAATGTGAGAATGTACACATTCCAATGACTAAGATTTAGATACACTATCATATGCAAACAAAATGAAAAAAAAACTCTTAAAAGACAAACACAAACCATCATGTCTTTCCTTCGGGAATTCTTTCTTCATCTCCTTCAATCCTTCCGTAAGGATGCGTCATTTCCGTTCTACCGTAAACAGGTAACGCCTATGTCTCCATACAGCGAGCTGCAACACCTAAATTGCTAGGACGTGAACGTTGACGTATTCCACTAAAAAACACAAACAACTTTCCCTTAGGTGAGGGGAACTACATCGCTCTGATTCTCATATTCCCGATGAGATACTTAGGCAGTGGGGTAGGGCCCATTCGAGCACTTCTTTTATTTTCCCTACATTTGTTCCTTTTTCTCTTTCCATTCCTTTTTCAGTATCTTTTTCTATCACCCTTTATTCGAGCAGCAAGCGTGGATCCCATCGGGTATGATGGATGCGTGGGGGTGCTAATACCTTCCTCTCGCGTAACCGACTCCCGAACCCAGTTCTCTTGGTCGCAAGACCATGCTTTTCCTTCCCCTCAGGTTTATGCAGTGTTTCCTTTCCCTCTCTTGGGATAAATACACATTGCTGGCGACTCTGTTTGGTGCCACTTTCACGTTTGTACTAGGATGAAAATCCCGGGAGTGACAGCTGGCGACTCTGCTAGGGACAGGTTGACCTATTGCTGGTCTATCCTAAGCGGGTCAATCTTAGCGCTTGTTTGCTTTTCTTTCATTGGGTGTTTACTGTTGTATTGTATTTGCTATTTACTGTATTTTATTACTTGTACCGTATTTGCAGCATGTTAGCATTTACATTTCATATATTATACTGTGTTGCACTGTTCTGTCTGTTTGGCGGGATGGGATTTTTGAGAGATGAGCTCAGTACACAGGCTCGAGTATACACTCAGACTTAGAGTGGAGAGTAGTGGGACCTACGTGCCATCTGTGTACGTGGGTAATCACGAAATTCACAGCTAGACGAGGCTATCTTGGGACCCATCATGGCGTGCGCATCTTGCGTATTCCAGGATGTCGATCTAGAGAGCCATCGACTCTAGTGACCGATCATGAGGACCTTAGTGGAAACATCTCTCTTTAGCGGTGACAGTGGCAGACCACATTCTGTGGCAAACCCACTCGCACCCGAGGGCCCACTTTGGTACTTGCATAGGATGACCTTTATTTTCTAAGGTGAGTCAGTGGACGACCTCTTTGATTGGCATAACATTGTATCCTACGGGCTGAATGTGCTATCGCTTCTCAAACCTCCGAAGCTGACAAGCCTTATTTTCTAGGAACCACATGTGAGTATGGGTGGGATGTTTACAGGTTTGCAGGTATCCCAGCCTCCTACATACCGTACTTGTGATTCTATGATCATTACAGACAGTGTATCCTATAACAGTGGTTTGAGTATTCATCTCAGATATATTGCCAGATTCAGTACAGAGACACAGTGCACACAGTTCAACACAGACACCGACACCTGGATACCTGATCACATGCCTTTTGCATTTGCATAATCATATCATAACAGGTTATGTTTGTCATTTTCAGGTACTTACCATATTGTCTGATTCCAATCATGAGTTCCCAAGATGCTGAGGTTAAAAGGAAGAATAATGTGTCATACAAATTCCCTGATCCTAAGCTGGGTGTATTGAACAAGATGATAGGTATGACTGGTTCTGATGTTCTCAGCACTTTTCAGAAGGAGTATGGAGAGCTGATTAAGATGGTCTGTGCATTCACAAAGTATGAGAAGGATGGGTTGCATACTTTCTTACAGTTCTATGAGCCATCAATGAGATGTTTCCTATTCCCTGACTACATTCTGATGCCCACTCTGGAGGAATTCTCATTTATTTTGGGAATTCCAATCACGTCTGCTATACCGTACTTTTTTGAAGGTGCTCTTGCCCCTGAAGTAATCGCTGCTATCCTGCATCTGGACCTGTTTGTTGTGAAAAGTGGCCTAAGCAGACTCAAAGAAGATGAAGGATTTCATTTGGAGTTTCTTTTTCGACAAGCTCAGGAAGCTGCCAAGGCTAACAATTGGACTACTTACAACGCTGTGTTAGCTCTTTGTATCTATGGCTTGGTGCTTTTCCCCGGTCAGCCTGATTTTGTTGATATGCAGGCATTGAAAGTGTTTGTCTCGAAGAATCCGATTCCTACCCTGCTAGGGGATTTTTATCACTCTGTACACTACAAAAATGAGAAGGCAAGAGGGAGTTTGGTTAGTTGTTGCACCCAATTGTTATGCCATTGGATCTTCAAACATTTACCCCGGACTGGTGCGTTTGTAGAAACTGCTGAGACAATGAAGTGGTCCAAGAGACTGATCGGTTTGACTGCCAATAATATTATTTGGTTTGATCCCAAATTACTGACGATAGAGCTTACTGTCAAATGTGGAAGTTTTCCTAATGTGCCTCTACTTGGAAGAAGAGGTGGGATTAATTACAACCCAGTGTTGGCAGTTAGACAATTTGGGTATGCCTCGAGACATCCTCCTGCTGATGAAGAGATTAGCGCTTCTCTGTTTTTCGTAGGGACCAAGAATGAAAGAGTGCGGGAAGTAATAAATGTTTGGAAATTTAGGCAAAGAGAGGGAAAATTGACTTTCGGTAAAGGAGATTGTAGATCATACCCTGACTACGATGCTTGGGTTAAGATGAAGGTCAAAAAGCTATTGTTACCCTTTTCCCGAGAAGTTCTCTTATGTCCAGATCAACATTCCATGGTACCGGCCGAGGAGTACGAGAAATTGAAGAAAATGGTTAGAGATCTGCAGATAGAGAACTCTGGAATGAGCAGATGTCTTCAGAAAGCTCTAGCTGACAACAAAGAGTTGGAAAAGAGAGCGTTGAAAGCAGAAAAAACCCTGGCAGACAAAGAAGAAGATTTTGATGAGAGAGCTCGATACTTCCGGAAGCTTACCTTGGGAGCAGATGATACTAGTCAGGCTCATAAGGCTACAAAGCAGGCGCTGGCCCGAAGCAAGGATTCGTTAGCTAAACTCCGACAAGCTTGGGATGAGGTCAGAAGTGAGAACTCTGAATTGAAAGCCCAGTTAAAAGATAAAGATGAAGAGCTGAAGAAAGCACACGTGGAAAGAAGAAAGTATCGAGAAGATCTTGGAAAAAGCCAAGAACAAGTGAGAAATGCTGAAGGTAAGCTGAAAATCACCAATAAGGAGCTTGAAGATGTCACAGCAGAGCTAAAACTGGTTAAAATTCAAGCTGGAATCAAGAGGCGCAAAGGAGCCAATGAAGATGAAGCCTTGCTGATGCATGTGGGGTCATTAGAGGATGCATTGGAAAAAAGGGACGTAGTGATTAAAGAGCTGATTGAGAAGCCGCATCATCAGCGTACCCGCATCCTGTTTGAAGAGATTAAGTACTCCAGCCAGAAGCTGAAGGATGTAGAGCTGTCAGATTAGTGATTTTTGTCATTTCTTTGTAATTTGTAATGGTTACCATCAGAATTGTTGATGGATCCATTTGACTGCTTGTTTCTTATTTTGTTGCTGAAACTACGACAAACGTGCTTGAGAAGTTTTTGGGAATTTGTATGAAATGGGTTATTTCTGTTCACAATTTCTGATCTTCAGATATACGTGATGTGATATCTGCACACTAGCACACTACAAAATCACTATTTTTGGTCTTCAGACATCTGTGATTGATGTACATGAATATCTCTTCATGGCAAAACTCAGTAATCATGACTCCTAGTCTTCAGGAATTCTTGGTTACGATTGGAATCAGGATATGAAAAGTATTTTGAAATGACAAACATAACTTTGCATTTGCATTTGCATATCATTTTTGCATTGCAGGTTTTCCTTTTGCAGGCGCCTGCTAACCTTTATTTGGTTTTCAGGCACAATAGCTGATACCCCAGTTCACCGATATTCTACCCGACGCAATCAAGCAAGAGTCATGGAGCAAGTTCAGACAGAGTTAGCTGATTTGAGGGGAAGGATGGAACAGTTCATGAACCTCATGCAGGGGATTGCACAAGGTCAACAAGAGCTGAGGACCGGTCAAGAAAACATGAGGATTGGACAAGAAGCTATGAGAACCACTATCCAGAGGCTGGAAACGGAAATCCCAAATCGCAACGTGCGCACTCCTCATGTTGGCACAATCCCTGCTGGTGGGGTACATCTGGGCTTTGATAACAATGAGGATGGTCAGGAGGACCAGTTCACTGTAGTCAACAATGACATGGGTTTCTACAATGACGACCAGAAGTATGAAGGGCTGGATGAAAGACTCAAGGCTATTGAGAGCCAAAATCCTCTTGGAATTGATGTAGAAGACATGGGTCTCGTGCAGGGTGTGCGAATTCCTCCCAAGTTCAAGCTTCCTGCTTTGGATAAGTACAACGGCAGTACCTGTCCCAAAACACATTTGCAAGCTTACAATCGCAAGATTACCGCTTATACCGAGGACCAAAAGCTCTGGATGTATTTTTTCCAGGATAGCCTGTCAGGCGCTTCCCTGGAATGGTACATTAAGCTGGACAGGGTTCATATAAGGAGTTGGAAAGATTTGTGCACTGCGTTTCTAAAGCAGTATCAATATAATCTGGACATGGCACCTAATCGTACCTAATTGCAGAGTATGACTCAGGATAACAAGGAGGGCTTTAAGCAGTACGCACAGAGATGGAGAGAATTAGCTGCTCGAGTTCAACCACCTTTGGGTGATCGTGAGATGGCTGATATGTTCATGAGCACACTTCAAGGGACGTATTTGGATAGACCGCCTGCATGTCCCTCCACGGGGTTTGCCGATATCGTCGTTGCTGGGGAACGAATAGAAAGTCTGCTGAAATTGGGTAAGATTCAAGATATTGCTTCAAGTTTGAAGAAACCCTTTGCCAATGGACCAAGGAAAAGAGAAGGGGAGTCCAACGCTGTGTATAGAGGAGGGGGCAGAGGAAGGAATCAGTCCTATCATCAGGTGGATGCGGTAACCATTCCGGTTCCAGCTGGATAGCAAACGCCAGATCAGCAAGGTAGACCCCGATTTCAGAACAATAGACAAAGGGACCGTAAGTTTGATCCCTTGCCTATGACATATCCTGCTTTGTTACCACAACTGCTCAAAGAGAAGTTGGTTGAACTTCGGACTATGAAGCCGCTAGATTCCGGAAAATTGCCTCAAGGTTACGATGCTAATGCTCGATGTGAATATCATTCTGGTGCGCCAGGTCATTCAATAGAAAAGTGCTGGACCTTTCAACATAAGGTTCAAGATCTGATCGACGCAAAAGCTATCAACTTCTCTAGGCCGCCGAATGTTCGTGACAATCCAATGCCTCATCATGGAGGTGCAGGCACAAATGCCATTTTTGATGGCGAGAAGTTGAATTTGATTACTGATGTTTGTTTGGTGAAGACTCCGCTGTTGATTGTCAAAGAACGTTTGTTAAAAGGAAAGGTATTTCCTGGATGCGCCTCTGATTGCGAGGATTGTTCAAAGCAGGTTAATGGCTGCAGTAAGTTGAGAGTTGGACTGCAGGATCTTATGGACGAGGGAAGTCTTCAGTTTGATAAAGTAGAGAAAGAACAGGATGTTTCTGCCATTACCATTTACTATAATCCAGTCGAGATACAGGTGCCTGTTGAGGAGCCTGTCGCTATCATCGTGCCCGAGAGGCCGAGACCAGTTACGATTATAGTTCCTGAATCGACTGCTTATGTGTCTAATAGGGCAGTTCCGTGGCAGTATGGAACTGATACTCGTCAAGGAGGAAGTCGGAAGAAGGCAGAGGCTGTTGGTACTAGCATTGAGAATGTCAGTGGACCAAGTGGTTTTACTAGGAGCGGTCGACTGTTTGCTCCCCAGACTCTAAGGAATGATAAAGAGGCTGAAGCCGCTGCAAGAGCAAAAGGAAAACAGGTTGTTGATGACAAGGTGCCTGCTCAGGAAGAGGACCCTGAGTCAATTTTGATAATGATGTTGAGGAATTTATGAGGGTTATCAAAAAGAGTGATTACAAGATCATTGACCAACTTAATCAGACACCCTCTAAAATTTCGATATTATCCCTGTTAATGAGTTCAGATGCACACCGGGCTGCTTTGTTGAAAGTTCTGAATATGGCATACATTCCCCAAGAGATTACAGTGAATCAGTTTGAGGGAGTAATTTCTAATGTGAATGTGAGCCACGGGTTGGGATTTACGAACAGGGATTTGACACCGGACGTAACCACAACAAAGCACTGCACATCACACTTGAATGCAAAGGAGCAGTTTTGTCGCATGTGCTGGTTGACACAGGTTCCTCCTTAAATGTGTTACCCAAAAAAGCCCTGATGAAAATTGAAGTAGATGGATTGGTTCTGAGACCCAGCGATCTGATTGTGAGAGCTTTCGATGGATCCCAAAGATCGGTGTTTGG
Source organism: Lathyrus tuberosus (assembly GCA_022829125.1). NCBI lineage: Eukaryota > Viridiplantae > Streptophyta > Magnoliopsida > Fabales > Fabaceae > Lathyrus > Lathyrus tuberosus. The sequence goes on from JALAZF010000042.1 coordinate 17,571,595, forward strand.
GGAGGTTGAACTACCAATACAGGTTGGTCCACAGATATTCAAGACGATCTTTCATGTTATGGACATTCAGCCTGCTTATAGCTGTTTGTTGGGCCGACCGTGGATTCACGCAGCAGGCGCAGTTACCTCCACACTTCATCAGAAGCTCAAGTATGTGTTCGAGGGTCAAGTGGTTACTGTTTGCGGCGAGGAAGATATATTCGTGAGTCATCTATCCACTTTCAAATATGTGGAAATGGATGGAGAAATTCATGAAACATTGTGCCAATCTTTTAAAGCCCTGAGTATCAATAACTTATCAGAATCTACTTCAGCAGCGGTGGTGTCGAATGTGCCAGGTGGGCCGAGTGCATCAATTGCGTCGTACAAGCAGGCCAGAGAAGTGGTCGAAAGCGGAAATGCCCAAGGTTGGGGTAAAGCTATAGATGTGTTCGTGAAAGAAGATAAGTTTGGCATTGGATACCAGCCGGGCCGGACGCCAGTTCCCCGATTCCGTGGGCCAATTAGTTTCAACAGTGGAGGAATTATCAATCCCAACCAGTCCTGCTCAGCAATAGAAGATGGCGCTGAAAGCTCAGATTATCTGGACAGATGGGTATATGCACTGGCTCCAGGCAAGGCGTTGCAAAATTGGTCTAGTGAAGAAATCGTTCATGTTGTTCACCATTCAGAGTAATAATTCTTGTCTTTCATAATGCATGAAATCCCACACTCTGCCCAAGGTGTGAGGATCCATTTGTAGGGCCACCATATTTTCTCATATAATGTTCAAATATCAATAAAAGGACGTTTTTGTTTACAAATTTGTGTTCCTTTACTCTTTCTTTATTTTATTTTTGCACAAAGAAAATTAAAAATGATAATGCATTTTCTTTTCTTTTGTTTTCAAGCAAAAAATAATCTAAAATAAAGCATAAACCCAATCATGCAGACTGGATTCTGTGGATTTCTCTGAAAATGATTCTGTTATGCCCACGTATGATTTCGACAATCCGATCTATCAAGCTGAGGAAGAAAGTGATGAAGACTATGAACTCCCGGAAGAGTTGGCTAGGTTGTTGAAACAGGAAGAGAAGACCATTCAGCCTCATCAGGAAGCTCTTGAGATCATCAATATTGGGTCAGAGGAAAGCAAGAAAGAGATCAAGATTGGTGCGAGTCTGCGGGCTGATGTAAAGCAAGAGCTGATAGTCATGCTACGTGAATACATTGACATCTTTGCTTGGTCATACCAAGATATGCCAGGTTTAGATACAGACATAGTTGTGCATAGACTACCATTGAAAGAGGACTGCCCACCGGTCAAGCAGAAGCTGCGCAGGACAAAACCAGAAATGGCTTTGAAGATCAAGGAAGAAGTACAGAAATAGTTGGATGCAGGTTTTCTGGCAGTAACCAACTATCCTCCCTAGGTGGCCAAAATAGTACCGGTGCCGAAGAAAGATGGCAAAGTCAGAATGTGTGTGGATTACAGAGATCTCAATAGGGCGAGCCCTAAAGATGATTTTCCACTCCCTCATATTGATGTGCTGGTTGATAATACCGCTCAGTTTTCAGTGTTCTCATTTATGGATGGATTCTCCGGGTACAATCAGATAAAGATGGCGCCTGAGGACATGGAGAAGACAACATTCATTACCCCGTGGGGTACCTTCTGTTACAAAGTAAGGCCTTTTGGGTTGAAGAACGCAGGGGCAACTTATCAAAGAGCAATGGTGACGTTATTCCACGATCTAATTCATAAAGAGATCGAGTGCTATGTGGATGACATGATTGCTAAATCAAAGACAGAAGAGGAACATCTGATCAACTTGAAGAAGTTGTTTGAGAGGCTGAGGAAATTCAGGTTGAGACTGAATCCTAACAAGTGTACTTTCGGCGTGCGGTCCGGAAAATTGCTTGGTTTCATTGTCAGTGGAAAAGGGATAGAGGTTGATCCTGCTAAGGTGAAAGCTATACAAGATATGCCTGTACCAAGTACTAAGAAAGAAGTTCGCGGCTTTCTAGGAAGATTGAACTACATTTCAAGGTTCATATCTCACCTAACTTCCACTTGCGAACCGATATTCAAAATGCTAAGAAAAGATCAAATGGTCAGGTGGAATGATGATTGTCAAAATGCATTCGATAAAATAAAAAGATATTTGCAGGAACCTCCAATTCTGATACCTCCAGTTCAAGGGAGACCACTGATTATGTACTTGACAGTGCTCGAAGGATCCATGGGTTGTGTTCTCGGTCAACACGACGAGACAGGTAGGAAAGAACATGCTATCTACTACCTGGGCAAGAAATTTACAGATTGTGAATCGCGTTATTCAATGCTTGAGAAGACATGTTGTGCACTCGCATGGGCCGCCAAGCGATTGAGGCAATACATGCTCACACATACAACCCTGTTGATCTCAAAATTGGATCCGGTTAAGTATATTTTTGAGAAACCAACACTTACACGCAGAGTTGCTAGGTGGCAGATGGTACTGACAGAGTACGATATTCAATTTACTTCGCAAAAGGCAATCAAAGGAAGTATACTGTCAGATTATCTTGCGCAACAGCCTCTTGATGATTACCAGCCCATGAGATTTGATTTCCCTGATGAGGACATCATGTTTCTCAAAGCGAAAGACTGCGAGGAACCACTTCTGGAGGAGGGGCCTGACCCTGAATCCAAATGGAGTTTGATGTTTGATGGGGCAGTTAATATGAATGGGTGCGGAGTTGGTGCAGTCCTTATTACGCCAGAAGGTGTTCACATGCCCTTCACTGCCTGAGTAACTTTTGGGTGTACCAACAATGAAGCAGAATACGAAGCTTGCATATTAGGGATCGAGGAAGCTATTGATTTACAAATCAAGACCCTCGATATCTTTGGTGATTCAGCACTGGTAATCAATCAAGTAAAGGGAACTTGGCACACACATCAGCAGAATTTGATTCCGTATAGAGATTATACGAGGAGATTGCTGACATTCTTTACAACTGTCAAGTTATATCATGTTCCCCGAGATGAGAATAAGTTTGCAGATGCCTTGGCCACTATCTCTTCGATGATCAAAGTGCATGGTTGGAACTTTGTGCCCAGGATTGATGTATCTCGTCTTGATAGGCCTGCTTTTGTGTTTGAGGTTGATGCAGTGTCTGACGATAAGCCTTGGTACCATGACATCAAATGCTTCTTAAAAAATCAAGAATACCCGCCTGGGGCATCTTCCAATGACAAGAAGACATTAAGAAGGCTAGCTGGTAGTTTCTTCTTGAACAAAGATGGTGTGCTGTATAAAAGGAATTTTGACACGGTTCTGCTCAGATGTGTGGATAGACACGAGGCAGACCTGTTGATGATTGAAGTGCACGAAGGCTCTTTCGGTACCCATGCCGGAGGACATGCGATGGCTAAGAAATTGTTGAGATTAGGGTATTATTAGCTGACCATGGAGTCAGATTGCTGCAAGTATGCTCGCAAGTGTCACAAATGCCAGATCTATGCAGACAAAGTGCACGTGCCTCCCAATCCGTTGAGTATCATGTCCTCTCCGTGGCCATTTGCAATGTGGGGCATTGATATGATCGGGAAAATTGAGCCTACTGCTTCAAACAGCCATCGTTTCATCTTGGTCGCCATTGATTACTTCACTAAATGGGTTGAAGCAGCATCTTACGCCAATGTCACTAAGCAAGTAGTGGCTCGTTTCTTGAAACGAGATATCATTTGTCGATATGGAGTGCCCGAAAGAATCATTACTGATAATGGTTCTAATTTGAACAATAAGATGATGGTTGAACTGTGCCGGGACTTCAAAATCGAACATCACAATTCTTCTCCGTACCGCCCGAAGATGAACGGCGCGGTCGAAGCGGCCAACAAAAATATCAAGAAGATTGTGCAGAAGATGGTTGTCACGTACAGAGATTGGCATGAGATGTTACCACTGGCTTTGCATGGGTATCGAACATCAGTCCGCACGTCCACTGGGGCAACACCATACTCGCTTGTATATGGTATGGAGGCAGTTCTACCGATAGAAGTGGAGATTCCCTCTCTCCGAGTATTGATGGAAGTTAAGCTAGATGAAGCTGAATGGGTACGAGCCAGATTTGATCAGCTGAGCCTTATTGAGGAGAAGCGATTAGCAGCGGTATGCCATGGCCAGCTATATCAGCGCAGAATGAAGAGGGCATTCGATCAAAAGGTTTGACCTCAAGTCTACAAGGTCGGGGATGTGGTAATCAAGAGAATACTTCCTCCGAGTACAGATCACAGGGGCAAATGGACTCCTAACTATGAAGGTCCGTTCGTGGTAAAAAAGGTTTTCTCAGGTGGAGCCTTGTTGCTGACAACCATGGATGGTGAAGATTTTTCATCCCCTGTTAATTCAGATGCAGTTAAAAAATACTTCGTATAAAGAGACCCGCTGGATAAAAAAAAAAGAGAATCCAGGCAAAAAAGGGCATCCTGACGAACCAAAAACAGAATAAAGGTTCGGGCAAAAATTAGGGATATAATTGAAAAGAATTGTACACCCGGTAAGTTGAAAACCCGAAAGGGCAACTTAGGCAAAAAAGGGTATCCCAGTGGATTGAAAACCTGAAAAGGTGATCCACACAAAAGAGGGATTAAAGCGAATGACTACAGTCTGAATTAATCTGTACGTCTTCTACTCTTCAGCAAACTGGCAAAATTCCAAAGGAGGAATTGGTCCAATCATGAGCTCCTGAAGGCAAAGATAATCAGGAGAGTTGGAGTACATACTGGCTATAACAGAATCAGAAATCAGTCGGAATCCAATTTCCGCATTATCATTAGGATAGATTTATTTTCTCAATTTTATGGCAATCACCTCTTTCAGGGGTTTGCTTCTGATTGTAAATTCGCCAATTTTTGGCATTTCATCAATAAAGTTGAATATTCAGTCACGGGCTTTTATTTTCATTTTACTGTTTTGTTTGCAAAAATGTCCGATTTTTGATAATAAAACGTTACTTTGAAAATATCTTGGCCTTGCAAAAACATGCACAAAGACAATGGAAATTACGTTGCTTGTTGGACAACCTTGGATGGTGGACCCAAAAGACCACGCAATATCCTGGGGCATGTGCATATTCTTTTTCTGTTGCAGGTAATGAGCACGATCGATCCAAACAGCATGATCGTAACCACGAGCAGATATTTGCTATGACTTGATACTGTTGTATCTTATTAAGTCGATTCTTTCATTCAAGAGTTCCCACTAAGTTTCGTGACGGCAACGGTGTTCGAAGATGGATTTCTTCTGTGTTGATAATGGTTATTAATGCAGTGAATACTCCAGGTTGACAACGAATGCCAATCCTCCAGTACCTTGCAGACGATGTGAAAGGTAGTTCAAGGCAGAGTGTTTGTCTAAGAGTTTGAAAACACTTGGTTTTCTATAAAATCCTCTTAAGAGACGAAACTTTTAGTACTAACATTCTTTGTGGAGTTCACTCTTGGCAGGATGTACCAGCAAGTGGTAGTATCATGTCTTCCGCAGGTTTCGGCATGGGAAATTTGTCAAAGAATAATCCCCAGCGGAGTTATTGACCATCCCATGCATGGTGCATATTATCTGTTATCTCCCCAGCAAAAGATATTCCCGATCTATAATCCCCAGTAGAGTTTGAGGACATTTGGTCTTCTGTAAAATCCTCTCGAGGGGCAGCCCCAGCAAGAGACGCTTTAAAGAAGTTTTCTCTAGCAGAGTGTGTTGTAAACTCATTATCCCCAACGGAGTCGTCAAAGGGAAAGTTTGCCCAACATGGGGCACTGTGACATTTATCCTAATCTCGACAGTCTTCTTCCTCAGCAGAGTACCGAAGAATTACTTTGGGTTTCCCTAACAGATCTATAGGGACTCTTTCTCAGAATGTTGCAACGGATTGTCTTTCAACCAAGATTTGGATGTCCCCGGCAGAGCAGCCCTGGTCCCTGGCAAGATCATATCTTTGGTAATGATATCCCCACAGAGTTCAGCATTGAATCTTGTCCGCTATGCTCCCCAGCCGAGTCGTGGTAATTTCCCCAGCATGGTCTATATGGATCAACAGAATCTCTTTTTCAGCAAAGTGTCAGCATATGATATTACCCAGCAGGTGGTGTAATTCTCAGCATTGCTCAGTTAAAATCCAAAGTCCAATTTATTTTTGGCATACAGTTTGTTCATATCATTCCAGCCTGTGGGATAGCATGGCAGATGGTTGTTCCAGCCAGTGGGATGATCATTATATACAGTTTGTTCATATTATTCCAGCCTGTGGAATAGTATGGAAGATGGTTGTTCCAGCCAGTGAGATGATCATTATATACAGTTTGTTCATATTATTCCAGCCTGTGGGATAATATTGCAGGTGGTTGTTCCAGCAGGTGGGGTGATCATCTGACAAAGCTTCCAGAGCCGGTTTGGTAAGTATCAAAGTCCAAGTTTAATTTGGCAAAGCTGCAAAAGTCCATCCGAGGATGGCAATTTTGAGATTCCAAAGCCTGTTTGGTAATCATTGAAGTCCAACGACAGATTGGCAAAAATCCAGCAAGAATTGGTAAAAGTCCATTGTTTAGAATGGCAGAGCAGCTAAAGTCCACCAGCAGTGTGGCAAGCCAGTAGTCATCTGGCGTCGTTCAAAAATACATTTCTAAAGTCCACCAGCAGTGTGGCAAACCAGTAGTCGTCTGGCGTCGTTCAAAAAGACATTTCTAAAGTCCACCAGCAGTGTGGCAAGCCAGTAGTCGTCTGGCGTCATTCAAAAAGACATTTCTAAAGTCCACCAGCAGTGTGGCAAGCCAGTAGTCGTCTGGCGTCGTACAAAAGACATTATGAAAGTCCACCAGCAGTGTGGCAAGCCAGTAGTCGTCTGGCGTCGTTCAAAAAGACATTTCTAAAGTCCACCAGCAGTGTGGAAAGCCAGTAGTCGTCTGGCGTCGTACAAAAGATGTTATGAAAGTCCACCAGCAGTGTGGCAAGCCAGTAGTCGTCTGGCGTCGTTCAAAAAGACATTTCTAAAGTCCATCAACAGTATGGCAAGCCAGTAGTCGCCTGGCGTCGTTCAAAAGACAGATCTCTCCGACAACGTTTCACTTGAAGATTCAATCCAACAATCGCGTTGGGTTTATATCCCTTTTCTTTTTCATCATCCAGAGAAATTTTTTGGTTATATTTGGTATTCAATCACTATATGCCTTGAAAGTCTGAAAGCATTCGCTTTCAGACATTAAGGTCTACAGTGTTTGAATAGGGGCAGCTGTAATACCCCAAAATTTGCTATCCCCTTTTGGCATCATAGTTTAGCATCATCATATATCATATCATATCCATCTCATTAGCATTGCATTGCATTTAACATAGAAAAATGAAGCATAGCATTCCTCTTACCATCAAGGCATATGATCAGGTGGAAGGTGCAAGGGATCATTCAAAGCACAAAAAGGTCAATCAAGTTGCCTCAATGCAAGCCAAGAGTCTCTCATACTCATACCATCCAAATTGATCATCCACAATCTCAAGGAAGTGAGATCCAATGGGAGATTGAAGCAATACATACTTCAACATGCAAGAGGTTCAAAAACTAAAGGAAAACCCTCAAAAGAGATAGCTCATTGATCCAAAATCATCCTCAAATGGCATATCCCATCATCCTTTAAAAGGATGCACAACATACTCTAAGGAATTTGAAATTGAAGACTGCACTTTTCCCTCCTAACCAGAGGAGGTCAAAATTAGGGTTTCTAATAAAATCAGGATATCTTTGATTTTTTGGACAAAACTTGATGTCATGGTATTCTATATGTTCTTAAGTGTATGTATGTAGAAAATCACCTCTCAATTGGTTTTAGAAGTGGTTCAATTGGAAGAAAGATAAAAAATCAGGGAAATTGGGGCCAGGTCAAATAATCAGAGCAAAAAGTCAACTCTTGACTTTTTGTGGCCAAATTCATAAAATTCATGTTATATGTGACCAATGTGCAAAATTTGATCAAGAAACTCCAAAGGAATCACGAAAAAATCAAGAGGTGGAAAGTTGCCATTTTTGGATGAAGAAGGGTTACTAAAAATAGCAAGTTTTGGCCATTTTGCATCAGAGTTTGAACCAAGGCCATTTAAAATTGGAGCATCAAATGAAAATTCCACCAGGCCACAACAAAAGTTCTTGCTTTAAGCTTCAAATCCATGTGTAGAACATCTCCATTGGATAAAAATTGAGTGAGATATGATTGATCAAAGTTTGAGCAAAGTAGGTTCAAAACTAGGTCATGACCAAGGATTTTCAAGTCACGCGCGTGTCATTTTCACAAGCACATGGTGGGCTAAATGTATTGATCAATTACTCATGGTTAGAGGCCTCAAATGGAAAATCTTTCAACATGAAAGTTGTTCCTCTATGTGAGATCTTCAAAATTGGTGTTAATGGTTTTTTCATGTGATCAAAGGTTAAGAAGTTATGTTGAGTCCAAGTTGGGGTGATGTTGCTGAAAATCCATGTCATGCTTGCCTTGTCAACCAACCTCATTGCCACGCCTTTGTATCAGTTCCAAATGTGGATGTTCTAAGTCATTTTGCAACCTCTTCCAAACATCATTTCAACTCATTTTTCACACCAAACATGTTCTCCAATATCTCTTCTTTCCAATGAATCCTAAACCATCCATTGAGTAGAGAGAAAAACATCACCAATTCACCCTATCTCCACTGTTCTCAGCTGCCATGAAAAATCAGAAACAAAACCAATGTTGTTGATGTTGTTGTTACAAGCTTGCGCGTGCATTATTCATACCAGCTATCCATTGCCTTTTTAAACCAAACACTCTTCATACACACCATAGCACGTGCCTCATTATGCATGAAAGTAGAAATGACAAGCTTGCTGAACAAGTATTGTATTACACAGCCTTGCTATTTCACTTCTCTTCACCTCCACCTTAGTTTATCATGAGTTGCCATCACCATACCATTGCTCTCCCTAACTAACTTGACTCAGTTAGTTAGGGATGACTCAGTTAACCATGATAACTCACCCTAACTCAACTCATTAAACTATAGTTAGCTCACATTATAAATAGAAAACTCCTTCGCAAATTCGTTTTTCAACTTCATTTTCTCACATTCAACTCAGAAACTCTCTCCATTCTCTCTCGATTTCTCCACATTGCAACTGATTTTCGAGCTCCATTTCATTCATCTTCCTCATCTTCATCTCAGAATCTCTCTGATTCTCTCTCCATTTTCATCACATTACAACTGTTTTGAAGCTTGGATTTCAGATCTTCTCCACTGAAGCATCGTCCATTTTTGCATCTAAGCCTTTATTTGGCCAAAAGAATCTCAAAGAGGAAGCAACATCTCTGGTTTTCTGAAGAACACATCAAGATCATAAATCTTCAGGTACGAATTTCTTCCATTATAGACATAATGTGAAGATGTTATCAGGTTCTTGATGCTTCCTATAAGCTCAAGAACTTGTCTGGCTAGTTGATAGGCCTTTAGAGGCATAGTTGAAATGTTAGGGCAAATATTCCTCTGTTCAATTCTCTCATGTCATGAATATTTTGTATGTTTTATCACTGGATTCATGCTCTACATAAGCTCAGCTTCATTTTGGTATCATATTTGTGTATTTTGGTGAGATGTGAGGGTTGCAGACGGTGGTGATTGACCGGAGAAGGTGACCGGAAGTCACCTCCGGCCGGTGACTGTTAGAGCTAGGGTTTATGCACGTTTTTATCTCGTCCATCCATTTTCCTTGATCGTGCGGCTTGTATGATGACAGCACATTAAATTTCACATGCACCTCACGTGCATTATTTCTGATTTCACTTAAACATAGTGTGGTGCGGTACATTGTATGTTATGTGTTCCCTCTCATGTGCGCGTTGATCTTGTTTACTTTGACCTTTGTGTTGACTTGACCAAATCCAACGGTGATCCTTGCTTTGACTTGTGTTGACTGAAGAGCATGGTAGTTATTGTGTTATGCTCGCTTATTGGACCTAGTCAGATTGATATCCACACCTCCCATGTTTTCAAGCCCAATTAACTTGAACTGAACAATTACTATGCATGCACCCCCATTCATATTGCATTTCATTTTTATTTTCATTTTTTCTACACGTTTGCTTTTTAATTTTTAAAAATACCAAATGGAATTATAAAATTCCACAAAAATTCATGGACATCACTAAAACATTTAGAAAATTTTTCATGATTTTATTTCTTGATTTTATGACCTTTTTGCCCCTATTCCATAATTTTCTTTGATTTTTATTTGTATGCATGCTTAATGTGATACATAAATTTGTGCATTTTTGTTCTCAATCATTAAAAATTGTTTTGATGCTCTTCTTTTTGTATTGAGTCATTATCATCTTGAGGTATGTTAAGTGGTTTTTATTTTATTTTTTTTAGGTCATTTTATGGCATGTTTGGTGTTCATTTTTGTGCTACTTTGTATGATGTGTATACTTGACCTAAGTGCATTGTTTGACATCATTTTGCCTTGGTTTCTTGCATGCTACTTTGATATTTGATTCATCTCTGATTTGTGAACCTCAATACCATGTTTTCATAATTTTCATGAGGCCATCTAATTTTTGTTTAATGCAATACCTTTGAAGCATAATAACATGTCATATCATCTCAATATTTGTGCATGTTTACATGATTTCTTTTGTGCATACTTGCATGATCATTTGCATATTTGGTGAACCATTCATGTGACATAATAGGTCATTGATATGTATTATATGTCATCTTTGCATGTTGATTATCATTTGAATCTTGTGCACCTTTAACATGTTGTGTTTGCACTTTTCTTCTTTTTGACTTCCATTTCAATTCTACCTCTTCTATCACTTCTTAACTGTCTTGATGTGTCATGCATGAACACTTGTGAGATGTTTGTGAATCATTTTTCATTTCATTTCAATTCTGATCCTTAGATTACATGTTCCATTCATGCATGTTTTTTTCATTTCTTTTCATCTTTCATTCTCCCTTTTCTTATGGTAGCATGTTCCAATGTCATGGATGATGTTTGTTGCTTATCCACTTGGACTTGCATGATAATGATCATTTGTTTTCCATATGGTGTACATTCTGGTTGTGGTTATAGGATTTGATTTCTCATCTAATTATTTTGAGCTTTATAGTGCATTAAATGTTATTTTATTTCTTATACTTCTTATACATGTTTACTAACCATGTAGGGGCTTTGGTAAGTTGCAATTGGGTGTGGATAAGGAATCCACATTCAAACTTCTTTCCTTTCATCTTTTACAATTCAATTTTGTTTTGTTAAGCACTTATGTGCTTTTCTTTTAATAACTCATCATTTTCCCTTTTGAGTTACATTTCATCTTCTGCTTTAGAAGTGAATTGTTTAATTCATTCTTGCTTTAGACTTTAGGTTTAAAACTCACAAACCATTAGGATCTCTCCCTTTAATCTTCAATTAGGATTGAGTCTTAGTTCACATAGATTTTACCTTTTTCCTCTCATGAGTCTCTTTTCTCATCTCAAAGAAAATTCAAAATACTTAATAAAGGTAAGCATTTATTGCATTTAGGCCTTTCATATAAAGAAGAGATTATAAGGGGTCTTCTCTTATAATCTTAGAATGTGTAGCATATAGCCCATCTTGGGTCAATGTGTTAAACATTTGATCTTGTATGAGGGACTTAAATGCAATACTTGTTGAAGGTGCAAATAATAAAAAACACTTCTTCATTTCTTAATCAACAAAAACACTTAATAAATACAAGTATGTTAGTGTGTTTGAACCTTGATAATCGGAAATAAGTGTGGGGGTCTTCTTCACTCTTAGTGTGCTTTCTTACTTATTCCATCTTGGAATGTGAGAATGTACACATTCCAATGACTAAGATTTAGATACACTATCATATGCAAACAAAATGAAAAAAACTCTTAAAAGACAAAAACAAACCATCACGTCTTTCCTTCGGGAATTCTTTCCTCATCTCCTTCAATCCTTCCGTAAGGATGCGTCATTTTTGTTCTACCGCAAACAGGTAACGCCTAAGTCTCCATACAGCGAGCTGCAACACCTAAACTGCTAGGACGCGAACGTTGACGTATTCCACTAAAAAACACAAACAACTTTCCCTTAGGTGAGGGGAACTACGTCGCTCTGATTCTCATATTCCCGATGAGATACGTAGGCAGTGGGGTAGGGCCCATTCGAGCACTTCTTTTATTTTCCCTACATTTGTTCCTTTTTCTCTTTCCATTCCTTTTTCAGTATCTTTTTCTATCACCCTTTGATCGAGCAGCAAGCGTGGATCCCATCGGGTACGATGGACGCGTGGGGGTGCTAATACCTTCCTCTCGCGTAACCGACTCCCGAATCCAGTTCTCTTGGTCGCAAGACCATGCTTTTCCTTCCCCTCAGGTTTATGCAGTGTTTCCTTTCCCTCTCTTGGGATAAATACACATTGCTGGCGACTCTGTTTGGTGCCACTTTCGCGTTTGTACTAGGATGAAAATCCCGGGAGCGACAATAACCATTAGACTTTGATTTGCGGGGAAATACGGAATCTGACTATTGAGGAAGAGAGTACTTTGACTTCTCACCGTCTTCAAACTGCTTGAAGATATTCCATCGTCTTACCCTACTGAGAATGAGGAATCCACCTACACTGCTGGGGATAAGAAAACCTCATGAAGAACCCTTTTCGATTTAAGGAGGATTCTCTGCTTGAGGAAGAATATCAATTCCAACACCTTCCTTGCTGGGGAAGAGACTTAGTACTTCAAGTTTTTGGTGATCGACTGCATGCCGATTATCAAGAGCGAACAACGGTTCCTTTAATTCTCGACTTGCCCCAGACCACAGGGTCTATTGGAAGAACTCATCTCAAGAGGATTTTATAGAAGACCGAGCATTCACACTGCCCCAGGGTCTTCAAACTCTTGGAGAGATTCATCGGATCTCGACGTAACTGCCACAGACTGTATGATCTGTGAAGGAATTTGCCCCGAGAGGACTTGTAATGACTTGAAATACTCTGCCTCAGTATTTGGAACCTTGAAGAGGTACCTCTGATCAACTGCCTTCTGGAGAGAATAACTTCTTGTGCTCCGGAGGTGGCCTTCCTCGATACGAGCTTTGAAATGGCTTTGCCCCTGACCGGACTGGTCTTCGAATGAATGCCCCAGAATAACTGACCTTCAGAGAGATTTCTCGACGTGACTGCCCCTGATCTCCGAATGAATGCCCCAGAATAACTGAACTTAGGAGAGATTTCTCGACGTGACTGCCCCAAATTGGCTACATCTCATCACGACTTACTGGGGAGAGCCCACGACACTGAGTCTCTTGGCAACATGCCCCTTGATATGACTGTCCTTCAGAATTTTCAAGCATCTCAACTCGGCAGGATCAAGCTTCTCGACTGGCGTTCATTGTGTAGGCGTCAACGACGCTTAGGCACATGTATGCAAGCAGAACAAGTTTATTGTGAGAATAATAATTCTAATGCAACAAACATGTTAACCTTGAAGTTTATTGAAAATATGTCACAAAACCTTGTGAACGAGTCACTAGTTACGACATTGATTTTTGAATGGAAAACAATACGCACATGCAATACCAACAAAAATCTTATTAGCACAACTCATGGGAGTCAGGAACGCTATCTCGTTGAAGTACGCCTTCGGAACAAACCCTATTTCAATTAGGACTTTTGGGGGTTGTAACGTGGCCTGGTTCACTGTTTTAGAAAAAAGGATTTATTGCTCAAAATTTATTTGTACCCACTCATTCTCCTTGATGTTCTCCAGTCCTACGTTCAGTTAATTTGGAACAAGCGCTCATCTCCCAAAAGGATTCTGTGATGAGTGACAGTTAAGGGACCCGCGAGGTTTTTGAAATGACAATCACCCCCTTTTTTCCTTTGGTGTTGCGGTCACACGACTTGTTTTTTATCGAGGATTTTCTCTTGATCATTTCTTTTTTTATTTTTACTTTTTTTTTATTTCCCTGATTTTGCCTGGACAGATTCTTTTTTAATCTTTCGATCTTGAAGTCCAGCGGGATGCCCTACCTTTTGCCTAAGTCGCTTGTTTTCAAGTTTTGGACTTAGCGAGCTATCTCTTTTTTTTTTTTGAACAAATCGTGTGACACTGGTTGTCCAGCTTGTTTGAAAGGGTTGTGACTGCTTCACTCCTCGGTCGATGAGGGATAACCATTATTTTCACATCTTTTGACCTCTTCAAGGTAATGGATCCTCAGATGCTCACTCCTTTCGAAATTTGAACGCTTGGTCAAATTACTGACGACTACCCTGCCCCTGGTTAAATGTGAGGGTATTTTCGAATGAAAAGAAACTCCTACTTCAAAGCTCAAAGGGGTTAGCGAGGGTCTATCTCCCTTATATCTCCGGTGTTTGGGGATTTGAAGCAATGTCTGTACATCATCAACAGGGTTTTATCCAAAAGCATACAACCAAAGATTTTGCGTTTTTACTTCATCATCCTCCCTCCAAGAGTTTAAGTAAGAAAATTGGTATTGCAATGCACAGAAACATTATATGAATGAATAAAAATGAATTACTTCACAAAAAACATATTCATTGCATTAAAACATCATTCAGAACACAAACAAGTTTTTAATGCATACAACGCTTTAACAAGAAATGAAAAACTACAAATGAAAATGCAGTAAAGAAGCTGAAGATCGCCATTGCTGAGGAGGCTTGATTCTGTCTGGACGTCCTTACAAACTGAGTGCTCACTTGAGACAGGAGGCTTCAATTGATGTACATATCATCTTCAGTGAATGCAATGATCTCTGAGTCCACCAGGTCTTGCACCTTGTGCTTGAACACGTTGCAATTTTCAATGGAATGACCCGGTGTGTCTGAGTGATACTCGCATCTAGCATCCAGATCATAATCAGGAGGAATGGGGTCAGGGACAGGCTTGGCATCCCTTAGTTCAATCAGAGAACTCTCAAGTAGATGGGCAAGAACATCACTGTGAGGAATAGGGAGTGGATCGAACCTTCTCGCAGGCCTTCGCGATCTTTGTTGTCTCTGTTGCTGAGGAGCATAAGGTCGCTGATACTGAACAGGCTGTTGAATAACAGGAGGAATATACACAACACTAGTTTCTCCTTCCTTTCCCTTGGAGGACCCAGCATAAGGTTTCTTTGCATCTTCAGCAGCAATTCGAATCTTTCCCGTCTTAATGCCATTTTCGACTCTTTCTCCTGCCAATACAAGACCTGAAAATCCAGCTGACAAACATCCAACCAATTTCTCATAATAATGCCCCTGAAGTGTATCCATGAACATATCAACGAGCTCTCTTTCCAACATCGGAGGTTGAACTTGGGAAGACAATTCACACCACCTCTGGGCGTATTCTTTGAAGCTTTCGTTTTGTCCCTGAGAAAGACTCTGCAATTGTATTCTATTGGGCGCCATGTCCGTGTTGTATTGGTAGTGCTTGATGAAAGCCTCTGCCAAATCTCTCCAGCTTTTAATATACGTTCTCTCCAAGCTCATATACCAGTCTAAAGATGCCCCAGTTAAGCTGTCCTGAAAGAAATGCATCAGCAGCTTCTCATCATCCGTATAGGCAGACATTTTGCTGGAATATGCCCTGATGTGAAGCTAAGGGAAGGTGCTTCCATTGTACTTTTCGAAAGTAGACGCCTTGAACTTCGGAGGAACCTTCACACTTGGGACCAACCCTAAGTCATACATGTCCATACCCAAATCATTATGGCCTTTAATAGCCTTCAATCTCTCTTCGAGCATACAAAGCTTCTTGTCCGTGTCAGTAGGGAAATTCATCTCAGCATCATAAAATTGTTCTTCCTGATTATCCACCTTCTGACGAGGACCATGAATCCTAGCAGCACTTCCTTTGGATTGACTCATAGGAGAGGGTGGAGGAAGATCAACACGTGGAGGATTCACAACTCCGCCCGGAGTATTACCAACAACATTCCCATTACCAGCCTCTGGGATAACAACAGCAGTCCTTTCAATAACTGCCCCTAGTTCCTCTTGTTGTTGAGCCATGCCCTGCATCATCTCAAAGCACTGGGCCATACGAGTCTGGAATTCCGACAACTCTGCTCGCATCTTATCCATGATCCTCCTCTGATTGCTTCAAGTTGCGTAGTGGTGAGAAGTCAAGCTTGCAGTTCTGGAGACAATACCAAGTCAGAATAAGAATCCCCTTCTGAGAATACCTGCTATGCATATGAGTATGAGAATGCAAAATGTCATGCAATGCAAATACAAAGACACGGGATCAAGGTATCCACAAAGCTCTGGATAAGTGTTGTGCTACCGTCTGAATAGGTTCACAGGTCGGCTCTGAAGAGAATACCAGGCTGATAAGTCCACACTGATAAGAAGACCAGAAAACCAGGTAGGTTGAAGGTTACGGTCACCTACAAACCTGTAAACAATCCCCCCAATCTCACATGTAGGTACTAAAAAGTGAGGATCCTCAAACTCGGATCTCGGAATGCGAAGCAATAGCACATTCAGCCCGAATGATACAATGCTATCGCCATACAAAGAGATCGTCCTCTGATTCACCTCAAAATAAAGAGGGGCCATCCTAAAAGGTCATCCAGACTTAACATCTCTTCCAGATAGCTCTACCGTCATGGAAGATCCACAATGCAGAATTCTCTAGAGAGAACCACATCCAGATTATGTTTCATATTCCCTCCTCGAACCGAAATGGAACGCGAGAGGACATGAAACACACTAAACATAAGTGCACTCAGGCCTGTGTATTGGGCCTATCTCTCAGAATACCCCATCCCGCCAAACAGAAAACAGCACAGTCCAGTATAGCATAATATATGAAATAAAAATGCTAAAATGCGGTAAATACGGTAATATACAGTAAAGAAGAAATGCAGTAAATACAGTAAAACAGCAAATACAGCACAACAGTAAACACCCAATGAAAGAAAAACAGACAAGCGCTAGGATTGACTCACTAAAGGGGATGGACCAGCAAGAGGTAAACCTGTCCCCAGCAGAGTCGCCAGCTGTCGCTCCCGGGATTTTCATCCAAGTACAAACGCGAAAGTAGCACCGAAACAGTGTCGCCAACAATGTGTATTTATCCCAAGAGAGGGAAAGGAAACACTGCATAAACCGGAGGGGAAGGAAAGAGCATGGTATTGCGACCAAGAGAACTGAGTTCGGGAGTCGGTTACGCGAGAGGAAGGTATTAGCACCCCCACGCATCCATCGTACCCAATGGGATCCACGCTTGCTTGTCTCGATCAAAGGGTGTAAGGAAAAGAACTGGACAAGGAACTGCTAACTGGAGAACTGGAAAAGGAAAGGAGAGAGAAAGAGAAACAAATGTAGGGAAAATAAAAGAAGTGCTTGCATGGGCCCTACCCCACTGCCTACGTATCTCATCGGGAACATGAGAATCAGAGCGATGTAGTTCCCCTCAACGAGGGTTGCTTTGTTTGTGTTTTTTAGTGGAAACGTCAGAGTGCGCGTTCCAACAGTTAGGTGTTGCAGCTCACTGTAGGGAGACTTAGGCGTTACCTGTTTGCGGTGGAACGGACTTGACGCATCCTTAAGGAATAGAATGAAGGAGATGAGAAAAGAAATTGTTTGTTTGAAGTTTTTTAGAAAGAAGTGTTTTTATTATTTTATGTTTTGTAACATGTATTGTATTTAAGCCCCTCATGTAGGATCGAATGCCTCGCATATCGACCCAAGACGGGACGTATGCTAAACATTCCAAGAAAATGAGAGAAGACCCCACACCTCCTTGTTTCCATATGAAAGGCCTAAATACAATAGGTGTTATGCCTTTATTAAGTGTTTTTTTACTTTTGTTTTAAGATGAGAAGAAGAGACTCAAAGGTCGATAAAGGTAAAAATCTAATGTGGGAGACTAAGACTCAAACCCTAAAGTTATCATACATGGATGTTCCTAATGGTTAAGTGTGGTATGAGAACACTATACTAAAACAGAGGAGAAGAACATAGGAAGCAACTTACTTCCAAGATGGAAGTTAAGTTGATCTTAAAGAGGGATGAAGAAAATTAAGCAACCAAAGAAGCATTTAATCAGGAATTCATCGGAAAGTAATCAAGATAATCCAAGTTAGAATCAAAATGCTAAGTAAAAAAACAAGATTAATTTCTAACAAGAAAAGTTAAATTGTCTAATTCTAAAATTAATCCTAAAATTAGTTCAAGATAATTCTAAACTAAATCTAAAGTTATAAACTAATTAAAAGAAAATTAGTTCTAAAACTAATTCTAGAATTAAAAACTAATATTAATCCTAAAATTTAATTCCACTTAATTTCTAGTTAAAATATAATTCTAACTAATCAAATTCTAAAAGTGAGTTAACCAAAATCACGATTAAGAATTACAATCAAAACCAAGATTAAATTCTAATTCTCTAATCAAAATCTAATTTCTAGAATATAAATCCAAAATTATTAACTAAACAATTAATGAAATCAAATAGAAATAAAACTAAAATAAAACTAAAAGCAAAGGGTGCAGTTAGTATTCTGGGGGTGGGAAAATCAGTCCAGGCGAGTGGGCTTGCTGGTTTAGCCCCAAAAATTAACAAGAGGAAGCCAAGGGGGTGTCTTGAGTGATTGGGGCATGCGGATAGAAAATGACAAGCACTGGGCTTTGTGCTAGGCCCAAGAGCTTTCAGCCAAAGGAGAGGGGGTGTAAGCAGAAATTGTAGTGGTGTGACAACCGAACCTCACCGCAACGAACAACTCAACCAACTCGCGCTCACTCTTCGATCTCTGCTTCAACTCAATTCGTACAATTTTCAAGACCGGAGAAACGCGATGCGATGGTATCCTTCTCCGATCGCCTGTATTTCCTCCATCGCAAAAGTGCTAGCAACGCTCAAACTCGCTCAACGTACATGATAAAGATCAGATCAACGGCAAGCCACAAATATCTAACTCTACGCGCAATCACACACCGAACTGAGACATTCACTTACGGCAAAAAGAAACAGCGAAGTGGAGACAACACAACCTACTTGCGACGAGAAACAGAAAACCAGATAGCTTCAAGACTTTGCAAAAAGTTGTTACGATGAAGATGACGAAATTTGTTGCAGGTTGTGAACTTTCGAATTGATGTTGAGCTTCTGAATTTCTGTTGAGTTTTTCTACAGGTTCTGATTTGAAGAAATGAAATGGAGGAGGTAGCAGAAGAATGAAGTTACAGAAGATGGTTGAGGAATGATGATGATGAGCAGAATCTGAAGAACCTCCTGAAGAATGAAGAGAATGAAGCTTTTATATCAGAAGTTGGATGAGGGTAGATTGGTATTTTCAGGCTTGAATTCTGTTAGAGATGGTGAAGTTAGTTAGGATTTTTGTTGCATCAGTTGGAATAGTTTTTGCTGTTAATGAATTTTCTGATTTTTATTTTCTCATTTTCTGATAGAAACTTCTGATGTAATTTTCTTTTTCTACTATGTATTTCTTTTTTTTAATTTCTATTAGGGATTAGGAAATTGGTTGACAGTTAGAGAAAATTGTAATAGGAGTTTTTTCTGTTACGTATTTTCTACTAATGTGAGCCATTTCTACTGATGTGAATTTCTTCAAGTGCTGTTATGAGATTTATTGCTTAAAATCACTGCTACGCCTTTTCTTCCTTGATGCCATGTATTAGTAATATCCACCGCCAATATGTAATGAAACGGCCAAGCACAACTGTCCCTAAGGAAAAACCGTCCCTAACGGTGGTTTATGACAAAAGGATAATGGGAAAAGCAAAATGGATAACAGTTTTTTAAAACAACTGAATAATCAAAATGGATTAAAAAGAATGATTGTTGAATGGATTTGTGATTTGTATTTGAGATATGGTTTGAAATGGACTTTGAATGGGGTTTAGAAAATGATTAAGAGAAAGTTGGATATTTGATATTGGACATGGATATTTGCAGTGTGGATCTAGACGGGTAAAAGTGGATAATTAATTTGGTAAATGAACAAAATGAGAATGATGTGGATAAAGAATAAAAATGAAAGATGGATATTTGTAATGGGAAGTGATTTGAATTTAGTAATTGGATAAAAATGGATAAAGAAAAATGGAGATGAATAATGGGTTTAGAAGTGGATATTTGGATATTAATGGATTTAAATGAATATGGACAATGATAACTTGAGATTTACAAATGAAATTGAATTTAGGAAAAGGTGATTAAATGGATAATGACGGACAAAAAACGGATTATGGATAAAAACCAATCTTGACTCTTTCACCCATGCTACTGAAATAAAACATATGAATCAAACATCCTCTGCATTTCTGACCAATGGAAACCTGACTTTCTGAACCTACACCTTGCATGGCCCACTGTTCGTTGACCTGAGGACCTCCACCCACAACAACTTGACCTTATACACCGCTTGGGAAATAACCACTTTGAATGCGCACTGATAATCTTCTGAATACGGAAAGCTCAAACCAAAGGAAGATGCCTTGACCCCACGTCTTAGGAACCTAATGCAAATGAAGGATTACGAAATATGACCTAATGAAGATGCAAATAAATGCGAAACAAAAGCCAGAAAAAGGTAGGGCAAATTTTGGGGTGCTACAAAAAGGCCATTAAAGGAAGTGTTCTTTCAGAATATCTTGCCGATCAACCAGTTGAAGACTATGAACCACTCAAGTTTGATTTCCCTGACGAGGATATTATGGCAGTAAAAGATTGTGAAGAGTCAAGCTCTGAAGAAGATCCCAGGGCTGAGTATAGGTGGTAGCTGATGTTCGACGGTTCGTCCAATTACAAGGGGCATGGAGTAGGTGTTGTTAAAATTAATCCTGAAGGTGGCTACACCCCTTTTACAGCTAGATTGGATTATGGGTGTACGAATAATATTGCTGAGTATGAAGCGTGCATTCTGGGTCTGGAAGCTGCAATCGATCTTGGAATCTTTTTTCTTGAACTTATGGGTGACTCTGCTCTAGTCATTTATCAAATCAGAGGCGAGTGGGAGACAAAAGATGAGAAGCGTATCCCTTATCGGGCATATGCTTTGGAGTTGATTAAGTGTTTTGATGAGATAACTTTTCGCCATGTGCCACGTACTGAGAATCATGTGGCTGATGCTTTAGCAACACTGGCTTCGATGTGGCAAGTTAGATTTATCAACGAAGATCCAGTAATCAGTATTGGAAGGAGGAATGAGACTGCCTACTGCCAGTCCGTTGATGAAGAATCATACGGAAAACCTTGGTTCCATGACATTTTGAACTTCCTGAAGAATCAAGAATATCCGGCCAATGCCTCCGTTCTTGATAGGAAGCCTCTGCGAAGATTGTCAGCCAAGTTCTTCATCAGCAATAGTGTACTGTACAAAAGGAATCATGATATGGTTTTGTTAAGATGTGTCGATAAGAAAGAAGCAGACTTGCTGATCCATGATATCCATGAAGGAGCTTTTGGCACCCATGCCAATGGACATGCCATGGTTAAAAAGATTTTGAGAGCTGGATACTATTGGTTGACTATGGAGACTGATTGCATCCAGTACGCTAGAAAATGCCATAAATGTCAGATTTATGCGAACAAAATGCATGTTCCTCCTACTCTGTTGAATTTTCAATCATTGCCCTGGTCGTTCTCTATGTGGGGCATCGATATGATTGAGGCATTTGAGCCTAAAGCGTCTAATGGGCATCGCTTCATTTTGGTGGCTATAGATTACTTTACCAAGTGGGTGGAAGTCGCCTCTTATGCGAACGTGACTAAGAAAGTAGTTGCTCGCTTCATTAAGAACAACATCATTTGTCGTTATGGGATTCCGAGCAGAATCATAACTGACAACGAAACCAATTTGAATAACAAAACCATGAAGGAATTGTGTGATAACTTCAAGATTAAACACCATAACTCTTCACCGTATCGTCCGAAGATGAACGGAGCGGTCGAAGATGCAAACAAGAATATCAAGAAAATTCTTCACAAAATGGTCAAAACATACAAGGATTGGCATGAGATGTTGCCATATGCACTACATGGATATAGAATGTCAGTCAAAACATCAACGGGGGCAACCCCTTTTTCTTTAGTATATGGAATGGATGATGTCCTCCCTATAGAAGTTGAGATACCTTCTCTGAGGATATTGATGGAAACAAAGCTTGATGAAGCTGAATGGGTTCAAGAAAGATACGATCAGCTGAATCTAATTGACGAGAAGCACCTGACAGCCATGTGTCATGGTCATTTGTACCAGAAGAGGATGAAGAGAGCATTTGATAAAAGGGTCCACATTCGGGAATTCCGAGTAGGCGAGTTGGTACTTAAGAAGATTCTGCCGTCGCAGAGAGACGCCCGTGGGAAATGGGCACCCAATTATGAAGGTCCATTCATAGTCAAGAAAGTGTTTTCAGGAGGGTCTCTAATTCTTACAACTATGGATGGTGAACAGCTTGCGCATCCTGTGAATGCTGATTCGGTGCGGAAGTATTATGCTTGAGACAAGGACACCTCACCGGTATCCAGGAGTCCCCAAGGAAGCTCAAGTTTTGCTACAACTAGAGCCCTTAGTCATTAGGGTTATTGGTCATTGAATACAATGTAACCTTTGCCAAATTGCCATTTTGTTGCATTTGTAATTTTTCATGGGACTCTGCTATTTGGCAAGTCACCACTTTTCAATGAATATCAGCTATTGAACCATCTTCTTGTTTAATACGCTATCATCTTTATTTTGCAAAACTTTGTCATTTTCACTTGATTTTTTGAAAACGGAAATGTTGCAGTTTCTAAGAAAACACAAAGATAAACTAAGTTTTACT
The DNA here is from genome assembly GCA_022829125.1 of Lathyrus tuberosus. NCBI lineage: Eukaryota > Viridiplantae > Streptophyta > Magnoliopsida > Fabales > Fabaceae > Lathyrus > Lathyrus tuberosus. The sequence continues at coordinate 17,594,432 of JALAZF010000042.1, forward strand.
CTGGAATTAAGACGTTTCGGAATCAAGTTTGTACAGGAAGAATTAGCAGTACTGTATTTTTGGCATGGATATGCCATCTCCAGTGAAACGAAGATTGCCCCGGTTATCCTTGATGTTTGGATTTCATGGTGTTGGTTGTGTTTTTTTTTTCTTCTCTTTGTTTTTGCGTCGCTCGCGTCGTTTCTCGCATGTAGCTAAGCATATGCATCATACCTTAGCATCTTTGCATCCTTGTGCTTTGTTTTGCTTGTGGCCTTTTGTGTGTGCCTGTCTTTATTTCCCCATTGAAGTAAGGACATTCCCGGCTTTCTTTGTTTGCGTCGTGCTTGTTCGGTCTTGACCTCTGCGCGCCAAATTTGAATCTTTACACCTTTTCTATTCCCCAAGAAGTCTTGCCTTAATGTTTTTACAACTGTTCTCGTTTGAATCGAGTCAGACCTGAACCGAGTCTTTCTTTGAATCGAGTCGAACATTACCTCTTATTTTAAAACTGTTCTCGTTTGAATCGAGTCAGACCTGAACCGAGTCTTTGTTTGAATCGAGTCGAACATTGCCTCTTGTTTTAAAACCGTTCTCGTTTGAATCGAGTTAGACCTGAACCGAGTCTTTGTTTGAATCGAGTCGAACATTGCCTCTTGTTTTAAAACTGTTCTCGTTTGAATCGAGTCAGACCTGAACCGAGTCTTTGTTTGAATCGAGTTGAACATTGCCTCTTGTTTTAAAACCGTTCTCATTTGAATCGAGTCAGACCTGAACCGAGTCTTTGTTTGAATCGAGTCGAACATTGCCTCTTGTTTTAAAACTATTCTTATTTGAATCGAGTCAAACTTGAACCGGGTCTTTGTTTGAATTGAGTCGAACATTGCCTCTTGTTTTAAAACTGTTCTCGTTTGAATCGAGTCAAACCTGAACCGAATCTTTGTTTGAATCGAGTCGAACATTGCTCTTGTTTTAAAACTGTTCTTGTTTGAATCGAGTCAAACCTGAACCGAGTATTTGTTTTAATCGAGTCGAACATTGCCTCTTGTTTTAAAACCGTTCTCGTTTGAATCGAGTCAGACCTGAACCGAGTCTTTGTTTGAATCGAGTCGAACATTGCCTGTTGTTTTAAAACTTTCCCTGTTTGAATCGAGTCGAACAGTGGACCTAAACCTCGAGTTATCGTGGGCTCATTATTTATCCTTATTTATTTCATATTGTTCGAACCGAGTCGAACGTAAACCTTTACCTTTGATTTTTGAAACTTTAAGCTAAGCTTCTTGGAACAATTTACCTTACCAAGACTCTTATCTGATGCGCAGAGTTTGTCTCTGTCTTTCTGGCTTTTCTTGAAGATCCCATTTTGAACTCTTCAGCATAAGAAATCCCCAGGAAGTCCTTGCTTGGTTGTTTGTCTCTTTTGGACTGATCCCTAGTGATCAGGTTTTTCTTTCTGGTTTCATGCGCAGAAAGAGCGTGTTGCTTTATTCCCAGTAGTTTATCTCCCCAGACCTTACCCCAGTGGAGATTGTCTTTTTGTTTTCCCCAGTGGTTCTTTGGAGTCTCCCCGGTGAGTCTTTTGCGTTGGTTAGCCTGTATCCCCAGTGAGGTGTTTCTCATGGATACTAACTTTCTTTTTTTTTCCTTCTCCAGTGAAGCTAATCATTTTGCTTCCTGTTTGTCCTTTGGTGTCTCGTTGTGTCTGCATCTTAGCATCTTCTTGGCATCATGTTTGTTGCATTGCATATGTGTGCATCTGAGGGCAAAATTTTCGGTTATCTGTATTTAAATATCTTTCACTGTTGATTACATGAGGACCTTCATCTCTCATGTCATCAGGTGAAGATATTTAAATAGGGGCAACTGTTGCACCCCAAATTTTACCCTCCTCTTTTTGCTAATTGTTGTGTGATTTATTTTTCTCTGTATGTCATTTTAATATCCATTTTCTTATTTTCATTTGTTTTATTTTAATTTAACCCTTATTTTAATTGTTTTATTTGTTTTATTTTTAATTTAATTTAATTTTAATTTGGTTTATTCTTTTTTTTTATTTATATATTCAAATAGTTTTATCTTATTTAATTTTAATTAGTCATCAACTAATTTAATTTAATTTTTTTTTTAGTTTAATTAATTAATTTGTTGGTAATTTGTTTTCAATTTAATTAATTAGCTTTAATTAATTATCATTTATTATTAATCATTTTTAATCCACTTGAAAGAGAAGAGAATTTATCCGTATGCACATGTTGCATTTTGTTTGGTCCATTTAATCAATTTGTGAGAGTTGTGATTGGAGGATGAGTTGTGCTATCAGCCAATGGGAGACCAGCTCGGTTCCTTTGACTTTTCAACACTAGGCAATGGCCAATAGGAGTTTGGCACGTGGTTTTGAAACTCTTCCTTCTTCCTTTGGTCGTATGTGTTTTCGTTTTGCAGAAGAAAATGATTCCAAACGATTCTAAACATCTTCAATTCTTCAAGCTCATTTCAAATTACAACTTTGCACATTTTCGATTTCGAATTCACCCAAGAGTTTCCCCTTCAAGCTCTCAAGAATTAACTTGTACAAAGCAATTGTGAAGCTTTCCATTCTCAGCTCAACTCTGCACACCCTGCGAACTAGCCAGAGCAATGTCGCTTTCGATTCCCTTTCTCATGCCTATCTTACTTGCCACAGAAGAGAACCATGAAGCAAGGCCTATTTTGTTATTGTTCAACCCTGTAACATCTGCCAATGATCAGAGGGGGGAGCGTATGTCTCTTAGGGTTAAATGTTTGAGTTCATTTCAAACCCTAGCTTCCAACATTTGAGGGTTGGAATTCTCTTGACCCGGCCCAATATCATTGCCTATATAAAGAGGTTTAGGTTCAGTTCATCGAGATCAACAATTATTTCCTCTCAAAAATACAAAGTGTCTGAATATTCAAGTGTCACGGAGAAGAAGTTTGGTTTTCTTGGAGTTCTGATCTAGAAGGGTGAGTTTGATCACAAGCTGAAGGTGCAGTGGATATTTCTCCACTAGGTAACCTTCCATCCTTTTTTAAATATATCATGTCATACTCATCATAATATCATGTCTATATTGTTCATACTGACCCATGTTTGAATGTGAGTCTTGACATCAAATTTTGAATCGTTTTGATCTTGTTCTACTATGAAGGTTACCCTGCTGAATTAGTTTGGTTCACTTTTATTGTAATGTTATGCTTCTGGCATGAGTTTTATGACTGTCCTGTTTAAGAATGTCCGTTTGATTATTGTTGCTCTTTGAATGATAATGCTTGTTTTGACTTAATGTTACCAACTACTATGTGGCACTCTTGTGTGTGTTTATGTTTTGATACTGTCTTATGATATGTTACTCGAATTTGGAATATACCCTATTAAGAATGTTTATGTCATTTCTTTAGAATCTTGGTATGGGATTTTGGTCTTTGTGTGGCTGATCAGATGTGCTGGTTTGATTCTCTATGTGTGACTTATGTGTGTGTTGAAGATTTCCTATGTTGTTTCTTTTCTTTGAGATTAATGGTTTGAAATGCCAAACATGCTTTTGCTTCTTTGCCTTGCTGAGCTACACCATGTATTCTATTAGTTTATTAATGTTTGTCCTTGGTTAGTGTTTGTTATGTCCTGACCTTGTTTTTCTAACTTTACATTCTAACATTACTTCTTAACATTGCTTATATGATATTGATACATTTGAAGTATTACTTTGACAAATCTGCACTCTTCTATAACGTATGCTCTCTTGCTATGTATTTGTATGTCATATGGCCTTGCTTCAAGTAAAATGTTTTGTATTCTTAAGCTTCTAAGTTTGTCTGTTCTGACCTGAATGTATCAAGTGCTTATTTTCACCATGCTATATTCACACTGATGTCACCATTATTGATTGATAAGCAGCATGCTTTACTCTGCTAAATAATGTTGCTCATGTGTTTGTTTAAACCTCTATATGCTGCCTATCCATCTTTGACCATGCTATTCTGCACACACCTTGCACTATCCTGGTCATGTTGTTCTTGCTTTTCAAGTTCACTTATCAAATGACAAGTTTGTTTGCCAAGCTTTTGTACTAAGTGTTAATCTCTTCATGTTGTGGATTTAGAAATTTGCTTTGATGTGTAACTGGTTTGTGTGTGTACAAGTTCCTTAATTTGTTTGTGTATTGCCTGCTGACCTATATTATGCTTCATATTCATGTTGCTCAAGTTCTTAGCATAATATATGTGTTCTCAATTGACTTGAATTTCTGAATGCTCAACCTGCTTTTCTTTTGGATATCTTGTTGTCATTAAAAGTCACATGCTTGTCCAACTTCACAAGTCATTAGGCCCGAACCGATATATCACAATTTAATTTGTTGTCACTCTTTTTTAGACCAGTTGCATATTTGAAGCTTAAGTGTGTGTCCTAATGATCCTGTTATACACATAGGGCAGGATTGATGCTCACATGTTTTGAGTTTAAGGTTGTGTTTTCATGTTGAACTGCTGTGTTTATTTTGTTCTCATTTGTTTGCCCTGCTAAACCTTGAACCAATGGCATGATATTCTGGTCTTGAACTTTAGTATGCTCGTGGTTTGTTCCTTTGTTTTTTTTAATCATATAAATATAAGTCATGATTCTTGGGTTGGATGGTGTGCTTTGTTTAAGGTTTTGATTGCCTTGTGAGTTCAGAGGGTATGTTAAGTTAGAAACACTCTCAATCCTTTGCTATTTATCTGTCCTGATGTTTCAACGTCTTTATACTAGTTTGTGAACTTTGTGGCACCTTCTTTGTAGCATGTATACTCTTTGTAAGTTAGGTTTTAAAGTAAACAAAATATACCTTTGAAATCCTTGTTCTTTGCTGAATAGTTTAGACTTTTACTTTGTGTAATTTGGTTGTGTATGGACTGATTTATGGTTGGGTGAACTTTGGTTGTCTGAACTGTGTTTGGTTGAACCTTGGCTGGGCAGCGTATCACGCGTATGGCTTTGGCTGGGATTTAGAGCATGTTTTGCCTTATGTAGTTTTTGAAGAGTATATTGTTTGGATGAGAGCGTAGCACCGCTGGTCCATGGAGGGTTTTGTTAGCATTTGTAACCAAGGGGTCTGGGGTTCGAATCCCCCTCGCCCCAGACACCCATTTGCCATTTTATTTCTTTCTTTTTTTTTCCAACCTTTCATACGTATTGGGCCCATAGCGCGCGCATGCTAACCACACCCTCAGTTTTAGGCCCATTGCGCCTTTAACTCTTTTTCTTCTTCCCAATTTTCTGCTAGTGCACCCCTTTTTTTTCTTTATTTTATTTTACTATTTTGTTTTATTTTCACAATTATTTTATTTAAAGATAGTTTCTTTTATTCAAAAATCCCAAAATCTTTTATAAATGTTTTATAATATTTATTTTATCTTTTTCTTATTTATTTATTTTTCACAATTTATTTTATTAATTCTAAATTTATAAAAATGTATTCTTTTTTTTTAATTTTATTTTATCTTAAGTTTTTAGAATTCATTAGATCTTTTTTATTTTGAATTAATGTCTTGAATATCTCTCTTGGCTTGATAGAATCATTTCTCTTAGATTTTTGTTGCCATGTCCTTTATATTGATATTTTTGTCTTGAATTTCAATTCTAAGATGCTATTATTGTTATAGTATTTTCTTTTTTCGATTGGGTGTGATCTATATCTTTTATTTAATCATGATTAATTATCCATCATAACTTCATCTCACCATTTTATTCATGTCTTTTTATGTCATCATGTTTACATTAACTTGTCATCTTTTAATATCTTATCAACTGTATCTTTCCCCCCATTCCAAAGGAAGGTGAACTAAGTTGACTCCTAAGTCATTAGCCCCCATCTTACCTTAGTAGCCTCTTAGGAGATGACTTTCACTTCTTGGCCTCCTAAAAGCCAATAAGTTATAACTAGCCTTAGGAGAGAGTTCTCACGCTCTTGGTGATATTCATCCTAATGAATACTCACTTTCACTATTGACTAAAACTTCAACATAGGACCATTATAACTTAGATTTAGAGAGTTCTTGAACTCTAGAATGAGCTTGTACTCATTCTCCCATGTGAACTTTGACCATAGTTAAAAGTTCATTACTTAGTAGAACTACGCATACTCTGATTCTACTCCCGAGGATACGTAGGCGCAAGGTGCGATGCCTTGTCGAGTATACTTAGATACCAACCCCTAGGGTTTCAACCTTTTACCCATAGATTTTTAAGCAAGCCAACATAAAATAACATAACCATTAGCAAGAGGCTCATGTAGAGTACTATAGACGTTTAGGGTGCTAATACCTTCCCTAGGCGTAACCAACCCCCGAACCTTAGATCTCCCCCCTTTATATTTTTCTAACGATCTTGAACCTTTCCTTTGGATAAATCAAAGTCGGTTGTAAAAGAAAATGATGCAAGTTAATAAATAGCTTGTTATCCGATTTTCACTGCAACAAGCGGGATCATTGGAATCTGTCTCCCAGGCAGAGTTGTCGTAGGAGGATTCCTCTGTTGTATCTTGCACAGTGTTTGCACTCTCAGGTATATCTCCCTGTAATACCCTAATTTTTACCCCTAAGATCCCACATGTCATTTGCATTTTTGCATATCACAAACAAGATCACATATTTGGTTCCCTCTTTTGCAGGTTTGTGCCTTTCAGGGATCTTTTAGTTTGTGCGCGTTTGATTTGTTTAATTTGTTTATATTGTAATAACCATTAATTAAAATCCAAAAATATTTTGTTTTCTTTCACTAACATTTTCAGGGGAAGAACAGGTTAAAAATACCAAAAAAATCAGTCCCGCAGCTCGAATGAATTTCATCTGAACAAAGTCAAAGTTGATTCGCAATTAATTCAAAAAATTACTTGATCAAGAGTTTCCAAGATTTAATTGATTTTTATTCAAGAGACTCCAAGGTTCATGTGTTTATTTCCATGCCTTCTTTGACAAGCAAGAGAATCGAGCCGGAACCACAACAGTGCAACAAAATGCTCATTTTTTACAAATTTTGCACTGAGTAACCGGTTAGTAGATATGCTGTAACCGGTTACCATCGTGAAAATTTGAAAAATGGTGGCAAATTCAAATTCAGCAATTGGCACCAATCTCAGCCCTTGATCACATGTGGAATATTCTAGACCATCTCATTTTAATTCCCTACATCACTTTGATCTATTCCCACTATGTACCTTCACTAATCACCACTCTTTTGTGATTTCCCTCCAAATTTGAATTCCAATCCTAATTTTGATCATCCAAGCCTAATTCCAAACCACCAATTTTCCCAAGCCTAAATTCTATAAATAGAGGCTTCATTTCATTCATTCCACAAGCTTTTGATAGCCAACAAATCTCTTGCAATTTCTCTCCCCAAACCACAAATTCACCAAAGCTCTTCTTTCTTCTTTTGAAAGTTAGTAAGAATTCACATTGATTCATGCTTAACTTTGAGCTAAACCTTCATCATTTCTTATTTTGTTCATCAATCACAGTAGATCAAGGTTTTGGAGTGTAGATCTTGCTGCAATTCAAAGGAATTTTCTGATTTGGAGTGGTAATTCATCTTCCACCATTGTTAAAGCTTCATCTTCATCTTCCGTAATGTAGATCTTTGGAGATCATTGTTGCTTGATCCTTTGGATCTTGTGATTATGTTTAATTGCTGGTTTTAGCTGTTATTTTACTTTAAATTTCGTGCAATTTCAGTTCCATGATCATAAGGTGTTTGTAAAAAGTTTTGGAAATGGATCATGCTGAATTTTGCACATTTTTCTGCATTCTGGTGCTGTGTAACCGGTTAGCAGTTATGCTGTAACCGGTTACACTATGTAAATTTTGAAAAAAACTGTGCTTATTTGAACTAAGTAACCGGTTAGCAGATATGCTGTAACCGGTTACTTCGAAACAGAATGCATATTTTGGCTTGTTTTTTGGTCTGTTTTGGTTCCTTTTCCATTTTCTTCCCTTTCCTTTGTTCTTAGCCTTAGATCACATATTTGTGTGGTTTAATTTGGCTTTCTCTTCATCTATTTCTCTTTTCTTTTGATCGATGAAAGTCTAAAAGATCTTGGAATTCTGTTGTTGAATTTCGATCAAGACTAGATCGTTACCACTTTTCTTTTCGTGCGGTATTGCTTTCGGATGACGATCTATATATCGTTCATCTAGCATACATTAGCACAAAGAGCTATTGACCGGCCTCATTGTAGGGTAATTACTCTGTAAATTACTCGGCGATTGCTTAACATAGCGCAATATTTGTCCCGTATCGGAAAACTATCAAGAATGGTTGATTATTAGTCTTATGGTTCAAAACTCCTGAAACTTGTTGTTAGGAGGCTTTGGTCTTATCAATCCTCTAATGAGTTTCATCAACCTTGACCTAAGTGAAATTATTCAGTTGTTATTGATCACTAATACTAACAACTAATCACTAACCTACTAACAATATTTTGTATTAATTTTGTTTATGTTTCCTTCTCGCTCCCTATCTCTTTTATTATTTTTTATGCTTCATTTCATATCATGTTTATGCTTCCGCAATTTTTCCTTTGTCCGTTGGACACATGTTTATGCTTATGCCTTTTTTTCTTTGTCCACTTGGACCAAAACATTAATAAAGGCTTAAACCATAAAAAACTTAATTCTCCTCATCTTGGACTATTGGTTACTATCCTATGCTTTGGAGTGATCTCTTCATGGACCTCTTTTGAAGTAATATTGGACTTATGGACCTAGAATTAGGACTTCTTATCCCTTTGCTTGGAGTATTGATTGAAGACTTGCCTTTATTTGGCCGATTTGCTTAAGGATGGATTTCTTTTAATATTGCTTTGAAGTGGCTCCATTTTGGTTAGATCCTTCTTTTCCCTAGCTTTTATTTTATGCACTAGGATAGTCACTTCTTCTCCTCCCCATTCTTAAATTTTCAAAATCCTCTCTCTTTTTCAAAACCTTCTTGTTTTCAACTTAAAACCGCTTTCATAATAAAACCTTGACTTTTGTCAAGTGACTTTTAAAAATTTCTTTTCTTTAATAAATGTCAATCTATCTTAACCATCTTTGACCGTTTCATGAAAACATAAAAAAATATGAAACTCACTCAAATCTTTTGTGCTTTTATGCACCCTTTTTTCTTTTAAACTCTTTTTCAAAAGTTTAGACATGATTCATTTCTTTAAGCGAAATTATTCGCTTAGAAATGACGACTTGTCTTTACACTTAAAAATCAATCGAAACCAACAAATTTTTGTTCTTTGTACCACGAACTACGGGGTTTTGATCCTACATTGCACATCGTGGGTACGTAGGCATGAGGCGATAAGTCTCTCCAAACATAAAAATCTTAAAAAATAATTCTCCTCTCATCTCCTCAATCTCTTTACAAGCAAACCATTTTCAAACCAAAAAGTGGTAGATATTTCAAAGGGTTCCTATAGAGTACTATAGACGTTTTGGGTGCTAACACCTTCCCATTGCGTAACCAACCTCCCTTACCCATTCTCTGTTTGTTCTTGTTTTTTAGAACTCTTTAGGTTTTGTTCGCTCTTTTTTCCTTTCCTTTTTGGATAAAAATAAAAGTGCGGTGACGACTCTTGTTTATTTTTGAGTTAAGTTAATCAATAGCTTACACTCACAAATTTCCCCGCTACACTCCCCATCCAGTTGGCTGGATGTCTTTGAGCCTGATACGAGAGCTTTCGGGAGCAGTGTACTTAACCAAGAAGTCATCCTTTCCACTTGGTTGTCCTAAGGTGTCCCACACTTCTTTGGAATTGGAGAAGTCATCTCTCTCGATGACGTTGACCTCGGGAAAAGCGTAGTTGATGAACTCTAATCTGGCAAGCTTTGCAAATTCATCGTTATGCTGGATATTTTCATAATGCCCTGAGTGTTTATCCCATGACATGGTGGGGACGCAGGTATTCTTTTCAATGATGCTCAGTTGATATGCATCGTTGGGCTGACTCTTTTGTCCTAAGTCTCTTGGGTACGGCTTCCAGATAGAAAGACCATCCGTTGGGCCATAATAGTCGTGGTCAAAGTTGTCTTTCATCAGAGTGTCCTCCTCTAATGAGTTTGGTGGAGCACGGCATCCTTCAGGACCACAATCTCCGTATATCATTTTGACATCCGCTCTTGGTATAAATCTCGGACTCTGTGCCGGAAAGCAAAATGGCGTAGGCATTTCTTCCTGAGACATATAACCGTCCTAGTTAAGATATGACTTCCATTCTTCATCTGTATCGGAGTAATCACCCTCGTTAATGGTATGTACTTCTTGAGACACTGGGTGAAGGAAACTTCCACTGTGGAAGAAGTTCTGAATAGGAAGAAGACCTTCATCATTAATAGCAGTCTGGGTACAGGTTGAGGAAAAACAAAGACCCTTCTTTTTCTTATTGTCAGTAGGAATGACAAGTTGTCCCCATCCTTTGGCATTGTTACTTTTAATCACTTTGAGAGCATCTCTGTACGAGGAAATCGACGTTCCTCTTTCTGATTGACTGTCATTGCTCACCGAAAGTGCTTGGAACTGGGTTCTAACAACCTCCTCTGGTTCCACATTAGTGGATGACGATAAGTTACTCACGATCAAGGCTTGCTCTCCGTAGACTGTGACGAGTTGGTCATTCTTAACGAACTTCATCTTTTGGTGAAGTGTCGAAGTGACTGCCCCAGCCTCGTGTATCCAAGATCTTCCCAAAACAGAGATTCGTTATGGGGACCAATAGTTAAGGGAAGGTCGACTTCGCCCATAACTGTTTTCCGAGATTCGTCAAATGCTTTGACGGTGACCTCACTGCCTCTCATCGAAGGTCCTTTAAATGATAGTCGCATTAGAGTGGACTTTGGCATCACGTTTAGAGCTGATCCGGTGGCTACCAGTACGCCGGCTAAAGCATCGTCCTGGAAGTTGACTGTAATATTGAGTGCCATATTATGATTTGGGCCCTCTTCCGGCAGTTCCTCATCACTAAATCCCAAGTTGTTGCAGGAAGTAATGTTGTAGATGATGCTGTCAAATTTTCTTATTGACACATCTTGTTCCACAAAGGTTTTCTCTAAGACTTTCTGTAGAGCTTCCCTGTGAGCTTTGGAACTGAGTAAAAGTGATAGCACTGAGATTTTTGAAGGAGTTTGCAATAGTTGATCAACAATGTTGTACTCGCTCTTCTAGATGAGCTTCAACATCTCATCGTTGTTCTATGAAAGGTCGGGATCACTGGATAGACCGACTGGTTGATTAGGAACTTCCGTTTGAGGTTCCTTTTCTCTGGTAGGTTCTCCAAGTCCTCAGTTGAAGATTCAACCGCTCCGTGTTACTCGACTGATGTCTGCAATATTCACGATGGAGGGTAATGGAGTTTCCTTTCCATTATCAATTGTTGTTGAACCGTATTTGTAAGGTATAGCCTTAGTTGATTCATACGGCAACAATCCCGATAGATAGATAACTACAGGAGCCTTCTGATTCTTTTGACCATTGTAAGTAATTTCAATCAGTTCCTGGTTGGGAACTTTCGATTCGTCAAGTAAATGGTTGATGGTACAAACATCCTTGGTCCTCTTATGATTAGAGATTATGACAACATCCTTGATTCGATTAGCGACAACGTCTGGCATTGAATTGGTTGACCCAGAACTTGGACACGGTCGAATCTCTTTGTGGTCTAACTGACTCTGAAGGGCTGCTCGCACGAGGTAACATCCTTGATTGTCTCCAGAGCAAACTCTACAGCGTTCATAGTTGTGTCGTGGCACCCGGCCACGTCCGCTTTGTATGCAGTGTAACCTCACTAGGTCTGTTTCTATTGATCGAACATCCGGACTTTGATGCCTAGTAGGGTTCCCATTAATCATACTGACTTGTTGTGTGTCTTCATCTAAATAGATCGAAAGCCACCAGTGATTTAACAAGTGTTGCAAAGTTCTTTGAACGAGAGCGCATCCTTGGTCACTCTTACGACATCCCTTACAGTTCTGATAATTATGCGAAGTCAGAAAACCGAGCTGGACCTGCTTAGCATGTAACTCTACCAAGCTGGTATTCATCAAACGAATATCAAAGATATGAATCATATTCACTTGCTACTGATTTCTATCGCGGTAATCCTGAATCCATCCAAGATCCATCTGACGTTGGAGGGTCTCCTGTACAAAAGAGCTTCCCTGATTATTTACCGAGCAAATCAGAGAGGAATCATAATCGTGTCGTGGCAGATTATGATGTTGGCTTTGCCTTGAGTGCATTGCCACCAAATTGACATTCATTGCCAAAATGTTGTGGTTCTGAATGAAGTTGGAATTCGTATAAGTCATGTTGACTTCACGAATTCGGTGATCCTGTATCCATCTGAGATCCAACTGTTCCTGTAGAGCTAATTGCACCGCAGAACATCCTTGATTGTTTTTAGAGCAGATATCACACTGGTGATAGTTATGAGATGGGACATGCCCATATCCGCTCTGTCTGCGATGCATTTTGACCAGGTTGGCCCTCAATAAGAGTACATCATGAATTTGATAGATGTGGTTAGACTCTCTCTCTCAATCAAATTTACTGCAGCTTTCTCATGTTGAGGCAGCGGGTTTGTTTGAACATTTGGATTCGTATCCTTGAAGGATAAGACCTCGCTCCTAACAAGCTTATGTACATCAGATTTGAAGCTGAGACAGTTTTCTATGTTATGCCCCGGTCCTCCTTGATGGTAAGGGCAAGTCTGATCTGCTTTGAACCAAAAAGGCAGATTTTCCGGTACTGTAAGAGAAGACCTGGTTTGGACATGCCCCTTGACCAGTAATAGTGGAAACAGTTCTGCGTACAACATTGGTATAGGTTCGAACCCTGGTGGTCGCGTTGTACGCTTATTGTTGTACGGAGGACGAGCCTGCTGAAGAGGCAGTTGTGTCCTTTGCTGATATTGTTGTTGATTCGGTTGGCTTTGAGCAACCTAAGGTTGATACGTAGGAATAGGTGCAGGGTTGATAGCAGGAGTTATAGCTACTACTGGTTGATAACGTCGCCTTTGCTTTTTGAGAGAGATATTACCAATATCTTTCTCTTTTTTCTTAGGGAGAGCACTACCGTGTCTTTTTGTACTGCTTGATGGTCTGGCATCTTTGACCAGACGTCCTTCTCGAACTGCTTCTTCAAGACGAACTCCCATGCCTACCATCCCAGTGAAGTCACTGGGTGCACTGGCGACCATTCAGTTGTAGTAAAATGAGCTCAAGGTTTTCAAAAAGATCTTTGTCACCCCTTTTTCCTCAAGAGGTGGACAAATCTGGGCGGCAATTCCACGCCATCTCTGAGCATACTTCTTAAAGGTTTCCTTATTCTTCCAAGACTTCTTCTCCTGTTGAACTCTGTTGAGAGTAACCTAAAGCTTTTCCGCATCAGACATAAAATAAAGGACAGGGTCCCTTAACGGAAGAACTTCTTGATGAGGGTAAGGCATCCTCAGTTTGAGAGCTCTAGTTTATACCCAGTGGAGATAAGGTTCCACAGAGACACAATCTGGTTTTCCTAGAGACTCTCTTCCTTTCCTATGAACATATTTCCAGGCATGCACTATTTCTGTCTTTAGTGCCCTGTCATTTTCTCTTTCCTTGAAGAAAAGACCTTCCAGATGAGCATTACACGGGACATGCCTCATCGGGTATCCAAATTGACGACGAACTAAAACTGGATGATAATTGATTCCTCCTTTAGTTCCTATGAGGGGTACATTGGGGAAGTTTCCACAACGGTCAATGATTTTGATCCCGTCATAGATTCGATTATACCAATCGATGTTAGAGTTGGTAAGATACATGATTCTCTGCGCCCAACGTAAAGTATTCTTAGGATCCCAAAATGCAGCAGACTTGGGCAAGTGGGAAATGAACCATTTATATCCCAGGGTGATCGGAAAAATAGTAAGTGTACTATCTTAACGATGTAGTAATAATATGGGTTATCCCCAGTATCGATCTCGAGGACTGCGTAGGAAATACAAGTTCTTATAGTAACTCAATTGAACAAAAGGTCATATGGGTTTTGAAAATTGTTTTGAAATTATAACTAGAAATAGTAAAATGAACAAAATTATAAACTTGACTTAAAAACAGATATGAGAAGCATGCTAGAGGAAGTTGTCGTAACCCAAAATTTGACCTCTTTTTTTATTTTTGCATAACCATTTACATTAGCATCATCGGCATACGCATTTGCATTTTTCTCTATATGTTTCTTGTTGCAGGATCTTCAAGTTTTCCAAGCCCGATTAATTGCACCCTCACAAGATCATCACATCATCAAATCAAGCTCAAAATAAAGGTTTCCATGTGTATTCATCAAACCTAGAGGTGGAAAATTGGGACCGGATCCATAACACCCTTCTTAAAGAAAATTTGGGCAAAATTGACTGAAGTAACCGGTTAACGTATGGTGAGTAACCGGTTACTCAGTGCAAAATTGCAATTCCTGCTGCATTTTTGGGACAGCATCCATGCACTCTCTTTGGTCTTTGGATCTACTTGATTCTAGCAGTGTGTGGAACATTCTAGACTTCTCTAGACATTTCAAGACTATTCAATTCATTTCCCTTACATTTATTCCCATGCATCACTTTAAATTAAGCCCACCATGTTACTTAATTTACAAGTATGTGGACCTTTGGATATTGGAACTCACATTGGGATTGTTACCAAGTTGATCCTAACTAACCGAGTTAACCACCTTGACTCAGTGAGTCAAGTGTAACTAACTCCAACCCTAACTCCAAACCTCCCAAAGCTAAGTCCAAACCAAAGTCCAAAGTTCTCACACTCCAAACCTAAACTCTATTTAAACCAAGTTTCACCATTTTGCAACTCCTCCACAATCATTCACACAAATTCACACTTTCTTCACTCTCTATTCTCTCATTCTCCTTTCCATTTTTCTGCAACTTCTACACATTCCTCTTCACTTTCTTCACCAAACCTCACTAAAGCTCTTAATTCTTGAAGAATAATCAATTTTCACATCGAAAGTGATTATTTATTGAGCTTAACCTTCCTCATTATTCCATTCTACTGGATTTTGTGGAGCTTCAGTAGCTTTGGGATTCAAGATTCTTCGGTGATAATTCACATTTTTTGAGTTTCGTCCAAGTTTGCTCGGTTTCGATACGTTTCGGCCATAATTGAAGATTATTTTGGTTCTCTTTGATTATCTTCATCATCTTGCTTTTATACTTGAGTATCTAGAGTTCTATTAGCTTTTGGATTCATCTCAAGTGTTCGTTCTAAGATCTTACGGTGCAAATTCGATTTCGGAGCTTTTATCGCATTTTGCTCGGTTTCGCTACGGTTCGAAGTGCAAGTGGAGTAATCTCTAGTTTTCTCTGGTTTTCTTCACTTACCTTCATCACATTTCATTTACAACAATTACCAAGCCAATCCTCCGGCTTATAGGTTGGTAGATCTATCTTTTCTCTCTGTTTCGATTAATTTCGCGCGTTTACGTCGTGATTTCGATCGTTTTTGGTTTAATTTATCATGCAATTGCTTGATCTTTGAACTTCATGATTAATGCTTGTAATTGGTGTTTAATTCCTCTTACATGATGTAATTTTCGTGCACAATCTCTTGTCCTAGCATGTGGTAGTTTGCATAAGTGATTATGTGTTGAAAACCACTTTTGAAAAGCTGTTTTTTCTGTTTTTTTTTTCACAACTGATCAGTGTTAACCGGTTAACACATGGTGAGTAACCGGTTACTCAGTTCAATTGTCACCAAAAACGCCAATTTTCAAGCAAGTAACCGGTTAACGCATGGTGAGTAACCGGTTAACACTGTACCAAAATGCCATTTTCTAGCATTTTCAAGTGTGTTTGCCATGCTTTCTTCTCTTAACTTCCATGGATTGAATTGCTTTATACTTATGGATGTTTTTAATGATATCACCCTCTGTTTGAAGCATATTTACATTAATTCAATGTTTGATTTATCAATTTTTTCAATTAGGTGTGTTCTTGATATTTGTTTGAACATGCTAGTTTTTGCATCATTCTTGATCACTTGATACTTGATGTATGACACATGCTAATATTTGTTTGGCACTGTTTTACACTTTCCATTTCATCTTGCATTAAGTTTATTCTTCATGGATAAACTTAATCTTGTATAATCAATAATTCACTCCTTTTTGCTTTAATGACTTTTCATCCTATTTGGAAAGTTGTTAGCATGTTTATCTCTTGATTAATTGATCAAAATTTTGTTTCGATTAGTCGATCTTCCCTTTTCCTCTCTTTAGGCCTCCGTTAGAGCTTTCTCTCTCTTTTCCCCCCGAGGAGTTGGAGTTTCGCGTTGCGCCTTGCATCGGAGCATTATACAAATTGACGCTGTTATGCTGTCCGTTTCTCTATGCAGGAGCACTGTTCAACATTGGAGCGGCTGCGCTGTCCGTTTCATTTTCCACACTATATTTTGGGTGCTAGAGAAGGAATGACGATGGAGTCTTTCCAACCTCATTCTGGCTATTTCTTTGGTAAGGGCGTCTTATCCTCTCCTCGAGAATAGTTACCTCTATCCTCCATCTATAGTGTTTCTCATTCCCCTGTCGAGTTGATCCTTGGTCACTCTTCTCTCTTTGCGATCCTTCTCGATCCTTGATCACTCCTATCTCTTTCAATCTCTCCTTTTGATCAATCATCATCCTTCTTGGTTAAGATCATTATCCTTTCCCTAGCAATCCCTCTTTGTTTCATCACTCCTTTCTTCTTGAAATTAATCACTGCTCCTGATTCCCCTGAAGAGTCTCAATGCTCTTTCTTTGGTCTAACACAGTTTTCCTGCTACGACCATTCTTCCCCAGGAGTTCGCAACCTTTTCTTTGGTTCCTCTCCCTTTGATTGGTTAACCACTGCCTGTCAGTTAAAACACCAATGCTTGCAATCTTTCTCAGTTAATCACAGTCCGTCTGTTAATCGCTGAGCTTCTCTTGGGTTAATCACCTTCTCTTGGTTAATCACCCGTCTCTTCAGTTAATCACAGTCTGTCTGTTAATCACTGAGCACCCCTTGGGTTAATCACCTCTTCTTGGTTAATCACCCTTTTCTTCAGTTAACCACAGTCCTCCTGTTAAAATACTAAACCCTTTCGAGTTAATCACCTTCTCTTGGTTAATCACTCGCTTTTCTCTTCAGTTAATCACAGTCCGTCTGTAAACACCAAATTCCCCGCAATTGGCAACCTCCTCTTGGTTCGAATACTTGAACCCTTGGGTTAGTAACCTTTCTTTGGTTCAAATACCCTTTCTTCGGTTGAGTACTGTTTGTTCAGTCAGTTTACCGAACCCCTTGTGGGTCACGACCATTGCTCGGTCCTACACCCGTCCTTTGGGTCACGACCTTTGCTCGGTCCTACACCCGTCCTTTGGGTCACGACCCTTGATCGGTCCTACACCTGTCCTTTGGGTCACGACCTTTGATCGGTCCTACACCCATCCTCTGAGTCAAGCACCTTCTCTCGGTTCAGCACTCTCTCTCTTGGTTTATTACAGTCTGTCTGTTGACACCACATTCTTTTCCCCGCCAGGGTCCTATTCTCTTTCTTCAGTTAACCACTGCCAGCCAGTTAATATACTGAATTTCCTTTTTCTCTTGGTTATGACTCCATCCCTTTATTTGGAGCTCCAACGGAGTCCTTCCTATTCCCCTTGCTCTTACTTTCTTAGTTTTGACACCATTTCTCTTTGTTATCCCCAGTGGAGTTTCTTTCATTCTTGGTTATGACACCATTTCTTTCGCATCCCCAGGGGATCTTTCTTTACCTTTTATTCTCTTGGTTTGGACACCATTTCTCTCTTATCTCTTGCTTTTGGTTTGGACACCATTTCTCTTTTACTCTCTTATCCTCTTGGTTTGGACACCATTTCTCTCTTATTTCCTTATGCTCTTGGTTTGGACACCATTTCTTCTTTATTCCTTTATTCTCTTGGTTTCGACATCATTCTACCTTATTCTCAGTACAGTTACTATTTCTTTTCCTTTACACTCTTTTCTTGGTTTTGACACCATTTCTTTGGAATCCTCGGTGAAATTTCCTTCTTTCTTTTACTCTTGGTTTTGACACCACTTTCTTTTCCTTTTCCTTTACCGTTCATTTCCCCGAACTACGGAAGCTCTGATTCTACATTCTTTCGAATGTATGATACGTAGGCATGAGGTC
Source organism: Lathyrus tuberosus (assembly GCA_022829125.1). Lineage (NCBI taxonomy): Eukaryota > Viridiplantae > Streptophyta > Magnoliopsida > Fabales > Fabaceae > Lathyrus > Lathyrus tuberosus. The sequence continues at coordinate 17,612,636 of JALAZF010000042.1, forward strand.
GCAATGATCTCGGCGAGCACACTTCCACCTTTCTTCCGTCTTCCTCCTTTTCTTTATTCTTTTTCGTCCCCTGGTTCCTCCTGAACTACGGCGCTGTGACTTCCTCATTGCACTATAAGGGTACGTAGGCACGAAGACTTCGTTCCTCCGCGAGCACCTTCTTTCTTTCTTTTCTTTTTACCCTTTCTCTCTCTCTCTCCTCCTTCTTTTAGCTAGAAGTCTTTAGATAGATAACCCATCCAAGCCTAGAAACAAGCAAAATGGTTCCCGTCGAGTACGACGGATGCGTTAGGTGCTAATACCTTCCTTTCGCATAACCGACCCCCCGTTCCCGTTTCTCTTCCCCTTGGATTTTATCGATATTTTCCCTGTCCTTTGGGACTAAATAAAGTTCGGTGGCGACTCTGTTGTATCTTTGAGTGTGTGATTCACTCTGGTAGAAACCAGTCATCTTTAGCTGGCGACTCTGCTGGGGACTGGTTGACCTACTGCTAGTCCTTCCCTTGAGGGGTCTCGCCTAGTTTCGTTTGCTTTTCTTGCTTGTGTTGGGTGTTTATCTTCTGCGCTTTACTAGCTTTATTTTACTTGCTTTAGCTTTATGTTTATTTATTGCATTTCTTTACTGCTTTGAATATTCATACGCTGCATATTCTGGATATTTGCTATTTTCTCTGCTGTTGTCGGTTGGGTTGCTACTTGAGAGATAAGCCCATTACACAAGCTTGAGAGTACATATAGGATTAGAGTGGAAAGTAGTGTGGCCTACGTAGCTTCTTGATACGTATGGTTTACATGAAATCCACACCCAGACGAGGTTTTCTTGGGAGATGTTCTGATTTGCGCGTCTTGTGCATTTCGGGGTGTTAACCTAGAAAGTTGTCGACTCTGGTGACCATTCCCGAGGACTCAGTTGCGGCACTCCTCCCAAGGAATGATAATGGCAGACCAGAAATGGCAAACCCATTACGCTTCCTTGATCTGAGGACCCAAAGCTGGGAACTTGCCATAGGATGACCCATTTTTTTGGGGGGACTCAGTGAACGACCTCTTTGTTTGGCGATAGTATTGTACCCCGAGGGATGAATGTACTATTGCTTCTCAAATCGAGAATCCAAAACTTGGAATCCCGCTTTCTATATCATACCTGTGAGGGGGATGGGTTTTTACAGGAAAACAAGCCACTTCATACCTTTGTTCTCTCACGCACTTCAGATCTTCGCATCGACGCAGAGCTACCTGTGCAGATTATCCAGAAGATGTTGCATCCCTGATTTACATTATTGCATAATGTTATTACATAATATTATTGCATCATCATGTATGCCGAACTTTTGAACTTAAGTTATTGCATCATCATATATATGCTTAACTGTGGCATTATCTAACCTTTGCATCATTGATCTTTGCATATCTCATTTGTATTCCACCTGCATAAACAACATATGCATACATACCTTTGCATTGCACACCTCCAAACTAGAGAAAGCTCACTTTCTTCCCTTCATCATCCCAAAGACAATGATTCTCCGACGTCGAAAGCCAAAGAATCATGGAACAGATTGGGTATGAGAACACACTTGTGCAAGGAAGGCAAGGTTGACATGGTTATGGAACTACTTCTGGACAGTATGACAATGAACCCCTCTGATCAGGTTGTGATTAATGAGTAAGCCCAGAATGTACCAAAAGTGGATAATGTCATAAATGTGGATGCAAGCAATCTGCTGGTTCACCCCTTGCGTAATCAGAAGGCCACTCAAGGCAATCAGAAACATAAATGTAAGCAATTTAGCAAAGGGAACAACAATCAAGGGAGGAGACGTCCTCGTCATGGTCCAATTCCCGTGACTTATACGCATCTACTACCTGTTCTGATTCATGCTGGGGCGAGTGTTCCTAAAGAAATCAAGCCGGCCAAGTTTCCTTATCATCCTAAGCATGATCCTATTGCCACATGTGGATACCATGCTGGATATGTGGGACATTCTACAGAAGCATGTGTCATCTTTAAGAACAAAGTCCATCAGCTCCTCGATCATAAGTTGCTTTGCTTTACAGAGAAGCCTTGCCAGAAGTTTGCACGTGTGATTACTGAAATATTTGTCGAAGCTAAGAATAGAGGTCCTCATACTCAGGTGCAGATTCCTCCAGCTGTTCAACCTGTTGGGCAATACCCCTACCAAAGTTTTCAGTCTGCTATCTCTAGAATGCTTTTTTCTCATCCTGGGGCACCTTCTGCTGTTGGACCTCCACTTGTTTACCCTGGGGTACCCTACACTCTGTATGGGGTCCATTCTGGTCGAACGGTTAATCATACAGTCAATCCTAGATGGACACACCCTGTTCAAGTGTTCCCACCATATGCTACTCGTCAGGCTCATCCTCAAGCACCTCAGGCTCTTACGCCATACTGTTTATTCCCATATGTTGCTGCTACCCAATACCAACAACCAGTGTATCAACAGTCTCCTCAGAATCATAATCAGCAAGCCCAAGACCGGGAGCGCCAGAATCAGCACAAACCCCGAAATAATCAAGAACGAAGGAATGCTTCTCTAGATCCGATTCCTGTGGCATACAGTAAGCTTCTCCCACATCTGGTTCATAACTCGCTGGTGGTTCCCAAAACTCTGAAGTCCCCTCCAAAACCATTCCCACCTGGGTATGATCCCAATGTGCGGTGCGGATATCATGCCGGGTCGGCTGGACATTTGACTGAGGATTACAACACTTTCAAAGCTAAGGTCCGACAGTTGATTGACAAGAAGCACTTAACCATTCAAGGTGAGAATCTGTGGGTGAATGGAAATCCTGTGTCCGTGTAAGAGCCAAGATCGCAAAAGAGTCCCTTGAATAAGCATGAGAGCACTTCCTCAACATCGGCAACCATCAATACATCTTTTCCATTTTGTAATCTTTTTATTTGTCAAGCATTGTTCATTTGTAAAACTTATTTGTTTTCAGATGATAATAATAATGAAATGAATATGCATGTTTTGAATAAATTCATTCGTGTTCACTCATACTTTTTGTCAATATCACACATTTGATCAAGCAAAATCAAAAGGAGAATGATGAAATCAAAAGGATATGAGATTACTGTCTGTATGCTTGTGAATAAAACCTTGCTAACGATGTAAGGCATTGGTTCCATTCCCAAACACCGAAGGTATAAGGAAGATAACCCCTAGTCAACCCCTTTGGGCCTTAAAGTATGAGTTTCTTTCTGTACACATAAAACCCTCAATCTTAACCAGGGGCAGGGTAGTCTTCAGTTAGTTTAACCATGCGTTCAGATTTCAAAAGAGGAGTACCCCATTCTGAGGATCAACCACATCCTATCCCTCGCAAGAGGTCAGAAGAATAAAAAACCCGCAATGGTTATCCCTCACCGACCAAAGGAATGAGGTAATCACAACTCACCCTACAAATCAAACACATGTCACATGATTTTGTTCGAGAGAAAAAATCAAAATCACAAGAAAAAAAAAGAAAAAGAATAAAAGCCCGCTAAGTCAAAAACTCAAAAAAACAAATGATTTAAGCAAAACTTAGGGCATCCCAGTAGACTGCCAAGGCAAAATAATCAGTCTACGCAAAAATTAGGGAAAACAAAAAGAACAAAACAGAGAATCAAGAGAGAAATCCTCAATAAGAACAAGTTCGTGTGATCACATGTGACGAAAACAAAAGGTGAGTGATTGCCGCTCTAAAACTCTCGTCGGTTCCTCTACCATCGCATCTACCATTCAAAGTCTCTTTGAAAGACGAACGCTTGTGCCAGACTAATTGAACGTAGGACTGGAGAGCATCAAGGAGAATAGGTGGGGTAAAATAATTTTTTAGCCTTATATCCTTTCTTTCTTAAACCATGCACCAGGCCACGTTACAACATGCAAAAGCCCTAATTGAAGTAGGGTTTATTTCGAGAGCATACGACAGTAAAATCACGTCAAAGTTGACTCCTAAAGATTTGCTTATCATTTGTGCTGATATTGACATGGCGTTCGAAATGGTGACCCATTCACTATATGTCATAATCTTAGTGAACATGCTTGGATTTCAAAACTGATATATGCATGGCATTAGCATTATCATTTTCAAAACAAACACTTTTTACTTGCAAACAAGCACTTGACATCAAGAAAGTTTCCACAATGGAAAGAGTGATCACCTCAAGGGGAAAAACGCCTGGAAAACTCCATTAGGGCCTAGTCACTTCGAGACACATTCAATCTGAGCCAATCACGACGAGATTCAACAAATCTCTCCATGAGATCGATCAGCCAGGGGAAAAATCATCTTGTGACACAACTGTTTCCTACCGTGTGACTAGGGAAATCCATGCAGATACCCAACATACTGGGGCAGAGTCAGACTACCAAGGTACAAGTTCTCTCCCCGTTTTGAGGCCAGAGCAATGGTGCAGCAACAATTGCTGATCTTGAAGTAGGTGTCGGGGAATCACGTCTTTATGGCTTACACCCTAACCTCAACTCTTTCACTTCTAACAATAAAAACACTTGAACCATTGCACAGACCTTCCTCACACTTTGATCACGCCGCTTCACGCATGCACATTTGTCATCTGGCATAGCATGAAGCCTTGACATGAGCCTAATCCAACTTGACATCTTTTTAAAAACCAATTACCAACATTCTGCTTATAGTAATCATCATCGCATAGCATTGCATCCTCAAACGCATATCATATTCATCAACTTGGAGCATTACACCATACAGGTTTAAACATGCGTCCCAATCAAAATCCATTTTTCGTCTGACAAACCTTTCCAGAACCTTTTCAATTCCTTGGTCCGTCCAAAACCTTTCTGGTCCGTCCAGCTCCTACAAACTTGCGATACGGTACCTTAACCTTGCATCCTTGCATTGCATGATATCAAGCATCATGTAGAACAGCGCATACATGGCATATGCATTAAGCATACTCCTTTTCTTTTAGCCTGATTCATCTCCCAACAGATATTCATCCTAACTTCGCACTTATCAACCCTCAAAACATTCAACCTCTCTTTTTGCCGCCGTCGGCCAAATTTTCGGACTACTCTTTTATTTAATCCCCTTCTACCTCGAATCATCGAGAAGCTAACGTAATTCGTACATTCAGGTCCAAGTGGATTAAATAGGGGCAGCTGTCGTAACCCAAAATTTGACCTCTTTTTTTGAGTTTTGCATAAGCATTTGCATTAGCATCGTCGGCATACGCATTCGCATTTTTCTCTATGTGTTTCTTGTTGCAGGATCTTCAGGTTTTCCAAGCCCGATTAATTGCACCCTCACAAGATCATCACATCATCAAATCAAGCTCAAAATAAAGGTTTCCATGTGTATTCATCAAACCTAGAGGTGGAAAATCGGGACCGGAGCCATAACACCCTTTTTTAAGCAAATTTGGGCAAAATTGACTGAAGTAACCGGTTAACGTATGGTGAGTAACCGGTTACTCAGTGCAAAATTGCAATTCCTGCTGCATTTTTGGGACAACATCCATGCACTCTCTTTGGTCTTTGGTTCTACTTGATTCTAGCAGTGTGTGGAACATTCTAGACTTCTCTAGACATTTCAAGACTATTCAATTCATTTCCCTTACATTTATTCCCATGCATCACTTTAAATTAAGCCCACCATGTTACTTAATTTACAAGTATGTGGCCCTTTGGATATTGGAACTCACATTGGGATTGTTACCGAGTTGATCCTAACTAACCGAGTTAACCACCTTGACTCAGTGAGTCAAGTGTAACTAACTCCAACCCTAACTCCAAACCTCCCAAAGCTAAGTCCAAACCAAAGTCCAAAGTTCTCACACTCCAAACCTAAACTCTATTTAAACCAAGTTTCACCATTTTGCAACTCCTCCACAATCATTCACACAAATTCACACTTTCTTCACTCTCTATTCTCTCATTCTCCTTTCCATTTTTCTGCAACTTCTACACATTCCTCTTCACTTTCTTCACAAAACCTCACTAAAGCTCTTAATTCTTGAAGAATAATCAATTTTCACATCGAAAGTGATTATTTATTGAGCTTAACCTTCCTCATTATTCCATTCTACTGGATTTTCTGGAGCTTCAGTAGCTTTGGGATTCAAGATTCTTCGGTGATAATTCACATTTTTTGAGTTTCGTCCAAGTTTGCTCGGTTTCGATACGTTTCGGCCATAATTGAAGATTATTTTGGTTCTCTTTGATTATCTTCATCATCTTGCTTTTATACTTGAGTATCTAGAGTTCTATTAGCTTTTGGATTCATCTCAAGTGTTCGTTCCAAGATCTTACGGTGCAAATTCGATTTCGGAGCTTTTATCGCATTTTGCTCGGTTTCGCTACGGTTCGAAGTGCAAGTGGAGTAATCTCTAGTTTTCTCTGGGTTTCTTCACTTACCTTCATCACATTTCATTTACAACAATTACCAAGCCAATCCTCCGGCTTATAGGTTGGTAGATCTATCTTTTCTCTCTGTTTTGATTAATTTCGCGCGTTTACGTCGTGATTTCGATCATTTTCGGTTTAATTTATCATGCAATTGCTTGATCTTTGAACTTCATGATTAATGCTTGTAATTGGTGTTTAATTCCTCTTACATGATGTAATTTTCGTGCACAATCTCTTGTCCTAGCATGTGGTAGTTTGCATAAGTGATTATGTGTTGAAAACCACTTTTGAAAAGCTGTTTTTTATGTTTTTTTTCACAACTGATCAGTGTTAACCGGTTAACACATGGTGAGTAACCGGTTACTCAGTTCAATTTTCACCAAAAACGCCAATTTTCAAGCAAGTAACCGGTTAACGCATGGTGAGTAACCGGTTAACACTGTACCAGAATGCCATTTTCTTGAATTTTCAAGTGTGTTTGCCATCCTTTCTTCTCTTAACTTCCATGGATTGAATTGCTTTATACTTATGGATGTTTTTAATGCTATCACCCTCAGTTTGAAGCATATTTACATTAATTCAATATTTGATTTATCAATTTTTGCAATTAGGTGTGTTCTTGATATTTGTTTGAACATGCTAGTTTTTGCATCATTCTTGATCACTTGATACTTGATGTATGACACATGCTAATATTTGTTTGGCACTGTTTTACACTTTCCATTTCAGCTTGCATTAAGTTTATTCTTCATGGATAAACTTAATCTTGTATAATCAATAATTCACTCCTTTTTGCTTTAATGACTTTTCATCCTATTTGGAAAGTTGTTAGCATGTTTATCCCTTGATTAATTGATCGAAACTTTGTTTCGATTAGTCGATCTTGCCTTTTCCTCTCTTTAGGCCTCCGTTAGAGCTTTCTCTCTCTTTTCCCCCCGAGGAGTTGGAGTTTCGCGCTGCGCCTTGCATCGGAGCATTATACAAATTGACGTTGTTATGCTGTCCGTTTCTCTATGCAGGAGCACTGTTCAACATTGGAGCGGCTGCGCTGTCCGTTTCATTTTCCACACTATATTTTGGGTGCTAGAGAAGGAATGACGATGGAGTCTTTCCAACCTCATTCTGGCTATTTCTTTGGTAAGGGCGTCTTATCCTCTCCTCGAGAATAATTACCTCTATCCTCCATCTATAGTGTTTCTCATTCCCCTGTCGAGTTGATCCTTGGTCACTCTTCTCTCTTTGCGATCCTTCTCGATCCTTGATCACTCCTATCTCTTTCAATCTCTCCTTTTGATCAATCACCATCCTTCTTAGTTAAGATCATTATCCTTGCGCTAGCAATCCCTCTTTGTTTCATCACTCCTTTCTTCTTGAAATCAATCACTGCTCCTGATTCCCCTGAAGAGTCTCAATGCTATTTCTTTGGTCTAACACAATTTTCCTGCTACGACCATTCTTCCCCAAGTGTTCACAACCTTTTCTTTGGTTCCTCTCCCTTTGATTGGTTAACCACTTCCTGTCAGTTAAAACACCAATGCTTGCAATCTTTCTCAGTTAATCACAGTCCGTCTGTTAATCGCTGAGCTTCTCTTGGGTTAATCACCTTCTCTTAGTTAATCAATCGTCTCTTCAGTTAATCACAGTTCGTCTATTAATCACTGAGAACCCCTTGGGTTAATCACCTCTTCTTGGTCAATCACCCTTTTCTTTAGTTAACCATAGTTCGCCTGTTAAAATACTAAACCCTTTCGAGTTAATCACCTTCTCTTGGTTAATCACTCGTTTTTCTCTTCAGTTAATAACAGTCCATCTCTAAACACCGAATTCCCCGCAGTTGGTAACCTCCTCTTGGTTCGAATACTTGCACCCTTGGGTTAGTAACCTTTCTTTGGTTCAAATACCCTTTCTTCGGTTGAGTACTGTTTGTTCAGTCAGTTTACCGAACCCCTTGTGGGTCACGACCATTGCTCGGTCCTACACCCGTCCTTTGGGTCACGACCTTTGCTCGGTCCTACACCCGTCCTTTGGGTCATGACCATTGCTCGGTCCTACACCCGTCCTTTGGGTCACGACCTTTGCTCGGTCCTACACCCGTCCTTTGGGTCACGACCTTTGCTCGGTCCTACACCTGTCCTTTGGGTCACGACCTTTGATCGGTCCTACACCCGTCCTTCTGGTCACGACCTTTGATCGGTCCTACACCCATCCTCTAAGTCAAGCACCTTCTCTCAGTTCAGCACTCTCTCTCTTGGTTTATCACAGTCCGTCTGTTGACACCACATTCTTTTCCCCGCCAGGGTCCTATTCTCTTTCTTCGGTTAACCACTATCAGCCAGTTAATATACTGAATTTCCTTTTTCTCTTAGTTATGACACCATCCCTTTATTTGGAGCTCCAACGAAGTCCTTCCTATTCCCCTTGCTCTTACTTTCTTGGTTTTGACACCATTTTGTCTTTGTTATCCCAAGTGGAGTTTCTTTCATTCTTGGTTATGACACCATTTCTTTCGCATCCCCAGCGGATCTTTCTTTACCTTTTATTCTCTTGGTTTGGACACCATTTCTCTCTTATCTCTTGCTTTTGGTTTGGACACCATTTCTCTTTTACTCTCTTATCCTCTTGGTTTGGACACCATTTCTCTCTTATTTCCTTATGGTCTTGGTTTGGACACCATTTCTTCTTTAATCCTTTATTCCCTTGGTTTCGACACCATTCTACCTTATTCTTAGTACAGTTACTATTTCTTTTCCTTTACACTCTTTTCTTGGTTTTGACACCATTTCTTTGGAATCCTCGGTGGAATTTCCTGCTTACTTTTACTCTTGGTTTTGAAACCACTTTATTTTCCTTTTCCTTTACTGTTCAGTTCCCCGAACTACGGAAGCTCTGATTCTGCATTCTTTTGAATGTATGATACGTAGGCATGAGATCGTAATGATATCGGCGAGCACACTTCCACCTTTCTTCCGTCTTCCTCCTTTTCTTCCATCTTTTCCGTCCCCTGGTTCCTCTGAACTATGGCGCTCTGACTTCCTCATTGCACTATGAGGATACGTAGGCACGAGGACTTCGTTCCTCCGTGAGCACCTTCTTTCTTTCTTTTCTTTTTACCCTTTCTCTCTCTCTCTCCTCCTTCTTTTAGCTAGAAGCCTTTATATAGATAACCCATCCAAGCCTAGAAGCAAGCGAAATGGTTCCCGTCGAGTACGAAGGATGCGTTAGGTGCTAATACCTTCCTTTCGCATAACCAACCCCCCGTTCCCGTTTATCTTCCCCTTGGGTTTTATCGATATTTTCCCTGTCCTTTGGGACTAAATAAAGTTCGGTGGCGACTCTGTTGTATCTTTGAGTGTGTGATTCACTCAGATAGAAACCAGCCATCTTCAGAACTGTATGAATTGCACTGCAAAAACTCTAAATCCTTATTCGATGAAACATTACTCTAAACAAACCTTACCGATTCTTAAGGTTATTTTTCCCTAATTCCTTAGCGGAAAAACCTTTGAGATTCTATCTTTTCCCTAATTCCTTAGTGGTCAAGAAATAATCACAAGCATTATATTTGATCAAGAATAATCCGGTTATTACAGGGTATCCTCATTCCTAGGCAATATCTACTGTAATATTATTATGCAAAAGTGTTAGGTTGGTTGGTCCGACCTAAACCCTAACCGTAAATCAATTTCAATTTGTCCGATTGAAAAAGCATTAAAAACATTGCATAACAAAAGATTAAGGAAAAAGGTATTATCTCAGATAACAATGGAAATAGAAGTCATTAGAAATGTACTTCAGGGACACCCCCTAGCATTGGGGGGTTTAGCTACTCATAAGGCGAAAAGAAATTACAAAATAAAAGTAAGACATTACAAGCTTATTGGATGACTACGATCTTCAATTGCTTCCGATCTTGAACAATCTTCGTTCTCGAAAACCCTTGATAGCATCAAACTTTAGCGTAAAATATTCCGTATGTCAAAAAGTCCTCCCTAGCTTCTCAAAAACAAGTCTAAATAGCCCCAATTCACCCAGATCGATTGGAAATGCCCAAAGTGCCCCCACAACTTAATATAGGGAGAAAATATGGAAAAATTCAGAAAATCAGCGTCAAACCTGACACGGGCCGTGTCAGCCAACACTGCCGGCCGTGTCAGCTTGCTGGATTTTGTAACCGAAATTGTTTCGATTATAACTTCTGATCCGTAAGTCTGTTTTGGTCCCTGTTCGAAGCGTCAGAAAAGCTAATGAAGAGAACTACAACATAGTACAGACAAGGAACTTGGTTGACCAATATTTTTCCATTTTTGTTGAATTTTAGGTCCAGACATCCTCTGCTTCATTCCAAAAATTCTTCTAAATCCCTGGAACTTCCATTTTCTTCGCACGAATCCTTTGGCATTTTCCACTCAGACCTGAAACCATGGAAAACTACCAAACCAAAGCATAAAATGCAACATAATTGAAATAAAACAACAAATCATAAAATGCGAGAATAAAATACGACAAGTAAAATTAAATTGAAAAACAATGAAAAGACAAACAAAGTGCTACCGATTTTATGGATTCATGCCGAATAATTGACGGAAAACTAGTAGAAATGGTGACCGATCACAACCCCAAACTTATCTCATTGCTTGTCCTCAAGTAATGCTCGAGACAGTAGAAAGGTCACCCCCGAATTAATCATAATTTTCTTACCACAACACCGCTGAGATCTTTCGCGACTATCTTTCCACTTTTCTTTCAACATTTCCTTCTTGCCTGAATTTTGACGTTCCGCTACACTTCCACATCAAAGTACCTCTTTACCTGTCAGCTTTTCACACTCTCACCAAATTTCTCGGGTTACAGTGTTTACACTCAATAATCATAGCATGCAAAGTCAACTCATAAGCTTGAACAACATCTATTTTCATCTCAAACGCACATAACACACACTTTTTGAGGGCTTTTATGGTTGTAACGGGGCTTAGGGACAAGGTGGGATAAACAAACAAAACAGAAAAACGATTGGTTTTTAGCTCAGACTCAGTGTCGTCTTTCTAATCACTATGGTATTTGTTCTGTTTCACAATCAAGGGTATCAGACACCATTTTACTAGGATTCTTTAGTTTACACTCAATTGTTTCTTTGAGCTTACGTTTTGACTTCTTCAAACTAAATCCTCCTCTAGGTAAGTGCTTTATTCAACTTCTCTTTTTTTTTCTTCTTTCTTTTCTCTTTTTTTTCTTTTTCAAAACTTTTCTTTCTTTTTTTTTTTCTTTTTGCACTTACCTAGTTCTTTAAGGTATCCCAACCCCAAACTTAGAATTTTTCACAGATCAAAAATCAACAACACTTATCTGAGCAGGGTGAGGGAGTGTTTGGGCTCATGGTTTAATTATGCGGTTAATAAACAAACAAAAGGAAGAAAACTCGAGGGGGTTAATGAAGGATAACATAAAAGGGTAGGCTGGAAAGGCTCAGGGCTAAAAACAAACAAGTGCCTCAGTGTGTATATGTGTGCATTGACATTCCAACAGACGAGTATGCAAACTAAGAGTGACAGAGACATACCTGACGAACTCTCATGATGATAAGGTGTTTGGCTTTTTATGATTCTCACCATGTTTGGCATACTCACAAATTCCAAGGTACCTCTAGTGTAATGTCACTTCATTTTTGTCTCAGGTGCACAGTACTCCCGTATCAGTCCAGTGCTGGAAAGTCGCGTCCAATCATTCACTTCAGCAGTACCAACTTTCAGGGGTTTCCTGGAGATCAAGTATGGGTTGCGTCTTCTCATCCACTAACTACAAGCCTCATCATTCATCCGACACAAATACCTTCAATCTGTAACACACGAAATACAAAACACACCAATCAACGGTACGAAGATGAAATAACATAAATAAAAATCCTGAAAGCAATAACCCTCTTACACTTGAACTAAACATTGACCTCAATGTTTTAGAACAAGCTAGAGAGGAGAACTCACAGAGCCTCAATGTGGAGGGACAAAGTTATAAAAACCGAACGCCTGCCAGACACGGGCCGTGTCAGGATTCTGTCTTCAATCCATGAAAAAAGAAGAAAAAAATATTTATTTTTTCAGTAGGGCTGGCACGGGCCGTGTCATCTGACACGGGTGGCCGTGTCAGCCTACTGTTTTTTTTGTTTTGTTTTTTTTTTCGCTATAGTAGGGCTGACACGGGCCGTGTCAGACTACTGTAAAAAAAAAATTTCTCCCGTGAAAGACTGTGAGTGTACCTAGTTAAACCTGAAACACAACAAAAACAAAAGAAATCATTAGAAATAAAACTCGTGGGTTGCCTCCCACGAAGCGCTTCGTTTAACGTTGCATGGCTCGACGGTTCACTCTCTGTTAAGGTGGCATATATGAAACAAAGAACACATCATCTTTTTTCTTTCTTTTGTTTGGTAGCAATCCCATGAACTTGAGGTATTGATGATGTTGCTTCCAAATCATTTTCAGTTGGATTTTCATGAACAATGCATAAATGAAATCTAATACTTTGTCAATTTCTTGTGTTTTATCTGCCTTGTTAAAATAGTTTGTGGGGATACTCTTTTCTTGAAGATTTTCTTGTTGGATGTCTATATCTTCACAAATTGTTAAATCTGTATTTTCATCCAACACTAGATCATATTCAAGTTGCATTTTTTCTCCTTCCCCATCTTTCTCATTTACCTCAAATTCTTCTATTTCTAATTCATCTTCTTCGTCTGACGTCATGCATTGTTCTTCTTCTTTCACACATTCTTCTTCCAACCTGCACTCTCGCAAAATAAAATAATCTGGATAATAGTTAGCTTCTTTACATTCATTCATAAGGATTTTTACCTCCCTCCTATATGCTTGAAAAATTTTAGTCGCCTCTTCCAAGGTGATTCCTGAATCGGGCGACCAACATTGAGGAGATACAGGTGGCAATATAAAAATCATAGCTACACAACTCAGACATTGTGTTAGTTGCACAATATAGAAGAATTCATGAAGGTACACTAAATTTTAATTGCGGAGCAACAAAATTTCAATTGAATTAAAATTAAAACTTATATTCTGGCAGTCCCCGGCAACGGCGCCAAAAACATGATCGGAAAAATAGCAAGTGTACTATTTTAACGATGTAGTAATAATATGGGTTATCCCAAGTATCGATCTCGAGGACTGCGTAGGAAATACAAGTTCTTATAGTAATTCAATTGAATAAAAGGTCATATGGGTTTTGAATATTGTTTTGAAATTATAACTAGAAATAGTAAAATGAACAAAATTATAAACTTGACTTAAAAACAGATATGAGAAGTATGCTAGAGGAAGTGTATGAATTGCACTGCAAAAACTCTAAATCCTTATTCGATGAAACATTACTCTAAACAAACCTTACCGATTCTTAAGGTTATTTTTCCCTAATTCCTTAGCGGAAAAACCTTTAAGATTCTATCTTTACCCTAATTCCTTAGTGGTCAAGAAAGAATCACAAGCATTATATTTGATCAAGAATAATCAGGTTATTACAGGGTATCCCCATTCCTAGGCAATATCTACTGTAATATTATTATGCAAAAGCGTTAGGTTGGTTGGTCCGACCTAAACCCTTACCGTAAAACAATTTCAATTTGTTCGATCGAAAAAGCATTAAAAACATTGCATAACAAAAGATTAAGGAAAAAGGTATTGTCTCATATAACAATGGAAATAGAAGTCATTACAAATGCAATTCAGGGACACCCCCTAGCATTGGGGGATTTAGCTACTCATAAGGCGAAAAGAAATTACAAAATAAAAGTAAGACATTACAAGCTAATTGGATGACTACGATCTTCAATTGCTTCCGCTCATGAACAATCTTCGTTCTCCAAAACCCTTGATAGCAACAAACATTAGCGTAAAATATTCCGTATGTCAAAAAGTCCTCCCTAGCTTCTCAAAAACAAGTCTAAATAGCCCCATTTCACCCAGATCGATTGGAAATACCCAAAGTGCCCCCACAACTTAATATAGGGAGAAAATATGGAAAATTTCAGAAAATCAGCGTCAAACCTGACCCGGGCCGTGTCAGCCAACACTGCTGGCCGTGTCAGCTTGCTGGATTTTGTAACCGAAATTGTTTCGATCATAACTTTTTATCTGTAAGTCTGTTTTGGTCCCCGTTCGAAGCGTCGGAAAGCTAATGAAGAGAACTACAACATAGTACAAACATGGAACTTAGTTGACCAATATTTTTCCATATTCGTTGAATTTTAGGTCCAGGCATCCTCTGCTTTATTCCAAAAACTCTTCTAAATCCCCGGAACTTCCATTTTCTTCGCACGAGTCCTTTGGGCTTTTCCACTCAGACATGAAACCATGGAAAACTACCAAATCAAAGCATAAAATGCAACATAATTGAAATAAAGCAACAAATCATAAAATGCGAAAATAAAATACGACAAGTAAAATTGAATTGAAAAACAATGAAAAGACAAACAAAGTGCTACCGATTTTATGGATTCATGCCGAATAATTGATGGAAAACTAGTAGAAATGGTGACCGATCATAGGGGTACACAGCAGGTGATCATTCCTCCGCTGTACAAATTCCTTAAATGTACAGAATGATAAGCATCTGCGAGCAAGGTTGATACAGGGTTTCCAATTAGAAAAACCTTAATGGCATTAATATCTACGAAGTTACCGATGTTGGGAAACAAAAATAACCCGTAGGTGAGTTATACATGTTATCCGCAAGTATATGGATTACGTCA
The DNA here is from genome assembly GCA_022829125.1 of Lathyrus tuberosus. Taxonomy (NCBI): domain Eukaryota; kingdom Viridiplantae; phylum Streptophyta; class Magnoliopsida; order Fabales; family Fabaceae; genus Lathyrus; species Lathyrus tuberosus. Next base: position 17,627,786 of record JALAZF010000042.1, read on the forward strand.
GAGTAATATAAAAGATTTATCATTCCCACAGAGACCAATGTCAATCTATCGATTACTATTGTTACGGTGTTTATCTAAGGCTAATGAATTTCAGAGTAAAAGTTTTCTATAGAACGAAATTAGAAATAAATCAGATAAATACTATACTGGAATGTAATTCACATCAATCAAACAATACTCCTATCATCTAAATAGTAACACTTACAGGGCAATGTTTTCTTCTTTGAAAAAGAGTTAATTAAAAAGAATCTGTCGCGTTAGCGTGGTCGGAACCAGACCTAACCTTTAATCTATACCAGCCGCTCACGCTGCACCGATCGCTCCTTGTGTTAAAGTGATAAAGTCCTTTTTTATGTAATTACCTCTAAGACTTAGTTAAAAAGTGCTTTTGACTGAAAATATTTTATACCAAAGGGTTTCCGGCATATGCTCGGCCAACCGGATCCTAAATCTATAAACGCGTCCGCAAATAGTTTAAAACCTCTTTCTAATAATATAAAACTTTCCTAGTTAATCAATAAAGTGCTTCCGCTGTATTTATTGATTAAAAACTAACAAACTCTTTTCTAAAATGCCGGACGGCTTTCGATCTTACCCGATCTAGTCACAGTCATTATGCAAACAAAAACACGGTCTCATTTACGTAATGACCGATCAATTGAAGTTCAGAAGAGTTTAATTAAAATCAAAAACAGCCACTAAAGTATTTCTAAAGAGATGACATGTGGAGTACCGTCGGAACGACGATCCTCACATCCCAGCACAAGGGATTTAGCTGGACATGGTAACTAAAAACATAACAATAAATTGGTTTGCAAAGTAGTGCATTTGTAAGCTAAAAACGTGCAAAGTGTGAGAGTATATTTTGAGAGAATGAATACAAGTGTCACGCTTGAGTTCAGTTCCAAAAGATAAATAGATTACACAGAAACTTAAAATAACAAAGTAAGGGCAGAGACAGAAAATAAATGAATGTAAAGCAGTACAGGAAAATAAACGAATATAAAAGCGATGCGGAATATAATAAAATGCAATTTATAAAAGAAACCTGCTCCAAAGCGGAGACTGAATCTGGTACAGAGCTGGAAAGTAAATTGCGGGAAAGTAAATAACTTCAAATATAAATAACTTCGAATGTAAAGCTCCTAACTACTTTGATCCAATCTAACTAACAACAATAGTGCAATAACCCCCCGATGTGACGGATTATTGCTTTACAAAGTGAAGTTTATGCCTAAGGTTGGAAACTAGGATTGGATGATATGAAAGTGAAAATACAAGTCTATTTATAGTGCTAATGAGGTTGTAACGTCCGCACAACGTTATGGAAAACGGCTAAGTAATAATTTCCAAACGTGTGTAACTGCTTCTAACGTTCTTGACCGTTTTCCCGTTACAACGGTCGGCGCCCGCCGACCCCCTCTCTGCGTCCCCCGAGTGTTGGTGGTTTTTTCCATGTTGTAGATCTCTTCGTTAGCTTTCCAACGCTTCGAACGGGGCCTCATTCTGATTTACAGATAAAAAGTTATGGCCAAAATCGTCAGACAATGCCTTGCGTGCAAATTGCTGCATTTCTTCCGTTTTTCATCCGAATTACTTCATTTCTTCGCATGTGACTCTTAAATGGCTAAATACCTAAAAACAAACAAAATACCAACATAATAGTACAAATGCAAATCAAAACAACTAGAAAACACGCATTAATCAAGTCAAATAAACGATGTATTTTCACGTTATCAGTGAGCAGAACAAAGATGCTCTCGAAAACGGCCACGTTCCCTATACTAGCAAAGTACAGGGCTTTCTTTATCAAAAGTTTGGCTGGCAAACCTTGGATTTCACCCTTAGTGGTCAATTGAGTCCTAAATTCTGACCGTCCAAATAGATTGCTCTTGCAATGGTTTGATCCTTTGGAATTTCTTCCAGTCTAGAAAAGGGAGCTTGGTCAGTGATGGGTAAATCAGTCAGGTGAGAGTACTCCTCCAATGTTGGTGCCAGCTGATAATCCGGGAATGTGAAATAGTGATAGACTGGATTATAAAATTGAATGAGTGTAATCAGTACTCCTTCAATTACATGGACCCTTAACAGAGACAGCAGTCCTCCGTACTTAGCTCTAAAAGCATCAGGGTTGGTGATCATCCTTGCCAAACCTCTCAAATCCTCTAATTTTGGAACCTTGAAGGTGTACTTGTGAGTCTTCCTTCTACCGAAATCCATAACGCAATCTTTCTCTCTGATATTTGCAATCATTGTCTTAGTTTAATTTGAAAAAAGAGATACTAGAAGAGAAATTTTTCTTTGTTTAATGTTTTTTAATGAAATGAATGCATGAATGCAGCATACAAAAACATAGAAAAAACATGGGGTCAAAGGTTCGGTGTCATGAAGTCATGGCTCTACCCATCCCCAAAGGTTAATACTGGTGATTTTTTGTACCTGTCCTCAAAATCATTGACCCCTCTTGGGATAACAACAGCAGGCTGAAATCACCCGAGCGAGCTGCTGTATCTTAGAGTAATCTCAAATGAGGGTAGTATCGCGTGACAACTATTTCTGATAGTTTCCATACTACAAAATAGTAACATGGTTTCAGTCTACTAAAATCCTCAGCTTCTCAGATAACCCAATCGAATAATCTGCTTTCAACAACCGAAGTCGTATAGGCATTGAATCCGCAAAGGGCATCTCCCGTGATTCGATGGTCGACCGGGACCTCTTATTTGGGAGTCACTCCCTGTAAGATTACCCATCTAGTGCCATCACTTATCTTAGGTGTATACTTAATCTTTCTAGATGCGACATCACTCGCAGTCCCATTAGCAGAAAAATAAACACGGATATCAATTAGGAAAAGTGATATATATATATTTATCCTAAAACTAACATCCTAGACCTCTTAAGAGCTATAATAATCCTAGTCCTAACAGATAAAATGACTCCCCAACAGAGTCACCATTTTCCTGTAGCGAGCGATTTTTGTCGGTGATGCGACCACCTTATCGCTGAAGTTTGGGTTTTCTCCTCGAGGAGAAAGGGTGCTACTTTCTGATTTCTAATTTATCCTGTGAAGCTGGAAGGGAAAGGGAAGGTATCTAAAACTAACCTTGCACACGAATGTTTAACTGAACACACGCTTAAAAGAGATTTGGGGGTCCGGGGTCAAGTTATAAAATGGGTAGTTGTCAATTACCCATCCTATATGTGGCTATCCACAGGATGTTAGCTTTTAGGTCTCGCTTTGTAATTGATAGTGCTTATCTGCTGATGGGTTGGGAAAGTTTCTTGGGAAAGTGTGACAGGGTGAGTTTTGTTTTTTGAGGAAAATGATGATGATGATGGCTTAAGGTATGAAACCTAAAGTTTTGATTGATATTAAGGTACAGGACCTAGGGTTTTTGATTGGTATGCTCGCTAAGATTTCGCAATCTTATGCCTACGTATTCCCGTTTCAACGAAACAGGGAAATCAGAGCAATCGTAGTTCCTCCTATTCTAAGGGAGGAAAAAGATGTTTTGGTGTCTTGTTCAAAGCCCAAGACAGAGGCTAAAAGGGGACTTGTGTCTTGTTCAAAGCCCAAGATTGAAGCTAAAAGGTTATGACTGAGAGATAATTTGTCATCTCCAAAGAAGGATTGTTGATTTTTGTGTGCCTTGATCAAAGCCCAAGGTTGAAGCTAAGAGATTGATTGACTCCGCTAGGGAAGCCTTTATACAAAGCCTAAGAGGATGCTAGATAAGACCGACTCATCAAGAGAGTGTTTTTATCTGTCTTGTACAAAGCCCAAGATTGAGGCAAAAAAGAGACTGACTCTTTGGGGATATCATTATACAAAGCCTAAGAGGAGGCTAAAAAAGGGTTTTTACTCCGTCGGGGAGGTTTATATGTGTCTTGTATAAAGCCCAAGATTGAGGCTGAAACGAGTTTGACTATGGATGGAGAGTATTGTCTGTCTTGTACAAAGTCCAAGATTGAGGCTAAAATGGGAAATTTAACTGGTGGTGAGGATGTGTCTTGTAAAAAGCCCAAGATTAAGGCTGCAATGAGTTTGACGCTGCTTAGGGAAATTATTCCTCAAAAGCCTAAACGAAGGCTGGGAGGAAATGACTCGGCTGGGGAAGGTATCTGTCCCCAACTTAAGAGAGGGAAATTTATGTCTTGTACAAAGCCCAAGATTGAGGCTAAAAGGGTTCTGACTCAACAAGAGAGTGTTTTTATCTGTCATGTACAAAGCCCAGGATTATGGCTGAACAAGCTGGAGAACTTGAGAGGAGGCTAGCTCCTACTAAGGGGGAAATCTTTATACCAAGCTTTGGATAAAGATCGACTCAACAAGAGAGTATTTTTATCTATCTTGTACAAAGCCCAAGATTAAGGCTAAAAGGGTTGACTCAACAAGAGAGTACTGAAAGGTGATTAACTCAACAAGAGAGTCTGAAAAGGTGATTGACTCAACAAGAGAGTCTAAAAACGGGATTGACTCAACAAGAGAGTCTGAAAAGGTGATTGACTCAACAAGGGAGTCTTTTATACTCAACAAAAGAGTGATTTGTTGTCCCGTACGAAGCCCGATATTGAGGCAAAAAGGGTCTTGACTCAACAAGAGAGTCTGAAAAGGTTAGCTCCGCCGAGGAGAATCATTTGTACAAAGCCCAAGAGGAGGCTGACTTCGCTGAGGAAGAATCATTATACAAAGCCTAAGAGGAGGCTAGCTTTCTGCTGAGGAAAGGTCCTTATACAAAGCCTAAGAGGAGGCTATCTTTTGCCGGGGATGATTGAGATCACCAGGCAGGTCCAAATGGGGAATCAACTCTTGTTGAGGGTAACAGAAGAATTGAGATGTCAGATACCCTGAGGTTCTGATTTGAGATAGTGTTGACCCTGGTCGGGGAACTCTCGTGAGAGAGGCTGGGTTTCTGCTGGAGATCAATCCAGAATGCCCGGGGTTTCTTCCTATGGTTATAAGGAACTTGAGAATGTCTTTGAGACTCAAGGGGATTAGATTGTCCAAGTCTGCTGGTGTGGAAGAGTTTTATCTTTTGTATGATGCCTCCAAGAGGAGGCAAAGGCTTTAAGGGATGAAAATCAACCCTAAAGTGGCATGAGGTCTGACACTAGAAAGACTGCTCCAGCAAAGGATGACTAAGTTCTGTCTTATACCGTTAAGAGGTCGTCAGGGTCCTTGTATTAAGCCCAAGAGAAGGCATAAGAACTTCTAAGAAGTCGTAGGGTCCTTGTACAAAGCCCAAGAGGAGGCATGGATGCTTTTAGGAAGCCTGTGGGTCCCCAAACCATGAGAAGTTCAAGAAATGCAATTCACAAAAAAGAGATCATTCCAGGAAAGTTCGAGGGTTTGGAAGAAACTCAAGAGATGCTATTCACAAAGAATAGATCAACTCCGGGGAGTAGAATTTCTTTGACAATTTCTAAGGGTGACAGTCTGAGAAAAGGTTCACCAAGAATACTGCATTTCTCGTTGTTCCATATTGTTTAACCCCAAGAGAAAGGAAGACTATATCTGGAAATCCTATGGGGATCTAGTTTTGTTTGTATTTAAAGAGAAACCAACGGGGCTTTACCTAGTTATAAACCTAGTTGCCGGGGAAAAATCTAAATAACTATACTAGTATATATACAGTAGATATATAACAAGTATTTAAAAGGTTATGAAAGAAGACTAACCATGCGCCATTTCCCACAATACAGTTATATATATTAAAACGGGTAAATGAAAGCTGTTAAAACTTACAGGTAAGCGAGCTTCCATGCTGTATTATTAGTTGTTCAGAGAAATTAAAGAAAGTTTTGATAACAACTATATATTTGAACCTAAATCAAAACAGAGTTGTTTGTGAAAATATTGTTGGGGCTTATACTCAAGGAGAGTCCCAAGGTTTGAACAGTGATTGTACTGTTGTTTTGAATATCGTATCGGGACTTATGCAACGACTGAGGCCCAAAAAGTTTTGGTTAAAAGGGGATTGGGTCTTACACTCTATTAGAGGCCCAAAGAGTTTGAAAATGAATAAAGATGGGTCTTATAACTCAAGGAGAAGCCCAGTTGATTTTGTTAAAATGGCGACGATCGCGCCGAACGTTTGAAAATATACAGAGGGACTTATACAATGTGTGAGACCCAAAAAGGTATTATTTACAAAGGGGTGGGACTTACACTCTATCAAGAGGCCCAAAGAGTATTTAAAGAAAATAAATGGAACTTATAGCTCGAGGAGAGGCCCAATTGTTTTATTTTAAAAATGGCGATCGCGCCGGGGTTTGAAAACACAGTGGGCCTTATACGATGACCGATGCCCAAATTATTTTGGTTTTCAAAAGGGGTTGGGTCTTACAGTCTATTAGAGGCCCAAAAGTGTTTTGAAAAAGATTGATGAGGGTGGAATTAATCAAAACCCTAATTGTGATTAAAATGGAATTAATTTTGTTAAAAAATTAATAAAAATCATTGAAAACATGTGAAAAATGAGTGGTGGTCTTGGATCAATGTTCCAAAAATCATGTTTTTATTCACAAATTGATTGGAAACCATTTAAGTTTGGAAAATCAAGAAGGAAAAAATATTTTAAATGTTAAAAAAACAAATAAAAATTAATTCTTTGCAAAAAATATCAAGTATAGGAAATATATAATATTTTTGGGATAAAATAAAATATTTTAACATTTTTGTGAATTATTAAAAAAAAATAAACTCAAAATCATTAAAATTCAGAGAGAAATTAATTTTTGAATCAATTAAATAAAATCACAAAATTCAAATATTTGAATATTTGAAAAAGGGCGCCAAGAACACCTTGGTTTTGCCCGTGTGCTCTGTTTTGCCCAGATTTGCATTTTCTCATCAATCTCACTGAATACTTGATGAAATCACACAATCCACATATCAATCTACTCGTTTTCACCTCACGATCATGTCTATGGTCTTTAATTTCATTTATTTTAAGCATGGAATAAGAAATCAAAGAGAAACCTCAAGAACCCTAAATTCTGCATGAAGGCTCAGAAATTCCACACACGATTCATACAAAGCAATTAATTGAGGGGAAACATTCTATACATGATTATGAACATATGGCAAAATTATTGTGCGAGGAAATATGCATGAATCATGATATGACCAAGTTGAGGCTTACCTCTTGCAGCTGGTGATTGTGTTTTGAGTTAGATGTGTTACAGCTTGGTTCTAATGATGTGGATAGCTTCCCTAGGTGCTATGGAGTGTGTCTGAATGCTTGGAGTGGTTGGAAACAAGCTGGAACTTAAAATGGTGCGCCAACTGCAAGTCTGCTAAAAGCTTGAGCAGTTGGATGGTGATTTTGTGAAATTGGTGTTCCATATGTTGTTTAAGTGTTTGGATCACTTCTATGTGATGTTTATGAGGTATGTGTGTGATTGGTTTGGTTGGAATTGCTCTCAAGCTCAAAACCCGATAGTGACTTTCTTTGGAAGGCAAAATTGGAGTGAAAGAGGTGATTTTGAGGAAAGCATCAGTTTGGGTGCTTTGGTGTACTCACACTGATCACAAACGAGGTCTATTTATAATGCACCAAGTTTGTATTGGTTGCAATAGTGTATAGCAACAGGTACAGGTCTGTGGCCAATTGGATCATTTTGGAATCTCAAGTCTCCTCTAGCCATTGACTTGAGATTAGAGCACAGGCCTATGGTTCTTTGATTCAAGGATATGGCTTGACTGAAGTGTTCATTTTTGCTCTGATAGATGCCACCTCTAAGCATCCATTGAATGCCTCAAAACAAAATTAGAGTCTTGAGGCATCTTTAGCTTTTAGGGGTGCCAAACCTATATGTAGTTCCAAAGACTTGGGAGGCTTATGGATCAGTGTTTGTTCCTCTTTGGTCTCCCCCTGAGGTGTGCAGATGGATAAACTTGTTTGTCATTTGCACAAATTGATCAAATCGAGCCCTAATGCATAATCTGCCTTGCCAAGACAGTTTGCAGCAAGGCATGTTGCAGCTGTCATAACTCCTAGCTCAGGTGGAGTTTGATGGAGTTCTTGGACATTTTGGAAAGCCCTTATGTGACACAACACATGTGTGATCATAGTTTATCTTGAAACTTTTTGGATCCAAGTAAAAAATGCCCCTTGTAGCACCTCAAAATTTTCCCTCTTGTTATTGCCTAGCTTATGTTTCATTGCATTAAATTTAGACCTCATTTCATCTCATATAGCATGCATGTTGCATAAGGGCATGTGATTAGTGGATTGCAGAGCATGGACTATCCCAAGCCATGGAACAAGAGCCAAGGGTCTCCCAACAAGTCTCAAGGGTCTCTTACATCTCACATGATCTCAATTGATACCACAAGTCATGGGAAGATGGGAATTCATCAAGAAGATTGGACAGTGCATCATCTCCTATCAAATAGTCAAAATTAGGGTTTTGGATTCAAGTGCTCTCCTGATGAAATTTTGGTTCAAATTTGATCTCAATATTTTCTACATGCTATCAAGTATCTAAGGATAGAAGATTGCCTATTGGCTCATTTCAGAAGAGGTTCAATTGGTCAGTTGCTTGAGAATCAAAAAATTGGGGAAAAAGTCAACTGTGTAGTGAAAAAAGTCAACTCCTGACTTTTTAAGGTCAAATTCATGAAATTAAAGTTACATATGGTCATTGGACAAGATTTGATCAAGAAATGATGGAGGAACCATGAAAAATAAAAAAATGTACAAAGTTTCCATTTTTAGAAACTTAGGGTTTCCAAAAATGGCAAGTTTGGACCATTTTGCACCACACTTTAAGGCATTCTTTCTCCAAGATAAAAGCTCCAAACTTCAGGCCCAAGTTGAGCCAATTAAAGTTCATACTCTAAACTTCAAATCCATATAAAGAACTCTTCCATTGGATCAAAATTGAGGGAGTTATGATCAATCAAAGTTTGGTAAAATCAAGGCAAAAACCAAGTCATGGCAAGGCAAGCTCAGGCCTCCAGACCATAATTTCATCAAATACTTGGTGTGCCAAATGTCAAGCCATTTTTCTCATTGAAGGAAGCTTCAAATGAAAACATGTTGAACATCAAAGTTGTTCATCTCAATGTCCTCTTCAACTTTGATGTTGGACATGTTTCCATTTGAACAAGTTATGAGAGAGTTATGATGGTCCAAAGTTAATGGTTTCATGCTGAGTTTTCACAAGGCCCTAGCCATGCATGCCATGCAGCTGGCCACGCCCTTAATGCAGTTTGGATCCCTTGTGTTCTAAGCAATTTTTCACCACTTTAGAGGCATTGTTTTACTTGGAATCAAACATCAACATTGTTCTATGATGTGTCCTTAATCCAATGATATCAAAAACTCACCAAATCATCCACCATACATAGAGAGATTCATCCCTAAACATCCATAGTTTCCACTGGTTGTTTTAATGCCAAGATTAGAATGTTGTAACATTGTTGTTGATGTTAAAACACAGCCATGCCCATGCTTCACACCATCCACTCTTTACCCCTTTTGGCCAAGCAAAATCCATACTACATATAACTTCATACACCAAAGAGGAAAGGTGGAAAACTTGCTCTACAAGTTTTGTTGCAGCAACATAACATCAGTACCATCGTCATCTTTCATCATGCTCAGTACCATCACCGTTCTCCATTAATCTCACCATAGCATCATGAACCTCTCCACACCATAGAAACCTCACCAACTCGCCACTAACTAACTTGACTCAGTTAGTTAGATGCAACTCACTTAACCTTACTCACTAAACTCAATGTCTAACTGTTAACCACATGAGTTAAAATCTTAACCCCAACTATATAAACAAACTCACACAGATTTTCAAGGGGGACACTCTCATTTTTTTTCACTCTCACTCCAAAAACACTCTCAAGCTTTCTCTCTAAACTCTCTCTCTCTCTCTCTCTGTGTGCACGAATTCCTCAAGTTCTTCCTCAATCTTCTCAATCAAGCAAGAGTAAATCACTGAAGCATTGAATAGCTTACTCATCTCCAATCTCAGATTCAAATCTCTTCTTATTCTCAAGATCAAATAGCATTTATTTTGCTCAAATTGAAGTTCTAGAAGTTCAAGATCAAGTTGATATCTCTGGTTTTCTTAACAATCTCAAAGATGTTCAAGTTTCAGGTTCCACAATCCTCAAACCTTTCTAGCAAGCTTTTCACTATTTTTGTTATTTTTGTGTTGATCTGAACTCAATAGGAACATCTGACACTCTGGCTAGTTGATAGAGCTCCTTAGGAGTTTAGACTGAAAATTAGGGCAAAGCTTCTCTTCTTCGATTCTCTTTATTCACGCTTGATCTGTGAATTTTGTTTCTGAATTTGTGTTCCTCGTGAGATTAGCTTTCGTTTGATACCTGATTTGTGCATTTCTGGGGAGATGTAAGATTTGCAGGTGGCGGAGATGGCCGGAGAAGATGACCGGAGGTCATTCTCTGGCCGGTGAGGATTGATTAGGGTTTTATCACCAGTTTATATCGTGACTGTCTGATCTTTTTAATCCAACACCTATTATTTTTCCAGCATGTTAATGAACGTATGGCCTCTCACGTGCCTCTTTTCTCTCTCTGAATGTTTGCTTGTATGTGTGTACTTGTTAACTGCCATGTACATGTCTTGTGGAACGTTGGATTTGATCATTTGCTTCATCATCTCATCATGATTTAATCCTAAGGCCATTACTCAGCCAGCGCATTAATGAATCATGTGACATGCGCGTGTTTTCTTTTTTTTTCCTCTCAGATAATTGCATGCGTGTGCGTGTGTGTTAATTACCATGTGCTTGCATTTTTTATCCGTATGATCGTTTACTTTTCTTGTTGATTGTTGATTGATTAATCATGTGGCTCAGATGGAGTCAAATGTTTGACTGAGATGCACCTGAATTACACACACACATGCGCATAGTGGACCAGGCCCAGATTACTTTCTAAACCTCCATGTTTGAGCCCAAACTGTTTTTTCAACGTGCAAATTACTTTCGCCACACCCCCTGCACATTTTATCCCATTTTTAATTTCTTTTTCATATTATTTCCATTTTCTTCTTATTAAAAATATCAAATAAACTCTAAAAATCCCAAATTAATTCATGTGTGTTCTTAACGCACTTATCTAATTTTCCCTATTTTTTAATTCTGATTTCATGAAGTTTAGATCATAATTTCGTAATTTTCTTTTAATTTCCTTTTTGAGTGAATTTCTTCATGAACACTTGAGCTTGTACATTTTATTTCTCTCATTTCACACACTTTTTTTCATCCATTCTTTTTGTATTGATTAAAGGGCATCTTGAAGCATCTAAACCAAATTTCATTTGATTTTTAAAGTCATTTTATCATGTGTTTGGATGTGTATCTTTAAGTGTTTTTGTGGTGTGTTTCAATGTAATTTCATGAGGCCTTTTGAGGCATTTGTCTTTTGATTTTTACCATGAGTTTTTGTTGCATGTTTTGCTTCTGATCAATGATGTATATGACCTCTTCCCATAATTTTCTCATGTGCTTTGACATTTTTTGATGCCTTGTGATTGGAGTTACTTTTGTGCACTTTCTTCTACTTCATGCTAACATGTTTTGATGAGGCATTTATGCCACCATTTTATGATTGTTTGTGCATATTTTATATGTCATTTGTGTAATATTATAGGTCATCCTTATTTCATTATAGGTCACTTTGACTTGTGTTTGCATTTAATATTAGTTTATGCATGGTAACTTGAAAGTTTGACATGATTCCTTCTCTTGTATCTTCTTAAGCTCTACATGTTTCATGTGTGCATTTTTGTATGCCATCTCATACATTCCATTGGCATCTCATTAATGGTATGCCACTGTCTATATGCATTCATTAATCATTCCATATGATATACATCCTTAACATGTAAATTTGTGCATCTAATTGAAACTTATTTCTCTCCTTTACATTCCTTTTCATCTTGTCTTTTCTACTTGAGCCATTGCATTTATACTTATATGATTGTCTATATGCATCATAAGACACTCCTAGCTAATATATGCTTCTGACTTTAGCGTTTCATTAAGCATGAATGCATGTTGACTTTGCATTTCCATTCATCTTCCATCTATTCCTTTCATGGTGCATCTCTTGGATGTTTAAGGCATTATGTGTGCAAAGTTTGGGTGTCTTTGATCTCTTAACCTTAGAGAGCATCCTTTGGATATAGGTTCTGACCTTGAATGATTTTCATCTCTTAGGATCTTTATCCATTTATTCTTGATTTGTTTAATCATTACTTGTTATTCTTTCCTTATTTCACTACTTGTAAATAGTTTTTGAACTAACATTTTCAAGTAGGTGCTAATGGTAAGTAAGTATGTGGATATGCTTCCACATATAATTCTTTCTTTCATTTTCTCTTATCTCTTTTAATCATTCAACTTGTGATCATGATAAGTATTTATATGCTCTCCTTGAATAACTTCTTTCTTCTCCCTTTTGAGTTATAACTCATCTTCTACTTTAGAAGTGAGTTGTTTAATTCACTCTTCTTCTCCTTTCTCTTAAGATTAGGTTTCTTAAACCACATTAACCATAGGAACATCCATGTATGACAATTTTAGAGTTTGAGTCTTAGTCTCCCTCATTAGACTTTACCTTTATCCACCTTTTGAGTCTCTCTTCTTTTCATCTCAAAACAAAAATCAAAAACACTTAACAAAAAGGCATAACATGTATTGTATTTGAGCCTTTCATGTGAGAATAAGATAATGAGGGGTCTTCTCTCATTTTCTTAGAATGTTTAGCGTACGTCCCGTCTTGGGTCGATATGCGAGGCATTCGATCCTACACGAGAGACTTAAATACAATGCGTGTTACAAAACACAAAAATAATCAAAACACTTCTTTCTAAAATACAAAAACAAACAAATTCTCTTCTCATCTCCTTCATTCCCTTACTTAAGGACTCGTCATGTCCGTTCTACCGCAAACAGGTAACGCCTAAGTCTCCATACAGCGAGCTGCAACACCTAACTGCTGGGAAGCGTACTTTGATGTTTCCACTAAAAAACACAAGCAAAGCAACTCCCGTTGAGTCGAACTACGACTAGATTGAGGATACGTAGGCACGAGACGGCGATGTCTTGGCGAGCAACCTTCCCCCTAGTTTGTTTCCGAACTACGTTGACTCTGATTTTCCCGTTCCCGAGGGAATACGTAGGCCTAGGACTCCGAGGACGTCCTATCGAGTCGCTTCTTTTTCTTTTCTTCTTCGTTTCTCCTTTCATTTCCGTTCCTGTTCCTTCTCCTTTCCAGTAGCAGCGGAGCTCCAGATGACGACACCCTTTGATCGAGACAACAAGTGTGGATCCCATCGGGTACGATGGACGCGTGGGGTGCTAACACCTTCCCCTCGCGTAACCGACTCCCTTACCCAGTTCTTTTGGTCGCAAGACCATGCCTTTTCCTTCCCTCAGGTTTACGCAGTGTTTCCTTTCCCTCTCTTGGGATAAATACACATTGATGGCGACTCTGTTTCGGTGCCACTTTCGCGTTTGTACCTAGATGAAAATCCCGGGAGCGACAGCTGGCGACTCTGCTGGGGAGGAAAGTCTTTGGTTTCCTGAGTGAGTCACTCCTAGCGCTTGTTTGTTTTCTTTCATTGGGTGTTTATTGTGGAGCTGTGTTGTGCTGTATTTTGCTGTTTTACTATATTATTTACTGTATTACCGCATTACTGTACATTACTATATTTACCGCATTTTAACATTTTCATTTCATATACTGTATTATACTATACTGTGATGTGTTGCTTTGTCTGTTTGGCGGGATGGGGTATTCTGAGAGATAGGCCCAATACACAGGCATGAGTGCACTTATGTTTAGCTTGTTTCATGTCCTCTCACGCTCCATTTCGGTGCGAGGAGGGAATATAAAACACAATCTGGATGTGGTTCTCTCTAGAGAATTATGCGTTGTGGATCTGCCACAATGGTAGAGCTATCTGGAAGAGTTGTTAAGTCTGGATGACCTCTTAGGATGACCCCTCTTTATTTTGAGGTGAGTCAGAGGACGATCTCTTTGTATGGCGATAACATTGTATCCTTCGGGCTGAATGTGCTATTACCTCTCATTCCGAGATCCGAATTTGAGAATCCTCACTTTCTAGTACATACATGTGAGATTGGGGGGATTGTTTACAGGTGTGCAGGAACCTTTGACCTTCAATATACCCGGTTTCCTTATGTGTTATGGATTTGTTACTGAATCTTTGATCCTGACTGGTTTGTTATTGTTCTGAATTTATTACCGGATCTTTAATCTTGGTTTTGTGTATTTCACCAAATTCAGACTGCAGTACAGTGGGTTCAGCAATATATGTTCAACATTGATCACATGCCCTTGCATACATATCATCATTCGTATTTTTGCATTTAACCTTCATGTTTATTCATTTGCGGGGTATACTTCCTTTTGATTCCGGTTGACCGTTCCCTTTACAGATATGGATATTCCAAGAAAGTACAATGTGTATTACACGTTCTTTGACACCAAGGTGGGTCAGTTACAGAAGATGGTATCTCTTATTACTCCAGATTATGTGGGTATGTTCAGAAAGGCTCATGGAGAGATTCTGATTATGGTTGATGATTTGAATGCTTCAGAGAGGAGTGTTATTCATACTTGATTGCAGTTTTATGACCCACAGTTGAGGTGCTTCACTTTTTCGGACTTTCAGTTGGCTCCGATGCTAGAAGAGTATGCCCTTCTGCTAGGTGTGTCTCTCAAACACCAGATTCCTTTTAACTCTGACATGCGTCCTCCAAAGCCTGAGGAAGTAGCTAAGGCTTTCCATCTGAGTGTACCTGTGGTAACAGATAACCTCGCCACCAAAGGAGGTTTATCCGGTTTTCATTTGGATTTCTTGGAAGCCAAAGCTGAAGAGTGTGCTGCTAAAACTCAATGGGAAACAGTTTGTGCTATTTTGGCCTTGAGCATTTACGGGATTATGTTGTTTGCTGATGAGCCCAAGTTTGTGGACATGAGAGCCATCCATATCTTTGTGTTGAGGAATCCTATACCTACGCTCTTGCGTGACTTGTATTACTCTGTGCATTATAGGAATGAGAAGAAACGAGGGGGACTGGTTCGATGTTGTGCACCTCTGTTTCATAAATGGCTCATGAGTCACTTACCGAATTCTGAGGCTTTCCTGGATCCTCATCCTGCAAAGAATTGGGCTAAAAGGATGATTCAGTTGACGGCAAAAGATATTCGTTGGTTTAACCAAAGGACGATGGGTGGGGATTTTATCAGTAGTTGTGGAAGACATCCAAATGTGCCACTCTTGGGAATAAAGGGTTGCATCAACTACAATCCTGTTATTATGAGGAGACAGTTGGGATTTGCTTTAATAGACCCTCCGAAGGATAGTGAATTGGAAGAATCCTTCTTTTTCTCTGTGAAAGATAATCTTTTGTTGGTAAGGCAAGCGGCCGGAGCTTGGGGCAATTTGCAAACAAAAGGTAAAGTTGTCTTTGGTAAGTGCAATAACGTGTCTTTTCCTCAGTATGATGCATGGTTGAAAAGAAGAGTTCAGACACTCTTTTGCCGTTCTCTATGGAAGGTCCGTCAGATCCAGTTGTTGTTGAACCTGCGACCATGATAAGTGTTATTGAATATAACAAGCTTAAGGCAGAAAAGGACAAGGCAGTCAAGATGAATGAGAAGCTAAGCGAAGGACTCCGAAAGACGCTTTGTGAAAAGCGTAATGTTGAGTATGAACTTCAAAGGCTAACTGAGCGTCATGAGGCAAATGAGAAAAGAATTGTTGAGGACACTGTCTATATTTGCAAAGTTAAACAAAATTAGATGGCATTAAAAAAGGCGTGCAAGCGTATCAACGAGCAGTTGGCAAAGTCTGAAAATGCACTTTCCAAAGGGCAGCAGAGATGGGATGTGTTCTCCGAGTGCCGAAGGGAGATTGAAGCGAGAATAAGGGCTGAAAATGATGAGTTGAAAAAGAATTTGAAGAGTAAAGAAAGCGAATTTCTCAAGAAACTTAGTTCAGCTAACCGAGAGATTGAAGAGCTGAAAGTCCACGCTGGAGTAAAGAAAGTAAAAGATTTAGCTGTTAAAGATCAAATCAGGAAGCTGGAGGAAGCTGTCAAGATAAGGAGTCAGTTGATCAGGAGTCTTACAAAGCGCCCTAATGATCTGGTTACCGAAGCACTTCTCAAGGAGGTTCGGGAAGACTCGTATGGGCTTAGTGTCTGAAGCATTTTCGTTGTTGTTCCGAGAACTCACCATCAGGATTGTTGATGGGTTTTCTTTTGTTCGTATTCATGCTTTCAGTTGTATTTGTTCAGAACAAATTTGTATTTTGACAGTTCCACACTTGGTTGTGAGTTTTCATTTATGCTATGGGTATTTCGTTTCGGTATTCTTGATTCTATGAGGTGGTTTTTTTCGTCAAATTATACAATGGCTCACACACTCACTGGGCTGTATATGTTGGATGTTCTGATTCATTACTGTGCACCTCTGATGTTTTATCAATATTAGCAATTAGAGGTGTATGCAGTATCCCATTTTGGTCAAAACTGGAATCGAAGGAAGGAATGCCTCAAAATGACTAAACATGACATTGCATAGCATGTATCATTTTGCATTTTGTTGCTTGCTTTTCAGGTACTTGCTACGGTTTTTTCCTAACCTTTATTTGGTTTCAGGCAGGATAGCTGACCAACCGATTCACCAATATTCTACTCGACTCAACCAGAAAAGAGTAATGGCGCAAATGTAAGAAGAAATGGCAGCCATACAAGCTTGCATGGCTCAGTTCATGGAATTATTGCAAGGCATTGCACAAGGGCAAGAGCAGCTGGGGACCCTTGTCCAACCCTTAGTGACGGAGTTGAGGGAAGTACGGAGCCAAACAGGGCAATTTACGAGGAGGATGCAAGCTTTGGTTCAAGACCAGAAAATGCTGAAGGAAGAGGTCAACCAAATGAAAACTTAGATGGGCTTGCGTAGCGAGTGATTTTTGGTTGGGGTTGCGAAGCACAATCGCTCTGGTACTACGGCTCGATTCATTTTTTATCTTATTAAAGCTGATGAAGGAAGGGAAATAGATGTCTCCAATTAACCCTGCTTGCATACTGAGATTAAACAGTCAAACTTGTTGGTTTACAGATGCTACAAAGATTCGGGGTTTCTCCTAGGTTATTTTGTTGACAAAGGGGTGCTTTAGGCTATCGATTAGGATGTTAGGACAAATGTATGAGAGTATGGGATTTTGGGTTTTTGTTTATTGTGCTCGCTAAGATTTTTTCTTTCAATCTTATGCCTACGTATTCCCGTTTACCGAAACAGGGAAATCAGAGCGATCGTAGTTCCTCCTATTCTATGGGAGGAATTGGTGTTTTGGTGTCTTGTTCAAAGCCCAAGACGTGAAGTGAAAGGTAGTTTGTATCTTGTTCAAAGCCCAAGATATGAAGCTAAAAGGGTTTGTCTTTAGAGAGAATTTGTCATCTCTAAAGAGGGTCTGTTTGTCACAGCTGTTGGGTGACTGGTTGTAAAGGAGGATTACTTTAACCGGGATGTGTGAATCCGGCAATGCCATAATTTCCTTTATATGGGTTTTTTAACCTGAAGGAGAAGACTTTAACTCAGTGTAGAGCAATGCTATCTTTCCTTAGGAATTTCTCATGCTAAAAGAGGGACCGTGGCATGGATGTAGATGATCCAGAGGCTTGCCGCTTACAGCGATTAGATGAAGGGGAAGGAGTTGTTGATGTTTGTGTACTGTGAACGAGGCACAGCTTTGAGGCTAAAAGGTTCATTGGATCAACCAGTGGTTTTCTTATACAAAGCCTAAGAGGAGGCTAATATGTGTCTCGTATAAAGCCCGAGAGAGAGACTAAAAGGTTTTTGACTCGACGATAGAGTCTTTTGGTATCTCGTATAAAGCCCGAGATGGAGGCTATTTG
The DNA here is from genome assembly GCA_022829125.1 of Lathyrus tuberosus. Taxonomy (NCBI): domain Eukaryota; kingdom Viridiplantae; phylum Streptophyta; class Magnoliopsida; order Fabales; family Fabaceae; genus Lathyrus; species Lathyrus tuberosus. The sequence goes on from JALAZF010000042.1 coordinate 17,645,741, forward strand.
ACTCAACAAGAGAGTTTTTTTTTGTATCTCGTACAAAGCCAGAGATGGAGGCTAAAATTTGTTTGGTTCGATAAGAACCTTTTTGTATCTCGTATAAAGCCCGAGATGGAGGCGGAAGGGTGATTGACTCAACGGGGAAGTCTCTTATGTGTCTCGTACAAAGCCCGAGAAAGAGGCTAAACGTTGTTTAACTCCACTGGGGAGAATTATTGTATAAAGCCCAAAAGGCGGTTGGACTTCACTAGAGAAGGATCATTATACAAAGCCTAAGAGGAGGCTATGGTTACTGTTTCAATTGAGTGACAGGTCCAGTATACTGATTTTGAAAGAGAAAATCAGTTCTTATATGAGCAACACTGTACTCAAGGATTTTGATTCGAGGATCAGGGATATTTCCTTTTCTTTGAGGAAATGGGAAATCCGAAGGGTATTGAGACTGTTCGAGTATACGGGTTTTCTTCCTATTTAACGAAGAGGTCACTTGAGAATGTCTGGAAAACTCAAGGAGATTAGACTGTCCAAGTCTGGAGTTTCATCTTTCGTACTGTGCTTTGAGAAACAGTAGTAGACTCTTTGAAAGGACTGTTCTATGCAGATGATTAAGTTCTGTTCCTATACCTCTAGGAGTTCGTCGGGACAATTTGTACGAAGCCCAAGAGGAGGCTGGAAGCTTTTAAGAAGCCGACGGGTCCTTGTACGAAGCCCAAGAGAAGGATATCATTCCCGGAGGAAGAGATCATTATACGAAGCCTAAGAGGAGGCTGTGAGTACTTCTAAGAAGCCGAGAGGTCCTTGTACTAAGCCCAAGAGGAGGCGGGGTTGCTTTTAGGAAGCCTGTGGGTCCTTGTATAATGCCAAAGAGGAGGCCGATGCTTTTAAGAAGCCGATGGGTCCCCAAACCCCGAGAAGTTCAAGACATGCCATTCACCGAGAATAGATCAAGCCAGGAAAGTTTGGGAATTTGGAAGAAACTCAAGAGATGCCATTCACGGAGAAAAGATCATCTCTTGGGAGTAGAGTTTCTTGACAAGTGCTTTTAAGAAGCCTGTGGGTCCCCAAACCCTGAGAAGTTCAAGACATGTCATTCACCGAGAATAGATCAAGCCAGGAAAGTCCGAGAATTTAGAAGAAACTCAAGAGATGCCATTCACGGAGAAAAGGTCATCTCTGGGGAGTAGAGTTTCTTGACAAGTGCTTTTAAGAAGCCTGTGGGTCCCCAAACCCCAAGAAGTTCAAGACATGCCATTCACCGAGAATAGATCAAGCCAGGAAAGTCCGAGAATTTGGAAGAAACTCAAGAGATGCCATTCACGGAGAAAAGATCATCTCTGGGGAATAGAGTTTCTTTGACAACTTCTACGAGTGACAATCTATGAAAGGGTTCACCGAGAATGCTGCCTTTCATGTCTCCATATTGTTTAACCCCAAGAGGAGGGAAGACTGTGTCTGGTAATCCTATGGGGATCTAGTTTAGACTATTTCTAAGAGTGATCAACGGGCTTAATGCTAAACGTAGTTGCCGGGGAAACTCTAAATATCTATACTATTATTACACAGTTGATATGAGTTTATGAAAGAAGACTTACAGCGAAACAGCCCCACAATACAGTTATATGTATATGAAAACGGTAAATTAAAGCAATAACCACTTACTCGGTTGTAGAGCTTCCATGTTGTTTGGTTAGTTGTTCAACAAAGAAAGATTGAAAACAACGGTATATTTCAAAATCAAAGGAGAAAGTGTTTAGAAAAAGAAAGATTTGGGACTTACAGCTCAAGGAGAGGCCCAGGGTTTTATCAGTGAGCGCACTGTTTGAATTTGTACAGAGGGACTTATACAAGTGACTGAGGCCCAAAAAAAAGTTTTATGTACAAAGGGGTTGGGTCTTACACTCTAATAGAGGCCCAAAAGGTTTAAAGAAAAGGAGTGGGGCTTATAACACGAGGGTAGGCCCAGTTTGACTTTTCGTTTAAAAATGGCGATCGCGCCGAGGTTTTCTTTTAACGCAGAGGGGCTTATACAATATCTGAGGCCCAAAGTGTTTTGGTTAAAAGGGGGTTGGGTCTTACACTCTATTAGAGGCCCAAAAGTTTTGAATGGATGTTATAGCTCGAGGAGAGGCCCAAATGGTTTATTTTTAAAATGGCGACGATCGTGCCGAATTTAAAAATGTACAGAGGGACTTATACAACGAATGAGGCCCAAAATATTTCTGTACAAGTGGGTTGGGTCTTACACTCTAATAGAGGCCCAAAAGGTTTTAAGAAAAGAAATGGGTCTTACTACTCGAGGGTAGGCCCAAGGTTTTTTTGTTTTGAAAAGGCGACGATCGCGCCGTTTGTTTTGACGGTATCGGGACTTATACAATATACTGAGGCCCAAAAATGATTTGGTCAAAAAAATATTGGGTCTTACACTCTATTAGAGGCCCAAAGTGTTTTGAAAATGATTTATGAGGGTTGAATTAATCTAAAAACCCTAATTTGTTTTCAAAAATGTGTTTTAATTGAATAAAAATTCAATTAAAATGATCAAAATTGTTTAACATAGGAAAAACAAATTGTGATCTTGGATTAATGCTTCAAAAATTAAGTATTGACCTATAAAATAATTAGAAATCATTAAAAGTTGTAAAATCAAGGTGGAAAAAATATTTTAAATGTTAAACACAATTAAAACATTAATTCTATGCAAAAATATCAATTATACAAAATAAATAATATTTTTGGGATTTTTTGGGAAAATAAAATATTTTAACATTTTTGTGAATTATTAAAAAAAGAATCAACTCAAAATCATTAAAACTCAGAGAGAAATTAATTTTTGAATCAATTAAATAAAATCACAAATTTCAAATATTCAAATATTGGAAAATGGCGCCAAGAACAAAGGCAAGAACACGCGCGTTTTTCAGTTTTGCCCAGATTTGCTTTTTCTCTCCAATCTCACTGAATACTTGATTATATCATGCAATCCACATACCAATCAACTCGTTTCAACCTCACGATCATGTCTATGGTATTTAATTTCATTTAAATTAAACATATAACAAGAAATCATGAAAAATCCTCAAGAACCCTAAATTCTGCATGAAGGCTAGGATTTTTGATACACGATTCAAACAATGCAATTAATTGAGGGGAAACATTCCATGCATGATTATGAACATATGGCCAAATTATTGTGCAGCAAAAATTGCATGGATCATAGATTTAGAAGAGCTCATGCTTACCACTTACAGCTGGTGATCGTGATTTGTGTTGGAGGTGTTACAGCTAGGTTCCAATGATCTGGATAGCTTCCCTAGGTGCCATGGAGTGTGTATGAATGCTTGGAATGGATTGAAATGGTTTGGAGCTGAAGATGGTACCTCAACTGCAAAACTGTCAAGAACTTGAGCAATTGGCTGGTGATTTTGTGAAATCTGTGTTCCAGATGTTATGTGAGTGTTTGGATCACTTCTTTATGATGTATGTGAGGTGTGTGTGTGTGATTGGTTAGATTGGAAAAGCTCTCAAACTCAAAACCCGATAGTGACTTGCCTTAGAAGGCAAAATTGGAGTGAAAGAAGAGATTTTGAGGAAAGCATTTGTTTGATGGCTTTGGTGTACTCAAACTGATCATAATTGAGCTCTATTTATAGTAGAGCAAGTTTGTTTTGCAAGGAATAGTGAATGGCAACTGCTGAGTAGGTTTGGCCAATGTTGGCAAATGAAAATCCAAGTCTCCTCTAGCCATTGACTAGAGGTTAGGGCACAGGCTGTTGGTTCCCTTGGTCTTGGATAAGTCTTGACTGAATTCAGTTGAGAATGGCTCAGTCCATGCCACCTTGATGCTTCCATTGAATGCTCCAATCCAAAATTGGAGTCTTGTCCCTATTTTGGCAATTCTAGGTTCAACATGCTATTTCTTGTTCCAAAGACTTTGGAGGCTTGGCTCAGTGATTGTCCCCTTTAGATTCAATCCTCAGAGGTGTCCAAGTGGATAGGAGCATTTGGATTTGGCTGATTTTGGCAAATTGAGCAAAAATACAAAATCTGCCTTGCCTTGACAAATTTCAACAAGGCAACTTGCCAATGTTATATCTCATGACTCAAATTGAATTTGGTAATGTTCTTGGTCATTTTGGAAAGCCCTTACATGATACAACAACTGTTTGAACATGTTTGGTTTTGATCTCTTTTGAATCCAAGTGAAAAACCCCCCTATATTTGGAAAAAAGTAAGGTAAAATCTGACTTAGTGAAATTTTCACTAAGTGTTGGAACAAAGTGACTTTTCTTGATTTTGATCACTCCATAACTCAAAATCCATGAGGAATTTGGACATAGGTCAGTATGAAGGTTTTGTATAGGGCAATGAGATCTACAAATCAAGCTTTGAATAGGGAACAATGGCCTTGTGGTTTAGGAGTTATGGTCCTCTAAAGTTGGCACATTAGTGTCACTTTTTCCATAACTTAGAAATTTTTCTAAGTTTTTATGGTTACCCCTTTTACAAGTTATCCCCCTTTCTTTGATTTTTCTTGATGAATGATGATTCAAATCATACATTAACATCATTTTAGGGTTAAAAATCCAATTTGGTGAAAAATCTCAAAAAGTCAAAGTTGACTTTTGTGCACAGTTGACTTTTTATCTGATGAATTCCAAACTGTGCATTTCTTCAGGAAATCATGTCCTTGACCTAAATCAAACTTGATGGACATGTTCCATGGGTGTCATAGGGTATATTGAATCATGTCTTAGGGTTTGGGAGCATGTCCTAGTCAAAAGTCAAAGTTACAGTTGACTTTCCTCGCGAAACCCTAATTGTGGTGCAGATGAAATTGAGACTTGTTGCTCAAGCTTCTTGGATTAATCCATTGTTCCAAATGGATCAATATGGTATATTAGAGACCCTGAAATCCTGTCTTAAGGTCTTGGTTCATGATTTGTCCCAAAAGTCAACTTAGGGGTGAATTAGGTCAAGAAACCCTAATTCTTGGTTTTTGATGTATGCATTCCCTGAGGTCAAATTGACTTGATGATTGGGTCCATGAGGTCCCATGAAGTATATTAGGTTATGTTTTGGATCATTGGCTTGTGCCCAGATGAAAAATTTCCATTTGGAGACCCTGGTCGACCAAAACCTTAATTTGGTGACACTGTCGATCTTGAGACTTGATCCACCTAGAACGGAGCAGCCTTGTGCTTGATCCTTGAAGTGGGAGTCCTTTTGATCCATTGTGGATGTTTGAGAGGTTAGACAAGTTGAAGATCATGTCATTCCTTGATTGATCCTTTGTCTAAGGCTCTGAGAGGGCTTGAAACCCTAATTTTGATTGTAGTGAATGCTCAACAATCCTTGAGGAGATTGATGAGGCAAGAAGGTACATCCATATTATGATGATGATTTGCACAATGATGGGAAATCTAAGTGGTCAAAATTTGGGGTATGACAGATGCCCCTATTTAATCTTCTTGGACACGAAGGTGTGAATGGCGAAGGTATTCGGGCATTCGGGGTGCAAGAGGATTAAATATCGGAATACCCGAAATTTTGACGGCGTCTATGAATGGTAATTCACGCATTCATCTTCTTTCGCTAAGCAATGATGCTTAGATAGGGTAAACTTCCCCTCGATCCTGTTCTTCAGCCAAGGAACTGGTCTCAGTTTCTGATTTAAACTTCCCCTCGATCCTAGTTTCCTACCGAGGAACTGGTCTTAGTTTCTGATGTAAACTTCCCCTCGATCCTGGTTTCCTACCAAGGAACTGGTCTTAGTTTCTGATGTAATCTTCCCCTCGATCCTGGTTTCCTACCAAGGAACTGGTCTTAGTTTCTTTCATCAATAAACTTTATTGACAAGGGACGATATTCGTAGCGGCTTTCCTTCAAACTTCTCGCCGAATTTTCCTGGGGAGATGCCATTTGAGTGGAAAAAGTTTTGATGTCAGACTTGCTGGGAAACCCAGTCGTATGGGTTGTAGAGGTGCACAAACTTCTCTGTTTGGAGACGCCATTTGTCGAATCTACAGGGGAAAATGAGTCTCTTGAGATACTGCTTTCGTTCGAGGTCTTTACATCATACTTTTCTCGGAGATCTTCTCGGAGAAATGCCATATGATGTGATCCAATTTTGAGGTGGCGATGACCTTTTCATCAGTGGGTTTTTCGAAGAAAAACTGCCGTACTACCGAATCTCCGATTTAGGAGGCTTTCTCTCGGGATTTTCTTTAATCCGGGAAAACAAGGATATCATCTTCAATGGTGAAGAGTGATGTTAACTGAGGGCTCTCTGGTCTTTCAGAGGTTCAAGTTATCAAAGTGGTCGAGGACCCAACTTCAATCTAGAAATAAAACTGGAGGAGAGAGATTGTTCAGACGTAACACTTCCTGACGAGGAAAGGGCTGACAACTCGATTGAGAGGACTTTTATCACTAGGGGACAAGACCGACTAGAGTGATAGTGATGTAATATGACTGTGAATGTAAATCAATAATGCATTATGCATGTATGTATATGCTGACAAAACTGACGCGACATACAAACTAAAAGATGAACACGACTGGATACTCGGCCATTGCAGGGCGAAGAAGTACCGCTAGTTCAAGATAGCAATTCTGCCTTTCTTAGGAGAGATAGTCCTTGTTGGGAGCTATGTTGATCGGGCTTAGGAGATGAGAACTCGGCCGAGGCGTGTCAGATGAAACAAGGTCTCTGACACAGTTGATCCCTTCATTCAGGCATACTGGCCTAGAAGGAGTACTTTGATTCTGCACTTTGAAGTTCGCTTACTTCTGGAGAAGCGGTTGATGTTCTTTTGATGTTCAACAGTCAAAAGAAATTGTCGACTTTATTAAAAAGCAGAAAAAGTTTTAACAAGTAAATTCATTTTTGTTTTATTTCAAGAATCGTTAATCATGTTAACAACGTCGTTCTGTAAAGCTAAAACAAATAAGAATTACAAACAAAAGCACAAGGGCTCAAATTTTATTGATAAGATGGAGATCAGCCAAACGCGTGATTCCAAAGAGTATATACAAAGTTTGAAAATGGTAATTTACAGGGAAAAGGGCTACGTTGAAACATAACGACCACTATCCTTCTACCAACTTTGAATTCTGGGCATCCTGAGCTTTTGTCGAAGATGACCTTGACTGGAGTTTTCCTCCGATGGATGGTGTAACTGCTGCTGAGGGACTTGCCTCTGTTGAACATAGTTACTTGCCATTATCCCTAACTTTTGCATGGATTGTACTGTGATGTTTCCAATCCAACGGGATGATTCTTCTTCTTTTTTTTTGTCTCTAAATTTTGCCTAGACTGCCCTTTCGGGTTTTCAATCCACCGAGATGTTTCTTTTTAGGCGAAGTATTTCTGGACTACATCAAAATTTGTGGGGTAGGAAATTTCCTCTCCGTCCATGGTTGCAAGTCTCAAGGCGCCGCCTGAGAAAGCTTTCGTGACCACATAGGGGCCATCATAATTCGGAGTCCACTCACCCCGGGAGTCAGTCAGAAATGATTGTATCTTCTTGAGCACAAGGTCTCCTTTCCTGAAGACGCGGGGTCGGACCTTTTTGTCGAACGCCTTCTTCATTCTCTACTGATACAACTGACCGTGGCATAGAGCCGTGATTCTCTTTTCTTCGATCAGATTCAGTTCGTCGTGTCGGCTTTGACACCATTCAGCTTCGGTGAGCTTAGCTTCCATCAATACTCGGATTGATGGGATCTCTACTTCTATGGGGAGCACTGCTTCCATGCCATACACTAGAGAGAAAGGGGTTACCCCTGTTGAAGTGCGGACGGATGTGCGATAACCGTGAAGAGCAAAGGGTAGCATCTCGTGCCAGTCTTTTTAGGTTACAACCATCTTTTGAACGATCTTCTTGATGTTCTTATTGGCCGCTTCTACCGCTCCGTTCATCTTTGGTCGGTAGGGAGATGAGTTATGATGTTCGATCTTGAACTCTGCGCACAACTCTTTCATCATCTTGTTGTTCAAGTTAGATCCATTATCAGTAATAATCTCGCTTGGAACACCATAACGGCAGATGATATTGTTTTTGATTAATCGGACTACTACTTGTCGGGTTACATTGGCAAATGACGCTGCTTCGACCCACTTGGTGAAGTAGTCAATCGCTACTAGGATGAACCGATGTCCGTTTGAAGCCTTGGGCTCAATCATGCCAATCATGTCGATTCCCCATATCGAGAATGGCCATGGGGAAGAGAGAACTTTGAGATGTGATGGTGGTACATGAATTTTGTCAGAGTATATCTGACACTTGTGACACCTCCTCATGTACTTGTAGCAGTCGGATTCCATTGTCAACCAATAGTATCTTGCTATTAGAATTTTTCTCGCCATTGTGTGTCCGTTGGCATGAGTGCCAAAGGATCCTTCATGAATTTCTTTCATCAGTATTTCTGCTTCTGGTCTGTCTACGCATCGGAGCAAGACCATGTCAAAATTTCTCTTATAGAGAGTGTCACCGCTCAGGAAGAAGTTTCCAGCCAATCTCCTGAGGGTTTTCCTATCTTGTCTTAGTGCCCCAGGTGGGTACTCTTGTTTCTGAAGGAAGCATTTGATATCGTGATACCAAGGTCTGTCGTCTAGGACTGCTTCAATCGTGAAGATGTAAGTGGGCCGTTCAAGGCGCATTTTGTCTATCTTAGGTAAGTCGTTCCATTGACCTAAACTAATCATGGAAGAGAGAGTGGCTAATGCATCAGCCATGTGATTCTCCTCACGAGGGATATGATGAAACTCAACTCTGTTGAAGAAAGGTAGCAACCTCCTTGCGTAGTCTTTGTAAGGAATCAATCCTGATTGGTATGTGTTCCAATCTCCTTTTATCTGATTGATAACCAAGGTTGAGTCGCCGTATACGTCCAAGTTTTTGATCCTTAAATCAATTGCTTCTTCGAGACCCATAATACAAGCTTCGTATTCGGCTTCGTTGTTCGAACATTTGAACGTAAGTCTGGCAGTGAAAGGAATGTGGGTACCCTGAGGGGTAACAATGATTGCCCCAATTCTGTTTCCATAATGATTAACTGCCCCGTCAAAGACAAGTCCCCATCGGGAACCTAGTTCTGGCCCTTCACTGGGTAACGGTTCATCGCAGTCTTTCATCTTCAGATACATGACATCTTCGTCTGGGAAGTCAAACCCGATTGATTCTTGATTGTCAATCGGTTGATGAGCCAAATAATTGGCTAATATACTCCCCTTAACGGCTTTCTGAGCGTGGTACTCTATGTCATATTCTGATAACAACATCTGCCAACGGGCAATCCTTCCCGTAAGAGCAGGCTTTTCGAAGACATACTTGATTGGATCCATTTTGGAGATTAACCAAGTAGTATGACGAATCATGTATTGGCGAAGACGTTTGGCTGCCCAAGCCAAAGCGCAGCAAGTTTTCTCGAGCATCGTGTACCGAGTTTCGCAGTCGGTGAATTTCTTGCTTAGATAGTAAATGGCAGACTCTTTCCATTTAGTTTCGTCTTGTTGGCCAACTACACATCCCATTGAGTCCTCTAGAACTGTGAGGTAAATGATCAGTGGTCTTCCTTCCACTGGAAGTGATAGAATCGGCGGATTCAACAGGTATTCCTTGATACTGTCGAAGGCGGTTTGGCAGTCTTCTGACCAAACGCAATCCTGGTTCTTTTTGAGTAATTTGAAAATCGGCGCACATGTGGCGGTCATGAGGAATATGAATCTGGAAATGTAGTTCAAACGTCCCAGGAATCCTCTGACTTGTTTTTTAGTTTTCGGAGACGGCATGTCTTGAATGGCCTTGACCTTGTCAGGATCAACCTCAATCCCTTTCCGGCTGACGATAAACCCTAGTAGTTTCCCTAAACAGACACCGAAGGTGCACTTGTTAGGATTCAAGCGGAGCTTGAATTTTCTTAAACGTTCGAACAATTTTGACAGATGTTCAACGTGCTCATTCTCTGTTTTTGATTTTGCAATCATATCATCGACATATACCTCGATTTCTTTGTGTATCATGTCATGAAACAGAGTAGTCATGGCCCTTTGATAGGTTGCACCGGCGTTCTTCAAACCGAACGGCATTACCTTGTAACAAAAGGTGCCCCATGGGGTAATGAACAAAGTTTTCTCCATGTCTTTCGGCGCCATTTTGATCTGGTTATAGCCCGAGAATCCATCCATGAAGGAGAAAACTTTGAACTTTGTTGTACTGACTACCAGCATGTCAATGTGTGGTAAAGGAAAGTCGTCCTTTGGACTTGCCTTGTTCAGATCCCTGTAATCAACACACATTCTGACCTTTCCGTCCTTTTTGGGAACGGGTACGATGTTGGCTAACCATTGAGGATATTCTGATGTGGTGAGGAAACCCGTGTTAATCTGTTTTTGTACCTCCTCTTTGATTTTGATGGCCATGTCCGGGTGAGTCCGTCTCAACCTTTGCTTTACTGGTGGACATTCCGACCTTAATGGTAAGTGATGTTCCACGATGCTGGTATCCAACCCTGGCATATCCTGATAGGACCAAGCGAATACATCGGGGAATTCTTTGAGAAGCTTTATCAAACTCTCTTTGGCAGTTGGATTGAGCAGTGCCCCAATCCTGATTTCTTTTCTCTCTTTTTCTAAACCCAAGTTTACCATTTCCAACGGCTCTTTGTGAGGTTCAATGGACCTTTCCTCTTGTCTGAGTAGTCGGGAGATCTCTTCTGGAATTTCGTTGTCAACTTCTTCTTCAGCCCCAAATACCGGGAACTCAAAGTCGGGATAAGGCATCAGATCGTATGTTTCAACTGGGTTTAAAACAAGCAATCTGCATGATGTGAGGATTCTTGTTTAGAAGAGATAGAGAGAATGCAAAAGTGTGTGCAGTGTTTTTCTTTTACTGCTTGTTTTTATTATTGAATTGTTTTTTAGGATTACCATTTTCTGAAAAAGCAAAAAGAGAAAACAGCAAATAATGCGGAAATTACAGAACGACATTATTTTATTAATGAACAAGTCGATTCTCGAAACTACAGCCCTATAAAACAAGACTCTGTCGCTTTGGGCGAAGCGAAGAGGGATATTTACAGAAAGTGAGCCCTATCAAAACATCCGTTTCACCTGGGCAGGGTGAAAGGTTAAAGATGGCAATTACTTTGACTGATGAACGACCTTCGAAACCTCGATGGCAACCCATTGGCGGCGAACTCCTCGGTGAATCACAAAGTATGGCACCTTCCTTGATTTGTCTTCAGAAATGACGCTGATTTCTAGTGGAGCAGGATCATTGGAATCTGTCTCCTAGGCAGAATTGTCGTAGGAGAATTCCTCAGTTGTATTTTGCATAATATTTATGCTCTCAGCTGTATCTCCCCATCCAGTAGGCTGGATATCTTCGAGCCTGATACGAGAGCTTTCGGGAGCGGTGTACCTGACCATATAGTCGTATTTTCCACTCAATTGTCCCAAGGTGTCCCAAACTTCTTTGGAACTGGAGGAGTCATTTCTCTCGATGACGTTGACCTCGGGGAAAGCATAGTTGATGAATTCAAGTCCTGCAAACGTTGCGAATTCATCTTCATGTTGAGTAGTTTCTGAATGACCTGAGTGTTGATCCCATGACATGGTGGGGACACAGGTATTCTGTTCAATGATGGCCAGCTGATTTTCATTGTTCGGCTGACTCTCTTGTCCCAAGTTTCCTGGGTAAGGCTGCCACATTGGCAGACCATCCATTGGGCCATAGTACTTGTAGTCAAAGTTGTCTTTCATCTGAGTGTCCTCCTCTAATGAATTTGGCGGAGCACGGCATCCTTCGGGATCACAATCTCCATAGATCATTTCGACATCTGACCGTGGTATAAATCTCAGACTCTGTGCGGGATAGCAAAATGCTATAGGCACCTCTTCCTGAGACATATAAGTGTCCCCGTTAAGGTAGGACTTCCATTCTTCATCTGTGTCAGAGGGATCTTCCTCATTGATAGCATGTACTGCTTGAGACACTGGGTGAAGGAAACCTCCACTGTGGAAGAAGTTTTGAAGGGGATGAACACTTTCATCGTTGGCAGCTGTCTGGGTACAGGTTGCAGAAAAACCAAGACCTTTCTTTGTTGTATTGCCAGTAGGAATGACAAGTTGTCCCCATCCTGTCGTATCGGTACTCTCGACCGCTTTGATAGCATCGTTGTATGAAGAAATGGAAGTTCCTTCTTTGAACTGATTGTTCTTGCTCACCAACAGTGCTTGGAACTGAGTTCCAATAACCACCTCGGGTTTTATACCAGCAGATGATGACAAGTTACTCACTAGCAAGGCCTGCTCCCCGCAGACTGTGATGAGTTGGCCGTTCTGGACGAACTTTAGCTTTTGGTGGAGGGTGGAAGTAACCGCCCTAGCCTGATGTATCCAAGGTCTTCCTAATAAAGAACTGTACGTTGCCTGGATGTCCATGACCTGGAAAGTGACTTGGAAAGTATGAGGACTGATAGTTATAGGAAGATCAACTTCGCCGATAACTGTTTTTCTGGATCCGTCAAACGCTTTGACGACGACCTCGCTGATTCTCATTGGAGGGCCTTTGAATGATAATTGCATCAAAGTGGACTTCGGCATAACATTCAGGGCTGACCCTGTGTCTACCAGTACGCTGGCTAAAGCATCGTCCTGGCAGTTGACTATGATATTGAGCGCCATGTTATGACGACGACCCTCTTCAGGTAATTCCTCATCACTAAATCCCAAATTGTTGCAGGAAGTGATGTTAGAGACAATACTATCGAACTGTCTGATTGTTACATCCTGTTCCATAAAGGCTTGCTCCAAGACTTTCTGTAGAGCCTCCCTGTGGGCTTCTGAACTGAGTAATAATGATAATACCGAGATCTTTGAAGGAGTTTGTAACAGTTGATCAACAATGTTATATTCACTCCTTTGGATGAGCTTCAGCATCTCATCATTATTTTTCGAAAGGTCGGGATTACAGGATTGACCGACTGGTAGATCAGGAGTTTCTGTCTGAAGTTCCTTTTCTTTGTTAGCTTCCCCAACCCCTCGGTTGAAGATTCTACCACTCCGTGTTACACGACTGATGTCTGCAATATTCACGACAGAGGGTAATGGAATTTCCTTTCCATTTTCGATGGTTGTTGCACCGTATTTGTAAGGGATTGCCTTAGCTGATTCATACGGTAATGGTCCCGATAGATAGATGACTATGGGAACCTTCTAATTTTTCTGACCATCATAAGTAATCTCGATCCGTTCCCGGTTGGGAACTTTAGATTCGTCAAGTAAAGGGATAATGGCAAAAACATCCCTGGTCCTGTGATGACCAGAGATTGTGACAACATCCTCAACTTGATCGGCAAGGTAGTTCGGCGTCCAGTTGATGGGTCCAGAACCCGGATATGGAGGAATTTCTCCACAATCCACCTGACCCTGAAGAGTTGCTCTCACAAGGTAACACCCTTGGTTACTTTTCGAACAGACGCTACAACGGTCATAATTGTGTGGTGGCACCTGGCCACGCCCACTTTGAATACAATATAACCTCACTAGGTTAGCTTCCACAGATCGGACATCCTGACTCTGACGCCGAGTAGGATTCCTGTTGCTGATATTAATTTGCTGAGTATCTTCATCCATATAAATTGGCATCCACCAGTGATTTAACAAGTGCTGAAGTGCCTCCTGGACAAGGGTACAACCTCGATTGTTTTCGCAACCCGCTTTACAGCTTTGATAGTCATGTGATATTAAGAATCCGAGTCGGACCTGTTCAGCATGTAACTCTACCAGGTTGGTATTCATCACGCGAATATCAAAGATCTGAACCATGTTGATCTGATAAGGATTCCTATCATGGTAGTCCTGGATCCATCCAAAATCCATCTGACGCTGGAGGGCCTCTTGTACAAAAGAGCATCCCTGTTTGTTTATCGAGCAAGTCAGATAGGAACTGTAATCGTGCCGCGGCAGATTATGATACTAGCTTTGCCTGGAATGTATCGCCACCAGGTTGGCATTCATCGCATGGATGTCGTGGTTTTAAATGATGTTGGAATTCGTGTAGACCATGATAACTCCACGAACTCGGTGCTCCTGGATCCATCCGAGATCCATCTGTTCTTGTAGAGCTGATTGCACTACCGAACATCCTTGATTGTTTTTAGAGCAGACATCACATTGATGATAATTATGAGGTGGCACATGGCCATATCCACTCTGTCTACAATGCATCTTGACCAGATTGGTTTTCAACAAGAGTACATCGTGAATTTGATAGACATCGTTAGTCTCTCCTTCTATCAAATTGACTGCAGCCTTCTCATGTTGAGGCAGCGGGTTCGTGAGAACATTAGGATTTGTATCCTTGAAGGTTAAGACCCCGCTCCTAACAAGTTTTTGCACGTCGGATTTGAAATTGAGACAATTTTCAATGTTATGCCCTATACCTCCTTTATGATAAGGGCAAGTTTGATCCACCTTAAACCAGAAAGGCGGATTTTCCGGTATTGTAAGAGGAGATTTAGTCTGAATGTGCCCCTTGGCCAGTAGTAATGGAAACAGCTCTGCGTACGACACGGGTATAGGATCAAATCCTGGTGGTCGTGTTGTACGGTTGTTTTTATATGGAGGACGAGCCTGCTGAAGAGGTTGTTGTGTCCTTTGCTGATCAAGTTGGCTCTGCGCAACCTGAGGTTGATACGTAGGCGCGGTGCTGATAGCAGGAGTTACAGCTGCTACTGGTTGATATTGTCGCCTTTGCTTTCCGAGAGAGATATTCCCAATATCTTGCTCTTTTTTATTAGGGAGAGCACTACTGTATTTTTTAGTACCGCTCGTCAATCCAGTGTCTTTTACCAAATGTCCTTCTCGAACGGCTTCCTCAAGACGTGCGCCCATGCCCACCATCTCGGTGAAATCACTGGGTGCACTGGCAACCATTCGGTCATAGTAAAATGAGCTTAAGGTTTTTAAGAAGATATTTGTCATCTCTTTTTCCTCAAGAAGTGAACAAATTTGAGCGGCGATTTCACGCCACCTTTGAGCATACTCCTTAAAGGTTTCCATGTCCTTTTGCGACATCAATCTAAGTTGATCTCTGTCGGGTGCCATGTCCAAATTGTATTTGTATTGTTGGCCGAAGGCAGTGCTAAGATCTCTGAATGTGCTAATCGTAGCACGGTTTAAACCCATGTACCATTTTAGTGCGGCACCGGTTAAACTATCCTGGAAGTAGTGAATCAGTAGGTCCTGATTCTCCGTCTGAGCTGACATATGCCGAGCGTACATCACCAGATGGCTTTGAGGGCAAGAGTTACCCTTGTATTTTTCAAAGTCGGGCACTTGAAATTTGTGCGGAACTTTCACATTGGGGACCAAGCAGAGATCTGCAGCGTCCTTTCCAAATAGATCCTGACCGCGGATGGCTTGCAATTCTTTCTGCATTTCCAGAAACTGCTCCTGGAATTCATCCATTATGTCGAACATGGTTTCCTTTTTACCAGAAGGTATCTGTGGAATCTGTCCTTCCGGGACAGTGTGCACCACAGGGGGTGGTACCGTGACTACGGCAGTGAATCTTGGCGTTTCCCAAAGTTTGTAACCTTCAGGAGTCTTCAATATGCCCCTGGCATCTTCGCTTTCCCGAAGTTTGTAACCTTCAGGCCCAGCGGCTTCTGTTATGATTCCCTGATCTTCAGTGATCGGCGGAACATATCCTTCTGGGATATAGTTAACAGGCATGCCCCAGGGACGATCTTTCGGCATTTGATACCTAGGATCATACTTCTCCACTATGGGCGTTGAGGTGATCTCTGAGATCACAGTCCTTTGTAGCTGAGCCTCTGCCATGGCTTGCATGTCATTACGAAGCTTTCTCATATCCTCTCTCAGAGCGTCGATCTCTTCTTTCAACTCTCTGTTCTCTTCCTCAAGATCATCCATCTTTTTCTGACGATTGGCTCGAGTATTGTACGAATGAGAAAGTTTGACTCTAGAATCGAGATACAAACGTGAAATTCGTAGGTAAGAAGAATACGCGATGTGAGAATGATGAATGCAATGATTATATTAATTGTTTTTTGGTTTAATCCAAACAAACTTCGACAATTAGATTGCAAATATCAAACAGTGGGGAAACCCCTTTTTATTGAATTCAAAGGATTACAGAAATGGAAATACAATAGATTACAAGGTGCAAAAACAGAAACCTAAGCTAATGGGTCCCGAGTCCTCTCTGAAGAGAAATCGGGTGCTGATTCTGGTACTTTCCTTTTCTTTGACCGTTGCTCTTGGGCCGTTGTCGGGTTGTCATTCCTTTGCCAGGTGAAAGGAGTGAGCAAATTCCTTTGGTCATCTTGATTCTCTACAGCATGTTGCTCCAAAATTTCAATCAGAGCATCCTTTTCTTTTAGTAATTGCTGTATTTTGATGCACTCTATGTCGAGGGTACGGTACTTGTTCTTCCAAGACCTTCTCTCCTTTTGAACTTTGTTGAGAGTAACCTGAAGCTTTTCAGTTTCCGTCATGAAATACATGACAGATTCCCTCGGCGGAAGAATTCCGTAACGAGGATAAGGCATTTTTAGCTTGAGAGCTCTAGTTTGTACCCAATGGAGATAAGGCTCCATCGAGACACAGTCCAGTTTTCCTAGAGACTCTTGTCCTTTCTTATGAACGTGTTTCCAAGCGTGCAATATTTCCATTTTTACTGCTCTGTCGTTTTCTCCTTCCTTGAAGAAAAGACCTTCCAGATGAACACCCCGTGGGACGTGTCTCATCGGGTATCCAAACTGACGGCGAACCAACACCGGATGATAGTTGATTCCTCCTTTAGTTCCTACGAGGGGTACGTTGGGGAAGTTTCCAGAACGATCAATGATTCTGATTCCATCATAAATCCTATTACACCAATCTATATCAGAGTTGGTAAGAGACATGATCTTCTACGACCAACGTAAGGCACTCTTGCAATCCCAAAAAGCAGCAGACTTGAGCAAGTGGGAGATAAACCATTTGTAAAGCAAAGGTACACAGCATGTGATCTCCCCTCCGCTGTACAAATTTCCCAAATGTACAGAATGATACGCATCTACGAGCAAACTCGGCACAGGGTTTCCAATGAGAAAAACCTTAATGGAGTTGATATCGACGAAGTTATTGATGTTGGGAAACAAAAATAACCCGTAGGTGAGCAAGATAAAGATGCTTTCAAAAGCAGTCACGTTCCCTATACTAGCGAAATACAGTGCCTTCTTTGTCAAGAACTGGGCCGGCAAACCTTGGAAGCCACCCTTAGTGGTTAGGTGAGTCCTAACCTCAGACTCGTCCAAATAAATTGCTCTTGCAATGATCTGATCCTTTGGAATTTCTTCCAGTCCAGAAAATGGAGCTCGATCAGTAATGTGTAGATCAATCAGATGAGAATACTCCTCCAGCGTTGGTGCGAGCTGGTAATCCGGGAATGTGAAACAGTGATAAACTGGATCATAAAACTGAATGAGCGCATCCATGATTCCCTCAATCACATGGACTCTTAACAGTGGTAGCAGAGCTCCGTGTTTGGCTCTGAAAGCCTCTTGGTTTGTGATCATCCTCGCCAAACCTCTTAAATCCTCTAGCTTTGGAACCTTGAAGGTATACCTATGGGTTCTCCTTCTACCGAAATCCATTAGCGCAATCCTTTTCTCTGATATTTGCAATCACAGTCTTAGTTTAATTTAAAAAACAGAGAGACTAGAAGAGAAATTTTTTCTTGTTTTAATGTTTTTTAAATGAATGCATAAATGCAGCACACAAAAACATAGGAAAAACATTGGGTCAAAGGGTCGTTGTCATAAAGTTAAGGCTCTACCCATCCCCAAAGGTTTATACTACGGTGATTTTTGTACCTGTACTCATTATCATCAGCTCCTCCCAGGAAAGCAAAACAACAAGCGGATCGCCAGCGAGTTGTAGAGCGATCTTAGAGTAAGTACCATTCACCGAGAATAGATCACCAGCCTCAAATGAGGGTAGTATCGCGTAACAACTATTCCCGATAGTTTCCGCACTACAAAAGGGTTTGGCTCCTCAGCTTCTCAGACATCACAATCGGCCCATTGTCTAGGTGAGAGAATGGGTTGCATTGGTCAGCCTCCACTGAGGTTCATGGTCGACCTCGTCGCCATCACTTATCTTAAGTGTATACTCAATCTTTCCACATGCGGCATCACACGCATTCCTATTAGCAGAAAAATAAACACGTATAGCAATTAGGAAAAGCGGTATATATATTTGTCCTTTAAAGCTATGAATCCTAAGTTCCTGACAGAAAATGGGTTCCCCGACGGAATTACCATCCTGTGGTTTCATTCCAAATTAACAGCGTTTTGACCTAAGATCCTAATGACGTCAAGGTTTATACCTAGGGGACCAAAAAAAAGAACAAGATCCCTAAAGAGACCTGTAATTGTCCCCAGCAGAGTCGCCATTTTTCTGTAGCGAGTGATTTTTGGATGTGGTTGCGAAGCACAATCACTCTGGTAGTACAGCTCGATTCATTTTTTATCCTATTAAAGCTGATGAATGAAGGGAAATAGATGTCTCCAATTAACCCTGCTTGCATACTGAGATAAACAGTCAAAACTGTTGGTTTACAGATGCTACAAAGATTCGGGGTTTCTCCTAGGTTATTTTGTTGACAAAGGGGTGCTTTAGGCTATCGGTTAGGATGTTAGGACGAATGTATGAGAGTTTGGGATTTTGGGTTTTTGTTTATTGTGCTCGCTAAGATTTTTTCTTTCATTCTTATGCCTACGTATTCCCGTTTACCGAAACAGGGAAATCAGAGCGATCGTAGTTCCTCCTATAGAATAGGAGGAAATGGTGTTTTGGTGTCTTGTTCAAAGCCCAAGACGTGAAGCGAAAGGTAGTTTGTATCTCGTTCAAAGCCCAAGATATGAAGCTAAAAGGGTTTGTCTTTAGAGAGAATTTGTCATCTCTAAAGAGGGTCTGTTTGTCACAACTGTTGGGTGACTGGTTGTAAAGGAGGATTACTTTAACCGGGATGTGTGAATCCGGTAATGCCATAATTTCCTTTAAATGGGTTTTTTAACCTGAAGGAGAAGACTTTAACTCAGTGTAGAGCAATGTTATCTTTCCTTAGGAATTTCTCATGCTAAAAGAGGGACCGTGGCATGGATGTAGATGATCCAGAGGCTTGCCGCTTACAACGATTAGATGAAGGGGAAGGAGTTGTTGATGTTTGTGTACTGTGAACGAGGCACAGCTTTGAGGCTAAAAGGTTGATTGGATCAACCAGTGGTTTTCTTACACAAAGCCTAAGAGGAGGCTAATATGTGTCTCGTATAAAGCCCGAGAGAGAGGCTAAAAGGTTTTTGACTCGACGATAGAGTCTTTTGGTATCTCGTATAAAGCCCGAGATGGAGGTTATTTGACTCAACAAGAGAGGTTTTTTTGTATCTCGTACAAAGCCCGAGATGGAGGCTAAAATTTGTTTGGTTCAATAAGAACCTTTTTGTATCTCGTATAAAGCCCGAGATGGAGGCGGAAGGGTGATTGACTCAATGGGGAAGTCTCTTATATGTCTCGTACAAAGCCCGAGAAAGAGGCTAAACGTTGTTTGACTCCGCTAGGGAGATTTATTGTATAAAGCCCAAAAGGAGGCTGGACTTAACTAGAGAATGATCATTATACAAAGCCTTAGTGGAGGCTATGATTACTGTTTCAGTTGAGTGACAGGTCCAGTATACTGATTTTGGAAGAGAAAATCAGTTCTTATATGAGCAACACTGTACTCAAGGATTTTGATTCGAGGATCAGGGATATTTCCTTTTCTTTGAGGAAATGGGAAATCTGAAGGGTATTGAGACTGTCCGAGTATACGGGTTTTCTTCCTATTTAACGAAGAGGTCACTTGAGAATGTCTGGAAAACTCAAGGAGATTAGACTGTCCAAGTCTGGAGTTTCATCTTTTGTACTGTGCTTTGAGAAACAGTAGTAGACTCTTTGAAAGGACTGTTCTATGCAGATGATTAAGTTATGTTCCTATACCTCTAGGAGGTCGTCGGGACAATTTGTACGAAGCCCAAGAGGAGGCTGGAAGCTTTTAAGAAGCCGACGGGTCCTTGTACGAAGCCCAAGAGGAGGCTATCATTCCCGGAGGAAGAGATCATTATAGGAAGCCTAAGAGGAGTCTGTGAGTACTTCTAAGAAGCCGAGAGGTCCTTGTACTAAGCCCAAGCGGAGGCGGGGTTGCTTTTAGGAAGCCTGTGGGTCCTTGTACAATGCCCAAGAGGAGGCCGATGCTTTTAAGAAGCCGATGGGTCCCCAAACCCCGAGAAGTTCAAGACATGCCATTCACCGAGAATAGATCAAGCCAGGAAAGTTTGAGAATTTGGAAGAAACTTAAGAGATGCCATTCACGGAGAAAAGATCATCTCTGGGGAGTAGAGTTTCTTGACAAGTGCTTTTAAGAAGCCTGTGGGTCCCCAAACCCCGAGAAGTTCAAGACATGCCATTCACCGAGAATAGATCAAGCCAGGAAAGTCCGAGAATTTGGAAGAAACTCATGAGATGCCATTCACGGAGAAAAGATCATCTCTGGGGAGTAGAGTTTCTTGACAAGTGCTTTTAAGAAGCCCGTGGGTCCCCAAACCCTGAGAAGTTCAAGACATGTCATTCACGGAGAATAGATCAAGCCAGGAAAGTCCGAGAATTTGGAAGAAACTCAAGAGATGCCATTCACGGAGAAAAGATCATCTCTGGGGAATAGAGTTTCTTTGACAACTTCTACGAGTGACAGTCTATGAAAGGGTTCACCGAGAATGATGCCTTTCATGTCTCCATATTGTTTAACCCCGAGAGGAGGGAAGACTGTGTCTGGTAATCCTATGGGGATCTAGTTTAGACTATTTCTAAGAGTCATCAACGGGCTTAATGCTAAACATAGTTGCCGGGGAAACTCTAAATATCTATACTATTATTACACAGTTGATATGAGCTTATGAAAGAAGACTTACAGCGAAACAGCCCCACAATACAGTTATATATATATGAAAGCGGTAAATGAAAGCAATAACCACTTACTCGGTTGTAGAGCTTCCATAATGTTTGGTTAGTTGTTCAACAAAGAAAGATTGAAAACAACAGTATATTTCAAAATCAAAGGAGAAAGTGCTTTGAAAAAGAAAGATTTGGGACTTACAGCTCAAGGAGAGGCCCATGGTTTTATCAGTGAGCGCACTGTTTGAATTTGTACAGAGGGACTTATACAAGTGACTGAGGCCCAAAAAAAAGTTTTATGTACAAAGGGGTTGGGTCTTACACTCTAATAGAGGCCCAAAAGGTTTAAAGAAAAAGAGTGGGGCTTATAACACGAGGGTAGGCCCAGTTTGACTTTTCGTTTAAAAATGGCGATCGCGCCGAGGTTTTCTTTTAATGCAAAGGGGCTTATACAATATCTGAGGCCCAAAGTGTATTGGTTAAAAGGGGGTTGGGTCTTACACTCTATTAGAGGCCCAAAAGTTTTGAATGGGTCTTATAGCTCGAGGAGAGGCCCAAATGGTTTATTTTTAAACTGGCGACGATCGTGCCGAATTTAAAAATGTACAGAGGGACTTATACAACGAATGAGGCCCAAAATATTTATGTACAAGTGGGTTGGGTCTTACACTCTAATAGAGGCCCAAAAGGTTTTAAGAAAAGAAATGGGTCTTACTACTCGAGGGTAGGCCCAAGGTTTTTTTGTTTTGAAAAGGCGACGATCGCGCCGTTTATTTTTTACGGTATCGGGACTTATACAATATACTGATGCCCAAAAATGATTTGGTAAAAAAAAAAGATTGGGTCTTACACTCTATTAGAGGCCCAAAGTGTTTTGAAAATGATTTATGAGGGTTGAATTAATCCAAAAACCCTAATTTGTTTTCAAAAATGTGTTTTAATTGAATAAAAATTCAATTAAAATCATCAAAATTGTTTAACATAGGAAAAACAAATTGTGATCTTGGATTAATGCTTCAAAAATTAAGTATTGACTTACAAAATAATTAGAAAGCATTAAAAGTTGCAAAATCAAGGTGGAAAAAATATTTTAAATGTTAAAAACAATTAAAACATTAATTCTTTGCAAAAATATCAATTATACAAAATAAATAATATTTTTGGGATTTTTTGGGAAAATAAAATATTTTAACATTTTTGTGAATTATTACAAAAAGAATGGCTAAAATACAGTTTTGGTCCCCCTGTTTGTCAAAATTCACGGTTTTGGTCCCCCCATTTTATTTTTTAACAGTTTTGGTCCCCCACCCCAATTTTGGCCCAAAAAAATGATGAACAGTAACTGGTCCGTACATGAACAGTACATGTCCGTACATGAACAGTACACGTCCGTACATGAACAGTGAGGGGTGGGGGACCAAAACTGTTAAAAAATAAAATGGGGGGACCAAAACCGTGAATTTTGACAAACAGGGGGACCAAAACTATATTTTAGCCAAAAAGAATCAACTCAAAATCATTAAAACTCAGAGAGAAATTAATTTTTGAATCAATTAAATAAAATCACAAAATTCAAATATTCAAATATTGGAAAATGGCGCCAAGAACAAAGGCAAGAACACGCGCGTTTTTCAGTTTTGCCCAGATTTGCATTTTCTCTCCAATCTCACTGAATACTTGATTATATCATGCAATCCACATACCAATCAACTCGTTTCAACCTCACGATAATGTCTATGGTATTTAATTTCATTTAAATTAAACATATAACAAGAAATCATGAAAAATCCTCAAGAACCCTAAATTCTGCACGAAGGCTAGGATTTTTTATACACGATTCAAACAATGCAATTAATTGAGGGGAAACATTCCATGCATGATTATGAAGATATGGCCAAATTATTGTGCAGCAAAAATTGCATGGATCATAGAGTTAGAAGAGCTCATGCTTACCACTTGCAGCTGGTGATCGTGATTTGTGTTGGAGGTGTTACAGCTAGGTTCCAATGATCTAGATACCTTCCCTAGGTGCCATGGAGTGTGTATGAATGCTTGGAATGGATTGAAATGGTTTGGAGCTGAAGATGGTACCTCAACTGCAAAATTGTCAAGAACTTGAGAAATTGGCTGGTGATTTTGTGAAATCTGTGTTCCAGATGTTATGTGAGTGTTTGGATCACTTCTATATGATGTATGCGAGGTGTGTGTGTGATTGGTTTGATTGGAAAAGCTCTCAAACTCAAAACCCGATAGTGACTTGCCTTAGAAGGCAAAATTGGAGTGAAAGAAGAGATTTTGAGGAAAGCATCTGTTTGATGGCTTTGGTGTACTCAAACTGATCACAATTGAGCTCTATTTATAGTAGAGCAAGTTTGTTTTGCAAGGAATAGTGAATGGCAACTGCTGAGTAGGTTTGGCCAATGTTGGCAAATGAAAATCCAAGTCTCCTCTAGCCATTGACTAGAGGTTAGGGCACAGGCTGCTGGTTCCCTTGGTCTTGGATAAGTCTTGACTGAATTCAGTTAAGAATGGCTCAGTCCATGCCACCTTGATGCTTCCATTGAATGCTCCAATCCAAAATTGGAGTCTTGTCCCTATTTTGGCAATTCTAGGTTCAACATGCTATTTCTTGTTCCAAAGACTTTGGAGGCTTGGCTCAGTGATTGTCCCCTTTAGATTCAATCCTCAGAGGTGTCCAAGTGGATAGGAGCATTTGGATTTGGATGATTTTGGCAAATCGAGTAAAAATGCAAAATCTTCCTTGCCTTGACAGATTTCAACAAGGCAACTTGCCAATGTTATATCTCATGACTCAAATTGAATTTGGTAATGTTCTTGGTCATTTTGGAAAGCCCTTACATGATACAACAACTGTTTGAACATGTTTGGTTTTGATCTCTTTTGAATCCAAGTGAAAAACCCCCCTACATTTGGAGAAAAATAAGGTAAAATCTGACTTAGTGAAATTTTCACGAAGTGTTGGAACAAAGTGACTTTTCTTGATTTTGATCACTCCATAACTTAAAATCCATGAGGAATTTGGACATAGATCAGTATGAAGCTTTTGTAGAGGGCAATGAGATCTACAAATCAAGCTTTGAATGGGGAACAATGGCCTTGTGGTTTAGGAGTTGTGGTCCTCCAAAGTTGGCACATTAGTTTCACTTTTTCCATAACTTAGAAATTTTTCTAAGTTTTTATGGTTACCCCTTTTACAAGTTATCCCACTTTCTTTAATTTTTCTTGATGAATGATGATTCAAATCATACATTAACATCATTTTAGGGTTAAAAATCCATTTTGGTGAAAAATCTCAAAAAGTCAAAGTTGACTTTTGTGCACAGTTGACTTTTTATCAAATGAATTCCAAATTGTGCAATTCTTCAGGAAATCATGTCCTTGACCGAAATCAAACTTGATGGACATGTTCCATGGGTGTCATAGGGTATATTGAATCATGTCTTAGGGTTTGGGAGCATGTCCTGGTCAAAAGTCAAAGTTACAGTTGACTTTCCTCGCGAAACCCTAATTGTGGTGCAGATGAAATTGAGACTTGTTGCTCAAGCTTCTTGGATTAATCCATTGTTCCAAATGGATCAATATGGTATATTAGAGACCCTCAAATCCTGTCTTGAGGTCTTGGTTCATGATTTGTCCCAAAAGTCAACTTAGGGGTGAATTATGTCAAGAAACCCTAATTCCTGATTTTTGATGTATGCATCCCCTGAGGTCAAATTGACTTGATGATTGGGTCCATGAGGTCCCATTAAGTATATTAGGTTATGTTTTGGATCATTGGCTTGTGCCCAGATGAAAAATTTCCATTTGGAGGCCCTGGTCGACCAAAACCCTAATTTGGTGACACTGTCGATCTTGAGACTTGATCCACCTAGAAGGGAGCAGCCTTGTGCTTGATCCTTGAAGTGGGAGTCCTTTTGATCCATTGTGGATGTTTTAGAGGTTAGACAAGTTGAAGATCATGTCATTCCTTGATTGATCCTTTGTCTAAGGCTCTGAGAGGGCTTGAAACCCTAATTTTGATTGTAGTGAATGCTCAACAATCCTTGAGGAGATTGATGAGGCATGAAGGTACATCCATATTATGATGATGATTTGCACAATGATGGGAAATCTAAGTGGTCAAAATTTGGGGTATGACAGCTTGGTCATGGAAATTTTGAATACGGGGCTAAAGAAAGAAAACAATCATGTGCTTGCTGCCGCAACGGAAGTCCTTACTCCTCCCATCTCTTTGGAGTCTTCTCTAGATCATGGATTGCCTCATGGATCTCCTCCACAAACTGAAGTTTCGGAGCTCTCTCACCAGCAATCACTTCCTGCTCCTCAAGAGGATCCTAAGTTGGAGGGGCCTAAGAGGAAGTTCGATCATATTCCAATGTCATATGCACAGTTGCTTTCTTATTTGCTCGAGCTCAAATTGGTTGAACGTGTTAGTTTGGGACTCATTCACACAAAGCGTCCTCTGGGACCTAATGCTAATGCTAGATGTGAGTTCCACTCTGGGGCACCTGGTCACAATGTTGAGAGTTGTACAAGGTTCAAGCATAAAGTCCAAGAGCTCATTGATTCAGGGGCAATCAAGTTTACGTCAGTTGGCACTGGTAAACAAAGTGATTTTACTCCCACTATTGCAAAGGAATTGGGGACTCTTCCCTTGTCCAAAGGATCCACCTCATGCCATAGATCTCTTCCACAACCTAGTGCTTCAGAGATTCTGCGTCAGCAACCCTTGTTGGTGCCGTAGCCGAATACAGAAAAGAAGGTGCAGGGGCGGATGGGGTGCCCAAATCAGCATCAGCAGCAGAATTATCAGCAACTACAGCAACTCAGATCAAGAGGAGATTCGATCCTATTCCTATTCCTTATAGTCAGTTGTTCGCTCGCTTGCTCAAAATTTCTTTGATTCAGCTGAGGAATGCCATGCCAGTGCCATACCCTATCCCTCTGGACTATGACATGAATGCTAGCTGTGAGTTCCACTCAGGAACGTTTGGGCATACACTTGATAACTGTAATGCGTTCTAGCACGAGGTGCAAGATTTGATTTACTCAGAAGTCATTACCTTCACTGCAGATGGTATGCATTTCACCTGAAGCTTCCCAAGTGGTCACTGGGAACTGCAAGAGCGTCATCAGATGCAATAAGTCCAGACGGAGTCAAGTCTTTTCAACAATGGCAATTTTTAGATTTTTTACTGCATTTTCATATGTAGCTTTCAGTTGTTTGTTTAAACAGTGTTTGAATGAAAACTTGTTTGTATTTTAAATGTTGATTTTAACGCAATGAATGTGTTGTTCTTGAAGTAATTTACTTTTATGCACTCATATCATGTTTATATGCACTGCAATACCAACTTTCTTGCCTAAACTCTTGAGGGAGGATGATGAGATGAAAACGCAAAATCTTTGGTTGTGTGCTTTTGGATAAAACCCTGTTGAGGATGTACAAGTATTGTTTCAAATCCCTAAAAACTGGAGATATAAGGGAGATAGACCCTCGTTAACCCCTTTGAGCCTTGAAGTAGGAGGTTCTTTCGTACGAAAAACCCCCACACTTAACCCAGGGGCAGGGTAGGCGTCAGTTAGTTGGACTGAGCGTTCAAATTTCAAGAGGAGTGTGCATCTGAGGATCCATTACCTTTCTTTCCTCACATATCAGGAGGCCAAGAGATGTGAGACCACAATGGTTATCCATCAACAATCAAGGAGTGAGGCAGTCACAACCCTTTCAACAAAGTCAAGACAAGCCAGTGTCACACGATTTGTTCCGGAAAAAAAAAAAGAGAAAAAGGAAAAAGCCCGCTAAGTCGAAACTTGAAAACAAGCGACTTAGGCAAAAGTTAGGGCATCCTGCTGGACTTTAAAATCTAAAGATTCAAAAGAATCAGTCCAGGCAAAAATTAGGGATCGAAAAGCAAAAGAATGAAAAGCGAAAAGCGGAAAAGGATTACAAAAGAAAAATCCTCAAATAAGAACAAAGTCGTGTGGCTACAGACACAAAAGACAAAAGGGGTGACTTTTGCTCCAAAACCTCATCGGGTCTCAAACCATCAGTCCATGGATTCCTTAAAGATCATGAAATCTTTTTGAGAGGTGAGCGCTTGTGTCAAATTAGCTGAACATAGGACTGGAGAACATCACGAAGAGTGGGTGGGCATAAACAAAATTTTGAGCCATAAATCCTTTTTTCTCAAACCGTGAACCAAGCCACGTGACAACCCTTAAAAGTCCTAATTGAAGCAGGGTTTATTCCGAAAGCGTACTTCAGCGAGATAGCGTTCCTGACTCCTATGGGTCATGCTAATAAGATTTTTGTTGGTATTGCATGTCTGTATTGTTTTCCATTCAAAAATCAATGTCGCATCCTAGCTAGTGATTCGTTCACAAGGCTTGGCGACGCATTTTCAATAAAACTTCAAGGCTAACACGAGTGTTGCATTAGAATTGTCATTCTCATAATAAACATGTTCTGCTTGCATGTGTTTGACATCAAAGAAGCTTACATGATGAACATCAGTTGAGAAGCTCGATCACGCCAAGTTGAGATGGCGAAAATTCCGAAGGACAGTCATGTCAAGGGGTATGTGGCCAAGAGACTGTGCGCAGCTTAGGGGTTCCCGATAAATGGTGATAAGATGCAACCAATCTGGAGCAGTCACATTGAAAACTCTCCCCAAGTTCAGCCAAACTGGGGCAATTATGTCGAGATTCAAAAAATCTCTCCACAAGTTTTTAATATGGGGCAGGCCACCTCTAGAGCGTGAGAAGTTTCCCACGCCTGAAGACGGTTAATTGAAAGCACCTCTTCAAAGTTCAGAATACTAAGGCAGAGTATTTTCAAGTCATTACAAATCCTTTCAAGGTAATTTACTGCATGGATTATGAAGTATGGGGCAGTTGCGTCGAGATCCGATAAATCTCTCCAAGAGTTTGAAGACCCTGGGGCAGTGGGAATGCCCGGTCTTCTATAAAATCCTCTTGAGATAATTTCTTCCTTTAGACCTGGTGGTCTGGGGCAAGTGGGGAGTTCAAAGGTCCGTTTATGACCATAGAGACAGATCAGGCAGGGTAACAAAGTTGTTTTCCCCAGTAGAGTTACTCTCTTCAGCATCTGAAAGATCATTATCCTCAGCAGAGCTTACTTTCCCCTGTAAGCGTATGGAGGATTATGTCCCTAATCGAAGTCATGGTTGATCTATTACTCCCCAGCAAGCAGTTAGAAGTGAATTGCTCAAAGGTGGATGTTGTTGTATCTCCAGCAGGAGATGTGTTCGATGTCTTTTGAAAACACTTTATTTTCCCCACAGAGCCTGATAATCACTCTCCTCAGGAGGTCAGGAAGTGTAGTTTCGTCTGTAATGGCATGCTCCAATCCCTAGTAGGGTAAATTCTTTCCTCCAACAGCAGGTAGGTGTTCTCCCCTAGCAGAGCCGATGTTATCAATCAACATTCCCCAAGCAGATTTGCTGGTGTTGGCTGATATTCCCCAGCAGGATAAGGGCGATGTCATTTCCCCAGCAGCGGGTTAAGTCCAATGGTGTCCCCAGCGGGTCTAGTATTGGTGATTTGTCTCCCCAAGCGAGGTTTGGTGGTGATCCACGCAGCGCTTTGTTCAACGATGGTTGATATCCCTAGCAGGTTTTAAGTCCAAGTCATATTTGGCACTCTTCTGATTCAGGTCTTGGTTTCCTTTTCAAAGAGTATGTATAATCCCCAACAGAGTGAAATTTCTCTCGGGGTTTCCATCTCCAACAGAGCTTGTGATCAAGAAGTCGTTCACGAAAGTCTTCCTCAGCAGGGTTTTATTCTCGGAGACAATTTAGTTTGCCATCCCCAGTGGAGCTGCCTTGGTCTTCAGCATTTATTTTGCTGAGACGCCTCTTTTGCATTGCATAAGCATTTTGACATGGCATCCTCCCAAACGCCTAGCATTTCCATTTCGTATGGAGCATTACGCCATAGAAAATTCAAACATATGCATTTGAAGCATAATCCAGGTTTGATATCTTTTACTAGTTTCTGTCCCCAGCAAAAAGAGATGTAATTCAAAAGATGTTGTTTAACATTACACCGCAACCAGTGGGTATTTCTTACTGTTGTTCCTTCTAGTACTCCCCTACAGAGTTGTCTGTGTAGATTTCTCTTCCCCCAGCAGAGTCATCTTCTTTTCAGGTCGTAAGTCCGTTGATTCTACTTCCTGTGCATTTACGGCTGTTATCCTAACTTTTGGTTGGTATTCCCTTTGTTTTCCCAACTTTTGGTTGGTCTTCTCTTTGTTATTCCAACTTTTGGTTAGTACCCTTCGTTTATCCCAACTTTTGGTTGGTCTTGCTTATTGTGAGTGCGCCTTTGGTCGGCGTCCTCGGTATCCCAACTTTTGGTTGTTATCCTTTGCTTCATCCCAACTTTTGGTTGGTCTTCTCTTGGTTATTCCAACTTTTGGTTGGTTCCCTTCGTTTATCCCAACTTTTGGTTGGTCTGGTTTGTTATGAGTACGCCTTTGGTCGGCGTCCTCGTTATCCTAACTTTTGGTTGGTTTTGCCTATTGTGAGTGCGCCTTTGGTCGGCGTCCTCGGTATCCCAACTTTTGGTTGGTATTCTCTTCGTTCATCCCAACTTATGGTTGGTCTTCTCTTGGTTATTCTAACTTTTGGTTGGTACCCTTCATTTATCCCAACTTTTGGTTGGTCTTGCTTATTGTGAGTGCGCCTTTGGTCGGCGTCCTCGGTATCCCAACTTTTGGTTGGTATCCTTTGCTTCATCCCAACTTTTGGTTGGTCTTCTCTTGGTTATTCCAACTTTTGGTTGGTACCCTTCGTTTATCCCAACTTTTGGTTGGTCTTGCTTATTGTGAGTGCGCCTTTGGTCGGCGTCCTCGGTATCCCAACTTTTGGTTGGTATCCTTTGCTTCATCCCAACTTTTGGTTGGTATTCCAACTTTTGGTTGGTACCCTTCATTTATCCCAACTTTTGGTTGGTCTTGCTTATTGTG
This sequence comes from Lathyrus tuberosus, assembly GCA_022829125.1. Classification (NCBI taxonomy): domain Eukaryota; kingdom Viridiplantae; phylum Streptophyta; class Magnoliopsida; order Fabales; family Fabaceae; genus Lathyrus; species Lathyrus tuberosus. The sequence continues at coordinate 17,675,752 of JALAZF010000042.1, forward strand.
AGTGCGCCTTTGGTCGGCGTCCTCGTTATCCCAACTTTTGGTTGGTCTTGCTTGTTGTGAGTACGCCTTTGGTCGGCATCCTAGGTATTCCAACTATTGGTTGGTATTCCCTTTCTTTATCCCAACTTTTGGTTGGTCTCTTTTGTTGAGTTCGTCTTTGGTCGGCGTCCTCGGTATTCCAACTATTGGTTGGTATTCCCTTTGTTATTCCAACTTTTGGTTGGTATTCCCTTTCTTTATCCCAACTTTTGGTTGGTATTCCCTTTCTTTATCCCAACTTTTGGTTGGTCACTTTTGTTGAGTTCGTCTTTGGTCGGCGTTCTTATCTATCCTAACTTTTGGTTAGTATCTCTTATCCCAACTTTTGGTTGGTATTCTCTCGTTATTCCAACTTTTGGTTGGTACCTTTCGCTTATCCCAACTTTTGGTTAGTATCCTTTGCTTCTGAGTCCACCTTCGGTTGGCGGGCACTTTATTTTGTATCTCCCCCACAGGTTGCAAATTTCTAGGTTATTTTGGTATTCAAACCCCGTGTATCCCGATTGTCTGAAAGCCGTCGCTATCATACCCTCGGATCTAAGAAGTTTGAATAGGGGCAGCTGTAGCACCTCAAAATTTGCCCTCTTGTTGTTGCCTAGCTTATGTTTCATTGCATTACATTTAGACCTCATTTCATCTCATATAGCATGCATGTTGCATAAGGGCATGTAATTAAGAGATTGCAGAGCATGGACTATCCCAAGCCATGGAACAAGAGCCAAGGGTCTCCCAACAAGTCTTAAGGGTCCCTTACATCTCACATGATCTCAATTGATACCACAAGTCATGGGAAGATGGGAATTCATCAAGAAGATTGGACAGTGCATCATCTCCTATCAAACAGTCAAAATTAGGGTTTTGGATTCAAGTGCTCTCCTAATGAAATTTTGGTTCAAACTTGATCTCAATATTTTCTACATGATATCAAGTATCTAAGGATAGAAGATTGCCTATTGGCTCATTTCAGAAGAGGTTCAATTGGTCAGTTGCTTGAGAATCAAAAAATTGGGGAAAAAGTCAACTGTGTAGTGAAAAAAGTCAACTCCTGACTTTTTAAGGTGAAATTCATGAAATTCAAGTTACATAAGGTCATTGGACAAAATTTGATCAAGAAATGATGGAGGAACCATGAAAAATAAAAAAATGTACAAAGTTTCCATTTTTAGAAACTTAGGGTTTCCAAAAATGGCAAGTTTGGACCATTTTGCACCACACTTTAAGGCATTCTTTCTCCAAGATAAAAGCTCCAAACTTCAGGCCCAAGTTGAGCCAATTAAAGTTCACACTCTAAACTTCAAATCCATATAAAGAACTCTTCCATTGGATCAAAATTGAGGGAGTTATGATCAATCTAAGTTTGGTAAAATCAAGGCAAAAACCAAGTCATGGCAAGGCAAGCTCAGGCCTCCAGGCCATAATTTCATCAAACACTTGGTGTGCCAAATGTCAAGCCATTTTTCTCATTGAAGGAAGCTTCAAATGAAAAAATGTTGAACATCTAAGTTGTTCATCTCAATGTCCTCTTCAACTTTGATGTTGGACATTTTTCCATTTGAACAAGTTATGAGAGAGTTATGAAGGTCCAAAGTTGATGGCTTCATGCTGAATTTTCACAAGGCCCTAGCCATGCATGCCATGCAGCTGGCCACGTCCTTAATGCAGTTTGGATCCCTTGTGTTCTAAGCAATTTTTCAACACTTTAGAGGCATTGTTTTACTTGGAATCAAACATCAACATTGTTCTATGATGTGTCCTTAATCCAATGATATCAAAAACTCACCAAATCATCCACCATACATAGAGAAATTCATCCCTAAACATACATAGTTTCCACTGGTTGTTTTAATGCCAAGATTGGAATGTTGTAACATTGTTGCTGATGTTAAAACACAGCCATGCCCATGCTTCACACCATCCACTCTTTACCCCTTTTGGCCAAGCAAAATCCATACTACATATAACTTCATACACCAAAGAGGAATGGTTGAAAACTTGCTCCACAAGTTTTGTTGCAGCAACATAACATCAGTATCATCATCATTTTTCATCATGCTCAGTACCATCACCATTCTCCATTAATCTCACCATAGCATCATGAACCTCTCCACACCTTAGCAACCTCACCAACTCGCCACTAACTAACTTGACTCAGTTAGTTAGATGCAACTCACTTAACCTCACTCACTAAACTCAATGTCTAACTGTTAACCACATGAGTTAAAATCTTAACCCCAACTATATAAATAAATTCACACAGATTTTTAAGGGGGACTCTCTCATTTTTTTCACTCTCACTCCAAAAACACTCTCAAGCTTTCTCTCTAAACTCTCTCTCTCTCTCTCTCTCTCTCTCTCTCTCTCTCTCTCTCTCTCTCTCTCTCTCTCTCTCTCTCTCTCTCTCTGCACGAATTCCTCAAGTTCTTCCTCAATCTTCTCAATCAAACAAGAGTAAATCACTGAAGCATTGAATAGCTTACTCATCTCCAATCTCAGATTCAAATCTCTTCTTATTCTCAAGATCAAATAGCATTTATTTTGCTCAAATTGAAGTTCTAGAAGTTCAAGATCAAGTTGATATCTCTGGTTTTCTTAACAATCTCAAAGATGTTCAAGTTTCAGGTTCCACAATCCTCAAACCTTTCTTGCAAGATTTTCACTGTTTTTGTTATTTTTGTGTTGATCTGAGCTCAACAGGAGCATTTGACACTCTGGCTAGTTGATAGAGCTCCTTAGGAGTTTAGACTGAAAATTAGGGCAAAGCTTCTCTTCTTTGATTCTGTTTATTCATGCTTGATCTATGAATTTTGTTGCTAAATTTGTGTTCCTCATGAGATTAGCTTTCGTTTGATACCTGATGTGTGCGTTTCTGGGGAGATGTGAGATTTGCAGGTGGCGGAGATGGCCAGAGAAGATGACCGGAGGTCATTCTCCGGCCGGTGAGGATTGATTAGGGTTTTATCACCAGTTTATATCGTGACCGTCTGATCTTTTTAATCCAACGCCTATTATTTTGCCAGCACGTTCATGAACGTATGGCCTCTCACGTGCCTCTTTTCTCTCTCTGAATGTTTTCCTGTATGTGCGTGCTTGTTAACTGCCATGTACATGTCTTGTGAAACGTTGGATTTGATCATTTGCTTCATCATCTCATCATGATTTAATCCTAAGGCCATTACTCAGCCAGCGCATTAATGAATCGTGTGACATGCGCGTGTTTTCTTTTTTTTCCTCTCAGATAATTGCATGCGTGTGCGTGTGTGTTAATTACCATGTGCTTGCATTTTTTATCCGTATGATCGTTTACCGTGTGCGTGTGTGTTTACTTTTTTCAACATGCAAATTACTTTCACCACACCCCCTGCACATTTTATCCCATTTTTTATTTTTTTTCATATTATTTCCATTTTCTTCTTATTAAAAATATCAAATAAACTCCAAAAATCCCAAATTAATTTATGTGTGTTCTTAACACATTTAGCTAATTTTCCCTATTTTTTAAATCTGATTTCATGAAGTTTAGATCATAATTTCGTAATTTTCTTTTAATTTCCTTTTTGGGTGAATTTCTTCATGAACACTTGAGCTTGCATATTTTATTTCTCTCATTTCACACACAGTTTTTCGTCCATTCTTTTTGTATTGATTAAAAGGAATCTTGAAGCATCTAAACCAATTTTCATTTTATTTTTAAAGTCATTTTATCATGTGTTTGGATGTGTATCTTTAAGTGTTTTTGTGGTGTGTTTCAATGTGATTTCATGAGGCCTTTTGAGGCATTTGTCTTTTGAGTTTTGCCATGACTTTTTGTTGCATGTTTTGCTTCTGATCAGTGATTTATATGACCTCTTCCCATAATTTTCTCATGTGCTTTGAAATTTTTTGATGCCTTGAGATTGGAGTTACTTTTGTGCACTTTCTTCTACTTCATGCTAACATGTTTTGATGAGGCATTTATGCCACCATTTTATGATTGTTTGTGCATCGTTTATAGGTCATTTGTGTGATGTTATAGGTCATTCTTGTTTCATTATAGGTCACTTTGACTTGTGTTTGCATTTAATATGAGTTTATGCATGGTAACTTGAAAGTTTGCCATGATTCCTTCTCTTGTATCTTCTTAAGCTCTACATGTTTCATTTGTGCATTTTTGTATGCCATCTCATACATTCCATTGGTATCTCATTAATGGTATGCCACTGTCCATATGCATTCATTAATCATTCCATATGATATACATCCTTAACATGTAAATTTGTGCATCTAATTGAAACTTGTTTCTCTCCTTTTCATTCCTTTTCATCTTGTATTTTCTACTTGAGCCATTGCATTTATACTTATATGATTGTCTATATGCATCATAAGACACTCCTAGCTAATGTATGCTTCTGACTTTTGCATTTCATTAAGCATAAATGCATGTTCACTTTGCATTTCCATTCATCTTCCATCTATTCCTTTCATGGTGCATCTCTTGGATGTTTAAGGCATTATGTGTGCAAAGTTTGGGTGCGTTTGATCTCTTAACCTTAGAGAGCATCCTTTGGATATAGGTTATGACCTTGAATGATTTTCATCTCTTAGGATCTTTATCCATTGATTCTTGAATTGTTTAATCATTACTTGTTATTCTTTCCTTATTTCACTACTTGTAAATAGTTTTTGAACTAACCTTTTCATGTAGGTGCTAATGGTAAGTAAGTATGTGGATATGCTTCCACATATAATTCTTTCTTTCATTTTCTCTTATCTCTTTTAATCATTCAACTTGTGATCATGATAACCATTTATATGCTCTCCTTGAATAACTTCTTTCTTCTCCCTTTTGAGTTATAACTCATCTTCTACTTTAGAAGTGAGTTTTTTAATTCACTCTTCTTCTCCTTTCTCTTAGGATTAGGTTTCTTAAACCACATTAACCATAGGAACATCCATGTATGACAATTTTAGGGTTTGAGTCTTAGTCTCCCTCATTAGACTTTACCTTTATCCACCTTTTGAGTCTCTCTTCTTCTCATCTCAAAACAAAAATCAAAAACACTTAACAAAAAGGCATAACATGTATTGTATTTGAGCCTTTCATGTGAGAATAAGATAATGGGGGGTCTTCTCTCATTTTCTTAGAATGTTTAGCGTACGTCCCGTCTTGGGTCGATATGCGAGGCATTCGATCCTACATGAGAGGCTTAAATACAATGCGTGTTACAAAACACAAAAATAATCAAAACACTTCTTTCTAAAATACAAAAACAAACAAATTTTCTTCTCATCTCCTTCATTCCCTTCCTTAAGGACTCGTCATGTCCGTTCTACCGCAAACAGGTAACGCCTAAGTCTCCATACAGCGAGCTGCAACACCTAACTGCTGGGACACGCACTTTGATGTTTCCACAAAAAAACACAAGCAAAGCAACCCCCGTTGAGTCGAACTACGACTACTCTGATTTCCTCTCTCTGGCTAGATTGAGGATACGTAGGCACGAGACGGCGATGTCTTGGCGAGCAACCTTCCCCCCAGTTCGTGTCCGAATTATGTTGACTCTGATTTTCCCATTCCCGAGGGAATACATAGGCCAAGGACTCCGAGGACGTCCTATCGAGTCACTTCTTTTTCTTTTCTTCTTCGTTTCTCCTTTCATTTCCGTTCCTGTTCCTTCTCCTTTCCAGTAGCAGCGGAGCTCCAGATGACGACACCCTTTGATCGAGATAACAAGCGTGGATCCCATCGGGTACGATGGCCGCGTGGGGTTCTAACACCTTCCCCTCGTGTAACCGACTCCCTTACCCAGTTCTCTTGGTCGCAAGACCATGCTCTTTCCTTCCCTCAGGTTTACGCAGTGTTTCCTTTCCCTCTCTTGGGATAAATACACATTGATGGCGACTCTGTTTCGGTGCCACTTTCGCGTTTGTACCTGGATGAAAATCCCGGGAGCGACACCCCTAGATTTGGAAAAAAAGCAAGACAGATTCTGACTTAGTGAAAATTTCACTAAGTGTTGGAAAAAGTGACATTTCATGTTTTCAGCCATTTTGATCACTCCATAACTAATAATCCATGAAGAATGGGAATTAGGTGTAGTTGACACTTTTAAAGTATGCCATGAGAGCTACAAATCTATCTTTGGATCATTCAAAATGGTTGTTTGGATCTCAAGTTATGATCCTTGGAAGTTGGTACCCTAGCCACTTTGTTTCATAACTTAGAAAAAATTCTAAGTTTTTATGGTTGCCCCTTTTACAAGTTATCCCACTTTCTTTGATTTTTCTTGATGAGTGATGATTCAAATCACACGTTAACATTGTTTTAGGGTTAAAGAACCATAATTATGACAAATCTCAAAAAGTCAAACTTTGACTTTTTGTGCACAGTTGACTTTTTATCAGATGAATTCCAAACTCTGCGATCCTTTATGAAATCAAGTCCTTGACCTAAATAAAACTTGATGGATATGTTCCATAGGGGTTATAGGGTGTATTGAATCATGTCCCAAGGTTTGGGAGCATGTCTGAGTCAAAATTCAAAGGTATAGTTGACTTTTTCCTCAAAACCCTAATGGTGGTCCAGATGAAATTGAAATTTGTAGATCAAGCTTCGTGGTTCAATCCATTTTTGCAAATGGATCAATGTGGTTTATTAGAGACCCTCAAATCATATCTTGAGGTCTCGGCTCATATTTTGTCCCAAAAGTCAACTTAGGGGTGAATTAGGTCAAGAAACCCTAATTCTTGATTTTTGGTGAAGGCATCCCCTGAGGTCAAATTGACTGGATGATTAGGTTTATGAGGTCCCTTGGAGTATCTTGAGTTATATTTTGAAGTATTGGCTCATGCCCAGATGAAGATTTGCATCTGGAGGCCCTGGTCGACCAAAACCCTAATTTGGTGACACTGGCGAACACAAGGCTTAATCCACTTGGAATACTGCAGCCTTGTGCCTGATTCCTCATGTGGGAGTCCTCTTGACCCTTTATGGATGTTTGAGAGGTTAGACAAGTTGAAGATCATGTCATTTCTTGATTGATCCTTGGTCTAAGCTCGAAGAGGGCTTAAACCCCTAATTCTTAATTGTAGTGGATGCTTAACAATCCTTGAGGAGACTGGTGAGGCATGAAGGTACATCCATATTGTGATGATGATTTGCACAATGATGGTAAATCTTAGTGGTAAAAATTTGGGGTATGACACACACATTAACTCAAATGGCTTGGACCAATCTGGGGTTTTGACTACAGGTGCAAAAATGAGAGCCTCCTTCAAAAGATTGAAAGATTCAAGGCACTCTTTACTGAAGACAAAAGGCGTGTCATGCTGCAGCAGCTGGCATAGGGGTTTGGTTATTTTTGAAAAATCTTTTATGAATCTCCTATAGAAACCAGCATGCCCCAAGAAACTCCTAATGCCCTTGATGTTGACTGGTGGGGGTAACTTTTCAATTACCTCTACCTTTGCTTGATCCACCTCTAATCCTTCTTTTGAAATTCTATGACCAAGAACAATTCCTTCTTTTACCATAAAATGGAATTTTTCCCAATTAAGAACCAGGTTGTTCTCTTCACATATTGCCAAGACCAACTCTAAATTCTTTAGACAATTCTTGAATGTCTCCAAAAACTGAAAAGTCATCCATGAAGACTTCCAGGAATTCTCTATGATGTCCGAGAAGATAGCCATCATGCAACGTTGGAAGGTGGATGGTGCATTGCACAGTCCAAACGGCATCCTTCTAAAGGCAAAGGTGCCATAAGGGCATGTGAATGTTGTTTTCTCTTGATCTTCTGGGGCTATTGCAATTTAGTTGTAGCCCGAATATCCATCTAAGAAGCAATAGTACTCCTTTCCCGCTAGCCTATCAAACATCTGATCATTGAAAGGCAAGGGGAAGTGATCCTTCCTAGTTGCCTTATTTAGCTTCCTATAATCCATGTAAATCCTCCAACCAGAAATAGTTCTAGTGGGGATAGGCTCATTCTTCTCATTTATTATCGCTGTCATGCCCCATTTCTTCAGTACACACTGGATGGGACTTACCCACACACTATCAGAGATAGGGTAAATGATTCCTGCATCCAGCCACTTGATAGTTTCTTTCTTTACCACCTCTTTCATGATAGGGTTCAGCCTTCGTTGACTCTCAATGCTATTCTTAGCATTTTCTTCCAACAAGATTTTGTGCATGCAAATTGCTGGGCAGATTCCCTTAATGTCAGAAATCTGCCATGCAATTGCCTTCTTGTGTCTCTTCAGTAATGAAATTAGTTTCTCTTTCTACTCCTCTTGCAGATCTGTAGCAATGATCACTAGCAGCTTCTGTCCTGCCTCCAGATATAATTACAGTAAATGCTCCGGCAGTTGCTTGAGCTCAAATTCAGGAGGTTCCTCTATGGAAGGCAGCTGCTGCTTGTGAGCAACAGTGGTAGATTCTATCACTTCCACATATTCTTCCTCATGCTTCTTCATTGGACCATAAATGATCCCATCTTTTAGTCCTTCATCTTCCAATTTGCCTAGCTCGATTTTCAACACATCAATAGCTTTTAGGAGGTTTTTATGAATTAAACCTTACCAACTAGATATCATGGAACAATTAGCGACCTCTTCTTCTGGATATTGCAAGGCATTAAGTATGTTGAACACTACGTGATGGCCGTTTACCCTCATAGTGAGTTATCCTCTTTCTACATCAATTAAAGTTCTACCTGTTGCTAGGAATGGCCTTCCCAACAAAATGGGTGTTTCCTCATCAGCCTCAAAGTCCATAATAATGAAATCAGCAGGGAAGACAAATTTGTCAACCCTTACCAGCACATCTTCTAACTTTCCTTGTGGGTAGCAAATACTTCTATCTGCTAGCTGCAAGGTGATAGTGGTAGGCCTGGCAGCGCCTATCCCCAGCTTCTTGAAAATAGATAAGGGCATAAGATTAATGCTAGCCACTAAATTACAAAGTTCCTTTCCACAAAAGGTATCTCCAATGGTGTAGGGAATAGTGAAACTTCCAGGATCCTTCAATTTGGGAGGGAGTTTGCCTTGAACCAATTGACTACACTCTTGTGTGAGTGCAACCGTAGCAAATTCTCCCACCCTTTTTCGCTTGGTAAGCATATCCTTCATGAACTTTTAGTAGTTTGGCATTTGTTGGATAGCTTCAATCAATGTATGTTGATGTGGAGCTGCTTCAAGATCTCCATAAACTTTGAAAATTGTTGCTCTTCTTTGGCCTTTTTTATCCTTTGTGGAAAATGAGGTGGTGGCCTTTTTTGCATAAACTTTTGCTTTCTGTTGGCTTCAGTAATGACTTCTTGATTCTCTTGAGGAATGAGGTCTGCAGTAGGTACATTATCTTTGTCCTTCTGTTGCCCAGATAAAAAAGGTTCTTCAACAACTTGGTGTCTTGCTCCAGAACTGTCTGGCGTAGACAAATCAGTGCTTGCCCCTTTGCTCTCTGTAGCAGCCTCTTCTATTTCTTTACCACTTCTGAGTTTAAGGGTTTGGCATGTTTCAACATTCTTTGCTCCAGCTTGTGTAGTTGGAATCTCAGTAGAGCTAGGGAGAGTTCCCAAGTTTCTTGAGCTCAAAGCAGTGGCAATTTGCCCTACTTGATTTTCCAAGTTCTTAATACTCACCCCTTGCGCTTGAAATTGATTCTTTGCTTCTTGAATAAAGGATTTAAGAACATTCTCCAGATGGTTGTTTCCTTGATTAACCCCACCATAATTAGGGTTAGAAAACCGGGTGGAACTTGTGGTGTAGTTGCTTGTGGTTTTGGTTGACTTTGATTGATACTTCAAGAAAAATTTGGATGGTTGCGCCACCCTGGGTTGTAAGTGTTGCTGTATGGATTATTGTATCTATTGTTGTTGTTAGGATTGCCAACATAGTTAACAGAAACAGGATTTTTAGAACATTCTTCAAACAAATGTGGTCCTCCACAGTAGACACAGGAAACCTCAGTAGCGTCAGTAACCACCTTAACTGGTTCTGGCTTTGTCACTTCAGGACTCATCAGATTCTTCATCATTTGGTGGATCTGAGCCACTTGAGCAGCAAGAGTTGTGGTCTCAGTGACTTCATGAACTCCAGCAAGCTTCTTTTGAGTTGAACTTGCAGTGGCCCTTGTGACCAGCCATTGATAAGTGTTGACCGTAATGCTCTCAATCAACTTGTAACCATCATCATAAGATTTAGACAAAAGAGCTCCACCACTGGATGCATTTAACATATTCCTTGAGGATGGAATTAATCCATTGTAGAAAGTATCAAGTTGTATGCAGATGGGGATCCCATGATGAGGACATTGTCTCAACAGCTCCTTAAATCTTTCCCATGCATCAAACAACGATTCATCATCTCCTTGCCTAAATGATGTGATCTCGTTTCTCATCTTTGCATTCTTGGAAGGAGGAAAATACTTGGCCATAAACTTTTCTGCCAAAGTGTTCCATGTAGTAATGGAATTTGGTTCCAAAGAATTAAACCAGCTCTTGGCTCTATCCCTTAGAGAGTATGGAAATAGCCTTAACCTAAAGCTATCCACAGGCACATCAAGGATCTTGAAGTTGTCAGCAACATCCAGAAATTGTTTTAGATGCAAATGTGAATCTTCATGAGGAGAGCCTGAATATTGACTAGTAGCTTGCAACATCTGGAACATCATATGCTTGAACTCGAATTGTGGTGTTGTGATGGCTGGTCTAGCAATGCCAGTATTCATAGTGTCGCTCCTGGGATTTTCATCCAGGAACAAACGCAAAAGTGGCGCAGAAACAGAGTCGCCAGCAATGTGTATTTATCCCAAGAGAGGGAAAGGAAACACTGCATAAACCTGAGGGAAAGGAAAGAGCATGGTCTCGTGACCAAGAGAAACGGGTAAGGGAGTCGGTTACGCGAGGGGAAGGTATTAGCACCCCACACGTCCATCGTACTCAATGGGATCCACGCTTGCTATCTGTATCAAAGGGTGTCGTTGTCTGGAGCTCCACTTCTACTGGAAAGGAAAAGGAACGGGAACGGAAAAGAACGAAGAAACAAAGGGGAAAAGAAAAAGAAGTGACTCGATAGGACATCGTCGGAGTCCTAGGCCTACGTATTCCCTTGTGCTATGGGAAAATCAGAGTCAACGTAGTTCGGACATGAACTAGGGGGAAGGTTGCTTGCCAAGACATCGCCGTCTTGTGCCTACGTATCCTCAATCGAACTAGAGAGAGAAAATCAGAGCAGTCGTAGTTAGACCTACGGGTCGGTGAAAAAGGTCTCGATCGCACTGGGGCAAGAGAAAAGGTCTCAACTAACAGGTTAGTCTTGATCGCACTAAGGCGAGAGAAAAAGAGGCACAATCTCGCCAGGGCAAGAGAAAAAGGCTCGATCGCATTAAAGCGAGAGAAAAATGGAAGTTAGTTGTTAGTCTGCTCACCGAGATATCGCATCTCGTGCCTACGTATCTCACCGGAAATGAGAATCAGAGCATCCGTAGTTCATGGAACTACGGGAAATGGAAGGAAGGGTGCTCGCCAAGACATCGCCGTCTTGTGCCTATGTATCCTCAATCTATCCAGAGAGAGAAAGTCAGAGCATTCGTAGTTCGTGGAACTACGGGAAATGGAAGGAAGGGTGCTCGCCAAGACATCGCCGTCTTGTGCCTACGTATCCTCAATCTTTCTAGAGAAAGGAAGTCAGAGTGTCCGTAGTTCGTAGAACTACGGGAAATGGAAGGAAGGGTGCTCGCCAAGACATCGTCGTCTTGTGCCTATATATCCTCAATCTATCCAGAGAGAGGAAGTCAGAGCGTTCGTAGTTCGTGTAACTACGGGAAAAAAGGGATCTCAATTACACTGAGGCGAGAGATAAAAGGGACACACAAAAGGTCCAAGGGAAACTGAATCCCACAAGTTATCGTGCTTGGATTGAGAGCCTGATGTCTATCCTACTCCGACCTTAATCAGAAATTAAGTCGGACTAGGAGCCTTAAGGGAGCATGTGAATACAGAGTAATCAACAAGTAAACACCAGACAGCTCAATCACAAAGAGAAAATCAAATAAAACCAAATCAAGAATTAATCAGACTAAGCATCAAAATTAATCAACAATTAACCAAGCGTATCCATGTTAGAATTAAGATGCTAAGTAAAATCAAGATTAAAAAAATTAACAAGAAAAGTTAATCTAATTCAAAAATTAGTATTAAAACTAAAAAATAAAATCAAAATAAAGTTCTAAATTCTAATTATCCTAATTCAAAATTAAAATTTAATTAGAACAAAATTTGATTCTAAAAAAAAGATTATTATCTTGTTATCTAATTAAGAACAATTAACCGAAAGGGTTAATAGTGATTTACCCCCCTGACATATGAGCGTGTTTTGGTTTATCCCCCACCGTTGCCAAAGGCAGGTTTTGGCAACGGTTTTTTTGAAAAAACCGTTGCCAAAAGGCATGGAGGGGGGAAAAACAAAATTCGCTAACATTACAGGGGGGAAATTCACTATTAACCCTAACCGAAATTAAAAGTTAATAAAAGCAAGATTAATTCTAAATAAATTCTACAATTAATCTAATTATTCTAAAAGAAATAAAAAGCAGAGGGTGGTGTGAGCAGAAAAAACAAGCATGTGGGCCTTGAGGTTTCAGGCCCATGAATTTTGATTATGAGCCAGGGGGTGCCGAGTGAAAAAGGGGGGTGCAAAACTGTCCAGCGTGTGGGCCTGAGCAGTATTCTGAGCAAACAAACTCATTCACAAACCAAGGAGAAGGGATGCGAGTTGAATAGGGGTGTGAATACTGGAAATAGGCGTTGGGCTTAGGTCTGAGCCCAAGGATCTATTGTGCACCAGGTGGGGTGAGGCGAGTAAACTTCGCGTGGAAAACAAAATTCAAACGAGCCTAGGCTCGGCTTATGAGAACACGGTTTAGACCTAAAACCCTAAAAGAGTTTCATCCACATCAAAACTCCCTCTCTCCTTGTGCCGTCAACATCATCTTTATCACTCAACATTCATCCGCCGGAGAAACACTACCTCTCACTTCCACTCTTAATGTTCTTCTTCCTCCCACATCTCCTTCAAATTACGTCGTCAAACCCTCTCCTCTTCTCCAGTCGCGTCGTCACGCCTTCTTCTGTTCACCTTCATGTTTCATGCTGTTGGCATCGTACCTCACATCATCTTCACCGTCTCACCTTTCCCCAAACCTTCAATGGCTTTTTCGTCCTCCAACCTCCTCTTCCCGTCCGCAACATTCCTCTTCGTCCGCTCAACTTGGCGATACTCAAACGACATCGCAAACACGTCTCCTCGTCACCGCTCTTCGCAACTTGCTCCATTCCTCAGTGCTCACCTCACGCAAAACTCTCAATCAGAAATTCAAGTCGTCCTCAAATGTTTCCATGGCGCGACGAGTGTCGATCGAAAGTCATAAACAAAATAAGCTAGCACCAGGTTCAGAAGAAACTTAACAATGAGCCAGAACCAAACGCCATACAAATCACAAGATACATACGAGATAACGGAGCAAAAGAGATCAATACGTACCTATCAGAGTCGATCCGATGGCGCTTCGGCGACGACGAAGGAGTGAATTCAATGAATCTGATTTAGGTATATGCGTATTTGCTCGATTCCATTCCTTCTTAACTTTACTTCTGCTAAATCGTGCGGTATTTTGACGCTGAGGAAGACTGATTGGTGAAACTTGCTGCGGTTTTGAACCTGAAACTTCTTTTCCTACTCTGTGATTTTGAATTTTCTTCGTTGTTGATGATTTGCAGGAGAATTGGTTGAACCTGTTGTATATTCTTCTTTCTCCAGATACCAATTCTCGCTGCGATTTCTGTCGTGGCTCAGTAACAGTTACTGGTTTGTAGAATTGGATTGCTGGAGCCTAGATTTGTGCAGGATTTGTGGATTTTGTGAAGAAAATGATGCAGAGTATTGATTGATGAGAATTGGAGAAGAGCTTGAAATGTGCATATGAATTCAAGAGAAGAAGAATGAGATTACTGATGTTTGAGAATGAAGAATATCTGAAGAAGAGTATTGAAGATGATGAGAATTTTTCAATTCTATTGCAGAAACTTCATTTTATATCTGGTTTAGGGAGGGGTAGGATAGCTATTCTCATTCAAATTCTGTTAGGATTGGTTTTGGGACTCTGATATGAATTTTTTTGAATTTCTGTAATGATTTTCTGCTGTTAACTTTTGTAACTGACATGCTGCTGTGTAATTTTTTCTGTCATGTGAAATTTTGTTATGGACCTTCTCAGTTCTTATTTTTCTTTATTTCCTGATGTGGAGTTTTTTATTATTCCTTTTCTCTTTTTGAAATTGCCATTGCGCCATGTATTTCCCTTTTAATTTTTCCTGCGCATGTTTGTATAAAATGGTTGTGTGCATTGTAACTTGTTTTTGACAAAAACTCTAATAATAATAAAAATGGCAACATTAAAATAAAAGAAAGACTAATTGGAATAGGACAGGTGGTTATGGATTGAAATAAAAAGATGGATAAAAAGAAAGGGTTATTGGATATTTGGATAATGGGTAATTGTTTCTTGAAAGTGGATAATGAATTTGAAATGGATAAGAAAAAGTGAATGATTATTGAAAAATGGTTAATAAAATGAAAATGGATAATGAGATAGATATTAAAAATGATGTGGATAAATTGGTTTAGGAAAATGGATATGGATATTAGGAAATGAATAATGGATTTGAAAATCAAAAGGTGGATAAGAACATGGTTTAGCAAATGAATCCAAAACCAATCCCAAACTTTTCCACGAGCCTCTGATAAAGTGCACATAGCTTCCACTGAATAATCTTGCCATTGAAACAAAAACGTCTAAATCAAACATCCTCTGAATCTTTGATCAAGTGATCCTCACATGAACCCTTGCTTAACAACCTGATGGAGTCTACAACTCGGCCTTGAAAACAAACCCTAATTCACCTTGATGTACATTGATAAATATTGAAGAAGATGATTTGAACTGAGAAGAAATTAAACCCCGATTCACACCAATGAACCTCTGACCCAAAGCCTTTGATGAAGAAAATCCTGAGCTTGCACATAATACTTTGATCCCACGCCAATGCAAATGAATGAATATGAGTTATGACTTAATGAATATGCAAAATGAATGTGAAACAAAATCCAGTTAGGTTAAAAAATGAGGGCAAATTTCGGGGTGCTACACATAGCATTAGGATCAAAGACAGCGTAGTCCCTTATGCTGCGTGCTCGGTCATTGGCAATGCCAATGATATCTAGCTCCGCCATGTTCGTCTCGTACAATGACTCGTCTGAAGAAGACGATGAACTTTCTTCGTATGTATCTTCCTCGTGCACTACATCTTCAGACTCAGCCACGGCTGAGGTTGAGGAATCTCCAAATATTTGTTGAGTACATAAAAATCTCATTCGTGTACTGAGAATTCTTTCAGGTTCAGGATAACCACTGTAAACTGGTTGTAACGACCTACGCATGCAATATCTTAAGCCTGTCGTAACACCAAATCATAGCAAACGTTAAAAGCTCAAATACAATCTTAAACAAAAATAAATACAGTGTTTCAAACTTTATACACTTCCCCGGCAACGGCGCCAAAAACTTGTTCTCTACTTTATATGTAATGCTTTTTGATAACACGAAACTGTATCATATATTTGCCTTGATTTACGACTAATAATTACGTTATTTCAGTTTAAGTTACGATTATTCCGCGAGTATTCTAGTGTTTTCGCAGGTATTTCATTGTCCAAGCTAAAAGGAGCAAAGTAGAGAAAACATGAAGAAATGAGAAGAAAACAGGAGGAATTAATAAGAAAAAGAGCAGAAAATGGAAAGTGGTGTGTGTGACGACCGTCACACACCTACCACGACCGTCACGCCCCCAAAGTTTGCCACAACTGTCATGCACTCATCACGACCGTCACACGCTATGAAGTGGTTATTATGTTCAGAACGCAGACGTGGAAAAAGAAGCCCAATGAACACGCACGTTGAGCAGTTTCTCCTAGATTCTCTCCCTCAATTCCAACTGCATGAGAGCCAGTCTCCCTTAGACTTCTCAACCACCAAGGGTTATGCTCCTACAATTTCTCTAACATTAATGCAACGGTGGAACTATAAATACAACATGGATTGGAAAGCCAAACACACACACACACAACCTAGAGAATTTACCTTGAATTGCTGCAGAATTTATTTTCCGAATTTTTTACTTTCCTTGCATTCCCTGTTTGTTTCCCGTTTCCCATTCCTTGTTTACCATTACTTGAAATAGTGATAGTTTCTCACATTGAGGAGCTATTGCACCATAGTTAGGATTTATTTTCAATATTGCCTTCATCATTCGTTATTCCGATACGATCAAGCAAAAGCCTACCGACTTGTGGAGGAATTGCTAGAACCAAGTTATTGCATATTTATCAGGTTTTTATTCATTATCTTAATAATAGCATTATCGTTTCCTCATTACCATGTCTACTTTACTGTTTTGTAATTTATTTTTATGCATGTTTGTTTTAAGTAGTATGTCTAGCTAAATCCGATTTATCGGTATGTAATGAAGTAACTGGAATGGATTCGATAATTCTAAGCTAAAACCATAAACAACTATATTTTCTGGCCGCGATTTCTTAATTAAAACTGGACTTTTATTACGAGAGTAAAAAGGTAGCAAAGGTTAGGATTAAGACCACGAGAGTGTGAGATTTTAACCGGATAGCTGAAATCGGGCATTGGTTTTAAAAACAGCGAGAGCGCTTTAAAGTTAATTAGACTGTATTAGTTTTCAAAAGGTATTTTTAAACTCAAATGGGCTAGCGAGAGCAGACATTATGATTTAGGAGTATAGTCCGAAGCAATAACCACGAGAGTGTGAGATGAGGGCTTTTAAACTGATTTTTTCTACAGAAATATAATGTGACTTATTTTTATACGCTTAGGTTTTATTGAATCCACGATGGTACACTAAGTTACGTACCGATATCCTAATATCAACTAGTTTATTCTAAAATTTAGATTCCCTTTAGTTTCCCTTTTTGAATTTAAAACTAGAACATCTTCGCCTTAGCTAAACACAGTAGCAAACTGTAGCACTAGGTTAATTATCAAGTCCCTGTGGGATCGATATCTTTATTACTACGCGGCAGGTTGTGCGCTTGCAGTTAGTAACTGTTAGACTCAGAAAGTCGCGATCATGTTTTTGGCGCCGTTGCTGGGGACCTTGATTTAGTCAATAGTGCAATACATTTGTTGCGCCGTATAAACTAAGGCAACAAATTTTTATTTCCCTTTTCCTTTTCTCGATTGTATGCCAAGTACTCGCTCACGAAGCGAAGACTTGCAACCACCAATTGCCGAATTATAGCATTTCTTACATCTAAGACGCAGAATACTTGAGTATCAACGCAAGTATAATATTCCCGATCTTCTCGCCCATACTCCTGAACCAGTCAAAGAACGAAACATGGCCGAAGGACCACAGAACCGTCCTCTTAAGTATTATGCTACCCCATCTGAGCAAGAACCACATAACAGCATTGCTGCCCCCGCTATCAACCGAAAAGATTTCGAGTTGAAACCCTCATTGCTGTCAGCCGTACAACAACATCAATTTTCTGGAAATCCTACGGACGATCCTAATGAACATTTGACCAAATTTGTGCAGTACGCAGACACAGTGAAGGCAAATGGTGTGACTGCATACGCGATAAGACTACGTCTTTTTCCTTTCTCATTAAGAGACAGAGCTTGGGCTTGGTTACAATCCTTGCCATCAAATTCCGTCACTACATGGGATGAGTTGAAAAAGGTGTTCTTAGCACGATATTTCCCACCAAGCAAAACAGCTATGCTAAGAGCCCAAATTAATGGATTTGGACAAAAAGATATTGAGTCTCTTTACGATGCATGGGGAAGATACAAATATATGATGAGGATGTGTCCGCATCACGGTCTTGAGGATTGGTTAGTCATCCATACGTTTTACAATGGTCTCTTGTACAATACAAGAATGACAATAGATGCCGCCGCTGGTGGTACACTTATGGACAAACCTTATACCGAAGCCTATCAACTCATCGAAAGCATGGCTCAAAACCATTACCAATGGGGAGGTGAAAGAATGCCAGTGGAAAAACCTCAAACGAAAGGAGGAATGTACGAAGTTAGTAGTCTTGATCATGTCCATGCTAAGGTAGATGCCCTTGCTCAAAAGATAGATAACTTGACCATAATACCCGCAGCCATTGTGGCTGCCGTAGATCCAAACTGCGAATTATGTGGAGTCCCTGGACATGCTGCCTCCGAATGCCAAATTTTAGCAGGAGTCTCCGCTGATCAAGTGAATTATGCTCAAGGAAACCCATATGCAAATACCTATAATCCTGGTTGGAAGAACCATCTAAACTTTTTGTAAAAGAATAATAGCGCTCTGTATACACCTGGCCAAGCGCCTGCTGTGCCACCAGGATATCAAAAACCTGCTGCTAACGTTCCCAACGTTCCTAGGAAGTCAAACCTTGAAATTATGATGGAGAACTTCATTGCTGCACAAGCTCAACAAAACAAGGAGTTCCTTAACTAGAATGTTCACGCCGGTGAGCAAATCAAACAACTAGCCAACAAGGTTGACGCTCTAGCCACTCACAACAAAATGTTAGAAACACAAATCTCGCAAGTGGCTCAACAACAAGCAGTTACCGCTGCCCCAGCTGGGAACCTTCCAGGTTAAACTCAAATTAATCCGAAGGGACATGCAAATGCTATAACGTTTCAGAGTGGAATAGAACTAGAAGGACCCACTGACCCAAGAATAGAAAATCCAGCCATGTACCAAAAGCCTAGTAAGGAGTCTGAAAAGGAAGGCGAACCAAAGGAAAACGAGAAGGAAGATAATGGCAAAGAGGCCGAAGAGAAAGAAGAACCATATGTGCCTCCACCACCTTATAAACCACCTATCCCGTATCCCCAGAGATTCGCTAAATCTAAAAACATAGGCCAATTTAAGAAATTTGTTGAACTTCTGAAACAATTAAATGTCACAATACCTTTTACAAAAGCAATCACACAAATGCCCTCATACACTAAGTTCCTAAAAGAAATATTAACTAATAAGAAAAAGCTTGAGGATACTGAAACCGTTATGCTTACTGCAGAATGCAGCGCTATACTCCAAAACAACATGCCTCCTAAGCTAAAAGATCCTGGTAGTTTCTCTATACCATGTGTGATTGGAAAGTTTGTCATAGACAAAGCTCTGTGCGATTTAGGAGCCAGCATCAGTTTAATGCCCTTATCTATTTGTAAAAGGCTCAACATGGGAGAACTGAGACCAACAAGAATGTCTGTACAACTAGCTGATAGATCAGTGAAATTTCCTCTAGGAATGCTAGAAAAAGTTCCAGTACATATAGGACAATTCTATATTCCTACGGATTTCATAATCATGGACATCCAGGAAGACTCAAACATCCCTATCATTTTAGGAAGACCATTCCTAGCTACTGCCGGAGCCATCATAGATGTGAAAAAAGGAAAACTAACTTTCGAGGTAGGTGAAGAAAAAGTAGAATTCATCCTCTCACAATTCTTCAAAGCACCTACTATAGAAGATTCGTGCTACTTCCTAGATGTAATTGATGAATGCGTTAAAGAAATGGAAAAACACCAAAACACGTATTCTGAAGTGCTGAGAATTCCGATGCCACCAATTTTTGAAGATGATAATTGGCGTGGTGAATACCAAGATAACAATCTAAGTGAATGTCTCGCACTCACTCCTGACCCTATGCCTTGCCCAAAGAAACCAGCTGTAGAACGGAAAACATTACCCAAAGATCTAAGGTATGAATTCCTAGATACAGAACTCGAACGACCAGTTATAGTCAACGCAGATTTAGGACAAATAGAAACCAAGAAATTATTGCATCTCCTGAGAAAGTACCCAACTGCCTTAGGCTATAACATCTCAGACTTGAAAGGAATAAGTCCCTCTATCTGTATGCATCGCATTATGCTTGAGGAAGACTGTAAAACCTCTAGAGAACATCAAAGGAGAATCAATCCCATTCTGAGTGATGTCGTTAAGAGAGAAGTGCAAAAACTGTTAGAAGCAGGAATCATATACCCAATATCAGATAGTGAATGGGTTAGCCCAGTTCACATGGTACCCAAGAAAGGAGGTGTTACAGTCATCAATAATGAAAAAGGCGAATCTGTAGCACAACGTACTCAAACCGGATGGAGAATGTGTATCAATTATAGAAAACTAAACAAAGCCACTCGTAAAGATCATTTCCCTTTACCCTTCATAGATCAAATGCTTGAACGTCTGGCTAAACACTCCCATTTTTGCTATTTAGACGGATATTCAGGATTCTTCCAAATTCCTATCCATCATGACGACCAAGAAAACACTACTTTCACGTGTCCCTATGGAACTTTTGCCTATCGGCGAATGCCTTTCGGAATATGTAACGCACCCGCAACATTCCAGAGATGCATGATGTCCATCTTCTCTGACTTCTTAGAGGGTATAATGGAAGTCTTTATGGACGATTTCTCTGTCTGTGGGGAAAGTTTTGAAGGATGTCTAGCAAACCTCGAAATGGTACTTGAACGATGTGTAAAAGTCAACCTAGTGCTGAATTGGGAGAAATGCCATTTCATGGTCCGAAAAGGAATCGTGCTAGGACATATAGTATCCGACAGAGGAATCGAAGTCGACAAAGCAAAAATAGAAGTAATAGAAAATATCCAGCCACCGAAAACCGTTTGAGAGATAAGAAGTTTCTTAGGACACGCCGGTTTTTACCGACGTTTCATTAAAGATTTCTCTAAGATAACCAAACCCCTAACTGAGTTGTTAATGAAAGACGCTAAATTCGTCTTTGATGACAAATGCTTGAACGCATTTCAAACACTCAAGCAAGCTTTAATATCAGCACCCATTATGCAACCCCCAGATTGGAATAAACCATTCGAAATCATGTGCGACGCAAGTGATTATGCTGTAGGTGCAGTCCTAGGACAAAGAAAGGACAAAAAGCTTCACGCAATCTACTATGTCAGTAGAACCTTGTATCATGCACAAATGAACTGCGCTACCACAGAAAAGGAACTCTTGGCTGTCGTGTTCGCATTAGATAAATTTCATTCCTACCTAGTAGGAGCAAAAATAATCATCTACACCGATCACGCCGTAATCAGGTACCTACTAAGCAAAAAGGACGCCAAACCAAGGCTTCTGAGGTGGATTCTACTCCTACAAGAATTCAACTTGGAAATCAAGGACAAGAAAGGCACTGAAAATGTAGTAGCTGGCCACCTGTCGAGAATGGAAAACATCCAACCAGACCAAGTACCTATTAATGACGATTTCCCTTATGAAAGACTCTTAGCCCAGTTAGAAAACAATACAATAGAACAATCCTTGACTTATACTGATACAGAAACTAATGAAGTGCTAGAATCTGTTTACACTAAGACCACGCTGCCATGGTATGCTGACTTTGTCAACTATCTAGCAGCTGGAGTGCTGCCACCTGATCTAACCTATCAACAAAAGAAGAAATTCTTCCACGACCTTAAACACTATTATTGGGATGAACCACTTCTCTTCAAGAGGGGCGCCGATGGTATTTTCCTTCGTTTTGTACCCGAAGACGAGGTGGAAGACATAATTTCTCATTGTCATTCCGCGCCCTACGGTGGGCACGCGAGCACTTCAAAGACTTGTGCTAAGATTTAGCAAGCTGGTCTCTTTTGGCCTACTCTATGGAAAGATGTCCATATCGCGGTTATAAATTGCGACCGGTGTCAACGCACTGGTAACGTCTCTAGGCGCGATGAAATGCCTCAAAAGGGCATTCTAGAAGTAGAAGTCTTTGACGTGTGGGGAATAGATTTCATGGGACCATTCCCGTCTTCTTTTGGTAACCAGTACATACTCGTCGCTGTCGATTACGTTTCCAAATGGATCGAGGTTGTATCCTCTCCTACAAATGACACACGAGTAGTGATAAAGCTCTTTAAGAACATAATCTTTCCTAGATTTGGTGTGCCAAGACTCGTCATTAGTGACGGTGGCTCCCATTTCATATCTAAAATATTCGATAAACTGCTGTCAAAATACGGAGTCAAACATCGTGTGGCAACACCATATCATCCACAAACCAGTGGACAAGTCGAGGTTTCGAATAGAGAAATAAAACAAATTTTAGAAAAGACTGTCGCTACCTCTAGGAAGGATTGGTCAACTAAACTTAATGAAGCTTTATGGGCTTACATAACCGCTTACAAAACCCCCATATGAACCACTCCATTTAAGTTAGTCTATGGAAAATCTTGTCATCTTCCGGTAGAAATAGAGCACAAAGCCTATTGGGCTATTAAAACCCTCAATTTAAATTACGCTGCCGCAGGAGAAAAATGAATCTTAGACTTGCACGAATTAGAAGAACTAAGACTAGATACTTATGAGAACGCCCGCATATATAAAGAAAGAACTAAGAGATGGCATGATAAGCGCTTATCTAGAAAAAAAATTATTGTGGGAGACATCGTGCTCCTATTTAATTCGAGACTTAAGCTTTTTCCAGGAAAACTTAGATCTAGGTGGTCCGGACCCTTTGAAATTTCTAAAGTTTTTCAAAGTGGAGCGATAGAAATAAAAGGAAGAAATAGTGAACCATTCATAGTAAACGGGCAACGCTTAAAACATTATCATAATATTGCAAACAGAGACTATTTGAATAGTTTAAGACTTTTAGAGCTGCCCGCTCATCCCTACAACTGAATTATCACTTAGCTTTCGCCAGGCTTACGACGTTAAAAACAGCGCTTAGTGGGAGGCAACCCACGAGATTGTTTTCTTTCCTTTTAACTTTCTTTTATTTTCATTTCCTTTTAAATTTCTTTACGTTTTTCTTAACTCTATCTTCATTTCTTTTCATTTCCCTTTACTTTCTTAATATTGTTTTCATTACTTTTTCATTTTTATTTATTTTCTTTTCACAAAAATTTAAAAATTTTATGGAAACTGCTGTGCTGATCTTATAACTACATGTTACAGGATTTTTAAAGTCTTTCTACCTTCTCCTTTTTCCTCTAATTTGATTTTCTCCACTAGTATTCATCATGAAACAAGTAGATTTTATGGAAACTATATTCAGAGGTAGAGCTCAGAGAGAGAAATTTGAAGTTTTGGCCAAGAAAAGCATGGCAATGACTCTGTATTATGATGGACCTACCATGGACAGCCTAGGTATCCATAATAGTGTTTTGTTTTTATTCAGCCAATTGGGTTGGGAGAATGCTGCTACTAGAATGAGATTTGTTACCTACCGTGAGCTTACACTTGAGTTCCTTAGCTCCCTAGTTTACCTACCTGATCATGGTTTCGGATCTAATAAGGGGCTGATTAGTTTTAGGTTGTTTGGTATTGATTACACTTATAACCATAAAGACTTAGCTGACCTTTTAGGATTTCCAAGTGGCCCTTCTGTCTTTACAGCCACCCAAGAAGAACTCATGGATACTGAACTAAATTAATTTTGGGGTAGTCTAACTGGAAATAACCACCCTGAGCCGAATGACATGCATTCTGATGAAATACACAACCCTGCCATTCGCTATTTTCACAACATTCTAGCCCACACCTTATTTGGAAAAGAAGAAAACAATGCTTTAGTGTCAAAGGATAAACTATTCATCTTATACTGTGTTTCCCAAGGCCGCCATGTTAATGCAGTCACCTTCATGATGGAAACTTTTATTTGCATTGACAGGAACCTAATACCCCAATCATAATAGGAGGTTTAGTTACTATGATTGCGAACGCCATTGGACTTAGGTACCCGCTAAACAGACTTACACCCTTAGGTACCATTCGTCCTATGAACTTGGAATTCTGTTTTAATCGACGCATCATTGGAAACTTAGGACCTGCTCCCTTTGACTACTTAATTGCTAATAAGGTTGTCCACCTATTCACTTTACCAAACCATGAGCGAACAAATGTCCATAACCGTAATAATTGGCTCTATGAGTTGAGTGAACTTAAGAACGCTCCATTATCACCTCCTGAGACACTACAAGATTATGAGTGTTATGATGATATTATCTCCGAAGCTAAAACCGACCCGGAAACCCCCCCGAATGATGACACTAAATTATACTGTATTTTCGACTCTGATTTCACATGCATATTAGTTTTTTTCCATTATTTTTGCTTTGTTATTGTTATGTTTTCCTTTGTTTTCAGGTTTTCAATAAATCGAGGTCCCAGACGAAAAAGGATGCAAAAGGAGCTAGAATTCAAGTTTGGCAGCAATTTACTCTGGTCGTTTCTCTTGTCGCGGGCACCCCAGGGTAGGCGACGACGTGTCCCATGATCTCCACAACTCAACTGCCGCGTTCCCACGATCAGCACTCACCTTTGCCATTTTCATTTTGTCGCGGGCGCGGTAGGCCTGTCGCGGGCGCGACAAGGCAAAAATTGTTCCCGCCCATTTTTCAAGCCAAGGTCACTTTTGTCTTTGCACCATGCCAACTTTGCCTATAAATACTCTCAGAACTCGAATTTTAGGATCATCCAATCTTAGTTTACTTCACCCTAGGCATAAATTTCACTCTTGTAAAACGGTAATCTTCTCACATCGAGGAGTTATTGCACTGTGTGTGATCGAGTTTGTAATCAAGTCTTGGAGTGTCTGTAATCAAGTTGGAGCACTTTGGTAGAAGTAATCCTGCCAGCATTTTCTTTTCCGTACATTGTACCAGATTTAAAGACTCCGCTTTGGAGCAGGTTTTATTTTAATCGCATTTACTTTCATTTATTTCTTGCACTTGCTTTATTTTGTTTATTTATTGTCTTGCCTTACTTTTCAAAACTTTACTTTTCAAAAGACTTAATTCCATACATGATAAGAGTTAATATGACTGTTATAACTACCATGGCTGGCTAAGTTTTAGATAGGTAAGAATGTAAATACCATAATCACCGTAATACGTCTATATGTTAATAGAAATACTTAAGGGCTGTTTTAATCTTTAACACAAGTTTTCTGTACTTAAAAGCAATGTTGGGTAAGATCGAAAGTCGTCCAAACATTTGTGAACTTGTTTAGTTCTCAACTGATCAAATACAGCGAAAGCGCTTTGCTCAGCCGAGTAGGGATTTTTACACTTTAGAAAAGAGATTTTAAAACTATTTTCGGACGCGTTAGTGGGATTAGAATTTGGTTCATTTTTGAACCTCTTTAGTTTAGAGATTTCAGGTCAAAATACTTTTCTGTTTAGTTTAGAATTTACGTTTCTTAAAAGTAAGTTTTCCATGACTCTAACGCAATGCGCGCCTTTTTATAAGTGACAATAAAGGGGTTAGTTTAGAGGGTAAACTTGGTTCTGACTACGCGAAAGCGACAGTTCCTGTTAAATTGAATTCTTTTCTTAAAATAGAAGATATTGCCCATAAGTAGCTCTGTTGATGAATATAGAAATATTATCGGTTATGAGACTTACATTCAAGCCTATTGTTTTGTCTGAATTTTATTACCTCGTCATTTACTTTTATTTATTTTCCTCTGCATTAGTAAACCCTGAATTGAACTGCCCTAGATAAGCACTGTAACAAATAGAATTCGTTAGATCGACATTTGGTCTCTGTGGATACGATAACTTTTTATATTACTCTGACGCGATTCGTGCACTTGCGAATACAACGCATCAAGTTTTTGGCGCCGTTGCCGGGGATCAATTTCGCCGAATTTCGAATTTCGTTTGTTATCACCGTTTAGACTAGGGCCGCACAAACTGGTCGATGCGAAGATCTTGCAGCTCCAGTAGTGTAATAGATCCTTTAGTGGAACCAGAACGTTACGCTCGTGCACGACTTTGGCTTCGTCGAATTAAGCAAGCTATGGCCGAAGATCGTAACCAAAGACCCCTTAAGGAATTCGCTCAGCCTGCTGACGAAGAACCGAGCTCTAGTATAGTTAACCCTACCATACCTGCCAATAATTTTGAACTAAAACCATCCCTATTACAACTAGTTCAACAAAACCAATTCGCAGGACTACCATCTGAAAACCCAAACCAACATCTAAAAGTCTTTATCCAGTTGTCAAACACCTTTAAGACCAATGGTGCTAGTCCTGAGGTGATTCGTTTAAGACTATTTCCCTTTTCCCTTAGAGACAAAGCCCTAACTTGGTTAGATTCCCTTCCAGCCAATTCTATAACAACATGGGAAGACCTTAGGAGAACATTCCTTGCTAGATACTTTCCCCCAAGCAAAACAGCCGTTCTCCGAAACCAAATAACAAGATTTACCCAAAACCATGGAGAATCGCTATTTGAAGCTTGGGAGAGGTATAAAGACCTTCTAAGGGCTTGTCCACACCACGGTTTGGAGCAATGGTTGATTATACATACCTTTTACCAAGGACTTCATTATAACACAAAGATGTCCATCGACGCTGCCGCTGGCGGTGCCCTAATGAACAAACCCTATCCTGACGCCTGTGGTCTCATTGAAGATATGGCTCAAAACCATCATCAATGGGGAAACGAAAGAGCAACAGTGGAAAAGAAAGAAGCCCAAGGAGGTAAACATGAGGTAAGCTCTATAGACATGATGCAAGCCAAAATGGATGATATGGCCCTCAAGATCGATCAAATGTACGCACAACCAACCGCTGCAGCAGCAGTAGTATCGGATTGCGAACTTTGTGGTACTAAAGGTCATCAATCAGCTGACTGCCATCTGTTAAACGAGACTAACCCAGACCCAGTCAACTATGCCCAAGGAAACCCGTTCTCAAATACTTACAACCCTGGATGGAGGAATCACCCTAATTTTTCCTACAAAAACAATAACCTTATCCAAAACCAAGCACCTCCGAGATCAACCAACAATCAAGCACCTAGACAAGACCAACCTATGCAAGCAGTGCCACCTAAGCCAAATATTGAGAAAGTGCTAAATGATTTTATGACAGCACAAGCCCAGCAAAACAAAGAGTTCCTAAATCAGAATATTCATGTGAATGAGCTGCTCACCCAACTAGGAACCAAAATGGATCAAATGGCCACCCACAGCAAGATGCTTGAAACCCAGATCTCTCAGGTAGCCTTAAAGCAAGCACCCCAAACTACTCCTGGAGGACAATTTCCTGGACAACCTCAACAGAACCCTCGAGGGCAAGCTAACGTTGTTACCTTATGAAGTGGAACCACTTATGAAGGGCCTAAAAACCCGACATTGAGTGACTCCGAAATTTCCAAAAAGGATGCTACCCCCGAAGGTGAGAAACCCGTAGAAATTGAGAAACCAAAAGACAAAGATAAAGGAGAAGTTACGGATGAAGCTTCAACACCCCCTCAGCCATACAAACCACCAATTCCCTATCCACAAAGACTTAAACAAACTAAGATCAATGACCAATTCTAGAAGTTTGTTAAAGTTATAGAAAAACTCCATGTAGAGATTCCTTTTACAGAAGTCATCACCCAAATACCATCTTATACTAAATTCCTGAAGGGCATCCTCACCAATAAACGTAGACTTGACGATCCAAAACCAGTGGAGTGTAATTCCATTTCCGAGAACAAACTTACCAAAAAAGACAAAGATCCGGGGAATTTCTCCATACCTTGTATTTTGGGGAATCATGTCATAGATAAAGCCTTTCTAGACTTAGGAGCCAATGTAAGCCTAATGCCCCTCGCAGTTTGTGAATGATTGAAACTAGGAGATTTGCAACCTACTAAGATGTCTCTCCAATTAGCTGACAGATCTATAAAATACCCTGTAGGCGTATTAGAATACATCCCAGTTTGAATAGGCAAGTTGTTCATTCCCACCGACTTCGTCGTAATGGACATCAAGGAAGATAAAGATATCCCAATCCTCCTAGGTAGGCCCTTCCTATCAACTGCAGGAGCCATAATAGATGTCAAGAAAGGAAAATTGACTTTTGAGGTAGGTAACAAAAAAATAGAGTTTGTCCTAGCAAAGTTTCTCACGGCACCAGTAATAGCAGATGCATGTTATGCAGTTGATGTCATTGATGAATGTGTCCGTGAACTTAACCAGGAAGAGCCAATAGAAAGAATAAAACTACCTTCAACGCCCATTGAGAAAGATGATGACAGTATGGAACCCTACATAGATGATAGCCTTTTTGAATGTTTATCCTTAACTCCAGATCCTATACAAAACCCCAGCAAACCAACCTTAGAATTAAAAGAATTACCCAAGAATCTAAGATATGAGTTTTTAGACAAAGAAATGGACAGACCAGTTATAGTCAGTGCCGTTCTGAACCAAAATGAAACAAACCAACTCTTAGATGTCTTACGAAGATATCCCTCAGCACTAGGGTACGACATCTCAGATCTTAAAGGAATAAGTCCATCCGTGTGCATGCACCGGATTTCACTTGAAGAAGATGCTAAACCTTCGAGAGAACACCAAAGAAGGATTAACCCTATAATGAGCGAGGTAGTTAAGAAGGAAGTTCTTAAGTTGTTGGAAGCAGGGATAATATATCAGATCTCGGACAGTAAATGGGTAAGCCCTGTGCATGTAGTACCTAAAAAGGGAGGCATCACCGTGGTACAGAACGAAAAAGGTGAGCACGTTACAAAACGGATAGAAGGAGGTTGGCATATGTGCATAGATTACAGAAAGTTAAACAAAGCCACTAGGAAAGACCATTTCCCATTGCCTTTTATAGATCAGATGTTGGAACATCTAGCTAGACATTCCTACTTCTATTACCTCGACGGATATTCAGGTTTTTTCCAAATTCCTATACACCCTGATGACCAAGAGAAAACAACCTTCACATGCCCATATGGAACTTTTGCCTATAGACGTATGCCTTTCGGACTCTGTAATGCCCCAGCAACTTTCCAGCGTTGCATGATGTCAATCTTCGCTGATTATCTTGATGGAATTATGGAAGTATTCATGGACGATTTCTCAGTCTGCGGATTCGATTTCAATAACTGTCTAGTCAACCTTGAAAAGATCATGAAGAGATGTGTCGAAGTAAACCTGGTGTTAAATTGGGAGAAATGTCACTTCATGGTCACTGAAGGTATAGTTCTAGGACATATTGTTTCTGAAAAAGGCATTGAAGTTTATAAAGCCAAGATCGAGGTGATAGAGAATCTTAAACCACCCAAAACAATTAGAGAAGTTCGAAGTTTTCTTGGACATGCTGGATTTTACCAGCGTTTCATTAAAAACTTCTCTAAGATCACTAAACCTTTGACAGGTCTTCTGATGAAAGATGTCGAGTTCATTTTTGATGAAAAATGCAACGAAGCATTCAACCTTTTAAAACAAGCTTTAATCTCAGCACCCATTATGCAACCACCAGATTGGACAAAACCTTTTGAAATCATGTGTGATGCTAGTGATTACGCTGTAGGAGCAGTGCTAGGGCAAAGATCTAATAAGAAGTTACATGTGATTTACTACGCCAGTAGAACTCTAGATGTCGCTCATCTAAACTATGCAACCACAGAAAAAGAACTCCTAGCCGTAGTTTTCGCCATAGACAAATTTAGATCCTATTTGGTGGGAGCCAAAATAATTGTTTACACCAATCATGCCGCCATCCGATACCTTTTGAATAAAAAGGATGCTAAACCTAGATTACTCCGGTGGATACTTTTATTGCAAGAATTTGACCTTGATATCAGAGATAAGAAAGGCACCGAGAATGTAGTTGTCGATCACCTTTCCAGGCTTGAGTTCTTGAAACCTGATGTAGTACCCATAAATGATGACTTTGCTTATGACAGGTTAATCGCTAAGCAAGATGCCATTGGAGATGAAAGTTTAGAAACCTTAGAAGATTCTGAAAAATCCTTAGCGGTAAATAATGTACCTTGGTATGCAGATTTTGTTAACTATCTTGCTGCAGATATAATACCTCCTGACCTCAGCTATCAGCAGAAAAAGAAGTTCTTCAATGATGTTAAACATTTCTATTGGGACGAACCACTCCTTTTTAAGAGAGGCACTGACGGAATCTTTCGCCAGTGTGTTCCAGAGGAAGAAGTGCACCATATCATAGAACATTGTCACTCAGCACCCTACGGAGGACACGCAAGCACATCTAAGACTCACGCCAAGATCTTACAAGTTGGTCTTTATTGGCCAACTATATGGCGTGATGTTCATACATATATAACCAAGTGTGACCAGTGTCAACGCTCCGGAAACATCTCGAGGAGAAATGAAATGCCATTAAGAAACATTCAAGAAGTAGAACTTTTTTATGTTTGGGGAATCGACTTTATGGGACCTTTTCCATCATCCTTAGGAAACAAATATATTTTAGTCGCTGTCGATTAGGTGTCCAAATGGATTGAAGCTATAGTTGCACCCACAAACGACACCCGAGTGGTGATTAAGATGTTCAAGCAAAATATATTCCCTAGATTCGGAGTTCCCAGACTAGTCATAAGTGATGGAGGATCACATTTTATATCTAGGATTTTTGACAAACTGTTGAGGAAGTATGGAGTTAAACATAGAGTAGCCACACCTTACCACCCGCAAACCAGTGGGCAAGTAGAAGTATCCAATAGAGAGATCAAGCATATCTTAGAAAAAACTGTCTCGATATCCAGAAAGGATTGGTCACATAAGCTTTCAGAAGCACTGTGGGCCTACAGGACAGCCTATAAGAATCCCATTGGAACAACCCCTTACCAACTAGTTTACGGAAAATCATGTCACTTACCCTTTGAATTGGAACACAAAGCATATTGGGCCATCAGAACCTTAAATTTTGATTACCTAGCAGCTGGTGAGAAACGCATCTTAGACATACATAAGTTAGAAGAGCTCCGACAATCAGCCTATGAAAATGCCATCATATATAAAGAGAGAACCAAGGCATGGCATGACAAGAAGATCATCAAAAAAGACTTCAACATAGGTGACCCTGTTCTTCTATACAATTCAAGACTGCGAATTTTTCCAAGTAAGCTTCGATCTAGATGGACGGGTCCGTTCGAAGTTTCCATAGTCCTAAAATCCGGGGCAGTGGAAATTAAGAGCAAATCTTGCAGTCCGTTCGTTGAAAATGGACAAAGGCTTAAGCATTATGAAGGAGGTGACATTCCAGCATACTACTCCAGGTTCACGTTAACAGACCCACCTATCCTCGCACCAGATACATGACTTGAACTCGTCGAGCTAACGACGTTAAGCAAGCGCTGCATGGGAGGCAACCCATGGTTCTTTTCCTTTTCGTATTTATTTTCTTTCCGTTTATTTTGATTTACGTTTGTTTGTTTGTTTGTACATATATGTCTAACTTGTTTGGTGTGTTTGATTTCAGGGCCTGTTTTTCCTAACCTTTTCTTTCAGGATGCCACCAGTCGATGACATGTACGTGACCTTTAGAGACGACGCCCAGAGAGAGCGTTATGCGATGCTTTCACTCAGACCTATGGCACCCACTCGCTACCCAGACAGTGATTGCATGGAAGCTTTGGGCATAGAGCCCAGTGTCCGATACTTGACCCACCAGCTCAAATGGGACCAGTACGCTGATGATTTGCATCCCACCTATAGGAACCTCACTCTGGAGTTCCCCAGCTCTTTCTCCTATGATCCGTACTTGGGACCAGATGGCCACACCAGCTTCAGGTTATTTGGCACAGAGTATTCGTTCACCCATACTGAGTTCGGTGATCTTCTTGGATTTGAGACTGGAGTTGGCGCTATCCCTGAGCTGCCCATGGGTTACTTCATGAGTAGAGACGTGGAGAAATTTTGGAGTGACATCTCTGGAGGTGGAGGCCCTGGCCCTGATACTCACATTTCGCAGGTTATCCATAACCCAGCTCTCCGATACTTTCAGATGATCATTGCCCATACATTCTTTGGGAGAGCAGATGCTGATGACCACGTTACTGAGGAGGACATATTTTTCATATTTTGTGCGAATCAGTCGCGTCGTTTAGCTTATGGTAACTTTATGCTATTTTCTTTTAGTGGTGTTGCCACCTGGGCAGGAGGACCTATACATGTAGGAGTAATGTGACTGAGATTGCTGCTGCTCTAGGCCTTGGCCGAAAGCTATTTCATTTGACTCCCTACTGCAGCCATACCACCATGGATATTGATTTTTGTTTAGATCGGGGGCTGATGAGAAGGAACTCATTTAATCCCTCTCAGTTCAGACTCCTGATCAATGGTGAGACCATACATCATTTCACTTTGCCAGATCCTGTTATGACCAGTGTCCATGACCCAGCAAACTGGACATATGCCTTAGAAGGACACGGTGAGACGGTGGACGCTCCACGACCCTGCCCAGAGCCAGAGTACGTTCCAGCTCCACCACCTGACAGGACCACGGTGTGGTCAAATAATCATTCATTAGGTACTCCAGATATAGAGACCCAGATGGTGATGATGCGCCAAGAGATAGCAGATCTCCGACAGACTCTTGCTGACCTACACCTGGGGATGGAAGTGTCAGAGCTGACCCACGCTACTGAGTACGATGTGCTGTATGAAGACATGGCGGAGCTCCGTCGTGAGATAGCAAGACTCCGTGGAGATGACCAGACTAATGACAGGACATCTTGATTTCCATTTTCGTATTATTTACTATATTTCTTATGCATTAATTTACTTCCAGTATCACCCAGACATATTTCCTACTATTTGCATTTGATATATTTCCGATTTATATTAAGGTTTGAGTTTTTTATGTTTATATGCTAATATTTTCTTTTATTTTATTTTTCTTTGACAGAATATATAAAAAAAAATTATTATAAAAAAAATATATATGCTTGTGAAAATTTTGTGCAAAACTACATTTTTAGGACATATGGAATGCTAAAAAGACCCCCCAAGGCCAAATGAAGAACAAAAAGCCCATTCAAAAAGACAAATTGAGGCCCATCAGCGGATTTGCTCTCTTCGCGCCCGCGACACACCTGTCGCGCCCGCGGCTGCGTCCTTGTAAAATCGGGGCAGAACCTCCATTTCCACCATTTTTGAAGCTCCAACCTTTTCAAACCCATTTTTTCCCTCCGAAAAATCCCTATAAAACCCCATTGAAATTCATATCTCTAGCATTCACCAATCATCTCTTAACTTTCCATTTCAATTTCCATCAACAAAAAACCTTAAAAATCCAACCTTTATCATACCACTTTTCTTCCACTCTCTTCACCATCTTCATCAATGGAGTTTAATGGAGTCATTCTTCGGGAAGGACAATCCGGGAATAGGCAGAGGCGGCAACTTCAAAAGCTTCAGGATCGAGAAATTCTCTCGACGAGGTATGTCGACGATACTTGCTTGCACGCTTTAGGGGTTCATCATAGCGTTTTCCATTTGTTAGACTTTGTAGGTTTAGGCACTGTTTTCACCACAAAAGAACCCACCTATGAGAGGATGACGGTTGAGTTTTTGAGTTCATTAGTTTATACCGTTCATCCCGACACTGCTAGCACAGTCGGTACCGTGCATTTTAGACTGTTTGATGTTGATTATCAGTACAGTACCGATGAACTAGCAGGTCTATTGGGATTCCCTCATGGGGAGGGTGCTGTTTGTGAGGCTCCTTCAGATGCTGAATGGTCAGTCGGGATATTCACCTTCTGGCGCAGGTTGTCAGATACTATTGTTGATTCCTTTAAGGGAATACTCGCCTCGACCATTCATAACCCGGCCATAAGAATTTTCAGATATCTTTTGGCATGCTCTATTTTTGGCCGGGAGAATCAAAACAAAGTTAATAGCAAAGAACTTTTGTTCTTGCAAGGATGCCTCACAAATGTAAGAATCAATCAGGTTCCATTTATGATCGCCCACATGTGCTTAACGGTAAATAAGGGTAAACCGATAGTTTTTGGCAGATTGATTACGTCTAATGCTCAGGCACTAAATTTGAATGATGAGATAGCTACTTTAGAACCACTTCCCCCTCGCACAATTAATTTAAAATTTCTGAAAGATATGAAATTGTGCTGATCGAGGAGGGCTGGTGGTTATGAGTTGATGATTCACGGGGTAGCCGTCGAATCAATTGTTATGCCGTGCAGTAAACGTACAGATGTACGATTCAAGAGGAACTGGATCTATGACCTTACTGCCCCACCTTTTCTAGGTCCAATTCCTCCTAATGTCCATGATAATGAGGGGCCCGACACAGATGATGAGTATGACCATAGAGAACGTGTGTCCCCCCCTCGCCCTACACAATCACACACCGCGCCATCTTCTTCTAACACTTTTGCAGGAGCTGCTCCCGGATTTTATATTACGGAGGAGATGTGGCGAGACCATATGGCTAGAGAAGCACGGCATGAAGACCTGCTCTCTTCCATTCAGCAACAGATGGTGGACCAGATGAGCTTTATGCAAGAGTCGCAGCGGAGAACGGACCAATCTTACGAGACCATCCCCCGTACTCTGCTCGCGATCACCTCTGAGCAGTCCCGTCAACAGCAATATAACCATCAGCACTTTCAGCTTATGGAGGCCACTCAGGGTTCCATCTTAGGTAACCTTCGTGAGGTGAAAGCTGCTCAGACAGAATTGCAGGCTAGGATGGACCAGCGAGACCATCACCGTAGCAGATCCCGTCGTTCCGAGCGTTCAGCACAGGGCGGCGAGGGCACCAGCGGTCCTCACTAGTTTTTCCAGGTTCCTTTCTCCTTAGCTTACTTCGAAACATTGGGGACAATGTTTGATTTAAGTGTGGGAGGAGATTTTATCGTTTTTATTTCCGTCGTTTTAGTAGTTTATTTTTATTTCCCTTCAGTTATTTACTTTTGTTTCTGTTTTAGAAAATGCATGTGTTTGAAGAGTCATTAGTATAAGTATATTTTTGGTTCACCTTCATTTTTTCCCACATATTTTAACCCCAAAAAAAAAAAATTCTAGAAAAAGTGTTGTTCTGAAAAATTTCTGGACTTTAAGACAGGTTCGGGTTAGGATGCGGTGACTTGGGAGAACCTTCGAAACATCAGTATCGTCCTTACACCGTGAACTTCGTAAATATAAGAAACACACCTGAAACCCCATGTACCATGGCCCTAATTTCATTTCAAAATCATCCTTAGTAGTTTATTTCAGCAATCAGCTCCGGCCTAAACATGTTCTAAGTAGGAGACCGACGAATATAAGTGACTGATCTGAGTGCAAAAAAAACAAAAGCAAAAAGAAAAAAATTTTATTTTTTATCTGCACCGTTGCTTTATTTTGTTCAATAAGAAAAAAAAGAGTAATAAGATGTTTAGCTTGCTCATTTCAGTTGGTTCAGAGGTATCTGGCGTTGAACTCGGTAGGGCGGATTACGATCCGATCCCCCACAACTGCACTTGAGAGGAATAAAAGGATTTTACACAGTTCCTTGTGCCAGAAATCCGGTATGAAAAGATCAGAATCACTAACAGGTCACTCTACCATGAAGCATGTGCGGAAAACGAGCTTAATGTGATTGCGCTTGAATGAAAAGGACTCAAAAGAGATGGAAAAGGAAGGCCTAAGTATTGTGGGATATAATGGGTTGATTGGTATAGGAGCGAAGTTTATGTCCGTATTTGCGGATTAGTGTCATCACGATGCCCTTGGTTCACTTAGTTAGTACCGACCACTGCATCCAGACTCGGACTTAGAAGCCCTTTTCGCCCAAAAATCATCGATCGACACTGATTTTTCTATGAGCTTTAAATGTTTTGCTTGAGGACAAGCAAAGGTCTAAGTGTGGGAGAATTTGATGACACTAAATTATACTGTATTTTCGACTCTGATTTCACATGCATATTAGTTTTTTTCTATTATTTTTGCTTTGTTATTGTTATGTTTTCCTTTGTTTTCAGGTTTTCAATAAATCGAGGTCCCAGACGAAAAAGGATGCAAAAGGAGCTAGAATTCAAGTTTGGCAGCAATTTACTCTGGTCGCTTCTCTTGTCGCGGGCGCCCCAGGGTAGGCGACGACGTGTCCCATGATCTCCACAACTCAACTGCCACGTTCCCACGATCAGCACTCACCTTTGCCGTTTTCTTTTTGTCGCGGGCGCAGTAGGCCTGTCGCGGGCGCGACAAGGCAAAAATTGTTCCCGCCCATTTTTCAAGCCAAGGTCACTTTTGTCTTTGCACCATGCCAACTTTGCCTATAAATACTCTCAGAACTCGAATTTTAGGATCATCCAATCTTAGTTTACTTCACCCTAGGCATAAATTTCACTCTTGTAAAGCGGTAATCTTCTCACATCGAGGAGTTATTGTACTGTGTGTGATCGAGTTTGTAATCAAGTCTTGGAGTGTCTGTAATCAAGTTGGAGCAATTTGGTAGAAGTAATCCTGCCAGCATTTTCTTTTCCGTACATTGTACCAGATTTAAAGACTCCGCTTTGGAGCAGGTTTTATTTTAATCGCATTTACTTTCATTTATTTCTTGCACTTGCTTTATTTTGTTTATTTATTGTCTTGCCTTACTTTTTAAAACTTTACTTTTCAAAAGACTTAATTCCATACATGATAAGAGTTAATATGACTGTTATAACTACCATGGCTGGCTAAGTTTTAGA
Source organism: Lathyrus tuberosus (assembly GCA_022829125.1). Classification (NCBI taxonomy): domain Eukaryota; kingdom Viridiplantae; phylum Streptophyta; class Magnoliopsida; order Fabales; family Fabaceae; genus Lathyrus; species Lathyrus tuberosus. The sequence goes on from JALAZF010000042.1 coordinate 17,712,380, forward strand.
TAGGTAAGAATGTAAAGACCATAATCACCGTAATACGTCTATATGTTAATAGAAATACTTAAGGGTTGTTTTAATCTTTAACACAAGTTTTCTGTACTTAAAAGCAATGTTGGGTAAGATCGAAAGTCGTCCAAACATTTGTGAACTTGTTTAGTTCTCAACTGATCAAATACAGCGAAAGCGCTTTGCTCAGTCGAGTAGGGATTTTTAACACTTTAGAAAAGAGATTTTAAAACTATTTTTGGACGCGTTAGTGGGATTAGAATTTGGTTCATTTTTGAACCTCTTTAGTTTAGAGATTTCAGGTCAAAATACTTTTCTGTTTAGTTTAGAATTTACATTTCTTAAAAGTAAGTTTTCCATGACTCTAACGCAATGGGCGCCTTTTTATAAGTGACAATAAAGGGGTTAGTTTAGAGGGTAAACTTGGTTCTGACTACGCGAAAGCGACAGTTCCTGTTAAATTGAATTCTTTTCTTAAAATAGAAGATATTGCCCGTAAGTAGCTCTGTTGATGAATATAGAAATATTATCGGTTATGAGAATTACATTCAAGCCTATTGTTTTGTCTGAATTTTATTACCTCGTCATTTACTTTTATTTATTTTCCTCTGCATTAGTAAACCCTGAATTTAACTGCCCTAGATAAGCACTGTAACAAACAAAATTTGTTAGATCGACATTTGGTCTCTGTGGATACGATAACTTTTTATATTACTCTGACGCAATTCGTGCACTTTCGAATACAACGCATCACCGAACTACCATAATTTTACTGTGCCTGACACCAGTGCATATGCCGAAATTTTGACAACCATCCTTGGCACTATGGATGGATTCAAAACAGAGATTGCAGAGGTAAAGGATGAACTCAAAACTATGCGCCTTGATGTCATTAACCTAATGAACATCACTGTGGAGCAATTTGATCATCTGAACCAAGCTGGGGAATCCTTGAAGAAACAACGTGGCTAAAATTGTCACACTGCATTTTTCCATTTAATTGTTTTTCTTTTAATGTTTTTTTAGAACCATTTACTTTACAGTCATTTTCTTTTTGATGTCAAGGAACAAGTTTAATTCAGTTCAATTTCAACTTTAATACTCTACTGCAATTTTACTTTGAGTACACTGCTATGAATTTCCAATTTTAATAAAGTATTCAATTCGTATTCATTGCTTATGGTTGAGTTGATGATATAATGTTCCTGCTTATTTTAATTTGTTTCTGTCGTTTTGTATGCATTCTAATATTTATCTAGTATTTTAGTGCCATTGATAATTGCCATGTTCCAATATATATATATATAATGTGCCAGCCTTTATTAAGTTTATGTGAGAATGCAGACTTTGTGAGCATGACGGGCGTAATACCCTTGTCACGACCGTCACACGGCTTACGACCGTGACGGGTCTATGACGAATGTCATACTTGTTTTAACGCGCCCTCTGTTTTAAACAGAGGCCCTTCATCTTCATCTTCTTTTCCTTCCAATTTCTCTTCAAACACCCCACTCTCTTTCCACTCTCCTTAACCGTCCCACTCACATTACTCCCCATAAACCCTTCACATTGAATCCAAATTTCTCTCCAACACTTCATATTTCCAAACCCTCTTATTTAAACCACACGAAGCATTCTCATTCTCTCGTAACAACTCTTACGCACACCCACTTCCTCCATTAAACCTATTTCACTTTGCATGCACCATGACTAGACGCACCAGACAAGCTCCTGGCCTTTCCGCTGTTACATTCAGAGAGGGAGAAGCCGGTGACCGCCAAAGGGCGAGTTACGTCAGCTTCTACCAACGCTCTTTCCAACCGACGCGGTACGTCCACATTGCCAGCCTTGAAGAGTTAGGTATGCTAGAAGGTGTACGCTGGATGCTCCAAAATGCCGGTTTATGGCAGCTCTGCACACAAGGGCAGCCTACCTACGAAACTCTGACTCTGGAATTTCTAAGCTCATTTGCTTATGTTACACCTCCGGGAGAAACAAACCAACTTTCTGGTGTAGCTAGATTCCGCATGTTTGGCTCTGAGTATTCGGTGGGCCAAAACCAACTTGCCCAAATGCTTGGATTCCATCATGGCGAGAATGTTCATTGCCGCTTGCCTAACGATGCCTGGTTCCAGGAAGCTTTCGACCTTTGGAATCGACTTACAGGTGTAGCTGCTTCGAGCTAGGACAGCCTCAACGCAACCTATATTCATAACCCAGCAATAAGATATTTCCACAAAGTTTTAGGATACACAATCTTCGCGAGGGACAGCAACCACAAAGTAAACTCCAAGGAGATCTTTTTCCTTCGCTGTGTGTCCATCCTGAACCAATTAATGAAGCTTCGTTCCTACTATCTCACATCCACGCCAACTGTGCTAGAGGTTCTAAACCTTTCTACTTCAGAGGTATTGTAACTTCTATCGCACTCGGCCTTGGTCTGGGAGACAACCTTGCTAATTTACCTTTCATACCACCTGAGTCCCTTGATACCGAGTATTGTCGCTCCTCCCACCTTATTAAAGCAAGGGCGGATGGACGATACCATCCCGTGGTCCGTACCGGAATAATCAGGAGCATCATTATGCCATGCAGAGACGACATCGACCCTCAAAGACAAGCAAATTGGCTTTTTGATCTCCGTGCTCCTGAGCCTAATGTGGCTGCTCAAGAAAACCAAGATAATGAAGCAGTCGATGAAATGGAGCAAGAGATGGATCAGCCGCCTACTGAGAACCCACCACCTCCTGCCCAAGATGCCTCAACATCCACCAGACGTCGTCGCCGCGCCACTCTAGAACAAGACCCCGTCACTAATGAAGAAATCTTATGGGGCATATGGCTACAAAACCAATTGGCTGCCCAAAGAGAGGAATAGCAATAGAGGCAGCACAATGAGATGATGAGCCTAATGCGACAAGTCCACCAAGGATAATGGATCGACGGTGTGATAGAAGAGATGGGTGCCCTGACGCTACGAGTGCAAGACCTACATGACTATATCCATCACGTAGGCATTCCAGATCATGTAGCCTGGAATGGACGCGCTCGTACCCGAGGCAGAGGACGTGGACCTCGTTAGATTTAGATTTTTTTTTTTTTTAGTTTTATCTCTTTTTGTAGTTTCTTTCCGCGTTTATATTGAAACATTGAGGACAATGTCCTATATAGTGTGGGAGAGGTACCTTTTATTTTCCCTTATGTATTCCCTTTCCGCATTTCCTTTCGAATAAAGAAGCATTTATATGAAATTTTCGTACATTTCAAAATTTCCCCACTTTATTTAGCTATAACAAAAAAGTTTTATGATCATTGCACAACTTAACATACCGAAACATAGGCTATGTTAGGAAATCGAGAAAAATTTAACAAGATTGATACCGTCTTGACACCTTAGACCTCTTGCATATGCGAGATCAGTTTCAATACCCATTATACCGATACCCTCAGTTCTATTTCTAAAGTAACCCCAAGTAGTTTATATTAGCAGTCAGCACCGTCTTAAACACAAACCACGTGGAGAGCCGATGAAGATAAGTGTTTGATGCCGAATCATTAAATAGCTTTCGTATTCTTCGTTGTTGTGAAAAAAATTAAAAAATGCACCAAACCTACGGTTGCAAAAGTATTACGAAAGAAAGAATCCATTGTTGGTTGGTTCAGAGGAACCTGGTTCTGAACTCGGTAGGGAGGACTACGGTTCGATCCCCCACAACCTACGATTAGGATATATATAAAGGGGTACCACACTTGTGTACCAGACCCCGTGCTAAAAAGGATCAAAGTCACTAACCGACCACTCCACTACGTACGTGTAAAGGCAAAGGGCTTAATGTGATTGCACTAGAATGAAACCGGGTGAAATAGATATGAGAAACTTTAGGTTGAGCTATAATTGAATGATTAGAACTGGCTTGTGTAGAGGGGATGTCTATGATTATGCTTATTGCTTGTGCCACTAATGTATCTTTATTGTTTTACTTGAGTATCCGTCATCTTAACAAAATGCCTTACAAAATATTTTCAAAACAAAAGGTATGTCATGTGTGTGCGGTTGATAGAACTTGTCCGACGTTCTTACTGACTAATTGCTTGAGGACAAGCAAAGATTCAAGTGTATGGGAGTTTGATAACACAAAACGGTATCAAATATTTGCCTTGATTTACGACTAATAATTACGTTATTTCAGTTTAAGTTATGATTATTCCGCGAGTATTCTAGTGTTTTCGCAGGTATTTCATTGTCCAAGCTAAAAGGAGCAAAGTAGAGAAAACATGAAGAAATGAGAAGAAAACAAGAGGAATTAATAAGAAAAAGAGCAGAAAATGGAAAGTGGTGTGTGTGACGACCATCACACACCTACCACGACCGTCATGCCCCCAAATTTTGCCACGACCGTCACACGCTACGAAGTGGTTATTATGTTCAGAACGCAGACGTGGGAAAAGAAGCCCAATGCACACGCACGTTGAGCAGTTTCTCCTAGATTCTCTCTCTCAATTCCAACTGCATGAGAGCCAATCTCCTTTAGACTTCTCAACCACCAAGGGTTATGCTCCTACGATTTCTCCAACGTTAATGCAACGGTGGAACTATAAATACAGCATGGATTGGAAAGCCAAACACATACACACACAACCTAGAGAATTTACCTTGAATTGCTGCAGAATTTATTTTCCGAATTTTTTACTTTCCTTGCATTCCCTGTTTGTTTCCCGTTTCCCATTCCTTGTTTACCATTACTTGAAATAGTGATAGTTTCTCACATTGAGGAGCTATTGCACCATAGTTAGGATTTATTTTCAATCTTGCCTTCATCATTCGTTATTCCGATACGATAAAGCAAAAGCCTACCGACTTGTGGAGGATTGCTAGAACCAAGTTATTGCATATTTATCAGGTTTTTATTCATTATCTTAATAATAGCATTATCGTTTCCTCATTACCATGTCTACTTTACTGTTTTGTAATTTATTTTTATGCATGTTTGTTTTAAGTAGTATGTCTAGCTAAATCCGATTTATCGGTATGTAATGAAGTAACTGGAATGGATTCGATAATTCTAATCTAAAACCATAAACAACTATATTTTCTGGCCGCGATTTCTTAATTAAAACTGGACTTTTATTACGAGAGTAAAAAGGTAGCAAAGGTTAGGATTAAGACCACGAGAGTGTGAGATTTTAACCGGATAGCTGAAATCGGGCATTGGTTTTAAAAACAGCGAGAGCGCTTTAAAGTTAATTAGACTGTATTAGTTTTCAGAAAATATTTTTAAACTCAAATGGTCTAGCGAGAGCAGACATTATGATTTAGGAGTATAGTCCGAAGCAATAACCACGAGAGTGTGAGGTGAGGGCTTTTAAACAGATATTTTCTACAGAAATATAATGTGACTTATTTTTATACGCTTAGGTTTTATTGAATCCACGATGGTACACTAAGTTACGTATCGATATCCTAATATTAACTAGTTTATTCTAAAATTTAGATTCCCTTTAGTTTCCCTTTTTGAACTTAAAACTATAACATCTTTGCCTTAGCTAAACACAGTAGCAAACCGTAGCACTAGGTTGATTATCAAGTCCCTGTGGGATCGATATCTTTATTACTACGCGATAGGCTGTGCGCTTGCAGTTAGAAACCGTTAGCCTCAGAAAGTCGCAACCACTTTTCTTGTAAATTGTTTAAAGCAAAGGTGTCACATGCAAGTATAATGCTTGATAATGTAGCAAGTGATAAAGTAAAGGTCGAACCCACAAGGAAGTGATGAAAGCTTTGAACTACAAGTATTGATTTCTTTGTTTAAGAGTAAGTATGCGCAAGGTAACAAAATAATGATAATAAAGAACAGGAGCAACACACAAATACTAAGACAAATTTTATAACTAAAAAGGAATTAAAATATCAGAGAGAGTAGTTGATGAGCTAAATCCATTAGTATAGTTGTTGTTGAAATGTTTTTATGATGTGAAGTGTCGTGCCTCAAAAGGTCAGAACGTGATCTAGTGGTGTATCTCTACAACATCAAAAACATGCATAACTAGGGCAAGGGAACAAATCTCTAAGTCTCACTTATAACCCTAAAATACGTATGGTTTTAATTCTGAAATTCTTTATGGTCTCAACTACTTATCTCCAAACAAGTTGAATTAAGTGAATATCTCTATCCTACTATATTTACCACTTTTGTTATGAAATCCACTTGTTTGTTGGATTTCTCTCAACAACAAGCTTTTACCTTTTTCCTAGTTGATCAATCTAAGAATCAAGTTTATAGCCTAAAAACACATAACAAAATAAGACACTAAACATCACATCATTTCAACATAAAAGCCACATTTATACTAACTTCATTAGGCTCATCAAACAAAGGTTTATCTCATAGTGAGCTGAGTACAAACTACTGAAGTGAAACTAATAGGAAACATCTTCATACAAAGTGAAGTAAAGAAATGCAACCTAATAATAACTTGGAAATCTCTTGCGTTGAGTAAACAGCAACAACTCTCTTCAGTTACGACAACTTTCAGCAAAGTGTACAGGACTGGATGGGAATAGAAAACCCTCTACCAATACTCTAACTCGTAGATTGAAAATAAACTAAAACTACAACTGAAATAAAAACTGTTTTTTTGTGTGTAAAATCTCCAGCTTTTTTTCTCAATGTGCATGTCCTCTTTATATAGAGGTGAGTGGAAGTGAGAGTTGCTACTTTCTTGGATCATGGGTTTCTTGATGAAAATAAGGTTAGGCACAAACCAAATCCAAATGTGGCCCAGCTGTCCCTCAATCCTTCCGTTGCAAGTTATCTGGTACAAATGTTGGTGGGAGACAAAGCTGCTTTTTTGCAGGCGGTTGTGGCAGAGTGGTGGAGCAGCGCAGACGGCTGGTGCTTGGTGTTGGGCGCTCTTTTGTAGCGTGGTCCCCACCGTACTACCATTTGTCTTCTAGCTTCCTTGATCTTATCCATTCCTTTTGCTCCTTTGCTCTTCAAACTAATTCCACGTGAGCCCTAGTAACTTTCTCCTCCTCTTCTCTTGATGAAATAATTGATTAAATTATCAACTACTTCCTTTCCAATAGCTCCTCATTCTGCTCCAGAGGCTGTCTTCCAGGGTCACGCCTCAACTTGCCATCAACTGACTTCCTTTTAGACAAAAACACATTGAAAACCATAAAAGAAGCACCTAGTGTGCTCAAAGCTAAAACATACTGAAATAAGCTAAATTCACATTAAATCAATAAATCCTAAACTAAAAATGCCACATAAAATGGGTCAAAGTAACACACTAAAATAGTGTTATCACCTAGGTTCCTCTTTGATTTGTTTCATTGAAAAAATTTAATGTTAGTTTCTCAAAAAAAAAACACATTGCTTGTTTATAGCTGATTAGATATTTTCTTACTCACCACACACCCTGGCTTGCTCTTACGCACACCCTCTCCCTTTTCTTTCCTTTTTTTTCTTTTTTTAATTTTCTTTGTTTTATTTTAATAATTTTGTGAATATTTTTTATTCTCTAATTTTGCTTCTTTTTTTTTAAACAATGTTTCTTGGTTTTGTTTTCCATTTCATTTTACTTTTTTATCCATTTATTTTATTTTATTTTCATCTTGTTTTTTTTCATTTTGGTCGATGAAGTCTGAATATCATGAATGTTGGTTTGCAAAGTTGTTCAACCTTCATTATTTCAAATCTATGGTGGAATGATCATTGGGATCATTTTTCATACTTTGGGATCACAATAGGTTGCCTTTGATTAATCGATGGAAGTTCTTGATTAACATGAGACCGTTCTCTTTTTCTTTTTGTGGGGAACGACTTTAGGAGAATGATCTACATATCATTTCTCTATAGTGTTTTAACACGAACATTGTTATTGACCGGCCTCCCATAGTATGATCTTCCTCATAAATTGTGCTATGATTGCTTAACATAGCGTTAAATTGGTCCCGATTAGAAAAGTGATAACCCGATCAATGAGAATTAACAACTAACATCTAACTTTAATTTATGCTATTTATTCTCTTGATATCTATCTTTTCATCATTTACTTTTCCGCAACTTATATCATTGTTCATATCTTATTGTTCGTATATCTCATTGTCATCTTTATCTTACTCATCTTTGTTCATCTCATTAAAAAACACGATAAAATGATAAAACTCTAAAAAGAAACTTTCAAGCTTGGACCATGGTTAATATCCTTAGCATCATGGAGTTTGGACCTTGTACATAAACCCTAGAAAAGGAGCAGCCTTGGGTTGGATTTCTCTATCTTGTTTTGCCTTGTCTTAAGACACCACTTGCACATCATTCATAACTTACTGTTGGGCTTTCTTACAATGAAACTTATTCAATCAATTACTTCTAGTTGGTCGTCTAAAAGACTATCTCACTTTTCTAGTACACATGTAGTTTATTGTTTGGATTGTATGCTTATTCCATTCCCATTTTGAGGAAAGGTATCCCCACTCCCATGATGTGTAATAACTTTACCGCTTACTCTTTGCTTGCTAGTTGCTGATAACACTGAATCACACTACGTATTTGACTCGGATTGCACATGTTTCTTAGGATTTTATTGGTATTTTCTTGTGTTATGCTTGTGTTTTGTTTTGTTTTCAGGTTCTTTGTATTCCCAGAGCTCCTCGTGAAGAAATGAAGAAAAACGAGCAAGAAAACCAGTTTTTGAGGAAATTGTACACATGGAATCCACCATGGCGGGCACCATAGGGTAGGCCATGACTTGGATAGGAGTCAACTGATGTCAACTGCCACGATCTCCACTTCTTTTTCCCTTGGTTCACATGGCGAGCGCCATGAGGGGGTGGCGGGCGCCACCTTTGTCATATGGTTTTCCTCCCAAAAGAAGTTGGGGGGCACTTTGGTCTTTCCATAGTTTTTCCTAGGCTATAAATAGATGAGTCCTTGATCCTTTTTCTTCATCCAAGCTTAGTTTCAGAACTCAAGCCATATATTTTCAGTATTGTAAAGTGATAAACTTCTCACATCGGGGAGTTATCACACTGTTTGATCTAGTCTGTAATCGAGTTTGGAGCACTCTGGTAGAAGATAATCCTACAGCCATTTTCATTTTTAGTCGTTTATTTCCAGTTGTACCAGATTTAAAGCCTCCAATTTGGAGCAGGTTTCTATTTACTTTCCCGCACCATTTATTTTCTCGCACTATTTACTTTCTCGCACTATTTACTTTCCCGCACCATTTATTTTCTCGCACTATTTACTTTCTCACACTATTTACTTTCTCGCATCATTTATTTTCTCGCACTATTTACTTTCTCGCACCATTTATTTTCTCGCACTATTTACTTTCTCGCACCATTTATTTTCTCGCACTATTTACTTTCTCGCACCATTTATTTTCTCGCACTATTTACTTTCCCGCACTATTTACTTTCCCGCACTATTTACTTTCCCGCACTATTTACTTAAAAAGAATCTACTTTAACATGATCTATTTCAACATGTCTATTTACATTTCCATGTCCAACTAAATTTTTAAGGTTAGAATGTAATGATCATAGTTAAAGTAGTATTCCATACAAGGTGTCAATAGAAATGCTTAGGGGTTATTCTGATTTTTAACACAAGTTTTCTGCACTTTATTTCTATTGGGTAAGATCGAAAGCCGTCCAACCTTTGGTTAAACTTGGTTAGTCTTAACTGTTCAAAGGAAGCGAAAGCGCTTTGTCTAGTTAAGTAGGAGTTTTTAATACTTTAGAAAAATGATTTTAAAACTATTTTCGGACGCGTTTATGGGTTTAAAGTCCAGTTCGCATGAACCTCTTTTTGTTAAAAGTTCCAAGTCAAAATACTTTTCAACTGAGTCAAGAAACTATATTTCTTAAAAACAGGTTTATTACTTTAACGCAATGCGCGCCTTTTTATAAGTGACAATAAGAGGGTTCGATTAAGGGATAAACTCAGTTCTGAATACGCGAAAGCAACAGTTCCCGTTAAATTAGTTCTTTTCATAAGTAGAAAACATTACCCCATAAGTGGTTCTATTTACAAGCATTTGGAATACTATCTGACTGTGTGAATTACATTCAGGCCTATTTTTTTAAATTGAATTTTATATCTTCGTACTTTACTTCACTTTTATTGTGCACTCACGAACTCCCGATTGATTTGCCTTAGATAAACATCGTAACAATAGAAACCGATAGATTGATGTTTGGTCTCTGTGGGATCGATAATCTTTTATATTACTCTGACGCGATTCGTATACTTGCAAAAACACCGCGCCAAGTTTTTGGCGCCGTTGCCGGGGACCAATTACGTCAAATTTCGTACCCTGTTATTACACCGTCTAGACTAAGGCTTTACCTACTGGTCAATGCGAAGAACTCGCAGCACCGGTAGTCTTATAGATCCTTTAGCGAAACCTGAACGTTACGCTCGCGCACGTCTCTCACTTCTTAGAATTAAGGAAACTATGGCCGAAGACCGTAACCAAAGAGCCCTTAAGAATTTTGCTCAACCATCCGATGACGAACCCAGTTCTAGTATAGTAAACCCTAATATTCCTGCTAACAATTTCGAACTGAAACCCTCCCTATTACAATTAGTACAGCAAAACCAATTCGCGGGTCTCCCTTCTGAAAACCCAAATCAACAGCTAAAAGTCTTCATCCAATTAGCTGACACTTTTAAAACCAATGGTGCTACTCCTGAGGCGATTCGTCTAAGACTATTTCCTTTCTCCCTCAGAGACAAAGCCCTTACATGGTTAGATTCCCTTCCAGCCAATTCTATTACAACTTGGGAAGACCTTAGGAGAGTATTCCTTGCTAGATATTTTCCCCCAAGTAAAACTGCTGTTTTTCGAAACCAAATAACCAGATTCACTCAAAACCAAGGTGAATTACTCTTTGAAGCTTAGGAGAGATATAAAGACCTATTGAGAATATGTCCACATCATGGCCTGGAATCATGGCTAATCATTCATACCTTCTATAATGGACTTCATTATAACACTAAGATGACCATCGACGCTGCCGCTGGTGGCGCTCTAATGAATAAACCTTACCCTGAAGCTTGCGCTCTCATCGAAGATATGGCTCAAAACCATTGTCAATGGGGAACAGAACGAGCAACAGTGGAGAAGAAAGAAGCCCAGGGAGGAATACATGAGATAAGTTCTATAGACATGATGCAAGCCAAAATGGACGCTTTGCCCCTTAAGGTCGAACATATGTACGCAAACCCAGCTACTGCAGCAGCAGTCTCGTCGGAATGCGAATTATGTGGAACCAAAGGACACCAATCAGCGGAATGCAATATGTTGAATGAAACTAAATCAGACCAGGTCAACTATGCCCAAGGGAACCCATTTTCAAACACTTATAACCCTGGATGGAGGAATAACCCAAACTTTTCCTACAAAAATAATAACCCTATCCAAAACCCTGCACCTCCGAGACCACCCGGTTTTCAAGCCCAGAGACAAAACCAACCTATGCAAGTTGTGCCGCCCAAGCCGAACCTTGAGAAAATCATGGAAAATTTCATTTCGGCTCAAACCCAGCAAAACAAAGAATTCCTAAACCAAAACATTCATGTAAACGAAATGATTACCCAGTTAGGAACCAAGGTAGACCAAATAGTCACCCACAATAAGATGCTTGAAACCCAGATCTCTCAGGTAGCTCTCAAACAAGCTCTCGAAACCACACCTGGAGGACAATTTCCTGGACAACCTCAACAAAACCCCCGAGGATAAGCCAATGCAATTACCTTACGAAGTGGGACCGCTTACGATGAACCGTTTAACCCGGCATTGGGCAAACCCAAAACTTCTAAGAAAAGTGTTGTACCTACGGACGAAGTAGAGGAATCAGTGGAATCTGAAGAACAGAAAAACCAAGATAAGGGAGAAACTATAGATAAAACTAATGAACCACCCCCGCCATACAAACCTCCAATACCCTATCCACAAAGACTCAAACAAACCAAGATCAATAACCAATACCAGAAATTCATTAAAGTCATAGAAAAACTTCATGTGGAAATCCCTTTCACATAAGCCATCACCCAGATACCATCTTATGCAAAGTTCCTCAAAGACATCCTTACCAATAAACGTAGACTTGACGATCCAAAACCTTTGGAATGCAATTCCATTTCCGAGAATAAACTTGCCAAAAAGGAGAAAGATCCTGGAAATTTCTCCATACCTTGTATTTTGGGGAGTCATGTCATCGATAAAGCTTTCCTGGACTTAGGAGCTAGTGTGAGCTTAATGCCTCTAGCAGTTTGTGAAAGGTTAAAACTAGGAGAACTACAACCTACTAAGATGTCTCTTCAATTAGCCGATAAATCCGTCAAATATCCAGTAGGCATATTAGAAGACGTCCCAGTTAGGATCGGTCAGTTGTTTATCCCTACTGATTTCGTTGTCATGGACATTAAAGAAGATGACGACATCCCAATCCTCCTAGGTAGGCCATTCTTATCAACCGCAAGAGCCATGATAGATGTCAAGAGAGGAAAGTTGACTTTTGAGGTAGGTGATGAAAAGATAGAATTCATTTATGGCACCAGTATTAGGAGACGCATGTTATGCCATAGACATCATTGATAAATGCATTAGGGAACTAGATCAAGAAGAACCCATGGAAACAATCAAACTACCTTCAACCCTCATAAGGGAAGATGATGGATTTATGGAACCCTACATTGATGATAAACTTCACGAATGTTTATCCCTTACCCCCAATCCAATACCATGCCCCAAGAGACCAACTTTAGAACTTAAAGAACTACCCAAGAATCTAAGATATGAGTTTTTGGACGAGGAAATGAACCGTCCAATTATAGTCAGTGCTACCTTAAACCAAGAAGAAACAGACCAGCTCTTATATGTTTTGCGGAAATATCCCTCAGCCTTAGGATATAATATCTCTGATATGAAAGGTATAAGTCCATCCGTGTGTATGCACCGGATTTTACTTGAGGAAGATTCGAAACCCTCCAGAGAACCTCAGAGAAAGATAAACCCTATAATGAGTGATGTTGTTAAGAAGGAAGTTCTTAAGTTACTGGAAGCAGGTATAATTTATCAAATCTCAGATAGTAAGTGGGTGAGCCCTGTGCATGTAGTACCTAAAAAGGGAGGTATCACAGTCGTGCAAAACGAGAAAGGTGAACATGTAGCAAAATGGATAGAAGGAGGATGGCGTATGTGCATAGATTACAGAAAATTAAACAAAGCAACTAGGAAGGATCATTTCCCTTTACCATTTATAGACCAAATGCTGGAACGTTTAGCCAGACACTCCTATTTTTGTTATCTTGATGGATATTCGGGATTCTTCCAAATTCCTATTCACCCCGAAGATCAAGAAAAAACAACCTTTACATGCCCTTATGGAACCTTTGCCTATAGACGAATGCCTTTCGGCCTCTGTAATGCTCCAGCTACCTTCCAGTGTTGCATGATGTCAATCTTCGCTGATTACCTTGATGGAATTATGGAAGTATTCATGGATGATTTCTCGGTATGCGGATTTGATTTCAAAAACTGTCTCGTTAACCTTGAGAAAATCCTGAAAAGATGTGTGGATGTAAACCTGGTGCTAAACTGGGAGAAATGTCACTTTATGGTTACCGAAGGTATAGTTTTAGGACACATAGTCTCTGAAAGGGGTATTGAAGTAGATAGAGTCAAGATAGAGGTAATAGAAAACCTAAAACCCCCTAAGACCATTAGAGAAGTCCGAAGTTTTCTTGGACATGCTGGTTTCTACCGGCGTTTTATCAAGGATTTCTCTAAAATAACAAAACCTTTAACTGGCCTCCTGATGAAAGATGTCGAATTTAATTTTGATGAAAAATGCATTGAAGCATTTAACCTTTTGAAACAAACGCTAATTTCAGCACCCATTATGCAACCCCCAGATTGGGCCGAACCTTTCGAAATCATGTGCGATGCTAGCGATTACGCTGTATGAGTTGTTCTAGGTCAAAGAAAGGATAAGAAATTACATGTAATTTATTATGCTAGTAGAACCCTAGATGTTGCTCAGCTTAACTATGCAACCACTAAAAAAGAACTCCTTGCCGTGGTTTTTGCTATGGACAAATTTCGATCTTATCTGGTATGAGCTAAAATTATAGTTTACACAGACCACGCTGCTATTCGTTACCTATTAAGCAAGAAATATGCCAAACCTAGGTTACTTCGATGGATCCTTTTATTGCAGGAGTTTGATCTAGATATTCGAGACAAGAAAGGCACAGAAAATGTAGTTGTTGATCACCTTTCTAGACTTGAGTACCTGAAACCAGATTTAGTGCCTATAAATGATGATTTTGCCTATGACAGGTTAATAGCTAAGATAGAAGCCATTGAAGAAAATAACCTAGATCCTTATAAGAACCCTGAAAAATCTTTGGCGGTAAGTGGCGTACCTTGGTACGCCGATTTTGTTAATTACCTAGCCGCTAATATCATACCTCCTGGCCTTAACTATCAACAGAAAAAGAAGTTCTTTAACGATGTAAGACAATTTTATTGGGACGAGTCACTTCTTTTCAAAAGAGGTACAGACGGTATTTTTCGTCGTTGCGTTCTAGAAGAAGAGGTAAGAAATATCATAGAACACTGTCACTCTGCACCCTATGGAGGACACGCTAGCACCTCCAAGACACACGCTAAAATTCTTCAAGCTGGCCTTTTCTGGCCCACAATGTGGCGTGATGTTCATGCTTATATAGTCAAATGTGACCGGTGCCAGCGCACTGGGAACATCTCCAGAAGTGACGAAATGCCTTTAAGGAACATTCAGGAAGTAGAACTTTTCGATGTTTGGGGTATCGATTTTATGGGACCATTTCCAGCCTCATTAGGGAATAAATATATCTTAGTAGCTGTTGACTACGTGTCTAAATGGATTGAAGCCATAGCCTCACCCGCAAACGACACACGAGTAGTGATCAAGCTGTTTAGGAATTATATATTCCCTCGATTCGGAGTACCCCGTCTTGTTATAAGCGATGGTGGATCGCACTTCATATCAAGGATTTTTGATAAACTTTTAAGCAAATATGGAGTTAAGCATAGAGTAGCAACACCTTACCATCCACAGACTAGCGGCCAAGTAGAGGTATCTAATAGGGAGATTAAATAAATCTTAGAGAAAACTGTTTCAATAACTAGAAAAGATTGGTCTCAGAAGCTACAAGAAGCATTATGGGCCTACAGAACTGCCTTTAAAACCCCTATTGGAACAACTCCTTACCAATTAGTCTATGGAAAGTCCTGTCACTTATCCTTTGAGTTAGAACACAAGGCCTATTGGGCCATTAAAACCTTAAACTTAGATTATTTGACTGCTGGTGAAACGCGCATCCTTGACATTCATAAACTAGAAGAACTCCGCCAGTCTGCCTATGAAAATGCCATAATATATAAAGAAAGAACCAAAGCTTGGCATGATAAAAGAATTATAAAGAAAGATTTCAATATAGGAGATCCTGTTCTCCTCTTTAATTCCAGGATGCGACTTTTTCCTGGCAAGCTTCGTTCAAGATGGACAGGTCCTTTCGAAGTTTCTAAAGTCCTAAAATCCGGAGAAGTTGAGATCAAGAACCAGTCTTGTAGTCCATTCATTGTAAATGGGCAGAGGTTAAAACACTACGAAGGAGGTGACATTCCCATTGACTACTCCAGCCACACTCTGATCGATCCACCACTACCTACTTCAGCTACATGAGTTCTACTCATCAAGCTAACGACGTTAAACAAGCGCTGCTTGGGAGGCAACCCACGATTTTCTTCATTTTTCTTTTATGTTTATTACTTTCCATGTCTTACACTTTGTTTTTATTAGTTTGTTTTTATAGACTGACCTTTTATAATGTTTATGTTTTCAGGTCCCATTCTCTAACCCTTCTTTTCAAGATGCAGACCTTCGACGACATGCACGTCCCTTTCAGAGATGACGCATAAAGACAGCACTATTTAGTCCTTTATCAGCGCCCTATGGCACCTACCCGTTACCCTGACCATGCTTGCATGGATGCCTTAGGCGTCGAGCCCAGTATAAGGTTTCTATGTAGCCAGCTCCGGTGGGATGAGTATGCTGATGACATGCATTCGACCTACAGAAACCTCACCCTGGAGTTCCTCAGTTCATTTAGCCATGAGCCATATGTTGGTCAGGACGGCAGTGTCATTTTCAGACTGTTTGGGACAGAGTACTATTTTACCCATAAGGGGTTTGGTGATTTGCTAGGTTTCCAGACTTCCCCTGATGCCATTCCTGATTTACCTATAGGATACTTTATGAGTCGAGATATCAACAAGTTCTGGAGCGATATTACAGGTGGAGGAAGCCCTGATCCGTCCACCCAGCTATCTCACATTATCCATAACCCAGCTCTCAGGTATTTCCAGATGATCCTTGCCCACACCTTCCTTGAAAAGGCTGATGCTGATGTCCATGTTAGTGAGGAGGAGATCTTCTTCCTTTTTTGTACGAAACAGTCGCGTCTTGTGGCTTGTGGGAACTTTCTGCTTGATAAATTCACACTCACAGCCAGATCTTCTGAAGGAATCATCCATGTGGGAGGAACAGTTACTCAGATTGCTACCGCTTTGGGTCTTACTAGTAAGCTGCTTCACCTGACTCCCTACTGTGGGTATAGCACGCTGGATATCGATTTCTGCTTAGACCGAGGGTTGATGAGGAGAGCTTCCTTTCACCCTAACCAGTTCAGGCTCTTGATCGACGGCGAGACCATCCATTACTTCACTTTACCTGATCCTATGATGACTAGTGTCCACGACCCTACTAATTGGAGTTATGCTTTAGAGGGTTATGGAGAGACAGTTGATGAGTCTCGCACCCCACCTTTACCAGAGTATCACCCTACACCACCTTCTCCCAGGATTACAGTGTTGTTGAATAATTTATCCTTGCAGAGACCTGACGTGTACACACAGCTAGCTGAGCTACGTATGGAGACTGCCAGACTTCGACAGGAGGTTACTGACCTTACCTTGCAGGTCCAGGTGTTCGATCTGACTCACGCGACAGAGGCTGATTGCTTGTATCAGGAGATCGCAGATCTACGCCGCGAGTTAGCCGCAGTTCGAGGTTCTGACCAGACCGAGGAGCATCCGGCTCCATGATGACACTACTCTCATTATCTTCTTTACCGTTTTATTTACTTATTTCCGTTTTTCAGACTTATATATATATATATATATATATATATATATATATATATATATATATATATATATATATATATATATATATATATATATATATATATATATATATATATATATATATATATATATATATATATATATATATGCATTTTTATGTTTATTATTCTCTCATTTTATTTTATTAATTTATTTACTTATTTATTATTTGTATTTTTATTTTTTAGACCTAACAAAAAATATGCATGTACTAGAATAAGAAGGACGTGCTACCTGCACCACCCAAATAAAAGAGGAGAAGAAAGCCCAAGAAAGCAAAAATAAATCTGGCCCAGACCTTTTGTTAAGGTGGCGCTCGCCATATAGTCCATGGCGCCCGCCATGGGATCTGGAACTATATGCGGGGCAGAACCACCAAAGCCCCCATTTTCTAACCTTCAAACTCCCTAACCTCCATTTTTGCCCATCCGAAAACCTCCATCAACCCCCATAAAGTTCACAACTTTTTCATCTACTCACCATCCCATTAACCTCTCTAACCTCTTTTTTTGCCCATCCATCAAAATCTCTTAAAAAAACCACTTTTCACCACCTTTCTATAGAAACCCATTTCTCTCATTCTTCAACCTCAAAGGTGCATCAATGGAGTATGAAGGTTACATCCTTCGCCAAGGCAAGTCCGGGGAAAGGCAAAAGAAACTTCTCGAGAGATTGCAAGCATGAGAGATTATCTCGACCTGGTACGTCGACGAAGACTGTCTCTATACTCTTGGTATTTATCATAGCGTTTTTCACATGCTAGCTGTCTTAGGATTACACGATATTTTTGCTAGGAAAGTTCCCACTTTTGAAAGGTTGACCCAGGAATTTTTTAGTTCCTTGATTTACATTGTTAGTCCTAACACTGCTAGCACAGTCGGTACGGTGAAATTTAGAATGTTTAATGTCGAATATGAACTCATCACCGACGAACTAGCAGAGAGATTAGGAATGCCTTTTGGGGATGACGCTGTTTGTGAAGCACCTTTGGATTCTGATTGGTCGGTTGAGGCATTTTCCTTCTGGCATAGGTTGTCAAATTTTACAATTACTTCTTTTGAAGGGATTCTTGCCTCAAGGATCCATAACCCGGCCATCCGTGTTTTTCGTTATATGTTGGCTTGTAGTATTTTTGGCTGGGAGAATCCAAACAAAGTGAATGCAAAAGAACTTCTGTTTTTGCAAGGGTGCCTCACAAATAGGAGGATTAATTTGGTTCCTTTTATGATTGCTCACATGAGTTCTGCTATTAAGAGTATAGGGACCATTGCTTTTGGAGGTTTAATTACGTCTATTGCTAGGGCTCTAAACCTCGACACTGAGATAGCCACCTTGGCACCTCTTCCTCCCCGCACAATTAATTTAAAATTTCTAAAAGATATGAAATTGTGTAAGGTAAGGAGAGAGGGAGGCTTTGAACTCATGATCCATTGAGTGGTTATCCCATCTGTTGTTTTGCTGTGCACTAGACGTACTGATGTACGTTTAGAGAGGAACTGGACCTATGATTTAGATGTTCCACCTGTTACGGGTCCACTGCCTCCGAATGTTCCTACTGGGAACGGGAACGAGACTGATGACGAGTATGACCAGCGAGAGCAGTCTCTCGATCATCATATATCACCCCACCATGTATCACCTGCACACACTGCACCGTCTTCTCCTCACCCTTCTGAAGGTACATCTCCTGGTTTCTATATTACTGAGCAGATGTGGCGCGACCAGCTGGCCAGAGAACAAAGGCATGATGGCTTGCTTGCTGCCATCCAGCAGCAACTGACCGACAACATGAGATTCATGCAAGAGTCACAGCAGCAGACAGACCGCTCCATTCAAAGTATCATGCAATCTCAGGCTGCTTTGACCACCAGATTTGACGAGTTCGCAGCTTCTCAGAGCGATCGTCGCCGCAGCAGATCTCGTCACCCTAGGCGATCACCGCACAGTGGCGACAGTACCAGTAGCATGCCGTAGGACTTCCAGGTTACTCTTTCCCTATCTTATTGCGAAACATTGGGGACAATGTTCGATTTAAGTGTTGGAGGAGACTTTATCTGTTTTACTTGCATTTTTTTTCCTTTTACTTTTTTATTGCTTTCTAGTTTATTTATCTTGTTTTTAGTTTGTTTTTAGAATATGCATGTGCTTGGCGAGTCATCTGTGTAGTGTATCCCTATTTCTCCATTTCCTTAGCCTTACCAAAAAAAAAATTGCTGACAAAAGAAAGTGTATTGTTCTGAAAATTTGGGCTTTGAGACAGGTTTGAGTTAGGATGCGGATTACTTGGGAAAAAATTTTTGAAACATCGGTATCGTTTTAACACCATAGGCTTCGTGATTATAGGAATCGACCCCGATACCCCATATACCATGGCCTTAATTATCTTTTTAGAGTATGTCCTTAGTAGTTTATCCTAGCAGTCAGCTCCGGCCTAAGCATGCTCTACGTAAGGGACCGATGAATATAAGTGAATGATCTGTATGTTGTGCTTCATAAAAATGCAACTCAGGTATAGGTAACCCTCACAAGGTCATTTAACCCAAAAAGTTGTAAAAATATTTTTAAAAAAAAAAGAATAAAATGTGCCCATTGTTGGTTGGTTCAGAGGTATCTGGTGCTGGACTTGGTAGGGCGGGTTACGATCTGATCCCCCACAACTACATTTGGGTCAATAAAATGGGTTACACCAGTTGTGTACCAGAGCCCCATGCTTGAGATCAGAATCACTAACCAGTCACTTTACTATGAGTATGTACGGATAACGGGCTTAATGTGATTGCACCAGAATGAAGAGGACCCAAAAGAGATGCAAAAGGTAGGCCTAGGTACAGTGGGGTAGTATGGATTGGTTTGTATAGGAATGAAGTTTATGTCCGTGTCTGCGGAAAAGTGTCATTACGATATCCTTGGTTCACTTAGTTAGTACCTATCACTTCATCCAAGTTTGAACTTAGAAGCCCTTTTAGCCCGAATCCTTCGTTGATACCACCTTTTTCTGTCATGAGCTATAAAGTGTTTTGCTTGAGGACAAGCAAAGGTCTAAGTGTGGGAGAATTTGATAACATTGAATCACACTACGTATTTGACTCGGATTGCACATGTTTCTTAGGATTTTATTGCTATTTTCTTGTGTTATGCTTGTGTTTTGTTTTGTTTTTAGGTTCTTTGTATTCCTAGAGCTCCTCGTGAAGAAATAAAGAAAAACGAGTAAGAAAACCAGTTTTTGAGGAAATTGTACACATGGAATCCACCATGGCGGGCGCCATAGGGTAGGCCATGACTTGGATAGGAGTTAACTGCTGTCAACTGCCACGATCTCCACTTCTTTTTCCCTTGGTTCGCATGGCGGGCGCCATGAGGGGGTGGCGGGCACCAAAAGAAGTTTGGGGGCACTTTGGTCTTTCCATAGTTTTTCCTAGGCTATAAATAGATGAGTCCTTGATCCTTTTTCTTCATCCAAGCTTAGTTTCAGAACTCAAGCCATATATTTTCAGTATTGTAAAGTGATAAACTTCTCACATCGGGGAGTTATCACACTGTTTGATCGAGTCTGTAATCGAGTTTGGAACACTCTGGTAGAAGTTAATCCTGCCGCCATTTTCATTTCCAGTCATTTATTTCCAGTTGTACCAGATTTAAAGCCTCCGATTTGGAGCAGGTTTCTATTTACTTTCCCGCACCATTTATTTTCTCGCACTATTTACTTTCTCGCACTATTTACTTTCCCGCACCATTTATTTTCTCGCACTATTTACTTTCTCGCACTATTTACTTTCTCTCACGATTTATTTTCTCGCACTATTTACTTTCTCGCACCATTTATTTTCTCGCACTATTTACTTTCTCGCACCATTTATTTTCTCGCACTATTTACTTTCTCGCACCATTTATTTTCTCGCACCATTTACTTTCCCGCACTATTTACTTTCTCGCACTATTTACTTTCCCGCACTATTTACTTTCCCGCACTTTTTACTTAAAAAGAATCTACTTTAACATGATCTATTTCAACATGTCTATTTACATTTCCATGTCCGGCTAAATTTTTAAGGTTAGAATGTAAGGATCATAGTTAAAGTAGTATTCCATACAAGGTGTCAATAGAAATGCTTAGGGGTTATTCTGATTTTTAACACAAGTTTTCTGCACTTTATTTCTGTTGGGTAAGATCGAAAGCCGTCCAACCTTTGGTTAAACTTGGTTAGTCTTAACTGTTCAAAGGAAGCAAAAGCGCTTTGTCTAGTTAAGTAGGAGTTTTTAATACTTTAGAAAAACGATTTTAAAACTATTTTCGGATGTGTTTATGGGTTTAAAGTCTGGTTGGCATGAACCTCTTTTTGTTAAAAGTTCCAAGTCAAAATACTTTTCAACTGAGTCAAGAAACTATATATCTTAAAAATTGGTTTATTACTTTAACGCAATGCCCGCCTTTTTAAAAGTGACAATAAGAGGGTTCGATTAAGGGATAAACTCGGCTCTGAATACGTGAAAGCGACAGTTCCCGTTAAATTAGTTATTTTCATAAGTAGAAAACATTACCCCATAAGTGGTTCTATTTACAAGCATTTGGAATACTATCTGACTGTGTGAATTACATTCAGGCCTGTTGTTTTAAATTGAATTTTATATCTTTGTACTTTACTTCGCTTTTACTGTGCACTCACGAACTCCCGATTGATTTGTCTTAGATAAACATCGTAACAATAGAAACCGATAGATTGAAGTTTGGTCTCTGTGGGATCGATAATCTTTTATATTACTTTGACGCGATTCGTATACTTGCGAAAACACCGCGCCAGTTGCTTAGGTAGTCTAATGCGAGAATAAAATTAATCACCCTTTTTCAAAAGGACAAATAAGCTTGATCCAACGTCAAGCCTTTTTCATAAATAAAAAATCAATTCAGTAGGGATTCCATCACCATCAACCCCTAACCAATAACACTCCATTTCGCATTCACCCTTTGTAAGTCGATTGCCTTGTGCATCGACATCAACCTTCCCGACGACCAAAACGTTTTCTTATTCAACAAAACAAACACTTGATCCAATGTCAAGTTATTCAAACTCTTTTTTTCTCAATAATTACCGATTGAAAAAAGATCGGGGTGGAAGCAATTTTCCTCTCTTTTCCCGAATATTCATGTGATGGTCGCACTTAGTGTGCCGTTTGAACATTCGTCACACAAATTTCATAATTACCTATTGAAAAGATTACGGTGGAAGCAATTTCCTCTCTTTTCTCGAATACTCATGTGATGGCCGCACTTAGCCTACCGTTTGAATATTCGTCAATTCCTTAAAAATCAAACCAACAACCCGTTGTTCAATAAACTACGGACACTCTAATTCTTCATTTTCGTCCACATGAAGATACGTAGGCACAATGGCCCCAATCTTTGGCGAGTACCCTAATAAAAAAACCTCTCATTTCCCCCTCTTTGAGATTTCCATTCTTTCCTCTTTCTAAACCGTTCACTTTGAAGAAAACAAATATCATTAGCTAACAATCAATCGCAAATTAGACTAAGAGGTTCTCGTTGAGTACAACGGACTTGAGGGGTGCTAATACCATCCCCTTGCGTAATCGACTCCCGAACCTATAATTTGGTTGCGATGACCATGTTCTTATCTTTTAAAGGTTTTCTCGATATTTTCCTATTCCTTCACTGGAATGAATAAAGTTCGGTGGCGAATATGTTCGAACTTTTTTCGCGTCCCATCGCGAAGGATCGTGTTTTAATGAGGTACGACAATATTGAAATACATAAGTTCCTAGTGACACATTATATATATTTCATGCCCAAAATAAAATGACTAACAGTGGCACAATATATACAAGATGCCCAAAATAAAACTAAGAACTGGATCATTATGAAATGATCTCAAAATAATCATCTTCACAACAGAAATCCATCCAAAAAGTAAGATAAGTAAGGACTTCATGCTACTTTTTCCTTACCCTTCACCGAATCATAACTACCTGAAAAATAATCAACAGCATGGGGTGAGATAATATTCCCAGTGGGTTCCCTATCTTATGGGTTTTCTCGGCTCTACAAGGTTCTAGCTATATATTAGCTCAAGTCACAAAAGGGGGAATAGACTTGAGTTCTCAATCTTTGCACTATATGGACACATGTTGCTTGAGTCACTAATCGGAAACCATACCAAGGCATCTTTCCCCGGACAACCCTACGTCTAGAGTTATCAACATGGGTCACGGATCCTTGTATCATACTTTGACATACGCATGGACATCGGATTCTAAGGGACTCCTCAACCTTAAGAATTGCCATTTCCTATGGGAATCCAAGCCCATTTCAAGTCTCTACCTGTATGGGAGTCTAACCCACTTAGGAATCCATCGTCTTTGGGACTCAAACCCGGGTCAAAGTAATGGTGCGTACATCCCAAAGGAGCTCTATATAAGCATCACTCTTGGGACGACACAAATATGGGGTTGTTTTTTATTATGTTATTAATAAGGATATCGTGATTGTATTCGATAACCACAAGGCGACTACATCACCTTAGCATTCACAACAACATCACATGTTCCATATAATGCCTCACCTCTCCACTAGACAACTACTTATCAATAACACATACCTAGGCATCATTTGCACAAGCATTGTCATCTAAGTCATTCATCGTGTCCTAATCATCTTACTAATGCATTTCATTAATTGATATTAAGGGTTTCCTCACCATTCTTTATAGTCTTTTAATAATGTTATCATTAATCACAAGCATACCTGAAAAACATGCATAACAATCACAGTCCATGGTAATTGACATAAACAATAATAAGGCTTGCATGTGAAACACTTCAAGCAATTAACAAAACAATTTGCCAAAATCTTGTCTTGGTCGCCCGGCGAGCAGCAAGAAAGGCTGGCTCTCTTTTGGTTCGCCTAACGAACCCCAGGCGAGGTGCAAACAGAACCAAAACTACATCATGGTCGCCTGGCGAGCCATTAGCGAGCTTGCTCTCCCTCTGTTCTCTAGGCCTCGCCCAACGAGGCTAGCTGAAAAATAGGTCGCCCCAGGCTCACCAAAGCTCGCCCAATGACCACGTCGTTTTCTGCATAAATTCCAGCAGAACAAGACAGCCATAGAGGGGTTTTTCCCTCAACACTTAACATGTTCATTTCTCAACAAAAACCAACACATAATGCTTCATTTTAGCACAACTAACATGATCACAACAAGAATCATAGTATTTTCATGGCAATGGATGAAAACATACCAAATCCAATCTCACCAATTCTATCTAAAATATTCCTAACCTAATGCATCTACCTAAAACCCACCTTGCAATTGATGAAGAAATTGTTGGATAATGAAGATGAAATGATGTTGATGATGAAAACTTCCAATTTTCTTCTTTTCCTTCTATGTTTTCTTCCTCTTCTTTCTATTTTCCCTTTCTATCTTCGTCTTTTATGTTTTCCACTTTGTTGGAAAGGAAAAATAATAATACATAGAAGTATCATTCAGGGTAAAAGTTGGTAAGAGTGGCACATGTGGTAGAAATTATATAATTAGTAGTAGAGTAAATATTAAGGGTACAATACTTAATATTTGTTTTACTAGAGCAAATGACTCATTATTAA
The DNA here is from genome assembly GCA_022829125.1 of Lathyrus tuberosus. Lineage (NCBI taxonomy): Eukaryota > Viridiplantae > Streptophyta > Magnoliopsida > Fabales > Fabaceae > Lathyrus > Lathyrus tuberosus. Next base: position 17,737,251 of record JALAZF010000042.1, read on the forward strand.
TGTTATAAAAAAGTCACTATTGTACCAATTAATAAACAGTCAGTACTGAATAATATTAATTAAGTCAACCTGAGCTCACTAGTTACTCTAATTATCCCAACTAATAACTCTCAGAGTACCTAGGAACTCAATTGATCTCAAGTGATATTATTTAGTATTTTAAGAAATACGGGGTATTACACATAAGAGGTACCTAACACCCGACTCGACAAAATATAGCAAAGACAAAAATAAACAAAGTAAAGCAAACAGAAAAAATATATAATCACCAATACAAATGAGAAGAGAAAACTCATATTAGATCAAATCGAAAGCACCAAATATAGTACAAAACTAGAACTGTCAATAAAAAGACCAACAAAAATTGACATCAATCTTTGATAAAACAATAAGAACACTAAAAAAAAATGAAGACACTAACACGCACATACTACCGATTTCTCAATTAACACGTGCATGCCCCTTTCCCCTACTTGCTTCTTTAATTATTGTGATAATTTTGTGATTGCTTAAGTTTACTATATTTTTAAAAAGGATGAGGATCAACTTATTCTAAGAATAAGTTATTTTAACTTACTCCAAATCATAATGTTTGAATTGAATCTAATTTTATAGTTAATTAAGTAAAAGACTAATTTAACCATTAGATTGAATTCTATTAAAAGACTAAGAGTTGGAAGAAGTTAAAAAAAAGTTACTCTTGAAGAAAATTGATCCCCCACTCTTTTAAAAAATATATTTTTTATTTTATTTTATTCATGTTTACAATTGACTCATAGTAAATTTTCACAAAAAAAAAAAACATTGGCATAAAAGTATTGGGCCTACAAGTGGGGACCAAACCAAAAAAAGGTTGGAGATAGTAAGAGTCATGAGGCTATGGATCATGAGAAATTCCAATCTGCAATCGCTATCAACAAAGACCTCGTGACAACTAGAGAGATTCACAAGACAACAACTTGAAAGATAAAGGCATTTAGTGTACGTTTCCACTTTTCCACCAAAAAAATAACTCTACGTATCGACTTATTATTGGACGTATCAAAATTTCCTATATCTAATCGTACTAGTATATTTGAATTTCAAGCGTTTGAATATTTCAAATTAAACTTATTATTCTCTTCATTCTTTTATACTTCTTATAGACCTCGTCACAACTAGAGATTCACAAGACAACAACTTGAAAGATAAAGGCATTTAGTGTACGTTTCCACTTTTCCACCAAAAAAATAACTCTACGTTTCGACTTATTATTGGACGTATCAAAATTTCTTATATCTAAGCGTACTAGTCTATTTGAATTTCAAGCGTTTGAATATTTCAAATTAAACTTATTATTCTCTGCATTCTTTTATACTTATTTTTTATTTGTTATCTGTAAAACAATTTTTAATAGATTTTCAATTAAGACGAATATTTATCCTGCCAAATTATATTAAAAATTTTAAATATATTATATGATATGATATATTTAGTTTGGATAACAGTGTAAAACATTTTTATACTGTCAATGCATAACAATTAAATCTTTATTAATAAGTTTTATTTAATAATTATTATATATTTCTCTCTGCAATAAACAAGTAATAGTAATATATTAAAATATTAATAATTAATTTTATATTTTTTAAAACGATGAATAAATATGGATAAATTTTTCTAGAAAAATAACTAGTAAGGAATTGATGGAGTATAACTTAAAACTATATTTTATAATTTTGGAATGAAAAAATAATTTTCTCATAAATTTATAAAAAAAAATGGCTTTAAATTTTGGTTACTATTATAAGCAAAAGTCATTACCTTTCAAAGTAATTAATGTTTGTATTACTAGTATATCCCAAATTTAATTAAATAGAATTTAATGTTGGTAGTTGATTAATCAAATATAACTAAGGATATTATAGTAAATTTTACTCTAATTGTATATGAAATCAAAAAAATTAATTACACTTAACTAATTTTCTTAAGTAGTGTGAAAGTAGTTATTTTGCCTTATAATTGTGATCGGATGGAGTATATGTTTTTAAATATAAATGATTATACTCCTATTTAATTTAGGGTTAAATATGTTTTTAGTCCCTATAAAGTTTGAAATTTCATTTTTAGTCCTTCCCTACCTTTTGGCAACAGTTTTTACAAAACAACCGTTGCCAAAACCAGCTAAAACCGTTGCCAAAACCCAAGAGTGACTAAAAATAAAATTTCAAATTTTATAGGGACTAAAAACATATTTAACCCTTTAATTTATTTAAAAGTAATTGAATTTTAGAGAGTGATTTTATTATAAATGAATGTTTGTCGGCGAGAAGCAAAAACAATCTCCACGTTGGTTGGACAATGGAGACCAACTTGATTGAAGCATTTATTCTAACTGTACAACAATGTATACTCGGGTTGATGCCTATCAATTTCAACTGCCTGGTTGATGTCGGTATGTTCTGTCCCACGTCCTTTATTATGAAAAATCATATATATATATATATATATATATATATTTCAATTCGAAGGATGATTTTAAAATAATAGTAATATCCAATGTGATATTATTATTGAGTTGGTGTAACTCTTTGACTAATTCTACAAGTGTAACTTGTGTTAGATTTGTTTATTGTTTTTATCAATATAAAAATTAAAAATAGAATTCTAAACTAATTCTTTTGAGTCAATAATTTATGAATTTGTATTCTTTAATCATATTATAATTTAATCAGAGAATAAAAATGGAAATGTATTTGAGTTTGTTATCAAAAATCATTGAAGGTTTGCGGGTATTTAATTTTTTTATTTATAGAGTTCCTGTATGACTCCTTCATTCTCCTCTAATGAGGATGAAGAGAGAAATTTTTGTTAAGTCGTTTTGTATTTTCTATAAATGGAGATCATAACGCCTATAAATAACCGTAGAGTTATTTTTTAGTCATTACTACGGAAAACATATACAACAACAGTTGAAAAAGGGATACCTTCACGCGTGACCCACCTTTCCGAAGTAGCGTGTGGTTGTAAGTACGCTATATACTATTACGGGCGCGTGACTGTAGTGATATACTAGGTAGTGCTCTATTTATAATCATGGTTGTTTGTTGCAACCGTTGTTACATAGTCTCAAGGTCATGAGTTCGAATCTCAGCAGTTCCGTGAAAAATTATATTAGACGTGTTGTCTATCGCCACGGTCCTTTGTATAAACCGTTGTGAAATATTTATTAGTTTTTTGTAATTTTTTTATATTATTGCATTATCAGCCCATTATATTTTTGTACCTGTACTCTGAACCCGATTTTATACATATATTACAAAGTTAAATAGAATTTACATCAAAAGCCAAAAAAATTGTTTACTTCATCTAATCCGAAAAATATTATTTACATCATCAAACTTAAATGTATATCAAACATATATATTACAAATTAAACTCATGTTTGAGGACCCTTAAGCACATTAAAGATATACGCCTAATGTTTACGAATGTCTGCAAAGTCGTCGTAGGGGAATGGTGTAACATCGTTAAACGTCTACATAAAAAAGTGTAAAAATGTGAATATCACACATATATGATAATCATAGTCAATTTAAACAATAATATGTTATTGTAAACAATTCATTACATATATAATATGTACCTAATACCATGAATCAACAATGCCGACGAAGACAATGTTTAACATGTGTTTCATTACATAATACCCACACTCGTATCCCTTTGGTTGTCTCCTCGTCTACAAATTTAAACATTAATTTCATGAATGTTATAACCACACATGCATGTAACAATATATATATATATATATATATATATATATATATATATATATATATATATATATATATATATATATATATATGAATGTCACAAGTAATATGGCCACTTACATCGCTGCACAACAGTGTACATTGAAAATAATTTAAACATATTACTCGTTAAACCAATTACAAAGTCAAAGAAAATATTACTAAAAAGTTTCATATAAACATAAACTTACCTATTAATAATATGCTTCACTTTAGTCTCGAGTGGTTGATGTAAGAAACACAGTGTCGTTATCGTATTCGTCCTAAGTGATATGATGATCAATTGTCAATGATCACTGAATAAACACGAGCATATACAAAATTAGTATTTTTGAAAACAAAACTATCTATAACAGATATATCATAATTGCAAAATTACTTACGATTTGATAACTAGTGCTAGGTAACATTCTCCCCCCCCCCACACACTTAAGTGTTATGAAATTTAAGCTTCAATCCCTTTTGGATCATTATTTGTCCATCAAATACTATATGGATCCAAGATGCCATAAATATTCAATTTATTTAATTCTATACAAACACGGTAAATGTACCTAAATGGTTAAACTAAATTAAAAAAAAAATGAGGAAATACAAAAACGATAATGTACTATATATAATGACACGCATATTCAATTATATACTTACGTGCACCAAACTTGTAATATCCCTACGTCCAACCAATGATTTCCAGAGAGAAGTTCTTGTATATCACTAGGAGTAGAATAAAAGAGCTTTATCTTTGGACAATGCTCTAGAGGAAGAGAAATCGGGTCATCGCTATTCGGAACCAACAGGTATAACATGGTGATTTCATGTGCGAAAGGATCCAATATCTCATTGATCTCTTGAGCGAGGGCGGCTGAACAATTACTTCCTTTTGTTCTAGCACCACGTATAACATTTGTTTCGGGAAATTAATCATCAGCATCATCATCATTTTCATTCATATGTTGTTGGAAGGATCCACTTATTCTCTATTACATAATATTCGTTTTGAACACAATACATAATAAACACATTTCTATCTTTTATAACTTTTCAGATAAAAAACAATTAATATATCATACATTTCAGATAAAACACTATAATTTCAGATAAAACACATACCCATATAACTCTTCTATCTTTTCCATGTTTTTCCTCTGATTTTCCTGCTTCGCTTCTAACATCTTCTTTTGTTCTTCTAAATGCTTCTCAAAAGCCACAATCTTTTCTTTTTGCGCTTGTAATTCGGTGCTTTCCGCGCTTTTTGGATGATCCAAAGAATAATCTCAGGATGACGGCTTCTCTAACACCATGAATGCGTCCACCATGCTCATGTGTTTCGATAGCTTTTACTAGTATATCATGTCATGGTTCTGGAACAAATGAGCCTCCACGGGCCTACTCAACCAACAGATCCTACACAACATGCATGATAATATTAATAATGTAATTACCACAACATTTAAATAACACATAACTTACGCACAACAAATCATACTTACAATTTTCTCAAATTTCTCTTGACGCATTTGAGGTGTATTCTCCATTTGGTATTAGTCGAGCCCTTTTCCACTTCTCATGTCTCGACGGTGGAGATGGGTTGTGATCACGACTAATGGAGTCCTCATCTCCCATTTGTTTTTCTTTCATTCATCATTATTTTCTCAAGTTTCTTGTAACCACCACGAGACAATCTATGGGGGTAAAAGGTTTTTTCTTTATTTTGTATTTCTGCTTGACTTTTAGCTTATTATAAACATAGTGAAAATATGATTAGTATCTAAAACTCATTAGCATAAAATTATCAAGATAAATATGACTAGTACTAACCATGAATTTCTCAGAACGACGGTCATTCGCAAACTTTTTCCAAACCTTCTTCGAAAGATAACTACATCTCACCCATGGACGCTCAAAACCATGCTTAGGCTCCCTAATGTAGTCACGCGCGAGTCGTGACTTAAAGCTCCTCCAACACGTGCCAACATGACTTACCCACCTTTTTTTTAACTTATCATCATCCGTAAACTCAAAAGTCAACTACATTTAAATCAATAAGAATGTATTAGAAATTATAGAAAGTCATATCGAAATAGATAAAAATTAAAATTAGTACATGACCATCTGTCCATATGCTATTTTTGACAGCCTTTGGTGCTTGTTTCCAATCATATATCAATATAATGACTTTGCTACGTCCAAGGAATGCAACATAACTCTTAAAAAGCGAAGAGTTTTCACCATCAACTACTCTGTAATACGCATCAAACGCGATCAGAAATATGATACCAGAGTTGCAGACTTTTGTTAATTTGGTAAGCATTGTGGCACCTCTTTGTGATCTTTTATTTATGTCTTGAGTATCATTTGTATGAGTTTCACTTGTCATAGTTTCTTCACCATTAGATGAAGAATATGACGAAGACGACATCTATGTTAAAAACAACAGCAACAACCTCAACAACAACAACAACAAACTATTTCATCTATTATTTCCATATATAACCATGATTAGAAATATGTTATCATACACATTCAACAATAACAAAAACAACATCAACAAAAGATTAATCAAATGTTATCATATACATATTCAACAACAATAACCATAACAAAAGATTAATCAAGTGTTATCACACACATTCAACATCAACCACAAAAACAACATGAACAACAACATCAATAACAATGGAACTTCAACAACAACAATGGTAAGCATTGTGGCACCTCTTTGTGATCTTTTATTTTTGTCTTGAGTATCATTTGTATGAGTTTTACTTGTCATAGTTTCGTCACCACTAGATGAAGAATACGATGAAGACGACATCTATGTTCAAAAACAACAATAACAACAACAAACTCTTTCATTTATTATTTCCACATATAACCATGAATAGAAATATGTTATCATACACATTCAACAACAACAACAAAAGTATCAAAAAAAATATTAATCAAATGTTATCACACACACATTCAACGACAACCACAAAAACAACATGAACAACAATATCAACAACAATGGAAACTGGAGTTTACTATAGATGCATGTGAAAAAATTTTACGTACCGTAAACGTGATGACTAAGTAAAGGTGAATATTTGGGTTGAAATAGATAGTGTTGTTGTTATATTCCTCCTTGACGATGATGGTGGTGTTAGTGTTGGCGTTGGTGTGTTGTCTTCCTCCTCACGATGACTACGGGTTGAAAATGAACAACGAATGGAAAACGATGAACAACTGATGAAAAATGATGAACGATGATGATGAACGATGAATGTTAGGGTTGATATCGTGTTTCGTTTCTCAGCACTGAACGTTAGGGTTGAAATGGTGTTTCGTATTATATCGTTATTCAATGCAAATAATGGCTACTGAAGAGACAAGCTAGTTATATGTGATAAAAATGAATGAAAGATACCATCACGGTCAACAACCGAAACTGTGGTGATATATTATTTGCTTAATTAAATTTCATAAAGAAGCGCCAGTATATAACAATTTAAAATATTTAAAACGAAATGAAAAATATGTCACAATGGTTCATCTACGCAACCGTGGTGATATATTATTTGCTTAATTAAATTTTACAAAGAAGTGCTAGTTTATTATAATTTAAAATATTTAAAACAAAATGAAAAATATGTGACAACGGTTCAGCTACGCAACCGTGGTGATATATTATTTGCTTAATCAAATTTCATAAATAAGCGTCAGTATATTACAATTTAAAATATTTAAAACAAAATGAAAAATATGTCACAACAGTTCAGCTACGCAACCGTGGTGGTATCATATTTATTTAAAAAATTTAAAACAAAATGATAAATATGCCACAACGGTTGTTTAAACAACCGTGGTGGTATCACATTTATTTTTAATTTAAAATTAAATAAAAATACAAAGACGCGACTAAATGTTAAAGAAATAAAACATTTGATGGTGTTGAGATTCGAAATCATGAAAGGGTGATTATATAACCACACTTATATTTTTCAACCGTGAGTCCGTGAGTATATCATATCAAAATTTTAATGAGTAAATAAAAGAAAATTTTGCGCGTTAAGTAATAGATGTCACCACTGTCCTTCTTAGCACCATGATAACTTTGGCATTGTTGTATATACATTTTGTAGTAGTGAGTGTCCAATATTCTAATTTGACCCCTCATCAAATTAAATATTTACATATGGTATCTACACATAAATCTTACCTTTCATGATATTTATGTTTTTAGTCACAAACTTATGATTAATTAGACTGCTACATCTTTGGCTAATTATATAATGGCTCTAACACTTGTAATATAACAATTGTGACCCAAAAATTCTAACAATATCCCATTGATCACATATGTAATCATAAAAATGTGTTAGACTTTATGAGCTCAATATTCGCCATCATATTCCTTAAGCATACCCAAATCATCTCGTTCATTAGTCATGTAAATATACATAATCAAGGTGATTTTCGCTATACCAATCATAACATGATCACCAATAGTGACACAACTAAATGACATAGATCAATTATGAAATGTGAAGCATGAAAATCACATGAAGTTTGTCTTTATATGTCGATTTTCAACTGGTCCTACTATACTTTAGTGAGATTATTCAATAACTTTATTGCAAAATGTAAACTACTGAATATCAAACTTTATTTATTGGAAAATATCCAAAAACATATTATGCATACTGTCATACCCCAAATTTTGACCACTAAGATCCCCCATCATTGTGCAAATCATCATCACAATATGGATGGACCATTATACCTCATTAGTCTCCCCAAAAATGGGTGAGCATCCACTACAATCCAACTTAGGGTTTCAAGCCCTCTCAAAGCTCTTAGACAATAGATCAATCAAGAAATGACATGATCTTCAACTTGTCTAAACCTCTCAAACATCCACAAATGATCGAGAGGACTCCCACATCAAGGATCAAGCACAAGGCTGCAACAATCCAAGTAGATTAAGCCTTAAGATCGCCAGTGTCACCAAATTAGGGTTTTGGTCGACCAGGGCCTCCAGATGGAAATTTTTCTCTGGGCACGAGCCAATGCTTCTAAGCACAACCTAAGATGCTCCAAGGGACATCATGAACCTAATCATCAAGTCAATTTTGCCTCAGGGGATGCATTCATAAAAAATCAGGAATTAGGGTTTCTTGACCTAATTCACTCCTAAGTTGATTTTTGGGACAAAACATGAGCCAAGACCTCAAGAGAGGATTTAAGGGTCTCTAACACACTACATTTATCCATTTGCAACAATGTATTGATCCAAGAAGCTTGATCAACAAGTTTCAAATTCATCAGAACCACAATTAGGGTTTCGCGGGAAAAGTCAACTGTGTCTTTGACTTTTGACCCAGGCATGCTCCCAAACCTTGGGACATGATTCAATACACCCTATAACACCTATGAAATTAATCCATCAAGTTTTATTTAGGTCAAGGACTTGATTTCATAGAGGATCGCACAGTTTGGAGTTCATCTGACAAAAAGTCAACTGTGCACAAAAGTCAACTTTGACTTTTTGAGATTTTTCACAATTATAGTTCTTTGACCCTAAAATGATGTTAATATGTGATTGGGATCATCATTCATCAAGAAAAATGAAGAAAAGTGGGATAACTTGTAAAAGGGGTAACCATAAAAAACTTAAAAAATTTCTAAGTTATGGAACAAAGTGACTAGGGTACCAACTTCCAAGGATCATAACTTGAGATCCAAGCAACCATATGGGTTGATCCAAAGATGGATTTGTAGCTCTCATGGAATAATTTAAAAGTGGAAACTACACCTCATTCCAATTCATCATAGATTTTGAGTTATGGTTGGATCAAAATGGCTGAAAACATGAAATGCCACTTTTTCCAACACTTAGTGAAATTTTCACTAAGTCAGAATCTGTCTTGTTTTTTTTTCAAAAGTAGGGGGATTTTTCACTTGGATCCAAAAAGTATAAAGACAAACTATGATCACACATGTGTTGTATCATATAAGAGCTTTCCAAAATGGCCAAGAACTCCATGAAACTCCACTTAAGCCATGAGATATGACAATGACAATGTGCCTTGCCGCAAACTGTCATGGCAAGGCAGATTTGTGCATTTTGCTCGATTTGAGCAAATTTTGCAAATGAAAAACAAGTTTATCCATCTGAACACCTCAGGGGGAGACCAAAGAGGGACAAACACTGATTCATCAGCCTCCCAAGCCCTTGGAACCAAAAGTAGCATGTCAAACCTAGAAATGCCTAAAAGAGGGACAAGACTCCAATTTTGGTTTGGAGCATTTAATGGATGCACCAAGGTGGCATGGACTGGGCCCTTTCCAACTATATTCAGTCAAGACTTATCCAAGAACTAGGGAACCAGCAACCTGTGCTCTAACCTCTAGTCAATGGCTAGAGGAGACTTGGATTCCTATTTATCAACATTTGCTAAACTTCTGCAGCAGTTGACATTCACTATTACTTGCAAAACAAACTTTCTCTACTATAAATAAAGCTCATTTATGCTCAGTTTGAGTACACTAAAGCCATCAAATAGATGCTTTCCTCAAAATCTCTTCCTTCACTCCAAAATTTCCTTCCAAAGCAAGTCACTATCGGGTTTTGAGTTTGAGAGCTATTCCAACCAAACCAATCACACACACACCTCATAAACATCATATAGAAGTGATCCAAACACTTAAACAACATCTGGAACACTGATTTCTCAAAATCACCATCCAACTGCTCAAGCTTTTAGCAAACTTGCAGTTGGGGTACCATCTTCAGTTCCAGCTTGTTTCAAACCACTCCAAGCATTCAGACACATCACTTGGCACCTAAGGAAGTTGTGCAAATCATTGGAACCAGCTTGCAACACCTCTAACACAAAACACGATCACCATCTGCAAGAGGTAGGCCTGAGCTCTTCTAACTCTATGATCCATGCATTTTTTGCTGCACAATAATTTGGCCATATGTTCATAATCATGCATAGAGTGTTTACCCTCAATCAATTGCTTTGTTTGAATCGTGTATGGAATTTCTGAGCCTTCAAGCAAATTTTAGGGTTCTTGAGGTTTCTCTTTGATTTCTTATTCCATGCTTAAAATAAATGAAATTAAAGACCATAGACATGATCGTGAGGTGAAAACGAGCAGATTGATATGTAGATTGCATGATATCATCAAGTATTCAGTGAGATTGGATAGAAAATGCAAATTTGCAGAAACAGAGGGTGGCGCGTGTTCTTGGCATGTTCTTGGCTCCATTTTTTGAATATTCAAATATTTGAATTTTGTGATTTTATTTAATTGATTCAAAAATTAATTTCTCTCTGGTTTTTAATGATTTTGAGTTTATTCTTTTTTTAATAATTCAAATAAATGCTAAAATATTTTATTTTACCAAAAAAATCGCAAAAATATTAATTATTTCATATACTTGATATTTTTACAAAGAATTAATATTTTATTTGTTTTTCAACATTTAAAATGTCTTTTCTCCCTTGATTTTCCAACTTAATTGATTTCCAATCATTTTGTGGATAGAAACATGATTTTTGAAACATTGATCCAAGATCAAAATTTGTTTTCATACATGTTTAATAATTTTGATCATTTTAATTGAATTTTTATTCAATTAAAATATATTTTGAAAACAAATTAGGGTTTTGATTAATTCAACCCTCATCAAACTTTTTCAAAATCTTTGGGCCTCTTTCAGAGTGTAAGACCCATCCCCTTTGTAAATACACCACTTTTTTGGCCTCAGTCATTGTATAAGTCCCACTGTATTTTCAAAAACAACGGCACGATCGTCGCCTTTTTAACAAAATCATTTGGGCCCACCCTTGTGTTGTAAGTCCCATTTCCTTTCTGTAAAATACTTTTTTGGGCCTCTAATAGAGTGTAAGACCCAATCCCCTTTTAACCAAAACCTTTTTGGGCCTCAGACATTGTATAAGTCCCTCTGCGTTAAAAGAAAAATCTCGGCGCGATCGCCAGTTCAAAAACAAATCATCTGGGCCTCCCCTCGTGTTGTAAGCCCCATTTCTTTTCTTTTCAAAATCTCTGGGCCTCTAATAGAGTGTAAGACCCATCCCCTTGTACATAAAAACTTTTTGGGCCTCACGTATTGTATAAGTCCCTCTGTACAGTTTTTAAAACAACGGTGCGATCATCGTTAAAACTTGGGCCTCTCCTCGAGCTGTAAGCCCCAACAATCTTTTCAAGCACTTTCTCCTTTGATTTTGAATTCAAATATATGTTGTTATCAAAACTTTCTTTGTTGAACAACTAACCAAACAGCATGGAAGCTCTACAACGGGTAAGTGTTTATCCGCTTTCATATGTACATAACTGTATTGTGGGGCTGTTTCACTGTAAGTCTTCTTTCACATCCTTTTATATACTTGTCACATATCCACTATGTAATACTAGTATAGTTATTTAGAGTTTTCCCCGACAACTACGTCTAGCACTAGGTAAAGCCTTGTTGGTCACTCTTAAATACAAACAAAACTAGATCCCCATAGGATTTCCAGATATAGTCTTCCCTTCTCTTGGGGTTAAACAATATGGAAAAAAGAGAAAGGCAGTATTCTCGGTGAACCTTTTCTCAGACTGTCACTCTTAGAAATTGTCAAAGAAACTCTAACTCCCCAGAGATGATCTTTTGTTCGTGAATGGCATCTCTTGAGTTTCTTCCAAATTCTCGAACTTTCCTGGAATGATCTCTTCTCGGTGAATTGCATTTCTTGAACTTCTCTTGGTTTGGGGACCCACGGGATTCCTAAAAGCATCCCCGCCTCATCTTGGGCGTTGTACAAGGACCCTTCGGCTTCTTAGAAGTTCTCATGCCTTCTCTTGGGCTTAATACAAGGACCCTGACGACCTCTTAAAGGTATAAGACAGAACTTAGTCATCCTTTGCTAGAGCATTCTTTCCAGCGTTAAAACTCCGGCCATTTTAGGGTTGATACTCATCCCTTAATTCTCGTGCCTCCTCTTGGGCATTGTACAAAAGATAAATCTTTAGACTTGGACAGTCTAAAACTCTTAAGTCTCAAAGACATTCTCAAGTTCCTTTCAAACATAGGAAGAAACACCGGTCACTCTGAAACCCGGTCTCTCCCATGAGAGTTCCCCACACTTGGACCCGCTTCAGGATCTCCAAAATCCACAGCGGTAAGGCAGCCTCCTCTTGGGCTTTGTACAAATGATTCTCCCTAGCAGAGCTAACCTTTTCAGACTCTCTTGTTGAGTCAATCACTTTTTAGCCTCCGTCTTGGGCTTTGTACAAGACATATAAAAAAAACCACTCTCTTGTTGAGTATAAAAGACTCTCTTGTTGAGTCAATCCATTTTTAGTCTCCGTCTTGTGCTTTGTACAAGACATATAAAACACTCTCTTGTTGAGTATAAAAGACTCTCTTGTTGAGTCAATCCCTTTTTTAGCCTCCGTCTTGGGCTTTGTATAAGACATATAAATCACTCTCTTGTTGAGTATAAAAGACTCATTTGTTGAGTCAACCTCCTTTTAGCCTCCATCTCGGGCTTCGTACGAGATAGAAAAACACTTCTTGTTAAGTATAAAAGACTCTCTTGTTGAGTCAACCACTTTTCGCCATCGTTTTGGGCTTTGTACAAGACACATAAAACACTCTCTTGTTGAGTATAAAGGACTATCTTGTTGAGCAATCTCCTTTTAGCCTCAATCTCGGGCTTCGTACGAGACAGCAAATCACTCTCTTGTTGAGTATAAAAGACCCTCTCATTGAGTCAAACAACCTTCAGACTCTCTTGTTGAGTCAATCACCTGTGCAAGACTCTCTTGTCGAGTCAACCTTTTTAGCCTCCGTCTTGGGCTTTATACAGGACAGATAAAAGTACTCTCTTGTTGAGTCAAACCATTTCAGCCTCCATCTTGGGCTTTATACAAGATACATTCTCCCCAACGGAGTCAAAATCCCTTTTAGCCTCAATCTTGGGCTTTGTACAAGACAGAAAGAACATTTTCCCCGGAAAAGGCAAACTTCCCGCCTCCTCTTAGACTTTGTATAAAGAAAACCCCGGTTGAGTCAATCAACCTTTTAGCATCAAAGTTGTGCCTTGCTCACAGCATACAAAGATCAACGACTCCTCTTTAGAGATGACAAATTCTCTCTCAGCCAAAACCCTTTAGCTTCACATCTTGGGCTTTGAACAAGATACAAACCACCTTTAGCTTCACGTCTTGGGCTTTGAAGAAGACACCAAAACACCTTTTACCTCCCGTAGAATAGGGGGAACTACGATCACTCTGATTTCCCTGTTTCGGGAATACGTAGGCATAAGATTACAAAAATCTTAGCGAGCATACTAATCAAAAACCCAAAATCCCGTACCTTCACACATCAACCGAAAAGCATCAGACCTAACATCTTACCAATAGCCTAGACATTGTTTTTAAGCGAATAACCCTAAAGAAGAACCCCCTCTTGATAGCATCTGTAAACCAACAGTTTTGACTGTTTAATCTCAGTTTGCAAGCAGGGTTAATTGAAGACATCTATTTCCCTTCCTTAATCTGCTCAACAGGATGAAAAATGAATCGACCCATAGTTCCAAAGCGATAGTGATTCAAAACCACAAAAAACGCGCTACAGAAAAATGGCGACCACAGTGGGAGGACTTCTTTCTCGCATTCCCAAGGGATGAAACCTTAAGTTCTCGAACTGTCATAGAAATGGAGACTCTTGGGGAGTCATTATCTGTATAGGATCATAAGACTAGAGGTCTAGGATGATTAAGACAAATATATATACTACTTTTCCTAATTGATATTTGTGTTTATTTTTCTGCTAATGGGAATGCGTGTGATGCCGCATGTGGAAAGATTAAGTATACACCTAAGATAGGGGATGGCATTATACGGGTAATATTACGGGGAGTGAATCCCAGTTAAGAGTCCCCGGTCGACCATCAGACTCAGTGGAGACTCCCTTTGCAGATAAATTTCCTATACGACTTCGGTTGTTGAAAGTAGTGTGGTCGATTGGGTTATCTGAGAAGCTGAGGTTTTTAGTAGACGGAAACCATTTTGTAGTGCAGAAGCTATCGGGAATAGTTGTCACGCGATACTACCCTCATTTGAGATCACTCTAAGATACATCAGCTCGCTGGCGTTTCGCTTGCTGTTGTTATCTCAAGAGGGGTCAATGATTTTGCGGACAGGTACAAAAAATCACCAGTATAAACCTTTGGGGATGGGTAGAGCCTTGACTTCATGACACCGACCCTTTGACCCCATGTTTTTTCTATGTTTTTATGTGCTGCATTCATACATTCATTTAAAAAACATTAAAAAACAAAGAAATATCTTCTCTTCTAGTCTCTCTTTTTCAAATTAAACTAAGACAATGATTGCAAATGTCAGATAAAGAGATTGCTAATGGATTTCCGTAGAAGGAAAACTCACAAGTACACCTTCAAGGTTCCAAAACTAGAGGATTTAAGAGGTCTGGCGAGAATGATCACCAACCCCGAGGCTTTCAGAGCCAAGTATGGAGGACTGCTATCTCTGTTAAAGGTCCATGTAATCGAAGGAATCATGTCCACACTAATCCAGTTCTACAATCCGGTCTATCACTGTTTCACATTCCCGGATTATCAACTAGCACCAACACTGGAGGAGTACTCTCACCTGACTGATTTACATATTACTGATCAAGCTCCCTTTTCTGGACTGGAAGAAATTCCAAAGGATTAAACCATTGCGAGAGCAATCTATTTGGATGAGTCAGAAGTCAGGACTCACATGACCACTAAGGGTGGAATCCAGGGTTTGCCAGCCCAGTTCTTGACAAAGAAAGCTCTATACTTTGCTAGTATAGGGAACGTGGCCGCTTTCGAGAGCAACTTTGTTTTACTCACCTACGGGTTATTTTTGTTTCCCAACATTAATAACTTCGTTGATATCAACGCCATTAAGGTTTTTCTGATTGGAAACCCTGTACCTAGGGATGTCAAAATGGACCGCCCGCCCCGCCCCGCCAAAAAAAAGAGCGGGGCGGGCATGCCCGCCAGGTAAAATGGGCATGAAATTCAAGCCCGCCCCGTCAAGGTGGCGGGATGGTGGGCGGCGGGCCGACCCGTCTTCTTTTTTTTAATAATTTTTTCCCATTTTTTAAATAAATTAAAATGCTTTGTTTTTTTACATTTCAAAGGTTAACACACCAACTCTCCGTACATGTTACCAAATTAGAGTAATATAGCAAATTAGCAAATAATGATAAACTAGCAAATTAGATTAATATAGCAAATTAGAAATATAGCAGTAACTAACATTAATGTTCACCCTAACCACATAATTCAACACTAATTTCATTACCCTGCTATGAGTATACATGCTACCTTTTCAAAAATGTAGTAGAATAATTGGACTTGTTCCAAAGGTAAACACACCAACTCTCCATACATGTTACCAAATTATATTAAAACAATTAAAACTAATATAATAATATCATGACAAGCTAAACTAAAACTAATATAATATAAAAATTTAAACTAAAACTAAAGACTTCCATAAATAATAATAGTTTAAAACAAATATTGGGCCATATTTTTTTTTTCTTTCCAAATGGGCCATGGACATTTTCTAATCTATGTAGTTATTTTTTATTTTTTTTTAACGGGCTGGCGGGCCAAACCCGCCCCATTATGTATTCCGCCGGGGTATTTTGTTTTGGCGGGACGGGCGAAATGGGTAGGCGGGCCCAAAATCTATGCCCAGCCCGCCATTTTTTAGCGGGTGGCGGGCCGACACTGCGGGTCTCGGCCCGTTTTGCCACCCCTGCCTGTACCGACCTTGCTCGCAGATGCTTATCATTCGGTACACTTAAGGAATTTGTACAGCGGAGGAATGATCACATGTTGTGTACCCCTGCTATACAAATGGTTCACTTCCCACTTACCCAAGTCTGCTGCATTTTGGGATCAAAAGAATACTTTACGTTGGTCGCAGAGAATCATGTTTCTTACCAACTCTGACATCGATTGGTACAATCGAATCTATGACGGGATCAGAATCATTGACCGTTGTGGAAATTTCCCAAATGTACCCCTCATAGGAACTAAGGGAGGAATCAACTATCATCCAGTGTTAGTTCGTCGTCAATTTGGATACCCGGTGAAGCATGTCCCATGTAATGCTCATCTGGAAGGTCTTTTCTTCAAGGAAGGAGAAAACGATAGGGCACTAAAGACGGAAATAATGCATGCCTGGAAACATGTTCATAGGAAAGGAAGAGAGTCTCTAGGAAAACCAGACTATGTCTCGGTGGAGCCTTATCTCCACTGGGTACAAACTAGAGCTCTCAAGCTGAGGATGCCTTACCCCGTCAGGAAGTTCTTCCATTAAGGGACTTTGTCCTTAATTTTATGTCTGAGACGAAAAAACTTCAGGTTACTCTCAATAAAGTTCAGCAGGAGATGAGGTCTTGGAGGAACAAGTACCGTATTCTCAATGTAGAGTGCAAGAAAATACAGCAACTATTGAAAGATAAAGATGCTCTGAATGAGATTTTAGAGCAACATGCTGTAGAAAATCAGGATGACCAAAGGAATTTGCTCACTCCTTTCACTTGGCAAAGGAATGACAACCCGGCAACGGCCCAAGAGCCCCGATCAAAGAAAAGGAAAGTACCGGAACCTGCACCTGAGCTCGCTTCAGAGAGGACTCAGGACCCATAAGTTTAGATTTCCTTTTACAGCACTTTGTAAATTACTGTATTTCCATTTCCGCAATCTTTGAATTCAATAAAACGGGGTTTCCCCACTGTTTGATATTTGCAATCTAATTGTCGAAGTTTACTTTGAATAAACGAAAAATATGTACAATTAATATAATCATTGCATATCATTCATCATTCTCACGTAACACATTCTTCTTACCTACGAATCTCACGTTTGCGTTTCGATTCTAGAGTCAAACTGTCTCATTCGTACAATACTCGGGCCAATCTCCAGAAAAAGATGGATGATCTCGAGGAAGAGAACAGATAGTTGAGAGAAGAGATCGACACTCTGAAAGAGGATCTGAGAAAGCTTCATAACGACATGCAAGCTCTAGCAGAAGCTCAAATGCAACAACAAAGGACTGTGATCTCAGAGATCACATCAACGCCCATAGTGGAAAAGTATGATCCTAGGTACAAAATGCCGAAAGATCGTCCCTGGGGCGTGCCACTCAACTATATCCCAGAGGGATATATTCTGCCGATCACTGAAGATCCAGAAACTTCAGCAGGAGCCGTTGGGCCTGAAGGTTACAAACTTCGGGAAAGCGAAGATGCCAGGGGCATGACAGCAACTCCTGAAGGTTACAAACTTTGAGAGGCACCGAGAGTCTCAGCCATAATAACTATACCACTACCTGTGGTACACACTGTCCCGGAAGGACAGATTCCACAGATACATTCTGGTGGAAACGAAAGTATGTTCGACAGAATGAATGAGTTCCAGGAACAATTCCTGGAGATGCAGAAAGAACTGCAAGCCCTTCGTGGTCAGGATTTATTTGGAAAGGACGCCGCAGACCTTTGTTTGGTCCCCAATGTGAAAGTTCCGCACAAGTTCCAGGTACCCGATTTTGAAAAGTACAAGGGTAACTCTTGCCCTCAAAGCCACTTGGTGATGTACGCTCAGCGAATGTCAGCTCAGACAAAGAACCAGGAGCTACTAATTCACTACTTTCAGGATAGTTTAACCGGTGCCGCACTCAAATGGTACATGGGTTTAAACTGCACTAAGATCGGCACTTTCAGAGATCTTGGCGCTGCCTTTGTTCAACAATATAAGTATAACCTGGACATGGCACCAGACAGAGATTAACTCAGATCGATGTCACAGAAGGACAAGGAAACCTTTAAGGATTACGCTCAGAGATGGCGTGAAATTGCCGCTCAGATTTGTCCACTTCTTGAGGAAAAAGAGATGACAAAGATCTTCTTGAAAATCTTAAGCTCATTTTACTATGACAGAATGGTTGCCAGTGCGCCCAGTGACTTCACCGAGATGGTGGGCATGGGAATTCGTCTTGAGGAAGCAGTCTGAGAAGAACGGTTAGTTAAAGACGCTGGATCATCAAGTAATACAAAACGATACGGTAGTGCTCTCCCTAAGAAAAAAGAGCAAGATATTGGGAATATCTCTCTCGGAAAGCAAAGGCGACGATACCAACCAGTAGCAGTCGTAACTCCTGCTATCAACCCCGCGCCTATTCCTACGTATCAACCTCAGGTTGCTCAGAGCCAACCGAATCAACAACAATATCAGCAAAGGACACAACAACCTCTTCAGCAGGCTCGCCCTTCGTACAACAACAATCGTACAACGCGACCACAAGGGTTTAACCCTATACTGGTGTTGTACGCAGAACTGTTTCCATTATTACTGGTCAAGGGACACGTCCAAACCAGGTCTCCTCTTACAGTACCCGAGAATCCGCCTTTTTGGTTTAAAGCGGATCAGACTTGCCCTTACCACCAAGGAGGACCAGGGCATAACATAGAAAACTGTCTCAGTTTCAAATCCGATGTGCAAAAGCTTGTTAGGAGCGGGGTCTTATCTTTCAAAGATACAAATCCGAATGTTCTCACAAACCCGCTGCCTCAACACGAGAAAGCTACAGTGAATTTGATAGAGGGAGAATCTAACAACAGCTATCAAATTTATGATGTACTCTTATTAGGGGCCAACTTGGTCAAGATGCATTGTAGACAGAGTGGATACAGGCATGTCCCACCTCATAATTATCACCAGTGTGATATCTGCTCTAAAAACAATCAAGGATGTTCTGTGGTGCAATCAGCTCTACAGGAATAATTGGATCTCGGATGGATCTAAGAGCATCGAGTTCGTGGAGTTAACATGACTTATACAAGTTCCAACATCATTCAGAACCATGACATCCGTGCAATGAATGTCAACTTAGTGGCAATGCACTCAAGGCAAAGCTAGTATCATAATCTGCCACGGCATGATTACGATTCCTGTCTGACTTGCTCGGTAAACAAACAGAGATTCTCTTTTGTACAAGAAGCCCTCCACCGTCAGATAGATCTTGGGTGGATCCAGGACTACCGTGATAGAAATCCCTATCAAATCAACATGATTCAAATCTTCGATATTCGTTTGATGAATACCAGCTTGGTGTAGTTGCATGCCAAGCAAGTCCAACTCAGTTTTCTCACTTCACATGATTATCTGAACTGTACAGTATGTCGGGAGACCGACCAAGGCTGTGCTCTCGTTCAGAGAAATTTACAACACTTGTTAAACCACTGGTGGCTTCCGATTTATATGGATGAAGACACGCAACAAATCAGTGTGGTTAATGGGAACCCTACTAGTCATCAAAGTCAGGATGTTCGATCAATGGAAACAGATCTAGTGAGGTTGCATTGCATTCAAAGCGGACGTGGCCAGGTGCTACCACATAACTACGAGCGCTGTAGAGTCTGCTCGGAAAATAATCAAGGATGCTACCTTGTGCGAGCAGCCCTTCAGAGTCAGTTGGACCGTAAAGAGATTCAACTATATTCAGTTTCGGGGTCTATCAACTGGACGCCAGACTATTTCGCTGATCAGACTAAAGATGTGGTTGTAATCTCTGATCCTGAAAGAACCAAGGATGTTTGTACCATCATCCCTCTACTTAACGAATCGAAAGTTCCTAACCAGGGACTGATTGAAGTTACTTACGACAGTCAGAAAAATCAGAAGGCTCCTGTAGTTATTTATCTGTCGGGACCGCTACCGTATGAATCAGCTAAGGCGATCCCTTACAAATACGGTGCAACAACAGTTGAGAATGGAAAGGAAACCCCATTACCCTCCGTCGTGAATATTGCATACATCAGTCGAGTAACACGGAGCGGTCGAATCTTCAATAGAGGAGTTGGAGAACCTAACAGAGAAAAGGAACTTCAGATAGAAGCTCCCAATCCACCAGTCGGTCAATCCAACGATCCCGAACTTTCAAAGAACGATGATGAGATGCTGAAGCTCATCCAAAGGAGTGAATACAACATTGTTGATCAGCTGTTACAAATTCCTTTAAAGTCTCTGTGTTATCTCTTTTACTCAGTTCCGAAGCCCACAGAGAGGCTCTACAGAAAGTCTTAGAACAGGCCTTTGTGGAACAGGATGTGTCAATACGACAATTCGACAGTATCGTCTCTAGCATCACTTCCTGCAACAACTTCGGGTTTAGTGATGAGGAATTTCCAGAAGAAGGAAAAACCCACAACATGGCGCTCAATATCACATTCAACTGCCAGGATGATGCTTTAGCCAGTGTACTGGTAGACACCAGATTGGCTCTCAACGTCATGTCGAAGTCCACTCTAATGTGACTATCATTCAAAGGATCTCCGATGAGAGGTAGTGAGGTCGTCGTCAAAGTATTTGACGGGTCTAGAAAAACAGTTATCGGTGAAGTCGACCTTCCCATAACCATCGGTCCTCACACTTTCCAAGTCATTTTCCAGGTCATGGACATCCGAGCAACATATAGCTATTTGTTGGGAAGACCTTGGATAAACCAGGCTGGGGCAGTCACTTTGACACTTCACCAGAAGCTGAAGTTCGTCAAGAATGACCAACTCGTCGCAGTCTGTGGAGAACAAGCCTTGATCGTGAGTAACCTATCAACAGCCACTTGTGTAGAACTAGAGGAGGTCGTTGGAACTCAGTTCCAGGAACTTTCGGTGAGCAATGAAAATCAGTTAGAGAAAGGAACATCGATCTCCTCGTACAAAGATGCTCTCGAGGTGATCAAGAGTAACAATGTAAAGGGATGGGGCCAGCTTGTCATTCCTGCTGACAATAAAACAAGGAAGGGTCTTGGTTTTTCTGCGACCTGTACCCAGACTGCTACTAACAATGAAAGTCTTCATCCTGTTCAGGACTTCTTCCATAGTGGAGGTTTCCTTCACCCAGTGACTCAAGAAGTACATACCATCAACGAAGGAGACTCCTCCGATACAGATGAAGAGTGGAAGTCCTATCTCAACGAGGACGATTATATGTCTCAGGAAGAGGTACCTATGCCCTTTTGCTATCCCGCACAGAGTCCGAGATTTATACCAAGGTCAGACGTCAAAATGATATACGGAGATTGTGATCCAGAAGGATGCCGTGCTCCACCAAACTCATTAGAGGAGGACACTCGGATGAAAGACAACTTTGACCACGACTATTATGGCCCCATGGATGGCCTGCCTATCTAGCAGCCGTACCTCGGAGACTCAGGGCAAGAGAGTCAGTCGAGCAATGAAAATCAGCTGAGCATCATTGAAAAGAATACTTGCGTTCCCACCATGTCATGGGATCAACACTCAGGGCATTCAGAAAATATCCAGCACGCGATGAATTCGCAAGGTTTGCAGGATTAGAATTCATTAACTATGCTTTTCCCGAGGTCAACATCATCGAGAGAGATGACTCCTCCCATCCCAAAGAAGTGTTGGACACCTTGGGACAACCGAGTGGCAAATACGACTTCATGGTCAAATACACTGCTCTCGAAAGCTCTCATATCAGGCTCGTAGACATTCAGTCAACTGGATGGGGAGAACTACCTGAGAGCACAAACACTATACAAAATACAACTGAGGAATCCTCCTACGACAACTCTGCCTGGGAGATAGATTCCAACGATCCTGCTCCGCCAGAAATCAACGTTATTTCTGAAGACAAATCATGGAAGGTACCAGACTTTGTGATTCACCGAGGAGTTCGCCGCCAATGGGTTGCAATCGATGTTCCGAAGATCGTTCATAAGTCAAAGTAATGGCCATCTTTATTTTAACCTTTCACCTTGTCCAGGTGAAACGGTTGTTTTGATAGGGCTCATTTTCTGTAAATATCCCTCTTCGCTTCGCCCAAAGCAACAGAGTTTTGTTTTATAGGGTTGTAGTTTTAAGAATCGAGAAGTTCATAAATAAATAGCGTCGTTCTGTAATTTCCGCATTAATTGTTGTTTTCTCTTTTCGTTTTTCAGAAAATGGTAATCCTTAAAAACAATTCAAATAATAAAAACAAGCAGTTTTCAGAAAATACACTGCACACGCTCTTGCATTTTCTCTATCTCTTCTAAACATAAATCATCACGTCATGCAGATTGCTTATTTTAAAACCCATTGAAACATACGATATGATGCCTTCTCCCAACTTTGAATTCCCGGTATTTGGGGCTGAAGAAGAAGATGACGACGAAATTCCAGAAGAGAACTCCCGATTACTCAGACAAGAGGAAAGGTCCATTAAACCTCACAAGGAGCCGTTGGAAATGGTCAACTTGGGCTCAAAGGAAGAGAGAAAAGAAGTCAAGATTTAGGCACTACTCAGTCCAACTGTCAATGAAAGTTTGAAAAAGCTTCTCAAAGAGTTTCCCGATGTATTCGCTTGGTCCTATCAGGATATGCCAGGGTTGGATACCAGCATCGTGGAACATCATCTACCGTTAAGATCAGAATGTCCTCCAGTAAAATAGAGGTTGAGACGGACTCATCCAGACATGGCCATCAAAATCAAAGAGGAAGTACAGAAACAGATTGACGCAGGTTTCCTCGCCACATCAGAATATCCTCAATGGTTAGCCAACATCGTACCAGTTCCGAAAAAGGACGAAAAGGTCAGAATATGTGTGGACTACAGGGATCTGAACAAAACAAGTCCAAAGGACGACTTTCCCTTACCACACATTGACATGTTGGTAGACAGTACATCAAAGTTCAAAGTTTTCTCCTTTATGGATGGATTCTCGGGCTATAACAAAATCAAAATGGTGCCGAAAGACATGAAGAAAACTTCGTTCATTACCCCATGGGGCACGTTTTGTTACAATGTAATGCCGTTCGGGTTGAAGAACGTCGGGGCAACCTATCAACGGGCCATGACTACTTTTTTTCATGACATGATACATAGAAATCGAGGTATATGTCGATGATATGATTGCAAAACCTAAAATAGAAGAGGAGCATGTGGCCCACCTGTCAAAACTATTCGAGCGTCTGAGAAAGTACAAACTCCGCTTGAATCCCAATAAGTGCACCTTCGGTGTCCGTTCAGGGAAACTTCTAGGGTTCATCGTCATCCAAAAGGGAATTGAGGTTAATCTTGACAAGTTCAAGGCCATTCAAGAAATGCCTTCTCCAAAGACTGAAAAACAAGTCAGGGGATTCCTGGGACGTCTGAATTACATTTCCAGATTTATATTCCTCATGACCGCGACATGTGCGTCGATTTTCAAATTACTCAAAAAGAGTCAGGACTGCATTTGTACAGATGACTGCCAAACCGCCTTCGACAGTATCAAGAAATATCTGTTGAACCCACCGATTCTATCACCTCCAGTGGAAGGAAGACCACTGATCATTTACTAAACAGTCTTGGAAGACTCAATGGGTTGTGTACTTGGCCAACAGGACGAAACAAAAAGGAAAGAGTCTGTCATTTACTATTTGAGCAAGAAATTCACCGACTGCGAAACTCGGTACACTATGCTTGAGAAAACTTGTTGTGCTCTGGCTTGGTCAGCCAAATGTCTTCGCCAGTATATGATTCGTCACACTACTTGGTTAATCTCCAAAATGGATCCAATCAAGTACGTCTTTGAAAAGCCTGCTCTCACGGGAAGGATAGCCCGTTGGCAGATGTTGTTATCAGAATATGACATCGAGTACCATGTTCAGAAAGTCATTAAAGGAAGTGTTTTAGTCGATCATTTGGCTCATCAACCGATTGACGATCAGGAATCAATCGGGTTTGACTTCCCAGAAGAAGATGTCATGTATCTAAAAATGAAAGATTGCGATTAACCGCAACCCAGTGAAGGGCCAGAACCAGGTTCCCAATGGGGACTAATCTTTGATGGAGCTGTCAATCATTATGGAAATGGAACTGGGGCAATCATCATAACACCTCACTGTACCCACATTCCTTTCACCGCTAGACTTACGTTCAAGTGCACAAACAACGAGGCCGAATACGAAGCTTGCATCATGGGTCTCGAAGAAGCGATCGACTTATGGATCAAGAACTTGGACGTACACGGTGACTCAGCCCTGGTTATCAATCAGATCAAAGGAGATTGGAACACATACCAATCAGGATTAATTCCTTACAAAGATTACGCGAGAAGGTTGTTACCCTTCTTTAATAGAATCGAGTTTCATCATATCCCTTGCGAAGAGAATCACATGGCTGATGCATTAGCCACCCTCTCTTCCATGATTAGTGTAGGTCAATGGAACAACTTACCTAAGATTGACATAATGCACCTTGAACGGCCCGCTTACATCTTCACGATTGAAGCAGTCATAGACGACAAACCTTGGTATCACGATATCAAATGCTTTCTTCAGAAACAAGTGTACCCTCCTGGGGCATCCAGAAAGGACCGAAAGACCCTCAGAAGACTAGCAGGCAGCTTCTTTCTGAGCGGTGATACACTCTATAAGAGAAACTTTGACATGGTCTTGCTCCGATGGGTAGACAGACCAGAAGCAAATATGCTGATAAAAGAAATTCACGAAGGATCCTTTGGAACTCATGCCAATAGACACACAATGGCAAGAAAAATTTTGAGAGCAGGGTACTATTGGTTGACCATGGAATCCGAATGCTACAAGTACATGAGGAGATGTCACAAGTGTCAGAAATACACAGACAAAATCCATGTACCGCCAACGCATCTCAAAGTTCTCTCTTCCCCATGGCCTTTTTCCATATAGGGAATCGACATGATTGGCATGATTGAACCTAAGGCTTAGAACGGACATCGGTTCATTCTAGTAGCCATTGACTACTTCACCAAGTGGGTCGAAGCAGCGTCATATGCTAATGTAACCCGACAAGTGGTGGTCCGATTTATCAAAAACAATCTCATCTGCCGTTATGGTGTTCCGAGCCAAATCATTATCGATAATGGATCTAACTTGAACAATAAGATGATGAAAGATTTGTGCGCAGAGTTCAAGATTGAACACCATAACTCATCTCCCTACCGACCTAAGATGAACGGAGCGGTAGAAGCGGCTAACAAGAACATCAAGAAGATTGTTCAAAAGATGGTTGTAACCTATAAAGATTGGCATGAGATGCTACCCTTTGCTATTCACGGTTATTGTACATCTGTCCACACTTCAACAGGGGCAACCCTTTTTTCTCTAGTATATGGCATGGAGGCAGTGCTCCCCATAGAAGTAGAGATCCCATCAATCCGGGTATTGATGGAAGCTAAGATAATAGAAGCTGAATGGTGTCAAAGTCGACACGATGAACTGAATCTGATCGAAGAAAAATGAATAACGGCACTATGCCATGGTCAGTTGTATCAACAGAGAATGAAGAAAGCGTTCGACAAAAAGGTTCGACCTCGCGTCTTCAGGAAAGGAGACCTCGTGCTCAAAAAGATACAATCATTCCTCATTGATTCGCGGGGCAAATGGACTCTGAATTATGACGGCCCCTATGTGGTCAAGAAAGCTTTCTCAGGCGGTGCCTTGAGACTCGCAACCATGGATGGAGAGGAGTTTGCCTACCCCAAAAATGTTGACGTAGTCAAGAAATACTTCGCCTAAATAAAAAACTAAAAAAAAAAAGACGTCTCGGTGGATTGAAAACCCGAAAGGGCGGTCCAGGCTAAAATTAGAGACACAATAAAAAATCATCCCGGTGGATTGGAAATCTCAAAGTACAATCCAGGCAAAAGTTAGGGATAATGGCAAGTAACTATGTTCAACAGGGGCAAATCCCCCAGCAGCAGTAATGCCATCTATCAAAAGAAACTCCAGTCAAGGTCATCTTCGACGGAAGCTCAGGATGTCCAGAATTCAAAGTTGGTAGAAGGATAACGGTCGTTATGTTTCAATGTAGCCCTTTTCCCTTAAATTACCATTTTGTAAACTTTGTAAATACTCCATGGAATCACGCGTTTGGATGATTTCCATCCTATCAATAAAATTTGAGCCCTGGTGTTTTGTTTGCAATTCTTATTTGTTTTAGCTTTATAGAACGACATTTTAACATGATTAACGATTCTTGAAATAAAACAAAAATGAATTTTCTTGTTAAAACTTTTTCTGCTTTTAAAACAAAGATGGCAATTTCTTTTGACTGTTGAACATCGAAAGAACATCGATCGCTTCTCCATAAGTAATCAAGCTTCAAAGTGCAGAATCAAAGTACTCTTTCTTAGCCAGTACACCTGAATAAAGGATCAACTGTGTCAGAGACCAGGTTTCGTCTGACACCCTCGGTAGAGTTCTCATCTCCTAAGTCCGACCAACGTAGCTCCCAACAGGGACTATCCCTCTTAAGCAAGGCAGAATTGTTATTTTCTGCACCAGCGATACTTTTTATCTCCCGCTGTGGCCGAGTATCCAGTCGTGTTCATCCACTAGTCTGTATGTCGCGTCAGTTTTGTCAGCATATACATACATACATCATGCATTATTGATTTACATTCATATTCATATTGCATCACTATCACTCTAGTCGGTCTTGTTCCCTAATGATAAACGTCTTTTCAACTGAGTTGTCATTTCTTTCCTCGTCGGGAAAGGTGGCGTCTGACCAACCGCTCTGCCACTTTGCTGCTGAATTGAAGTGGGTCCCTTGACCACTTTGATAACTTGAACCTCTGAAAGGCCAGAGAACCTTCAGCCAACGTCACTCTTCGCCATTGAAGATGTTGTCTTTGCTTTCCCAGATTAAGGAAAATCCCCAGAGAAAGCCTCTTAATCAGAGATTCGGCAATGCAACCATTTTTCTCTGAAAAATTTCGTTGACGAAAAGGTCGTCAGTACCTCAAAATTGGATCACATCATATGGCATTTCTCCTAGAAGATCTCGAGAAAAGTATGATGTAATATCCCCAAACAGAAAGCAGTCTCTCAAGAGACTCGTTTTCCCCCAATAGGGTCAACGAATGGCATCTCCAACAGAGAAGTTTGTACACCTCTACAACTCAGACAACTGGGTTCCCCAGCAACTCTGACATCAGATCTTTTTCCATTAAATGGCATCTCCCTAGGAAAATTTGGCAAGAAGTTTGAGGAAAACCGCTACGAACATCGTCCCTTGTCAAGAAGTTTATTGACAAAAGAAACTGGGACCAGTTCCTTGGTAGGAAACCAGGATCGAGGGGAGGTTTATTTCAGAAACTAAGACCAGTTCCTTGGTAGGAAATCAGGATCGAGGGGAAGTTTATTTCAGCAACTAAGACCAGTTCCTCGGTAGGAAACCAGGATCGACGGGAAGTTTACCTTTTCTAAGTATCATTGCTTAGCAAAAGAAGACGAATGAGCAAACTGCCATGCATAACCACCATCAAAATTTCGGGTATTCCGATATTTAATCCTCTTGCACCCCGAATGCCCTAATACCTTCGCCATTCACACATTCGGGTCCAAGAAAATTAAATAAGGGCATCTGTCATACCCCAAATTTCGACCACTAAGATCCCCCATCATTGTGCAAGTCATCATCACAATACGGATAAACCATTATACCTCATTAGTCTCCCCAAAAATGGGTGAGCATCCACTACAATCAAACTTAGGGTTTTAAGCCCTCTCAGAGCTCTTAGACAAAGGATCAATCAAGAAATGACATGATCTTCAACTTGTCTAAACCTCTCAAACATCCACAAAGGATCAAGAGGACTCCCACATCAAGGATCAAGCACAAGGTTGCAACATTCCAAGTGGATTAAGCCTCAAGATTGCCAGTGTCACCAAATTAGGGTTTTGGTCGACCAGGGCCTCCAGATGGAAATTTTTCTCTGGGCATGAGTCAATGCTTCAAAGCACAACCTAAGATGCTCCAAGGGACATCATGAACCCAATCATCAAGTCAATTTGGCCTCAGGGGATGCATTCATAAAAAATCAAGAATTAAGGTTTCTTGACCTAATTCACCCATAAGTTGACTATTGGGACAAAACATGAGCCAAGACCTAAAGAGAGGATTTGAGGGTATTTAACACACTACATTGATCCATTTCCAACAATGTATTGATCCAAGAAGCTTGATCAATAAGTCTCAAATTCATCAGAACCACAATTAGGGTTTCGAGGGAAAAGTCAACTGTGCCTTTGACTTTTGACCCAGGCATGCTCCCAAACCTTGGGACATGATTCAATACACCTATAACACCTATTAAATCAATCCATCAAGTTTGATTTAGGTCAAGGACTTGATTTCATAGAGGATCGCACAGTTTGGAGTTCATCTGACAAAAAGTCAACTGTGCACAAAAGTTGACTTTGACTTTTTGAGATTTTTCACAATTATGGTTATTTGACCCTAAAATGATGTTAATATGTGATTGGGATCATCATTCATCAAGAAAAATTAAGAAAAGTGGGATAATTTGTAAAAGGGGGTAACCATAAAAAACTTAGAAATTTTCTAAGTTATGGAACAAAGTGGCTGGGGTACCAACTTCCAAGGATCATAACTTGCGATCCAAGCAACCATTTGGGTTGATCCAAAGATGGATTTGTAGCTCTCATGGCATACTTTAAAAGTGTCAACTACACCTCATTCCAATTCATCATAGATTTTGAGTTATGGTTGGATCAAAATGGCTGAAAACATGAAATGCCACTTTTTCCAACACTTAGTGAAATTTTCACTAAGTCGGAATCTGTCTTGTTTTTTTTTTCAAAAGTAGGGGGATTTTTCACTTGGATCCAAAAAGTATCAAGACAAACTATGATCACACATGTGTTGTATCATATAAGAGCTTTCCAAAATGGCCAAGAACTCCATGAAACTCCACTTAAGCCATGAGATATGACAATGACAATGTGCCTTGCTACAAACTGTCATGGCAAGGCAGATTTGTGCATTTTGCTCGATTTGAGCAAATTTTGCAAATGACAAACAAGTTTATTCATCTGAACACCTCAGGGGGGACCAAGGAGGGACAAACACTGATCCATCAGCCTCCCAAGTCCTTGGAACCAAAAGTAGCATGCCAAACCTAGAAATGCCTAAAAGAGGGACAAGACTCCAATTTTGGTTTGGAGCATTTAATGGATGCACCAAGGTGGCATAGACTGAGCCATTTCCAACTGAATTCAGTCAAGACTTATCCAAGAACTAGGGAACCAGCAGCCTGTGCTCTAACCTCTAGTCAATGGCTAGAGGAGACTTGGATTCTTATTGATCAACATTTGTCAAACTTCTGCAGCAGTTGTCATTCACTATTGCTTGCAAAACAAACTTGCTCTACTATAAATAGAGCTCATTTGTGCTCAGCTTGAGTACACCAAAGCCATCAAATAGATGCTTTCCTCAAAATCTCTTCCTTCACTCCAAAATTGCCTTCCAAAGCAAGTCACTATCGGGTTTTGAGTTTGAGAGCTATTCCAACCAAACCAATCACACACACACCTCGTAAACATCATATAGAAGTGATCCAAACACTTAAACAACATCTGGAACACTGATTTCTCAAAATCACCATCCAACTGCTCAAGCTTTTAGCAGACTTGCAGTTGGGGTACCATCTTTAGTTCCAACTTGTTTCAAACCACTCCAAGCATTCAGACACATCACTTGGCACCTAAGGAAGCTGTGCAAATCATTGGAACCAGCTTGCAACACCTCTAACACAAAACACGATCACCAGCTGCAAGAGGTAGGCCTGAGCTCTTCTAACTCTATGATCCATGCATTTTTTGCTGCACAATAATTTGGCCATATGTTCATAATCATGCATAGAGTGTTTACCCTTAATCAATTGCTTTGTTGAATCGTGTATGGAATTTCTGAGCCTTCATGCAAATTTTAGGGTTCTTGAGGTTTCTCTTTGATTTCTTATTACATGCTTAAAATAAATGAAATTAAAGACCGTAGATATGATCGTGAGGTGAAAACGAGCAGATTGATATGTAGATTGCATGATATCATCAAGTATTCAGTGAGATTGGATAGAAAATGCAAATCTGCAGAAATAGAGGGTGGCGCGTGTTCTTGGCATGTTCTTGGCGCCATTTTTTGAATATTTGAATTTTGTGATTTTATTTAATTGATTCAAAAATTAATTCCTCTCTGGTTTTTAATGATTTTGAGTTGGTTCTTTTTTGGCTTAAATAGTATTTTCGTCCCTGTAAGTTGGCGAGTTTTTGGTTTTCGTCCCTGAATCTTTTTTTTTTCGGTCTGAGTCCTTAACATTTTATTTCTTTTTGCGATTAGTCCCTGGCGTTAAACTTCTGTTACAAAAATGATGATGTGGCTAGCGTTGCTGACGTGGCAAGCTTGTTTTTATCATTTTTCATTTATATTAATATCCAATAATTCCACGTCGCTTTTTTTTATCATTTTCTATTATTTTTAATTTCCAATAATTCCACATAAGCATTGTTTTGTTTGTTGAGTGTTAAATGATGAATGCATAATCTTTCAAAAAAAGGCCCAATGTAGTTTCGAACATAGAACCTTTAGATTACCACATCAACATGTTTCCACCAAACCATTTTATATTATCAGTATAAAATAATTTATACTAATTGTATTAAATAAGTGCAGTATTTTAAATATAAGTATTAAATGGTCTAGTGGCTAAGAACCATGTTGTGGAAGTAAAAGTCATGGGTTCAAGTCCTCTTGGGACCAAAATTTGAATTTTTGCCTTCTTACTATAGGGACCAAAATCAAAACAGCTTATGTGGAATTATTGGGGATTAAAATAAATGAAAAATGATAAAAAAAAACACTTGCCACGTCAGCGACGTTAGCCACATCATCATTTTTGTAACGGAAGGTTAACGTCAGGGACTAATCGCAAAAAGAAATCAAATGTTAAGGGCTTGGACCGAAAAAAAAAGATTCAGGGACCAAAACCAAAAACTCGCCAACTTATAGGGACGAAAACATTATTTAAGCCTTCTTTTTTAATAATTCACAAAAATGCTAAAATATTTTATTTTACCAAAAAATCTCAAAAATATTAATTATTTCATATACTTGATATTTTTACAAAGAATTAATATTTTATTTGTTTTTCAACATTTAAAATGTTTTTTCTCCCTTGATTTTCCAACTTAATTGATTTCCAATCATTTTATGGATAGAAACATGTTCACAATTTGTTTTCACACATGTTTAATAATTTTGATCATTTTAATTGAATTTTTATTCAATTAAAATATATTTTGAAAACAAATTAGGGTTTTGATTAATTCAACCCTCATCAAACTTTTTCAAAATCTTTGGGCCTCTTTTAGAGTGTAAGACCCATCCCCTTTGTAAATACACCACTTTTTGGGCCTCAGTCATTGTATAACTCCCACTGTATTTTCAAAAATAATGGCGCGATCGTCGCTTTTTTAACAAAATCATTTGGGCCTACCCTTGTGTTGTAAGTCCCATTTCCTTTCTGTAAAATACATTTTTGGGCATCTAATAGAGTGTAAGACCCAATCACCTTTTAACCAAAACCTTTTTGGGCCTCAGACATTGTATAAGTCCCTCTGCGTTAAAAGAAAAATCTCGGCGTGATCGCCAGTTCAAAAACAAATCATCTGGGCCTCCCCTCGTGTTGTAAGCCCCATTTATTTTCTTCTCAAAATCTCTGGGCCTCTAATAGAGTGTAAGACCCATCCCCTTGTACATAAAAACTTTATGGACCTCACGTATTGTATAAGTCCCTTTGTACAGTTTTTAAAACAACGGTGCGATCATCGTTAAAACTTGGGCCTCTGCTCGAGCTGTAAGCCCCAACAATCTTTTCAAGAACTTTCTCCTTTAATTTTGAATTCAAATTCATGTTGTTATCAAAACTTTATTTGTTGAACAACTAACCAAACAGCATGGAAGCTCTACAACGGGTAAGTGTTTATCCGCTTTCATTTACCGCTTTCATATGTACATAACTGTATTTTGGGGCTGTTTCACTGTAAGTCTTCTTTCACGTCCTTTTATATACTTGTCACATATCCACTGTGTAATACTAGTATAGTTATTTAGAGTTTTCCCGGCAACTACGTCAAGCACTAGGTAAAGCCTTGTTGGTCACTCTTAAATACAAACAAAATTAGATCCCCATAGGATTTCCAGATACAGTCTTCCCTTCTCTTGGGGTTAAACAATATGGAACAAAGAGAAAGGCAGTATTCTCGGTGAAACTTTTCTCAGACTGTCACTCTTAGAAATTGTCAAAGAAACTCTAACTCCCCAGAGATGATCTTTTCTCCTTGAATGGCATCTCTTGAGTTTCTTCCAAATTCTCGAACTTTCCTGGAATGATCTCTTCTCAGTGAATTGCATTTCTTGAACTTCTCTTGGTTTGGGGACCCACAGGCTTCCTAAAAGCATCCCCGCCTCCTCTTGGGCGTTGTACAAGGACCCTTTGGCTTCTTAGAAGTTCTCATGCCTTCTCTTGGGCTTAATACAAGGACCCTGACGATCTCTTAAAGGTATAAGACAGAACTTAGTCATCCTTTGCTAGAGCAGTCTTTCCAGCATCAAAACTCTGGCCATTTTAAGGTTGATACTCATCCCTTAATGCCCGTGCCTTCTCTTGGGCATTGTACAAAAGATAAAACTTTAGAATTGGACAGTCTAAAAATCTTGAGTCTCAAAGACATTCTCAAGTTCCTTTCAAACATAGGAAGAAACACCGATCACTCTGAAACCCGGTCTCTCCCATGAGAGTTCCCCACACTTGAACCCACTTCAGGATCTCCATAATCCACAGTGGTAAGGCAGCCTCCTCTTGGGCTTTGTACAAATGATTCTCCCTAGCAGAGCTAACCTTTTCAGACTCTCTTGTTGAGTCAATCACTTTTTAGCCTCCGTCTTGGGCTTTGTACAAGACATATAAAAAAGCCACTCACTTGTTGAGTATAAAAGACTCTCTTGTTGAGTCAATCCACTTTTAGCCTCCGTCTTGGGCTTTGTACAAGACATATAAAACACTCTCTTCTTGAGTATAAAAGACTCTCTTGTTAAGTCAATCCCTTTTTTAGCCTCTGTCTTGGGCTTTGTACTAGACATATAAATCACTCTCTTGTTGAGTATAAAAGACTCTCTTGTTGAGTCAACCTCCTTTTAGCCTCCATCTCGGGCTTCGTACGAGATAGAAAAATACTCTCTTGTTGAGTATAAAAGACTCTCTTGTTGAGTCAACCACTTTTAGCCTCCGTCTTGGGCTTTGTACAAGACACATAAAACACTCTCTTGTTGAGTATAAAAGACTCTCTTGTTGAGTCAATCTCCTTTTAGCCTCAATCTCGGGCTTCGTATGAGATAACAAATCACTCTCTTGTTGAGTATAAAAGACTCTCTCGTTGAGTCAAACAACCTTCCGACTCTCTTGTTGAGTCAATCACCTGTGCAAGACTCTCTTGTCGAGTCAACTTTTTTAGCCTCCGTCTTGGGCTTTATACAGGATAGATTAAAGTACTCTCTTGTTGAGTCAAACTATTTCAGCCTCCATCTTGGGCTTTATACAAGATACATTCTCCCCAACGGAGTCAAAATCCCTTTTAGCCTCAATCTTGGGCTTTGTACAAGACAGAAAGAACATTTTCCCCGGAAAAGTCAAACTTCCCGCCTCCTCTTAGGCTTTGTATAAAGAAAACCCCGGTTGAGTCAATCAACCTTTTAGCATCAAAGTTGTGCCTTGCTCACAGCATACAAACATCAACAACTCCTCTTTAGAGATGACAAATTCTCTGTCAGCCAAAACCCTTTAGCTTCACATCTTGGGCTTTGAACAAGATACAAACCACCTTTAGCTTCACGTCTTGGGCTTTGAACAAGACACCAAAACACCTTTTTCCTCCCGTAGAATAGGAGGAACTACGATTGCTCTAATTTCCCTATTTCCCTAAAAGGTTGAGTCAATCAACCTTTTAGCATCAAAGTTGTGCCTTGCTCACAGCATACAAACATCAACAACTCCTCTTTAGAGATGACAAATTCTCTGTCAGCCAAAACCCTTTAGCTTCACATCTTGGGCTTTGAACAAGATACAAACCACCTTTAGCTTCACGTCTTGGGCTTTGAACAAGACACCAAAACACCTTTTTCCTCCCGTAGAATAGGAGGAACTACGATTGCTCTAATTTCCCTATTTCAGGAATACGTAGGCATAAGATTACAAAAATCTTAGCGAGCATACTAATCAAAAACCCAAAATCCCGTACCTTCACACATCAATCGAAAAGCATCAGACCTAACATCTTACCAATAGCCTATACACTATTTTTAAGCGAATAACCCTAAAGAAGAATCCCCTCTTGACAGCATCTGTAAACCAACAGTTTTGACTGTTTAATCTCAGTTTGCAAGCAGGGTTAATTGGAGACATCTATTTCCCTTCCTTAATCAGCTCAACAGGATAAAAAATGAATCGAACTGTAGTTCCAAAGCGATAGTGATTCGAAACCACAAAAATTGCGCTACACATACATAATACCAAATACAAAACATAAAATTCATAATCCAATAACTCCCATTAAACCAAAAACTCCTCTAACGGTAAAACACCTATGCGAGTTGTGTGCTCATTAAAGACCTTGGGTGGGAGACCTTTTGTAAGAGGATCTGCTATCATGGAGTTTGTCCCTAAGTGTTCCATGGAAATCTATCTACTTTGTACCATTTCCTTAACAACTAGAAACTTGATGTCAATATGTTTTGACATGGTCGAGCTCCTATTATTGTTGGAATACACGATGGCTGATTTGTTGTCACAGTATAACTTAAGTGGCCTTTCAATTCCTTCCATAATTCGCAGCCCAGTGACAAGATTCCTCAGCCAAATCCCATGGTTAGATGCCTCATAACATGCTATAAACTTTGTTGCCATGGTGGATGAAGCCGTAAAATTTTGCTTAGCACTGCGCCACCAGCCAACATATAGATATAGCTTGAAGTGGATCTTTTACTATCTTGACATCCAGCAAAATCTGAGTCAGAGTATCCAATGATCTCTAATTGGTCTGGCCTCCTATATGTGAGCATATAATCTTTTGTTCTCTTTAAATATCTCATAAACTTTTTGGCTACTTTCCAATGATCCATTCTGAATTGCTCAAATATCCACCTAACATCCCAATTATGAATGCAATATCTGAACACTTACACGCTTGGGCATACATCAGACTGCCTACGGCCGATGCATAAGGAATCTTTTGCATTTCTTGAATTTCTAAGTTTCCCTTTGGGCACTGACCGAGACTGAATTTGTCTCCCTTAGCAACTGGAGTAGCCCCTGGTTTACATTCATGCATGCCAAACCTTTTATGTGTCTTTTCAATATAGCTCCTTTGTGATAATCCTAGAATACCTCGAGATCGGTCTCAATGTATTTGAATTCCTAATACAAAGGAGGTGTCACCAAGATCTTTCATTTCAAATGTTCTTGATAGAAATTTCATGGTTTCCAGCATCATGCCTATATCATTGGCGGCAAGCAATATGTCATAAACATATAGGACCAGGAAAATGTACTTGCTCTCACTAAATTTGTGATACACACAATCTTCAACAAGATTCACCTCAAAACCAAATGATAGAATTACTTCATGAAACTTGTGGTACCACTAACGAGATACCTGTTTTAGTGCATAAATTCATTTTGTTAATTTACAAACCATATTCTTTGAGTCTCCTGACACAAAGTTTTCAGGTTGCACCATATAGATTGTTTGTCGTCTTGACATCCATTTGATGGAGTCCTAAATCATAATGTGAAACAAGAGCCATGATTGTCCTAAAAGATTCTTTCGATGAAACCAGAGAGAAAGTCTCTTTAAAGTTAATCCATTTATTTTGAGTATAACCTTTAGCCACAAGAAGAGCTTAATACCTCTCCACGTTACCGTTAGAATCCCGCTTGGTATAAAAAATACATTTGGAACCAATGGGTTTCACACCTTCTAGTAACGGGACAAGTTCCCAAAAATTATTGTCTTTCATGGACTTATACTCCTCCTTCATTGCTTTAATCCACTTTTTAAAAATGAAATCTTTCATGGCTTGACGAAAGTTGATTGGATCATCTTTCATCATACCATTATTTTCCTCATGTTCTTGGAGAAAGACTATCTAATTATCCATAATAGCATTTCTCCTTTTTCTAGTGGATCTCCGCAAAAGTATTGGTTCTTGTAACACTTGTTCTTGAGGATTTTGAGTTTGTTCTTCATGAATTACCAAATCATTTTGAGTATGAGGAAAGTCAACAATGTCTTGTGGAGGTTCCATACTTGCTTGATCAAAAGCAATGTTATGAATCAGTTTTGGAATTGTTACCAATTCTTCCTCTAAAACAAAGTCTCTAACCTTATTCTTCCCCCTAAACTCATTTTCCTCAAAGAACGTGGACAAGTTGAGCTAGATATTTCACTCTGATCATAGGCATCAATGAACACCAATTAGTCGATGATAATATTATCCACTACAAGAATTCTATGAACTCAACCAACCGAGCCAACACCCAATAACCTTGACACCAACCAACCACCCTAAGCACAACCTGATAACACATGCTACAAAAACGAATGGAGCGCGAAATATTCATACCACAAAATACCCCTACTTCTCCACAAGTCAATTACCATAAACCCTGTAAAAAACATACTCCTTCAGCACAATACAAACTTCCCACGTGAAACATAGACACCTCGACATCAACAACAAGCCCTAGATGTAGCACCCTGAGTTTTCAATTAATTGTATAACTTAAATTTTAATTTAATTTATTTAATTGAGTGATAAAATTTTTTATGTGATTTATATGAATTAATTGGCGTTTGTTAGATTTCATTGGGAATTAGTGGAATTTTATTTAATTAAAATAATAGAAAAATAAGAATTATGAGTTGTGGGGTGGAAATTAGTATTTTTGTAAAAGTGATTAGTTAAAGAGAGAGTTACTAATAATTAAGGGAAAGTTGTTAGAGGAGTAAAGGTCTTTCTCTCATACATGAAGAAAGTAGAAAAGAGGCAAGGAGTGGGAAACCTAAAGGGAGCTCTAAGAAGAGGAAATCATAGCCAAGACCTTGGATTTGCTACTGGAAATTAAGGTAAGAGGGAGGATTACTCTAATATTGGTGTCAAATGCATGAAGGATAGAGAGGGATCCTCACCCCCTATAGGTTTTCTTATATTGTTCCCCATTGTTGGTGTTTTATGAGTTTCAAATGAGATTGTGTGAAAATTATCATGTTTGCTGTAATTCATATGAAATTCGTGCCTTGTATTATTGAGGAATTTTGTGTATGATGTGTGTGTGCAAATCTGAGTTTGGATGTCTATGTTCATGGGGTTTTAGTTTGATGAACACGTTCTTTGATTTGGAATATATTGATGATTAAATTAAGTTAGGATCTGTGATATATGTGTTGTATGATGTTTTAATTGCCATATAATTATTGTGTGTCAAATTTTGAGCATTCTAAGCTGCTCACCTTTGTGATGGTCCATCCGTCATCGCGTTGGATGAACCGACGGTCGTCGGCTTTGTGACGGTCCACCCGTCACGACTAGGCTGATTTTGTTCAGATGTAGTTTTATCATAACTTAAGTTTCGTGACTCTAATTGAGGCACAATTTAAAGCGTTGGAAAGCTAACATGTACTACTACCTCATGGTAAGGTCCAAAGAGGTTAATAGTGTACTTGATGACGTGATTATACAATGTTACTTGTTGTGTAACTCTAATTAACGGTTAATGACGATGAAAACATTTTGTTTTGATTGTTGTGATTGATTGAATTAATGATTTCCCCATAAGGAAGGATGTTGATGTGTATGTTGAGATGATTATTGATGAGAAATTATATGACCTTGATTTTTATGTTGAGATAAAATACTTTGATGAGTTTAATAATATTTGAGATGTTTTACATAATTATATGTTGTGAATTATAATTATGTGTATGAGTTTTGAACTGTTTGTATAATTATGTGTTGATGAATATAATTATATGTTGTTGATGTTGAGATGTATAGTTATAATTGAGAACTAATGTGATTACCTTAATTAGTATTATGTAGGCTTCAAGGTGGAACCAGTGGTGTTATTACCCTTATATGTCGTTGTTGTATAAATCATACATCATGTGTGTTGGTGTTGAGAAGTGATGAGTCGCTGGATTAGAAGAGGGGATCAGTGAAGAGTTTGGGTTCGAAGAGGAACCGTAGTGAGTGTATGAATATCAGTAACATAACTCTGATGTCCACAAAATGGTATCACATGCATTTAGTTGAGATAGTTTGTCACATTGCTTACATGAAAACCTTGTGAATTATTTTGTTATTGATAATATTTTATGTGTTTGATGATTGTATGAATATGCTACCCTTACTATATTTTGCACCACGGCCGGCCCAGCACGTCTCAAGACTTGAGGCGAAATTTAAAAATAAATATTTTTAATATAATAAAAATATATTTTTTAAAATTAATATATTTTAGATGTTTTAGGATGTAAAACTATTAAATTATTATAATTCATTTTATTTAATATATTATATTAATTGATAATAAAATTAACTCTTCTAAACACTCTTTTCATTATTTAAAGAATCATAATTGAAAAACAATATAAAAAATAGATATTAAGTCTCTTGCTATATTAAAAAATTATTATTTGTATATGTAATTTTTAAATTAATAAATCAAATAATACATATTATTATATATTCTAAATAAGTGTTATTATTTAATTGATATATAACATGATTTAAAGATTTTTTTTTTTTAAAATGATTAAGTAAAATCATATATAAATATATAAAAAAAGTGAAGCTCTAGGCGCTAGCTTTAGTGACCTACTCCTAGGGCCGACCCTATTTTGCACTATTAAAATATTGAGTATATTCTCACTCCTCTTTTGTTTTGTTTGTGGTGGTATGTAAGATATGGTACAAATATTCAGGAGGAGCAATGATGTGAGTTGGAAGATGACATTGAGGTTTTTCTTCGTTTATTTATCGTTTTTCGTTATTTAGTTTTTGGTTGTTCTAATCTATAACACTGAGAACAGACTGTTATCGTTGTTTGAGTTGATTGTTTATGATTTGTTTAAATTCAATCAAGTACTTTATTTTGAAGAGATAATTTAAATTATATGTTTATGTTGAGTTCCGCCACAAAATTTTGATTAACTTAAAAGAATATGCGTGGTGTGAATGTGTAGCACCTTTTTTAGAATAATATTGTTTATCCTTTTAAATTAAAAAGTTGAGTTTTTTTAGAGTGTTACACTAAAAACTCAACCACTATTCTTTAAGAGTTGTTACAAAAGATTATATGATTAGTTACACAAAATATTCTTCTAAACTTGGGAGAACATCTTTTTTTAGTCATGCATTTTTCAATCTCTCATCCTCTCAACAAATACACAATCCTAAAATGTTTAGAAGAGTTTCTCAACCCAATAACCCAATAGAAACCTCCAAAAATCTTCAAATTCTAAAAATAATAAATTCTAAGAATCCCTTAATTTATCTCTATAAGTTTATCTCTCTACAAAACTCTAATAACATTTATATGTCATTCATACTAAAAAAAATTTTAAATTCTTCTTTTAAAGATTTTAGGGAAAGTACATTGTGTTTCTTAAAACACAAGACGTCTCTGCAAAAATGCATTATATTTCTTACAAATACTTTATTCTATTCCATCGAATAATATTCAAATACTCTTTT
This sequence comes from Lathyrus tuberosus, assembly GCA_022829125.1. NCBI lineage: Eukaryota > Viridiplantae > Streptophyta > Magnoliopsida > Fabales > Fabaceae > Lathyrus > Lathyrus tuberosus. The sequence goes on from JALAZF010000042.1 coordinate 17,777,761, forward strand.
CATTTTTTCCTTCTTAGCATTTTTTACAACATTGCCATACTATTAGAAACAAATAACTATAATATCATATTTTTTAATCATATATATCAATATGCCATTATTTCAAACAAAAAAATTCTCATTATAAAGGTGGATTCTGTACAATAAATAGGCAGCAGTATAAAAATAAAAAAGAGAAGTGTCACCCATTAAATAGGTGACAGTGTTGTAAATTTATATACTCCCGCTCATTTTTTTTTACACTTTCACCTATTGGATAGGCGGTTGCTCTATAACAAAAACAATTTTTTTTAAAAATATATATTTTTCAGTCACTATTATAAGTAACAAAAACCTTTTTAGATTTATTGAATAAATGATGTATCTGGACATTATTATATATCAGATACATTAATTATTCAATGAATCTAAAAAGTTTTTTATTGCTTATAATAGTGACCAGAGGGTGTATTACTTTGGTATTTATTTGGAAATGAATGAGAATTTGATATCTTTAACCCAAAAGAAGGGCATGACAGTGCGAATTTCCTCCTTCTTAAGTACACCCATAAATATCCAATTAATGTCGATAGCTCTTAATCTCATGATTTTAGTAAAAGATCTACCCTATGATACTACAATCAAATGGTGGAGTACAACATTAGCATTTGTAGTTTTAAAGAAATGAGAGCACAAAGCCAATGTTGTCTGATAGGAGTTTGACAACACCCACTTTCCAGCTTAACATTGATTCGTAATGAGATAAGATGAGATGATATTACTACTATTTGTCAAATATCAATAGTTAGTACTATATGTATGTTGTTACATTACACGGTCCCACAGCATAGTTTGGATTTTATGCCGACAGACGAGCATGCATGCAAAAGTATAGAATATCAGGTCCTAGTATTGGAGAGTAGGCATGTTCCTTGTTCTTGCAAATCCAAGGCATGCATCTGACACAAAGCAGCACTCAATGTGGTCAGTAGCCGCAGCCACTTCGGCGGCATGCCGCTTGGCCAACATGCAAAGCTTTGCCTTTCGCATTAATGACACGCCACTCTCTAATGCCACCACTTGCAAAGAGACAAAGTCATCCAATGGTTTTTAGCTTCTCATTTTAAATATCTAAACCACCACTTTACTACTTTACCCCACTCAAATATTTATATGTCCATTTTGCTACTTTACCCACTCAAAAAGTTTACTACTTCACTTACCATTAATTAAAATTGTTTTTACAACTTTTCATAAATCTTATTGTTTTTAAAACACAAAAATTAACATTAAAAAAAATCAATATTCCAAATGATTATCTTTGAATATTTTTTAATAAGTGTGATTCTATTTTAGGTTAATACCGTCAATGGGGTGATTTTTGAAAGAATCTCTTTAATTTTTTTTTTAAATTTTCTCCTTGTCATATAAAGATTCTCCTAATTTAATCCTCAAAAAATTTATCTATCAATAACTTATAAGATGTAAAGTTATTTTGAGAGATTAATATTTATTTTGTCTCTCCTAAATTAACGATTTTTTAAAAACTCCTCTACCAAGTCATTACTTTTTATCATTGAGTTTTTTTAAGGGATCAAAACAGAAAAATCTTCAGAAAACATAAGAGAATTCAAACTTTTTTACTTGAGAAAATTTTCAAATATCAGCAACTTAACAAGGACAAAAGATATATTAACTCTTTTATTTTTTTATAGTTAAATTTTGTTAAGTAGGGAGTATAGAATAACATTTTCTAAACACATTATTTCATTGAGTTGGTTACCTCAATGTACTAAGATAGAGGTGTTCGTAGGACAGTTTCATTAGATTTTGGGAGAATCTAATGTCCAAACCAAACAAAAATATAAGAATTTGTTTGGATTGAATTTGCACATTTTTGTGATAAAAACCAAACATAACCAATCCGATACATAACATGTTGATTTGGGTTATCTTGATTGAATATATTAGAAACAAATGTGCAAAAATATTTTTAAAAAATATATGATTCACATCAACTAATTTTTCGAAATAATATAAATTTTTTATTTTTTTCTCCATATTGATTGTGAATATCACAAATGGTGTTTTTTTCTTCTTGACGTTGAATACCTTTTTCTAGTTGTCATAATAATAACGATATATATTATACTAATTAATTATGATTGATTCAGATAGACGGATATACTGGTAGAATTTTAAAAATCTCTTGGCTGAACTAATTAACATTGAGTTTCATTGATTTAGTTTGTTTTTTACCCGAACTAAAAAAATACTCAAACCAATTAACATTAGATTTCATTGGTTTGGTTCGGTTTTTGCCCGAACCAAATATCATGGTTTGGTTTGGATTACATGTTGGTTCGAATTTGTCGAACCAATGAACACCCATATACCAAGAGGCCATATGCAAAGTAACACGCCTATAAATCAGATATTAGAATAACTAAAGGCAATATGGAGCATATTCAAATGGGTTAGGTGCAACCACCTATCTTAGAATCAGTTGTGCTAACAAAATCATACGTATTTATTAATGATTTTAGAGATCCCTTAGCGGAAATAGAAATTGCATGAAGTGTATCAAAATTTAGTCACTAATTAAATAGGACGCCCACCTTTGGTATCAGAGTTTTAAAAATTGAACCGGACCGACCGGTCGGACCGGTTGGACCGGGAACCGGCCAAATAATCGGTCGAGTTCACTTGTTCGATCGCCCATGTCTTCGAATCGGAGAGAACCGGTGTGAACCGGGAAAACTGGTGGTTTTCGCAAACCGGTGGTTCAACTGCTTATTTTTTTGAATTTTTTTTTTACTCAAATACATAAAAACTTTTCCCCAAGAATAATAGTGATCACTTATTTGACTCAAGTGATATACAAATTAAATTTCATAATATCCACGAAACTATTTTTACTATTTTGTATTTATATTGATTGAAAAACCATCATACAAATATTTGTATAGAAATTTTAGAGCACAGATTAAGAAACTAAATATAATATAATTTTAGACTTAACTGATTTCCATTATATATATAGACTTGAAAATTTTATTATTTAGAATAATGTTAATATTTGTATTGTTTTAATTATTAACATTAAAACTGATTTTCTATTAACATTAAAACTGTGAATTTAAATTAGACTCTGTTTAATTTAGACTCTGTTTAAAATTTACAATTAGATTCTGTTTAAAATTTGAATTTAAATTATGAACCTGTGAATTTATGATATGATATTTTTAAAAAATTTAAGTGCTAGTTATATTTTTTAGAGACTGAATCATCCGGTTCGACCGGTTTTACCGGTTTAATACCTATTATAATGACAAGTTTATTCAACTGAGTTATCCGATTTAATCCGGTTTGGTCATGCGGTTCGACCAATGACCCAGTGGTTCGACCGATTAACCAGTGACTCAGTAGCTTCACTGGGTTGATTACCAGTCCGGTTTTTAAAACACTGTTTGGTATGACCACACAATCAACATGCCTACTTAGGTTGGTGTTGAAAGACGTGTTTTGTGCTTATATCTTATTGTTGTACCCCAAATTTTACCCCTTAGATGTTATAACATCTTGCATAGACATTTAGGATCAATCATATGTGAACTATTTTAACTAACACATATCTTGCAGCTTGTTTCTCCTATGTTTGAAATTAGGGTTTGCACAGAGAGATTCAAAGCCTCCTAAGGTATTCTCTGGCTCCATACAATCATGACAAAGCCTCACTAATTGTTTGGAACCAAAATCTCAAAACTTTGAATCAAGTCAAGTCAATAAAGGATCACCAGACCAAAGTATGGGATTAGGGTTTTAACCTGAAGAATCATTGAAGAATTTTGCCCTATCCAGTCAAGATTTGCTTGGTTCATCAACCATTTGAGTTTACCTACATTCAAGAGGTCTAATTCAACAAGAATTCAAGAGCATCTGGCTTTCATCATGATTAGTTTGAGCCTCAATCCCACCTTGCCTCTAAATTAGGGTTTCTGTAAGACATATGAATCATTGGCCTTGATTTTCATCAGGAGTTGCCCTCAAACCCTAAACCATGACTCCATGAGTTAGTAAACATCCATATAGGTCTTCTATGAGCCTTGGATGTGAAGAAAGAAGCAAGATCACAAAGGTTTATCCCAGTGCATTCACAGTCAAAATTAGGGTTTTGACCAAAACCCTAATCTTTGAGACTTTTATCCAAATGGAATCTCTTTTGCCTCAAATCATCATAACATGTCTTATTGATGATTTAAAGTGTCAAGATCAAGTTTCAAGAAGTTTCTTGCAAAGGAAGTAAGTTTATGATCATAAAACTTTTCATATGTGGACATTCCCTCTCTTGTGATAACTTGAAATGATCATAACTTCCAAACCACACATCCAAATTGAGTGACTCAAAGCCCAAATGAAATCTCTTTCCAAGATCTTCAAAGTCTAAAATATGACTTTTCTCCAAAAAATGCATGGTTTTTGAGTTATGGAGCTTACAAGTCAGACTGACCAAAGACTTGGTAAATTTTCAGCATTTTCTGCCTTAATGAACATCCAACTTCAACCCAGTTTTTCATAAACTTCCAGGACTCAACTCAAAAACCCTTGGTCATGAAAGTTGTAGAGGGTAATGAGAACTTTCCAAAGAGTACCAGAACTCTCCAATCCATCAAGGGAGCTAGGAGTTTCGAAGGCACAAAGTTGAGGGTTTCATTACTTAGCATTCAAGAAACTAACTTTTGGATTTTGATTCTAACACTTCCCTAACCACCAATTTCCATCATTTTTGAGTTCTAATAATGTGATTAACATGAGAACAAGTTCCTCCACGAAATTTGAACTGAATTGGCATTAAAATAATGATATATGACTTAGTTGTGCAAGTGGGAGAGAGAGAGAGAGAGAAACTTTCCAAAAGAGGAAACATTAGTTTATTCATTGAGCTATGCACCCATCAGTTCACAACAGTTCTTGCTCAGAGGTTCAGAGATATTGGGAGATCTTGCTCTGCATTTTGAAGAACTCACACGATTTGTAAAGGGCAGTATTGGCATTATTGACAATTTGGCCATACCTTGAACTCACTCTTTTTTCCTATAAATAGCAGCTCAGTCCTTTGCATTTCTTACCAATAATCTTTCACAAAACACTCTAAATACAATCTGAGTTTGAATTCTTGCAAAGAAAGGAAGATGAGTAAGCTTGGCTGGTAAGTGCTAACAAGTTTTGGGTTGTTCCAAGGCTGGGAAGTTGTTACAATAAGATATAAACTCTTTAAAATATAACTCACTCCTTGCTGATTTGAGACACTTGCATGACTTATGAGTTTTATGAGTGAGCTATTTATGTTGGCATGGTTTCAAGTGTACAAAAGACTTTGTTGGCAATGAAACTTGGTTTGTTCCTCACTAAAATGACTAATATCATTTGTTGTCATCACTGTCCCTTTTAGTAAGGCTGCATACAAGAACTCATGTTATATGTTGTAAGCAAGAGGCTTTGTTTTAAGTTTTGCTTTTAAGCAGGGAACCTGCCCTTTACTCAGTCTGTTACAAGCATGTTCTTTTGTATTTGTTCATATGTTTATCCATGTCTTAATGTGTATACAACTTTGACATATCATTGATCTGGTATTTTGAACTAAATGGGTTTTTGTGCTTGTGTTTGGATATTTGAACTGTTAACTTATTGAAGTTATGAAACTCGCTTTGATTTGTGGTTTTCTTTTACAACCTGCTGATATGGTTAGTTTCTCCTTGTGTGCTAAAACTTGTGCTATGTGTTCAATCTTGTTTCAATATGCTATCTGTTCATGTCATGTGTGTAAGCTTCTGTGAAACAAATCATTTGACCTAAGTACTATAGCACATCTTCCATATTTGTTTAGGTGAGAAGTAACATGATGCTACTTTGTGATAACTGACTGTTTGTGTGTATGTATTTGCTGATGTTTGTCTCTAAACTAAAAGGCTGGTTGTGAACTCATTTTGACATAGGGCTACACCTTTCACATCTTACTGAGCACATAAATTTCCATACCATGTTTACATTGTTGATTGATGATTAGTTAACCTATCTGAACTCATAATGTACATGTTGCTTTCCTTGTTGAGTTTGTTTTGCACATGTGCTTGCTTAAAACCCAGAGTAGTGCATCTTTACTCATATCTGCTGCCTTGTTTAGTGCTCACAATGTATCATGGTGTGTGGATTTTGGTACCCAGAATTAAGATAAATTGGTATGCTAAAATCGGTAGGTGCATTTGAGAAACCTTTGAACTTATTGCCTTGTGGTATGTACCAGAACTGCCCTAAATGACACATTGTTTGTCTGCACACTGGCTACTTGTTATTGTTGATACTTTATTCTCACATGTCATCAATATCTAGCCGCTAGTGCCTTTGTTTTTGTTGTTTTGTTTGGTCAGTGATAATGACAAGGAAATTTGATACCTGCTGTCTCTTGCATTAGTCATCATGACATGCTGAGCTTTGTGTTTAGGATATGTGCACCAAATGTTGATTTGACAGTTGACATATTTCCAAGTGATGAATATGCTTGATACACTTTATGCTCATGATGTGTGTACCAAACTGCCTTGAACTAGGTCCAGGTGTGTCATATATGTATATCTCTTTGTGATCATTATCCAAACTGAGAACTACCATGCTGCCCTTGTTTTGGAGTCAAGTTGCTTGAGATGCCAAAACTGACGTGTCTAATCTGTTGATTTGTTGAAGTCATGTAACTGATTTTGCTTTATAGTTATAACTTGTTAATGTTATCTCTAAGCTAAACCTGGTTTGTGGATTCATTTTGATGTACTGACACATTCATCACATTTCTTTTCACATTGTGTACAATGACTGTGCCATGTTCAGTTGAGGTCATCATTGATGTTTGGTTAATAGCACATGTGGCACAGAATATGTATGACTTTATTTTGTTAAAAGGCTCTACCTCTGTGCTTGCTTAAATTTCAACATGAGGTACCTCTTCTCATTTCCATGCCACAATATAGATGTTTAACACCATCATACTATGTGTTTTAGTTTCCATGCTTGCAAGTCCATGACAGTTTGTTCTTGACCTGAAATTCTTGACATGTGTGTCTTGCTTTGCCAAGATTTGTTTTGCTCATGTGTATTGTCTGAATTTCCTAATAATGTCCCTAAACCAAATATTGCTTGTAAACTCAGTTTGACATTGCCATGCCACATCCACACACATTTGTGCACTTCTGTTAGTGCACATAAGATTGCCATGTCATACTATTATCCATAGTTGATTGATAGTCAGTGAATGTAGATAATCCTTGGTATGAATGTTTTGCCTGGTTTAAAACTTGTTTGTCCATGTGCTTATCTCTGGATGTGCCACTACTATGAGCATGTTATATTTGGGCAAGGTGTTCATTTTTGATGTATGTGGATTGTTGATCTGATTGCATGCCATATATCTCCATTTATGCAAACTATTCTTTTCTCACTTGCTTAGTCCAATTTTGAACTTCTCCTTTACCTTGGTTTGTCACCTGTTAATCTGATGCCTGCTGTCTCTATGACATTAGTTTCATGCCATGCTAACCATTTTGAGGCAAGTTGACTTATACACTTGAAGATTGATGAGTTAAATGTTAATCTTTTGAAACTTGTTGTCTGATGCTATGCCCTATGTTCTTAGCATGATAATTTGGGAATAACTATATGCTGAGTTGCCAATGGTTGTATATCCAAATTGCGTATGTTCACTACTTGCTCTTGCCTTTGCCTTGTTTACTTGTTGCCATATGTATGAGCTAAATGCCAAGTCTATTTAAGCTTGTTATTTCCATCCTGCACTGATTTGCCACCAACCTTCTCATGTTTGTGAAACTGATCTTGAAATACCTCTTACTCATAGCTCTGTCACTGCTTGTTTATTCTTCTTTGCCTTGATGCCATGTTGGGTCTGAGCTCATTGAAAACCTAAGACCTATGCCTGATTTCCTGCTACAAAATCCAAGGTCCCCAAAGAATGAAGTCTGAAAGGCCTTTTATTGCTACACCTTTACTTGGTTTGCAGGCATGATCAATTTTGCTTTCAATATCTCCTACTCTATCTGTATTATCATCTGCTATGACCTGGAACATCTATTTTCATGTTTTGTGTTGCTATTTCCAAACTTGCATTTGTTTTTTGAGAGGTTAATATAATGGCATGAAGTTTCTGATAAAAACATGTTTGGTGATAAGTTTTCCTTTCTCACATCACTCTCAGTTTTTCTTATCATTGGTTCATGTGGTTTATATTAAGGTGAGGTTTAATTCTGATGATGCATGTTCTTGTTTCCAATTTTGAATCCCTGCACACTATATGAACTCCATGTTTGTTTTCTCTGGTTGAAATTGTAAATAATAAATGCAGTGTCCTAATTCATGTTGTTGAGCATGTACTTAATGATGAGAGAATTCTTGATAAATACCTTTGTGCCAAACTGTTAGAATTCTCTCAGTATTGCTTGCTGAGTACCATAGGCATAAGTTAATGTCCAGTTTACTTGAACCTGTTCTATCCTTGTGTTTGTTCAATGTGAAGAATGCGCCAATGTTCATGGGGTTTGGAACAGAGGTGTTGTTGTGAATCCATTTTGGCATAACTATGCATATAGACCATGGCTCGCCATTCATAAATCATAAAAAAAATGTGAATTTTATAATTATGTTTTGTTGTGGATCGTTTGACAATTTATTTGTATGTGGTCAGTTATGTTACATTTTCAAGTTTGTTGGTTTAAATCAAGGTTGTTGGCAATCAGACTTTGGTTCATGCATCATGCTTCATGGATTTTGGAAATTTTCGCTTGCAAGGCTTATGTATTTATTGAGGCATGTTTATTAATGGGTGTAACAGCCACCCCAGTGGCAAGAACACACCTTTCACACGCCTTTGACCCTTAGGACGGGGGTTCGAATCCCCCTCGCCCCCGTCTTTTTATTTTGATTTTCCAAATTAACCTTGTTTCGTATATATATCATTGTTGCTACTACTTGTTAAAAGCGCGCGCGTAGCTCAGTTGGCCAAGGTTTTGAGCAATAGGCTCCATGGCGTGGGTTCAACACCCATGTGGTGCATTCCCAATTCTTTTTATCACTTGTTCATGTTTATTTTATGGTTAATACACCAAACTTCAAATATTCATAACTTAGTCATTTTTAACCTTTTTTCACTCATTCTTTTTGCTAAATGTTCATAAAAGAATCTATTTTTTAACTATAAAAAGATATTTTAAAAAATGTTTAATATTGAGACATTTATTCATAATGAAAGTGGAAAAATCTTTTTAGGGTTTTTGTTACTTTTCTTGATTGTGTTTGATTCTTAATTATGATATCTTGCTTGTATAATATCTATATGTTTGATTTTGATCTTGCATGATTGTTATAAGCCTTGTTCAAATTGAATGCTTTGTTGTTAATACCACCTTTTTTTATGTGCACATCTTTTGTAATCTTACCGTTTCGTAAAAATTGCTACCCCACATTCCAAAGGAATTTCCCTTTCACTTAACTCATAAGTCAATAAAAAAGTCAACCCTTGACCTCATAGTCATAGGTGTTCACATCCTCATTGACCTCATAGTCATAGGATCCCCTCTTGACCTCATAGTCATAGAGCCATATCTCAAACCTTTGACCTCATAGTCATAGGTAGGCTTTGACCTCATAGTCATAGCCATTCTCCCTTGGCCTCATAGCCAATCATCTTACAACTTACAACAAGGTAGAGTTCTTGAACTCTATGTGAAACTCATCACTATGAATATTCACTTCCCCCGTTATAATTTAGACTTAGAGAGTTTCTTAAACTCTAAATGAGTTCATACTCATTTCCCCTTGGAACTTTGGCCACAGTCAATGGTTCCTCTAATTCACCCTTAGTCAGGTGAACTACGGTTGCTCTGATTCTTTAGTCAGATACGTAGGTACAAGATGCGACGTCTTGGCGAGCAAACTTAGTGTACATACCCTTAGGTCTTTACCTTTATCCTTAGCAGATATCTTAGCAAGCAAACATAACATAACACAAACTAAACAAGAGGTTCTTGTAGAGTACTACAGATACTTATGGTGCTAATACCTTCCCTTTGTATAACCAACCCCCGAACCTTAAATCTCCCCCCTTTAGGTTTTTTTTCGATCTTGAACCTTTCCTTTGGATAAATCAAAGTCGGCGGTGAATTTAAAGAAATGTGATGCAAGTTAATTAATAGCTTGTTATCCGATTCTCACCGCAACACTTATGTCTTATAACTTTTTGTTAATTGTATTAAGACCATCCTTCCATCAAGAACAAACTAAACATCTCAATTAGGTCGACACCTAAAGAGACTCATGTCCTATGATCATAGTTCATAAATATAATATATAAAAAGAAGAAACAAAATATATACAAGGGGGACTAAACCAAACACCTCAATAAAAGAACGGGAACAAGACAAAAAACTAGCTGCGAGAAGCGATACCAAGGGAGACCCATCTTATCCCTTAAGAACTCATCCTAAATAAATGAAGGGACCACATCCCACCAAAAAAGAGGTCACTGAATTACCTAAATTAGCAAATTTATTCGCACAAGAATTACCTTCTCGAAATACATGAGACCAAGCCAAGTTCACACACAAAACTCCATTGTCACATGAGTTACATATGTCCCAAGTAGGGGTGGAAATAGGCCAGTGCGACTAACAATGGCCTACGACCTAGCCTACATAGGCTTAGGCTAATCCATGTTCTTTTTTTTTTTTAAATAGAAAAGGCCTAGGCTTTTTTATAAGCACATTTAGTTTTTTAAAAAAAGGCTAGGCTTAAGGCCATAAAAAATCCTTTTAAGCCTATCAAGCCGACCTATTTAAATAAATATGCATAATTCTTTTTATTATCATTATGTTATTGTTATTTCTGTGCTGTTGTGGTTGGCATTTATTTTGCTAAAACTATTATAGCAGCAAGATGTTGAATCTTAATGTTCTAAGTGGCTGCTTTCAACATGTCGAATGAAGATGTCCCATACCAGCTCATAGGACATCGCGTTGTGGATTCAGTTTTAATGCAGATTCTGTTACTATGAATTGTTACTGAATATTCTGTGAATATTTGATTATCCTAGGTGGCATCCAAAGCATTTTTGGATTGTGGTTATTTGTTGGTTTTTCGGATTTGCTGCTGTTTCTAATTATGGAGACATAATAGGAAACTTTGGATTGAAGACCTATTTTCTTGGAGTTATTTTTGCAGATTTGTGAGCAGTCTATTTGCTGCGTTTTTGAAGCCCAATTCAGTCCAGATTAATTGCTATATATTGACTGATGTAAACCTAGTTTTAGGCGTGGAACTTACTTGTGTTTTGTTAGGGTTTTAGAGTGTATTTTGTGAGCCTAACTGGTATCATTCTGATAACAGTATAAGGACTGATTTTTTGTGTTGTAAGTTCTGTCAAGTTACTCATAAGCTTTTAAGCATTGAGTTTCTTGTGTGTCAATTCTCATAAGCTGTGAAGTATTGAGAATTGTGTGTTTTGAAAGTGTGATTTTCAGTTTGTTTCTTGTGCGGAAAGGTACCAATCAAGAGCTGTGGTTGTAGAGGGATTTGAGGAGGGCCTCATACCTAGGTGAGTCTTAGGTAGAAGTCATAGGAAGGGTAGTGATTAAGTGAGCAGATTATTCGGTGTTTGTATGATCTGTGAATTGATACTATCGTATATTGGTTTCGTCCCTGGCTTGGTAGCCCCCAGAGTAGGATTGTTGATCCGAACTGGGTAAACATATCACTGTGTTATTTACCTTCTGCATTGTTATTTTTATTGTTATCTTGTTCATTGTGTTGGATATCAGTGTCTCAACATCTGTGTAGGACATCTGATATCTGTGCCAGAATTTCAATTGGCATCAAGAGCTTGCATCCTTATTTGGTTCTGGGTGAGATTCAGGGAAGGCACTTTCTGGTACAATGGACAAGGATGGAGGATTTCTGAACAAACCACCTCTGCTTGATGGTTCCAACTATGACTATTGGAAACCAAGGATGATAGCATTTATCAAATCCATGGATGATCAAGCATGGAAAGCTGTTATAAAAGGATGGGAGCCCCCTAAGGTTAAAGATGAAAAAGGTACCCCTACTGATGTGGTAAAGGAAGAGGAAGACTGGGATGATGCAGATTACAAAGGGTCCGTAGGAAATTCCAAAGCCATGAATGCATTGTTTAATGGTGTTAACAAGAATATCTTCAGGTTGATTGAACACTGCACCATTGCTAAAGAGGCTTGGCAGGTCTTGAAGATTGCTCATGAAGGGACCTCTAAAGTAAAGATGTCAAAACTTCAGATTCTCATTACCAGGTTTGAAAATTTGAAGATGAAGGAAGATGAGAGCATTCATGACTTTCACATGAACATTATTGAGATAGCTAATGCTTCAAGTGCTCTAGGTGAGAAGATGTCTGACAGTAAACTGGTAAGAAAAATCCTCAGATCTCTACCTAAGAGGTTTGACATGAAAGTGACTGCTATTGAGGAAGCTCAGGACATAGATAAAATGAAAGTGGATGAACTTGTGGGATCACTTCAAACATTTGAATTGGGGATCAGTGAAAAGACTGAAAAGAAGAAGAGTATTACCTTTGTGTCAAATTCAAGTGATTCAGAAAGGGAAAGTAATCTGGACAGAGATGAAGGCCTCTCAGAAGATCTGGTGTTACTAGGCAAACAATTTAACAAAGTACTCAGAAAGGTGGAGTGGAAGTCAAGATCAAATGTTAAGGACAAGCCATCTGACATCAGTAAAAATCAGAATGCTGGGAGAAATACCAGTACTGAAGGTAATTCTAACCAAGAGAGAGGAGCTCAGTGTCATGAGTGTGAAGGTTTTAGGCATATAAAGTCTGAGTGCCCCACATATCTCAAGAGGCAAAAGAAGGGGCTATCAGTCTCATGGTCAGAAGACGATTCTGAAACTGAAGCTGATGAGAAGTCTGGAAAGAGGGTCACAACATTAACAGGTGTGTGTGAGTCTGATGAAGAATCAGTCAGTAATGATCTTACTTTTGAAGAGCTAGCTGCTTCTTATAAGAACTTATGCATTAAAAGTGAAGAAGTGTGTCAGCAGAAAGAAGAACAAAAGAAAATCATTGCTCATCTAAAAGCTGAAAAGGTAGAGCATTTGGCTACTATCTCTGATCTAAAAAGTGAAGTGGTTATTCTGAACTCTAAACTGGATAATGTCATCAAGACAGTCATAATGCTTAATAGCAGCTCTGATGTGCTTGATGAGATTCTGAAGTCAGGGAGAGATGTTGGAGATGTTAGGGGTCTCGGGTTTGAAAGTTCCAGCGAGATGGGCAAGGGAAAATGGTCTGAAGTGACACCTGTTCAACCTGAGAAAGAATCAAAGATGTCGTATAACATGTTGCAACATCCTCATAGACATCAGAAGAATGTCACAAGAAGAAAGAATCAAAGATGGAAATGCCACTATTGTGGGAGGCTTGGCCATATAAAACCCTTCTGCTACAGATTATATGGCTACCCCAAGACTGGCTTACAGTCTAGTAGGAAACAAGAGTGGGGTGGGGCAACAAAAGTGTGGACTCCTAAGAGTATTGCAGAGGAACACATAGCTCATAAGTCCTTCAGTGTCTTTGCAAGGGAAAAGTGGTACTTCGACAGTGGATGTTCCAGGCACATGACTGGTATCATGGGATGTCTGTCAGATGTTAAGTCTCATCCTGTTAACTACGTGACCTTTGGTAATGGATCAAAAGGGAGAGTAATAGGTGTTGGAAAACTGAACTGTGCAGGTCAACCCAATCTGGAAGAGGTATTACTTGTTGAAGGTTTAGATGCAAACTTGATCAGCATAAGTCAATTATGTGATCAAGGTCTCAAGGTCAACTTTACCAACTCTGAATGTCTGATAACAAACAAGAAGGGTAAGGTTATCATGAGAGGTAAGAGAGCGTCAGACAATTGTTATCTGTGGAGTTCTGAGAACACTGAAATAAGCTTGGAGACTAAGAAAGATATTGGAAAGACTATCAAGTTAGAACAGGTGCTGATAAATTGTAAAGCCACTCATGATGTTTGCTTGGTGAAATGTAATAATGAGCTTAAACTTAGTAAGTATGCCAGCAAGGTAAGTTTAGAAGAAGAATTTGATAAATGTGGACTTGAGGCGAGTCGGATAATCAAATTCTGTGAATACCGCTCTATTCTGGGCCCAGTCCTCAAAAGTATAAATAGGCGGGCAAACACACCATATTTTCAGCAAACTTACTCTACACAAATTCCTCTTGCCCTTTCTCTTCAAAGCTCACGCGTCTTAGGGTTTTCTCCTAACATTCTCAAGACTATACCGTGGGATCAATTAAACATGTCTCAACATCCTAACTCCGAATCCATGCACGGCTCCCCTGATAACACTAGTTCTCCACAAATTAATGCTGGAGATGCAGAATCACTGCGGATGATAAATCTCTCTGACCTAGTGCTCGATATTGCTCCCTTGAATGTTATGTCGGCTGACCCTAAAGGCAAACAGCAAGCTTCTCACACAACGAATGTCAACATTCCAAGTAAGAAGTCTAAACCTTTCTCACCTAGGAAGAAAGTCCACTCCATGACTAGTTTGTATGCTGACCAAGTAAGCCCTAAGAAAAACGTGGCTGAAAAGGGGTCCAAATCTGGCTTAGTTGAGAAGAAGAAGGATTCTAAATCATGAGATGTAAACAAGAATTCCACTGATGATGATGCTGTTAAAAAGGATAAGGAACTTAGGAGGGTTGTTGCCACGATTCTGAGTAGAATTAAAGCAGATGTCGGGTCTGATGTCCCAACATCCGTGATAGAAGATATCAATAGCAGTCCTACTGATAGGACTGATGGTGGTATTCCCATGCATGTGGACCGTGAAAGAAGAAGTAAGAAGAAAGTGGATGTAAGAAGGACTGATGATGTTATTAATGTTGATGACCTCACATCTGAGGCGGAACCTATTGCTGGAATGCTGAGAAAGATTAAGAGAAGAAGAGAAAAAATGGTGATAAGTGAAGGCTCCAAGTTTTCGAAACTGCATGGAAAAACTGAAGGAGGGGAAGGAAAAGTTAGAGCAGGACCTCCTAAACATTGGAGCAAGGTTGTAGTGCCCACTAAGAAGAGAAAAATCACTGATCACAGTGAATCTGACTATAAAGTTGAAACAGATGTCCAGGACATCATTGGTATGAAAACCTCCACCTGCAAGAAGGCTTCTACTGAAAGTTCTATGAGAAATACAGATAAATGGAAAATTGTAGATCAAAGGAGGATTGCTCTGGAGAGAGAATTGGGGAAGAATTTCGAAAAGTACAAAGAAATCATGGAGCTCATTGCAGCGGCTGGACTGATGAGAACAGTGTCCAAGTTAGGACCCTGCTATGGAAATCTAGTCACAGAATTTGTGGTGAATATATCTGAAGAGTGTGATGAGAACATGGGCAACAATCTCAGGAAAGTATTTGTGAGAGGAGAAGCTGTCACCTTTTCACCTGAAATTATCAACAACTATCTGGGCAGGAGTAAGGAACCTCACCCTGAGTTAGAGGTTACAGACAATACTGTTTGCAAGGAGATTACAGGTGGCTGTATGAGACATTGGCCAAATGCAAAGAAGTTGTCGTCTGGAAAACTAAGTGTCAAATATGCCATCCTCCACAGGATTGCTGTGGTAAATTGGGTTCCTACAAATCACACATCTACTATTTCATCCACACTTGGCAGATTCATATATGCTATAGGGAAGAAGATTTCCTTTGATTTTGGATCATACATCTTTGAGCAGATTTTGAAACAAGCTAGCTCACCTGCTGTCAAGATGCCTATCTGTTTCCCTTCCTTGATCTGTGGTATTATTCTAGAACAGTGTTCTAATCTTGTGTTGAGGGGTGACACTGCGCTCAAAAGAAAACCTCCTCTGTCCCTTCATTACAAGCTACTGGGTGGTGCACATGTCTCAGACATTGTTGGGACATCTACACAGACTTCCAGTCATGCTAATCTTGATGATGAAGTCATTGCTCAGCTGCAAGAAACTTGCAAGGAACTGGAAGAATCCATTAGAAGAGACACTGATCGGAAGGCCAAACTGGAACAGTTGATCAAAACCTTCATGGAGAAAAGGAATGCTTCTGCTGGGACAACTGGTAAGGACCAAGGAATTGCTGAAGATGATGCTTCTGTAGAATCTGATTGAGAATGTGAGCAGAGTTCAGATGACTCTAGATCTAGGAGTGGTGATACTGATACTGATGTTGTTGCTGATGGAGAGAGTGAAGACATTACTGAATCTGACAATGATGCTGCTGCAGAATAATGGCTTAATTTCTGCAGAAGTTTTATGTTGCTTTTGTTGTTTTTGTCTGAAACACCTGAATAGTTTTTCTTTGTATCTCCTCTGAACTTTACTCTGGTTTATTTTTACCTTGACTTGTTCTACTTGCCTTTGTCATATTTATGGTTAAATAGGGGGAGTAGTATGTTTGTGTGGATGTTTGTGTGGGGAGTGTGGTGTGCTTGTGCTGCTGCAGTAGTTGAGGGGGAGAATGTGGAATGTTGCTGCTGTCGAGGGGGAGTTTTGCTATGCTGCTATGATGTGTTGTTTGCTGTACTGAGTGTTGTATGCAGCTGAAGGGGAGTGCTGCTATACTGGATGTTTTTTTGCTGTGTGTTGTTGATGTTTTCGCTGCTGTCAGATATATGGATATTTTTTGCTGTTTGTGCTTCTTTACAAGTTTTTTTTGTGTGTGTAGTTTTACCTAAAATAAGCCAAAGGGGGAGATTGTTATTTCTGTGCTGTTGTGGTTGGCATTTATTTTGCTAAAACTATTATAGCAGCAAGATGTTGAATCTTAATGTTCTAAGTGGCTGCTTTCAACATGTCGAATGAAGATGTCCCATACCAGCTCATAGGACATCGCGTTGTGGATTCAGTTTTAATGCAGATTCTGTTACTATGAATTGTTACTGAATATTCTGTGAATATTTGATTATCCTAGGTGGCATCCAAAGCATTTTTGGATTGTGGTTATTTGTTAGTTTTTCGGATTTGCTGCTGTTTCTAATTATGGAGACATAATAGGAAACTTTGGATTGAAGACCTATTTTGTTGGAGTTATTTTTGCAGATTTGTGAGCAGTCTATTTGCTGTGTTTTTGAAGCCCAATTTAGTCCAGATTAATTGCTATATATTGACTGATGTAAACCTAGTTTTAGGCGTGGAACTTACTTGTGTTTTGTTAGGGTTTTAGAGTGTATTTTGTGAGCCTAACTGGTATCATTCTGATAACAGTATAAGGACTGATTTTTTGTGTTGTAAGTTCTGTCAAGTTACTCATAAGCTTTTAAGCATTGAATTTCTTGTGTGTTAATTCTCATAAGCTGTGAAGTATTGAGAATTGTGTGTTTTGAAAGTGTGACTTTCGGTTTGTTTCTTGTGTGGAAAGGTACCAATCACGGGCTGTGGTTGTAGAGGGATTTGAGGAGGGCCTCATACCTAGGTGAGTCTTAGGTAGAAGTCATAGGAAGGGTAGTGATTAAGTGAGCAGATTATTCGGTGTTTGTATGATCTGTGAATTGATACTATCGTATATTGGTTTCGTCCCTGACTTGGTAGCCCCCAGAGTAGGATTGTTGATCCGAACTGGGTAAACATATCACTGTGTTATTTACCTTCTGCACTGTTATTTTTATTGTTATCTTGTTCATTGTGTTGGATATCAGTGTCTCAACATCTGTGTAGGACATCTGATATCTGTGCCAGAATTTCAGTTATGTTTATTACTTTGAATTAAAATACATAAATAAAACTTGGTTATCTTGGAGAAATTATGAAAATAAGATGAAAACACCTCATGAACAATGTCATCAGTTGTTTTCATAAGTATTGCTAAACAAATAGTCTCACAAAACTTATGATAATGGGTAAGTTAAAATAATTCAATACAAATAAAATTTTAGTCTCATTGGTCTTTTAGCTTGTTAGTCTATTTAAACATCATTTGAATTTCTTATTTACATATATCTAAAATAAATAGGCTTTTATGTAGGCTAACAGGCTAACCAGACATTCGAAAAAGGTCAGGCTCAAGACTAAAAATAAGCATATGATAGGCTACATACTTAGGCTTCAGTTTTTTTGGCAAACCAGGATTAGCCTTTGAAAAACCTAGCTCGACCCAGCCTATTTCCACCCATAGTCCCAAGTCACTATGTTCGGGTTCGAAAAGACCCTAATAGCCACCTGAGAGTCACTCTCAACCCAAATATTATACCAACCTTTACTGATCGAAATCTCCATTGCAATAATAATCACCATTAATTTAGCATGTAAGACCGACAAATATTAAAGGTTTGTAGCAAACCCACCCAAAAGGCAACAACATAATCACGAAAGATAGCACCAGAAGCAGTAGAAGTTCATACCATCGAACCATATGTGTTTGATTTCACCCAAAAAAGTCACTGGAGCCTTCCACAAAATCAAAGAAATCTTCGGAGTGGACATTCAATGTTGAGGAATAAGCAACTTATAAAGATTCAATAAATCTTCATGCGCACCTGCAGTTTGACCTTTAGAAATATTATCACTAGTAACCATAGAAGTGTGGACTTTCATCTTTGTTGCATGCAACGTTGCCTGAACATGATTGAATCTAATAATATTCCTAGCCATCCATATAGAATGGAAAGTATGGACAATGGCCTTGATAACAATATTATTAATCTGAGAACTCCAAGATTATCTACAACTGAGAAAGATAGAACGAATAAATGAGCAGTCAAAATTAATTCCAAACAGATTTCTAAGCCAATTACAGATATCCAACAAGAACCTACATTGAAGGAAAAGATGATTGGAACTCTCTTGAACTTCCATACAAAGCACACACACCTACACCATAATGTAGCCACGCTTTTGAAGATTATCATATGTAGGTAATTTTTAATATAGTTCCCTCCAAAACACAAAAGAGTTAGATGGTGAAATATAGTCTTGCAAAAAATTAACCAATCAAAAAACTTGAAATGAGGGAATAGAAATTAGTAGGTCTGTTTTGAAGAAAGATGGTCGTCTTTTGAGTGTTTCCAAGCCAAACGATCATCCATAGACTGCTACGGAATAACCACAATCGTAATATCACCCACTAACTTTGAATTGCGCTTTGCAATAACATTCGGAAATCTCCAAACAAAGTTGTCAGTTAAATCTGAGACTTTTGAATCTAGCAAGCTACGCACATTATGTAGAATGTTAAGTATCTCCACCAAAGGAGCACTAAGCCAATTATCCTTCCAATATGAAATGTCATTTCTATTACCAATACTCCAAATAGAATTCCGCTTGATAATATCAAAAATCCCTTTTATGTATGCCAAATGGATGATTTTCTTAAGAAGTGGGGTCATAACCCCATCTTTTAAAAAACAGGAATTACACATAACAACCCATTGATCATTACTAGCCATGGTCTTCCAACATAGGTTAAACATTATATATTCATTAATATTTGCTAGCGATCTTAGGTCTAGACCACCTACCTCGTAGGGCTAACACACTTGATTCCAAGAAACCAGACAAATTTTACGAGTCATAACATCCTCGTTCCACACGAAGTTCCTAATCTAAAAATCCAGCTTATTAATCATATTCTTAAGTCAATCATAAATACAAAAAGAATAGATGATCATGCCATGAATAATATAACGGACAAGTTGGACTCTCCCCATGATTGAAACTAAGGATCCCTTCCAAGTTCCCAGTCTAGTCTTGGTTTTATCTGTTATTGCTTGAAAACGAATCGCTTTGGGATTCCCCACAAAAATGGGGCAGCCATGATAAGTAAAAGAGATTATTCTCATGTTAAACACCAAAAAATTTGCCAACTGAATAATACGGGTATTAGAGATGGATCCTGCCTAGAATTTCCTCTTAGATTTATTAACTCTTTGATCTAAAGCATCACCATAATTTCTAAAAATATGAAGCACATCATCCTAATGTTTTTCATAGATCTTTTGCAAAAGATCATAATATCATTTGCATACAGCACATGAAAGAGGATCACAACACCTCATCAAAGAGACTTATGTCTTATAACTTTAAACCTCGATATTTAAAAAATAACTTATTTGGTAGCTTACATTTCTTCTCGACTTATAACTTATTTTTACCAATTTATAATTTTTCTTTAATAAGCTAATTCTAGTTGTTAATGGTTTAAAACTTATCACTCTTTCTCTAAACTTTACCCATGTTATATCTTAATTAACAGGCATTAAAAATTAATCAAACATGTCTTTTCTTAGTCACCTCACACTTATAAGTTACTCTATCCGTTCCATAATTGATGATTTATTTTAAATAATAAAGTGTCCCAATGAATAACCTATTTCAATTTATAATGCGAATTAATTTCTTTTTTTTAATTGTACCTTTTAATTATTATTACTTTTATCACTTTCAATGCTTGATAATAGATATTTTAGTAAAAACATAATTTTCTCTTTTATTTCTACACTTTTTTTAATATATGTGAAATAATCAATCGTGTTATTTATTGTGGGATAGAGAGTAATTAAATCAATTAGTTTTTCTAAACAATAGAAATTAACTAATTTATTTGACACTCCTTCCGTCCTATAATGAATGACCAATTTGAAATAAAAAAAGTTTAAAAATGAATGATCTCTTTTAATTTTCAATGCATTTTTTCCAATTCTATCCTTTAATTATTTTCATCATTTCAAAAACTACTTGATAAAGAATATTTCAATAAAAATATCATTCTCTCTTTTATTTATTTGTTTTTGTTAATCTTTATGAATTGATCAATTGAATTAGGACAAAAAAATGAATAATTTATTAACCATCTCTTATAAGCTAACTTACCAATTGTATAAATTAACTTGCCAGGTAATTTCTATTTAAGAGTCTTATTATCTACATACATTCCACTGTACTTTCACATTAGCGTATATTGATGGGTCATTATGAGGAAGAAACATTCACATTAGATCAAACACTTACCTAAAGGGCAAAGGTTCATCAAAATAAGTGAGAGAGACACTACATATTTACTCAAAACCTTAAGGTGATAGGTGTATGGATCCTCTTACTTATAAAGTGTTTAACTTTTACTTTTTTAAGCAATGTAAGATTTAAAACTCACACATGTTTCTCCACACAATTCACACTTATTTATAAAATACAAATTATTTTTTAAATTTATTAAATAATTAATATATCTAATTTATTATTAAACTAAATACATAGATTATTATGTGAAGCTAAAAAATAATTATCGTTTATAAATAAGCCGGAAAAGAAATACTAGTACTACACCCTCACTACCAAACTTTGATAAAGATGGTTTTTAATCATTTGACTTTTAAAATCATTCCTATATTAAAATAAAATATTTATTTGTTTTTGAATCTTCGTACAGAACATTAAAATACTCAAATAGTAAAATAATACTACTAACATTTACCATATATATTAAACATACAATAAATCGTTTTGAAAAAATATTTTGTAACATAAAATAAGTCGTTTTACTATATTAATAAATTATTAATATTATTTTTTTATTATAATTTTAAATATTTATTATTTTTTCTCTTTTCAATTGTGTAAATTTATCTTTTTAATATCATTAATAAAAGATAATTTTATAAAATCTTTAATAATTTATCTTTTTTATATCATAATTATAATATTTTTTAATATGTATTAAAAATCAAAATAATTTATAATAAAAAATGGAAGGAGTATATTTTTAAAAGTTAAAGTACTTCCTCCGGTCACAATTATAAGTAAAAATAACTATTTTCACACTAATTAAGAAAATTAGTTAAGCATAATTAATTTTCTTGATTTTAAATACAATTAGAGTAAAATTTACTACTCCCTCCGTCTCACAATAGGTGTCCTCTTTGAGATTTTCACACTTTTTAAGAAAATGATTAATTGTGTTGATTCCAATAATAAAACGAGTGTCATTTACTAAAATACTGTAACTTTATTAATAATAGATAGTGGAGTAGTTAAATGAATTAAAATACAATAAATAAGGGTAAGTTAGTGGAAAGAAATAATAAATATTACATTGATATTCTAAAGGGACAAATAATTTAAGACAAATAAAAAAATGAAAGAGGACACCTATTGTGAGACGGAGAGAGTATAATATTTTTAGTTATATTTGATGAATCAACTACTAATATTAAATGTTTTTTATTTAAATTAAAAATATACTAGTAATACAAACATTAATTATTTTAAAAATTAATGATTTTTATTTATAATAGTGATTAAAATTTAAAGTTATTTTTTTTTTATAATAATAACCGGAGAAAGTGTTTTTTAACTTGTATCGATGGAGTACACAGCTCTACCCTTTTTCGAAACTCGAAATTTCTTTAACAGACTTACCTTCCCAAGAAAAGAAATCACACTTTTCCTTTAATATTTATTTATTGCAAGTTTTGCAAACAGTAAAAAAAACAGAAATCATCGTAACTAGTTGCAAACCAATCAAGAGGTAAAGTCACGAGGAAGCATTATAGGCAAAACAAAGGTGATAGATATAACTTCAATTAAAAAATGGGATAACGTTTAGTTAAAGTACATAATTAATAGTGTCGACCTCATTTTCACCGAAAAAATTCATTGCATTAGACCCACTTTAAAAGAAACGGTCCAGATGAAGTGTTTGACTTTGTTCTAGTAGAAGCTACTTCTAATATTTGTAGCACCAACTTGGTGGTACTTGCTCCATCATGTTCTCCCAAGGGTGATATTTTTTTTTGTCCTTTCTTATTAAATTATAGAATTGCCCATTAAAAATATCTTGCATGGAGTTCAATTTTCTACTCCATCAATCTCTTGCAATATTTATTTATGCATATTAAAGAATTATTGATGATATAATAATTATATATTTTCAATAAATTGAAGTGTTTTAGATTAATATTACATTGCACGAACATTTAGACACTCTAATATTATAAAAGGAAAAGTGCCAAAAGCAAATGATATAAAAGCGTGTTGATCGTCGGAATAAATTTTTTCATGTTTGACCACTTTACTTGAAGCGATTTTAAGAATTGTCTGTCTTACAATAAAATTTATAGTCTGCAATCCCACCAGTGGAAAACTCCAATTAAGTTCACACATGCATGTGTTTCCTCCAACATAATCGTACACGTATTGGCCTAAGTGTCGATCCCTCATGCGGGTCAGATAAAAATTTTACAAACATCTCTTTCTTCACAGATGCTTTGCCCCGCTGAAGTATATCAAATATGACATCCATAATAAAAGACATGCCGGTATTTGAAGCATGATAACTCCTTACAACGAATCGTGTGTTTCTCAAATGCATCCAAGCACACTTTGCAACAAAAAGAGAAAACCTCATCAATAGAAATTAAAGGAATCATAAGACATATGTAATGATAGTATAGTACTCTACCAGTGACATGTGTTGGTCTAGCCATCAATAGGAATAGTAGGGTGAAAGTCTTGAGCATGTGCGGCTTGCAAACAACCAAAAACAATTTGTTGTCTTGTGGTCATATCAAACTTTATCTCCATGTCCTGAACACTTTTACTAAAAAGGACACTCGTTAAAACATATTGTGCTTTAGAGGGACGATATCCTACTAGTAAATTTACTAAGGCCAAAATCAAGAATCGTAACACTTAGACCATTCAAAGATCTGTCGAAATCAGAGTCCATACCATATATCCCACTACCTCTCAATATATAATCTAGTAACACCTAAGATTGGGCCCTTGAACCCACAAAAGCATATAAGATGGCATCTTCAACAAAGTACAACCATAATCCCCAAACTCTAATGGGCAAAGAAACCACCATCCATTGAAGGTCCTTAAAGAAAATACATATCTCAACCACAGTGTCTTCAACTGCTCTTCATAATTCTTTATCAAACCAAATTTTTGCTTTCGTCATATGATTAGTTTGAAACATTCTTAGACCAAAAAACAATTTGGTGATACTAATACATGATTAAAGTAGAAGAAGCTCACTATGAGGATACTTTAATTGTGGAAAAAGATGCATTAACTCAACAATCCTAGTAACTCTCTTCAAGGACAACCCTTTAATAAAGCCTCCATCTCGACTAACAACCCCTCCAAGTAACTTCACCCCTAACATCGACCTTAGAATGTCCGAACGAAACAACCCCACGAAGTTTACTATTATCACGCAAAGGCAAAAGAAGTCTCAGTCTTACGAATATTCAATTTGAGACTTAATCTTGGACCCATCTCCCGAATAATGTCAAGGGCTTTAGCCATATCCTCATTATTCTATATGATGGTCCCGTCATTAAGATATCAGACATGAAGAAGGTTACAATTGTGTCTAATATGATGAATGAATGAGTGTAACACAAAAGCAAAATTGAGCGACCTTAATGAGTCACATTGTTGCACTTCAGTGGCTGACATATATAATATGTCTACCCAAGGCATAACCTCAATTCTTGACCATAAAAAAACTCAACTCATAAAGAAATAGACGGGCATATCACCCTGACCTCGTGCAAAAGGGTTGATCGATCTACCATATTGAACGCATTCGAAAAATTTGCCATGTTTATAGCCAAAGAACTATCTCCATGTTACTTGTTTAACAACCTGTTAGCAGTTTGCAAAGTGACCTCAACACTTTCCTAAGCCCCGACCTTAATTTGAAAGTTTTTGAGATATCGTGTCATATCTTTACTGACCCTTTTCATATCAACCTTGAATATCAACCACTTCCAAATATAACCCGCATCAATTAGTCATATTCCATCATTAAATTTTAATAACAACATTAAGGATGTAGAGATATCAAACTCTCTGAAACTCATCTGACATCTTCCCTCCAGCCATAATTTAGGCAAAAAGGCACCAGGGGTCCTTTAAGTTATTTAATGCTACCAGTTAGATCCTTTAAGTTTTTTTTGTAACGTTTAGGTCCTTTAAGATTAAAACCGTTTGCACCGTTATCCTTTTTTATAAATTCCGTTACAAAAATGCATATGTGGCAAAAATGGAGCTTAGATGACAGTTAACAGTGATGATGTGGCATTTTAATTTATTATTTATTTATTTTTTAATTCCACGTGGATTTTAATTTTTTTATTTTTATTTTTAATTTTTTTTTAAATTTTTTTTAATTTTTTTTTAAAATTTTTATTTATTTATTTGTACGCCAGTTAAGACTAAAAGGACCTAATTGTTACATTTTAAAAACATATGGGACGCGAGTGTTACAAATCATGTCCTTCCATAATGAAGCTTCTAATGCAGTGGTTATGGTTCTAAGTTGATCAAAGGGGTACATGCAAAGGATTAACACTATAATAAAAAAACTCACTTTATTTTATTGAAACAAAACAATAAATATATTTTTTAACCCTAAACTATTGGCTTACGAAACTATAAGAGGTGATGAATAAGAATGTCCAATTCTGATACCATGTTAGAAACTATGCTAGAGAGAATTGATGATTTCATTTTTATAACAGAATTCTGTTATGATTCAAGTTAGTTACAAAAATGATTGCACCTTGTTATTCAAGTTAGTTACAAAAATGATTGCACCTGGTTACAATAGGTTACAAGCTTTGATGACTGGTAGATGCCAGTTAGAATACAATGTCAGTCCTGCAACTTTCTTGTTTTTAATTCACGTTGGATGTTCTTGAACAAAACATTTCAGTGTTTTATTTTCTTATGGGTTTTATCTCAATTCAAGAATGTGCCCTATGAAAATCATACTTCACCTCATTGTATTTCGGTATTTGTTTTTAATTAATAGAATGATTTATTGTTGGTTGATCATAATTAGACAGGTGAATTCTTGTATGAAAGATATTTATCATTTTCTTTATGGAACTTGAATACTATGCTTGTTTCTTGTTAAACAGCACATCAATCGTACTATTTTATATTTTTGTTTTCTGCTGTTGTAATGATATTATCATATAGTAATCATTGGTAAAATGATGAATCGTAATCAATTTTGCATCATATTATTTGACAAATTACTACAATTTTTTCAATTTTCTCGTCTGCATAATGCAGGATGGCAGAACCTGGAAATACTGTGGCATTTGAGGAAAATTTGTTACTTTCTTGAATCTTAAAGATTACAAAATCTTAAAATTAAAAAATTAAAATTAAAAAATCTTAGACTTTTCTTGTTATAATATACTCTATATTTAAGTAGTGAATTTCATTTTTAAAATATTAACATTATACAATTATAGAGAATTAGAATTGAATAAAAAATAGTTTTAGCACTATTCTTTCTATTAATAATTATTGTGTATAGTTCGACATCAAATTGCACTAATTCAATATGTCAAATAGTAACACTCAAGTCCCATGTGTTTTTAAAATGTAACAATCAGATCCTTTCAGTCTTAACTGGTGTATAAATAAAAAAAAATTAAAAAAAAATTAAAAAAAAAATCCACGTGGAATTAAAAAATAATTATAAAATAAAATAAAATGCCATATCATTTAACTTAACTATCACCTAAGCTCCATCAATGCCACATATACTTTTTTTAGCGGAAATTTCAAAAAAGGTTAATTATGCAAACTTTTTAAAACGTTAAGAATTTGACTGTTACAAAAAAATTCTTAAAGGACCTAAGTGGTAACATAAAATAATTTAAAGGACTAAAAGTGTCTTTTTACCCATAATTTATTACTAAAATCAATTTAATTAATTTTTAAAATATTATATAAAATATATATGTGATATTTAATCTGATAGATATAACAATTAATAGAATAATTAAAAATCAACAAAATAAAATAAAAAAGAATATTTTTTTAAAATAAAGTTAATATATATATTTTTAATATTTCAAAATAATAAATAATTTTTTTTAAAAAATAAATATATAGGACACCTTATAATTTTACAATGAGATAATATAATGAGATGAAAGGAGTAGTAGTAGACTAGTAGTACATATCATGACATGACACCTAAATATAAATCCTTCAAAACTATTCACATCACATCATTTAGTACTTACTCACAACATGCTACTTTTTTATCCTCGGCTTCCTAGTAGTAGCTAGGTAGCTACTAACCACCCAATTCACTTAACTTCTTCTATAAATACAACCTATCTTCACTATTCTTTTCCATTACTCACACTCACACAAATTAGATTAGTTTCAACATGAAGAGGCAAAGAGGTGCAAGTGTGAATAGTCTTAACAACCTCAAAAATCCTCCCAATGTTGAAGATGTGGTTTCAACAATGGAGAAGAAAAAAGGAAAGAAAGAGGAGCATGATGAACAAAAAGTGAGCATGTTGATGGAAGAGAAGAAGGAGATCAAAGAGATGTGTGAGGAAACAACAACAATAAGGGAGGGTGTGAATAGTAGTAATGTGATGAGTTGGAATAATAGGGAAGAGTATATGCCATCATGGTTGGGAGGTAGTAGTATTGTGGATGAACAAATGTCATGGGGCTCGACTTGGTTCCCTGGTTGGGATATGGATTTCATGATGGGTGAAGCTTTTAATTCTCTCTATAGTGATGTTGTTTGGGATGATGATATTTGGAATCTCAAAAATGAAATTCCAATTCCATTACATGGAAAAAAGTTTGAGCTTGAATAAAACGGTCTGAGATTCTGAAAACGGCAGCCACAATTATCATTATTTTAAAGAACAAATTGTGATAAATTCACGTTGGTTGGACGACCGCGATCAGAACACTTTCTATAAAACCTTCTAGAGAAGTAAGTACTCCAACATGTTTTCATGTTTTTAGCTAAGAATGAAGTTTCACTATTTTCATGTTAATTTTATGTTTTCATGTTAACTAGTTGTTTTCAATGTTAAATAGCTAACTTATCAATAATGCTCTCTAATGAACTTTATTAATGTTAGGTTGTAACTTTTCAGAGTAAAGATAAAAAATCACATGGTGTTCCGACAAATAAATATCTTTGTTATAATTGAGTAAAAAGAAATAGTACCAAAAATGAATTAAAACAACAAAACATAAATGCTAGATCTGACAGATAGAAATATGCCAATTTATTGTAAATGTGCTGGCATGATATTTTTTGTTCATATCTTGTTTGACCGACCCAACAGTTGGAAAATAAGAACAAATCTAACCGATGAAAAAATAAGAAGCAAATGATTTGGACAAATGTGACATTTTAACAATAACATAATTGAGAAAGATAAAAGAAATTGATTCTTGTTTTTTGATTTAACTCTTTTTCTATTTTAAATTACTTACTAGTATTACGTATGAAATAAACATTTTAAAAGTAAAAAATATAAATAAAATTATTAAAAAAAATATATTATCTATTTTAAGTATAAAAATTAAAAAAAAATTGAATTCGAATTTAAGATAAGTAGATTAATTTCGAACAAACTAGTAGGATGAAAACTATGGTTAGATATATTTTTTAATGAATTCTTTTGCTTATCAAATTCTCTTACTTCTTTTGTTTACTCAATCTCATTTTATTACTTACTCCCTCCATTCTCTTATATAAGCAAATTTTAACTCTTTAGATTCATTCAATAAATAATGTATTTGGACTATATATAAGTTAGATACATTAATTACTTAATGAATCTAAAATATTAAAATTTGCTTATACATAGGAATGGAGGGAGTAGTATTTTACTTCGTCACTTCATCTTAATATGTATGTTGTTTTAACAAATAAAATTTATTTTAAAAAAATTATCATTTCTATGATGATTACAATATTTTTAATTATATATTTTTTAATTATTATTTTATACACTATTTCTAATACTTTAATAAAATAAATTTAATAAAAATGTAAATATTTTATAACAACATTATTAAAATTTTTAATCTATATACAAAAACTTTAAATGTTAAGTCATTTTGAAATAGATGTAATCTTTATTTTGGGGTAGAACAAACAATTGATGATGCGTTGAAAAAGGCTGCTGCTGTAGAAAATTTTTAGTATGGTGGTGCAAGTTTTTGGTAGGAAGAGTAAATGATATTTTTGCATTATTAACATTTTAACATCCAAGTTGGTAAAGTTTTAGAAGTATAGTTTGCGAGAGTGAATGAAATTATATATAGTGCGAGATTCAACTTATATATGGTCGACGGTTGAAATTGCGTTGGATTGATATGGTATAGATTGCATAATATTGTTGGATTGGATCTAAAGGCTTAAGACAAACTCCTAGCAAGGGGTCACTTATTTATCTAGCATTAATGAGAATATTTTGTATCAAGTTTTCGCCGTAACAGGTTATGCATTCGCAGTAACAGATTACCATTGTTAGTTAATTTCTGTTTTGTTTAAGCTGTAATCGGTTACAGATTTGGTGTAACTAGTTACAGGTCCGAGAATTTTGTTTTTCTGTTATTTGCCGTATGTAACTTGTGTCCCAATTAACTTGTAATATTTGTATAAATATCTTGGAGACATCCTCATCTATGATAACGAAAATATTCTCACCCATAATTAATCTCTCTCTCTCTCTCTCTCTCTCTCTCTCTCTCTCTCTCTCTCTTCTCTCTCTCTCTCTCTCTCTCTCTCTCTCTCTCTTCATTATTCACTAATCTTGTGGTTCTAAGTTCTAACATTTGACATCAAAAGACTAGTTCTGATCTATAAACACCCAGTGTGCAACGTGAATTATGTCTCCAATGAAAGAATTCCTACAAACCTACTCATATTTGATGCGAAGAATTACGACAAATGGTGCAAATAAATGAAAGTTTTGTTTGGGTACGAAGATGTTCTTGAAGTGATCAGGAATCGGGTGAATCCTCTTATCGAAGGTGCAACCACTACTACGGAAAACACCTATCACAACGGTTGGTAAAGGGATACCACCACGTTGGACCAACCGTTGTGAGGTAAGGTGTGATTGTATGTATGATGTTTTCCACCACAGTCGTGCAACCGTGATTGTATCTATGTAGCGCGCTACCTACCACAAATGTTACTTCAAACAACCGTTGTGATATTCTGTAATGCATAATATTTAACAACGGCTGGTCTAAACAACCGTTGTGATATATACACTGAGTTTATTATAAATTATGTGGAATGCTTATTTCGCCTATGCTCACTAAACATATAACTTTTCAATCTAAACAAGAACATTATAATATGACAAATTAATTTATATTAGAAGAACAAGTTCACGTTCAATGCTTGACAAAAGTTCTTTAACTCCTTATTCGCATTTTGCTCTTTAACAGTTAAAATTTTGTTTAATTATCCTAGTTCTTCAACCACCCCCACCTTCACCTCTAGTTCATTTTGTAAAATATTATTTACTTTGCAAACAAAATTAGAGGTGGAGAGAGGGGTGGTTGAATAACTACAATCATTAAATAAAGTTCTAATAGTTAAGGAACAACATGCAGATAACGGATTGAAGAATTCTTGTCAAGAATTGAACGTGTACTTGTTTTCTAATATAACTTTATCTATCATATTATAATTTTCTAATGCAATCTAAAAAGTAATATATTCGGTAAGGAATTGGAAAAACACTCAAACCACATAAGATATAATAAACTCATCTTTTAAACAAACATTAATAACAATATTCATCAACAACAAACCATAAAATGTTTAAGAAAAGTACATGTCCCATAATGGTGTGTCCACAATGAAAGAAGGATGAAGCTGAAGTTAAAGTTGCAAACTTGTGTCTATTTTGAATGAATCTCATTCTGCATCTTTCACACAAGTTTGTTATGCTCACTTTAGCTTTGTCCTCGTTATTGAAACAAGCATCCCTACCTTCAAATCAAAACAAGCAAAAAGTTCAAACATTATGAAGCAAACTATTGAAACAAACAATAATACATAAACATATTTTAAAACAAAAACTATAGTGATGACGAACCTGTAAAGTAGCCATTGGCTAAGATTTGATGTTATGGTATCGTTTTGGAGTTTCCATTTGAGAGAGACAAGTGACAGAGGTATTTGGGTTTCGTTTAGAGAGACACATGTGAAAGAGTTGTTAGGATTTTGTTTTGAGAGAGACCGATGTTATGTACTGAAGCGAGAGATAATTTTCCTTATATATAAATAAGTATCACCTTTCACCATAGTTGACAACAAGAACCGTGATAAAATGATTGAAACTTATACCACGGTTGATTATAAAAATCGTGGTGATATACAAGGTCAATCTCATTATGTCACGATAAATGGAAAATTGTTGGTGCTGGGATTCAAACCATTTCACTCCTGGTACATTTTACTACGGTTGTTACATATGACCATTGTGACATGTCCTTTAGTAAATACAAGTGTCCAAAAATAAACTGTTACCATAGTTAACACGAAGACAATTGTAAAATTGGTGTTACGAAAGATCTATTTTATAGTAGTGAACTGATGTATAACGAGCAAAACATAAGGAAGATAAGAAGAAAGATTTAATGGCACTGTTTTTGATCCATCAATGTGTGGATGATGACAACTTTTAGAAAGTTTGTGATTACGAATCGTCAAAGTAAGCCTGGGAAATTTTAGAGAAGGTATACGGAGAGGATGACAAGGCAAAGATGGTGAGGTTACAAACTCACAAACTTCAAATTGAATTGATTCAAATGGAGGAAAAGGATGTAACACCCCCAACCTATACCCCGAGTAATTAAAGCGATAACAAATAATCAGAGTATAATTAAAACATTCATTGCATAGACGGAAGCGTCACATCAAAGTAATGAATTATAATAACCTGCTCATATAGATATGCAACAATCAGGCAGCAGCATAAACAGAGGAACTTGGTTCCTAACACCCACAATTCAGATACAGAATAAAAGCGGAAAATCTGCAACTAAAATCTCATATATAAACATAGAAGTTTGTCTGTCATATACAGAGTCATACATGTAAAATCCAAAAAGATATATATATATATACATAATCATATAACGATCTCCCCGACTACCCGGTGCTACATATCAGAGTCGACCGACAAAAGAATGAAGACATAATCTTCACAAAAAGACCTCCAGCATCTAATCTGCAATGCCTCGTAGAGCATTTAACACAGCAGAAGGGTGAGAAACACAATTATAATATAGTTGCATACAATTATGTAATAACATGAAATACGCATGCAAAACATTCTCACCACAGCGTATACCATAATTCAAATACAAAACAAAACAATTCATAATTCATGCATCCATCACAAAGGCATATCAATCATGCTCAACACGTTTAACACCAATATATATCAACTCATCAATCCCATTCATAATTTCCCACACATAATCAATCCATTCATGACTTATGCAAATGCACAGAGACCGACACAACGACTCTATGCATGCGGTACCATTCCATCCATCATTCTCATCATCATTAATTCACTCAGGAATTATTGGAATCATCGCTTGTTACTTAGTGTAACTCCCCGTCGGGCAAACGATGTTCCCCGTCGCTTTAGGTCCTCTTTGTATAAGGCACACGACGTTTATGGATCGCTTTAGGTCCTCTTTGTATAAGGCACACGATCCGATCGCTTTAGGTCCTCTTTGTATAAGGCACACGGTCGTTACAGCAGATTCCCTCTGGAATCGTTTCATCGCTCACACCCCACAAGGGCACACGACATCACATGGTGCATATTCATGATGCATGGCATACTAATGACTCATGACAATCAAATGCATATACATATATAACCATGTGAACTATCTCAACATCAATAATCATGCATTGCAATCAAACCCAAAACAAGGCATTTATTTGCCATAAGGCCACAAACCATCATCACAACATTTCATCACATGCATTCACATCATATAATAGCACACAAGCTATACGTTATATATCAAAAGCATATCGCATGATAACACATCAATCGCACACAATTACGACGGTAAAAGTCGACAAAACGACACGTTTCCAAATTCCTGACACAATTAAAACGGCCACTAATCTCAAAACCATTTTTATAAGAAAGAACATCTCATTAGCTTTCCGAAGGTACCAAGAACGTCTCGATTCGAGTTACGGATCAAAAGTTATGAATTTTCAAAGAAAAGAATTTATTGAAAAACTGCCAGATTCGTCTGGCGACTTAGGATTTCGCCTGGCGAATCCCCCTTCGCCAGCACTTCGCCTGGCGAACTAGTGGCGAATCAAAATTTTAGGAAAACCCCAAGAGTTCCAGTAGCTAACACATTTCTGTCTCCCCGTTTTCGCCTGGCAACTTATGATTTCACCTGGCGAATCCCTCTTCGCCAGCACTTCGCCTGGCGAACTAGTGGCTAGACCTAATTCGCCTGGCGAATCGCATCAGAACCAGAATTTTTCTGCTGCGGGTTACACGGTTCCAAATCCCAAAATCCAGCTTTCTCCAACCAAGACATTTTAAATCAATCAAAACAAGTATCAACAATGTTCATACATATAATACGATCATACTACGTGATTCATATCGATTTCCAACCGTGAAACATCAGTTTCTATTCATTTTTCTCATTTCAACCTAGAATTGAAAAACTATGAAAAACAAGTAAACATTCAAACACACACATACATATTCATACACAAGCATATAATAACCGAGTTTCGCACCCTTACCCGATTAATCGTGCTTTAAAGTGTCGGTTGAATCGATTTCTTAAACTTCAAGTTTTCCTCTTTTTTCTTCTTCTCTTCCTCTCAATTTCTCGTAAACTTTCTTTTTCTCTCTTTCTAATCTCTATGTTTCTATTTTAATAAAAACAATAATATCTAACCAAGCAAAATGACCAAAATACCCATACACTCAATTTTCTCACAAACGCTCCCAAAACGCGATAAAACATAATAACGATAAACATAAAATATTTACCAAATAAAAACCAAGAATAAAATAATATAAAAACAAAAATAATTAAATCGACTCAATTAAATAAATCTAACAAAAATCGGGGCGTTACAACTCTCCCCCACTTAGAAATTTTCGTCCTCGAAAATATTACCTGAGACGAACAACTCCGGATACGATTCCCGCATCCGACTCTCCAACTCCCAAGTCAAATTGCTCTCGACAGCGTCTCCCCACGCTACTTTCACAAGCGTAATATCTTTGTCTCTTAACCGCTTCAACTCGCGATCCAAAACCCTCATCGGTAATGCCTCAACCGTAAGGTTCTCCCTTACCTCAACCTCATCCATCGGAATCACATGCGACAGATCCGGAACATACTTCCGAAGCTGTGAAACATGGAACACATCATGTAAATTCGAAAGATTCGGTGGCAACGCCACCCGATAAGCCACAACACCCACTCTCGCGGATATCTGATAAGGACCAATAAACCGAGAAGTAAGTTTCTTCGACTTCAATGCACGTCCAACACCCGTCACCGGTGTAACTCTCAAAAATACATGATCGCCTTCTCGAAACTCAAGATCTTTCCTCCTTCGATCATGATAACTCTTCTGTCTACTCTGCGAAGCCTTCATCTTCTCACGAATAAGTTTCACCTTTTCCGTAGTTTGTTGAACTAACTCCGGTCCAACCACCGAACTCTCACCAGATTCATGCCAACACAAAGGTGTTCAACATCTTCTTCCATACAACGCTTCAAAAGGTGCCATTCCAATACTCTAATGGAAACTGTTGTTATACGTGAACTCAACCAACGAAAGATAATTATCCCAAGCACCACCTTGCTCAAGAACACAAGCTCTCAGTAAATCTTCCAATGAATGAATAGTTCTCTTGGTCTGACCATCCATCTGAGGATGATAAGCTGAACTCAATCTCAACTTGGAACCTAATGCCTTTTGCAAACTTTCCCAAAATTTGGAAGTAAACCTCGGATCTCAATCTGAAACAATACACAACGGAACACCATGTAATCTCACAATCACACGAATATAAATCTCAGCCAACCTCTCCAAAGAAAAACTGATGTCAATCGGAATGAAATGCGCCAATTTAGTCAGCCTATCCACAATCACCCAAATGGCATTATGTCCCCTCTGAGTATTCGGCAACCCTGTCACAAAATCCATAGAAATGTTGTCCTATTTCCACTCAGGAATGTCCAACGGTTGCAATAATCCACTAGACTTCTGATGTTCTACCTTTGACTTCTGACACGTCAAACACGCATAAACAAATTGAGCCACATCTCTCTTCAATCCGGACCACCAAACGATCTTCTTCAAATCTTGATACATTTTATTAGCTCCCGGATGTATACTCAAACTACTCCAGTGTCCTTCCTCTAAAATCATCTTTTTCAATTCCGAATCATCAGGAATACAAATTCTACCACGGAATCTCAAAACACCCTGACCATCCACTTTAAATTCACCATTCACACCTTTATCTCCAACCGTCATCAAATCAACAAATTTCACATCCAACCTCTGTTTCTCGTTAACGGTCAACAGAAGATCATTAGTGACCTTTAACATACCAAGCCTCACGCTATCAGATGTCAATTCACACACCAAACTCAAATCTCTAAATTCTTCCAAAAGTTCCCACTCTTTAACCATCAAAGCAGACATATGCAAAGATTTCCGGCTTAACGCATCGGCTACCACATTAGCTTTACCAGGATGGTAATTCAAGCTAAAATCGCAGTCCTTCAAAAATTCCAACCATCTTTGTTGCCTCATATTCAACTCTTTCTGATCAAACAAGTATTTTGAACTCTTATGATCACTAAAGACTTCGAATCTTGCACCGTAGAGATAATGTCTCCAAATTTTCAATACAAAAACCAGCACAGCTAATTCCAAATCATGAGTAGGATAATTCTTATCATGAACCCTCAATTGTCTCGAAGCATAATCCACCACTTTACCTTCTTGCATCAACACTCCACCTAAACCAATCAAAGACGCATCGCAATACACCACAAACGGTTCACTAGGATCCGGTAAGATCAAAATCGGAGCTGTAGTCAATCTTCTCTTCAGCTCACTAAAACTTTCCTCACACTGAATATCCCAACTAAATGCTTTACCTTTACAAGTCAGCTGGGTCAATGGAAGTGCTAACTTGGAAAAGCCTACAATGAATCTTCGATAATATCCAGCTAAACCCAAAAAGCTTCTAATTTCGGTAACAGATCTAGGAGCCTCCCATTGTAGAACGGCATCTACTTTGGATGGATCCACAACAATACCATCACCTGAAATCACATGCCCAAGAAAACTCACTTCTGACAACCAGAACTCACACTTGGACAACTTGGCATAAAGTTTCTTTCCCTTCAAAATTTGCAATACAATACGCAAATGTTCCGCATGTTCCTCCTGAGACTTAGAATAAATCAAGATGTCATCAATAAACACAACAACAAATTGATCCAAAAGCTCATGGAATATGCGATTCATATACTCCATAAACACTCCCGGCGCATTAGAAACCCCGAACGGCATCACAGAATATTCGTAATGTCCGTATCGTGTCCTAAAAGCCTTCTTCTGAATATCTTCCTCCTTCACTCTAATCTGATGATAACCTGACCTCAAATCAATTTTACTAAACACACACGCACCTACTAACTGGTCCATCAAATCATCAATTCTCAGAAGAGGATACTTATTCTTAATCGTCACCTTATTCAACTGGCGATAATCAATACACAATCGCATACTTCCATCTTTCTTCTTCACCAATAAAACTGGAGCACCCTAAGGCGATACACTCGGCCTCACAAACATCTTTTCTAACAATTCATTCAACTGCTTCTTCAACTCAACCAACTCAGATGCCGACATATGATATGGTGCCATAGACAAAGGTCTAGTACCAGGAACTAGATCTATAGAAAACTCCAATTCTCTTTCTGGCGACACATCAGAAATATCCTCCGGAAACACCTCCGGAAAATCACACACGACTGGAAACACATCAATTGCAACTTGACTATCCACACTCAACGATGCAAACAACCCGAACAACTGAGCTTCATCCGCCAAAAGTTTCTTCAACTCTTTGGTAGATAAGAAACTCGATTCCTCGTCTTTTTCAAGAGAAGGAAATCTTACCAACTTATGATAACAATCGATATGAACTCGATTGAACTGCAACCAATTCATTCCCAGAACTACGTCTAAACCCTCCAACGGCAGACACACCAAATCCATAGCAAAATCCTTACCATAAATGGTCAAAGGACAACTTAAACAAACCAGAGAAGTAGTCACCGACCCCAATGCTAGAGTATCGATAACCATCTCTCCACCCATCGACGACAACAAAAGATTCAAACGCCATGTACACTCAGACAAAATAAATGAATGAGTCGCTTCGGTATCAATAATAGCAACTAAAGGCGTACTATTAATAAAACAAGTACCTCTTATCAGACGATCTGCACTAATAGGCTGAGTTCCTGCCAATGCAAATACTTTTCCTCCAGCTTGAGCTTGCTTTGGTTTCGGACACCTCGTACTAACATGACCAGGTTCACCACAGTTGAAACACTTCACCACATTCCTCTTGCAATCAGCTGCTACATGTCCTATACCTCCGCAATTGGAACACTTCCTCATATCCTTTCTACATTCAAAGCGACGATGTCCTAAGTCACCACACTTAAAACATCTCGGAGGATTATACCTACCTCCCCCACTTGGCCTTTTATCAAAATTAGCCCTTTGCTTTCCCTTGTCAGCTGGTGCCACATAAGGACCACCACGAAACGGTTGCTTTCCTTTCGTTCACACTCTTATAATGAGTAGAACGAGCTTTGCTATCCTCCTCATAAATTCTACAACCATCCACCAAATCTGAAAACCTCCTAATTCTTTGATAACCAATTGCCTGTTTGATCTCGGGACGCAACCCGTTCTCAAACTTCACACATTTGGAAAACTTCGCAGTTGCTTCAGCATAATGCGGATAAAACTGAACAAGCTCTACAAACTTAGCAGTGTAATAAGTAACAGACATGTTACCCTGTTTCAACTCCAATAACTCTATTTCTTTCTTTCCTCTAACATATTCAGGAAAATAATTCCTCAAAAACTCACTGCTAAACAAAGCCCAAGTGACAACTTCACATGTAGCTTCCCACACATGGCGCATACTAACCCACCAATCATCAGCCTCCTCCTTTAACATGTGAGTACCTAGTCTCACCTTCTGTTCCTCAGCACAGTCCATCACTCAAAATATTCTTTCAATCTCCTTAAGCCAAATCTGAGCACCATCAGGATCATATCTTCCTTTGAAGATAGGCGGTTTGTTCTTCCTGAACGCATCATTCCCACCAGAATTAGGTGTATTCCGCACAGCCTGAGCCATAGCTTGCATAGCAGCAACAAGAGCAGCATCATTCCTACCAGCCATATTCTGTTCATATCCAATAACAGTAACTATGGTTAAACAATCAACTCGCCAGAACACAACTGTCGCCCAACAAACAACTTGGTCAAAATGATCGACACGGACTGGCTCTGATACCACTTAATGTAACACCCCCAACCTATACCCCGAGTAATTAAAGCGATAACAAATAATCTGAGTATAATTAAAACATTCATGGCATAGACGGGAGCGTCACATCAAAGTAATGAATTATAATAATCTGGTCATATAGATATGCAACAATTAGGTAGCAACATAAACAGAGGAACTCGGTTCCTAACACCCACAATTCAGATACAGAATAAAAGCGGAAAATCTGCAACTGAAATCTCATATATAAACATAGAAGTTTGTCTGTCATATACAGAGTCATACATGTAAAATCCAAAAAGATATATATACACATAATCACATAACGATCTCCCCGACTACCCGGTGCTACATATCAGAGCCGACCGACAAAAGAATGAAGACATAATCTTCACAAAAAGACCTCCAGCATCTAATCTGCAATGCCTCATAGAGCATTCAAAAAAGTAGAAGGGTGAGAAACACAATTATAATATAGTTGCATACAATTATGTAATAACATGAAATACGCATGCAAAACATTCTCACCACAACGTATACCATAATTCAAATACAAAACAAAACAATTCATAATTCATGCATCCATCACAAAGGCCTATCAATCATGCTCAACACATTTATCACCAATATATATATTTCAACTCATCAATCCCATTCACAATTTCCCACACATAATCAATCCATTCATGACTTATGCAAATGCACAGAGACCGACACAACGACTCTATGCATGCGGTACCATTCCATCCATCATTCTCATCATCATTAATTCACTCAAGAATTATTGGAATCATTGCTTGTTACTTAGTGTAACTCCTCGTCGGGCAAACGATGTTCTCCGTCGCTTTAGGTCCTCTTTATATAAGGCACATGACGTTTATGGATCGTTTTAGGTCCTCTTTGTAAAAGGCACACGATCCGATCGCTTTAGGTCCTCTTTGTATAAGGCACACGATCGTCTATAACGTCGCTTTAGGTCCTCTTTGTATAAGGCACACGATCGTTACAGCAGATTCCCTCTGGAATCGTTTTGTCGGTCACACCCCACAAGGGCACACGACATCACATGGTGCAT
Organism: Lathyrus tuberosus; assembly: GCA_022829125.1. Lineage (NCBI taxonomy): Eukaryota > Viridiplantae > Streptophyta > Magnoliopsida > Fabales > Fabaceae > Lathyrus > Lathyrus tuberosus. The sequence continues at coordinate 17,817,367 of JALAZF010000042.1, forward strand.
ATTCATGATGCATGGCATACTAATGACTCATGACAATCAAATGCATATACATATATAACCATGTGAACCATCTCAACATCAATAATCATGCATTGCAATCAAACCTAAAACAAGGCATTTATTTGCCATAAGGCCACAAACCATCATCACAACATTTCATCACATGCATTCACATCATATAATAGCACACAAGCTATACGTTATATATCAAAAGCATATCGCATGATAACACATCAATCGCACACAATTACGACGATAAAAGTCGACAAAACGACACGTTTCCAAATTCCCGACACAATTAAATTGACCACTAATCTCAAAACCATTTTTATAAGAAAGAACATCTCATTAGCTTTCCGATGGTACTAATAACGTCTCGATCCGAGTTACGGATCAAAAGTTATGAATTTTCAAAGAAAAAAATTTATTAAAAAACTGCCAGATTCGCCTGGCGATTTAGGATTTCGCCTGGCGAATCCCCCTTCGCCAGCACTTCGCCTGGCGAACTAGTGGCGAACCACAATTTTAGAAAAACCCCAAGAGTTCCAGTAGCTAACACATTCCTGTCTCCCCGTTTTCGCCTGGCGACTTATGATTTCGCCTGGCGAATCCCTCTTCGCCAGCACTTCGCCTGGCGAACTAGTGGCGGGACCTAATTCGCCTGGCGAATCCCAATTCGCCTGGTGAATCGTATCAGAACCATAATTTTTTTTCTGCGGGTTACACGGTTCCAAACCCCAAAATCCAGCTTTCTCCAACCAAAACGTTTTTAATCAATCAAAACAAGTATCAACAATGTTCATACATATAATACGATCATACTACGTGATTCATATCGATTTCCAACCGTGAAACATCAATTTCTATTCATTTTTCTCATTTCAACCTAGAATTGAAAAACTATGAAAAACAAGTAAACATTCAAACACACACATACATATTCATACACAAGCATATAATAACCGAGTTTCGCACCCTTACCTGATTAATCGTGCTTTGAAGTTTCGGTTGAATCGATTTCTTAAACTTCAAGCTTTCCTCTTTTTTCTTCTTCTCTTCCTCTCTATTTCTATTAAACTTTCTTTTTCTCTCTTTCTAATCTCTATGTTTCTATTTTAAGAAAAACAATAATATCTAACCAAGCAAAATGACCAAAATACCCCTACACTCAATTTTCTCGCAAACGCTCCCAAAACGCGATAAAACATAATAACGATAAACATAACATATTTACCAAATAAAAACCAAGAATAAAATAATATAAAAACAAAAATAATTAAATCGACTCAATTAAATAAATCTAACAAAAACCGGGGCGTTACAAGGGAGACCATCAATAATTTCACAACGAGAATCACTCGGTTTGTGAATCAAGTGGAGCATGTGGAGAAACAGTCGCAGAGCAGTATGTTATCACAAAAATCTTGCGTTCTTTAACACCAATATTTGACAATGTGGTTGTAACGATTGAGGAATCGAAGGATCTTGTGACGATGATAAACGAGGAGTTACAAAGCTCTCTTAAGGCTCATGAACAAAGGATGGAAAACAAAAATAATGATAAGTTAAAGGGATAGATCACTTTGCAATCTCATTCGATCGAAAGGAAAATGACACATGAAGAGTAAAGGAAATTTTTATAATTTTTGTGGAAGAAAGTCCCAAAGTTCCAAGAATTCGACTTGTCAAAGGGGTGAGAGAAGTTGCAACAAAAATGATGGTAAAGGAAACTTCAGAGGTGAAAGGAATAGGATTGACAACAACAAGGTGAAATGCTTTAATTGTCAACTATTCGGTAATTTTGCAAAAGAGTGCAATGCCAACAAGAAGGAAACCTCAAGGAGATGAAGCCAAGGTTGCAAGACAAGAGTTTGATGAGGAGAATACACTCTTGGTCATGATCATATAAGGTGAATGCAGCAACAGCAGATTGCATAACAACAACAAAAATAATTTTAAAAATGTTGCAGAAGCATGCTGTAACTGGTTACGTAACGTTGTAACCGGTTACAGGAAGAAGAAAATGTAAATATGGGTATGAAAGGTTTAGTTCAGCGCAACGTGGAATTGTATTCGGACTCGGGGTATTCTACTTATATGATGGGGAGGAAGGATTGGTTTGTTAAAATCAATCGTGCCATGAAGAACAAAGTAAAGTTCGTGGATGACACCACTCTAGCGGACGATGGGATCAGCGACGTTTTGATCATGAGAATGGATAGTGGAAATTCCTTGATCAAAGATGTATTTTACATTCCATAAATCGAATGTCACCTTCTAAGTATTGGCCAATTACTTAAGAAGGGTTACAAGTCTCATATTGAAAACAAAGGGTTACACGTTATAGATGAAAACCTGGTTTTGGTCCTTAAAGCTCCTATGGATTCCAATAGAACCTTCAAGGTTGAGCAGAAGGTTATGGAGCATATATGTCTTGCTACAACGACAAGTTGAGAATAGTGGATATGGCACTATCGTCTTTGGCATCTTAATTTCCGAGATCTCAAAGACATGCAAAAGAACGAAATGGTAATGGGGTTGCCATTTATTATCATACCACACTAAATTTATGAAGAATGTGTGCAATAAAAGCAACATAAGGGTAAATTCAACAAGGATGCTGGTTGTAGAACTAAGAATCACCTTGAGGTGGTGTATTCGGATGTGTAGACCGATGTAAGTAGATTCCATTGATGGCAATAGATATTTTTTCACATTCATCTACGATTATAGTAGAAAGCTATAGAAATACCTAATCAAGAGAAAATATGAGGTATTTACAGTGTTTAAGAAGTTCAAGTCCATGGTTGAGAAGCAAAGTGATCACAAGCTCAATGTGATCAAAACGGATGGTGGAGGCGAATATGTCTCTAAAGACTTTGACAGGTTTTATGATCAAGGAGGGGTAATACACGAGGTTGTACCACCTTATAAATCGCAAAAAAATGGTGTTTCCAAAAGAAAGAATCGACCAATCATGAACATGGTAAGAATCGTGTTAAAGGGGGAAGAACTACCGAAAGAGTTATAAGGACAAGCAGTATCCACAACTGCCTATTTGTTGAATAGGTGTGCAACAAAGAAGCTTGAGAAAGTAACACCGGAGGAAATATGGTTGGGATTCAAAACGAATCTGAACCATTTGAGATTTTTTGGTTGCGTAGCGTATCAACATATTTCGAGACAGCTTAGAAAAAAGATGGATGATAACGGAGAGTTGGCCAAATCCAAACCAGTTAAAATATAAGAGGCTTTAAGTGATCCAAAATGGATTTTCGCTATGAAGGAGGAGATGCAATCTATTGAGAAGAACAATACTTTGAAGTTGGTTGATCTACTGGACAGAAAGAAGCCAATTGGTGTGAGATAGGTGTTCAAAGTAAAGGCAAATCCCAAGGGTGAAAGAATTAAGCATAAGGATCAATTAGTTGCAAAGGGATTCTTGCAAAGAGAAGGCATAGACTTTGAAGAGGTATTCACACCATTTACTAGGATTGAAACTATTAGGCTAGTTATTGGTATTGCGAATAATAACAATTGGCTCATCTATCAAATGGACGTCAAATCTGAATTTTTGAACGGACCACTTGAAGAATAAGTGTATGTAGAACAATCCCTGATTTTGTTGTGATAAACCAAGAGCTAAAGTTCTACAAGTTAAAAAAAGCACTGTACGGTTTCAAGCAAGCTCCAAGATCTTGGAACAAAAGAATATATGGTTTCCTAAAGGAGGTTGGCTTCAAGAAATGTGTATGCAAGCATGACATGTATGTGAAGACAAATATAAGTGAAAGAGTGATTATCCTTTGTCTATATGTAGACGGCTTGTTCATAATGGGAAGCAACAGAAAGTGTATTTCTAAGTTCAAGAGTGAGGTTATGAAAGAATATGTGATGACCAAACTTGGCCTCATGACATACTTCCTTGGCATTGAGTTCCACAAGTCCAAAAGGGGGCTGCTCATGCACCAAAGAAGGTATGCGCTTGAGATATTGAAGAAGTTTGAAATGGAGCATTGTAATGCTTCAATTACTTAGACTGAACCAAGGCTTCAATTGTCAAAGAGTCAGCATGAGCAAGATGTTGATCTAACTCAGTACAGGAGGATGATTGGATCTTTGCCTTATTTGTGCAATACACAATCAAAGTTTGCGTTTAGTTTTAGTATTGTGAGTAGATTCATGGAGAGACCAAAGGTGTCTCACTTCGCAACAGTCAAGAGGATCTTAAGATACATCAAAGGATCGATTGACTGCGGAATTCTCTTTCCTGCATCGGATACAGGTAGAAAATGCAATTTTTCCAGTTTTACCGATTTCAATTGGTACGGAGATAAAGAAGATCAAAAGTCTACAGCTGGATAATCTTTAAGTTCGGCAGAACATCAATATCATGGTGTTCGAAGAAGGAATCGGTAGTTTCACTCTCGTCTTATGAGGCCGAGTACATTGCTGCTTTGTTATGTGTGTGTCAAGCCGTGTGGCTAATGAATCTATTGAAGGAGATGGGAAATAATGAGGGTGATGCTATTACACTCCTGGTTGATACATTTTTGTGATTAATCTTGCTAAGAACCCAATTGCACATGAGAGGAGATAACACATTGAGATGAGGTTTCACTATTTTAGGGAACTTGTTAGTGAAGAAAGGTTAATATTGGGATATTGTCGAAGTGAAGAATAAGTTGTTGATTTGTTGCCAAAGGAGTTACAATTGAAGTGTTCAAGAGGTTGAAGATGAACATTGGCATGGAAGACTTGGAGCATTTGTATTAAGGTTGTGTGTTAAGAGTTTTTTAGTAATTCAAGTGTTGTAACCGGTTAACACAAGTGTGTAACCGGTTATAGGTGTCAAAATAAGTCAAATCATGTCACCCTCAATTGAACATAACAAAACTTTTAAAACCATACCTCTGAGATTTTCCATGTTTCTCCTTTGTTGTTACCTTTCGTTTGGCCTGATCAATAAGGTCGAATGATATGCCACACCTACACTTGATGGTACTGCTTCTCCTGTCATCTATATTCACACTCTCACCAAATTTTTCAGTTGTTTTTATATTTACACTCAATGTTCACAATACGCAATACCATACCATAGGCTTTAATAAACTCTATTTCGATTACCAGATGAACAACATACACACTTTTTGAGGTCTCTCATGGTTGTAATAGGGATTGGGTTAATGTTGTATAATTATATGGATAAGTAGGTTGATGGTTCAGAGTCACTGTGATCATTCTTTTCACCATTTTCATTCCAAAGTATCCATGTTGGAATTTTTCTTGTATTTGCCTTTTAGGGTTACCTATCATGGACTGCTCAGTTTTTGGATTTTTCTTTGATTCTTGGTATCCAATTGAGTTCTACTTCTGGTGAGTGCTTTTATTTATTTATTTTCTTTTTTTTTCCAGTTAAGTTAATTTTTCAACTTTTCTCCTTTTTTTTCCAGGTGCACTCACCTTTTTCAATGTTGCACATCTACCCTAAACTTATAGGTTTTTATTCCAATAGCAACCCCAAACTTAGAATGGAAAAAATCCAAGAATAAAACACAATAACTCTGACAGGGTGGGGAAAATTTTGGGCCAAAGGTTAATAATGTGGTATTTACACAAACAAAGGGATACAGGCTCAAATGGGTTAATAAAGGATACATACGATGCATGGGATGGCTAGAAAGACTCAGGGATAAAATAAACAATGTGCTTCAGTGTGTGTAATCATGCAATGGATATTATAAAAGAGTATACACATGTTCTAGATGATAAAGACATACCTGAAGGTGCTCTATCATGATGAGTATTATGTTTGGCTTTTTCTATTCTCACACTACTACAAAACGCGCAAACAACAATGCCACGTGTACAACGAATTCATATAAACCGTTGTAATAGGTTGAAATTTTCGCGACCAATGAGTAGCTAGATTTATAAACAGAAATTTAATGACGGTTGCCTCAAAACACCGTAATAATAAATGATGTGTAGCAAGCTTCGATTCCCAACAACTACATTTTTTCCATTTTTTAGAATACATTAAGCGTGTGTCACTTAAGTCCATTATTTTAAAAAATAAACTGTAGATAATTTTACAACGGTTAAGTAAACCAACCATTTTAAAATATGTAAATTGCATCACGGTTTTTCTTTCTAACCGTGATGAAAAATGATATTTTTTAGTATATAAGCGAAAGTATCTATCGTTTAGTCATAACAACCGTTTCTCTCAAAAGAAAACCCTAACATATTTCACTCTTCTCTATCATAACATAACCCTAACATCCTTCAACCTTCAGATACGTCTTCAGATTCTTCTTCACCAATCGCTAACTTGAGATTCGTTCATTTAACATATGCTTCGATTTCGTTTACGTTTCTTGTTAAAAATGGCTTCTCATATTTCCATTTAGTGAATGTTCTCTTTTTTTTCCATATTCGTCTTCACCACCTTAACAAAGCGCATACTTTGGCTATGATACACATGGTTTGTGTAGCTATGAAGAAAAATACAAGAAGTATGAAGCTATTGTGTTAACTTTATTCACTTTGTACTTTTTTTTCATAGCTTCATAAACTAGATGAAAGTCACAATTTCCATCAAATCCTTCTGATTTGTTTTTCGTCTTCTTTTCCCCCCAGTCATTGTTCATCTTCTTCTCACCCAGTTTCTTCAAGTTTCCATCAAATCCTTCCATTAAAATGTCTCAGCACTCCGGTTGTAGCCATGTAAGCAGGTCCTCAAGTTGTTCAAGGCACGTATACAAGTGTGGTCTCGATGCTCCGTTGATAACTGCATGGACTTATTCAAACCCAGGACGCCGTTTCTATGGCTGTGGGATATATAAGATTCAGGGATACAAAAAATGCTCTCACTTTGCTTGGTTGGATGATGAGATGGATCCTAGGGAAAAACAAATAATTTCTTCACAGGTAAAGAACTTGAATTAGGAGAAGGAGATGGTTAACACCTTCAAAGCCAAGAAGGACGAATTGAAGTTGAAGGTGAAGATCCTGAAGAAACAGTTGAAGATTACCTGGATTTTTTTATTTGTAGTGTTCATTGTATTTGTTGTAACAACAATGACGAAATAGGTTATAGTCGATTAGGTTTGTATGTTGACTGATTGTGTATTGAATATGATACAATTAATATTATTATGATAACTATCACAAATATGAGTTGTATTTTCTGCTGTGATATGGTGAACAATAATACAGGTTAAAAGATGGGATTAATTATAAAAGAACTATTATTCTGCAGAAAATGTAACAACGGTTATATAACATAATCATTATAATATCTTGTGCATTATGTGTATCACAACGGTCGTTTGGAAAACCGTTGTGATAGGATGCGCGCTTTCTAGTATATTACAATGGTTACTGGGCCGTGATTGTAAGTATCATATATACAACACTTGCGCCCACGTGATTATATATCTTTCCCAACCGTTGTTAAATAGGTTTTCTGTAGTAGTGTCACCATGTTGGCAAGAGCTTACCTTATCTATAATACCTCTTGTGTGACACAAATTCACACTTAGTTACCATAACCATGCGCCCCTTCCAGTAGAACTCCAGAAAACCACATTAAATCATTTCACAAATATCAATATTGACGGGTATTGACATGTATAGGGCATACAAACTTTTCATCCGGATCATCTGTATCAACCACTCATGCTAGCAATCATCACTTAAATAAAAGAAAACATAAATGAATTAACTAAAACAAAACTGATATAATATTCAAATGAAAGTTTGGGAAAGTACATCAGAATAAAAAATAACAAAAAAAGAAATCATCAAAACTAACTAAAAATAAAACAAAAACAAAAATCAAGAAAACTAATGCTCATTATCTCTTACCATGTCCTTCATGTGTTGATCAAAGCTGATCATGTCGATCGGGCCACCTCCATGGTGCACAAATGCATAAATGGAGGACATCATGAAGGGGCTCTAGTGAGGCTGAGGAGTAGGCATAGAAAATGGAGTCTGGTGGAGGTGCTGCTGAACAGACCCTCATAGTTGGATAGAAGTCTAAATCTATGGATACTAATAACGTCCATAGAATGGGGCTAGAGGGTCTCCTAAAAAGCAATCTCTGAAGTATTGATCCGCTATCCAAGTATCCACCTGATGAGTGAGATAGCGCCCTGGTAGCCCAATGTGTGTGCATAGAAATCCTGCATGAACCAGACCATGCTTATCAAGTCCTTGTGTGCCTGAGAGTCCTCATCCGCAAGAGGCACTCCCTCAGGTATGTGTTGAATTTGAGTTTTGATCAGTCCGACAACCTCTGCTTGTCGCTCCTTTGTCTTTAGTACACTTTGAGCACGTGCTTCCCTTTTAGGGTGGTCAACTATCCACGCAACATCCAATGCACGTGCAACCTTTGGTGCTCAACATCTACAATCTTCTTTGGGATAGGGGTGGATGCTGGCTGTTAATTTCTGCCCTGCAGTGCCAGGAGGTCCAATATCACTTTGTACGACTATCCTGATCTACCAGCAATCCTCTGAACTAAATATTGACAGTCAGGTTCTCTAAACTTCTTCTTTAACAACATGTTCACAGTTTTCCATTCAAAATGAAATTGTTTCTCCCTGACCCAAGATATCAACTCAGGCTCTGCACCAATGTCTTCAGAGAGGGGTGTTGCTTGTAAATGTGACACATGCAAGTATACATGTATGTTTAAAAGTAGCAAGTGATAAAAAGTAAGGATATTGTACCCACAGGGAGTGAATGTTACTTAGGTTGATTTTGTAAGAAATTATCTTTTGACTTTAAGCATGAGCAAGGATAAAAACAATATATGAATGTCACAAGATCAATTTTTTTCTTCTTTTGACCAGATCTAAATAGTGCAAGGTGAAAGTGAAATGATATCAAGAGAGTTCATGTTGAGCAAGGTCCATTAATGTTAATGAAGTGATTATGTGTTCATGATGTATAATGTCATGCCATGAAGGGTCAGAGTGGTCTAGAGGTGTATCTCTACAACATCAAAGCATGCATTGCTAGGGCAAGGGAACAAATCTCTAAGTCACACTTATAACCCTAAAATACGTCTATTTGTATTTTGAAATCCCTTATAGTTGTAGTTCCTTATCTGTAACTAAACTAATCAAGTGATCATCTCTATCATACTCTTTTCAACTATGTTTATTATGAAATCCACTTGTTGTTGGATCTCTCACAACAACAAGCTATTATCTTTTTCTAAGTTGATCACTCAAAGAATGAGATTTATAAGTAAGTTAACAAATAATAAAATAAGGCACTAGATAACACATCACTTAACATAAAAACAACATAACATTAAATTCTCATTTCTCGACATACAAAAGGTTTAGCTCATGAAGAACTGAGTACAAACTACAACCATGGTTCTCAAAAGATACATTCTTAAACAAATACTTAAAAAGAAATGTAAACCTAAGAGTAACTTGAAGACTTATTGAGATGAATAGTCAGCAAGTGATGACTCCAGTCGCGCTAGAGCTCAACAACTGGTACATGAAATGGTGAAAAGAAGAAACTCTCTCTTTTCTCTCCACTAACCTCACACTATTATCTTCTGTCTTGTATTTTAGAATAATGTTGAACTCATTTTCAATCATCATCAGGATCTCTTTATAAGCCTTCACTAGGGTTCCTTGTGATATCTTGGATCATGGGCCAAAAATAATGAAATCAAATCAAGCCCAATACAAGAATCAACGTCTTCACATCATTATTTTTGCTTAGCCTCCAAGGAATAAGTTACAAGGGAACAATTGTGGGAGACAATGTGTCTTGTGACAGACTGCCACAACAGGGTGCAGGCGGCGATGTTCTTTCTTACAGAGCACGCAGAGTAGTGGTTATACCATTGTACTATCATTTGTCTTCTAGCGCCCCTTGGTCTTATACACTTGATTCAAATGAATTACCTTTAAAACACATTAAGGATTCCCTCCAATTTATCAATCCTTCCACGTTTTCCCTAGGAACCCAACATCCTTTTCCCTTTTTCTTCTCTGGTTGAGTTCATCTTTCTGCTGCAGCTTGTGCTACCAGGTGTTGTCCACTGTAGTCTTGCCATAGCTCGACAGAGTTATCCTAAATTCAAGCAACAAGAACATCAAAACAACTAAAGGGAACACCTATTTTGCTCCAAGCAAATTACAATAAAACAACAAAAATGAACTAAAAGTAACAACTTAAGATGCAATAAACTAGCAATAATGAAAACTAAGGTATGTAATATCTCACAAATTGTGGGTTATCAAGGGGTCTGTACGCATTAGCATAAAAATTCTATACCAGATCCTTAGTCACTGTCTGGATGTCATTGTTCAGATAAGTATGCATGTGCTTCTTCAGTATATTGTGAATCTCAGGGTTTTCATCTGGGTGCATATTAAAAGTTCTCTCCTCAATAATTTTTCTATCCATCAAACAGTAATATCTGTCTTAATGTATTGTTTATGATGATCAGATCTGCACTGTAACAGAGAAAACTTCAAAGAACATATGAAAATTTAGAGAAAATGTCAGAGCGTATGAGGCAGGGTGGGAAATGGCAGAAAAATGTCAAAAAAAAGTATATATATATATATAGGTACCTATACTCGTCATACGTGTATGATACACAGCCTAACAAGGCCATACGTGTATCACACACCTCATACGTGTATGGGCATAGGAAAGAAGCATGACAAATTTCCATGAACCATGATTGATTTATGTGTTATGAAATATTGATGTTGTAAAAATATGGTGTACTGTGCAAATTGAATTATGGAGTATCAGGATTGTAGAAATCGTAGTTGGAATGATACATGTTAGGTTGAGAAGGAGAGAGATGAAGAATAGGGGACGAACTAGGTTTTCTTTTGAAAAATCTGCAGTGACAATCGATTGTCTCTCCATAACAATAAATTGCACTCGTGCATTTTTTGAAAAAAATAACTATGACAATTGATTGTCATAGGGAATTAATTGATTGTAATGCCTCTAAATGTGATTTTTGGAAATGTCATAATCAAAATATTCTTGATGAAAATCGATTGTCATCCTATGACAATCGATTGTTGTAGGCCAAATGTTGAAAATTTGTATTTTGAATTATGTTGCATTGTACGATGGTTTTGGCCATAACTTTAGTCCTGTAGGTCCAAATAAAGTGTTGTTTGAAGAGTTGTAAAGCTAACACGCATAGTACCTCATGGTAGTGCTTGGTGAGATAATTGAGTTGTATTCGTATGTTCACTGTAGGGGCGTATGTGATGGCATGTATGATAAATTTGTGAATCGTTGTGTTTATGAGTTGATGTTATAATGATTTAACATCATTAAATGTTGTGTGAATATGCCTCGGACGAGGTACTGTTGTTTGGTGGTTTTTGTTGATTATCATAATATTGTTTAATAGTTGCATATTGAGAATGAGAATGTGTATAATGGTGATAAATGCATGGTGATAATTTGTGGTGATAATGCATGTTGTTAAATGTTATGCATCATGGTGTACGGTCTTCGATCTACTTTTGGTGTGATTTAGTCCTATGGTGGGAATTCAGAAGCGAGTAGTTAGTTCTAAATGGGAATCGGTTAAGCGTTACTTATGTTAATAGTAGTGATTTGTGTACTCTGGTCCTATGGTGGGGATTCAGGAACGAGATGGACATGTATTGTCCATAATTGTACCATATGCGTAAGTATCACGTTGTGTCGTGACGAATTTCATATATATATACGTGCATGTTGTTATGAATGGGTGTGAGACTATGTTGTTGTTAATTGTGTAATGAATGTGTGTTATGTTGTATGTCCTCTACCTTAACATTCTTACACTATTTATATTGAATGTTGTTTCTCACCCCTTTGTTGTTATGTGTGGAAGGTGGCTTGTTAGAGCTACTCTTCACTTTGATATATCAATTTATCATAAATTAGTGATTTTTAGTGCTCTGATCATGTAACATCGGGCACGACAGTTTTTATGTTTCATGTTGATGTTGATTGCGTTGTTTTGGAAGTTATTACTTTATTTATGAAGTTGCTATGAAATTTTTTCCGCTGCGTAGTTTCAAATAACTTGATATGTTTTTGAAGGGTTGTCGTTGGTGAGACCATAAATTGTCGTGTAAATTTTTTAAAATAAGTTTTGGGGTTTAGGGTGTTATAATAGTTGTATCAGAGCATGTCAGTCCGTGCGGTAAAGTTTTTGTAATGTTGTTTGTTCCCTAGTACACGACATGTGTGTGAAACACTGTCGGTGCTCATTTGTTTTTCTAACCGCTTGTATGTAGGAGCGGGATTAAAACAAGTGATGGGAAACACTTTTGCTTTTATGAGAGGTTTCAGGTGTGAAACATTGGTTCAACGTGCCGCTCATTGATAGGGTGCAGGTTGTTGGATGAGTCAGTGTTGCTTCTTGAGTTTGTTGAAGAGGAAGATTCAAAGTTCGTATTTGTTGAGTGTGTGAAAAAATTCAATTTGGAAGTGTCTGCTATGAGTTGTAGCATGGTCATTGATACTCCATCTAATGGTTCAGTGACTACTTTGTTAGTGTGTTTGAATTATCCTTTGACTATTTATGGTAGAGATTTTGGGATTCACTTAGTGTGTTTGCCTCCAAGTTAACTTGACCTTATTCTGGGAATGAATTGGTTGGAGTTCAACCGTGTGTTCATGACCGTGAGATAAGTAGAGATGTCCTTGAGAGAGAATGCTCAAGTGTTCATGGTGTCCGTGTTCTTGAGTGGAGAAGTGAGATAATGATTATGGATATAAATGTTCTATGTGAGTTTCTTGAGGTGTTCCCAAATGACATTAGTGATTTTTTTACTGGAGCGTGAGGTGAACTTTTCTATATACTTGGTACATAGTACTAGTCAGGTGTTGATGGCTCCTTACAGAATGTCTGCTTCTGAGTTGAGTGAGCTGAAGAAGAAATTAGAAGACCAGCTTTATAAGAAGTTTGTTCGGTCGAGTGTTTTGCGGTGGGGTGTGCAAATGTTGCTAGTCTAGAAAAAGGATGGTAGCATGAGGTTAGGTGTTGACTTTTGACAGCGGAATAAGGTGACTATCAAGAACAAGTATCCACTTTCGTAGATTGATGATTTGATGGATCAGTTACAAGGTGCTAGTTTGTTTAGCAAGATTCAATTGCATTTGGGCTATCATCAGATTTATGTGAAACAAGAAGATATTCTGAAGACTGCGTTCAGAATGAGGTATGGTCACTATGAGTATTGAGTGATGCCATTTGGAGTCTAACACGCTTGTAGTGTTCTTGGAGTACATGAATAGAAATCTGTACTTAGATCAGTTTGTGGTTGTGTTCGTCGATGACATCTTGATATATTCGTAGTCAGATGAAAATCATGTGGAGTATCTGAGAGTTGTGTTGCATACCTTGAAAAAGAAGAAGTTGTATGCGAAGTTGTCCAAGTGTGAGTTATGGTTGCGAGAAATAATTTTCATGGTCACATGATTTCTAGTGGTGGTATTGTTATTTTGATCCATCGAAGATAGACGCTATGTTGCAATGGGAGACTCTGAAGTCTGTTATAGAGATTAGAAGTTTTATTAGTTTGGCTGGTTACTACAGGAAGTTTATTGAAGGCTTTTCAAAGTTAACATCGCCTTTGACTCAATTAACTCTAAAGGGATAATCCTATGTTTGGGATGTGCATTGCGAGGAGATTTTTCCGGAACTCAAGAAGAAATCTACGTTTTCTCCAGTTTTGATTATATTGAATCCAAGTGAGTCCTTTGTTGTGTATTGTGATGCTTTGAAGATAGGTCTTGGTGGTGTGTTGATGCAGAATGGTCAGGTTGTGGCTTACAGTTTTAGACAGTTGAGGGTTCATGAAAGGAATTATACTATACATGATCTAGAATTGGTAGGAGTGGTATTTATGTTAAAGATTTAGAGGCATTATCTTTGTGGCTCCAGATTTGAGGTGTTCAGTGATCACATGATTTTGAAGTATCTATTCGATCAAAAAGAGTTGAATATGAGGCAAAGGAGATAGCTCGAATTTCTGAAGGATTATAATTTTGGCTTGAGTTACCATCCGGGTAAAGTCAACATGGTAGCTGATGTGTCGAGCAGGAATTCGTTACATATGTCGATGCTTATGGTTTCAGAATTGGAATTGATTAAGAGATTCAGAGACATGAGTTTGGTATGTGAAAAGACTCCTAATAGTGTGAAGTTTGGTATGTTAAAGCTGACCAGTGCCATACGTGAAGAGATTAAAGAAGGCCAGAAGATCGATTTGGGATTGGATGACCAGCTAGTATTGACCAATCAAAGTAGAGGAGTGTCATACCCCAAATTTTGACCACCAAGATTTCCCATCATTGTGCAAATCATTGCCACAATATGGATGTGCCATCATGCCTCATCAATCTCCTCAAGGATTGTTGAGCATTCACTACAATCAAGAATTAGGGTTTTAAGCCCTCCCAGAGCACTTAGACAAAGGATCAATAAAAAATTGACATGATATTCAACTTGTCTATCCTCTCAATCACCTATGAAGGATCAAGAGGTCTCCCACATCAAGAATCAAGCACAAGATTGCAACATTCCAAGTGGATCAAGCCTCAAGATTGACAGTGTCACCAAATTAGGGTTTTGGTCGACCAAGGCCTCCAGATGAAAATTTTAATCTGGGCATGAGCCAATAATTCAAAGCATAACCCAATATGCTTAAAGGGACCTCATGGACCCAATCACTAAGTCAGAACAACCTCAGGGGAAGCATTCATAAAAAAATCAGGAATTAGGGTTTCTTGACCTAATTCACCCCTAAGTTGACTTTTGAGGCAAGGCATGAACCAATACCTCAATACATGATTTGAGGGCCTCAAATACACTACATTGATCCCTTTACAACAATATATTGATCCAAGAAGCTTGATTCACAAGTTTCAATTTCATCAGGACCACAATTAGGGTTTTGAAGAAAAAGTCAACTGTACCTTTGACTTTGGACCAAGACATGCTCCCAAACCTTGGGACATGATTC
The DNA here is from genome assembly GCA_022829125.1 of Lathyrus tuberosus. Lineage (NCBI taxonomy): Eukaryota > Viridiplantae > Streptophyta > Magnoliopsida > Fabales > Fabaceae > Lathyrus > Lathyrus tuberosus. Next base: position 17,832,408 of record JALAZF010000042.1, read on the forward strand.
AATACAACTTAAAACACCTATGGAATCCATCCATTAGGTTTGAATTGGGTCAAGAACTTGATTGCACAAAGGATCACACAGTTTGGAATTCATCTGACAAAAAGTCAACTGTGCCCAAAATTAAGTTTGACTTTTTGGAAATTTTCAGAAATATGGTTCCCATAAGTCAAAAACAATGTTAATGTATGGTATTGATCATCATTCATAAAGAAAAATCAAGAAAATTGAGATTTCTTGTAAAAGGGGCAACCATGAGAAACCAAAATTTTTCTAAGTTATGGAACAAAAGTGATTTTGTACCAACGTTGCAAGGTCATAACTCCTAAACCACAAGGCCTTTTTTCTCCCATCCAAAGCTCAAATGAAAGTTAATCTTACATACTTCAAATATGTAAACTACATCTCATTCCAAATCCTCATGGATTTTGAGTTATGGATTGATCAAAATCACAAAAAGTGAAAATGTCCACTTTTTCCAACACTTAGTGAAATTTTAGGTCAGAATCTGTTTCACTTTTTCCAAACTTTGAGGCCATTTTTCACCTTGATCCAAGCTGAACCAGGTCCATTTGTGATCATCAAAGTTAAAGTATGTCATGAAAGATTTCCAGCAAGTACCAGATCATCTCCAAATTCAATTTGAGTAGGGAGTTACAACCCTTGGAACATGGCATCATAGACTGGTTTCTTCCCAAGGCAGATTATAGGTCATTTGCTCGAATCAGCTAAATCAGACAATTACAAGTCTTGTTATCCATTTGGACACCTCAAGGGATAACATCTAAGGGACAATGTCTGATCCACAAGCCTCCCAAGTCCAAGGATCTACATGTAGCTATTTGTCCCCTAAAAAGGCTAAAAATCTCAAAGACTCCAATTTTGTTTCAATGCATTCAATGGATTCACAAGGTGTCAAGCATCAAGACATTGCTAACTGAATTGAGTCAAGCCTTATCTCTAAACTGAAGCTACAATAACCTGCTGCACTGAGCCAAGTCAATGGCTATAGAAGACTTGGACTCCTTTATGCAACCATTGGCCAAAGACCTGTACCAGTTGCCATTCACTATTCCTTGCAAAACAAACTTTCTCTACTATAAATAGAGCTTATTTATGATCAGTTTAAGTACACCAAAGCACACAAACTGATGTTTTCCTCAAAATCACATCTCAAAAACCAGATTTTCCTTCTATTTCGAGTGATCATGCCAACACCTCGTGTACATCATATATGAGTGATCCATGGCCTTGAAACACATCTGGAACATCAGAATCAGAAAATCACCATCCATTTGCTCAAGCTTTTGGTCTGTTTGCAGTTGAGATGCCACAACAAGTTCTGGGCTGATTCAATCCATTCCAAGCATTCAAACACATTACCTGAGGTCCACTGAAGCTGTCCAGATCATTACACAACATATGTGACACCTCCAACATCAAATTCGATCACTAGCTGCAAGAGGTAAGCCTGAAGCCTTCAAACTCCATATTACATGCATCATAAATGAATTTTTGAGTTACCATCTTGTTCCTGCATGTATATAGAGTGATAACCTTCAATCAATTGCTATGTATGAATCGTGTATGGAATTTCATAGTGTTCATGCTGAAACTAGGGTTCTTGAGTTCATCCTCTAATTTCTCACTCCATACTTAATATAAATGTAATTAATTTATATGGTTGTGATCCTTGTTCAAGAACGAGCAAGATTGGTGTTTAATCGTGCAAAATCATTGAGTAATCAGAGAGAAAAGTGAGACACGCAAATCTGGGAAAAACAAAGTCGCGCGTGTTCTTCCCTTGTTCTTGGCGCCCTTTTTCAAATTTTCAAATATTTGAATTTTTTATATTTTATTTAATTGATTTCAAAAATTAATTTCTCTCATTTTTTATCATTTTTGATTGGTTCTTTTTTAAAAAGTCACAAAAATGTTAAATTATTTTATTTTTTAAAAAAAAAATTTATATTATTTATTTAAAATAGTTAGAATTTTTGTAATTTATTTCATTTTATTTGTTTTTAAACATTTTAAAATGAAATTCTCACTTTGATCTTTTCATTCCAAATGAATTTCAATCTTTCATGTGATTAAACATGATTTTTCAAAGATGATAACTTGTTTTTGAATATATTTGATATTTTATATCATTTTTTATTTAATTTCCTTTGAAAATTATATCTTTTAAATTCAAAATTAGGGTTTTCTCTAAATTTTGATTTTTTTCAAACTTCACATAAACACTTCTGGGCCTTAAATAGAGTGTAAGACCCATCCCTTGTTGTACAAAATATTTTTGGGCCTCAGTCATTGTATAAGTCCCGATACGATTTCAAAAATCTCGACGCGATCACCGCTTTCAAAACAAAAATCTTTTGGGCCTCCCTTGTGTTGTAAGTCTCATCTTTCTTTCTTCAAACACTTTTTAGGCCTCTAACAGAGTGTAAGACCCAAACCCTCTTTGTACATAAATAATTTGGGCCTCAGTCATTGTATAATTCCCAGTACAATTTTCAGAATAACGGTACGATCACTGTTTTTCATATGGGCCTCTCTTTGAGCTGTAAGCCTCATCTCTTATCTAAAAATAAACTCTTTGGGCCTCTAATAGAGTGTAAGACCCATCTCTTTTGTAAATACAATAAAATTGGGCCTCAGTCATTGTATAAGTCCCTCTGTTGTTTTCAAAACTACGACGAGATCGTCGCTTTTTCGAAAGAATTCATCTGGGCCTCTCCTTGAGTATAAGCCCCAAACTTCCTTTTAAAACAACTTTCCATTTGATTTAGATTCAAATTCATGGTTGTTATAAAAAATTTCTTCAAGTTCTTGAATAACTAACCATACAGCTGTGTTTATAACACTGGATGCTTGCTCACCTGTTAGTTCTACCAGCTTTTTTTTTACATATTTGCTTATATATATACATTTCATCTGTATATATATATATATGTATATATATACATGCTTAGAGTTTTCCCCAGCAATTAGGTCTAGGTTTTAGATCAAGCCAGTGGTCACTCTTTCGACACAGTCAAAACTAGTTCCCCATAGAAAATTCCAGATACAGTCTTGCCTCCTCTTGGGCTTATATAATATGGAACAGAGAAAGGCATTATTCCCGGTGAAACTTTTCTCAAGACTGTCACAATTAGAAATTTTTCCTAGAAATTCATTTCCCAGAGAGGATTATTCCCGGTGAAACGTCTTCTGAATTTCTTCAAACCCTATAACTGTTCACTAAGAAAGGATTATTCCCGGTGAAACCTTTCTTGAACTTTTCTTAGGTTTGGACCCACAGGCTTTCTAAAAGCATCCCCAACCTCCTCTTGGGCTTTGTACAAGGACCCTCAGGCTTCTTAGAAGTTCTCAGCCTCCTCTTGGGCTTAGTACAAGGACCCAAAGACCTCCTATAAGTATAGTGTAACGCCCCAAATAATTATAATATTTATTTATTAAATTATTATGATTATGCGGTGTTTTGGTGCTTTGTGATGACTTTGCGACGTTGATGAATTATGTGATTTTGTGGGGTAGCCTTGGGTTAAGGGAACTTGGAGACTTTGGAGTTAGTAATTTAATTAGATTATTTTATTAATAATAATATTGAAATAATTTGAATAATTAGAATATTATTTAGATTATTATTATTAATATTGTTAATCAAAATAATTAGGAGGTCATTAAGGGTAAGACGGTAATGTTGAGGGATTAGTGGAGGATAACATGGTAAACAGAGATTAAGGCCCAAAAATCCTTAGGTTTAACAAAAGAGAAAAGTAGGAATTTGGAGATCAGAATTTTTCAACCCTAAGGAGTGATTAGAGATCTGAGGAAAGGAGTCTAGATTGAGGAATTGACTGTAGAACCCCGGAAAACGAAGAATCTCTGCTGGAATTTTGAGGTTGGGGGGGGGGGGGGGGGGGGGGGGTAATTCCGGGTTAATATGTTTGATATGGGTTTAAGGTTGAGATAATTGTGTGTTTTCGTGTCTGTAGCACCCCAAAATTTGCTCTACTTTTTTCTACTTTTTTCTGACTTTCATTTCGCATTCATTTGCATCCTCATTAGATCATAATTCATTCATTCATTTGCATTGTGCTCCTGAGGCATGGGATCATGGTTTCTTATCTTGTGCGAGTTAGTTGATATTCATCAATTGAAGATGGTGGTTAGGGTTACATGACAAAGGCCTCTTGGTATTCATGGTACAGAAGATCCATGTGTGGACTCATTTGGTAGTCAAAGCATTATTGTCTTATCAGTCGCCTGCTGCTTGTTGCCTGTGATTCAGGTTAATGGGGTTTATTGATTGAAATTAGGGGTCGACCGAGAAGAAAAGTTTGCTTTGGATTTGAAATTCGAGGTGAATTAAACATGTCAAGATTGGTGATGTGGATCTCTGGGAAATCACACTTCTTTATCCTTCTTTTCAATCCATAAATCCATCCTCTAGACAAGCTCGTGTCCATGTCCACTTTGTTTAGAACTTACATACATTTCAATTCATTTTATAGATATCCATATCCATCTGTTTTCCTAATCATTCCCATTTTAAGTTCATGTCCAACCCATATTCAAATTAATTTTTTTTAACTCTTTTCAAATCCGATTAAATCCATATTTTAAACCATTTTATTTTCCTCACATTTTTTCAAATGTCTCATTCAATATCCAAACCACTTAGATTCATTTCTTTATGATTATTCAAATCCACTAACTAATTCTCTAAATCCATATTTTCAAATCCCTTCTAATTCTAATCCATACTCATTGTTCATATCCATTTTTAAATAATTCTCCCAAATGAATCATGACCATTTCATAATCCAATGTCTATTTATTTAGAATTATAAACCATTTTTATCCAAATGCCGAGAGACATATTCAACCCGTAACTTAAAATACTGATCGTGTTGTGGGAGCTATGCTTAGCCACGAGGTTACTAAGAGGTACACTTTGGAATAAGAAGGCAATAACATTGGTAAAGGATTATCAAATGGCAAGATTGTAGTGTATCCTCCAAAGAGAGGTAATGTTGACCCCAAAGACAACATCATAATTGGAAACGTGGCATTGTATGAGGCTGCTAGGAATAGGCATTTATGAGTTTGCCTAAAGAAATGCTATTCAACGTGCTGCAGATTAATGGTCATGACATTCCAAGGTTTGAAATTGGAGCAAAATATTAAGTGACGCAGAAATTTGCAAAAGAAGATACCTACAACAGGCCTCAATTCTTCTACAGGTCAACAGCAAGGGAGTTGAGAAGACTGGATAGTGTTTCCCGCTCTCCAATATATACATTGTTCACTGAAGCACTTGATGGATCATCAGCTATTAGAGCCTTTAAATCTGAGGACTTTTTCTTATATCAGAAAAAAGAAGTTGCAAACCTCAACAACTTCACAGCAGCAAAAAAAAGGATGATAGTAGATATAAAAATACAATGACAGAAAAAGAAAATTGCAGCAGAGTATTACATAATTGGAGCATTCATAACGAAAAAATCCCATAGCAGGAAAAGCTCATCAACAGCAAGAATTTTAGATTCTGGTTCACTTCAAAGAGAATATATAACAAAACCAGAAAATTTTCACAAGGGGAAACTCTAACAGAATTTAACAGATTTCTTCAATTACAATGCCCTAACTGTCACAAACTAACCTCTAACCACCATAACTGAAATGATAACCATATTCTAACGACCCCTAACCAGAATTCTCTCTAACAGTTACAATTCCTAACCAATGCTAACAACTTCTAATAGAAAATCCTTCTGCAAATCTTCTCAACTCACCATCTTCAATCTTCTTCTTCCAGAACCATCTTCTCTAACTCTAAATCTTCATCACCTTCAATCTATGCCCAAAAGCCTCAAGTCTTCATTGACAAGTTCTTCAATTCGCACTTCAATTCTAATCCTCAATCTGTAATTACCTTGCGCAAAGAATCGACGCCGCCAAATTCCGCAACGTCGCATCCTCATTTACCTCCATCGAGACTCTGCAATGAATATTAACAACAAAATCACGAGCAGAAAAGCAGAACGCAGTAGAGCAATCCAAATAAGGAAGACGAAGAAGAGCAAAATATGAGCACTACCCGCGAAGTCATCGACGTCATCGAAACCGCACCGTACTTGAACCACGTTTGAAGGTGGCGATCCTCGAAATCGCGTTTGAAGGTGGCGATCCTCAAAATCGCGTTTAAATGAGAAATGATTCTCAAAATCGAGTTTGAAGAAGCGATTAAGGTGATTATCGTGTGGAATCGCGTTGAAGCTTGGTGTTCTAGAAATGTTGGAAGAAGGTGAGAACGAAGGCTAACGTTGAGAGCGAGAACAATACAGGATTGATGGAGGCGATTTGTTTTGGAGATGATTGACCAAGAGAGATTAACGGCGGCACTAAAGAAGAAGAAGAAGGGCGCAGCATTGTGTTGGTGGATCTTTAACTCGTTCTTCTTTTTATCACTAGGGTTAGTAGCGAATCCACCCGGGCCTAGGCCAACGGATTGTTCTCTCAGCGCACCATGGATTCATATCCACACTCCCCACTTTCATGCTGCACCCCCCATGGTACTATCTGTACTCTCTTCCCTCTTAATTAGTGTTGGTTTTCCAATTAATGTTAATTTTAGATATTAACTAGATAGTAATTTTAGAATTGAATATTAATTAGAAAGTGTTCTTAATATTAATATTAGTATTAGATTCAATTTTATCTTCTCTAATCAGAATTTAATCATGATGGAATTAGAGTTCTTGGGAAATTAGCTAGTTCTAATTGGTTTTGTGGCATTTGTATGTAGATATTAGAATTAGAAATTTTAGCCAATTAACGGTTATGTTTTTGGTTTAGTAATATTAGGACTAGACTTTTCAACTTAGAAATTAACATTGACTTGTGACATTGATTAGTAATGGATTAGTCGTTTTAGTTAATTGATTTAGGCTAATTAAGCTTAGAGTCATTAATTGATTTTTGCTTAATCACTCCTTAATTGATTTTTTAGCTTAATCGCTCGTTAATTTATTTTTGCTTACTAATCATTTTTAGCTTAATTGCTCAATAATTGATTTTTGGTTTAATCATATCATAATTGATTTTTTGCTTACTAGTTCAATAATTGATTTTTTGCTTACTAGTCCACTAATGGTTTTTAGCTTAATTGCTCACTAATTGTTTTTGGCTTAATTGTCCACTAATTGTCTACTAATTGTCCATTAGAATTAACTTTGAACTAATTTACATTGACATAGTTGGATTTGATTTTGTTTTAACATTGATTTTACTTTGACTTTGATGCTAACATTGACTAATCTTTAGTAGTTTCATTAGTTAATTTTGTTAATAGTCCTTAATATGTTTTACTTAGATTTGTGGCTAATGGTTGTTTACATTTAGTATTGATTTCATTTACTCCTTATTTGGCAATTTCCATTTGAATATTTTGACTAACTTTTGAGTTTGTTTTGTAGTGATTCTCATTTGACTTAATTGAATAAAGGTAGAAGTTGCTGTAACATACACTGCTGTAATGGACAAAACATGCTGTAAAATGTTGATATTCTGCCTGGTTGCATACGCACCTGTTATGTTCTGAAAATAATAGCTGTTATAGGCGGTTTTTACTTGTTGTTTGTTTTTACAACTATGCAGGTGCTGGAGCGCTGTTGTTGTTGCTGTTTGTGGCTTATTCCCTTGTTTTATTGTTTTATTCATGAAGGGTGGAGAGCATTTAGTTCCATGTCTTTCACAGATCCATTCCACTTTCTAACTCCTTTGTTCATTTATGCTAGATTGCTAGAAGCTTGCCAGTTTGCTTATACTTTGCTTGCGTTGCTACGGATTGATATCCGTTCAGTATTACTTCTCTTCTCTTTTACTAATTACGCATTTTTTCTTTTGATGCCATGAGAAGTAGGATTGGGAGTCCGTGCCACTTGGCCGGAAATGCTGGAAGTCCTCAAAGGAGGCTCTGTTTGTGATTGTTTACATATTGTGCCTAAGACCTCCAAAGAGGCATCCTATTCCCATATCCCCTTTTGTAAGACCTCTAAGAAGGCAATTGACGGAAGGTAGGGTTCGCAATCGACCCCCGTTATTCTAGTTGAGTCGTTCTTAGCTCTCATTACATGATTGAAGCTTTGAACATCACCTGCTCCTGTTATCGAGTCAGTCAAGTGGAAGACAGGGTTTGCAACCAACCCCCACGCTTTGTCGTTAGCTCGCAATGACCAATGCTGATGCTTATGTGATTTGATTCACATCTTCCCCTTTTTTACGCTGCTCTCCATGGTTCTCGATACCGTTAGGTGAGTACCTCTATTTCCCATAGCTAGCTTGTTTGCCTCGGTTGATATGACCCCTTGGCTAAAGCTCCCCCTTTTCTTATTTTGATTATGTGACATTATTGTTGACTGACAGTGTTTACTCTTTAGTTGACTTTTAGTTCATTTTGTTATTGATTTATCCTGTGTTTACCTGTCTGATGACATGATCCTGTAGGATTCCTCGCTCCACTTAATTTTTGATTAAGTCGGAGGTAGGAGAGACATTAGGATAGCAATCCATGCATGACAACATTAGGTAGATTCACCTCTTGATCCTGACCTTAGGACCATCATTGCATGCTGACTTGTAGGTTCAATTTCCCCCTTAGACTGTCTGTATGACCTTTCGTGAGTCTCATCTTTTCTCGCCCACCCATGCGATCAAGACCGTTTCCTGTGTCCCGTAGTAGCGTGAACTACGGATGCTCTGATTCCTCCTTCTTTTTTGATTAAGGATACGTATGCACGAGATGCGATATCTCGGCGAGCACACTAACAACTAACTTCCCTTTCCTCTCACACACGTGCGATTGAGACGAATCACCTAGCACACTAACAACTAACTTCCTTTTTCTTTACACTTGAGTCCCACTTTTCTCATCTCTAAACAAAATCTCAAAACACTTAATAATTAAGAGTGTGCTTCGTGTGCCATGAGCCTTAAGTACATAGTATACTTTGTTACGCGAGGCGTGTGACTCGTTACGCAAAGTACTTACTACGTCATAGACTTTAGCACGAGGCATACTGCAAACAAAAATCAAAACACGTATTCTAAAAGACAAAAACAAACAATTCTCTTCTCATCTTCCTCACTCCATTCATAAAGGATGCGTCACTTCCGTTCTACCGCAAACAGGTAAATGCCTAAGACTCCGTACAATGAGCTGCGACACCTAACTGCTGGAACACGGTCCTTGGCGTCTTCCGTTAAAAAACACAAACAAAGCGAAGTCATCCCTAGTGAGGGGAACTACGTCACTCTGATTCTCGCGTACGAGCGAGATACGTAGGCAGGAGATCGTGCGAGATCTCTCCGAGCACAATCCTTTCACCCTTCCCCAATCCGTAGTCCGAACTACGTTGACTTTGATTTTTCATTGGTTAATTAAGATACGTAGGCATAAGATTGCGACGATCCTTGCGAGTCCTTTGTGTTTTTTTTTCTCTTTTTCCCCCGTTTCTCCCTCTCACCTTTTGTGTCCAGTTTCCAGTTAGCAGTTGAGTTTCAGGTAACCTACACCCTTTAATCGATAATAACAAGCGTGGATCCCATCGAGTACGATGGACGCGAGGGGGTGCTAATACCTTCCTCTCGTGTAACCGACTCCCGAACCCAGGCGATGGTTGCGACGACCATTCCTTTCCCTTTGTTGAGGTTTTCTTCAATCGTTTCCTTTCCCTGCGTCGGGATAAATAACGTTCGGTGGCGAGTCTTTTGTTCCTTTCTGCTGGTTGATTTTCACAGATACGACAGCTGGCGACTCTGATGGGGACTTTCCCATCCCTAAGCGAGTCAATCCTAGCGCCTGTTTGTTTTTCAATTTTAGGGTGTTTATCTGTTTACTTTACTCGCTTTATTTATGGCATTGTTGCATGTTTACTGTTTTATTGCATTTACATGCTTTTCATTTACTGTTGTCATATATTATACTGTGCTGGATTTTTCTGTTTGATGGGCAGGGTGTTCTGAGAGATAAGCCCACTTCCCAGGCTTGAGCATACACATAGGATTTAGAGTGGATAGTCGATCGCTTGCATGGTGTTATCACGTTAAGTCTTCGCGAGATCCACAGCCAGACGAGGCCCATATAGGTGGTATCTGATACTACATGTTATGCAGGCCACTAGATATCCCTGTATGAGCTGTCGACTCTGGTGACCATTCCCGAGGACTCAGTAGAGGCACTCCTCCCGAGAACGATAATGGCAGACCAGAAATGGCAAACCCATTACGATTCTCGATCCGAGGACCCGAAACTGTGAACTTGCATAGGATTACCTTATTTTTGGGGGAATCGGTGGATGACCTCTTTGTTTGGCGATAGTATTGTACCCCGAAGGATGAATGTACTATTGCTTCTCAAATCGAGAATCCGAAACTGAGGAACCTTGGTTTTAGTACCCACATGTGAGAATGGGCGGGTGTTTACAGGTTTGCAGGTAACCTTGACCTTCAACCTACCCGGTATTCTAGTTTCCTACCAGTGTGGACTTATCAGCCTGGTATTATGGTATTATGATTATTCGAGTATTCTGGTATTCTGATTATTCTAACAACCTGATTATTATGGTGTTCTGATTATCCTGGTATTCTAATTATGCCGATATGTCGGCCTTCTGGTATTTTGGTTATTCGGATATTATGGTATTCCGGTATTCTTCAGAGTAGACCTGTGAACTTATTCAGTCATCAACACAGTGATTATTCATACTATATGGAAGCTTTGATCCCATGTCTTATTGCATTCTTTGCATTGCATTTGCATTCTTGCATCATTTTGCATATCCTTTCTCCAGGCCATCAGTGAGCTCATCCATCCTTTGCCTCGACTTGCAGTTGGTTTCCTGACTTTCGTATTGGACTGGAATTAACTTTTGGGAGCATCATAAACTCTGAAGAGCAGAATCAGTTTGTGACTAGGGCCGATGTTGAATTGATGAAAACTCAATTGGACAAACTAATGGAAGCTGTGGCTGCCATGACAAGGGGAGAAGTCAATGTTCAAAGAAATGAGAATGTTATTCCACCTCCGCTGAACAATGTTGCCCAAGCTCAGCCGGTGCGAATCCCTGTTGAGGATCCTGTTAGGTAAGAGCATCCCCTTGTCCGAGGCGGACATTCATCTTCTCTTGATTCCGCTGATTATCACAGTTTTGCATTTTCTATGCCAGACGTCCAAGGGGTAGTTCCAAAGATGAAACCTAATGACCCACGATCTGTTGATGATGAAAGATACCGTGTGTTGGACGAGAAAATTAAAGCCCTGGAGAGGCGTGATACTCTTGATTTGAATGCTTCGAGCATGTGTTTGGTGCCTGGCCTTGTGTTACCACCAAAGTTTAAGACACCGATGTTTGAGCAGTACAAGGGGGATGGTTGTCCAAAGCAACATTTGGTGATGTTTTGCCGAAGAATGACTTCGTATGCCCACGATGACAAGCTCATGATTCATTTTTTCCAGGACAATCTGAGTGGGGCATCATTGTATTGGTATATGCAGTTAAAGAGTGCTAGCATCCAATCATGGTCAGATTTAGCCAATGCCTTCGTGAAGCAATACAACTATAATCTTGGCATGGCTCCCATCCGAATGCATTTGCAAGACTTGTCTCAAGCAGATAATGAATCATTCCGAGAGTATGCTCAGAGATGGAGAGAGTTAGCCGCTCGTGTTCAACCACCACTTTCGGATAAAGAATTGGTTGATTTGTTCATGGATACCTTGCAAGGGCCGTACTGGGAAAAGATGATTGTCAATGGGGCAGCAAAATTTTCTGACCTGGTGATGGTGGGAGAACGTATCGAGAGCCTGCTCAAGTGTGGAAAGCTCCAAGGCGTCTCGAACTTCCAAGCTTTGAAAGAGAATCAGTTGTTAGTTCTCAAGAAGGATCGGAGGAAGAAAATAGTTTCATCCAGGAATCTTCACCACCTCATTCTTAGCATTCAAGCATATCAACTGTTCAAATTCAGCAATCTTTTGAGTCTCCGTATCAAGGACAATATTCTTCTGCAAATCAAGGATCTCCTCAGAATCAACGGTCATATAGCCGTCAGCCGCGTCAGCATGCCCGACAAAGGCCAAGAAAGCCAGAGAGGCATTTCACTCAGTTTCCAATGTCATACAGTCAGATGTTGCCTGATTTAATCAGAGGTGGACTTATTGTGCCAAAAGAGATAGGTCCAGTGATTCCTCCGTACCCACCAGGTTTTGATATCAACGCCCGCTGTGACTACCATGCTGGGGCATATGGGCATTCAACTGAAGACTGTAAGGTGTTCAGGAGCAAAATTCAGACACTTCTTGACTCAAATATGTTCTCGTTCACACCTCAGGGTATTCAGATTAACAATTCTACTTCATCCAGTCTGGTGGGTTCATCAGTCCATGTTATGGAAGAAGTCACTGAGAGCCGTTGTGCAGATGATTATCGGACTGACTTTGACGAGCAATTTTGAAGATGGCTAGCTCTGTAGGAAATCAAGCTTGGAAAGCCCAGTTCCTCGAGGCTGGCAATCTTTTAGATTATATC